>OV815273.1:45621703-47106779 GCA_929108145.2 Limnephilus rhombicus | reverse complement strand
ATATTTTGGTTTCATAACTACCATTTTTATAAATTCAAATAAATTCGAATTCCGTTCCGGCAAAGCGAACGGAATTCATTCGTTTCTCGGCTACCTGACGCGCTAGCTGTTTGCTCGAGTATCTTCCCCATAAATCTTCCAAGTTAATACTTGTAGTGTTTCGTAATTTAAATAAATTTAACTTCAGTATTCAGAAACATTCCTTTCATTTTCGGTGTATTTGGTAACCCATGGAGTCAGATCAGAGAAGTGTGAAGTAAGTATAACCACGCGGATCGCTGAACGGAAATAGCGGACGACATCATTGAATCTTACCCACATTCATCTCATCAAACCACCAAATCACCAAACGACCATCTCAACGGCCGTATTCTTAAACCAAAAGTATGAAAATTCGTAGTCTTAAAAATCCGTAACCTAACCTAACCTAACGCTAGGTTTGTGTAACATGGTTTGTGCCCCTTTATACCGCCTGCTCGCGTCACGGCAAAAAAACATCCCTGTTTTCAAGTAGTTTAGCGGCTACGCTAGGTTTGTGTAACATGGTTTGTGCCCCTTTGTACCGCCTGCTCGCGTCACGGCAAAAAAACATCCCTGTTTTCGAGTAGTTTAGCGGCTACGCTAGGTTTGTGTAACATGGTTTGTGCCCTTTTATACCGCCTGCTCGCGTCACGGCAAAAAAACATCCCTGTTTTCAAGTAGTTTAGCAGCTACGCCGGGTTTATGTAACATGGTTTGTGATACAAAAGTGAGTAAAATTTATAATTTATAAAAAATAAGTACTTAAAATATAAACATGTTATTTTACCTTATTAATATTACTGCTTAATGGCAACACTTAATTTTGTGTGGTAAAAACATCTATGTTATCTTGTTTTTCTATGATCTTTGTACTACGTGTGTCAAAATACTTCCGAAATGATTATTTTCATGTGTGTGTGTATAGAAAATTTTAAAGTCGTGTAATTCAGTTAATATTGCTTGCCGCCGCCTAATTCTTTCAGATTCGGATTCCCCGACCCCATATTAGTATAAAAATAACTAGTTTTATTTTTTAGGAATTTCGCCCATAAACCGAACTTTACCCCACGATTCATTGGTGCCGGAAACCAGCAAACGTTTAGATAAAAAAATTATTTATTTGACAAAACGAAAGAATGTTATGAAATATTAAGTAAATTGAAATGTCATTTCAAAGAACGAATTCAAACAGTGAATCGTAGAATTAGATTACTTAGTTCTTAATTATTAACGACCTACCGTGTATTTAAATTATAACGAATTCTATTTTTTAATTCATAACTTTTTCTTGATTATTTCGTTTGTATGTTTGTTTATTTTTAAAAAATGGCTAGGACTTTACAAGGCTTGCGTCGTATACGGAACGTAGCGTTTACTAGAATAAACAAAATGTTTGAAGTCGGTAAAAGGGTTTTGCAAGATGCAATTAATTACCCATTATTTTTAGCGTATTATACGAGGTTGCAAAACATTCTTAATGATTTTGAAACCGTTCACGCTGACATCTTAGCTTTAGATGAAGCAAACAAGGACATTGAAAATCAAGTTCGCGAAGCTTTTGATAATGTTTATTTCAAAATCGTCGTAATTCACAAGGAATTAACGAATCAATCTTTCGAATCGGAGCCCGCGAACTTTATCGTACAAAACTTTTCAACATTTCATAATCAAGCTGTCATAAAACAAACGTCATCGCTTACTTGTGACATGAATAAGGCAAAACCTGAAATCAAAGGGTCCTTGACTGCATTCACTTCAAAGTGCGCGTTTTGCAAGGGTACTCACCATATCGCTAAGTGCAAATCATTTGCACTTAAATCGGTTCAGGAACGTGCTCAATTCGCAAAGGCACACCGTTGGTGTCTGAATTGTCTCACGCCTTCTCATTCTCTCACGAATTGCAAATCTGTGTTTGATTGTCAGAAATGTCATCGTAATCACCACACTCTTCTTCATAGGGAAGACAAAATTTCTGCTGAAGAGGAGTACCAACGACCCACCACGTTTGCCATTCAAGGAGCTTCTATTTCTGATCCTCCAGTTCTTTTCCTCGCTAACTTCGGTGTCAGCTCCATCGTACGTTTGCCTACTGCTCATATTAGCAATCATGATCCCTCCGGGAGTTTTCAAACGTTTCGTGGGTTGACCGATTCAGACAGTCAAGCACACTTCGTATCCAATCGCGCTGCCGAGCGTCCAGTCAGCTCTCATAAAATCCGTGGCTTAGGTCAATCTTTTACAACCGCGTCAGGCGTCACTAATTTCGATGTCGATATTAAGGGACAAACTACCTTCAACACGAAGTTACTTCCATCGCCAACGATTCAATTCGACCAGTTATCTTGTCATATGTTCCAAGACATACTTCATGCCGACTCTGACTGTCACAAACTGACAACTGACACAGGAGCGACTGACCTACTTCGAGATGTTGAGATCTTGCCATATCTACCGAGACTCCAATTAACGGGTGATCTTCACCAGCCTTCAGCTATCAATTCACTATTCGGTTGGCTTCCTCTGGATTCGGTTGGTTTTGCTACCGATCGTCAAACAAACTCTTTCATCGAAACCAACCAGTATCGTCTTCCAGAAAAAGTCAAGAAACTGAGGGAGTTGGACATATTTCCTCAGTATTCACAGCCCACCAAACAACGTCGTGAACAAGTGTATCGCATTTATCGGTCACGTGACTTTCCTAGTCAATTTATCGAAACCAACCAGTACCGTCTTCCTGAAAAGGTCAAGAAACTGAGGGAGTTAGACACATTACTCTTTCTAAATTTATTTTATTTATTGAATAGTCGAAAAACAGTGATGTTTTTTTTCTGGAAAAGGTCAAAGTTTTGCATTTTTCTACATTTAAATATAGATTGTTTTGTGAGCACCAAATTTAATATTGGTCGAAAAAGAGTTAAGTACTGAAATGTACCAAAGATAGCCTATATTATTTTGGGTTTAAATATTGCGTCTCCCAAACCCATCTTCCTAAAGATATTAATATAATAAAATATGTAGTAAATCCTCCTGGCAATGTTTTCAAGAGTTCATATTAGATTACATCTCCCAATAATATTTATCGTTATGCCAAATAATGGTCCGTGCTAACATATTGTATTTACATGCAAAAGGTATCTTATTAACGTATCTTCAAGATCAATGTATCCAACTCACCTTTGTTCAAAGGTCAGCCGTGTTCACCTTTTACATTATTTGCACAGCTTTTTTCAGTTCTGAATTTTTCCTCCTTACTTCAGTTGAGTCTCTGCAAAAACAAACCAATAAAAGAAAACTGAATTCTGTAGTTGTAGTTCACAAACAGTGAACTACAATAGTGATGGGCATAACCGAAATGTAAGATGGGAACGAAACATTTTGATAGATGAAGATTCGTTCGATCGATGGGTATTGAGAAACATTGATGGATACCTACACAAATACTACACAGATACTACAATAGTGATGGGCATAACCGAAATGTAAGATGGGAACGAAACATTTTGATAGATGAAGATTCGTTCGATCGATGGTATTGAGAAACATTGATGGATACCTACACTAACTCTGGTAAGCAGAATCTGTAAAAAGTGAAAGATTTCGGTAGATTAAATATGAAAAAAAAATCTATTTTGCCCTACACGTTGTCAGCGTAGAAACGACTAGTGTACACCATACGAATTACAGAAAAGTTTTGTCTTATTTTCATTTTCACTCTAATTTTTCAACCGATAATTCATAATTCAAACAAAGTAAACTCGAATTTCTCTTTTACGGATAGTAGGGTAGGGCGGGGCTGGTTGAGCAATTTTTCACTTAAGCGTCGATGACACAGGCCTAGTTTACAAGCTACTATCTGGGAAATTCACTATCTGTTAGTAAACTCGCCCAGTGTCATCGTGTCACTTGATAACTAGCAGCAACTAGCAGATTGTTGACAATCTACGAAAAAAAGTTGAAAGGTCGTCAACTTTACTCGCCTACACGCTTGCTCCGCTTGTTTGATTGGTTTATTTGTGTTTCCAACATGGCTTCCGATAAACAGCTGATTTCGACTGTCAAACATTGAAGAATTAGTTCACGCAGTCATCGTTATTCTTGTTACTGGCGCTAGCAGCGGCCTCAGTTTCCTACGCCTCTGAGCGAGTGGACAGTTTTGTGTGTCATCATGACAATCTCACTCGACGATTTACCCGCTTTTAGATAGTAGCTTGTAACTCGCCGTGTGTCATCGAGGCATTACTCAGTCATATCTTGTAAACGGTGCATCAGTTTGATTTAGTACCTTTACTGTTGAACAGGCAATTTATCATGCTCTAAATACAATTATTGATATAATTTATAAGGAAATGTCAAATGCATAATGATAACGAATTGTTTCGTCATACGAAAACTCAGTTAGCTCTCTGCGAGGATACAGCATGGAAGAAGGTAGTTCCTCATGAACTCAGACAAAAGATTTTATCAAATGAACATGAATCCTCTCGAGCTTGCCATCCCGGAGTTTTTAAAACATACAAAAAATTGCAATTACGTTATTACTGGCCGAACATGTATTGAAAGTACAGAGTTGCTAAACCTGCCCCGTGGGTGGGGTAAGTTGTGCAAGGGTATGGGGCTCTTTGAGCAATGGAAACAATAAACCCAATATTGTTATGAAAGCTGCATACACATCATAAAATAAAGTTCTCTGCTGCGTCTGTCTGTCTGTTTGCGATAAACTCAAAAACTATTGAAAGGATTTTCATGCGGTTTTCAGCAATAGATAGAGTGATTCATGAAGAAGGTTCAGGTATATAGTTTGTCAAGGTTTTTTGTAAATTGGTTGCAATATATAATATAAAAAGGAGAATTTTTGTATTTGGTGGACGAGTGGGCTGGCAAGCGAACGGTGTGGGTTTGATTTGTATGCAAATTAACAGATGGTGGTGTGAGTTAAAAAGTCGGGTAACCATCCTATAGATGGCGTTGTGTTTCGTTAGCCACGTCAACGCGTGGCCGAGTCAGCTAGTCTACAATAATTAAACAGCTTATAACACGTATTTTTTAAAATTTTATTTATTTATTTTACAATTTGGGAGGAGGATATTGGTACCGCAGCTCCGGGAATCATTTATTGGATAACTAACGCTTCTGCCATATGTCATTGGTTCGCTACGTTTGGTGACTTGAAAGGGCTCGGTTGCATGGGGTGAGTTGCATGGGGTGACCTATATCTAGGTCTTGGCGGCGGATGGGCTACCCACCTTCTGCCTTGCAATGACTGAACAACTAGCTCCGAACTGATATTTCGAATTTGAAGTTAAGTTATGAAAATGAAAACATGAGATCTGGGACTGAACAAGAATATACAATAACTATGTAAAAGAAAAACACTCACGTTAACGTTGATAGCACGTTCCAAAAAAAATCACGAGAAAAATTGTGATGTACGTAATTTCAACTTTTCGCTCGAAAAAAAAACCAAGCGCTTCTATCGCGCACTATGTTCCCCTGACTCGTCTCCTTCTTTCTTCCATTTGAAAAATTGTCGTGCTAATGATAGTTTTTGATTTATTTCAATTGCACAACTTGTCCCTATGCTCAACTAGCCCCGCCTTACCCTACCATATATTTGAATAATAGCCAAGTTAAATAATTAGGTTAAAAATAAATGGTAGCCCTTTGTTTTTGAGGCTATTCTGGTTTCACAAAACAACGGGAATTTTCAGAAAAGTTTGTTGTTTCTATGAAAAATCTAAATTTTGCTCCAGACTAAAATTTCATAAGTAGGTCCTCCTGTATCAGTCAAAAGTCAGAAGAAACAAAATAATACGAGAAAATTTACGATATTTTTAATCAATTTGCCCAGAATTCCACCGTGAGTTAACAGTTTCTAGTAAAGACGTATTGATAAGGAACTACTTGTCTTGTTCAATATTCAGACATTCAACTTTTAACAGTTCTCGGAAGCCCAGATTTTCCATCCAATTTCGCCGACACCTGTCATTCCAACCTATTCAAAATATTCAGTCGTTCGTTTCAAAAACATAATATAAATTATATTGATTCTAAGAACAAGATAGGAACTGATATTTCATTCCTCGGACAAGAATCTACATAGAATATAGCTACGACTACATTCAATAAATTTAATTAATTAAAATAGCATATTAAGTTCGTTGTACAAAACATTACAGCATTTCGTGAGAACTGCTATTTAAAATAACGTCTCTGAGAAAGGTTGCGATATTCCTTGAGAGAGTTTATGAATTAAACTGTAAATTAATCTACGAGCAAATGTATACAATGTAGTTGTAAAGTTCTTTAATAAAATTGTACTCACTTTTTCTGCAACTTAATAAAGTAGTATCATACGAAGCGTAAATGTTTATCTCATTAATTATTATTTTTTTAATTTATAAACTAACGTTTATACAAGATTTTTATGCATAGCACAAAGGGTAACAATTATTACAAGCAATAATTGTCAGCCTGAAACACTCATTTACATTGAAAAATCTTCCGAGAAAAGATACTTGCCGCCAACGGGACTTGAACCCGTGTCCTTCCGATTGCCGGTCGAATGCTCTGACCACTGACCTATGGGGGCTTATCAAATACCCGCCAAATAATTCAGTATATACTAGTGTTTCATTCAACAATTACTGCTTGTTATATTTTTTCCCACCTGAAAACAACCAACTTTATTTTTGCGAGAAAGACATTGTTAGTGTTAAATCCCTCGCTAGGTGGCGTCGAGACAAATTATGTCTGCATTTATTTATTTATGCATAAAAATCTTGTCTAAACGTTAGTTTATAAATTAAAAAAATAATAATTAATATTTAACAAGTTTAAGTATTTCCCCAATAAATGCAGACATAATTTGTCTCGACGCCACCTAGCGAGGGATTTAACACTAACAATGTCTTTCTCGCAAAAATAAAGTTGGTTGTTTTCAGGTGGGAAAAAATATAACAAGCAGTAATTGTTGAATGAAACACTAGTATATACTGAATTATTTGGCGGGTATTTGATAAGCCCCCATAGCTCAGTGGTCAGAGCATTCGACCGGCAATCGGAAGGACACGGGTTCAAGTCCCGTTGGCGGCAAGTATCTTTTCTCGGAAGATTTTTCAACGTAAATGAGTGTTTCAGGCTGACAATTATTGCTTGTAATAATTGTTTATCTCATTAATTAGTACGTAAAAATAGTAGCTTCAATTGCCAAGTCAAACTATTGCCACTAATACTCAAGGCCATACGAAGTGTTATCGTAGAGTACGACTCCGTTATTTGGTCCCCATACTATGCAATTCATGGCAGTAAAGTGGAGAATTAAAAAAAAAAACATGAGTTTATGTTTTGAAATCTGGAGGACCTACATTAAATCTATTTAACTATACTGAAAGACTTGTTCACTTTAGAGAAGTCTCACTCGCAAAAAGAAGACGTCTATCAGATATACAAAATTTCTCAGTTTTACATTTTTTTTACATGAATACCGCACAAGAGTCCCAACTGCTCCCGTCTAGAGCCAGTAGGACAATGGCATCCCCAATTGGGGTATGTTGTGAGGCTGAAGGTAGTGGGGAGGGGAAGGAGATAGGGAAGAGGAAGGTGGGGAAGTAGCTGGCTATTCAGATCTGGTCACCAAACACGGCTAAAGCCATTTCAAGCAACGTTTCAATTCTGAATGGTGGTCTTACACCAGGGCGATGCTGAGAGTGTCTTCACCTCTGGAACGTGCCGCAAATACACTATATATTATTTTAAATGAATAAATTGTGAAATATCACAAATTAATCAAATAAAATTTATTTGCCACTCCGGGATTCGATCCCGCGACCTTCGGAGTGCTAGTCAAGAGCCTTACCGCTGGACTCTGCCGGCCGTCAAAACATCCGATTATTCAAAAATTTTATGAATAGCACCTACCTATATATTAAAATAATAGCCAAATAATATAATTAGATCAAACACATTATTACTTTGTACACTGAAATCAGGACGACCTAGTTTCACCTTTTAAAGTGGAACAACGGGTATTTTCAGAATTGTTTCTCCTAATGAAAAATCAAAGTTTTGCTCCAGACTAAAATTTTACACGTGTGTACCTACTCCTGTGTCGGTCAGGAAGATAAGAAATAGGAGGAAGATAAGAAAGAGATAGAAGGAACATAATATACTTGCATATAACTGATGATCTCTTAACTTAGAGCCTCTTTCTAATTATTGTATTATCGACTGTTACGAACTTTTGAAAGTAGTCAATAAGAGAACCTACTCGACTCACTAGGAATAAGAACTTATTTCAATATCACTTACCTATATATTAAAATATGTGGCAAATAACTATAAATTAAAAGCAAATTATGTGGCAAACTCGCTAAATCCTCGCTTACACAGTTGAGCAAACAAATTTACAAATGATATCGACATTTTTGACGTGACAATTTCTATGTTTAGAACACACTTAATTACATTTTTTACGTCAACTTATTATTTCTGATAATTTCAGTTTATTATTGTTATCATTTTGATTTCTTCAAATTTATCCAATTGCAAACCACTGTAATGAAAAAAAAATTTTTTTGAAATAAGGATTAAAGAACAT
The DNA here is from genome assembly GCA_929108145.2 of Limnephilus rhombicus. Taxonomy (NCBI): domain Eukaryota; kingdom Metazoa; phylum Arthropoda; class Insecta; order Trichoptera; family Limnephilidae; genus Limnephilus; species Limnephilus rhombicus. The sequence goes on along the minus strand of OV815273.1, from coordinate 47,098,162 downwards.
AATATGAAATCTTTAAACAACAACAGTTTCTCGAAGTTTGCCAACCATTTGTTGGAAACCAGTCACACCTTCAACTTCAATAGTGGAATAGAATTAATACATTGTATTGACAATGGCATTCAGTTGGATAAACTAGAAATTTTAGAAATCCGAAAGAGTGTTAATGTGAATTTGAATATTATTAATAATCAAAAATTGTTCTTAAATGACCCAATATTAAACCTGTTCCCTTTGTAAATTGTCCCCCATTGCCCTCTACCTCTCTCCTCTACCCACTCTCATATTTCCATTGATGTCATTGTCTATGTCCATTCTTTTTCAATTGACACCATTGTCTATGTCTATTATTTATGATTAGTATCAATAAAAACTCTGAAAAAGTGAGCGTTGCTCACGAAACATGTTGATTTTTGTAATTAAACAATAAAAGTGGCAAAAACTAAGAATTTTATTAATTTGAATTGAAAATTATTTTTCTTCAAAATTTAATAGAATACTTAGTTTTTACCACTTTTATTGTTTATAAAAACCGACATGTTTCACGAGAAACTCTTACGTCTTCAGGGTTTATAAATAATAGACATAGACAATGGTGTCAATGGAAAGATGAGAATGGGTAGAAGGAAGAGGGGCAATATGGAACAATTTACAAAGGGATCAGGTTCAATAATGATTAATTTAAAAACAATTTTTGATTATTAATAATATTCAAATTCGCACTCACTCTCTTTCTGATTTCGAATATTTCATATTTATCCAACTGAAAGCCGTTAAAATTACAATGTAATAATTTTTCACTTTTTTTTATTAGACCTTTGTTTATTACTAAACCTTGTCTTAAAAGTAAATAAATAAATCATAAACCTACTTATGGCATTGGCTCTATAATGTGTATACTGTATAAATGTATTTTTTTAAAGTGAAAACTTCTTTAGCACCTTTGTGATTTGAAATGAAAAAGCGACACTAAATAGAGGCAAACACATACATCTTGGCCTGCGAGAGAATAAGACAGAATAATCGGCCTCCTCTTTGTGCGGTGTTTCATAGCCTCCCCACTCTTGTCTACCATTTTCTGAAGGTTTCACTTCTCCCGCGTCGGAACTGCACACTTGTATTTTTTTTAAATGAAATCTAACATTCCCGAGTTATAGTGTATTACACCGGATTGTTTTCCATTGTATTTTTTATCAATAAAATTATGTTATGTAAACGATTTAGAAAATAATAGAGTTGAAATCTCGCTGATTTGTCTTGAAATCATGTAAAAATATTATGAGAACACAAAATCTATAATATAAAAATGAATCGCTGAATGTGTTGCTAAGCGCATAACTTTCGAACTACTGCACCAAATTGGATAATTATTTTTTTGTGTGTTCGTTATTGTCAGGGCAAGGTTTTTTACAAAATTCAGGTGAGCTTTGGCATTATGAAATTTATATAAAAAAATTGCTATTGGTGGCACGCGAGGAAAGCGGGAGGGAGGGAGAGATGGGGGAGGGGAACCAGGGAGGGGGAGGGGAACCTGGGAGGGGGGTTCGCGGTACGGGGGAAGGGGGGGATTGGAGTGGGGAGAGGGAAGGTGGAGGTGACGGAGTAAGAACGCGAGAGGGGAAGAGGACGCAAGAGAAGAAGGGGAGGCGGAAGGGGAACGGGACGAATGGGAAAGGACACTCAGGGAAAAACAATTTTTTTATTAAATGGCGTAGCAACTCACGGGACCAGCTAGTAATACAATAAAATCAAAATAATTTCAAATAATATAAATCTAGGATTGCAAAAATGTTAGAAATAATGGTTTAAAACATTAAAGCGATGCGCGATATTTCGAGCTTTGAATAAGAATAACATCGTTCAGCATCAAATTTCGAATGCCCGAATTGAAAGTATCTCCGAAATACAGCATAGAGGTGTATGTATTTTTTATGCTATCTGAAATTCGCATTCGCAGCTTTCAATGCTAGTTGAATTTCTATGAAAACCTGAATTATTCTGTAGCGAAACCACCGAGCAGCTCGCTACCCGCTACCCGCTACTACTTGATATTCCAGAATGTTCTGAATAAGCTCATTCCTCCCGTGGGATAGATATTATGTTCCTAGGTATTTACACATTATTATCATATTGTACCTACCTGCTCTTGTTCAACGTACAAGAACATGAATGTATATTTTAATCGCCATGGCTTTGTCGAACCCGGTTTTTAATGCCGGTTCATTGAACCGAAAATAATAGAAGGATTTATTCAATAATTTGGTACTTTCATTAAAAATATACAACGCACCTGTCCATTAGTTTTGATTGTGTGTTAATCTTATTTAATAACAAAAATTCAGAGTGTGCAATTCATACGCAGTAGAAGTGAAACTAGAAAGTCGCAAGATGTCGCTTTATTTTCTTTTGCCTGTTTATTTTAAAATGGTTTGAAGATTGGATATTGATTTTACAAAAATAAAAATGTTTTTTTTTTTGGATTTGGTAGGTTTCGAGCCCCCATTCGCTGGATGTCTCTCTGGGCACAAAGAGCTGAGAGAGCAGAGAGAACTCTGGGCGCTTCATATCGCGGCGCTATTGGAGGCACGCACGTATTCGTGAAATTACTGCATTATATTAGAACTGCGTACCGTCAAATAATACATTTTTGTGACGCTTTTCCGTTTTGGGGCTAAAGGAGTTTCACTTCAAAAATCAATAAATGGTGGCATTTGGATTCTACCTATATTAATATAGGTGCTAACTAACTATGCCACCCCTTTTTTTCAGTGTATGGACCGCCAAACAAGGGCTTAGCTTTATCATTCAAAAGTGGTTGATGGTGGTTTGATCTTGGTGTGCAAGGGAGAAAGGGGGGGGGGGCAAAATATTTGGGACTTCTACTTACCACACCTTATTATTTAGGTCATACTATATTGATAAAAGAGACCGTGAACATAATGTTGGATAAGTTGAATTTTCCAGGAATAACCCTACTCCCCTTATTCGAGTATATTATACGTTGGTATCATACATACCCTTATGTTATTCTGAGATGGCATGGCCCGTCTAAAGTATTTGTTTTTCTTGGTCGTGCCATGTTCCCGACTTCTTTAACCATTTTTCTGTTGATGGCTGATGAATCATATCTGAGATTTGACGGCGTGCCACACTCACGGTAGGCTCACAAATATGATCCATGAAGTTTTAAATTCAGTAAGGTCAACATTAGTCAAACCTTCACTAAAATATTATTTCTTCTACTAAATATTATTCGTACACTTATTATACCTTACCTACTACCCTCTACTATTTTTATATTACCGCCTCTTGAGAGTTTAGTGCAAACCGCACTCGAAAGCAAGTGCATTATCTAAAAACATTCTAACTTCGTTGCAACCCTAGGTGTATTTAAAAAAATACTGTTTTACTGTAATGTTTATTTCACCTTATTTATTCATCATTAACAGAGCGTCGCGTGCACTGTGATTCAACAACGTGAAAACAACTTACAACGTGAAAAGTTTATGATATATTATAATATTTGTAAAAGAGTTAGGACTTAACAGAAGAATAAGTCGTTGTGTTGTTTTATAAATAAAGCACCTTTGAGAAATTAAATCCATCGTTTTAATTTCTGACACATAACTTATTCCCCACTTAACGGACAAATAATCAATACTTTATGTTTTCAATGCAAGTTTAGTTAGAGAAGTTTTAATTTTTAGCCAGCGTGGGCTTTTTATAGTTAAATTCCTTTGTATATTGAGAAGGGAGGAAGTTCAAAAAAATATCACTGACATCTGAAATTACTGGCGCCATCTTTGGTCTAAATGAATAAACTTGTTGATAATAATTATCACTATTTGTAATCCATAATTGGTTTGAAACTTAACTAGAAAATATAATACAATAATAAATAAATGAAAATATTTTTCAGAAGCATTAATACATTCGTTGGTACTTGTTTGAAAGATGTATATCTATCCAAAACACACTACGATACGTTTGATTTTTCACCGAAATTAAATTAAGATTCATGTCAGCATTATTTATTCGACGTCATCATATATCACTTGCAAGGTATATTCTTTGTTTATTTTGTCTGCGAAGGGTATAAGATTGGAAAGGAGAGCAGGTACAATCTCTTGTCGATATTGGTATCACAATATATTGTGCTATCCACCTTTAAGAACGAGCTGGAAATGTGCAGGGCTTGTTGTATGCATACAATACAAGCAGAAATGAATCCGTGCAGTGAAAAGCGTGCGCAAGCTTTTCTTTTCATTGCTCTGCAGAGGCGATATCAGCTTTTCGAAGCGAACTTATTATCTCACCGTCTCTCTTATCTTTTTATTGGAAATTTAAGACAGTTTTTAAAACTGAAGATATTCCAGTGTAATGTGATACCGTGAAACGTAGACACTGCCATTCCTACAACGCCCATTATAATGATTTGATTTTGGTACATGATCCATTTCAATATAGAAAAAATATTTAGATACCTGTAACGATAATACTCCTGAGATGGATTGAAACGTGATACAAATCATGCAATTCAAAATTTATTTTTTATTTTTTAACTTTCTTTTGCCAGAGAGAACGATGTTTGTAAGGTTCACTTAAAAAATGTTTAAGACGTTGACTCAACGTAAAGCGTCGGTGACACTGAGCAAATTTACAAGCTTCGATTTATAATTAATAATTAATTTATATAACTCGATAGCGTTATTAGAGGAATAAGTAGCGGAGGGTAGAGGCTAGAGTCTGCTAGGGCTGGTGTTCTAAGGCCCTGGCCGGACCGGTCTTATGTGGTTAAGGATATCCGTGTTAGTTAGAGCCTCCCCTGTAACATTTCAACATTAAAACATTCTCAAGAGTGTACGCTTTGATTTGGATTTTAATTACATTAATTCACAAACGCGTGCCCAACATACTCGAGGAGGAGGGGGGGGGGGGGGGGGTGCCACTCGACCAAGATATTACATACACATGAACACGGTCTGTGGAGTACCCCGAATTCTGTGTCGGTCGGTCTTGTGTAGGCGGAATAGCCTTAATTTTATGGAGTCGAAGTACACGGTTGAAATTTGTCACATGAGAACGGGTCGCTTTTTCAACTCGTTCTTGTGTTCAACAACTCAGCTGTCGAACGATTTACCGGCCTCTGCGTTTCCTCCTTCCTACAACATGGGTCTCTTCAAGAAATTCATTCCTTCCTCTCCTCAAAAAGACCCTCCACACAGCATCTCAGATGACATAGGCCCTGAGAGAAATGTGTGGAGTTGATGTAAAAAAATAAATATATAATAATGGTCTTTATTCCAGATTGTGGGGAGGTAAGTGCAATACCACAAATCCCGTATACAACATCAGTTCACAGTTTCGTACATGGATTCAAGTAAGAACATATTAGAATAAAAATAAACAAAAGATGAAATATAAAATAAAGGGTAAACATAAAAAGGTAGTAGTATCACGAGAGAATAAATGTAGAATGTAATATAAATAAGTTAAAAAAATTATAATAATAAGAATAATAACAAAATAAATCATTTATTGATCATGGATTTGGTCCCTTATCCACCCACTCTACATTAAAAACTAGCAACGGCTCCACCCCTACCATAATAAAACATTGTTCCCATCCATATTTCGAAACCGTCAAATTCGAAGTCCGGCATCCCATTCCGTGGCCTCTTCATCATTGACGCCAAGCAGAACCTGCGACAGATCACCGTCAACGACCTGCCCGTCGGAAGGGACGTAGACGAGACTCTGCGATTAGTGCAGGCATTCCAGTTCACAGACGTGCACGGAGAAGTGTGCCCTGCCGGTTGGCGCCCTGGACAGAAGACCATGAAGGCTGACCCCAAATTGTCTAAGGAGTACTTCCAGGCCGCCAACTAGGCCAACCAGACCACACATCACATCGGCGGGCTCACCATCCTGGGACTGCCCCACAACCTAACCTAACACAATGTCCTTTGAATTTAACCTAACCTAAAACAAACTATTAGTTAACCTAACCTATTAGCTAATTTTTAAATTCCCACGGTGATTGCACAGCGACGAAAAACATGCGACTTATATTTTTTTTAATACTAGTGATGGAGATGAATGATAATGATTGCATTTCTCCCTTGGGAGAAGCTGACGTACGTACATTTTCGACAGCTCTTTTTTCCTCACCAATAATGTACTGTATAAGAAAGAGCTGCAGTATTATTGTGATAAAGAACATACGTTGTATGGTTTTTTGTGCCGTTTCCGTAGGAATTTAAAGGTGCCCATTATCTTTTGATATAGTGAATCTACGCTATTAACTTTTTTTATTTTTTATTTAATGGACTAGTAAACCTAACCTAACCTAACTTTTAAGTCGAATAAGCTGAGTTGACAAACGCGTTAGCTTCCCACCCAGGCATCTTTGGTTTCTATTCCTCTGCTAGCTAAGTCCTCCATCAGCGCACAAGCAACATCTTCTGCTTGTAACGATGCAAGTAGGATGAATTCAAATAATGTCAGGTTTTAATGATCCAGGAATGCTTTTCTATTTTTTTAAATAAAAAATAGAGATCTTTCTGTTAAATGTGTCATTTGAAAGATAGAGGGAGAGGTCAAATTGAAATCAGGTGACAATAATAATGTAATATCTTCAAGTTAATAATAATAATAGCCTTTATTCAGACTATAAATTACATTACATTATTTATATTAACCCTCCACACAGCATCCCCAAAGATGACATAGGCCCTGAGGGAAATTATTTTCCTCAGGGCCTCCTGTGTGGAGCTCATGTAAAAAAAAAAAAAAATTAGTATACACTTGCCCTGAAGAAGGAACGTTTGTTCTGAAACCGGTCGAATTTACTCATTATATAAGTGGTTCAAACAAAGTTGAATTGTTTTATTTTTCATTTATTGATCGCTTTTTGATTCATCGGATCGACAATTGTATGGGTCAATTTCTTTATCTAGTGTTCTTCGATGCTCGATCCTGAAGTCAGTCGGGATTCAATGATGAGGACACTTCTGGAGTTGGTGATCCTTCTCCTCAGCCTGGTTTCTGTTCGGCCTGCAAATCGAGGAACTAGCCCTTCCGTGAATATTGAGGAGGCGCTGCAGTGCTTGGGAAGTCGGAATATCATACGGTATGCTTTGTTACATTGCATCCGAAGCCTGTCCATGGTTATCTTTTTGATATTGACCCAGAGCTGGCAAGTATACAAGGTAGCACAAAAAGCTAAGAAGAGGACCTTTTCACCTGCGGATTACAGAGCCGAAAGCTTCTACTAAGCATGTTGCATTATATGCTCAGTGCTCGCCTTTTTTTTGCCAGTCGATGTCGTAATCATCCAAAAAATGTATGAAAAATAAAGTCTATTTGTTTCAAAAGGTCGTTAGCGGTCGAATGTAGGTGATGAAGAGAACAAGGGAACTATCAGTAGTGTAGCAACTGTACTTAAAAATGAAATGTCCAATTTGATGATAATTTTTTTTCTCAGCCCAGATGTCTGTCTTTATATATCGTTTAAAATTTAATGCTACCAACAGCGGAACCTTGAAATCGACTCCTCTTCCTTGGCTCCCAGCACTTGCAAACATAACCCCGCCAAATACCAGGCGAGAGATTGCAACACTGAGGGAATACAAGAAGGCGCTGCAAACGAGCGCAATACCTTTGCACGATGATGTCTTTTTTCTCCCGGTATGCCGCTTAAAGTTTCAAAAACCCTTCTGGACGGAAGGAGAAAGACTCCTTCGAACACCTCTCACCCCTGAATATAGGTGGAAACTTGAGTGGCAATCGGCCAACGTCAAAAATGCCCATCTCGTTCAAGACCCCACTGAAAGACAGCCTGGGTTCTCATTGCCTCGCAAACTCTGGACTTATCAATAGGATAAGGTGCTCCCATAGCGGTTGTGGTCACATGATGCATAGATGTGGCCTTAAAGAGTCGGCGATGTGTGAATGCGGTGCGGTGCAGACTACTGAACATATGTTCAACGAATGCCCGCTCCATTTATTCCCCGGCGGGATTAATGAGGTCCACAGGGCAACGCCTGAGGCATTTTCTAGACTGGCTCGCAGACCTAGATGTCCCCTCTGACCCCCACCATACGAAAGAAGAAGTTTAAACGTTTTTATAACGTACCACCTTGATGAAAGATTACAAATTATTAAAATCTGAAAAAAATACTTTTTGCAGCAATAACTAAGTAGGTACCATTATTTCTAAATCACTTCGCTCCACTCTTCCTCATATTCCCCGACCTTAATAGAAGTCCACAAAATGCGTTGAATTCAGAAGCAGATCCACGTAAAAAAATGCTTGAACTTAACCTTTAGCCTCTGCACGGTCAGATCTGACCACAGGGGCAGACAGTTTTAATACCCTGAGCTCTAATCTAAACTCTAAAGTGTGGCACAGCCCTTGCAGACCTCAAACGGAGGGTCCGTACCCTACCCTACTTACCGTACATCGTACGGGGTACTTATGTACACGGCGTAAATAAGGTTGTTGCGGCTGGGTAAAGCCTTCTGATATCAGTTCATGGAGCGATTTCCTTGAGCAGAATTTTCCGTATCGATTAAATATTAATAAGCGCTCAATCTAATGCGTTATTTAGAGATACCTTATTTAAATAATTACTACACTGAAAAATATCCTACGGAAAACGTGCTTAGATTTATTTGCTACGGTAGGAACTACTAAGCCCAAGTTTAAATACTAAAATGTTTAATTTAATTGAAATAATCTTCTAACAAAGTTATCTGAAGATCTACGGAGTTGTCATTAATAACATAAGACACGCATATGATACTGTATTACTAGCTGACTGTGTCGATGACTTCCAAGACCTATTAAATGTTGTTAATAATGCTGGTGAGCAACTTGGCCAAACAATCAACGTCAATAAAACTAAATGGATGACATTTGGACCACTAGATCACTCTGAATCACTGATACAGTTAAATGGTTGCATTGTCGAAAAGGTGGAAAGATTTAGATACCTCGGCAGTATTCTCACGGAGACTCTTGAACCAGATGTAGAGGTTAGGTGTAGAATTGAAGCAGCAAGAACTGCCTTCATTAAAATAAAATCCCTCTTCTGCAATGACAATATCAGTTTAAAACTGAGGCAGATAATGCTAAAATGTTATGTGTGGTCGGTCTTGCTGTATGGGTGTGAAACATGGACCTTGAAAGTAAATACCACGAACAGGTTAAAGGCTTTTGAAATATGGCTTCACCGGAGAATGCTCAAGGTCCCATGGATCGACATGATCACCAACATAGAAATTCTCAGGTGGGCTAGAGCAGATAGAGAACTGCTTACATTAATGAAAATCATGAAAATTTCATATCTGGGTCATATACTTCGAGGGGAGAAGTATCACTTGCTCCATTTAATATTGAAAGGCAAGATAGAGGTTCGCCGAGGGCCTGGTGGGAGACAAATGTCTTGGCTGCGAAACGTACGAGAGTGGACTGGCATTAGAAGTGTGGAGGAGCTATTCCGGGCAGCGCAAGACAGAGAGACATTTTCAAGAGTGATCGCCATCGTCGGGGGATCTGATAAGGCACACAAAGAAGAACCTTTTTAAATAACGATTAACTTGTATGCCAATCAATTATAATATAAACTAAACATGAAAGGGAACAAATTACAAAAAAATAAAAAAAAGGTAATTTATTTTTATTTTTCTATCGATCTATCAACGAATTCACATTCCGAAACGTCAAATGTCAATAAATTACTTAAAAATATTAATAATTTGTCAATGTTGAAATTCATAAAAAAAAAACTAACCTTATTATGAATTGGCAGTCCGCATTTACTTTTTGACACTATAAACAGAAGTTAATGAGTTAATCAGGTCTTTAGCCATATTTCAACCACGTTAATTTCTCAGAGATCGAAAGAAATAAATTGGTCGCGTCTTAGTTGAATTATTAGGTCTTAGTTGAATTATTAGGTCCTTACATACGAAATTGGCGTTTTGTAAGGGAGGAACATGAAGTCGATTTTAAAAAAATATAATATATTTATTTAATCAAAGTATGTACCATTGCTATCTATGCACTTTTGCCATCAAATAGGTAGTTCATCGATCCCTTTACTAAAAATCATTCTGACGGGAATCAATAAAATCTTTGAAGGCGGTTTGGACTGCCCCATCGGAGTTGAATTTTTTCCTTGGCAAGAAGTTATCCAAATTTCGAAATAAATGGTAATCTGTTGGGGCAAGGTCCGGAGAGTACGGTGGATGTTTTAGACATTCCAATTGAAGCTCCTCTAATTCGGTAGCCGTCTGTTGTGCAGTGTGGTCTAGCGTTCTAAGGCGCGTTTGTTGATTTGCTTCACTCAATTCGTGAGGTACCCACCTTTCAAGCTTTTTCACCTTCCCAATTCGCTTCAAGTGGATTAAAAAAGTTTTATCACTAACACCGCAGCCTGCAGCTAACTGCGATGGATCCGCATCCGCAATAACCTTCAATTCTTCATTATCAACTTTGGTCTTCGGTCGTCCACGGGGCTTGTTCTGCAGGTCGAAATTTCCAGAACGAAAATGTTGGAACCAAAAACGCACTGTGTTTTCTTTTGTGGCACCGTCGCCATACACATCATTAATCCTTCGAGCCGTTTCTGCAGCACTGGTGCCACGGTGGAACTCGTAATCGTAAATAACGCGATATTTCAAGTTTTCCATTTTGTAAACTAAGTGACGCAAAGCAAAAAAAACAATTAAGGAAAAAACAAATGAATTATAATTTTCGAAACATGAGTAAATAGCTGTATAAATTTGAATTTGGAATTCCTAACCAAAGAGAAGATATTTGAGATCAAAGTTGCTAGTACGGCAAAACGCCAATTTCATATGTAAGGACCTAATATTATAGTCTAAGGATCGCATAAACATGACTCCTTTCAATTCAAAAAATTTTGTCAGTTGAATATCATTCATTAACAAGCCAGTAATTTTGTATAACGGACGACATTTAGATAGCCGAAATTCGGAATATCTCTTATTGTTGACCGTGATCGCAAATATTGATAACTGACCATATATCCCGGATTTGGTCAATATCGTATTGATATGGTAGTATCTAGGTAGGTGTATTTCAAATTCTTCGGGTTATAATATAATCGCCAATCTGCATAATATTGTTCGGTGAAATCACAGTAAAGAAAAAAGTATGGTCAAATATATCTATATATATATAAATAAATCCCTGTTTCCCTTGGTCATGCCATAACTTCAGAACGGTTTTACCTATTTCATTCATATTTTTTTAAAGTTTTCTAATACTTTGTAGATGGTTCTTACGGAAAGAAAAAATAAGAAAATTGCGCAGATATCGAATAATTTCAGAAAACTAAACATATATTTTAACTTCGCACGTTGACAGTTCGCGCGGTTGATGAAATTAAATTTAGCAGGCAGCTGTTTTTTATTTTATTTTTATTTTTTTTTTTTTTAAGAAAGACAAACATTCCTGGGTTACGAATAACCCGACAATGTTTTGAAAATCTCCTACTACCACCACAGAAAGCCGAAAATGTTGCTTGTGTTGTGATGGAGGACTTAGCCAGCCGAGGAATCGAACACGCGATGCTCGGGTGGAACCCAAGCGCTATGCCCACTCAACCACTGACCGGTCAATGTATTAAAATTTACTGGTTTATGTATTAAAAGAATTGTCTATGGATTTTTAAAATTATACATATTTTAAATAGGTACCAAATTAGATTAAATGTTCTTATAATATACAAAAATTTGTAATACACGAAAAATGAAAATTTGAATACAAAAAATGTAATAGGTGGCACGCGAGCTATTTGAAAACTGTATGTACTGGGACTGAATATATGGTAAGCGGGAGGGCGGTTTGAGAGACGGGGGAGCGGAAGAGGGGAGAGGGTGGGGGGGAAGGTGGAAGGGAAACGCGGGTGGGTAGGGGTTGCGGGAGAGGAACGGGATGCATGGCAAAGGAGATGGAGGGAGAAACAATATATGGCATTGCAACGTACGCCGGGAACCAGCTAGTTAAATTTATAAAAACGTAGATACAACCATCGTAGTATACTAATAATAATAATATACCTGCACTTTTGATTCTGTGTCGAGAGGTTATGTAAACATTATACAATTACTTAGGAAACAATAATTTTTGTTTGATATTATAAGTTCGAGGGATGGGGTGTTAATTTTGATGAACCATTCAAGGCACACAAAAAATAAGTGAACCACGCAAAAAATATTAATTTATTTTTTAACAAAATAAAGTTACTCGTTTGATAAATTTACTTTGAAAAGTTCAAGGGAAGGTTCTCGTACTATTAAGAAAACTTTTTCCATATTGGATACATGTATAAAAAGAAACCTGCCCAAATCTCGCAATTTGAGATATTATTGAAAGAGAAAAGTAAAGTTCGAAGCTTGTTTAATGTGGTGAACTTTATGAAACTTGACAAATCACTTGGTTATTTAGACACAAAATCTTTTGAATGTTTTTACTTTTGAACAAAGTTACATCTTTAATTTTTTGCCAAAAAAATAATTTCCCCCTTTGATAAGTAACATATTTTGTAGAAATGTCATCCATTACCATGAAATAAAATTTAATAAACAATGTACAAGAAATTTTTCTGTTCACTTAAAAAAATATATTTTGAATGGCTTTTCTCATTTTCATTACTACAATTGTTTTTTACACACTGCTAGTAGTTATAAGAAAACCGAAATTTTAGTTGATCAAAGAATATTGTGAGCGTGTTATTTTATATTTTTACAGTATTGATATTTCAAGGCCATTGAAAATAATGAGTTGCGAGTTGCGACTATAAAAATAATTAAGGTTACCTAGATATTCAAGATAGTGAAAGCTAAAGAAACTTGCGCCGTGTCTGTACTCTGTACAACGTAATAAGCAAAAGGCGTCAAATGAGTCAATGCACGAATTGATGGAAAGCTTGTTATTTATTTTGAAAGATTTTTTTTATTTATTATTAAATGCTCTAGAGTCTAGAGCGTTTGCCATATAAGCAGAAGGTCCTGGCTTCAAGTCCCAGAGGTGCCAATATCTTTTTCTGATTTTTCTGTCTCCACATTTTCGATTTAGTTTCGCTAATATTTTCTTCATTTAATTAAATATTATAATTTGAAATTTTACTCGTAAAGTTAAAAATTAATATTCATCATAGACTTGCAGAAACGTCAATAGATGTCGCATAATAAAAATAAAATGGATACAAATTTATCCAGACACTATCTAGATAGCATTTAGTTCGCAACTTATTTGGCGGGTATTTGATAAGCCCCCATAGCTCAGTGGTCAAGAGCAGCTGACCGGCAATCAGAAGGACACGGGTTCAAGTCCCGTTGGCGGCAAGTATCTTTTCTCGGAAGATTTTTCAATGTTGATGAGTGTTTCAGGCTGACAATTATTGCTTATAATAATTGTTACCCTTTGTGCTATGCATAAAAATCTTGTCTAAACGTTGGTTTATAAATTAAAAATAATAATTAATATTTGACAAGTTTAAGTATTTCCCCAATAAATGTAGTCATAATTTGTCTCGACGCCACCTAGCGAGGGATTTAACACTTACAATGTCTCTCTCGCAAAAATAAAGTTGGTTGTTTTCAGGTGGAGAAAATATAATAAGCAGTAATTGTTGAATGAAACACTAGTATATATTGAATTATTTGGCGGGTATTTGATAAGCCCCCATAGCTCAGTGATCAAGAGCAGCTGACCGGCAATCAGAAGGACACGGGTTCAAGTCCCGTTGGCGGCAAGTATCTTTTCTAGGAAGATTTTTCAATGTTGATGAGTGTTTCAGGCTGACAATTATTGCTTATAACATTTAGTTCGGGTTGAATCTTGCAATCATATATTACAAAGATAGCAGCCAATAACAGATTGCCAAATGAAGATGATGTTGGTAGTTCTTAGTCGAATATGATACAGTTAAAAGTGACCGAATTTGATATCGACACTGGTAGAGCACTTGCCATGAAAGCAAAGGGTCCTGGGTTCGAGTCCCAGAGGTGCCAATATCTTTTTCTGATTTTTCTATCTCCACATTTTCGCTAATATAGTCTTCATTTAATTAAATATTACAATTTGAGGTTATACTCACACAGTAAAAAAAAAATAATACTAAAAAAACCTCCGAATGATATAGGTATATCATGAAAAAAAATACTCAATTTCTTCACAAAAGCAATTATTTCACGCGAACGTGGGTACCTACATCAACATACGGTATTATTATAAAACTTATTATTTTAGAAGTATAACTTAAAATATCCGATACCTATTTTTTTTGTTAATAATATTTTCAGTACTGTATAAATATAATAATATTATTTTACTTAAAGTTAGGGTGGCTTGTACTCCTGCCCTATTCATCTTAGTCCTGTGAAAGGTTTGTAATCATTATTCCTTTCCAATGCCAACAAAGAAATACGAAGGACTTATCTTCACGTTTATCTGAAGGATAAATCCTAAGGTTTGGATGTACAACGTTATCAAAGGAGATAACGTACAATTTATGGCACTGTTTAGAATTAGGTCCTTCGAATTTGAAACAATCCCATGAATAAAGCTTTATTTAAATTATTATTAAGCCTGTTTCGGGATTGAATGAGATTACACTAATCTTACAATTTTGATGAGTTCCGACTACCCCAAATTCTTGGTTATATGTTCTATAAGTGGTGTTAAAATTGCGAGGAAGTGCAAGTAAATCACGAGAACATAATTTTTTTTATTTATTAATTTTATTTTATTAATTTGTACATTTAAGTTTACAAATTTCTAATGAATTATAATATTTCATATTGCAAACTAAATTTTATGTAGTTTTATGTAGCTCCTACAATTCGTCTTGAACTTTCCAATTGGTGTGGACTTTAAAGTTTCTGGTAGCTTGTTATATAACTTCATCCCCTTGTACAGTAAACTGTTCTGCGTATTCGTATTATCCTTTTTTCAAGCCTTGCACGTCCTTGTGTTATGTCTGTGAATTGTTGAATATAATTTGATTTTAGAAGTATTTTGGTAAAATGTTGTTAATTATTTTATGTATAAATATCATCGTATTCAAGGTCAGCATCTGTTTCACGGAAAGCCAATTCAGTTCATTTAACATTTTGTTTACTTTTGAAAATCTATTTCGCCGAAGTATTATTCTCAATGTCCTGTTTTGGAGAATTTGAAACTTATTTTGTTCTCGTTGATTTGTAGATAGTGATTGCAGTTTTACTAGATAGTTTTTGCCGAATAATAAATAATAATGTATGACAATCAAAAATTCTTGCGTCACCAGAGACATTGTTTGTGGAATCGAAACATGGTTTGAAATGTCTTTAGATTTGGAAATTTACATTATTTATTTATTTCAACGCCACAAAATGGCTATTACAATACGGTGATACATTATGCATGATACACAGTGGTACACAGGAAGGTAATTACAATGATATACAAAAAAAAGAATATGAACTCGTACAAAATACACATTTTAATGCAGAGTAAAAATAAGTAAATAAAGGTGACTTCTTAGAAAAATTCTCAACATCAAGTATAATATACCTACTTTACTTTTATTTGTACATATTGTTGGATTCTAGGATTTGGCTAAAATTGAGTAACTTTGTAATGATAATATTATTGTTACCTTCAGTTGAAATTACTGCAGTTTGAAATGACTACAGGTACTGCTAATTAGTTCTGCTTTTCAGGGCTGTCAGTTAGAGAATTAATAATAAAAATAATAATTTTGAAAAAAAATTATACATTTATTAGCTATCACTTAACTAGTCTGTCTGATAGTTGATATAAATGAAGTAAGTAGTTTGGAATATGATTAGAGTATGATGAACACTATTATACCTAACATTAATTATTATTATACTGATTATCTAAGCCATCACCACTGTTACTTCCACCTTACCTCATTTTTCCGAAATAAGGGTGCCGTAATATTCACGGCTCTAGGCAGTTTGGTTCTTGCGTGGTATGAATATAAAATGAAAGGCGAAGCTCACTGCAGTAAATGAACGTTCGGCTTAGACTCAATCTCAGACAATATCCAAGAGAGAAGAGCTCCTTGGCTCTGAACTATAAACTCAGATTTAAAACTCGAAAACGGTAAGCAATAATGTATTAATTCCATATGGGTTATTTAGCAAATAGATTTTTTTTAAGTCATTGAAAAAAAGATAACAATAATAATCTAAACGAAAATATGAAAGAGAACAAGACACAGAAAAAGACAATGGTCGCACAATTGGGACCCGAACCCAGACCTCTCGTCTAAACAGGACGTGCGCGTTGACCAATTTCGCTATTGCCACCTTCTGTCAAATCGTCATATTTATCAATCTCATATTTAAAATTTTAGAATTAACAATATTATCTTCAACTAATTATTTTTACATATTACGGGCAACACCCTTTTATTGAAAACAACCATTCTAAGAATTGGTTTGTAACCTGGATAGGGCCTCGGATAAATGTATCCGAATTTATTGATATGGAACTATGGACTTTTGATAAAAGTCTAAATTACTATTCAATTTTTTATATGAAAAACTCTCTTTTATAACTTTTGAAGGTTATTCCCATCAATTTAATATATCATTGAAGAAGAAGATAACAATAATAATCTAAACGAATATATGAAAGAGAACAAGATACAGAAAAACAGAAAAATACAATGGTCGCAACTGGGACTCGAACCCAGACCTCTCGTCTGGGTTCTATTATCTGTTCTGTTGTCATATTTTCGTTTAGATTATTATGGTTATCTTCTTCTTCAATGATATATTACATTGATGGGAATAACCTTCAAATGTTAGAAAAGAGAGTTTTTCTTATAAAAACTTTAAAAAATATATATATCTATTTGCACGAACGTTACCTTTGGTTTAGTACTTTTTTTATATTCTCTCAGCCGAGCTTGGTCCATCATACTTAAGCCCTTCAATAACTTAGTTTATAAGCTAGATCTAAAACTGATCCTCATTTTTCGAATACAATCAGTTTCTAGCGACTAAAGCGTATATTTTGTTAGTTATTATGATTATTTTCTGCGCGATTCTCATTTCCATATGGGCGATTCCGCTATAGACGATTCTCGACAGTAATTTTTAAATCGCAGTATTTGTTACTTTTTTGATATCAGTGCAAAGAAGAAGGTCAATATTTATCTAATAATTAAAAAATAATAATAATTTTACTTCATATTGAAATTTTTGGCGCGCTTAGAAACATTATCATTCGAAGAATCGGTATATAAACTGCAAAATCACACCTTGCAACACTGGCGCGAAACAGCTGTTACCGATAGTTTAAAATTATATTTTACTACTAAACGTGAACTGACATTATTAGTTTATTCTTATGTGCCGAAAGATGTAAGTACTTGTTGTTATTTTTTAAGCATCATTGACTACAAGAAGTCACTGTTAGCTTGTTGCACCCGCGATACAAAAGATATAAAAGTTTGTGTTTTTCACAGAAATAAAGTGCTAACGTTTTGACACTTTGTTAAAGTAAGAAGAAATCACAGGCAAACTTAAATAAAACGTTTTTAAGGGTATAATGGTAGCTGAATTGAAATAAACGTTAACTCAAATTGGTTGCACCTGCGATTGTGTTTTAGAATCGCGGGTGCAACTAGATGACAACTACCCTTATTGTGTGATTTATCATATATTTTATTGTTTTATATGTCTTCAATAAATCTTTCAATCTGAAAACGGCGATAGCATTTCCGTGGCGCAAACCTCACTGTCTCGTCTCCAATGCATATTGGTTTTGAAATCTTCGAAAACCACCACTGAAACAGAAAGTGATTGGGATAATAATAATCTGGAACCTCTTACGAATTAAAAAATATAAAAAGAAATTCTACAAAATAAGAAAAAAAAACAAATTTTTGTTTTTGAAAGGGATTGATGGATGCAATATGTTCATAGAATTTTCGGCGAATTTTGACGTAACCGAAAAGAAATAATTAACATAAATGACAAAGAAGTGTACTGATTAGTAATACGCATTGTTGGATTTCTTATTTCGTTCCTCTATCAGTGTTTATTGATATTTATATACACTTAAACTAGACGAGTTGCACCCGCGATAATTTGATGTTGCACCCGCGATTGTTTGGAGAGCTAATAATTCATTGCTTGTTTTTGTTTTCTATATATTTGTTTATTTTTTTAGTTAAATTAACGCCTTCCGAAATATCAAGGGATAATATAATAAATGTATCACAATTAACAGACTTTTGTGTTTTTGTCTTATGATCTGGAAAGGGAGAGCCAAATTGGTTGCACCCGCGATCGCACTTTGAACCTCCCTCCCGACTATTTAAATATTTCAATAAAATTCTTATAAACTAATAAAAAGTAAACATGTTAAAATGTAACTCTTCCAATAATAATTTCATTAAAAATGTTTTTCGTTTAATTATTAAGAAGCTTTATACGCGTCTAAATGTTGCACCCGCGATAATGGAATCACCCATATCCCATTTACCTACGCTTAAGTTGGCGCCGTAAAGTAAATGAATATTAATAAGAGCCCAGGCTAAAGGTGAAATGTACGCTTCTTTGAAAGAATAATTAAAAATGGGTACTGAAGCTTAACACTAAGTGTCTATCGTTTTTTTAAAATTATTTTTAACGATGGAATTAAATAAGATAATTAAACAAAAAGTTTCATAAAGTCGAAATTTCATCAATACGCCACTATAGAAACTGGTCATAATATATTATTATTATTGAAGCCGAAGCGTCACCGTCAGTTTTTTTTTTCTTTTTATTTGCGTGTGAGCCAAAGATTTATGGTGCGCTCACCTACCACAGATTAGAGTAGAGAACAGTCAGAGTTGCCAGTAATAGCATTTTATCCGATTTTATGGGTATTTTAATTTGGGTGGGTTTTTCGATATTTCGATACGATATGTTGAGTTTTTCGATATTGATATATCGATATCGGCGTATCGTCGATGTCGATAAATATCGATATTTTTAGGGGTCGATATATCGATATTTATCGATTTTCCGATGTATCGTTGCATCCCTAGTTAGGGAGTTTTGAAATGTCAATAAACACTTACTTTTAAATAAGACAACACACCGAAGTTTTTCTGGGGTCAAGATTGTTATGCGTGTCAAAAGTAAGGTAGACGCAAGAACTCGTATACGTACATAACATGCGTATAATTCGCTCTCCCGCAACTATGCTGTAAATAAATAAAATTATGTCTATCGTTTTTATTGGACTTCAAGGCTTCAAATTGACTCACTGTCATAGTGCACCATTATTTAGAGCTCTGTACGCTAGAATGACTAAAAACTTTCGTGAATGCTTTCAAATTGTAATATCTTTATAATCATTAATGTGTCTTCATAATAATATATAATAACTAGCTGACCCAGCAAACGATGTTCCGCCATATAAATTATTTCTACTGAATATTTTGGTTTTAATTAAAAAATAACGAATTTATTGTAAGTGTGTGGGGATGGGATCTATGACAGAAACAGGAATGGAGCCCTGTAGAAGATAACCGCCGATAAAAACAAAAAAAAAACACTTACCTTTCATTTTTTCAACTCAATGTATTTCATTAAAGTAACGGACATAATGGAGCGACGCTTCCCGTGAATGACTTGCGCATGTCTGGATGAAATTTCGATGAGGTGGACGTAGCGCCATCTGTCATATAACAACATGAATAATTTCGTTCTGTTAGAAATTAAAACGATGGTTAAATTTGTTTGAACAAATTTAAACGACGGTTAAATTTGTTCATAGAAAAATACTAAAATCGCGATTAAAAAATGGGAGGCTGGTGAAAATTTGGGGTTATAGGTATTTTTTATATCAAATAATAAAAAAAATATCAAAAAAATTCTGGATAGGGACACCCTAACCACCTAGCGCTATGAAATATATATACTTCACGACCTATTCTCATACCTACCAAATATACATACAATATAAATTTCATACAAATCGGTCGAACCGTTTTGGAGGAGTGCGACCACAAACACCGTGATACGAGATTTTTATATTATTGATATTCATAATAATATTTTTTTTTTTTTTTTTTTTTTTTTATTATTTATTGAAACATTTATTATAATTACAATTTTACAACAAAATATTTTTTTTTACAGGTTTTTTTTTACTACTCTTCCATTAAAAGCATTTGCTTGTGTATGGAAGGGGAGTGTACATAAATACTATTAGTTATTAGTTAGGTATAAGTTAGTACTTAAATAATGAATTGTACATAAATATATGTGAGCTGCAGTATTTATTTGATAATGGTGCGTTTTTTTTTTTTAAGAAAGAATGTTATGGAGAACTAAGATATTTGTAAGATTAGTTGACAGTAGTTTTTTTTTAAGAATATTTTTAAAATATCTCTTGACAGAGAGCAGTATTCGGGTTTTATCATTGATGCTTCTGATTTCTTCTGGTAGACGATTGAAAAAAGTTCTTCCCTGATAAGTATAATGATGCTGTGCAAAAGACGTATTTAGTTTTGGGCATAGAAAAACATGTTTAAGTCGAGTTCTGTTTTCATTTAAAAATGGATATTTATCTTTTTCTTTTATTATTTGAATTACTGAATTTTTAATATATAAATCTTTAAATGTGGGAACTTGAAATTCTTCAAACAGGCGTTCAGTTGGGTAGTCTAAGGATTTTTTTAATACAATTTTAATAATTGTTCTTTGTACAATTTCTATTGGAAGAAGGTTACATTTATACGCGGATCCCCAACTAATAATAGCGTATTGTAGAGTGGATTGAACTAAGGCATAGTAGATTAAATATAGATTTTTTACCGACAGAAAATTTCTAATTCTTAAAAATATATATATTAATTTTCTGATTTTGTTTACTACTTGACATATTTGTTCCTTCCATTTAAGATTTTTATCGATAATTACGCCGAGATATTTAATTTTATTTGTTGTTTTTAATATTGTACAGTTTGATTTGCAATAATGTTGGCTGTGAATTTTAGTGTTATCGTGTATGACAATGTTAAAATTTTTGGGAGCGTCGTTTGGATGGATTGCAAATGGAATTACAAATGTCTTTTCACTATTTAGTGATAGTAAATTAGTGTCGAAAAAATTCTTAAGCGTATTGATGTCTTCTGTGGCCTGTAATTCTACATTTTCCCAAGTATTTTCACTTATTATTAAAACTGTATCATCGGCGTATGATGTAATTTGACCATGTAGATGTTGAAAAAAAATATCGTTTACATATATGGTAAAAAGGATTGGTCCAAGCACTGTACCTTGGGGGATTCCAAAGCTTGAAATCTCTTGATCACTATTAATACAATTGATTTTTACCACTTGAGGGCGATTTTTTAAGTAGTTGGTGATCCATTAAATCGCGTTGCCTTTTATGCCAATATCATTTAATTTTTTTAATAGTATCTCATGGGATATGCTATCGAAAGCCTTTCTGAGGTCAATAAATATGCCCGCACATTTTTTACCTTTATCTAATGATTCGTAAATGTATGAAGTTACGTTAGCAATTGCATCTTGTGTGCTGAGTGATTTAATAAAACCAAACTGGTTTTTGTTTAGTATTTTATTACTATCTAGGAAATTTACCAATTGTTTTTTTACTATTTTTTCAAAGATCTTTCCTATGTTAGAAATTAGACAAATTGGGCGATAATTCGTTACTTGGTGTGGATCACCAGATTTGTAAATAGGTGAGATTATTGTGTTTTTGTAGTTCATTGGAAATATTCCTTTCGTTAAACTCAAGTTTATTAAATGAGTGATGGGTTTTATTAAGTAAGATTTCATAGATTTTAACATGTGTGTCGTAATAGAATCAAAACCGGGAGACGAACCTCCTTTCATATTTTCTATTATTTTTAAGATTTCACATTCTGTTGTTATTTCAAATGTTGAAAGTATATTACGTTTCTGTAAATTTTTATTTTTATGTTTTTCCGGGTTAGAAGGTTTATGAATATTTTTTGCAAGATTTTTTCCAACATTTGCAAAGAAGGAATTAAATATGTTTGCATAATATATATATAATATAATATTATATATATATAATATATATATATATAATATTCCAGCATCACATATTAACTTACGACAGTGGAGTTGTGGTCGTGCGATTTATGCCATAAAACCTAACTTATCCTATGTGTTATGTTACGTTCAAAATTACTCTTCTTGGAAAGCATTAGTTCATCGTTTGGCCCCAGGCTGAATTATATGTTGTGAAAAGAGAATACGAAATAATGTGACGTGGGTTCTTCACCCAACCCTTCCCTCCCACATCACACCCATAAACCTAACGCCCTTATATTACCGTATCAAATCCCTTGCCCTGAATTATTCAACTTCATACAAATTTAGCCTCCATAAATTTGCTTTTCCATGATCGGTTGCTTTGTTTCCATTTTGTAGCTTGTCGGAGGAGAGCACAACGATAACCCGGAATCAAAAAATATTTTGTTGCAGTGCAGTCCAAAGTTCAAATATGGGTCACATGAAAGGGGTTCGCTTCCACGATTTATTCTAAATTCAACAGATCGGCTATGGATTGATTCCCCGGCCTTTGTGTTTCCTCCCTCCCGCGACACCTATCATTTTAGGACTATGGATCACTGCTTGTCCTCAAAAATATCTTTTACAGTATACACTAACTTAACTGTCTCTTAATGTAAAAAATGTCAACTAATGTTTTCGTGTCTATATAAACCACGACGAGAGTACCCGGAGGACCTGCTGGTGGACGTGCGCTGCTCATCATATGCAGACTTCAAAAGAGCCGCACAAGACAGGGAAGAGTGGAAGAGACGAATAGATGAAATTGCTGCAAACCAATTCCAGGATTGAAACCAGAGAGAGAGAGATAAAGGATACCCAAAATTGTTTTTGTATGGTGGCTAATGATTTTTTTCTTCTTCTTAATAATTTCGTTCCTTAGTTTTATACAACACTAGTTGACCCGGAAAACTTTGTACCGCCTCAGAATCACTAACTGTTGTGTTAACTTATTGGCTGAATTAAATTGAATTATTTTATTAAGTTAAAAATTACACAATGAAGCAATTATCGATGAGCAACTGTACGTGTTTTATTTTTATCAGTATCAGAGATGGCGTTATGTACGGATTTACATTTTTTGTGATTTTCTTACTTTTCCACTTATTTACGGGAATTGCGTTTAATTTTATGTATACGTGTGAGGGAGATTTATTATAATTGTTGTATTTTTCCTTTGGAGGGGTGCAGACATACGTTCACCGTTTGTCTCATTTTCGACTATTGACATTTAGTGTGTAAGAAAGAGGGGCAGCTTTATATGTTTAAGAACAAAAGCAAAACAATCAGCGCATTGTCATTAGACGTTTTTGAATTTTTGGAATTCACTCACTATTCAATATTATATTTATCACAATATTGCTGCAGCTCTTTCAAAATATGGAGAATTCGTTCCATACAAAATGTACGAGGAAAATTTTTTTCTTAATAATTTTTTTTCGTGAATTTTTCCCGTGTTTTAATAGCTATTCTGCTATTTGTGGCGGAGACAAATCCAACAAATCAAAGATCATAAAAATCGACACAGCCCTTCTTCAGTTATAAATAGTGTAACTCACCCGACTTGGTTTTATACATAGATAGAGATTTCAAATCAATAGGTCAAGATTGAAATGATTTAGCGAATGTAATATTATTGCGCTTATTTACAAATCTAGATATTCAGACAGAAAAAGCAGTGCGTATGTTTGTACGCCCAGCTTATCTTTAGAGAGTTTTTTTTGCATTTACAAACATTTTTTTTTGTAAAAATAATCAAAATGTATGTATATTTTACCACCTAATTTCAAAAAATGTTAGTTCGTTCAATGATTTAATATTTTTGGCGTGGACTGCTTATTCTGTACCTTTTTTGAATCACTACACATATTGAGAACAAAAATAGAATCTTTAGAAATCCATAAATAATTTGATCAGTTACCTACATTAATATTCATGACATTGCTACAATCATAAGAGAAACGTGTACAAGCAAACGTGAAATAAGCTCCATGTTTTTTTTTTACTTAACTCCACCCAGGAGGCCTAGAAGGGAAAAAAATAAATCTATCTTGCTCAATGGTGGACACAAATTTGTCAAATTTGTACTTCAGGTACGCGTTGACGAAAATAGAGGCCGCTGTCGTCTATGACATAAAACATCGTAGGTGTAAAATAAGAAGGTAGAGTGTTAATTCGCAATTGCGCCACCACCGAGGTTATTTGGCAGCATAGTCCTTTTCATATCTTTTCCTATGTAACGAACGAGAACAAAATATGTTTCAAATTCTCCAAAACAGGGCAATGAGAATAATATTACGGCGTAATAGATTTTTAAAAGTAAACAAAATGTTAAAGGTACTGATTTATTGGCTAACTGTGAAACAGATGCTGACCTTGAATACGTTGATATTTATACATAAAATAATTAACAACATTTTACCAAAATACTTTTCAAATAAAATTATATTCAACAAGGACATTCACAGACATAACACAAGAACGTGCAAAGAAATCACGCTAAAAAAAAGGGACAAGGCGAATACGCATAACAGTTTACTGTACAAAGGGATGATGTTATATGACAAGCTACCAGAAACTTTAAAGTCCACACCAATTGAAAAGTTCAAGACGTATTGTAGGAGCTACATAAAATTACATACAATTTAGTTTGCAATATGAACTATTATAATCAATTAGAAATTTGTAAACTTAAATGTACAAATTACTAAAATAAAATTAATAAATAATAAATAAAAAAAGTCCGAGTATATATCTACGTCGTCTTGTGTCGAGCTGCTAAAGCGTGGATGCAATGACGAGCATGATTCCTAGTCAACATATTCGATCGAGCCAAACTGTCGAGCATGTAAAAATACGCGTGTACTGTACATAATATAGTCTAGTCAATGAATGGCCCAAAAGGAGGTGTAGAGTGCGTGAGCAGGAACCTAAGCGATTCCTTCAGAAACTTGTTTAGGGTGCTTAGGGTGTGACCATACTAAAAGTCTTGACGCCTAGGTGGTGAGCTGGGGAGGGGGGGGTGGGGGCTTGTCCGAGGTCCTTGTGCTGTTCACTTGATGTGAAGAAGACTCCACAAAACTCTTCAAGGGAAGTGCAGATCTCATGAGTTGCGCTCATACCAACTAACCTCTTGCTGAGTACATTTTGCGAAACACCTCTGCCTCTTATTATGCCTCCTCGGCTTTTGAATGATCGCATCAATGTGGTTCTCCACAGAACGTCCACTAAAATTTAGAGTCATTAAACTAACTGTTTTAGGAACTCTTAACATAAATGAAATCCAAGTTCAAGTCCCACAATCTGTTACAAACAAAAGTTGTGTGTCAGTAATAAGATAAAAACAGCTTTTTCTGAAAATGTCGACATTTTACTAAAAAAACTTATAATTGCTGTAAATATGTACTGGTTGGGGATTAATTTGCATATATACATATATTTTAAAAGGTAATTAAAATTTTTACAACTTCTCTCAAATATTTTTTTTTTCTTTGGAAGGAATGTTTGATGAAAAATGTGAGGTAAATTTTTTTTCTAAAATATCTACATTTGTGGAGCGTGTAACTCAAAAACGTCTGGGATTTCGAAAACTACGTGTAGAATAAAAGTTGTAGATAATTTTATGAGCTTTTACTTATTCATACAAAATTTTCCTCTGCGACGCACCGTTTTCGAGACATACGCGTATAAACCCGAAAATTGGGACCTTATTCCCCCCCTCCCCCCCCTCTAGCTCCCAACCTAGTCGTCTGGACTTTTAGTATGTTCACACCCTAAGCACCCTAAACAAGTTTCTGAAGGAATCGCTTAGGTTCCTGCTCACGAACTTTACACCTCCTTCCTTGACTGGACTAATAGCATTAAGGTTAAACGTCACGTACGTTATAATCTATGCATTCACAGATGGCGCCAATTAAATTATTTTAGATTTTTAATACGTTTTGCACGTTTTGCTTTAAAATATTGAGGTGAATTATTTTTTTGCACCCGTACATACTTAATGTGAACATAAATAAATAGTTTTGACCATAAAAAAACCCAAATTTTTGAAGAAAGACTGAAAAATACAATATTGGATTGAATAACCGATACAAAATTGAATTTTTCAGCCTTTCTTGAAAGATTTGAGTTTGTTTATGGACAAAACTAATTATTCATATTCATATTAAATATGTGCGGGCGCAAACAATTAATTGACATTAATATTTTAAAGCATAATGTGCAAAAAGTATTAAAAACATAAAATAATTTAATTGGCGCCATCTGTGAATGCGTGGATTATAATGTATGTGACGTTTAACCTTAAAAAACAGAATCGAGTTGAGAACACTTATTTAAAACCATTATATTTTGTTAACGGGTTTTACGTACGAGCATCGATCGACGTGTTTTCTTAATTTGGCGGTGTCGCCACCGGCCTCCGTGGCGCAAATGGCAGCGCGTTCGGCTCTTAACCGAAAGGTTGGTGGTTCGAGCCCACCCGGGGGCGAATCTTTTTTTATTTTATTTTTGAGTAGGGAATATGTAAATATTGTGGTTACACTTAAAAGAATTCAAAATCTACTATTTCACAGTTGGCGCTAGTAAAATCATTTTATGAAAAAATACTTTTTATTTTTTTCCTAAAATAATTAAACTAGCGCCATCTATGAAAGAACACAGTATGAATTATTAAGTACCACCTTAAGGCATTGGGACATGTACATAAATATTATTAAAGGTTCCCCCACTCCGCCGCAAGTTTTGTTGAATCAGCTGTCAGAAACTCCTAAAACTTTTGATAAAGGGTGACCTTTACGAAATCAATATGAAACAATTTTATAAATTATTCTGTAGTTTCCAATTAGACGAAATAAAAAAAAACAAAGCGATTGGAAATTTGAAATTTATTGTTTCTATTGCTTTTATAATTATGTAGTTTTGTAAGATACTATTTTCAGATTCTTGGAATAACCTACTTCTAATAAATACAATCTATTTCTTGTATATAAAAAATGAATCCCTGTTTCCCTTGGTCACGCCATAACTTCAGAACGACTTTACCTATTTCATTCATCCTTTTTTAAGTTTTCTAATACTTTGTAGAAAGTTCTTACGGAAAGAAAAATTAAGAAAATTGCGCAGAAAATTGGATATGGATTTTTTATAATTAAAGATATTTTAAATAGGTATCTGTGTTAGGTACCAAATTAGATTGACTGTTCTTATAATACACAAAAGTGGATAGTTGTTATATATGAAAAATGAAAATTTGAATAAAAAAATTGTAATGGTGTTACTGGTGTTACCAGTTTTCGATATAACGACCGCATGAGTCAAAAAGCATAATATTGATACATACCGAAGCTGTATCTCATTGATTTTTATATATATATTATTGTTATTAAATATAATATATCTTAATTATTTAGTACGTTAGTCAAATGGTTGATTATTAGTAAGAAATCAGTGATTTGAGATAAAAAATTTTTTTTCCTGTTTTGTTGATAATTGAAGTAGTTTCACGTTTCGTTTTTTTTCATATAACAATAGGTACATATGTATTCAAAAATTGTTGGATTTCTTACATAATTTGTTTGTCAAAATTTAATACCGATTGGTTTATTCAAATCAATTAACAAAATAAAATATTACAGCTAGTTAAGCGTCAATTTTACGTACGATTATCTTTACAGTACATTAAAATATGATTACCTTTCTAGGGTTAAAAAGACCATCCACACAACATCCCCAAAGATGACGTAGGACCTGAGGGGAATTATTTTCTTCAGGGTATGTTCGCCATAATTTTACAGTCATTGTATTAAAATGTATGACACAAGCCATCGTTGTTAACAACATTTCATGTTATTCGTTTATTTACATACTGTTTATAGCGATTTAGTTGTTGTGTTTATTTAATATTATTATTGCCTAAATAATTCAGTATCAAAAATAGACGTATCTCTATTAGTTTATCTCTATTATTTAAAATATTCAAAAAATTTAAACTGTACAAAATAAAATCGTAATGTTACCTCCACGCCCAATCTTCCTACTACGAACTCCAAAATGGCGGACGTCGAACAGCTGATCCGGCGACGTATCTTATCAGATACGTCGCCGTATTTGGTAAGTAGGTATTCTTCTGCACGAGAGTACATGTTTGTAGTCACTTTTGATATTCTTTCTATGAAAGAAATTGGAAAGAGTGTTAGAGAAAGTAAATTTTTTGTTTGTTATTTTTTTTAGTGTAATATTAAGTTAAAATAATTAAATTAGTAATAATAATATGTTTTTTTTTAAATTAATATTAATTGTTTTTTATTGTAATATTAAGCTCTTATGTGTTGTTTGAAGAAATCTCTTCCCTTTTCAAATATCCAATGTTTGATACGGGCTTTAAAGAGAGATTTAGAATTATTCTGTGACTTTATATCGGTACTCAGAGCATTATACATTTTGGGAGCGATAAACCAGAATTGTCGTTGAGCGAATGAGGTTTTAGTTTTAGGGACGACGCAACCCAGGTTTGATGAAAAACGTGTGTGTGCTTGATGTTGTGGAGCCAACAGTAGATTATTTTGGCATATATAACATACGCTTATCTTAATAAATAACTATCGAATATCTAAGACCTAGATTTTAGCAAAGAGTTCATTTGAGGGATGGGTAGGTTGGCATTTAAATATAATTCTCAAAATTAGTTTTTGAACTGTAATAATTGGATTGATAATGGATTCAGCACAACCACCCCATCCCACAATACCATATATTGCTGGGGATTGGAAAAGGGCAAAGTATACGGTTCTTAGGGTCTGTAAATCTAAGATGGACCTAAGGGAGCAGAATATATGGCAAAGTTTACGGAGTTTTTTTACTGTGTCACTTATATGGGCTTCCCAACGCATTTGGTTGTCTATGATTATCCCCAGATATTTAACTACCTTTGATGATTTAAGAACAGAACAAGTGCAATTAATATTAGGTGTGATTTCGGGAGTGTGTAAATTGAGTGAACATGAGTGAATGATTGGTTTAGGGCAGTTGTTAGGTATATTATGTTGACGTATGGTAAGAATTGTTATGAGGTTATCAAGTTGAATTTGAAGACAGTTTGCGTTTTGAATTCTGACCTCTTTGACTGAGTGTGCGATGTGATTTTTAATGTATACACCAACGCCATCGTTTTGGGTTTGGTTATAAAGTGTGTTGTAATGATTGTAGTTTTTTAACGTTTTAGGAATGAAATATTTTTGAATCCAACATTCGGTCAAGACAATTACATCGAAATCTACAGCAAGATCAGCAAGAATATTAATACAATGAATAAATAATTCCACCTAAATAATATTTTTATTTATTGAATAGTTTCACAGCTTCTTCCATATAACTGTGACACAAAATGACAACACATGTTGAAAATAAATCAAAGGTTTGGTGAGTAATGACGTCATACGATTAACCATATATACGGTGGTTTTCGGGGGATCTTGGAAAATTAAAACTTTTACAATTATTTTAACTATCAAAACTAACTCTAAAAATGAAAAGAAATATGCAGTTATTTAAGTTAGAAGGTCATTATTCATTTAAAAAAATATTAAAAATTGGAGTGGAGTTCCTTATTGGTAGTAAGTAAGTACCTGAATAATAGAATAATTGCATCTCGCAATCTTCACGAGCGGGAACAAGTGCTGCCAACACTCGGACTTAACACCTACTACTATTCCTTTCAATCCCCATTCTTGTCATATTTTATTCAGCAGCTATTCCTTATTTAGCGGAGGGAGACGACAAAGACGGGATTTGCTCGGGATTTCAACACGAAGGGTTATCACGCGCTGTATTATTATCATCTGTATCATCCGCTCCGTGCTCAAAATAGTCCGCGACTTATTTCTTCAGCCAGGCCAACAAATTGAAAGTTTTTCTTGCGTGTCATACCATCCAACTATCCGCGCGCCGCCGGGTTCGACCAATGAAGGAAACTGGACTAGAGTGGGTTTTGCTGTAAAATTGACCAAAGCGGTAAATTCTAAGCGAGCACGTTTTTTAACAGTCTTTTCAAAGCACTAATTTGCAAAGCTTGCAAAGTTCGTTGAATACTTTATTATTTCACATAACTTTTATTTTATTTTTGAAGTAAAACTTCTTTACGCACGCTTGACTTGGGGAGTAAGCTGGTGGATGCGTGACGAGAGCGTTACGAAAAGTGTGATCGAAAACTGTGTTAAGGGGCTCTTTGGGAAAGAAAGGAGAGGAAGTTTTGGAAGGAAAAAGGAAAGCGAGGAAGTTCTTGAAATAAAAAAGGTATGAGGGGTGGGTAGGAATCTGGGGGGTCAATGTGTCCAGAAGTGACAGTTGTATAAATCCATCCCTCCCACTGCAGTACGGAGAGAGACTGATCAAGAGAGTACGGCTGGAGAGATAAAAGGTCTCCCTCAACCAGTCTCTACCGATCCGGTCCTCCATGCAATAGGTGGCCGCTATAACCTAGGCAATCCTCACCCCGTGAATCCGGGTTCAACTGTTAAGTCACCAAACGTAGCGAACGACTTGTGGGTGTTGGTTATCCAATGAATGGCTCCCATACCCTCCTCCCAAATTGAGAATAATAATAACTCAGGAATAATAACTATAATTTTATTTCTTCGCAAGCATTCAAAGGTGATCACGACATAACTATCCTTAATACTTTTCAAATAATATTTTTTCAAATAATCAATTCTAAAGTAACATGAAAAATCATAAGGTGGGTCATAGTCTTCCTCGCTATAATCCGGGTGTTCACTATACTGAGGCAAACTGCGGATTTGGATTTGATAAGGATTGTTTTAATTCCTATTCATACAGGGTGTTAAGAGATTTATCTTACTTACTTTAGCCAGTGAGTAAAAATGTAAGGGTTATTTTGGTTGTTTTTTTTTTTCAAATTCAGTAGGAATATTTAGGATGGGGTCGGGCGGTTATTCGGTTGAGTGACTAGAGACACTTGAAGGTTAAAAAATAGTTTGTTATTGAAAAAAAAAACTATGTATATCGTCGCTCACATTATAACACCGCGTATCTCAAAAAATTAAAAACAAATCCAATTTCTTTTAAAATTATGTCACCGGAGACCAATAAATCATTTTCATTTTTGTAACTCCAATTAATTCGGAATCACTGGTTACTTACTGTAAGTCTTGTGAATCAACGCATTTATGAGTTTTTTGTTTTCATTCAATTCAAGCATTTCTTGCAACTTTTACTTCCACATCATTTATGACTATTTTATAACTTTACAACTATTACTTTTTTTACCGCTACTCTCCATAATGTCAGGTCCTGCTTATAGTATCCAATTAACAAAACCGGGCCAGTACGAAAAAGCCACACTTTTTTATATGAAAGGCAGCCGTTCGGTTTCTTATTTTGAATTCATTTTTAGACAAACGTTTTAGCCACCATCATTTGTTAAATGCAAAACAGGAAAAAATATTCTATAAAACTAATTAAACACATTATTACTAGTTTTCTAGTAATTGTGCTTCTTAGAACATAAATATTTAGGTAGTAATGTACCTACTTAAAATACGATAATTTTTTTCCGGCCGTTTTCGTGAAATAATCACCTCAAGGGCGCCCGAGGTTAAATAAATTTCTGTAATAAATGGCAACAATACTAATCACTTGACCTATTTCTAATGCACCTAGCAAAGAAAATGTTAATCTAGTGAATCGTGTTTCAACGCACCTCGCGTAATACAACTGTCATTGTGCAGCTGTCACGTTTGCCGCCATCTTGTTGCCGCCGGGCACGACTTGTATTTCCTTTTTTCACCGTGCGATGGCGTTAATGGTCCGAGACAAGGGAAACGCATTAGTCAAATAATGCGGGGTGTCTTCGGTAGAAAGGTACTGTATTAGAGATTGGCAATCTTTTTAGCTACTGGAGCGTTTTCGGTCACATTTTGGGCAATTTCCAAACACCGTCGAGCGTTTGTTGGCCAAAATGTGATAAAATTGAAAAGAAATTAGAATTATCTCAAAAGTTTCCGAGCGTTGTACACTTCGGATAATCACAAAGATAGCTTAGTAGTTTCAATTTGTAACAAGAGATGTCTCGCATCCTTTTTGATTTATATGACATTATCAGATCTGCTGTTTCTGATATAATAATAATAAAATAGATAGTCCTGAATTGCTATCCACTATTGGTTTAAATGTCCCAATGAGGCGTACCAGGCACACTTCTCTTTTTCATATAGAATCCAATAACACTAATGCAGCGAGTAACTCACCAATTACTCGCGCAATCATAACTTATACCCACTATGAAAAATTAGTACACTTAGACATTTTTCATGATTCCTTGCAAACATACAAAACTAATTTATTAAATTTCTTGGCGTGATATAATTGTTTTAAAATTAAAATTGTTTTAAACTTTAACCAGTCAATTACAAAAAGTGTACAATTATTAAAAGTGTTTTAATTTCAATTTTAGTTCAGTCAATAACAATTAGTTAGCATATAATTCTTGATTTTAAAATGTCCCTTATCTCCCCCCCTCTCCCTTTTTCTTCCTTTTTATTATTATTACTTCATTCATTCAATTATTAAGTTTTAAGACCGGTTCATATCTCAGGCAGAAATACTAAATGACGTTCTATGGACTTACGTAATAGGTACATAACCATGTAATAATTTAATTTAACATACCTTATAATCTGTATTATAATGTACTGTGTATGTCTTAATAAACAAATAAATATGTTATTGACATTTCGCGAAGAGAAATCAGTGAAATATTTTTTCTTACAAATCATTGATCATGTGTTTACGTATTAAAAAATGTATTGCCGAATTTGATATTATATCTGTGATTATCACTAGACTATAGACAACATATAAAAGTCATAGTATTAAATATTTTCCAAATAATTCATGCGTTTATACTTAAATTTAACGATTTAAATTTTTTTTTCAGGAATCCTAAAAATATGGGTAAACGGTTAAATATGGGTGCATCCAATGAATATCTAAAACTATGAGCTGCTTATACATCTCCATATTAAATTTTTTAGGTGTAATTTTTTTAATGAGGGCCGGAAATATCCAAATCGAACACTCAGAAAACCCGAACGCTGGAGCGTAAACTTTCCAGTGATTAGGGACACCTACTGTGTTTTGTTCAGTACCACTTAGCACTAACGGACCTGAATATTCTGGACTGATTATCAATATACAAAAAATGGTCCCACCTCTAAAAGCACCCCTATTAAATATATTACTCATCATTAGAAAGTGGGAGAAGTTATAAAAAATTTAACAGCCGTTACGGTGTGTGTAAAATATTAGAAGCTATCGTGAAAAACACTTATAATACGTAAGTAATTTAAAAATAATCGCTGATGGAGATCTCGGAATATTGCCATTTAACTATCACAAATACCTATCTCCGAAAGTTGGATATTTTATGAGTTAAAAAAAAATAATAGTCTTAATTCACCTAAACTTCATCTCTTCAGTTGATTTATATGAAGGTCATAAAGGTGCTCTCGAGGTTAAGGTTGGCGATCGCTGGACAATACGTGGAACGTACACAAAATAGTTGGGCGGACATAAAGCATCACGTCTTGAAAAAAAGGTACGCAACATTTATTTGGAAAAAAAGTCGCAAAGCTTTTACGTTTTTCGCAGAATGTTTGTGAATATATTCAAAGGTAGCGAATTCACAAAATGTAGCAACAAATTTATTTGAAAAGGCCTTGAATTTGTTCCACATATTAAGTATTCTGCTCATCAACAAAATAATTCACAGGGTTTTTTTCACTGTAGACATTTCTCACGGCTTTTGCCTGGGTTTAGTATGACAAAGGTTTACGTTATTCTTTGAATTTATTACGTATTTACTAAATTACGTATTTAGTGATCAGCGAGGAATTTATTTACATCTATTTGAGAATTATTCATGTTGGCAACATGAAGAGATTAAAATTAATTGACTCGCTTTAAGTAGTGAACTTATTGTTCATTTCGTAGATGATATTAATCATTAAAAATGAGCGCTTCTTCACAAATATGTCACAATATAGATTCATCGAAATAGGCGATTTGAGATTGGCTCACTTCAAATCTTTAGTTTGGGTGTTTTTGGCACTACGAACCTACCTATTTGCACACGTATGATTTTGTTTGTTTGAATCTTCTAAGTTCTGAATGCCGCAGATGATAAATGATAAATGATTTGTCTGCCGTAATGCGAATTTTCGGACATACGAGTAGTATTATATATTATAACGCACTAAATAGCACTACGAGCAAAAATTATAACCCATGCTTATTCCGGACTAAACATGCACAGTCTTACTAAAAGAAAACACTTCGTAACCATTTATTACACATTTAATATAGATTGTATGAGATCTATTTTGAATTCTTACCAATAAAAAATGTCCTTAAATGATTTGCGAAAGAGTTGACATATCGCAATTTGGGATACTGACACCTGATATTCCCATCGTGAAAAACGAAGGTAATTTCGGACATATTATTTTTTTTTTTACCGTTACCACATGAACTTAATAAGAATTCCATGGAAGTGATATAATTGCCTAGTACATGCGTAGGTAAATATAAATCCAAAAAAAATCTGTAAGTATTGGATAACTATTGGACAAATAAATAAAAATTTGTATCCGATAAATAATGATTCCAAAATGTCAATTTCTTTTTGTTAGTCCCTGGGAATTGTTATTAAATATATATTTAAAAAAAATTATAAACAAGACGAAAATTGCAATCAAATTTTTTTCAGATAATAAAAGCGTGTTCTATAAATTTCTTGTTCGACAATTTTTCGACGTTTGCAGTAAAAACGTGTTTTTTTTTCAAGTTTACTTCTCGTTTAAAATTAAAACTTTCCCATTTTTATTAATGTATATTTCAAACCAAAAATAAAAAAAGGTAATGTCATTTAGTTTCTAAAATGGTATAGTAGTTAATATGATACGCTCTTTGGCTGTTTAAACAATGTATATTTTTCCACGAACAATTTTTAATTTTGGCCGTTAAATATCAGTTTCTATTTAACGTTTCTGTTAGCTATGTTATTCACGGTTTTGTTTATAAATAGTGTAAAATTTAAACCAAGTTTATTAGTATGGTTATCGGTCCACAGAATCAAAGACTTAACAGGCCAGACTTACTTCTTAACCTGGGTTCGATCGAACCCCAGGGGTTCGGTTAGTCAGTCTCGCGGGTTCGGCGGACGTCAAGATCAACAGCAGAAGTCACACTGATTTGCATTAAATATTCATTATTATAGAAAAATGAAACAATACAACTTTGTAAAAACCACTTATATAATGTGCAAATCCGACCGGTTTCGGAACAAACGTTCCTTCGTCAGGGAAAGCTTATACTAATTTGACAGTTTCGAACAATGTTTTATTATGGCAGGGGGTGGAGCCGTTGTTAGTTAATAATGTAGATTGGGTGGGTAGGTATTAGTGTAGAGTGGGTGGGTAGGGGAACAAATCCATGATTGGGCTATATGACAATATTTTTTGTTTGTTGATAATAGATTCATTATTTTTCAGGGATTTTTTAATTTCCAAAGCTTCTAAGTTATCTAAACGTTTTCCTTTATGATTAATATGAAGAATATTTATCCCTGTATTTTTTCAAAACTATGGTTATTTTCAATGAAATGGTTAGCGAACTCAGAAAAATTATTATTATTAAGACACCTTAAATGTTCTTTGATTCTGATTTCAAAATTACGAGTTGTTTTTCCAATATAAAATGAGGGACAATCATTGCATATGAGTTTATATATTCCGGAATTAGTCAATTTATGGTCTTTATCTTTAGTATTTCTCAAAAAATTACCGATATTATTTCTTGTATAAAACGCTGGTTTAATATTAGAAGGGAGATATTTGCAACATTGAACTGAAAAATTATTAATATACAAAATTTTACGCCATTTTCCGAAACCGGTCGGATTTGCACATTATATAAGTGGTTTTTACAAAGTTGTATTGTTTCATTTTTCTATAATGGATAACCACAAAGTGATATCTACATTCAAAAATATTAATTATTATGTTTTTGCTTTTGTGTTGGTTTTGTTCTTTGTTTTCAATGGTTTTGATCTTTAATGGCTTTGTTCACTTTGTGCAGATACGTATGTATAAATATATACCTATGTTTTAAATTAGAAAAAATCATATTTTATTTTTTCAATTAAGAAGGGTGAATGCGCATATGAAACTGGTGGGGGTCAGTACCTCCAACAAGGTTAAGAACCACTGTGCTAGGCTATGAGTTGACTTGTGTAGTAGGTACCGTAAGTATTTTGTACGTTTGTCGGTTCGCTGCTCGACGTCACATTATTACTTTGGCGTTCCTAATCTTCATAATGTAGCCTGCATACACTGCACAGGGCACAGAGCACGGGGCAAGTAGCGAGCAGGAACTTGTGGACATTTTAATGCATAAGGAATGCGCTGTGCACAAATGTGTCCCGTTCCTCATTCCAAATTTTGTCTCGTTTCTCAATTCGGTGTTTGGGGAGTGGGTCCAATTCATAGCAGCGAGGTGCGCTGAAACATTATACAAATAATATTATAATACGAGAGTATTTCGTGTAACATTGCTTGTTTTGATGCAAAGCGAAATTATAACGAGTGTGCACTGAGCAATAGTTTGCATACACGTCATTCAAATAAGGGTGGGCCTCAGTGGCGCACTGGTCTATTAATAATAAAAGCATTACGTTTAGCGAAAAATGTTTTGTTTTAAATTTCACCCGAAGTGAGTTTTATAAAAAACCTACATATGTTTAAATATTATATCGTCACCTCAATGAATTATACCATAAACTTCATTTTTGAAACTTTGCAAGAGAATCAAAAACTAATTCATTTTACTAGTTTGACAGTTTTTTTTTAACAAGACCAAACTTATTAATCAGCTAGCTGACCCGAGCACGCGTTGCTGTGGCTAACGTAACGCAACGCCATCTACTGGTTGGTTACCCAACCTTTAAAACCGACGCCGTTTGTAAATTTGCATACAAATCAAATCCACACCGCCCGCTTGCCAGCCCGCTTCCTTTATATATTATATATTTAAACCAATTTAGACAAAACCTTGATAAATTATATACATAAACCTTCCTCATGAATCACTCTATCTATTGGTGAAAACCGCATGAAAATCCGTACATTAGTTTTTGAGTTTATCGTGAACCGACTGACAAACAGAGAGACGCGTCGGAGGACTTTAATTTATAATATGTAGAGATTTTAAATGATTTGTATTCATAGTATGAAGATTTCTAAAATTCGATCGAAGATTTAAGTTAATACATTTTTTAACATTAGCTACCGGACAAACCGCACCCCATGAACCCGGGCATCCCTGCTAAGTCACCAAACGTAATGAACCACTTGGGGTGACCTATGGCAGATGTGTTGGTTGTCCAATAAATGGTTCCCGGGGCGGCGGCACCCGCACCCGCTTCCTTTCAAAAATTCCCGTAAGTAAGTGGAAAAGTAAGAAAATCACAAAAAATATAAATCCGTACACAACGCCATCTTTGATACTGACAAAAATAAAACACGGACAGTTGGGGAACCATTTATTGGATAACCAACACACCTGCGTTGGTTATCCAATAAATGGTTCCCGGGGCGGCGGTACTCATACCCGCCCCCCAAATTAAGTCGTAAGCAAAGTTAGGCTATCCTAACATAAATATTTTTTCAAACCAATAACATGTTAGATATACTCAGAATTTTGAGAAATTTGAGAAAGCACAAAAAAGTTACTCACATAATCTCAGCAGGATAATGGAGGCGTCACCTCTAACTTTGTTCTGATATATAACATATATCACAAAACTCATAGTTAAATTAATAAGTAGTTAAATATTGGAAAGATCTACGTCACTGAAATTTTTGACTTAGTTTTTTGTCAAAGGTTATATCAGATAAAATTTTTCAAATTTATTCATGGAACTATTGACTTTTTATAAAAGTCTAAATGAATATTCAATACATTTATCTAAGACGCTACCCAGGATACAAACCAATGCCTAGAATGATTGTTTCCAATAAAAAAGGTAGTTGCCCATAATATGGAAAAAATAATTAGTTGAAGATAATATTGTTAATTCTAAAATTTGAAATATGTGATTGACAATTATGACGGTTTGACAGAAGGTGGCAATAGCGAAATTGGTTAATTGGTTTTTTCTGTTTTTTTGTGTCTTGTTCTCTTTCATGTTTTCGTTTAGATTATTATTCTTATCTTCTTCTTCAATGATATATTATGTTGTTGTGAATAATCTTCAAAAGTTATGAAAGAGAGTTTTTCTTACAAAAAATTGAATATTCATTTAGACTTTTTATAAAAAGTCAATAGTTCCATATGCATAAATTCGGATTCATTTATCCGAGACGCTATCCAGGATACAAACCAATTCTTAGAATAATTATTGTTTCCAAAAAAAAGTAGTTGCCCATAATATGGAAAAAAATCATTAGTTGAAGATAATATTGTTAATTCTAAAATTTGAAATATGAGATTGACAATTATGACGGTTTGACAGAAGGCAATAGCGAAATTGGTTAACGCGCACGTCCCGGTTGGACGAGAGGTCTGGGATCGAGTCCCAGTTGCGACCATTGTCTCTTTTTCTGTGTCTTGTTCTTTTTCATATTTTCGTTTAGATCATTATTGTTATCTTCTTACTCAATAAAACAAATTAAATATCTCATTTCCGAATAAAATTTTTATTCTTTCCGTGAAGTACCTACTCAAATAATATTATTTATTTTGCTAATTTATACTAGCACACACATATGAGGTTTTCGTAGTAAAATGTGTTTCACAAAATGCTAAAATAAGGCATTCAAATCTCAATTACTATGGTGACGATTCATTGTGAATAGTTGTGCAATTCTACCAAATTATTCACATAGTGGCGTTTACACGTAATTTTTTTTATTTTTAATGACACTTAATTCTGTTTAATTAAATATTATCTACACATTATGCACAAGAAAAAAGAAGATATGCTTTAGTAGACCTTAATAGTTTTATTGCAGAACGGCATAACGTATTGTTATCCTGCAATACAATAAACGCACCAGTTTTTTTACCAGCTATTAGCTACATTGCTTATACCTGAAAACGTGATTATAAATATTATTATGGCTTTGAAAAATTTCTAGACTTTAATCGGCTCCGCTAAAGAGCTGCTATTAAGTTACAAACTTTAACAAATTAAATTCACACCATTTGATAGGGTTGTTCAACATATCTACAGAGTGTTAAAAGGAACGTACTTGACTTACTTTAACCAGTGATTCCTGACATTATTTGGAGTAAAAAATGTTAATGAAATTTTGGTCTACGGTGACATTTTTGATGTTTTTTTTTTTTTTTTTCTACAAAAACATAAAAAAATGGTAGTTGTTGAACAGTTGGAGGCGGGGTAAGGGGTTCGTCGGATATCCGGCTGAATGACCAGTGACGACATGAGAAAGACATTTTTTTTGATTTTGAAGAAAAAATTAAAAAAAAAAAAAAAAAATCGTTAAAACAAGTCACCAGAGACCAAAATTTCATTTACATTTTTTAATCCAAATAATGTCAGGGATCACTGGTTAAAGTAAGTCAAGTACGTCCCTTAACACCCTGTATAATGCTCCATTAATTAATAACTTTGAGGGGTATAATTCTAATATTTGAGAAATCAACATGTTTCTTCCTCGTGAGAGTCCTTACTAACCTACGCAAACACTTATTACAATATTTCGATGCTGAACGTCCTGTGTGCCAATTCTACTACTCATTAGATAAATCTTTTGGTCAAGGTTTATGTTTATTAACGCTACCCACAAACTAACAAATAAACCACTACGGGTTCTATGATATTGCAAGGGATTTTAATCACTTTATGACGCCAATGCTAACGTGAACGAACGGCCATCTGCCCTCTCCCCACAGCATCCCTAAAGACGACATAATGCCTTAACTCTTATTAGAGGAAACTAAGGAGCCTGTAGTAAATCTATCACGTAAAAAAAATTGCATTAACAGTTTCCAGACTCTGAAAAATGGACATCGGTAGTTGACAAAACTATCAAGCATTCAGAGATGAATAAATTTGAATTAAATTTTTGGCAGATATGGGTACCGCCGCGCAAGGAACCATTCATTGGATAACTGACGCCTGTGCCATTAGCCACCCCAAGTGGTTAACTAAATATAGTGACTTAGCAAGGGTGTCCCTGTTCATAGGGTGAGGTTTAAGACTTAGCGACGGATGCTTTTGCCCATCAGCTACGTTGCAGGCCGGGTCGGGAGAGGATCTCCTGTTGAGGGAGACCCTTCTTCCTCCCCGTACCGTACTATCTCAACCCATCACCATGCACCGCAGTAGGAGAGAAGAATTCATATGGCTGTCATCTCACATACTGACCCTCATATTCCTCCCCTTTCTCATCCTTTTTTCCTTCTTTTAAACTTTCCTCCCCTTATTTTCCCCGAAAAGACTCTCCCCACAGCGTCCCCATAGATACCACGGATCCTGAAGGAAGTTATTCTTTTCTTGTGTGGAGTTAATGTAAAAAAGAGTTTTTTAATCTACCTACTTCTTACCTACCCATTCTTTTGGACCTCGGTATGTATACATTTAGGAGTTCTATGGTCTAGAAAGAATTCTATATAAATCGCAAGTATAAAATGAAGCATCTGGTGCACGAAATACGTTTCCAGTGAAAAATATCTGTAAGGGTTTACCCGCTGCAAAAACACGCCGACCAGATGTGTTTAACATTTATCACGGGCAGACCACTTAAAAAACAAGCGCTTTTCTCAGGTGAAAGTCAACAGTAACAAACGAAGACGGGAAAAAACAAAAGATTTCGAAACAAAAAGATAACACTCATCTCAACATTTTTACGTATTCGGTACTCCTCCATTATCCTTCATGTTTTCTTTGGGAAGCTACTTGGCATCCGTGTTTTTTTTTATATTTCTGCTGTAGGAAAAATATGTTGCC
Organism: Limnephilus rhombicus; assembly: GCA_929108145.2. NCBI lineage: Eukaryota > Metazoa > Arthropoda > Insecta > Trichoptera > Limnephilidae > Limnephilus > Limnephilus rhombicus. Next base: position 47,056,992 of record OV815273.1, on the reverse strand, counting down.
GTTTTTCTTAAGTATTTTATTTAAATTTATTCAAAATAGCTACTAATAAGTATAAAGTTAGATCACTTTGAGTTCTCAAGTTTTCAGGTTTCGAGGAAAAGTGAGCGAAATGAGAGTGCGTGAAGAAGTCTTCAGGCAATGACATAATATACAAACAATGTTATTTAATACAACACAATAATACGGTAGAAACTAAAAACCTGAGAACACTCTATTTGAGTATACTTTATTTACTATTTACCGTGTTTTTATTATGTAGCTTTCTTTCTACACCTAAATATGTCCAGAAAAAATAGGTTTCGGAAAGATAATGAAAACCAGTCGAGTTAGTAAAGCTCTGGTTAAAAGCAGAGACAAAATGAGTGTGTATGGTATATAGTCTAGTCTAGATTTGAGGCATTACGTGCATAGTGAAAATATACCATCAATGAGCGATATTCGGAGATTTGATCTATTCCGTGAAGATAAAAAATCCGATCTACAAAAGGGTTTTTTGTATTTCTTGGGCATTAACTATGTAACAACTTCTAGACATTTTTGTTTTGACGAGTTTTAATTTTCAATGTACAATGTACAAATTAAAGTAACAAATGTACATTGAAAATTAAAACTCTTCAAAACAAACATGAAAAAAGGTTTCCCTGAGAGATAGAAGAAGAAATCAGGAATTATTTAATATGATGCCTAAATATTTTTAATTGATTTTTTTTACTACCAAATATGATATAACATGATGTGGTGTGATGTAATGTGATGCGATGAGATGTGATGTGATGTGATGTGATGTGATGTGATGCGATGCGATGTGATGTGATGTGATGTGATGTGATGTGATGTGATGTGATGTGATGTGATGTGATGTGATGTGATGTGATGTGATGTGATGTGATGTGATGTGATGTGATGTGATGTGATGTGATGTGATGTGATGTGATGTGATGTGATGTGATGTGATGTGATGTGATGTGATGTGATGTGATGTGATGTGATGTGATGTGATGTGATGTGATGTGATGTGATGTGATGTGATGTGATGTGATGTGATGTGATGTGATGTGATGTGATGTGATGTGATGTGATGTGGTGTGGTGTGGTGTGGTGTGGTGTGGTGTGGTGTGATGTGATGTGATGTGATGTGATGTGATGTGATGTGATGTGATGTGATGTGATGTGATGTGATGTGATGTGATGTGATGTGATGTGATGTGATGTGATGTGATGTGATGTGATGTGATGTGATGTGATGTGATGTGATGTGATGTGATGTGATGTGATGTGATGTGATGTGATGTGATGTGATGTGATGTGATGTGATGTGATGTGATGTGGTGTGGTGTGGTGTGGTGTGGTGTGGTGTGGTGTGGTGTGATGTGATGTGATGTGATGTGATGTGATGTGATGTGATGTGATGTGATGTGATGTGATGTGATGTGATGTGATGTGATGTGATGTGATGTGATGTGATGTGATGTGATGTGATGTGATGTGATGTGATGTGATGTGATGTGATGTGATGTGATGTGATGTGATGTGATGTGATGTGATGTGATGTGATGTGATGTGATGTGATGTGATGTGATGTGATGTGATGTGATGTGATGTGATGTGATGTGATGTGATGTGATGTGATGTGATGTGATGTGATGTGATGTGATGTGATGTGATGTGATGTGATGTGATGTGATGTGATGCGATGTGATGTGATGTGATGTGATGTGATGTGATGTGATGTGATGTGATGTGATGTGATGTGATGTGATGTGATGTGATGTGATGTGATGTGATGTGATGTGATGTGATGTGATGTGATGTGATGTGATGTGATGTGATGTGATGTGATGTGATGTGATGTGATGTGATGTGATGTGATGTGATGTGATGTGATGTGATGTGATGTGATGTGATGTGATGTGATGTGATGTGATGTGATGTGATGTGATGTGATGTGATGTGATGTGATGTGATGTGATGTGATGTGATGTGATGTGATGTGATGTGATGTGATGTGATGTGATGTGATGTGATGTGATGTGATGTGATGTGATGTGATGTGATGTGATGTGATGTGATGTGATGTGATGTGATGTGATGTGATGTGATGTGATGTGATGTGATGTGATGTGATGTGATGTGATGTGATGTGATGTGATGTGATGTGATGTGATGTGATGTGATGTGATGTGATGTGATGTGATGTGATGTGATGTGATGTGATGTGATGTGATGTGATGTGATGTGATGTGATGTGATGTGATGTGATGTGTGTGATGTGATGTGATGTGATGTGATGTGATGTGATGTGATGTGATGTGATGTGATGTGATGTGATGTGATGTGATGTGATGTGATGTGATGTGATGTGATGTGATGTGATGTGATGTGATGTGATGTGATGTGATGTGATGTGATGTGATGTGATGTGATGTGATGAGGTGTGGAGTGATGACGTGTAGTATGGTGTGGTGTGGTGTGGTGTGGTGTGGTGTGGTGTGGTGTGGTGTGGTGTGGTGTGGTGTGGTGTGGTGTGGTGTGGTGTGGTGTAATATATTCTACTGTTTGTAGTTTACCGATTTCACCACCGCGAATCTTTAGATCTTGGCACTTTCAACCTTGTTATTTCTCAACCTTATTTTTTCCACGGTCCACTTTGAGAATATATTTTTTTTCTAGAGCCTCCCATTTTTTTTTATACCATCCGTCGTGAAACTGAAACAGCTATTGCCGCGATTATAATTACCTTGGTGGAGGGACTCAACTGTCACGGAATCAAATTAAAAATTCGATTAAAAATATGAAGACCACTTTTGCTATTATTAATAATATTTGGATGATTTATATAGCGCCGTTTTTGTGAAAAATCACCTCAAGGGCGCTGTACAAACTTATAATACATTTCTAAAATCTAAAAAACTACAAGCTAGGCAAACAATTATAAACAACTTATGGCTAAAAATTGCGTACATCGGTTCATTGATCACCGATACGAAAATATGTGTACAATATTTTGACCAATGAACGCGATGCTGCCTAAAATTTAATGAAAACTGGACCATACTTACCTGGGAGGTCGCTTGAAATTAACACTGTATATTGTCCATTTAAAGAAATTTAGATAGAGTTCGCACGCAGAGGACATTATTGTGAACACATGTTATTTAATCGTGAAAAATATTTTAATATTAATATGTAATGTATTCTTTGACGAGTGTATTTTGGAAAGTAAAAGCAACATATAAAGGTGGGAGGTGCAGTAGTACCAATAAGGATTTGATCTTTCTAAATGTGATTCGTCAAGAGACAGATTGATGTGTAAGGAATCGAGTAATTTTAATTCAGTAAGAAAAGTGTTATTAAGACATATCATAGACAATACAAGTATGATACTCTCAAATAGGTATATTTAAATTACGGGTATGAGAGCCCAAAAAGGAAGGTTTTTAGTTTGGACCTAAACTCTGTTGGGCTTGTTACGCATCTTAATTCCGGAGGGAGTCTATTCCAAGCCTTAGGCCCAGATACTCCGAAAGCACGATCTCCAAACATAGTATTTGGCTTTCGTTTAGGTTCTATTAGTCTGCCTTTAGCAGATGAAGTTGCTGATCTAAGGGTTAATTGTCTCGGACCGGTATTTTCCGGGACGCATAATTCGGAGATGTAAAGTGGGGCCATTTCGTAGATTGATTTAAAAACCATCCAGCACAATTTGTACTGGATTCTCTCAGGGCACTTGAGCCAGTGAAGGTTACGAAGGTGTTCTGAAATATGCGAATATTTAGAAACCCCAGTTATGAGCCTTGCCGCTGCATTAAACACGGATTGAAGTTTGTCAATTTGATATTTGGGAAGACTAGCGTAGATGCCGTTACAGTAATCGAGCCGCGAGACTACGTAAGAGTTAATTAATAGTTTTGTCGCCTCTGTAGGAAGGTTTCTTCAAACTGACTTGAGTTGTCTTAGGTGAAAAAAACCGGTGCTTACTGTCCTATTTATTTGACTTTTTAACGAAAAGTCTGAATCTAAATTAACGCCAAGAAGTTTGACTGTTGTCTTTGGAATAATATCGTTGCCGGAAATGGAAATAGGTGCATTGACTATGAAATGTTGGCGTTTGTTTGTGGCCGCCCATAGAAACTCAGTCTTTGATGGATTAAGCTTCAGCTTGTTTGCTACGAGTTATTGCTTCTAGGCATTCAGCTATGTGGATTTTGAGACTGTTGATTTCGTTTGGAGAGCAGTAAAAATAAACTTGCTGATCGTCAGCGTAGCAGTGGGACAGGAGACCAAATGACTCGATTATTTTGGCGACATCATTTGTAAAAAGGATGAAAAGAAGTGGGCCTAAAACGGATCCTTGGGGTACCCCTGAAGAAAGTGTTGCGAAGTTAGAGAGCTTATTTCCAACCTTAACGGCTTGTAAGCGATTGGATAGATATTACACCAGCCAATTTTTAATATCGGAACTCAAACCAAATGTTTCCTCTAATCTCTTAATGAGAAAGTCATGATCAATCGTGTCAAACGCTGCACTCATGTCTAAGAGTGAGATAAGTGCTAACTTACCTGACTCTATGGCCAAATTTATATCTGACAGCATACGAAGGATTCCGGTTTCTGTTGAGTGAAACCTTCTATATGCGGATTGACGATTAGTGAATAATTTATTTGAATTCAAATGACTGGTTATTTGTGCAGCAGCAATTTTCTCCAGGATTTTTGATAGGAAAGGTAAATTTGAAACAGGTCGATAATTACCTAAGTTATCGGGGTCAAGTTGTGATTTTTTTAGTATCGGCGTAACTACAGCAGACTTTAGAGGTTCAGGGAAGTCACCTGTGCTCAGAGATTTATTAAAAAGATGAACTAGGAACGGGTATTCTTCCTAATTACCTTATTTACCTTGTCCCGTTCGAGTTGGGGGCCCATCATTTTGACAAGGGCCCTCTAAGCTTCCCTGTTCTTAGCTACGTTAGCGACCTCGTACAGCAGCAATTCGTTTGAGTTTTTAATCTACTTTTTTTCTTTCTTTTAATATATATCTTCTTTAATGTATGTCTCACATCGTAACTACTACGTCAGTGACTTCTCTATCCAAAAATATATCTGAACTATTTATTTACATGATATGTTTTTATACACGTGTATATTTTACGTACACAACTTTTACTCTTTTATGCGTTCATGGGAATTTTAAATTGGTCACATGAAATAGTAAGAATTTCTTGTAGTTTTACCTGTCCACGCCCTCGCTGCGCCATCTCAACGTCCCCTAATTTTATCTGGGTCTTCTACTGCCCCCCTGAAAGTCTAAATGCCCACAAGGGGGCGTTATCGCCCATGTTGAGAACCTATGATCTAAATCTAAATAAACACATTGGCGCAACGCACCATAAAACGATCATTGTTCACGGTGGCTGTTTTCTCTGAGGAACGCATGCTAAGTTAACTTCCAAATAGCAGCAAAAACATACACATGAATATTATCATATTACTGCATTTTGACTAGCGCACTACTAATTTTTAATCTGAAAATCTGCCCGTTCGGGTGAAAATCCGTTGACCAGGGCAAAATCCAGAACGCACCTATGGATAGATAAATAATTCGTGTGGAATAGATCATACTAACAATATTAGGGAACGTACCCGTACTACGTGACACGTTTAGGGGGGGGTCTTCAAAATGTCACGCTTGGTACAAATGAGCGGCGGCGGGCTTAGGTTTTTGGTCACCGGGGGGGGGGGGGGGGGGGGGGGTTAAAAATTGCAAAAAGTTGGTCACGTAGTACCTGTGGGTACGTTCCCTTACGTCTTGTATTCTATCATATGTATACCTATCATATTCCAGTGCCAAAATATTCATGTTTTGTCGCAGCGGGGGTGGGAGGTGCACCTGCATTTACCATACATTACATTCATGTGTCATCAAGGGCGGATTTAATTTTTGTGTACTGTGGAGATTTCATCACAGTACATACTTAGAAGCAAAAACTGTCTTCATTTTAAACATTTAATTATTCTATTGCTTTGAAACTATCATAAACCTTCCTAAACATACTTGAACCTATGGAAATAAACTTCAGGTATGTACTTCATGTTTATTTCTAACAGTAATTGTTGATTTTTTTGCCCATCCGCCCTTTGTGCCCCCCCCCCAGAAAAAAATCTTAACAGTAATTGTTGACTTTTTTGCCCGTCCGCCCCTTGTGCCCCCCCCCAGAAAAAAATCCTAGATCCGCCCTTGTGTGTCATGTGAAAGCGAAACACAATAAAAAATAAGAAATTATTATGGGATGCACAAAACTTTTGTTTGGCATTACCTATTATTTTTCAGTTAACAAAGATTGTTGGGTTTTTTAAATCATTTTTCCAACATTTTTGGATTAATAAATTAGTAAAAATTTAAATGATGTTTATGTGAACTGAGAATTTATAAATATATTTTATATTTGTAAAATCTCATATTTGTAAAATCATAAGTACCTATATATAATACTTAGTGCCCGATTTTTTTAGTTTCTAATTTTCTTTTGAGAGTCGCTGATATTCAAAATCAAAATCAAAATCATTTATTGTACAAAATTTAAATTTAGTGCAAAAGGTATAACTTATAGGTACCTATATCCTATTTCTTCCAGTTAATCTAACATGTTATGCAGATATGAACACAAACGAAATATAAATATAAAAGTCGTGTAATACAAAGTGAAATTCTTTTAATTTATTATATAAATATAAATATAAAAACAGTTGTACCTATGTGAGGTATTCACTTAATGTGTAATGAGACCTGTTCAGAAGGAATGTTTTTAGTGATGACTTAAATCTGAGTGTATCTTGTATTTGTTTAATATCATGTGGAAGGTTGTTGTATACTTTAATGGCCATGTAAAAGGGTCCTTTTTGGAAAATTGTTTTGTTTGCTTTTGGTATTAACAAATTTTCTGTAAACCTTGTAGCGTGTTTATGTGTAGAGTTTTTTTGTGAAAACTTTTCTGGAGATGATCGCACTAACATGCATAACTCCATTATATATATGTCGGTGACTGTAAGAATTTTCCAATTTTTAAATATAGGTCTACATGTATATACATGTAATATTGTCTTTGATACATTTATTTTTCCTCTCTGAGCTTTGATTGAACCCCCGCTGAGAATGACCACGTACGGTCACTTTGTAATTTTTTTTCTCACATAAACTACTTTACATGTGCATCTGGTACACAAGCCAGCAAAGGTTAAAAGAAATCTCAGGCAAGTAAGGATATGAAATTATTAAGCGGGTGAGAAGTTACTCTCTGAAATTATTCAATTTTAACCACGCTTGCTTACCGCTCTGTATTTTTTCCCCGCGGGAGAATTATCAGAACATTGAAAAATTAAAATCTCACAAGAAAAATAATTCTTAGGCGAACTATGTATTTTTCTTCTGATTTATGGCCAAGGGAACGCTTAATATCGGTATGCGCAAATAACCATAATTCCCGGGGGTATTTACCGAGGAAGCCATTAAAAAAGGTTCCAGTAAAAAGGCAGTATGATCTATAGGGGATGCAAGTGCTGCTTTTCAATCCATCTCACTTGAGTCTAGTCTAGAGGAATCGAAGGCTTACCCTCTAGAACTATTTAGAATTTAGATGGATAATTAGTAACTACACTAGCAACGCTTTCAAATTATGGTAAATTTATAAGTGTTATTTTGCGATGGGAATTCTCGGATTGCAGGTTCGCTATAAAACATTCAGAGCGCTGCGCTGCATCCAAAGATGGGATTTGGCCTCCCAAGGAAATATTGTGTAGCGACTCCGGCCTCTCGTCATTCCCATCCTACTCCAATCTTCCTGCGTGTATTCGGTTCACTAAAATCAATTACGTAGTGAGTCAATTGTACTTTGTTTTAGCCAGCGGACTCTCACGGAAATTTCAAGGTCAATAACATTCGAGGTCATATTTCGTGTTTGGAATTTTTCGTATTCTCCTAACTAACTAAAACTTGTGCCTTGTATTATTTTTAATACAGCATTTTAGATAATACCTCGATAACCATAATGATATTAAATGAAGATTTTTTTTATTTGGACAGGTAGGTACTCGTACTATTGCTTTAAATTGAGTAATAACTTGGGGAAAAGATAGGTAGGTATAAGACTTGGCAGGGAGCAGGGGTGCCCGAGTTCATTGGGTGTGGTGTATTTAGGTCTTGGCGGCGGTTGCGTCTGTTCATCAGCTACGTGGTGGGCCGGATCGGGAGAGGCCGTCTAACCTCTCCAACTGTTCTATCTCGACTCATCATCATCATCTTGCACCGTAGCGAGAGGAATGGATTCGTACGTCCATCACTCATGGACACACCGATCCCTAGATTCCTATCTACCCCTTATACCTTTTTTATTTTCCAAAACTTTTTCTCCCTCCTTTCTTTAAAAAGACCCTCCACACATCATCCCCAAATATCCGAGGGAAATTATTTTCCTAGTAGGTTTCCTGTTTGGGGTTATTGGTATAGAATAAAAAGGCGTAATGTGTTACATAATATTGTTTACTTACTTTACATGTAGATTTAACTAATGTATGTATTTGTTGGTTAACGGGGTGAAGTTTGGGTTGCCAAATTGATCAAATCAATATTGATCACAGCAATTGGGATCTGAACATTTAAATTTGAATTAAGTGAATTCATGTTCAAATAAGTATAAAGTAGGTAAGTAGCGATTTTCCTAATCTATCGACAAATTAATAAATAATCATTAACTGGGGGATTCCTAACGAATTTGGATAAGGTTTCTTTAAAAAATTACAAGATAATGATCCTTAAACGGCGCCATGTCACCTTTAGAAGAGTCGGTTTAAGGTGAAATATAATCACTGGATTCTGAAGATAATATTTATTGAGCGGTTACCATGAATTTTAATTAATCTATGTCTGGTTTGAATTAAAATCCAAAGTGATCAATTTTGTTAATTGCGAAAATTAATTAAGTAAAAAAAACAATACCAATAGACGTATTTTCTATAAGAGAGGAAGCAACGGATAACGAAGTGACCAATGTGCAAGCAGAGATGATCGAACGTCACAAACATCAGACAGCCTTGGCCTCTGCGCAGTAATAGGCCACTTGCATGGATTTCATAACGACTTGGAAAAAATCACGTGGATAGATCTTTTTACTAAGAAATGTTAGTAAATTTTTTTAGAAATGCACAGTTTTTTTTTTATTTTTAAATAAATAAATCCATTATTTGGGCTCGTGACGTTACAACATGAAAATGTCCCGTCTCCGAAAATGTTCCTATTAATTTTGTAAAATTCCACACTGATTTTTTTTTATGGCATCACTTTAGTTTTAGGTGAATTTTTGAATTCGTTCACTAGATTTATTGTTTGTTCTCTGCGAACTTATCATTTGGTTTGACTTTTTGACAGATGTTGTGAAGAGAACCCCGTACATTTTAAACGTTAGTACGTGTTTTAGAGGTATAATGGTTATGGTGTTGATTTTAACAAAATCAAATTTTATAATATTCTTATTATTATTATAATTTACAAGTACACGTATACATTGGATTTAGTAATATAAACGTTGTACATTATAATGATTTATGATCAACAAGATGGATCAAGGAAAAAATATTTATGAGATGTAATAATTTTGGTATGCCTCGTTATTCTCCTGTGCCATTCGTGTGAAAAACTTTCTTTTTTTAAAAATGATTTTCGGCTATGTAATTATAGTTTTTTCGCACCTATAAATTATGTCCCGTCTTTCCGGTTTATAAAAATGGTCTGATTTTTCGGATTGAAATTTTCAAAATATCCCCAGGGTTTCAAAAATACGATTAAAAAAATACAGAATGTCTTAGAATATTTACCTTTACCGGATTTTTTTTTAAATGTGATGCAAGTGGCCTATTGGGTTCCGCGACTTTTCATCCCGCGACAAAATATCTCCCACAAAATATCCTAACCTAACCTAACCTGACTTGACCTAACTCAATAAAACCTTTCGGCGCCAAATTTAAAATTTAAATCGAAACTGTAAGTTCCTTGCTTTATCTCCTTCCTTCCTTGTCGGGGGAAGTTTTGTCCGTAGGATATTTTTTCCTTTTTTTACATTAACTCCACACAGGAGACCTTGAGGAAAATAATTTCCCTCATGGCCTATGCCCTCTGTGATATTATTAGTGTCCGACCGAAACAGGACTTTCTACCGAAACCGAATCTTCGGTAGCTGTTTCCGTTTCGGCTGGAACCGAAACCGAAACCGACACATTTTTAGACGTGCTAAAAATCTATTGTTTACTGAAATTTAGCCTATTTTTTACACTTATACAAAAAGTTAACATGTGAATGAAATAAGAAAGCAATAATTGAAGTACGCGAAAAAAACTTTTTTTTTTAATATTACTAAAAATTAACAAACATGTTAAGGCTCTGCAACCGGGTCCGAAAAGAAGAAGATGGAGAGATACGAAATTACGAATGTTAGAGGAGAGCGCTAACGTTTACAGCTACAAAATCGATGCGAAAATTGCGAAAATGTTTAATAAAACACGACTCGTTTAAAATAGAGCATAAATCTTGCGGGAATTATCTTAAACAGCATTGAAAGAAACACTGTGAATTTTTTCATACATATAACTTGAAAAATAACTGAAAAAAACGTGTTAATAATAATTTTTGGAGCATACTTTGCTTTTTTTTATCGAGGGAATTTTATATAATTTGCGTTTCGGCGCGGGCAAAGTCTAGATATTATCTTCAAAAATAACATATATTTATTTTTAAGAGAAATATGTAATAAATCAGTACAAATCCGGGTTGCGGGCCCTTAACTACTTCTTGGAACAAAAAATTGTCAATAATCAACACTTATGTAGGATACGTTTTAAGATTTTCACGGCCAAAAGTATTTTCGTTATTTGTTTTTGGGGTGTTATGCCGTGTTGCGCTACCTCCTTATTTAGCCAACGTTTCGGACAGTGTCCATCATCAGGGCAGATCCGGTAGATGTGTGAATCGATCTGCCGGATCTGCCCTGATGATGGACACCACAACGCTGTCCGAAACGTTGGCTAAAGAAGGAGATAGCGTAACACGGCATAACACCCCAAAAACAAATAACGAGAACACTTATGTACATTATATGAAATGTTTTTCTCGTTTGAATTAGGTAGTTTCGTTAAAAATAAATTTATGTATTGTAATTAGTTTAAAAAAAAATCAAAAAATTATAAAGGAAGGGACTCATTAATAGAGTATTTTAATTTAAATTGCGTTTACAATCACAACATTCTTAAGACTAAACATAGCATTTATTGAGATCTTTTGCATTGCGGCCGAAGGTTCGGCAGAAAATCTGCCGAAACCGAAACTGATGCCGAAACCGAAACTGATGCCGAAACCGAAACTGATGACGAAACCGAAACTGATGCCGAAACTAATTTTTTTTGCCGAAACTTGCCGAAACCGAACCTTCGGTCGGTCACTAGATATTATGTCAAGGGTTATTTTGTCAGAGGACGTTTTGTCGGGGATATTTTGTCGTAGTTCCAGGTGATTGAAAAAACTCTTTTCTTAAACTGCGGGCAATGGCAGTAATGGAAATATTTTCTTCTATTTGTTCGTGGATAACGCCGTGCGTCCTGCAAAAATATTTTATAAATAGCTAACTTCAGAAAGACTTAGAACATAATCAATTCGCTGGTCTAAACTATTCCACTTTGCATTTCCAACCCTTCTGGTCCTGTGCATTGATGGTTGGCTCCGGGGTCGAGGGAAAAAGAAGACTTGCCATAACAATGGCCGGGGTTCATTATTCCTCTAGGGTTTATCTTGCGTCTTGAGCGCCTCCGCGTCCTCATTAATTCAGGCCGATTTCCTCCCCGGCTTCCCAACCCACTCACACCCTCACTGCCCACCCTTCATTGTGATCTGCGCTATTCTGAAAATATAATCTGCTAATACTAAAACAGCCCAGACATTGTCAAAAACTTCAACAGGCTAACAAATTAACGGAGAGCCCCTTTCTTTTGCACACGATGCTGTTATATTTATAGAATGCTCCAACGTGCTTTTAGAAACGTGACTTTGTTCTTGAGCTCTACTGACAGATCGCCATTGCTTGTTCTCACAAAATTAAGGTTTGTATGAAAAGGGTTGCGTAGCCGTTACCCTTGTGGGGCCACCGAACTTGCGTGAGTTTATATACTGTGGAGGACGAACAAGACACCGATCTGCAGTTACACGGCAATCCGATTGGTCCCCCATACACCAATAGGAATTAACCTTTATCACAAGTCACTCTCTCGTGCTGCGACGAAGATCATTCAGATCATTTTACTTTAAACTGTCGGATCACTGTCTTCTAAATCATACTTGTTAGCTCTCCACTTTCCTATACAATTGTTCATTTTAAATATTAAATTATGGTGCCTTATTTTCACATGTAATTTGTGAAATAAATCTGAAAGTATTGTATCTATGAACTGCTTATTTGATTTACCACACATCACACACACATAAACATATACCCCATAACACGATTATATTATTCTTCGAAATCAGAACATCTATTCCATTATAAACGAGTATTCTTGCTGGGGATTGATCACTATTCTACGACCTATACTTTTGACTTATTCAAATTGTTCGCTCGTGATAAATGACTCAAAATAAGAAAAATAGCACCTCACGAAAGACCGCAGATTTAGCGATCTCCCAACAACGTTCACAAATCCACGAATACACAAACCTACCTATTTCGTTGAATCTTGCTATTTATAAAAGGATTAAAGTAATTAAGAGACTTAAGATATTTAAAATTCATAACCCATATCCAGTTTCAGTTTCGTAACAGAATACCCCACGTGCCTCGTGAGGCGCCTCCCCTGACCTCTTTGAGGAATATTTAATGCCCGGGACACTCTCGTATCAAAGATTAGAGACAATGTTCGCTCTTAATAATAGAAACATGACCGGAATCGTGACAACGTAGAAAACAACATATTGCTACAAAAGAAAGTGTTAAGTTACATGCTACGCAGGTACATGCTACATATTTAAAAAAAACTGATACTCGACAAATTTAGTAAGGATATCAAAATTGCGTAATTGTGTTTTTTTTTAGTTTCTAACGTAGATTTCTTTGGAAGGTGGTCCTGATGATCCCATGATTGTTCGTTAATATATAAAATAATAGGTGAGGTTGATACATAATCAATTTAAAGAATCTCCTCATTTAGATATTTTCCAACACAAACAAGTACCTATAAATACACGACTTCTCACTTAGACTGGCAGCTTTGAAATATTAATTGGGACTTTAAACTAAACTTGTGGAGATGCTAGCCTGGGAGGAACATTGAAACAAATCTTCTTAATTTATGTAAATAATTTAAAAATATACTTTTTTACTAATGTTTGGCGAAGTAATGAAATTAATAGCGAATTTGGACAATAATAATACTTCTCAACCCCCTAATTCACCTGGCCGCCTTCATGCGGATTTTGCATGAGCATAAAAATAAGCATTACTGCAACCATTTACTCTACACATTTGGCGTAGGTGAGGCTGCTGTCGCATTTATAATCCGACAGTAGCTGGCAGTTGTATACAGAATTCACAAAGTAGCTCTAACTGTGTTTTAATCGTTGTGTTTTTGTTGTTTATTTTTATTGAATTATGGGGTACTTAAGTTTCACTGAATTCATTACCCACTTGCAGGCCGATCTCTGCAGTGCACTTATCAATTTAATCAAATGTAGTATGTACTAGAAATGTAATATACACATGACACCATTTGTCTGAAGATAAAATCGCGCAACTGATGAATTAGGTTTCAACTGATGATGTAGGCACTAGTGATGAGGAGAACAATGATTTACATAGCTACAATGAAAGCATTTATTTATTATATGGCAAGCACCGAATACGAATCCGACATCACCGAGCATCGACCAACGCCACTGAAATCAGGGCAGAAGAAGAGCAACGCATATTTGAAAGTCATAATACATGACATACGTGTTGTATCTTCTGCATATAATGAAATTGGAACACATACACAAACTTTTACCATAGCATCCACACAGAGGGGGAAAACATTGAGCTCCGACCTAAAGGTGCAGAATCGCTAAGAAAATAAGAGTTGGCTTCTCAATCAACGCATTAAGGCGTTCGTAAACCAGCAAATAGAGTATATCTCCCAACGGTAGTTATTCACCATGACCAGGTGACACCGGTGTGTTTTTCGTGACTGATTTGGGAAGGAGTGCAATTTTCAACACAAGTATTTTAATAAATGCAACATAATCTTGTGTAATTCGCTTCAAAAACATGCTACTATGACTTTCACAACAAACCCAAATAAAATTGAATTATCTATGTTTTTAAACACCTACGTAAAATAAATATAAAATACAAAAATCATATATGGACTGCGTTTGTACCTAATGCGATGGTCCGCCTAAAGGTGGACTTCTTATTTTCACTTGTTCCTAGAAAAGTTAACCTTAAAAAAAATTGACTGTGATTCACACATCTGGTAATTAAATCAGCCCACACTGAATTTATAAGTTCGGAAAAAAATGCATGCATTATTAGATGGATAAATACTTTATTTTCGAATGTAATTTGCACTAATTATTACCGTCTATCTGGGAAACACACAAACAGTATAACTAGTGTACACTATTTTATGTTCGATAATTGCGAAAAAAAGAGTACACACGTTTGTATTAAAAATTAGGTAATAAAGCAGCAATATTCGTGATTTTTTACGAATAAATTGTATTTTAATTTTCGTCGGGAATTTGAACGTTTCCATAACTTTAAATTTGTAAACTAAAAATACATGAACGGAAGATACCTGTATTTTGCATTGTTTTATTCAATGAGTACTTTCAACTTCGACATCTGAAAATAATCTATAACATTATATCTACGTCAAATATTTTTATTGTAGCAATTTTTTTTTTGTATTTTATGTTAAGTGCAATGTTTTTAATTACACATGGTAGTCCTAAAAATATCAGTGTAGAAAATTTCCAGTGGGCATACTTTCAATATTAGAAATACTGCCATTAATTTTTACGTCTGGCTCATTGGCATTCCACGAGACTGAAATTTCATAATTTTCTCCGAAATATTAATTTTGATCCGTTCAATGGCTATCAAGCTAATTTCCCCACTCTTCATGGTGTTCAAAGAATTATTTTTTTGCATTTTTAATGTGCTTGTTAAAATATTCATAACGCTGCTGTCAGAAAGGCCATCGGCTTTTACGGCGATATTATCTTTTAAAAATAAAGTGGATTTACATTTTGATTGGATGATGGAGGTGCAAGTAATTGAAAAAAGGGTCAACGGCTGGGTCCAGCTTTTAAAAAATTCATGGCACCTTTGAACAACCCTCTTCAATTTCCGCAGGCCCCCTCAAGGCACAGATATTTGCCAATCAAATTAACTTCGCTGGCTGGTAAAACATCCACTATGGCAATTTGTAAAAGTACTTAGTATTATTGTGTGTAGTTCGCAATAGGTCTGTCATTGTTTTGTATCCATTTGTATAACAGGACACTAAGGTAATAATAGTAAAATTTATTTTATTTTTATTTTTAAGTTTTTATTTTTATTTTTTTAACTTTTATATCTGAGTATAACACAAGAGTCCCAACTGCTCCCAACCGTCTCGAGCCAGTGAGACTATGGCATCCCCAATTTTGGTATGGTGTGATGCTTAAGGTAGTTGGGAGTGGAAGGAGATGTGGAAAATGTACCTGGCTATTCAGATATAGTCATCAAACAAGGCTAAAGCCATATCAAGTAACGTTACAATTTCGAATGAATACTGACGAATTTTTCTTTCACCCCAGCCGACGGTACTTGCATAATTTTATTTGAGTTCATGTTCTTATTTATATGTTCTTTATTCTTTATTATTTTCAATGTCGTATTTTTGTAAACTTATAGTTTACGTGTACAGGACCCTTAGTTTTTTTAAATTATAATAATTAAGTTATGTGAAAATCTTTTATTGGATTTTATGTGTATTATAAATGTAAATAATCTGTTGATTTTCGTAAATAAATAAAAAATAAAAAATAAAATAAAATAAAACCGCCATTGCGTTCGTGAAATTTTCTTTTTATGTTTATGTGAACAATTGGTGATATCTCAAAGACACGAAGAGCTTCTTCTTTTCTGTCATGCTGTAGAAATGATACAAATTAATATTTACAAATCTGCATAGTTTTTTTTTATAAATTACCTAGTAACAATTATTATAAGCAATAATTATCAGCCTGAAACACTCATCCACATTGAAAAATCTTCCGAGAAAAGATACATGACGCCAACGGGACTTGAACCCGTGCCCTTCTGATTGCCGGTCAGCTGCTCTCCCAATTGAGCTATGGCGGCTTATCTTATACCCGCCAAATGATTCAATATATACTAGTGTTTCATTCAACAATTAATGCTTATTATATCTTTTCTCGGAAGATTTTTCAATGTGGATGAGTGTTTCAGGCTGATAATTATTGCTTATAATAATTGTTACCCCTTGTGATCTGCATAAAAATCTTGTCTTTAACGTTAGTTTAACAATTAAAAATAATAATTAATATTTGACAAGTTTAAGTATTTCCCCAATAAATGAAGACATAATTTGTCTCGACGCCACCTAGCGAGGGATTTAACACTAACAGTGTCTCTCTCGCAAAAATAAAGTTGGTTGTTTTCAGGTGGAAAAAATATAATGAGCAGTAATTGTTGAATGAAACACTAGTATATATTGAATCATTTGGCGGGCATAAGACAAGCCGCCATAGCTCAATTGGGAGAGCAGCTGACCGGCAATCAGAAGGGCATGGGTTCAAGTCCCGTTGGCGTCATGTATCTTTTCTCGGAAGATTTTTCAATGTGGATGAGTGTTTCAGGCTGATAATAATTGCTTATAATAATTGTTACCATTTGTGCTCTGCATAAAAATCTTGTCTTAAACGTTAGTTTAAAAATTAAAAATAATAATTAAATTACCTAGTGTTATTTAGCGATTATCATTATTAATCAGTGAATAATAATCACCTACCATTGTAAAGTGCGTTGACGTGAAAGTGTAAATGTAACATGTAAATCATTTTACATGTTTCATTTACATAGTTTACATACTCGTAGTTGTTTTTCAATGATACTCCTTTCGATGCGAATCGAAACGGAGGAGAGAAATGAGAACGAAAAGATGAAGATTGGAAAGTACCTACTTGGCTATTCATACATATTTGTTATATAAAAGTCAATACAAGCGGCGATGCTCCCGAATGCACAGACATTTTTCTAAATTTGCAGATGAAAACACAGAATCAACATTTATTAAAAATTATTACAGACTTCTATTCCGCTTTGCCCGGGTTTGAATGTGAATAAATTTTCCTGCCGCTGAGCACTTCTATTATTTATTTTATTAAATAATACCAATTCCCCGCTTTTGAGCTAATTTATCAGAAGTTTGCTCACTTCTACGTAAAATAATCTCATGATGGGAATATCTTACTCAGCTAATATAACGCATACAATACTTGGGTCTAAGGTTTCGAAGTACGTATTATTAACTAATAATAAGTTCGTTATTAAGATTGTGTTACCTGTCACGCCCTCAGAGCAGCCTGACTCATTTTGACCGAAGCGATTAGCGTCAACTCTTGAGTGCCTGTCAAATACTGGAATAGCTTAGCGCTTAGCAAGCAGCCTTCTTACTTCTGCGAGATGAGTTTACTGAGGCGAGCGCGCAGCACAAGTTTTTGCCCTAGGATTCCTGTAAGAAGGCGTAATAACTAATTTAGAGCGAGGTCGTGTTCTGCCTTAGTTTATGAGATAACATTTTCGCCATCAATATCTGTGAGTCTCCTAAAATTCAACATATTACGTTTGTTAGTTTTACAGAAATTAAACTAACATACTTCAGATTATATGTCGTGCGCATATCCTTCTCCCTGCTAATCTTGCTATTACGACAGTTAATGGTTCACATTGTTAGTTTCTTACTAGATTAGCAAACAGTATCAAAGAACGACAAGATGTTTTTTGATGATGGCTTCATTCATAGAATTACCTCTGACTTCAAACATATAAGTACACATAAAACTCTTTACTGTTCGCTGGTTCGCCCTCACCTTGAATATGCTAGTGTCATTTGGTCTCCTTTCTATGCTGTCCACATTTGTCACATCGAATCCTTACAACATCGTTTCCTAAGAGGAATTGCTTGGAGGTTGGGTCTTGGAAGAGGCGAGTACTCATATGATGAAATTGAACACATTTTAAACATTTCTCCTTTAGAAAAACGTAGAAAGGATGCTGATCTAATTTGCATATTTAAAATTATCAACGGTATTACTGATACACCTGCTTTGTTACAACTCATCCAGTTCAACATCCCTTCCCGTAGACTCCGAAAAAATGAATTGCTATTCCTCAATCAACATTCTACTAATTATGGATACCATTCTCCCTTATCCAGAATGTCGAGACTTGTCAACGCAAGCATTGATTTTTTTGGTGTAAAACTAAATGACATTCGGCAGTCGATACGCAATATTTAAATGCTTCTTCTGCTTTGACTTGTAGTGTCGTCTATGTCCTTTTTATATTTTATATTGCCATTGCTATTAATTTATATGTGCTCTCCCTTCACTGTCATCTCTGTTTTTTTATTCGTGTTATTATTATGTTTTTAATGGACTATTGTGCGTAAATAAATAAAGATGTTGAAATACAGTAGTGTAAATAGCGATGGCAAGGGGTATTGGCTCCTTGTGTTGTAGTATTAATCGGTACAGGGAAACTATCAATAAACGTTTTTTTTTATGAATGGCCCCATAAACCGCAGGACATAAGGGTGTTAACATCAAAGACAAATGACGTTTGAATAGATGCCAATGTAAACTTAATCTTGGGACCAGTACAGGATTGTTCGGAATACTGGAAATGAGCCAATTGGGGAACTCTCCCAAGACAAGCAGATTAGTTGGAAATTCAGACAACTACATGCATGCAATAAATTGAGTGTGAACAATTTTGCTTTGAATTATTTAAAGTGTTGGAAAATGTCGAGAACCTGCATAGTTTAAAACTGAAATGGCCAAATTATTGTTACAAATTGAACAAGCTTCTTGTGAATTTGGATGTTTTGAGTTATTGGTTAGAAGACGGGGAAAAGGTAGAGTAATTACCTAAGAAAAACCAGAAAACATAATAATATTATGTGAATAGACAAGCATGCGGGGAGCAAGCATCTAAAAACGAAAGATTTTTTACGTAATAATAATGTGTAAATATTGTATGAGGTATTTCACCATCCTCTGGATAGCTTATCTACAGGATAATTTAAATTAATGAATAAACCAATAAATACTTGTAATAGGTAGAAAACTCGGCTAACTTATCTGGTATATATTGCCATTTTTCATAAGTTTGAGTTCCGAATACTAACTACGGGGTATTTCGCCATCCTCCGCATAGCTTATTTGTACGATAACGAATGAGGAGGAATAAATAAACAATTAAATACTCGCAACATATGCATAGCCACTCTTCATAGGTTCAAGTACCGAATAGTAACTCAGACTTTTAAAATAAATAAATCGTATTTAATTAATCGAAAATGTACGTTCTCGTATATTTATAACACAGGTCTTCGATTGTTTTTTTTTTCTTTGAAATAAGAGGTAATTCCCATGCATTTTTGGTTGCTGAATTCGGGAAAATTATTTAAAAAAATCCATCACGTAGGTTTTTTCCGGAAAACTCAAAATACTGTGGGATTGCCTATTATAAGGCGCAAAACGGAGTTTATTGCGGAAATATATATTTTTTTATTATTTCCAACTTATTATAAGATAATGTTATGTTTTATAGACCGAAACAAAACATTTAGTAACTCATGACGATAAAAATAGTCAGCGTTGAATCATATGTATCGGTATTTTCCGTAGTAAGTATTATGAGAGAATGCCGAAATTCCCAAGTTGCCCACTCCCTTCCACTCCCTTTCATTTATTTATTTCTGTTCCAACTTTCGTAAAGTGCGTTTCAAAAATGACTTCAAGAGGTTGTGTAAATTCTTCTGAGAGTTTTTGCTATATTTGTGGTGAATTTGTAGTGAAAAAACAACAAAGAAATATTACTGATTTTGTTAAAAAAAAGTGTATTTTGCGTATTTGGTGTGAAGATAGGGGACCAGGACAAATATTGGGCCCCGCATGGAGTTTGTTCAGGGTGTGTTGAAGGACTTAGAATGTGGTCAAAAGTTAAAGTTAAATCTTTTCGTTTTGGTGTTCCCATGATCTGGAGTGAGCCTCGAAACCACAGCGATGACTGCTACTTTTGTTCGTGCAATGTGCAAGGGTATAGAACCAAAAATAAAAAAACAAATTTGTTACCCAAACACGGATTCGGCACTCCGCCCAGTCCCTCATGGACCCGGCATTCCTACACCACAAGCACCCCAAAGCCTAGACGATTTGCCATCATCAGAAAGTAAATCAGAAGAAAGTTCTAGTGACGAGTTTCAAGTAGGCGACTCCACTGGACCTCAACAATTTTAATATAACGTCCCACAAAAGAAAAAGCACAAAACGAAGCTTCGAAACTAAAAAAAGCAGATTTTATATAAATTTATAATTGTATATGTATAATGTAAATAAAATATTTTATCGCTTAAAATTAATGAAATTTAAATAATTTTATGATTTTTCTTTTCTTTTGAACATTCCCTGATGACATAGGCCCTGAGGGAAATTATTTTCCTCAGGGCCTCCTGTGTGGAGTTCATGTAAAAAAAAAAAAATCCTTACAGAAGTAGTGGAAGGCGGGTTTTGCCTATATTTTAATTTCCACTTTGCGGAAAATCCTTACGTGATGGGTCGAAATGGATGGCATACTCGAATTCAGCATACCGAAATACATATAATTTACCCATTTCCATTTTTTTTTAAATTTAAAAATGTCAATTTGCAGACCTGTATAATCTGTGAGGAGGATGATGAAATACCCCCTAAGTCTTTTCAAATAGGTAAGTCAGATATCGTAATTCAAAAGTATAACATATCCAGTGGATAAGCTATCAAGAGGATGGTGAAATACCTCCTGATTGAGAATATTTGTAAACATTGAGTTTTGCTATCGATTATGCTAAAAATTAATTTAAAAAAACCTCGTTTCAAATACGACCCTAAGAAGTTTATGATTGCCGAAATTCGATATTATTTTTCCATTGTTTATTTTCGACAATATTTTTTCAAATTAATAAAATTCTTGGAATTTGTTAATTAGGATAAAAATAACATAAAGCTATATTCTCTACATAAAATGATAAAAAAAAAATCAATTATTTGAATAAAAATACGGAAGGAATAATGGAATATTTATTCTGAAAACCAACTTGGTGCAGTTTGAATTTTGTTTGAATCGACCGGATTAGTTCCTATCAGATAATTTCAGCTTCTTCATTCGGTTACCTTTGGGAAGACCTCAAGGATCGAAATGCACGTCGCCAAAATGATGTACTGTATTTCTAAGAAAATTAGGTTAGTGTTTGGCTTGTGTTCTGAGAACAAAAAAATCCTAATAAATGTAAACATACAGGTAGGTTCTATTTAATATTTATGTTCTTCAAAAAATTAAACACTACGGTTTGATTTTCGACACTGACGTAAAATTGACTAGCTATTAATTTGTTAGTGTAACTTAAAATGTGAAAATTATTCACTAACTAAAATTCTTTTTGGTATCAACTCAGCTTTTTAACATTAGCGTCTTTTGGGAAAGGGGGGAGTGTCTTTTAACCCATTACCTCCATGACGATGTCTATAGGCATCAAAAAAATTGATGAAAAGTATGATTTTTTTCACTATGAATAAAGCTAAATCCCACCAAGTTGTTAAGCAGCATTTACGGATTGGTATGTCAGCTTTCAATAATTAACATAATTTAATAAATTTTATTAATTATCCTATTTTTTACTATTTTTTTACTAAAGCCCTGAAAAAAGACCCATTTTGACAAAAAAAATTAATACGGAAAAAAATAAAATATGTGTGAATCACATATTGTTATCAAAACATTATTATGGTCGGCAACTCTGTTTTAACATTTCATATGCATAAGATGACAGCTAGACGTCACTGAAATCAGGTGATGCCTGCGCGCAACCTTTGGAGGTTAGCTGTGACATTGTTAACACACGTTTTTGGTTAGCTTGCCTTCAAATAATACGGTTTTGTAGTGTTTTTATGGGTGATTTTTATTGAAATCAATAGTTTGTCTGCGGTTTTCGTATATTTTTTTTATCAAATATGTCGAAAATACCTACTTCTCCTATACCTAATTCGTCGTTATAAAACGATATCGTTGAATCACGATGAAATGATGGCAGAATTGGAGCGGTCTTTTAGCATAAGTGAAAGTGATGACAATAATGTTGTTAATAACGCGCTATTGTTGTGATTCCTCCAGAGAACGTTGATGAACAGATGAACGAAGAGAATATTGACGATAATTTGATGACATATAACGAAGATGCGGAGTTGAATAACTTTCGAGATATTGCCGGCACATTTGTTATCGAGCGCAACATCGAAATTGAGAAAATTGATGAGTCATGCCTTAACGAGCATGAACCAGATGAATTCGCTAATGACCTTCACTGGAATCAGCCTTCGAAATGGTCCTGTGCGAGTCATAATACCTTGCGAATATTTATTTCAAATGCACCACCAGTCAAAAAATATAAACTACAATACAAAAAGAAGTCTCACTATAAACAAAAGTGGTCTAAGGCTACCTGTTCCAAGCAATGCCGTATTCCGGAGCATCTGATACATAATATGACCCCGAATTAGTTCAGGGATTATCCGTCCCACTTCTATGATGGAATATATAGAGTTTCCCGCACGCCATTAGCTATTTATGAACAATTTCTTCACATTTGTTGTGTATCCTGAAGGATAAGAGAATGCGCGCTACTGGCTCATGTAGCTTCTTAACCTTGAAGCTTCAGGCAAGTTGAAGACAGGAAAGCAATTGCCTAAAGGCAACATTTTCTTTTATATTTCCCTTGCACATAGCGTTCATTTACCTAGCCAATGTGTAACTCTCATCGCTCTTATAGGTAAATTTGATGCGGTGGTAGACGTAGAAAACCAAATCCTCGTATGCCGTTGGTAGGACAGCCGTTTAGTAACAGTGGCCACGAACTCTGATCGAATGGAGCCAGTAAGTCAAGTGCAACATTGGCAGATATCGAAAAAAGACAAAAAAGTCAAAATTTTGGAGAAAGCGTGCAAAAAAATCGATTGCCCGGCGCCAATACAAAATTACAATTTGGGAATGGGTGGACCTCCATGATAATGGTATACAACATTATCGGGTCAACGTTAGGTCAAAGAAGTGGTACTGGCCTTTATTTGTATATTGCCTCAGCAGCGCTCTTGTCTCTTGTAAATGGATGGAAGTTGCAATGCTTCTTGAGGAAGTACGCGCATGATATGGGAAACCAGAAGATGACTAGGCAACAGAGAAACCCTTCCCAGAAGGCATTCCATGTGGAGTTTACCCGTACTCTGATATTTTCTTTTCAAAATCAGGTCAATGCCGAATTTGGAGAACCTCCTATGAAGGAAGGCCATGACGCAGAAGATGGGAATTGTGTGCCTCGAATGCAAGAATTTCATTTGCAATACCGTGGCAAATCTCGTATTCGTTATGCTCTGTGTAAAAAAAATCCGACAGGCTATCGGTGCCGGGCCTGCAACCGAGCCCTTCATTTTGACTACTTCGAACGGTATCACTTAAAGAATAATTTGCTTAGATTTGCGTTATTTGTTTTTGCGGTTTTATGCCGTGTTGCGCTACCTCCTTCTTTTTAGCCAACGTTTCGGACATCGTTGCATCCTACCGGATCTGCCGGATCTGCCCTGATGATGTACACTGACAAAAACAAATAACGAAAATGCTTTTGGCCGTGAAAATCTTAAAACCTGCTAGATTTGGTTAGTTTTCCTCATTCTTGAATTTTTTTTTTAAATTGAATTATTGTTATTTTGCGTATTTTCCATAAACATATATTTTTTCATTGATTTACAAACAAAGGCAATTATTTATTTTATATTATCAATATAAATCATACAGTAGACTACACTTTACCCATAGTTGACATACATTTTGCTTAGGAGTTACCTCCAAGGGTTGTGTTTAGGCATCAATTTTCTAGACGCTCTGGTGAGAGGGTGGGCGGGTTGGACAATTCTAAAACTGATTTTGGGCTCTTCTTTAAGTCTATACTATCG
Organism: Limnephilus rhombicus; assembly: GCA_929108145.2. Taxonomy (NCBI): domain Eukaryota; kingdom Metazoa; phylum Arthropoda; class Insecta; order Trichoptera; family Limnephilidae; genus Limnephilus; species Limnephilus rhombicus. Next base: position 47,032,652 of record OV815273.1, on the reverse strand, counting down.
GGTTATAATGATGATTCAAGTTTATAAAAATATTCTAGGGGTGCGTACGAATCTGGGGTCAGTATATTCAGGAGTGACGGTCGTATGAACCCATTCCTAGAGACATATCGATGGTCGAGACTGTTCGGCTGGAGAGGTGAACTTTCGTCAGCCGACATTCATAATCCCGCCACGTAGTTGGTGGTCAGACGCATCCGCCGCCAGGTCCTAGACAAACCTCACCCGTGAACTTGGGTACCGTTGTTGTCACCTAACGTAGCCAACCAGTGGTTACCAATGTGGGGACTGATGACTGAAATGAGGTTTTTCGTTCTTCCCTTGAGTTGTAATCAGAATCGTGTATCGAAATGTTCTTCTTATTCTAAATGTTGTTTTTGTACCAATATACTTGTCTGTTTCTCTTCTGAGTATTACTGTACATTCTGTTTCGTCCACATTAATCTGGTCTCATCATGAGTAGTGTAGTTTGTAGCCTCGATCTGTTGACATTGAAATCTTTTATTTTGAAAAATTCAAAAGTTCTTTCTGCGGTTTCAAAGGCAGTTTTTTTGCTTTCAAGTTTTTATTATGTTTTTTTAATTCTTGCTTAAGCAATCCTGATGAGTTACAAAACTCAATTTAGTTAGGTAGGTTGAACAATTCGGGAGGCGGTTATGGGTACCCGCCCGGGAACTATTTATTGGATAACCAACACCTCCGTCATAGGTTACCCCAAGTAGTTTGTGGTTCGCTACGTTTGGTGTTCGCTACGTCACCGGTGGGTGACCGGTTCAAGGGTTGAAGTTTGTCCGGGTCTTGTGCGGAGGGTTCGTCTGCCCACCAACTGCTTGGCAGGCCGGGCCGGAAGAGGCTGGTTGAAGGAGATCTTTTAAGTTCTCCAGCAGGACTCTCTTGAAACATAGTTCCACACCGTAGCAGAAGGGATGGATTCATACGACCGTCTGTCCTGGTCAAACTGATCCCCAGATCTCTATCCACCCTTCCTCTCCTAAAAAACACCTACCTCTACCCTACCTCTCCTTCCTTTCCTAAAAAACACCCTCCACATTGCGTCTTCAAAGATGACAACGGACCTGAGGAAAATTATTTTCTTCAGGGTCTCCCGTGTGGAGCTAATATAAACAAGGTACTTACTTACCTTTCTCTAGTACTGATTAGTATTTGTACCTCAACAGGTTTAACAGAGTTCGGTCAAAATTTTATATTATATGTTCACAGTAATGTATTTATTTATTTAACGCCCAGAGGGCTTTTACATGATTAGTAGTAAAATTATTAATGCACACAAGTCATAAAAATACAAAAAAATACAAAAATACAGCAATTTGATAAGTTTACAATCGAATGCGTTAAGTATTTTGAATAAAAATGTTAAGTCGTTTATTTTACGTCGGTTTTCTGGTATGTGTAATTTTAGAATATTTAGTAATAGATTATATTTTAAGTCTTCTAGTGGGATATTTAATTTAAAATTTATAAAACGGAGATTTTTTTATTATTCGTTCAATGTTATTAATGTGAATTTTGTAAGATGGAGACCAAACCATCGAGTTATATTCAATTTGGCTTCTAACTATAGTTTAATGGCTTCTATGGCTTATATAATAGTTTAAAGGCTTCTATGGAATTAAAGTTTTTAGTTGTTCTTAATACGAAGCCTAATTTTTCATACCTTTGTTCATAATTTGGCGGATATGATTGGCGAAACTTAGTTTTCATCCAATATAACTCCAGTAATATAATTATTATGTATTACTATTCCGGCACTGTGATTATTTGTGTTATCACAATAGATAGATGCTTTAATACCACTATACCTACATTATTCACAGTAAAATGTTGATTTCCATAATTATATCCACTCGCTAGTGATCCCGTGATAATTTCCCGTACGTTCAACTCACGATTATACGAGATCACACCAACGGTGTTGCGAAATAGGCGTATGGAGTGACTTAATACTACTTAACATATTATTCATATTTATATAGATACTACTTTACATAATAATCCCTACTCAAATGATTAAAAAAAAATCCAATTTGATGAAACGCTAGCAAATGTTCTGTAAGTAAAATTTTACAAACCTTATCACGCTATTAAAAAAATTTCAACATATTTTGGTTTCACGGAACGCTATTCTTTTACATTCATAGATAACGGTTACTGGACAATTCAACATTGTACAACTTCATCACTCCTTAGAAAAGCCATTAAAAGTATTGAATTAAAAAAAAAAAATTAGGTTGGTTAAATAGATTACGTTAGGAGGTCATGAGCTATTTTTTGTATTTTTGTAGTAAAACTTCTTTACGCACGCTTGACTTGGGGAGTAAGCTGGTGAATGCGTGACGATAGCATTACGGAAAGTGTGATCGGGCGAGGCGAACGGTCGGGCCTTTTCGCACGCTTGGCTTTGGGAGTAAGCTGGTGAATGCGTGACGAGAGGGTTATGAAAAGTGTGATCGGGCGAGGCGAACGGAAGTTGAGAGGTAGATAAAAGTTAGTGAAGTTTTACTTCAGTCGTGTTGTCTAAAGCACACTCGTTTTTTTTTAATTAAAACTCTTTACGCACGCTTGACTTGGGGAGTAATATAATCTAGTGAATGCGTCATGAGAGCGTTATGAAAAATGTGATCGGGCGAGGCGAACGGTCGGGCGAGGCGAACGGAAGTTGAGAGGGAGATATAAGTTAGTGAAGTTTTATTTCAGTCGTGTGGTCTTTTGCACACTCGTTTTTTTTTTGTTATTATTTTTAATCAATTTTTAAAGGGGTGTTGAAATGCCATTTTCTTGAGTTGTCATGGAACCTAAAAGCTCTTCGTGCTATTTTCCTTCTAGGTTATTCATCTGAAATTTGCTTCTTTTTATTTCGTTAATTATTATCTTTTTCGGTCTTGCCAAAACGTAAATATCTGTGAATGGTAAAAACCTATGAAAATGGTGAAAACCAGGGTAAATATTCAAATGAAATTATTTATTTTTGATTGAGTCCCAAAATAGATCCACACCCAAAGTATTGATAGCAATAAATGGTCCGTAAAGCTCTTTTTTTCGGGGCACTAAGGGCGAATATCTCTAATCCCACCAGGGTTTTTAAGTTTCTTTCCAAGCATGTCCGTTATCTTTCAATACGGGGAGGAAACAAAAGTTTGTGTATTTGGATCACGTCTGTTATACAGATATCGTCGATATCGATCATATAAGTATGTAGTATGGATACTTTTCCCGAAGGTTTCGGATCTTATGTGGGTAGGTAGTGCACACTTTGATAGAGAATTAGATATAAAATGAAGTAGATTGCCTGTGTTTTATAAAATATAGTCATAAAAGAGTGATATTTTGGTATGTAGCTAAACATTTCGAATTAAGGCGATTCACCAAGTCGTGTAAAATTTGGGATCAGGCCGCTAACAACACTCTTTATGTAGATGGCGATAAAGTTTAAATTTCCGTTTAACACCAGCCGCTTGTTTTGATTTATTCAAGAAAAAAACATCACCAAAATGCGTGTTTAATTTTATTTTGCGGAGCTCAGCAGGCTTGTTGAAAAAAAATCGGTATTTCGATATAGTTTTAATTCAATACATCGATATTTTTAGCCGACATATTTTGATCTGATATATCGATACAAAATATCCAATATCGAAAATTGTATAAAAAACGATATATTTTTATTCATGTAACTAAAGTCACTAGAATTCAAAACCGTATAGGAATGAACGGAAAAAAGTGTCTGTATTGGGTCATAACATCTGGGGGTTCAAATTTTAACTATTTATAGCTTACAAATCTATTGTCTTTGCATTAGTATTTGTGATCACTAATACTATCTCATATGTGTAGGTACATACATAGAAATGTATTAGGGATGTCGAAAGTGAAAAAAAACATCGATATATCGATGTATCGATATTTATTAAAATATCAATATCGACGTCGATATATCGAGGAAAAAATATCGATGTATCGATATTTCGGTCAAATTTTCAAAAGATTTTGCGTTTTTAAAATAATAGTGTATTCAGCTCAATATAATAAATGAAGGTATTTTTAGCAGTATTCATTTTTATTAGGTAATAATTCCAAAAATATCAAAAACTAAAAAGCTGTCTTCTAACTTATATGTAAGCTGAGACGCATACAAGGTTTGTATGCGTCTCAGTAACATTCTATTGGCGTATTAATCTGTAAAAAAGGACTTCGTGTTTGGAACAAGGTATAGTCAATAAATACACAATTGGGAACCAACACATAGGAGTGGCTTAAAAAAAATTGCGAAAAATAGCATCGAAAAAATAGCTGGATGAATTGAACTTTTCATCCAGGGGGAATGTCACTTCGTTATTCCACCTCGCGCGCTTCTGAAGGTCATTTTAATCGCGCTGTTCAAGCATGTGTGCATTTTTGTGCACTTTTCAGCCTACCCTCGTATTTAAATGTTTTGCGACTATTTTCTAATTTCCTAACATAAACGACAAAACCATAACCGAAAAGGAGTTCGTAAGTAGGATACTTTGAATTTTACGGCTTTTTTATAGGCGCGATATCAAATTTGTTTTGGGTTTGTAAAAATAATATTTTTAAAAACACTCGATTATTTCTTAAGCAAATATGTGTTCTACTCGCAGTATTAATTAATCTAAAATAATTCTAAGCGATCTAATTTTCAAACCAAAATCTCTTGAATTTGCATGACTTAGGGGTGTATCATCTCAAATCGTTTACATTAAGTACTAAAATTCATCATGATCGATCGACTTCCACGATGAAGACTGCACTATCTAATAGTGGCACTTTACATGGCTATTCGTACTGGCTTATTTGGCATAGTTACATAGCACATACAGTATATATTCTATGTAACTATGCCAAATACGGCAATACGAATAGCCATGTAAGGTGCTATTGAGATTGAGAGTGCTTCCAACAAATATGATAAACTTAACCTAAGTTATAGATAAGTACATATATACGTTTTAAAATAATAAAAAAAAAACAATTTTCATTTGAATGTGTCTGTTTCTGTACATATTCAGATTTAAAGTCTGTTAAATAATACAATTTACTTAGTTATAGATAAGTACATATATACGTTTTAAAATAATAAAAAAAAAAACAATTTTCATTTGAATGTGTCTGTTTCTGTACATATTCAGATTTAAAGTCTGTTAAATAATACAATTTACTTTCTAGAATTAGATTAAAGTAATGTTCACCTTATATATAAAAATTAGTATCACGGTGTTTGTAGTCGCACTCCTCCGAAACGGCTTGACCGATTTTTAATTTTTTAATGTATATTTGGTAAGTATGAGTACAGGTTTAGTATATTTCATACCGCTAGGTGATTAGGGTGTCCCTATACAAAAAAACTATTATTGACAATTTAAAAAATATATATTTATTTATTTGGCAGCAAAAAATACCTACAACCCCAAATTTATCTCCCCCCTCCATTTTTTAATCGCGATTTTAGTTATTTTTGTATGAACAAATTTAACCGTGTTTCGTATTTCAAACAAAACGAAATTATTTATGTTGTTGAATGACAGATGGCGCTAAGTTCGCCTCATCGAACCTTAATCCATACATGCGCAAGACCTTCACGAGAAGCGTCGCGTCATTTTGATATTTAATTCGGCATCATGTTCTCGCGTGGTTAAACCATTGAGCTTATTTGTGTTGGCTAAAGACGGACTGACAAAAAATATCGTACACTCAATTGCTCTACGAAATTCATATTGATTTTCGTTATTTCATTTTCCTACTTTAGTTGGTGTTTTTTTTTGTTTTTATCGGCGATCATCGTCTACAGCGTTCCATTCCTCTTTCTGGCATAGATCCCATCCCCACACACTTACAATACATTCGTTATTTTTTATTTAACAACCAAAATATTTACAGGAAATTATTTATATGGCAGAACAACGTTTGTCGGGTCAGCTACTATTTTTATATATTTAAATACTTACGTTCTCCGCAGAAATCAAACCGCCTGGCATGAAAAATACATGGACTTCTATGGCATGTTTGGATAGGAAAAAAATATGATTATGATGCCAATATTTAAAGTGGCATCATAAGCAAAGCGGTCAATGAACGCAGTTGATGCGTCGCGGGTGCATCATTTCCGTTTCATCCGAAATCCGAATCACAGCGGGGCTATAGAAGTTTCAGAAGTTTATTTATTTATTAAGTTTCTTGTAGCTACATAACATAATGTACCATTTTACATATTAAATTAAATACTGTTTAATTAAAACTTTGTGTTCGCAAAAGTTTTAGGTTGATTCCTTTCTCGACACTTTATTTATCATATGAATCGTTTAGTTTTTTAGTCAATTTCTTTGTAATTGTACATTTTAGTGAATTTTCATGAACATAAAATCCCTCGTCAAATTCTACGACTGTGCACCTCCAGCATATTCTCGAGCAATGGTCTTAAGCCTTAAAAACTTGAAGATACCTATCTGCTTCGAGTTTCGGGATAGTTCGTCCAAGTGAGAACCCTCATCATCGCCAGGATCTTCTGTCATCGGAGCTTAATGCTAAAAACGTGTTAAATTTCGTCAATTGTCGACTTAAGTACAAGGTGTATTTGGTTTCGTCCTAAGAAATGGACGAAGAAGGCTTCTGGCCTATCCTTAATATCAACTAGATTATTATTATTCTAGTTCTAGAATTTCAGAAATTCAATTCAAATTAAAGTGGGAGGAACATTAAATAAGTTAAAAAATCATAAAAGACAGATAAGAAAAAGATTTCAATTTTTGCATTTGCGAGTTAAGTAAGGTAATAAATAAATAGTGACCGACCGAAGATTCGGTTTCGGCAAGGTTCGGCAAAAAAATCTATCTAGTTTCGGCACATTATCGCGCGTCGTTCGGCTGACTTCGGGTGAGTTTGTGGCTCGTGTTTCACCCGCCATCATACTCAATTAATGAGGTCCTTCCTTTATAGTGTGTGTTGATTGTGGACAAATTTTTGTTCCAAGAAGTAGTTTTAACACGTTTGTTAATTATGTTGGTTTTATGATATAGATAGTAATATCAAAAAAATAAATTATTATTTTTTCACAAACTTCAAATATTTGTTTTTATTTTTTTTTATTTCATGTAATAAGAATGTTGTTATTGAAAACGCAATTAAAATTAAAATACGCAATTAACGAGGTCCTTCCTTTACAATGTAAGGTTGATTATTGACAAATTTTTGTCCCAAGAAGTAGTTAACATGTTTTGTTAATTTTTGTTTGTTTTATAGCAGTAATGTAAAAAAAACATTAATCGTCAAATTGATTTTAATTTGATTTAATACCTACGTGTTAACTGTCTGTTTAAGTGCAAATAATTAGGCAAATGTCAGTGTACAATAGATTTTCAACGTGTCTAAAAAAGTTTCGATTTCGGCCGAAACTGAGACAGATACCGAAGATTCGGTTTCGGTAGAAAGTCCTGTTTCGGTCGGACAGTAATAATAATACTGCATCAGCAGGTAGCATTTTAACTTTATTGAGGTATTTCAATTAACATTTTAATTTAAAAGTTTGCACAACTGAACTTTCTTTGTAAGAATATATATATTTTTTTTTAGATTTTCACGGCCAAAAATTATTTTGTTGTTAGTTTTTGGGGTATTGTGCCGTGTTGCGCTACCTCCTTCTTTAGCCAACGTTTCCGACAGCGTGTGTCACACATCTGCCCTGATGATGGACACTGCAACGCTGTCCGAAAAGTTGGCTAAAGAAGGAGGTAGCGCAACACGGCACAATACCCCAAAAATTAAAAAAAAAAGAATATATTTATTTAATTAAAATAACTTCTTCTCTGATAATTCGATCAGGGCGGTCCGTTTTTCTAACAGGAAGCGATCGATTAGTTTTTTTCATGGAAAGGGTAGATCTTGCAGGCCGCATGAACTGAACCATTTGTAAATATTATCGTTATTAGTGAAGATTTTTTTTTTTGCATTATGTTCAAATGGTTTGTGAAACACATTCAACGTGGTATTTTTACCGATCCAGTATTGAATAAAATGCACCTTTGGGAAAGATAGCCAATCATATTAACAATAAAATTTCGGTATCCTAGTAGAATACGCCTCGTGTATTATTTAAATTCAAATAGGTACATATCTCTCAATTTCACTTTATCGTAATATCATTGTACCGACGGAATATTCTTGACGGTCTGTTTTGGTACTTTTGATCTTCATTGTTCTTGAGTCGCCCTTCAGAGAACTCGAAACAAAAGTAAAGTTGTTTTCAGGCGAAGTTTATGTAGGACTCGCTAAGAAGTCTCCAGCCTAATAAAATATAGAGTAAACATAATAAGGTTATGAAATAATTTAACTGAAAATTGAGAAGTTTTTACAATGGGCGTTACGGAAATTACCTGCCTTAGGTAGGTTTATGAAAATTTAATCGTCGCCAAAGTTTTAGGCAAAACAATGAACTTTTGGCACGATTGTTCTATTTTACGTGAGCCGCTGTTAATCTGTAATAGAAATTATTTTAACCAAAACAAAATGCATTTATTTTGTCTGCGGTTTGGCGGCGGGTGGATTCTATGTTATATGGCAAAAAGGGGAGGGGGGAGGGTATGGGTGCTGCCGCCCCAGAAACCATTTATTGGATAACGGACACCCCTGCCAAAGTCCCCTTAAGTAGTTCGCTAGGTTTGGTGACTTAGCTGGGGTGCCCGGGTGCGAGAGATGGCGTTTGTCTAGGTCTTGGCGGCGGATGCGTTTGCCGGACCCAGTGCAAGAGGTAGACCTTTTAATCTTGTCCGTCCGTAATATGTAATCGACGTCCGTCACTCCTGTATACACTGATCCCCAGATTCCTACCCATATCTAGAACCTTTTTCTTCCCAGAACTTCCTTAACTTTTTTCCCTAAAAATACCAACCAAAGATGACATAGACTCCTAGGGAAAATGTTTTCCCCGCGATCTTCTATGTGAAGATAATATTAAAAAAATATTTCATTTTAAATAAAAAAAATTATTTAGTTTATTATAATTAAAGATACACACATGAGGGAAATTATTTTCCTCAGGGCCTCCTGTATGGATCTAATGTTAAAAAAGATCGCCTTCAAAATCATGCTATAAAAGCATTCAACAGTCTTACCCTTGAAAATGAAATGAAAGAAAACAAAAATAAATTCATACTCAAATTCACAAAATGGATTAAAGAATAAAAAAGACAAAATTACCAAAAATTCATAACAAAATAAGAATAAAATACATAGGTATACGTAACACACAAAATCAATAGAAGACACTAATTAATAATTAATAATAATTAATACTAATTAATCATAATACTAAATACTAATTAATAAATAAAAAAAATTTCAGATGATATTAAAATGACTTTTGGTTTAGATAAATGTAAAACGATCCATATCGAGAAAGGCAAAATTGTAGATGGAGACGAGGGTATATTTAGAAATTTCAAAATTAAAAGTATAAAAGGGGATGAGATTTATAAATATTTAGGATACCCGCAATCGAATAGATTAGATCACACTAGTATTAAAAATGATATTAGGATTAAATTTCACACTAGGATCAGAAAAATTTTAAAATGCAATCTATCTGCTAAAAATTTAGTAAAATTTTTCGAAAATGAATTTTATAAAATATATTATGATAAAACTATACTAACAGACAGAACAATTAGTCATAATAGACCTGATATAGTTTTACATGACAAAATTAAAAAGATAACTTATATCATTGATGTAGCTATTCCAAATTCCTGTAATATTCAAAAAACTGTTTCTGAAAAATTAGAAAATACACAGATTTAGGAAATGAGATTTAAAGAATTTGGCATTCTCGGACTATAAAAATATTACCATTTGTTATTTCGGCTACTGGCATTATACCTAGGTCTCTAAAATTTAGGCGTATTAGATTTGTCAAAGAATTTATATATAAAGATGCAAAAATCGGTAATTTTAAATACATGTAGGATTACAAAAGATTTTTTAAATATTTATATTGAGGGATCAGTAGGATTTATAGGTTCAATTAGGAATTCCACAGAGCCGAACCCTCTGATATGAAAATATCTGGAGTCGGTGAATTATTTTCCCATCTGGTCTCTGGTAGGTTGACATGTTGTTCTTGTATTGTTTTGTAATTATAATACTCATATAGTGCAATTGCATAACGTGGATTGACCAGATGATCATTTGGGAAGTGTGTGAAAGGGTTTAGTTTTTCCTGTGGGGAAAATTAAACCCGGACATTTAAATCTAATACTTAATACTAATTAATAATAATTAATAATAATTAATACTAATTAATAATAATTAATACTAATTAATAATAATTGATTTTACCAATAATTTTACCTTAATTATAAATCTTTATTTTTAGTTTAGTTTTAGCTTACTTTTTTTGCAGCATTATATTAATATTACTTTTAATGTATTATAAATTTTTGCTTTATAAAATGGAGGCCTCAGCACAGGTAAGCTACCGAGTGAGGCCGACATTGCTGAATTGTATTTGAAATGTAAGATATTATATCAAATAAATAAATGTTTTTCTTGAATGAAAACCATCCACAGGATTCTAAATACCGTAAATCCATCTAAATTTTTAAAAACATTTTTTTAAAGTAAAATATCAAAGTTGATTAAGTCATTAACCTTTTGAATTTGACTCTCCAGTGTCCACATTACATATTTATTATATTGGGTAGTTGGATTAATGAGGCAAATACCTAAATAACCGTTAGTGGTAGCAAATGACAAGATGTTTTCCCGGTGGGTCGGCGCACGGAATAGTTTAATCCCCAATACAAAATAATATTACTTGGGATCAATTCTGATCAGATTTGTAATAATATAATTCCAGAGCAGAGCCGGATCACCCTTAAGGGCCTTTAACCAGCCAGCGGCCGAAATCCACATTTCGTCGAAAGATGTTCTTACGATCGTAATTATTAATTATTTACGATCGTAAGATTAATTATTATCTGTACCAGCTTTTTAAAATTATAACTCAATATGAATTTTATTTTTAATTTGCTTTAATATTTATTTATTTATGTAAAGGAAATATATTCCCTTTAAATTTGAATCCTATAATGTCAATTAGAATGCAATCATCGATTGTCATTTGTTTTGTTATTCTATTATTTGATTGTTAGAAAAAACCATTCAAAGTGATATTAATAAATATAAATGTCGTTTCTTAGTTTAAAAAAAACTTTGCAACACAAGTGTTTTATTTAGAAATTAATAAAAAGGAATTAAACCTATCAACATATTATAAAACGACATTTCGTTTTAAACCAAAAATGGAGAAAATTCAATTCGAATTTACGCTATTACCTGGATGCGATGGCAGATCAAATATTATTAGCATTACAAAAATAGTCACAAGTGATGGAAAAGTGTTTACAATACCAGAAATGCTACGATCCGCCAGCTATCACGAGGAGATAATGAAAACTAGTGCTTTTGGAAAAATAAAAAATAGTTTGAAAAAAAGATACCAGGTTAGAAGAGTCTGGTTAACCATGACAGAAGAACTAAAAAAAACATATGTAGACGAAGATGGAAACCTACAGTTTGGAGACCAATACCTCGAAGAATTGGACGAAAAAAGTTTACAAGTACATCAAAAAGAAGATGCATTAGGAAAATTAATTGAAAAGTTAATGGAAGATAAGCAACAGAGCTTAAAAAACATTGCTGAGAAGTTTGTTATAGAAAAATTCTGCACTAAAAATACAAATGCAAGCCAGTGGATGGAAGTGTTTGAAAAAGAATGTTTGCGGTTTGATGTGACCATGGATGGAAAAAAAATAGAAATACTCAGATTGTTCATGGATAAATCTTGTATAGACTGGTACAGTTCCATGATTATAAAACTAACAATGAACTCAGAGTGGTCAACATGGAAAAACAAATTCTGTGAATCATTTGCAAACAAAGGATGGAACCCTGTCACATACGCACTATCATTTAGATACAAAGATGGTTCTCTGTTGGATTATGCTATGAGAAAAGAAAAACTTCTATTGGATGTGAGAAGATCAATTGACACCGGTACTTTGATAGATCTTGTTGCTTCCGGACTACCAGAATTCATACTTAACAAGATCGATAGAGAAGGATTACAAGATACTGTAGATTTGTTTAATGAAGTAAACAAGTATGAACATATGGTCAACAAAAAAAGATTTATGAATAAGAAAACATTTGGAAATGCAGAACATAATAAAAATGGGGGTAAAAATCCATGTAAAATTTGTGAAAAATTGAATAAGGGCATTCGTTACCACCCTGAAGCTACATGCTGGTTCAAAACAAAAGAGGATGAAAAATTTAAGAGAAATGTCATTAAACATGTAAACAATTCAGTGATAGAAACTGAATTAAATGAAAATGATCAAAAAAACTAATAGTAACACCATTAATAAAAGTCAAACTATTACTAAATGATAAATTAAAAATATACGGAATTTATGATTCAGGTTCAAATGTTTCTCTAATTAATTCTAAATTATTGAAACTAAAAGGAAAAGGAAACAATTTGAATGAAGCAAATTTAGTAACGATTAATGGTGTTAAAAAGACGAGTGGTTTGACAACGTTAAACATAAAAATTTTTGAATTGGAGAATAAAGTTGATGTGTACATTATTGATGAACACAATTTCAAGTATGATTTTTTGATTGGATTAGACATGATAAAAGACTTCAAACTTATCCAAAGTGAAGACTTACAAATATCACAGAAACTCTGCCTAAATAATACAAATAAAAAAGAAAAATATTCTACAGATATGAAAACGAATACTAAATTTAATCATATAGAAAAACACAGAATTAATTTTAACGAACATGTTAAAGAAGAAGATTTTAAAATAACAATGAATCATTTAAATAATGATCAAAAAACAGAAATAAATGAACTAATAGACAAATACACATCAGTGTTCGCGAAGAGTAAATATGATGTTGGCACTGTCAATGGATATTAAGCAATATATTGAGAAAATATAAACTAAACGAATTTGCTGTCAATTACATAGATGACATTCTTATTTTTTCAAAAACTTTTGCTGAACACATTGATCATCTGAAAAATTGCAATTATAATTATTATTATTAATTATTATAATTTGACGACCTCCGTAGTCCAGTGGGTAAGACTCTTGACTCACAATCCGGAGGTCGCGGGTTCGAACCCGGCATGCGCAAATAAATTTAGTTATTTCACAATTAATTCATTTAAAATAATATATAGTATATTTGCGGCATGTTCCAGAGTGGAAAATACTATCAGTATCGCCCTGGTGTAAGACCACCATTCAGAATTGAAACGTTGCTTGAAAATGGCTTTAGCCGTGTTTAGTGACCAGATTTGAATAGCCAGGTACTTCCCACCCTTCCTCTTCCCCACCTCCTTCCCCTCCCCACTACCTTCAGCCTCACAACATACCCCAATTGGGAATGCCATAGTCTCACTGGCTCCAGACGGGAGCAGTTGAGATTCTTGTGCGGTATTAACTGTAAAAAAAAAAAAAAATTGTACATTTATTTATAACAATTACAGGCAATATAGCGTAAGAAGTTATAATTGTACCATTTATGCAGTGTATATGCAATGCCAAAAATCTCACAAATGCGCCATAGGACACAAAAAATATATACCTACATACAAAAATGCTGAAAGGCGTGATGATAAAACTATTAAAATTATGTACTTTTTGTAATAATTTTTTGATCGTAAGTATTTAACATTTTTCAATAATGTCTAAGCTAAATAATAATGTAAAAAAATCTTAAATATATTAATTTGTAAGACCGTAAATAGATAGACAAAATAGAAAAATTTTCGTCATGAATAAGTGTTCGGATATTTTTTTTAATGATTTTATTTGAACTAAAATTAAAATTTTGAAACATGCGTTTACTTGATAACGTAGGTATTGATTTACAATAATTTATAATTACATGGTATGAAATATGTCTTGTAAAATAAAAAATTTCGTTTGAAGATTTAACAAATCTGCCAACGACTTATGGTTTAACCTTATTTTACTAAAAATAAATATTTTTTCTCAAAATATAAAACACGCGTTTACTAGATAAAAGAGTAATCTTTCGAAATCAATTTATATTTTTTGTGGAAAAGAGTCAGTATGTCTAAAATTTGATTTAAAAATGGCTTTTTCTCATTATACCCTCTTAACTATTAATACGGAAAATTGAACCGCAGAGTACACAGTCCACAGTTACTATAATAGTACACAACAAATCGTAAGTGCTCCCCACGGTTGATATCGGCAGCCACCTCTGGTTTGCATTCCCAAGATACATGAAAAAACCCTTGACTATGTGCAAAATAGATCCGTTTGATAGATTCTCCTACCTTAACAAACACATTGCAATCTTTAGAGAACAGGAGCCGGGTCGGATTGCTGCCTTTTTCTACCCGTATTTCAATGGAAGATGCTCCAAGGAACTAGCGTCACGTATACATTCGGCACCGGTGATAAGTGGGGAGGCACGCCAAACGTGCGCCCAATATTTGTATACAGTTGAAATTTGTCACAAGAGGACGGGTCGTTTCTACGACTCGTTCTTGAGTTTAACATCTCGACTGTGAAATGATTTCCCGGCTTCGGTGTTTCCTCTCTTTTTTCTTTATTCATAAAATAAATTTTGTGCTCAGTTTTTTTACATGTTTTTTTTTTATTTTATTTTATTTTTTTTTTACAGTGAATACCGCACAAGAATCTCAACTGCTCCCGTCTGGAGCCAGTGAGACTATGGCATCCCCAATTGGGGTATGTTGTGAGGCTTAAGGTAGTGGGGAGGGGAAGGAGGTGGGGAAGAGGAAGGTTGGGAAGTACCTGGCTATTCAGATCTGGTCACTAAACACGGCTAAAGCTATTTTCAAGCAACGTTTCAATTCTGAATGGTGGTCTTACACCAGGGCGTTACTGATAGTATCTTCCACTCTGGAACATGCCGCAAATATACTATATATTATTTTTAATGTATTAATTGTGAAATAACACAAATTAATCAAACAAAATTAATTTGCGCATGCCGGGTTCGAACCCGCGACTTCCGGATTGTGAGTCAAGAGTCTTACCCACTGGACTACGGAGGTCAGTTTTATGCCATAATTCGACAGGCACATACCCGTATTATGGTAGTCGAAAATGTAAATTTATAAAAAGCTCAATTTGAGTATAGTACGATTGTGATGTACTTACTTTTAGCCCAAAAACACCTGAACCTGAACCTGTGCCTACCTATTCTCAGAAAAACGAACCATTAAAAATAATAAATAATCTTTGTTTTTATTTTTAACTTAATGAGTAGAACATTGAGAACTTAACTTAATGAATAAAACCTTTAAATTAAGGTTTTACTCATTAAGTTAAAAATAAAAATAAATATTCATCCTAGACTTGCAGAACAGTCAATGGATGTTGCATTTGATGTCGCATATTAAAAATAAAAATCTGGAAAACATTTAGTTCGGGTTCGAATATTGCAATCATACGTAAAGATAGCAGCCAATAAAATAAGCGTTAGGAAAATGAAGATAATGTTGGTAGTTCTTAGTCGAAGTATGACAGTTAAAAATGACCGAATCAGATAGGGACACATTAGCTCAGATGGTAGAGTCGCGGCACGGAAAGCCGAGTGTCTGGGTTCGAGTCCCAGATGTGCCAATATATTTTTCTGTTTTCAGATTTTCGATTGAATTTCGCTAATATTGTCTTCTATTTAATTAAATAATATTAAATTGCATTTTTTCAAAAGATTTTTCACTTTCATTGTTTGTCGTAACAATTAGCGAAAGATGATAGATAATATAAACAAAAATTTTAACAAAACAAAAAAAACGACTTCAAAAAATGCACTAAAAAGTAAAAAAATAATTTCGTATTTTTCTACAACTTCATAATCAACTTACTTTTTCTACTCATCAATATGTAGGTACGATTGTTACTTTTGGAGTCGGTGTCAGTCAAGGTAGGTTTGTAACTACATACATAGTTATATTGTGAGATGTGCTTGTGTCACACAAGCGACATAACAATCGTACCTACATATTGATGATTAGAAAAAGTAAGTTGATTATGAAGTTGTAGAAGAATACGAAATTATTTTTTTGCTTTTTAGTGCATTTTTTGAAGTAGTTTTTTTGTTTTGTTAAATTTTTTGTTTATTTTTTCATTTTTAGTGAATCTGAAGTACACTAACTAATTTGTCTGAATATGGGTAAACCTACTAAACGCGCTGCTCATATGAGACAGACATAATTTGACCATAACGTCAAATTAAGAGATTCGGCCGAGTTTCGTTAATTTGTCATGGATCCGATAATCAGAACCTAACCAAACTCTTATCAAATTAACCTTGAAGTACATCCTTTCCAATAAAAAAAGAATCATCGAAATCGGTTGTCGTGATATTGAGTTATTCGTCCATTTGTCGCGCACATACTTAATGCAAATTTAAGACTTATATGGTTTTCTCATGGATGACATTGTCGCAACTGGACCAAATTAAAATGGGACTACACGGGAAGTACCAGCTTTCAAATAAAAAAAGAATCATCAATATCGGTTCACCCAGTCAAAAGTTCTGAGGTAACAATAATAAAATTAAAAAAAAAAATAAAAAAATACAGTCGAATTGAGAACCTCCTCCTCCTTCCGAAATTGAAAAACTTCGTACAGCCCACGTTTGGTCATTTAATAGAAATGCACACCACTCGTGCAATACTTATGTAACTACACCCGCAACAAATATTTAAAAAAATATTTAACTTTTCTGATGTACTCGTATGTTCAACTGACTGTTTTTTTGATGAGTGATGAGGTTGGTAAATAATAATGACGCACTGTAATTACACAATTTAAACATTCATGATACATATCCATCATGATAATGATAAATGACAATTATTAAAACGAATCATGATTATTTTACATGCTAATAATATGATAATATTGATACAACATAATGAAATACGGTGATGATTCTTTGTGAGCATATTACTAGGGATGTTCACAAAGTAAGTGTACTGTGTCCATAATGGGCTGTGGTTTTTTTTGGGCGTTGGCAGCACTGAATGGTAGAAGGGGGTCTCATGACCAGAACGAGCATGGCAGGAACACGGTAGTACGTAAACTCACGTTGTAGTTGCCAGTTGCGTGAAAGATGTCGGCAAAAAATCCCGCCAAGTGCTGGGATCCGCTTTTTACTCACGGAAGGAGTAACACCTACAACAAAAAAAGGTAAGGAGTTCAAATACACTTTTTCTAAAAAAAATATAAAAATGTAGTACTCTTACTTTGTGAACATGCCTCGTATTATACCGCCGGGGGCTTCATGCAATCGATATCCGTTAGATTTTTAACAGAACCCAGCATTGTGTGGTCGGAGGGGACAATGGGGTATGTTCTCATTACTCGAGCTGACTACACCTATTCGGCGGTGGGAAACTGACGTGCGGATAATGCGCCATTGATACGTGCCATGATGATGATCGATGGACCAATAGATTGATCGATCCTTGTCGGGCGCGATTGGAAATTAACCAAACAAACTACCTACGTAATGAAATTGAGATTTCGGAGCGTCCATTAATTTGTTTTTCTCGTTAATTACGGGGATAAACTATTCAGCTTTGTTAGTACTAATAGATTGGGAATAATTAATGATAATGAAGCGCTGAAGCCGTTGTATAGTTCCAAATTGAACATCTAGTCTTAGTGGATTCTGTTAGTACATTAGCATTACGAACCAATGGATGGGAAAGTTCCTTCTTCGGGCGTTCGGATAGATTAGGTAAATTTGAATTTACTTGTTGTAATGGTAGCATTAATAAAAGTGAAGTTCTACCATTAGAAACTCTTGAATACTTTTCCAATATTAATGGGAATCTGACGTTAAGCAGGACTGCATATAGTAGGGTTTTTGCTCTGGGCAGACATTCACTGATATTGTTTATTTGTTTGTTTATTTATTTATTGGTTTATTTAGCACAGCAATATACATTTATATACATAATTTATTAAATTTTGACTGCCCAACTAGGAGTATTATCCCGTTTTAGGACAGTCAAATAATTATGGGTATGAACATGTGGATAAAAAGATCAAATAAAAAGAAGAGAAAGAATATAAAATAAAATAATAAAAAAAAAGTTTAAAACATAGTACCTAACTGTTATTTGTTTAGCATAGCAAAAGAAAAAAAAGAGATGAGAAAGAATAAAATAAAAATGAAATAACCAATTAAAACATAAAATAGTCGTGGATTGTTTAGCATAGTTGTTGAAATGGTAATAATAATAAATAAACATTTATTTACAAGCAAATGTTTAAAATATAAGGTGCTAACTGGGGTTTGCATTTCATATTATTGTCCTACGAACACATTTTGCATAGTGAGAACTAGAAAGAGAACAGAAACAATAAAGTAAAATAAAATAAACCATTAATGCTTGATTATTACTGTTGTTTGCTAAGCATAAATATTAAAATAATAATAAAATAATAGGTATATATATATATACTTATAACTGGTGTTTACATTGCATATAATAAGCCTACATACATATTTTGTATAAATATGAATAAAAAAGAGAAGAGATAGAATAAAATAAAATATGCAATTAACATAAGATTGACAGCTGTTTTCTAATTTAAAAGTAATAGGTAGGTTCATACAGATAGGTAGATAGGTAGATACACATAATAATATAGATTAGAAGAAAAGGGTATCTTTTACTTAGTTTATTTTTGTTGGAATTTTTGTTGTTGTTTTTGGTTTGTGTTTGATTTTATTTTTTATGTAGTAAAAGTTCACTCTCCTTTCTCCCTAATTGTTGACACCAAGTAGTGGTCAATTTACGAAGAACACCTGTGCTTTCCTTTTTCCAAGCATCAGGCATGAAGTTGTATAGTTTTGGACCTAAGAAAGTGAAGTGTCTTTGAGCGAGAGATGTTTTGGTTGTGAGTGTTACAATTGGATTTCTCCGTGAGTGTCGGGTGTTGTGAGAGTGGTTAATAGATGGGTAGAGGTGGCGTTGTTTATGGGTGTTTAAAATTAATTTTCTCATGTACAGTTGTCTAACATCCAGAACTTCTAAGTCTTCAAATAGAGCATCAATTATATCAATTTATTTCTGGTGTCATATTAATTTTATTAACAACAGAAAAAAATATAATTATGTAAAATTATTCTCAACGTTCCTTAATATCCAAAATATCTATATTTATATATATATAAAAATGAATCCCTGAGAATTGGTCACGCCATAACACCAGAATGACTTTACCTATTTTGTAAACCTCTTTTTAAAAGTTTTCTAATACTTTGTAGAAGGTTCTTACTGAAAGAAAAATTAAGAAAGTTGCGCAAAAACTATTTTAACTTCGCACGTTTGACAGTTCGCGCGTTTGATGAAATTGAATTTAGCAGGCAGCTGTGTTTTTTTGTATTAAAAGAACTGTCTATGGATATTTTAAATTATGTATATTTTAAATAGGTATCTATGTTAGGTACCAAATTGCATTGATTGTTCTTATAATACACAAAAATGAATATTTGTAATATACGAAAAATGAAAATTTGAATAAAAAAATTTTGATAGGTGGCACGCGAGCTCTTTGAAAACTGAATGTACTGGGACTGAATATATGTGGTGGGTTGCGGGACGGGGGAGCGGGAGAGGGGAGTGGGTGGGCGGGGAAGGTGGAAGTGGAACGCGGGAGAGTAGGGGATGCGGGAGGGGAACGGGGACGCACGGGAAAGGACATGCAGGGAGAAACAATTTATTCTTTGAATATGGCAATGCAACGCATGCCGGGAACCAGCTTAAAATAGACAAGCATACAAAGAAAACTTAAAAACTCCGACGGTAAATACAAGCTTTGGACAAAGACATTACCAATATCACGCTATAAAAGCATTCAACAGTCTAACACTTGAAAATAAAATTGAGGAAAACAAAAATAAATTCCGACACAAAATTACAAAATGGATTAAAGACCAAAATAGACAATACTACCAAAATATCATAGCATAAAATTAAAAAACATATAAGTAACACACAAAACCAATATTAAACACAATCACCCACAAACACACAACACGTATTAAAAATATCGTTTTTAACCTTATATAATATTATTTATTCTTAATTTTACGTTAATTCTAAATCTCTAATTTTTAAGTTTAATTTATCTTAATCGTATGTTTTTTATTTACTTTTTTCCTTTTTTTCACCAATATTATGTATATATATATTAATAATATGTATTGTGTATAATTTTGTATATGAAATGGAGGCCTCAGCACGGGTAAACCACCCAGTGAGGCCAACATCATTGAATTATGTAAAAAATGTAAACAATATTGCATCAAATAAATAAATAATAAATAAATACATACATAATAATAGATGCATGCAGGGATTTCAAACCATTTATAGGTTGGGAGGTATTTTTTGTTGGGAGTTAAATTTTAATAAGGATCGACCATAGACATCAGAATTCCATATGTCCGTGGGATCGACGAATAATCTTGTGGAATATTTTTATTTTAGACCATCAACAGTTTGACCATTAAGATAAAACCGGGCGGCGTTTGCCATATAAACGTATTTCCCAATTTCCTCTCCGGATTTTGACAAAACTGGAAATATTTTTTTAATACAATACCTATAGATATCGACCACTAGCGTGTCGGTACGTTTTGATTTTTTTAATAAGTAACTTCTTGTAGGAGTTCCCTAAAAAAATCGTTAACATTGCTAGGTTTGACCTTCACGGTATAAACTAAATGTTTTTTAAAAAAAGAAAAATGTACGCATGTAGAGTATTTTATTCTAATATACCAAAAATATATGAGAAAATTGTAAAAAAAACAAATTTGGACTTTCTTAGAAGAAAATAAAATAATTAATGATAACCAATTCAGCTTAAAAAAATACAAGTACCTACTCATGGCGCGATAGCAAAAATAACTAACTATTTAGGTATATCGGAATATTTATAGACCTGAAATAGCTTTTATAGCTTTCGAAAGCATATCACATAAAATATTAATAAATAAATTTAAATTCATAGGACTTAATTGGAAAAAATTTTTTTTTTTTGAAATTCAATGAATATTTAAAATTTTACGATAATTAAAAATTTAAAGCAGTTAATATATGGAATAAATGTCGTTTCTATCCAATTAAGATTTGGATTAGAGGAGGAAATTTCAATCATAATTCAAATCAAATGTTTATATTTGATTTGAATGATTATAATATTATTTGCTTCACAGCAGTTAGGAGCCAGCCCATGGGGAGGAAGGCTCAATCCTCAGTAAAACAATTTTTATTCTTTGAAATTCGTTACTAGCCGGTTCTAGAGATGGCACAAGTAGGTCGAAAATTGAAAATAGATACATTATAGTAAAAAAAAAAACTTTTCTTTCTCTTGTTTTTTTTTTAGGTTTGGAAAAGCTAAAGTTTGGAGATTTCATAACTCACTGTCAGTCAGCGATCTAATTTAAAAACTATATCAATTTTGTTTTTATATATTTTATTTTCCAGACGTAGGTACCTAGGTCTAATATATTTTCTAATTTGATGGTAATATGAAGCATTACATCACCTGAACTATCAGAACTCCGGTGTAGATAAAATCGAGTTCCTATTGTACCACCAATCTCCACAGACCTCCAATCGGCCACAGACGTCCATTGTACTTAGCACTGTCTGTAAATCCCTTGTATTATTGCATCCCCTGGAAACATCCCCAACACAATGAACAATGAACAGGTGTCGTGGGACAGGCAGCTACAGAAGTTATTAGGGAGTAATTCTGAATCAAGGTAACGGTTGAGGGGTTTGTTCGTGTATTGTTTTGCGTTTGTTTGTATGTGTTTATGTAGATAGCAATCGGAATATTTAATATCTGAACAAGAACACTTCCAAAAATTAGATCACAGTGAAAAATTTGAAGGTAATAAAAAAAACATTTTTTTTTGTTTATGTTTCAACATCATTTTTGGTGGGCTGTATTATAATATTTTTTTTATTCCTTGAATTATTAGTTACAAAATTGAGTATTTTTCTACCATCATGCTAGGCGCATTGCCGTGTTGTGGTGGTCGATGTTATATACAATGCGTTAACGTACAAAATATAAAATAACATAATATCGAAGAATAGAAAATAATGTAAATGAATACACAATAATATAAAAGAGTACGATAAATGTATAGAATAGAACATAATTCTCAAAAGAACTCTTTACAAACGGAGGAACATTTTTGATGTATTGTTTCTGTACAAAACTAGAACTGCCTCACTGACTCCCCAGCCTTGTTAGAAAGGATTGCATTTCGTTGGGCTGAACGCAATAGGTACCAGATGGAATACCTTATTTCTTATGCAACATTTTAAATCGAAATACGCACCAAACTCCATACTCGGGCGTATCTGCCAAACTTATGTGGCGACGCATCTTTTCGCCATCAAAAGAAGACACGAGAAACATCTGATATTCGCGCGATACCGGCAAGCTACTTACCTGAGTACATACCTACCTACCTACTCCTGCTGTCGCCTGCCGTGCCGTCTCGATGAATAATAATATCGCCACCGCCTAGAAAAGTCTCGAGATAGCACCGTACAATATCTGTACAGCGCCGAACCTTCTTGTCAACTGCCGAGTGGCACGTATTACCTACCGTGAGAGTAATTACTCTACCGCTCGCCGCGGCTATATAAGCAGCAGATTCGCTCGCCCGCTCCAGTCAGTCTCAATCCGTCAGTCAACGCCTGCCCGCCAGCGAGGAACCGTTTAGACGCTGCGATGTGAATCACACGCATTCTTCCAGCACAGCATCTGGGAACACAGAGAACTACGTAACTTTCTCAGACTCTCTGTAACACCTTCGAGGCTCTCATCTACCACCACCGTCTCGCAGTCCGGTCCGCCGCACCACAACTTGAGATGTCTTCGCCCGCAACACATAAAGCCCGCCGCGCTTTCTGTTCGGGAAGCAACTCGATCTCCGGCAATCCGAAGCCTGTCACGTTTCGCTGTCGCAGAGATTCTCCTCATCGCCTCACAAGGTCTTCTTCCTGCCCTGCGTGTGACTCCAGCTTACCGAAGTCACAACCGTCATCTCCGTCCTCATAACGTATAGCGACCGCCTGGAACTGGTCATCCTCTATCACTCTAATGATCTGAAGAATCGTTATCTTCACCACTGCAGCTTCCTGACCATCATCACTGTCTACTCTTCCGTCTACACCCTTGGCTAATTGACTATTGCTACGTAGCACAATAAAGACGACTCACACTACATCGACTGACGCCTTTCATTTCGCAACCCGTCTCTGCCGATCCGGCCCGCTCCCTCACTTATAATGCCCTAAGAGATGTTGAAATTTTCCATTGTACCCTTAAATCGTTTCAAATCAAACCAACCGTACTATGTACTTAAATGAAAACTATTATTTCTTCTTTATTATTTTCTTTTTAATAATGTACTTTTATTTGAAACAACTTCTGGAAACTATTATTTCTGTATTGATTATTATCACCTTTTTGATTGTTTGATTACCACTTGATTCATAATCACACAATCATTAACCTACTAAAATTGTTTAACTTGATTCATAATCACATAATCATTAACCACAACTAAATATTATAAATGGAACTTAACTGGTTTAAATTATATTCACTATTTAATGTACAATTACTTTATACACAACTGTATGCTTCCTAAATAAACATAAATAAAAAATAAAAATAAATAATGAGCATTGCACAGAAAAGAATATAGAAAGTATGTACAATAGAGTAAGCAAATAAGAAAGGATTATAATGATGAAATTTTATATGTACCTACACGTCGCCCTTGAGGTGATTTTTCACAAAAAAGGCGCTCTACAAATTATCCAATTATTAAGATACATTGATTGGTACATTCTTTTTCAGCATAGGTTACATTCAAACAATTCAAAACTTTATGACTAAGCTTTTGATAAGCAAAAGTATTTATGCACGAAGAAGAGATATAAAATTATTATTTGAGTCGGTTAATATATTACCAGTTCGAAGGATATTACGGTTTAAAATTGTATGCCAAATTCTTGTCGGATTTAATTTGGAAAAAAAGAAGATCATGCGCACGGCAAAAGATTTAGTAAAAATGAGGGTTTGTCCAAACCAGAAATTTTGAATAAATACGAGCAATCGACATTCATTTGTCTTTCGTCTGTTATATTTAATAAGATTTTAATGAACATAAAAATCGAATCAAATTGCAGCACCAATCTAAAAAAAATAAAAAATTAAATGGCTAATAGATCAACACTTTTCCTACAAATATTATGAATAAATACGACTATGAGTAAAATGCCTGTGTTAGATCTGTCTGTGTGTTTTATGGCTTTGTATTGTAGTTTCTTAATAGTTATTATTCTGTATATATTTCCTAAATTGTGATTTCTTGTTTTATGTGTGCTTTTGTTTTATATTAATAATATTAAATTAACCTGCTGACAAACTGCTTCGGCAGTTTAGCGGTGCTTAAAAACAAGAATAAAAAAAAAATTATACAATTAAATTCATTTTCGTTATTTTTTTTTGGGGTGTTATGCCGTGTTGCGCTACCCCCTTCTTTACCCTAAAGCATAATACCCCAAAAACAAATAACGAAAATGTTTTTGCCTGCAAAAATCTTAAAATTAAATTCATGTTCGAACTCCGGTTTAATAATATTTCCATATTCTGATTTTCTGATTTTCTAAAAGAACCAAAATATATTCTCAGTTTGCCAGTCGTTGTAATATTAGGTTTGGTGTTAATATTGTAATAATAGTTTATCCAGAATGAGATAATGATTGCACCCAAATTTAAAACTTCTTTTGGAAAAGGGAATTACAAACATCTCTCCACCAATGAATAGACAATACACACACCTCTCCCCGCTAAGCTGTATAATTTCTTCCACTAGCAACAACGAAAACGGACAATGCAAATTATAAAAAAAGAAAAACAGATCATAACCAGCTTAGAAAAGGAATTATACGACATTTTGAAAAAAACTTCGGAGGAGCATAAAACAATCACTATTTGTTTAAAACCTAGTCCCACTCAGCAATCTCAGCGTAGATTTTCCCTTGCGAGGAAAAATTAAGAAAAACATAATCAATTATCCTTTTTAACCTTCTAATTTTTAATTACATAAAAAAATGTACTTAATCTAAATTTCAATAAAAATAGTGCATTAGTTTTGCGCTAATGGTATTATAATAATTGACAACCTTTAAAACAAATTACTAGCGTAATGGTTGATTTTTTCCCCTTTATGTTTTCAAAAATATTATTATTCAATTTATAAAAACAGTTTATTAATAAATAAGTTCTGCTGTCTAATTATTATAACGTGTGTTAGCTATTTTGCTCTCTGAAGGCCTTATCAATATTTATACAGAATGTTAAGGGACGTAGGTACTTGATTTACTTTAACTAGTGATTCCTGACATTATTTGGAGTAAAAAATGTAAATGAAATTTTGGTCTCCGGTGACTTTTTTTATGAATATTTTTATTTTTTTTTAAATGTATAAATTGTTGAATATGCACCAAATTTTTTAAATTAATTCAATTAAAAGTCTGTTAATTGAAGAAGAAGATAAAACTAATAAATCTATATTAAACGGTGACCAGCATTGATACTTGGTCGAAGATGACCGACAACTCAACAATGTGCAACTTCATCACTCATTTGAAAAGACCTTAAAAGAAAAAAAAACCTGATTAAAAGGGTTACGTTAGGTTAATGGGATAAGTGCGATTTTTTATTTCATTTTTTCATCATTTTCAATGACTTTTCCAGGGGTGTTGAAATGTCACTTTGTTCAGTTGTTATGGAACCATCAGTGCAATAAGTACTTATCATTTTGCAAACATAATGCTAGTGTTACACCCAGCGTTAAAAGCGATACAGGACGTAGAGGTTTTGAAAAAATCTAAAAGGCCTGTATATTGGCATTTTGGTGAAATCGCACTAGCGGTGAATGACAGGAAAAGTTAGTACTGTGGTAATCACAGGGGAAAAGATGGTGGAGGAGTCGACTAGATTTGTAATACTTAACATTCGTGGTCCGTAAACTTATTTAGTAATTTAAAAAGTATAAGAATATCAAATTCTCCAGGTAGAAAGTAGCGATAGTTTTAGATTTGACATTAATGTATTGTAACAGATATCAATAAATTACAAGTTGTTTCAATTTGTATTGAATATATCTAAGAAACTTCCTTTCTTCCAAGCTGTGTAAGGGGTCGTCCATTAATCATGTGATGTTTTTTAGCAACTTTTTAACCCCCCCCCCCCCTCCCCCCTGGTTATATGTGGTCAGGTTTTAGACTAACCCCCCCCCCAACCCCCAAAATCACGTGTATTTTTTTAGTACAAAGTATTTTTAAATTTTCAGAATATTATCACGAAAAATAAATACACGTGATATCTCATTATACCCCCCCCCCCCCCTATAGTGATATCTCGTGATTTTTTCGACCCCCCCCCCCCCACTTTCGAGCCTCATGAGCCGGACGACCCCTAAGTTACAAGTATAAAATGAGGCAATAGAGCAACGATACTCAACCTTTTTTCTCTTCGGGCCACATACATGTATTTGTAAAGTTATGCGGGCCGCAACACTATACTGGTATGACGAAAAAAAATCATCAACCCCCCCCCCCCCCCAACATTTTTTAGATTTAATTTTGAAGACACTCCGCCATTAATAATAATAATATTTGGATAATTTGTAGAGCGCTGTTTTTGTGAAAAATTACCTAATTATGCGTATTTATATTATAAGAAAATACTACTTTATACGACAGCAAGAAATGCTTTTAAAATTAGTAGGTACCTGACTAACCATTGACATTAACCAGTTTTTATGTATTATAATTGATGCGGTTGTTTCTAGAAGTGGCACTTTTATTTATAAATTACTAGCTGGTACACGGCATGCCTTGCTATGCCGTTTAATAAGGAAATAGTTTCTCACTGCGTGTCCTTTACCATTCGTCTCTTTCCCCTTCCGCCTCCCCTTTCTCTCCCGCGTCCCCTTCCCCTCTCGCGTTCCCACTCCGCCTCCTCCACCTTCCCTCTCCCCACTCCACTCCCCCCCTTTCCCGTCCCGCGACTCCCCCTCCCAAGTTCACCTCCCCTCTCTCAGATTCCCCTCCCCTTTCCCTGGTTTCACTCCAACCCTCCCGCACTCCATACATTCAGTCCCGGTACATTCAGTTTTCAAATAGCTCGTGTGCCACCTATTCAATTTTTTTTATACAAATTTCATAACGTCATAGCTCACCAGTGGTTTTATACAAACCTTGTCCTGACAATAACGAACTCAAAAAAAAGAATTATCCAATTTGGTGCAGTTGTCAGGTAGTTATGCGCTTAGCAACACATTCAGAGATTCATATTTATATTATAGATTTGCGCGCGTACTTGTGTGTCAAATATTTGTTTTTTGGGATTAAATCTAGCGTGTGTAAATAGCAACACTCTTACACATCTGCCCTGATGATGGACACTGTAACGCTGTCCGAAACGTTGGCTAAAGACGGAGGTAGCGCAACACGGCATAACACCCCAAAAACAAATAACAAAAAAAAACCTTTTGGCCGTGAATATCGAAACAAGTATCTTACTCTTGTACCAGATCGTGTGGACCATAATGACAATCCTTTTCGGGTGTCACTATCTGTGGCCTGTGCGTCAAAGTCGAAACGAATCTCAAGATTATAAATCGAATCGAATCGAATATTCGAAATTTAGAATGATAGTTTTTTTTTAAATCAAGTTCCTGATGGTAAAGTGGTTAGGGCCGCACACAAAAGCTTGGCGGGCCGCATGCGGCCCGCGGGCCGCAGGTTGAGTATCGTTGCAATAGAGGATATAGGATATGCATATTCAAGCTGCGATCTCATAAGAGAGCAGCAAAGTAGTTTAATTGACTCAACGTTACGAAAAGATTGGTATTATTATTGATAGGTTTAACCTTAAAAAATTATTATAATAATAAAAATGTAGGTACTTAACTAACTCTCTTCGTCTGTTTATTTTAGATGTAACCTGGTTTACCCCACTAGGTATATATTTATGAATTATTCAAGTCCAGTTCGTAGAATTATTTTGGTATTCCATCAATAATTAACGGTTAATCCAACTCTACAAACCTCCAAAAAGGATGTATTTAATTTATAGCTACTACCTACTGAGTTTTCAATGATTGATTGACATCTCTTGTATCTTTTGGTTACCTAGTATTTACTACTACTATTTACTAAGCATAAGGTTCGTAGATACACTTTCTACGTACCTTGTACCTATCAGGCCCCGAGGCAATATGGCACAAATACTCAACCTTCACGAATACCTAGAAGGTAGAACATGTTTTGGTAGAGGCGTTTTATTTCTGTTTCGTATTTTTGCCACGTGGCAACATGGGTCCTGTGGCGCAACGGATAACGCGTCTGACTACGGATCAGAAGATTCCAGGTTCGAATCCTGGCAGGATCGAATTTTTTTATCACCTTTTTTGGGACCGAGCTTCACAAATTATTATTCTTCCTGTGACCCGGCGATGCTCGGAAATAAGGATTTAGATTTGGACTATTTGTAGTTACGTTCTGAAATTTTTTGTGAATAATTCTAGTAAATTGGGTGTAATTATAAATAATTTTACTTTTATTGACTAACCTTCTAATTTGAGAAATGGCCACACGCTTGAAAGAAAAGATAACGTAATATTTAAAAATAATAATAATATATTTTACTTATCTCATGGCAATAAAATGTACTGCGTAGTAGTTAAAATAAATAAAAACATTATTATGCAAAAAAAAAAACTGCATCGGCCGGGAATCGAACCCGGGCCGCCCGCGTGGCAGGCGAGCATTCTACCACTGAACCACCGATGCTACGCCGAATAACGTATTTATTACAGTATAATAATGTTTTGCGTCGTTCGCGCGCGCAATAGTATGCCTCACAAAGGAAAGAGCCTCCACCCAGGGTGAGCCTGCTTTAGCTATGATGTTGCATGGTTTCGATTTACTTCACTGCTTTCTATTTATAAAAAATATGTGGCAATTTGTATAAAGTGTTGATAGATGTCTGTGATTCAAAGGAAACGCAAATAAATCAAAAATATTTAGTACAGTTTGAAAATTGAAATAATATTGGGAAAGCGACCGTGGGGGTTCTTTCGTTAGGTGTAATCTCTAAGTAATAGGTTTGGCTATTTTTTTGATTTTTATCATATAAGTTAAAATTTTGGAATGATTCACAAACAGAAATAAAAATATTAAATATAAAATACAAACACAGGGGGATCCAGAATGGTTTTTTAGTTCAAAGGAAAAAAACATACAATATGTACCTAAGTATACGTAAAAAACTAACTAACCATTAAGTACGCTGTTTGCCGCAGGGGTAGGCAGAGAGGAGAGACAGAAGACTCTTCTTTGGCCCCACTACTTGCTTCATTTGCATTCATACATCGTCATATACGTAATAAGGAAGAGTAAGAAACTTTGGTAGTCTTGCGACATTGTATTTTCCGTTTTATTATGTCACGACTCATTTATTTTTTTATTCGAAAAACACGTTCATATTTATAAATATTTTTGAATTATTTCGCCCGCCATGCCAGGGATTCACTTGATCGTGCCATGTCTTCCTCAAATACTATTCTTTCATGTTAATGCTTGGTTTAGTGTCCAGCGTAAAAGATGTACACTAAGTACCTATGTAATGTATCCAAAAGGAATATTTATAATTTTATTTTATAGAAATCAAAACAAAAATTTCCTCTGAAATGGAATTGTAAGTAAGTACCTCAATAACTAAATATATGCTCGATACTGCAAGCAAAAACATCTAAATAAGAAACTAACTAAGAAATCTAAATCTTTAATCGAGACATAGCACCATCGAGTGAACCATATTTAAAAAAAAAATAATTATGAAGATAAACAATTTGTCCAAAGAAACGTCACTATCTCAATGACAATTATTTTAGCAAACATCTTCGGGATAGCAGGAATCAAAATATTTACAAAATGTCAATAATAAAGTAAAATAAACACGACAATATAACAACGTGCTTGTATGTTTTAACATGCGAATCGCGAGGTACAAAGTAAGCGGTCACTGTGAACATGAACGAAGAAACACATTATATTTGATATTTAAATTTTCGCTGAAACATCCCTCAGAAAACGATTTAAAAAGTTCAAACACAGGACACACCGATTGTTAATACAATTTATTATAACCTTCTATTGCAATGGGTAGGTACTAGGTGCTGCGGCAACCCTAGTACCAGCGTGGTAATTTATTCTTCTCCTGCTAAACAAGGTTTTGTCTCCTAGAGAGGAAATGTACGTTGGTAGGTAGGTAAAGTACTGTGACAAAACGTACGAATAATTTGAATTCAAGATAAGCATCAGTAATATGTAGGTACATTGGCACTTGTATCCCTGCAGCACTATTCGCTGGACCATAGAACATAGCAACTCCAAGAATGTAATATTGCTGCCGCTGTAATATTATAATGCTTCCGTTGGCATTTAATTGTAATAATAGTACTTTTCTCTTTAGACGTTATTCATTGCGGGGCACAGCGTTTTGCGTTTCGACTGTCTGTAAATTTGTTTATTCGTTCCGTATTAATTGTTAAGCAAAGATTCTTTTAAAATTTGAAACCGTTGTTTTTATTTTGACTTTCTTATTCGATTTTTTTCAACATTATGGTAGGTATCCACTCAAGGTTCGTAGAAAATGCTTTTAACAAGGATAGCTCGAAAATGATTTTAACAAAAATAGATACGGGCCTTTTTTCGAAAAAAACCTCGTCGGGCCGCAGTAAAACTATCCCACTTGTATTGCAGTTAATTCAAATTTACCAGCGGAACATGGTCTCCAAGCTACGTCACGATTTTTTAGCCAATCACCGCTCTACCCCCTCGATGTGCTAACCTTAAAAGCATTGTCGACGAACCTTGGTACCCACCTGCCTGAAGAAAGTTAAAAACAAAGATTGTGACGTCTCTTTGGTAAAATTGCGTAATTCATAATTTAATATTTAAAAAATCAAATATATATATTAGGTATATAGGTATATCTACCTATGTTTTTGATTATGTGTTTACAAATCTTATCATGTTAGAGGAAATTTTGGTTTTAGTTTATTGAATAACAGAAAATTATAATTTTTTTTTTAATGACGCAAGGCTTACTGTTTACAGAACTACTGGCGTCAGAACTGGTTTCCCCAACTAACAAATGAATATAGCCATGAACAAAAAAATATTTTAATGATGGCTACGCTAAACTACGTATGGGTTACAACCTATTGTTATAATATATCCCTTGTTACAACCTATGTTACCCACAAGCTTGTGAGTAACGCACTAATAGGTGACCGGACAAATCGGAATCAACTTAACTCAACACCTCCTTTGAAAATTCATTAAAAGTATTGGTTTACGTTGGGTTACGTTGGGTAAGGTTATAAGCTATTTTTCTGATTTTTTTATAGGTGTTGAGTTGATTCTGAGTTGTCATGGAACCCATTAATGTAATCTAGGTTAAAAAATAGACGTTTTCTTAGCAAAGTCCAGCTAATAAGTAGCTACTACACCGAGAGCAGGTCGAGGGTTTAAAGTCAAACAACGTTATCTACAAACTAATATCATTTTTGAACACGGAAAAGGAAATACGCTGTCGGGCCAATAGTCAAACAACGTATTCTACAAACTAATATCATTTTTTGTATGTCTTTTTGTAGATAACGTTGTTTGACTATTGGCCCTACAGCGTATTTCCTTTTCCGTGTTCAATATGAGGCAACCATGCTTTGAAATCAACACGGGTTTGGAACGCCATTTATCCACTAAACCCGTGTATAGTAGAAGGCAAGCGGCATCCTACTGTGCACGGGTTTGTAACGCCAATTCCTCCCAAACCCGCGTTCAGTACGGTTGTATATACAGTACATAGTAGACAAGTGGTTTTTTCCTTGATTCGTTTGAAAGAAA
This sequence comes from Limnephilus rhombicus, assembly GCA_929108145.2. Classification (NCBI taxonomy): domain Eukaryota; kingdom Metazoa; phylum Arthropoda; class Insecta; order Trichoptera; family Limnephilidae; genus Limnephilus; species Limnephilus rhombicus. The sequence continues at coordinate 47,000,501 of OV815273.1, read as the reverse complement.
ATAGTTTTATATCTTTGTTATCCGGCGGTACATTCTGTATGCACCCCCTTTGGGACACTTTTCATGGTTATATTTTGTGTAAGAAGGTATATCGCATTATACCTAAACCTTATATGCATATTGTATCTATGTACCTAAGTATACCGGGGGACCACTGTCGGGGAATCATTTTTGAAGATGATCTTATTTGATTTTAAAAGAAGTGGAGTTTTTTTGTATAATTTTTGTAGATAACGTTATTTTGAATCATGCTTTAGAAGAATTATTGAAAAAAAACTCCATAAATGTAGTGGTACACGTGTAAGTCGGCGGTGGCGTAAATATGACCTAACGCTATATCTTTATATTTTATTTTGGCAACCACATCAATTATTGTATATCGCATTATACCTAAACCTTATATGAGTATTGTATATACCTAAGTATACCGGAGGACCACTGTCGGGGAATCATTTTTGAAGATGATCTTATTTGATTTTAAAAGACCTGGAGTTTTTTTGAATAATTTTTGTAGATATCGTTGTTTGGCTTTAAGCCTTCGAGTTATTTTGAATCATGCTTTAGAAGAATTATGGAAAAAAAAACTCCATAAATATAGTGGTACACGTTTAAGTCGGCGGTGGCGTAAATATGACCTAACGCTATATCTTTATATTTTATTTTAGCAACCACATCAATTATTGTAATTCATATACCACATCAATTATTGTAAATCGCATTATACCTAAACCTTATATGCGTATTGTATATACCTAAGTATACCGGAGGACCACTGTCGGGGAATCATTTTTGAAGACGATCTTATTTGATTTTAAAAGACCTGGAGTTTTTTTGAATAATTTTTGTAGATATCGTTGTTTGGCTTTAAGCCCTCGTGTTATTTTGAATGATGCTTTAGAAGAATTATGGAAAAAAAACTCCATAAATATAGTGGTACACGTGTAAGTCGGCGGTGGCGTAAATATGACCTAACGCTATATCTTTATATTTTATTTTGGCAACCACATCAATTATTGTAATTCATAGACCACTTCAATTATTGTATATCGCATTATACCTAAACCTTATATGCATATTGTATATACCTAAGTATACCGGGGGACCACTGTCGGGAGATCATATTAGAAGATGATCTTATTTGATTTTAAAAGACCTGGATTTTTTTTGTATAATTTTTGTAGATAACGTTGTTTGGCTTTAAGCCCTCGAGTTATTTTGAATCATGCTTTAAAGAATTATTGAAAAAAAATCTCCATAAATATAGTGGTACACGTGTAAGTCGGCAGTGGCGTAAATATGACCTAACGCTATATCTTTATATTTTATTTTGGCAACCACATCAATTATGGTAATTCATATAACACATCAATTTTTGTATATCGCATTATACCTAAACCTTATATGCATATTGTATCTATGTACCTAAGTATACCGGGGGACCACTGTCGGGGAATCATTTTTGAAGATGATCTTATTTGATTTTAAAAGCAGTGGGGTTTTTTTGTATAATTTTTGTAGATAACGTTATTTTGAATCATGCTTTTAAAGAATTATTGTAAAACAACAATCCATAAATATAGTGGTACACGTGTGAGTCGGCAGTGGCGTAAATATGACCTAACGCTATATCTTTATATTTTATTTTGGCAACCACATCAATTATTGTAATTCATATACCACATCAATTATTGTATATCGCATTATACCTAAATCTTATATGCATATTGTATATACCCAAGCATTCCGGGGGGACCACTGTCGGGGGATCATTTTTGAAGATGATCCCCCTGGAGTTTTTCGTATGATTTTTGTTGATAACGTTGTTTGGCTTTAAGCCCTCGAGTTATTTTGAATCATGCTTTAAAAGAATTATTGAAAAAAAACTCCACAAATATAGTGGTACACGTGTAAGTCGGCGGTGGCGTAAATATGACCTAACGCTTTATCTTTATATTTTATTTTGGCAACCACATCAATTATTGTAATTCATACATAGCGCCTTCCATTTCCGCAAACTTATACGGGTAGTTCTCTGTCCATAATAATTTGTAAAAGATTGTTTTGCAATAGTACAGTGCCTTGTCTTAAAAAATACTTGAATGAAGTTCTGCTCCCATTTGGGAGAAAGGAGTTCAAATCTCACAGCGGGTACTGTCTGAATCCTCTTCCTGAACAAGTTCTGTTTGATGAATAAATATCTTCTGTAAAAAAATCTTACATATTAGAAGAATGTGGATAACTGATTTAGATTATAATATTTCCCTAATGCTATTTCAAGCTAGGGCCACGTTATAATGATATATTTTCCTTAAAAATGTGTTACAAACTAAAATACTTTACACGAAATCTGAAAATGTTAAAAGGATTATGAGATTTCGTCTTTGCAAAATTTCACACCTCATTTTAGTTGTAAGGCTAAATTAGAACCCTATCCATCAAAAGTGACGAACTATACCTTAGTACCTTCTAAATAAGGTCACGATAACCTACAATTATAATATCCTGCGTTTTTTCACGGGTCTGCGCTATTTCACCATAAAATCTCTTCTTCCTCACTTCACAAGATATTTAGTTTTGAAGTGCGTTTATACTTTTTAAAGGGAAACATCACCTAGTCATTCCAATGTTCTGTGTCTAACCGACAGTAGTGGGTAGATACTGTACCACAGTGCCTACAATTGGTTGAGAGCACACTCCACAAATAATAATTATCATCAATCATTTTGAAAACATGGCGACTCGGGATTAGACGGATCCGTGATATATTGCATTAGTGAAGATACACCGTCGCGTTAATCAAAATCCATTATCTGGGAGACAGTGTTTGCGTATTAAGGCCGGGGCGGGGGAAAGGTGGACATGGCCCTTGTAAACAACTATTAAAATTCATAGTGGAAACACGTTTTAAGATCATTGGATTCAGAATAATTATTACCATTCTATGTTTAATGTAATGTATGTAAACAGTCTAGTCCTGGAGTGAGAGGTAGGCGTTGGTAGGTACCTCTGAGTTTTTCGGTTCAGTGACAAAACCGAACATCGAAGAAAAGTGAACAAAAAACACACACTCATCTAAGTTAACACATTACTTCATCATGCTTTGTTTCGTAATTGATCTGTTTTATCCGGCTAACCTAAACCACGTAAAAGTATTTAGAAATTCGATCGGTTAATGTAGGTAAGCTAAGTTAACATAAACCCGCAGATAACCCAGTACGTTAATAAGTGAAATATTAAGATCTGGTCACCAAACACAAATAAAGTCATTTCAAGAAAGCTCCACTGAATATTAGCAAGGTGACGTTTCAACAATATCTTCCACTCTATATTGTTTCTAAAATTTTAATTTAATTTTTAATTTTAAATACATAACGGCTATACTGCCTTTTATAAATAAACATATAATAGAGTACAAAAGTAAGAAAAATAATATCATTACATAATAGTAGTTTTAAACTTAAAAATAACTTACAATTATTTTGTGTATCACAACAAAAAATAACAATGAGAAATATCATCATTTCATTTCAACATGTCCATATTGCGTATATAAAGTTACATTATGGAAAAATAATTTTTGAGTGCATGTTTATATTGCGCTAATTTTAAGAAATAAATGACGCCGATGTTAGCATATTCATTTCCCAAAATGTGTAATCGACTGATTGGTGAGTAATAATGTGATAATGTATGTGTGTTATTATAGTAGAACGGTAGAGTCAGTCTATTGTTAGCGCGACCAGGGTAAAATAAGTAGGTATTGGTGATAACTGATAACCGTATTATCTACCGAGGAATTCTGTATGGAGGGTCGAGGGAAACTTGAGGGAAGGAGAGGAAGTTCTGGAAAGGAACATGGCACCGGGACACCCCTGCTAAGTCTCCAAACGTAGCGAACCACCTGGGGTAACCTATGGCAGGGATGTTGGTTATCCAATAAATGGGTGGCAGTACCCATTACCGCCCCCCAAATTGGAACTGGGAGCTGTCAGAAAAAAATGTGAATGATATTGTAATTCAACATGACTCATGTAGGTACTTGATATGTGCCAATTATCAATAAAAATACTACTAAACTAAATTTATCACAAAAATACAAATTTCAACAAAAACAAACAATCATCATAGAACAGTTAAACAAGCGTAGGGGAAAGGGGGGCATAGTAGGGTACTTAACATTTAAACATCCCTAAAAACTAAAATAATGTGATTAAATTAAAAGTTTTAACTTAGAATCATAGCTTAATTCATTGCGAATGCCTATGGATACATTTATGTTGATAACGTAATTAATCTAAGAGATGTAAATGTTTAAATGAAAAAAAAATGCATCCCTCCTCTCCTTTGGGGCATTGTGGTGTGGTCATAATAAGGAATGAAACACAACTTCCAAACGAAATAGTTTTATTTCTTAGCAACATTACGACAGTTTACATAAAATAAAAATAACAAAAACACTTTAGCATAACAAATTCAGTACAAAAACTTCTCTTTATTATAATTTTTGTAAGTTAAGGGAATCAGAAATCACACATAAACTTTAACACGTTTCTTTAATATTTTATAAAAGTTAAACATTAAAAAAGGAAATACAGAACTTTGGTACAGTTAAGTAATGAATTACGGTTAGTTATAAACATCTCCTTTAAAACTTCAATCAAGATAACAAAAAATCAACGTTTCTAATCGTACAGGTATATCTTAAATCTCCAAACTTAAACATTTTGGCTTTCGAAAAACCGTTTTGAAACATTTTAACCTTTAACAAAATTAGTTTTCAATGCACAATACACATAAATGAGTAGCCTCTTCATCTTTTTCATCCTCTCCAGCACAAGAGTAGTGTGCCCATCTTGAACATTTTAGGCAACGTATCCATCCCTCCGTTGACTCTGACCACAAGTAACCACAATAGATGCATTCAGCATCTTCAGCACCAGCAACTTCTTCTGCAGAGCTTTTGCTGCCTTTATTTTTGACAACCTTTCTCTTCTTCTGTTTGATGGATTTCAATTTTAAATCTTTAGCTACCCTCTTTTTCTGTTCTTTTAGTTCTGCGTCCTTATGACTAGAAGCTCGTTTTTGTACGGTGTTTTCTGTTGTCATGATTGCTGTTTTCCCTCGTTGCTTACTAACTCTTTTGCTTGTTCTGTTCTCCTTAGGCACTGGCATTATTTGTTCTGGAGTTATTGCAAAATTCGAGGACCTATCGACCATCCAAGAACAACCAGGTTGTGGAGAAGGTTGGCCAGGTGGGGTTTGAATATTCCTATCCTGTTGTGGTATTTGCGATGGTGGTGTCTTGTTACCGGTCAAAATTTCTAGGAGTGGTTGTCTGGGTGGCGTCTTGGCACCAGAGTCACCTTCTGGGGTTTCTTGTCTCATTGAAGTGTTGTCTCTTTGCGAAAAGGCTTCGTTAACTAAAGGCACCTCAGCAGGCTCAGGATTGTCTGTAGTGTCCGCGGGTGTAAAATCTACGTCAGTGAAAACATTCTTGTTTACAGGCCATATACCTGTAGCTCTGAATGCATTAATAGCAGTCATCATTGTTGCTGCAGATACAAAAGCGTTTCCGAATAGTCCAGCTGTCTGAAATTGTGTCACCATACGTCCGGGATGGCACCGCAACCAATTCTTTATTTCGCTGTAATAATATGTGCTTATAAGTTTCATGAACCCAACATCCAGTGGTTGGAGTCGGCGTGTGCAGTGAGGTGGAAAGCACAATAAAATAACATAATTTTCGCGAGCCAAATCAATGACCTCCAGAGATTTAACATGTGTTGCATGACCGTCTAGCAATAAAAGTGCTGGATTATCTTTAGTGGAATGTGACCACTCAATGAATCTCCTTAGCCAGAGGACAAACAGAGGACTCTGGATCCACCCAGATTCATGACATTCTCCCCAAGACCCAGCTGGTGCCCCATCAAGCAACTCCGGTTTCATGCGCATCCTTGGAAATATAAACATTGGCGGCATATAGTTGCCAATTGCGCTGAAGCAGAGAATTGTGGTCATAAGTTTTCCCCTTTCTGCGGAGGTCAGTGCTCCTATCTGCCTTTTGCCACAAGTAGCAAGGACTTTTGATAGACTTTTGGGCACTGTGGACACACCTGTCTTGTCGACATTGAAAATTCTTTGTGGAGTAAGCGTATGTTCATCGTAAACCTTTTCTAAAAGTTGAAAAAACTTTCAACGGCTACTCTATTAATACCCATAGCTCTAGCTGCTGATGTTGGTTCAGGTTATCTGAAGCTAATATCTGGATGTCTTTTAAGGAATCCTTTTAACTAATCTATACCAGCCAAACCACTCTCTGAATCAAATTTATTATGAATTCTATTTTTTTGAGCCACGTCAATTGCAAGTTTTCGCAGGTCACGTGAAGTCAGTCCATGAAACCGTGCTTTCATCAGTTTTATGTAATTAACTAGTTCTCTCCTTTGATCAGGAGAAAACACGTTTTGAAAATGGCCCAATTTCTTTTGAAAGATGTTGTCGTCTGGATTGCCCCGATATTTAGAAACATGAAGTTCTAATGTTGTTTGTGGAACATTGTGCATATTTGCTGCTTTTTTGTAGCCCATTTCTCCGAACATAACAATGTGTACAACTTGTTTCATAGCCTCCACAGACCATGAATGCTGTTCAGTCTTCCTCTTGTATGTGCGGAATATGTTGGCTAAAAACGTAAAAAATAAATATATTACAACTTAGAAGTCTTTAAAACGGGGCACAGTGGGGCACTTTTCTATAATAAAAAGGGGGCATAGTGGGGTTCCCTACTTTGCCTCAGGTGCCGTGCCCCACTATGCCCCACCGGCTTGTTCAAAATTTAACACAAACCTACAGCATCTTACCTTTGATTCAATGACCTTGTGTTTGTTGATTAATAAATCCGGAAAGGAACTGATTCATAATAAACTATAACACACCACAGTACACAAGTACGTTTAAGAAAGGATTGCTGTTCAATTTTATTGAAATTTTTAAGAAAAACACTGGTTTTCATATTTTTGTTAACATCACACAAACGCGTACCGAAAAGTTCGCGAATGGAGGTCACGCGCCGACTAACGACCAATCTAAGTGAACCATTTGACAGTTTGCAAAGCGTTCGTTTCGAGCTGCGTAAGGCCCGCCCCGCTATGCCCCCCTTTCCCTACAGAAAAAAACATTTGAACTCCGACGGTAAACAAAGACACCATAAATACCTGGCAATCATAGAATTTCACAATCTTTCGATTATAAATAATATTCTGATTGAAAAACTTAAGGAGAAATAAAAAATAAAATAAAAACACTACTAAACTAACAAAAACGAGGGAAATAAAAAATATAAATAAAACACTACTAAACTACATTTTTCACAAAAAAAATTAAATTTCATTATAAATGATCATTTTAGATCAGTTAAACAAGCGTACAGAAAAAACATTACAACTTCGACGGTAAACACAAGCTTTGGACAAAGATACCATAAATATTAGGCGATTATATAGGATTCAACACCATTCAACAATCTTTCACCCGATCAAAAAAAATAGGGAAATATACACAAAATTAAAAAATGGATTAAAGAACAAAAAAAGCAAGATTACAAAAAAAATATTAAGTAAAACAATAAAACAAATATATGAAATACACAATACCATTAAAATAAACACATCATTATATACAACCGTACCTCATAATATTTGCCGATTTTTTCATTACAGCCTTCAAAATTTTTATTTTACTTCACCTTACTTTTATCTTATTTTGTTAAAATTTATTTATTTATATTTTACTGAATTTTATTAAATTGTAAAATGGAGGACTCAGCACGGGTTAAGTACCTAATAAAGAACAGATAATCAAATAAAGTTTAAAAATAATATGTACATATGTATGATCGTGTGAGAAATGTGGAGATCCGCAAAGAATGCAAAGCTGATGTAAGCGTAATGAGTAAGATCAAGAAAGGAACGCTCCGATTGTTTGGGCATGTAGTTTGAGGAAAGGAGTGGAAGGAGAATATATGACGCAAATGTGAATGGTAGAAGAAGTCGGGGACGCCCGAGAAAGACATGGCACGACCAAGTGAATCATGTCAAGAGTCAGAATAATAGAAGAGCATGTATGAGACCGAGTTGTTTGGCTGTCCGTCCTCTCTGCCTACCCCTGCGGAGAAACGGCGTGATGGTTAGTTAGTTAGTTAGTTATTAGTCACATTAAAAAAATGATACACCATGAGTTTATTATCAATATCCACATTTTTATTAATTGTAAAGAGAAACTGCTAGCCAAAATAAAAATAAAAAGTGTTTTAAAATATTTTGAGAATAAAGAACAAAAAAACTGCTATGAAATACTAAGCACACCATTTACAAAACGATTAGTAACTTAAAAAAATATAATAAAGCGTCCTCTAGGTCGGTTTATTAACCTATTCGCGAATACATGTATGGGGGTCCGCAGTAGTACTGTATTAAAATATAACTAGCCGTTGGAAACAATAGTTATATTATTTCAACGTCCAACCCTGTTGAAAATAATTAGCGCCAACAGTTGAAATAAAATACCCACATGCGAATATTATTCAACGCAGTCAACGATTCAACTGCTTAATAAATAAAAAGGGTTAAGAGTTTGTACTTCGTGAACAACATTACTCGATATTTTAAATGGTCTTTTGGTTATGTACGTACCTACTGCACGTTTTTTTATTTATTTTACCATCCAATACGGCCGATACGTAGCGCCATGGAACAATCAAATTTATCAACGACAAGCAAAAAAATAACCTATTGATAATTGTCAATGTTTTGTACCTATTGTTTTCAACGGTGTTGGAATGATTAAGTCAAAAGGGTCAAGAGATCACACTTCGTGAACGATATTATACCCAATTACACAAGGTCTTTTGGTAATGTACATACCTACTGCACGTTTTTTTTTTATTTTCCCGTCCAATACAGCCGATACGTAGCGCCAAGCAACAAGCGAATTTATCAGTGACAACCAAAATATATCTTCAACAGGATAATATTTTCAACACCGAAACCAACGTCTTCCAACAGTTTCAACTTTCAACGTTATTATAGGATTATTATTACGTGTGTGTCGCGTGGGGCATAGAGATAATAATAATTAATAATACATCAATGATTCGGGGAACCACCCGTTAAAAGGGATTCCTTAATACGATTTTGATATATTTTTTGTTAGTATCGTGTCGATCTCCTATTATAGTTGCGTCAACGTCGACGTTATTTTCAACAGATATTTTCAACAGTTGAAAATTGCCAACGATAACGACGTTGGCGTTGGATAGAATTATCGTCAACGCCCAATACTAGTCCGCAGTCTCCTCTCTGGACCATTTAGTAAAAGTTTCGTAATCGCTATGCTCACTTATGGTGAACGTGCGACAACGACGTGTTCTTTTTGGAGAATTCTGTAGGCGGCGTCAATAAACATGCTACTCACTTCAATGACTTTGAATGGCTCACAATGGCAGCATGTTCAGCTGATATATTTAGAGCCCGTAAAGAGCTGAACTCGGGTCTACAAGTGAGTGATAACAACATCTTAGAAGTTGAAGATAAAATTGAAACGATGCTAAAAAAGCTTGATTGACAATTCATAAAAACTATAATTACTTTCCTATACTGTCAGCGTTTTGGAATCCTCTGGTGGAGCAATGTTTCCAACGTAAGTACAAGACGAAATGATTAAAACACCTCCACAAAAATTAAAAAATGTATATTAGACGCTTTCAATATAGATGTTGTTGGAAAACCAATTAATAGTAATATCTTGTGATTCAGCTTTGAAACGTAATTTCAAAGAATCCTCATCAAGTTTATGGGTTTTTTTTTACACAAATACCGCACACGAGTCCCAACTGCTCCCGTCTGGAGCCAGTAGGACTATGGCATCCCCAATTGGGGTATTTTATGAGGCTGAAGGTAGTGGCGAGGGGAAGGAGATAGGGAAGAGGAAGATGGGGAAGTACCTGGCTATTCAGATCTGGTCACCAAATACGGCTAAAGCCATTTAAAGCAACGTTTCAATTCTGAATGGTGGTCTTTCACCAGGGTGATACTGAGAGTATATTCCACTCTGGAACGTGTCGCAAATTATTATTATTTTTTTTTCAGTGAATACCGCACAAGAATCTCAACTGCTCCCGTCTGGAGCCAGTGAGACTATGGCATCCCCAATTGGGGTATGTTGTGAGGCTGAAGGTAGTGGGAAGGGGAAGGAGGTGGGGAAGAGGAAGGTTGGGAAGTACCTGGCTATTCAGATCTGGTCACCAAACACGGCTAAAGCCATTTTCAAGCAACGTTTCAATTCTGAATGGTGGTCTTACACCAGGGTGATACTGATAATATCTTCCACTTTGGAACGTGCCGCAAATATACTATACATTATTTTAAATGAATTAATTGTGAAATAACACAAATTAATCAAACAAAATTTATTTGCGCATGCCGGGTTCGAACCCGCGACCTCCGGATTGTGAGTCAAGAGTCTTACCCACGGAGACTTACCTCTTAGTCTACGGGGGTTGTCAAAATATACTATATATTATTTTAAATGAATAAATTGTGAAATAACACAAATTAATCAAATAGAATTTATTTGCCACGCCGGGATTCGAGTGCGAGTCAAGAGCCTTACCGCTGGAGTACGCCGGCCGTCACGTAAAGAAAAATTATAAGGAAATATCAGAAGAAGCACTGAAACATTTACTGCTTTTCTCTACTGGTATTCTCTGCTCTGGTATATATATTACTAAGAAAAAAATCAGAAACAGATTACGAGAGGAGTCCGATTTGAAATTACAACTTAGTAGTAACCAACCCGAATATCACTAATTTAGTTGCATAAAGTAACACCAACCTTCATATTAATTGACCGTTAATTAATGTTGCTGTTGCTGTTATACGTTAATTATTCACGTATTTTTTATTAAAAAAATTGTATTTGTATAAAATAAATGGTCCAAAATGTAATGCGGTTTTTTTTTTATTGAAGGGGTCCTTGAAATTTGTGCTTGATTTCCTAGGGGTCCGCGGCTGAAAAAGATTAGGAAACGCTGCTCTTGGTGTTTTTATCACTAACACTTAGTTCGGTTTTCGGAACAACTCGTATGTCTCATAGAAATCGTTGTCTCCCTTACTATCATAGTGAGAAATACGAATTAAACGGTGTTAGAAAGAACAAATTTCACGCTTTATATTCAAATTATTATTCTGGTTGCTGAAAGCGAAGAAGAACTGCAAGAGGCCTTAACAATCATGCAAAGCATTCTTCAAAACAATTACAACATGAAGATAAATAAAGACAAAACAAAGCTGCTGGCTGTAGGCCGAACGCAACATCAGATGAGAGTAGAGATGTCAGGAGTTCCACTAAAGAACACCAAGGAGTTTGTCTACCTCGGGAGCAAAATAACATGGGACGGTCGGTCTAAGAGCGAGGTCGACAGCCGTATACACCAGGCTAGGCTTGCATTCAATAAAAGGTCGAAAATAATAGAATCGAATAATATAGACCTAAAACTGGGAATACTCCTCATCAAGACCTATGTATGGAGTATCTTGATGTACGGCTGCGAAACATGGTGCCTATCCGAAAGAGATAAACGGAGACTAGAGGCTTTTGAGATGTGGTCCTATAGAAGACTATTAGGAATTTCCTGGAGAGACCACATTACAAATGAGGAGGTTCTCCAAAGAATCGAAGGAGGAAGGCACCTGCTCAGGACCTTGTCCGAAAGGCGCGCAAGATGGATCGGCCATGTAATAAGACAAGAAGGCCTCTTGCATGCCATAATGGAGGGTATGACCGAGGGGACAAACGCTAGGGGACGCCCACGCCGAGAGTACCCGGAGGACCTGCTGGTGGACGTGCGCTGCTCATCATATGCAGACTTCAAAAGAGCCGCACAAGACAGGGAAGAGTGGAAGAAATGAATAGATGAAATTGCTGCAAACCAATCCCACGATTGAAACCAGAGAGAGATTCAAATACATATAAAAAATAACCACAAAATAAGTTAAATGTTTTATGAAACTTTGCGAATTTTTTATTCATTATTTTCACACGGAACGACAAAAAAGTGAGATGACGATAACGTTTGTAATATGTTTGTCTAATAAAATATGTATGTGTTTTTATGTTTTTTCGTTATCACAGTTATCAGCAATTTGAGTTAGAAAAAACGTAAGGTGATCAATTTAATTTTTTTTTAATGTTTTATATCTCTAAAACTATATGTTTATTTCGAGTATTTTATCACTAGTCAAAAACAGTTACAGTTTTTCGTTTTTTATACGTTCAGAAATATTCCATTTGAATGGATTTTATTGTAAAGCGGAAATATTTTGACCCTCTGACAAAATATCGTCGAGGCCTTAGGGGTTTTAAACTATACAAAGTCGGCCATTTTATTTTATAGTCTTTATTTAAAGAATTTAAAATTCCATGGACCGCACGCCAATAGTATTTATGCCCTCAAATGAATAAATAAATATGTTTGCTCTCGTTTACCCATAGATAACTTTTTTTAGTAAATATATAATGGAGAATACGTGTTGGGAACGTATTTCCATTGTGATTTTGATAACGCCCTCAGGCCGCAGGTGATGTGGAAATACCTAGTACAAACCAGACATGTATTGGTTTCGTATTTCGTGTATCGAAAAATCAGTTTTCAAATTGATTTATCCAATGAAAATTGGGATGGCTTATCAGTCGGATCGTTTGATAGATAGTTGCCTTGTATAATATAATTAGAGCAAAATCATATTTATATTGAAGCCGAAATATAGGTAAATACTAAATGTATCATTGAAGAGGAAAATAAGAATAATAATCCAAACGAAAATATGAAGGCGAACAAGACCCAGAAAAAAAGAAAAAAGACAATGGTCGCAACTGGGACTCGAACCCAGACCTCTGTTCTAACCGGGACGTGCGCGTTAACCATTTTCGCTATTGCCGCCTTCTGTCAAACCGTCATAGTTGTCAATGCCATATTTAATTTTTTTTTAATTAACAGTATTATCTTCAACTAATTATTTTTCTATATTATGGACAACTACCCTTTTTAGTTGCGACCATTGTCTTTTTTCTGTGTCTTGTTCTCTTTCCTATTTTAGTTTAGATTATTATTGATATCTTCTTCTTCAATTACACATTACATTAATGGGAATAACCTTCAAAAAGTTGTAAAAGACAGTTTTTCTTATTAAAAATTAAATATTCATTTAGACTTTTATAAAAAGTCAACAGTTCCATATGAATAATCTCGGATTCATTTATCCGAGACGCCACCCAGGATACAAACCAATTCTTAGAATGATTGTTTCCAATAATAAGGGAAGTTGCCCGTAATATGGAAAAATAATTAGTTGAAAATAATACATACTGTTAGGTAATTTAAAAAAAATTGAAATATGAGTTTGACAATTATGACGGTTTGACAGAAGGTGGCAATAGCTAAATTGGTTAACGCGCACGTCCCGGTTAGATTAGAGGTCTGGGTTCGAGTCCCAGTTGCGACCATTGTCTTTTTTCTGTTTTTCTATGGCTTGTTCTCTTTCATATTTTCGCTTGGATTATTATTGTTATCTTCTTCTTCAATGATATATTACATTGATGGGAATAACCTTCAAAAAGTTAATAAAAAGAGAGATTTTCTTATAAAAAATTAAATACTATGTTTTATTATTGTTATTAAAACGTTGCAGTTTGATTTAAGTTTCATTTAATCAAACGATTCTTTCTGTTTCGTATATATTCCTGATACGTTAAATTATTGGGTGCGAAAGTCCATCTTTATAAACGTAGATATAAACTAAAAACACGACAGGATTCAAATGATTTCAGTTCATTGGTTGTGTGAAAACTTTTTATTATTTATCGAACACATTGTCCGTTGGCATAAAGAAATAAGGCTTATTATTCTCTTTTGGTGCACTCTTCTATGGGAGGTTGGCTATCAGGAAGTAGAGGCAATTTTTACCGTATAGACTTGTACCAGCCATATAAATTCGGAAGCCATGAGGTAGGGATGTCGAAAGTGAAAAAAAATTAAGATGTATCGATATTTATTAAAATATCAATATCGACGTCGATATATCGAGGAAAAAATATCGATATATCGGTCAAATTTTCAAAAGATTTTGCGTTTTTAAAATAATAGTGTATTCAGCTCAATATTATCAATAGTAATTTTTGTACACAATTTGCTTTTTTTAATGTACAAAAATCTCAATAAAAATGAAGGTATTTTTATCACTATTCATTTTTATTACGTAATAATTACAAAAATATCAAAAACTAAAAAGCTGTCTTCTAACTTGTATGTAAACTGAGATGCGTACAAAGTTTGTATGCGTCTCAGTAACATTCTATTGGCTTATTAATCTGTCAAAAAGGACTTCGTGTTTGGAACAAGGTATAGTCAATAATCATAGACAATTGGGAACCAACACGTAGGAGTGGCTTAGAAAAAATGGCAAAAAATAGCATATTTTTCTATGTATGTACCTACACACATGAGATAGTATTGGTGATCACAAATACTAATGCAAAGACAATAGATTTGTAAGCTATTAATAGTTAAAATTTCAACCGCCAGATGTCATGACCCAATACAGTTATTTTTTTTCGTTCGTTCCTATACGGTTTCGGATTCTAGTGACTTTAAATACATAATTTTTAAAAAATATCGTTTTTGATACAATTTTCGATATTGGATATTTTGTATCCATATATCGGATAAAAATATATCGGCTAAAAATATCGATATTTTGAATTAAAAATATCGATGTTTCGATATTTTTTCAACAAGCCTACCATGAGGTGCTTTGTCTACCGCCTGTTTTCCAGCATTGTTAGTTGGGTAATCTTATAGTCTACCATCAAAGTGAGAGCTAGTTTGGATTTTTTATACAACTTAGTATTTGTAATTTCACATGCCTCATAAACCGAAATATTGTTTTAATTCATCTCCATTTAAAAATCACAACTAGACGGAAAGAGTTCAACCTGCAGTTATTTCCGGAATGAGAAGGTAACGAGAGCTAGGAAATTTAATTCCATTTTTTTTTATATCTTGAAAGAAGAACTGTTTTCGATCTAGTATTTTTATTTAAATCTTGCATAATAAAATTAACAGCACTGAAGTCTTGGCTCTCATAAATTTTAATGTGCCAGTGAACGTAACGCTGTCTGTCACGTTGTGAACGTAACGTAACGCTTTCCTGCCTTACGTTCACAATGTGACAGACAGAATTGCCAGGCTATTGAAAAAAGAAAGCATCAAGACATTCAAGACTGTCTTCGGAACAACAATAAAAATGCGAGACTTTTTGAGGTCTGCAAAGACCAAGTTTCCCCTGGAAAATAGATGGAGTGTACAAACTCAGCTGTTCCGGATGTGACAAGGTTTATGTAGGCCAGACAGAGCGGACGATATCCAAAAGGATATCAGAACACTTTCGTGCCTGTAAATTTGGCCACCCTGACAAATCGGCAATCGCATAGCACTTAATCGAAACCGGCCATTACTTTGGATTTGTCCCTGAGGTCCTGGGAAGACCCAAAACTCATAGAGCACGCCTGATTACGGAGGCAATTGAAATTCACAAAAATCCTATAAATATTAATAGAGACGACGGAGCTGAGCTCAATAGTTCTTGGTATCCGGTAATTGACGGCTACATCAAGGCTAAACGCAAAAAAAAACATATTTAAGTATATTGTAGCGCCAGCTCGTAGAGGAAAGGAGCTGGCAACACGGTATCGCTCCTAAGTAGATAAGTACAAACATCACCCCTAACTATTACACATCTGCCCTTATGATGGACACTGTAACGCTGTCCGAAACGTTGGAGGTAGCGCAACACGGCATAATATCCCAAAAATTAATAACAAAAATAAATCATTTATCCTCTTTAAGATAAGTTATTTGCATGTATTATATACAAATGTATTTTTTCATCGTCACAATATTGTAAAATTTAAATATCGTAGCATATCTGAATATCTACATAAAGTCTTTCTCTACTATTTCTTTTTTTTTCATAATTTTTTATTCCAGTAAAAAAGAAAATAACATTTTCACTTACTTAACTAGAATATTGAATTATGTACTTTTTACATTATATTACATAGTTTTTACATTATATAGTTTTTACATTTCATAACCATAGATTACATTAGATTGCAATACTAACATTTACATGATATTATATTACCATACGATATTATTCACTATCACTAATTTGTTTTTTGTGAATAAACATGAACAATTTTTTTTGAATTTGCACACACTTTTTTCGTTTTTGATATCATCTGGAAGGCAATTATATAAATTGCCCCCCTCATAACTAATTGATTGTTTACCGTAGTTAGTATGAATGGTGTTTAAACGTCTGTTATCGTGTTGTCGTGTAAAATGTTTGTGTACTTTGGACGTTTTAATGAATGCTGTGTTTGCATGTATGAGTTTATTATTTATTTTGTATATAAGGACACATGTATTGTACTCGTACAGCTTTCTTAATGTTAGAGTTTTGTTTCCAAATATAATTTTTTTGTGGATGTTTGGATTCGTAGTGAAATAGTTTTTTGATTATCTTATTTTGAATTACCTGTAATTCATTGATGTAAGTTTCATACGCATTTCCCCAGATTTCAGTCAGGTAATTTAGGTGTGAGTGTACGAGACTATAGTATAAACTTTTTTTTAATCTAATTGGTAATAGATATGATACATTATTTACATTATGTTACATTTTGAATGTGTTGTTTAAAAGTTAAATACTTATGCACAAAAGTTAAATGCGATGCACAGACCAAGATATTTTTCCTGTTTCAGGATTTGCAAATCGTTATTTTCAATTTTTAATGGTACATGTGGAGGAATTATTTTACGGTTTGAACTTAAAATCATGTATTTTAAGTTCAAACCGTAAAATATAAAATAATTTTTTTTTTTTATATTCATTGTTAGGATATTTGATTGGAGCCAACCGCAAATTCTTTCTAAGTCACTTTGTGCATTTTCTAGTAGTATGTTTAGATCTTTACCCCAATAGAATATTGCAGTATCATCTGCATATAAGAAAATTTCACCGTTTAATTTTAATTGAGAAATATCATTGATATAGATTTGGAACAGTAGTGGCCCTAGTATGGATCCTTGCGGAACTTCATAGTTTATTGGAAGGTGCTTACTATTTTGATTGTTAATGCTTACGAATTGCTTTCTATTGCTAAGATATAATTTGAATAGATTAAGAGCAGGACCAACTACACCAAGTTTCTCGAGTTTCTTGAGAAGTATATCATGGCTTACCGTATCAAAAGCTTTTTGAAGGTCAACTAGTATACTACTAGTACTCTTTCTGTTTTACTAACTCACTAGAGCTGTATTTTTCATGTTGTTGCTATACACTATGTTATTTTATGTAAAAGCCGAAAGGCGTTAATATTATAAATAAAGAAATAAATATCTTGCAATATTTTTTTTATATTGGCATGCCTGATCACCGACTAACTTTCAGCAGGACTGCCGGGCGATCCGCGCTGTAGCACCTCGGTCTGTGGATCTTACTGTCTACCATGATTGCTATCTCAATGTTTGAAATTTGCTTAGTGCTTTATATACATAAATATGTTAGGGTAGGCATACTGCCTGCATTTTGTTGTCTTTATTGTTATTTCATCCCCTTACCTAAAAGAGGTCCTGGTAAGATTTTCTTTATACTTACTAACAATTGTACACACCTAGTAGCACTTGCATACTGCTACCTAACTACGTATGCGAGGGCAATGGAGGTCTGGTATCATTTATTAAATGTGGAGTCGCTTTTATACATTAAAATTAAATTCCTTGCAAGAGCCTTGAAAGGGTAACCATCTGTTACCTATACCAGGGCGGGTAAGTTGTGGGTCCTCTAATATCTTGCAATAGTTAAAAGAAGCGACATATCTAGCAATGTTAAGCAATTAAAAAAGAACGCTCTGCTTACGATAATTATTATTGATGATCCCACAACCATTCATGTATATATATTTTAAATATTATATTATACAAAAATAAAAATAAAATAATATCTAAAATGAAACAATACAACTTTGTATAAACCACTTATAAAATGTGCAAATCCGACCGGTTTCGGAACAAACGTTCCTTCGTCAGGGAAAGCTTATACTAATTTGACAGTTTAGAACAATGTTTTATTATGGTAGGGGTGGAGCCGTTGTTAGTTAATAATGTAGATTGGGTGGGTAGGTATTAGTGTAGAGTGGGTGGGTAGGGGAACAAATCCATGATTCGGCTATATATATATATATATATATTTTTTTTTTTTTTTGTTCTAAACTGTCAAATTAGTATAAGCTTTCCCTGACGAAGGAACGTTTGTTCCGAAACCGGTCGGATTTGCACATTTTATAAGTGGTTTATACAAAGTTGTATTGTTTCATTTTATTATAATGGATAACCAAAAAGTAATAGCTACATTCAAAAATATAAAATAATATCTAATTGTTACGGCCGAAAATCGAACGCCGATCAACTGATTGGAAGGCAACTTTACCATTATATCACAAATTATGTTTGAACACGATATATTATTTAAACTTAAGAATAAAACGCCAACAATCTTTTCATCTCTCGTTAAATAACTCCAGTGCAGGTTATTTCCATTTGTCTCTTAGCAAATAGGTAAAACAATTAAAGAAGGTATTTCAATACTCTTGCTGTTGTCATCTGAACAGATAATAAGGCAGTAGATTTTTTAATATATCCAGCTTTGATAGTATTATAAAATAATGTAGAGGAGGGTGCAGCGTTTATACAATATGTGGCTCTAAGGCAAAGCCTATTGCCCACTTCCGGCGGAAGCGAAAAACTCTTCCTGCCCTGAGTGTCACAGAACGCGGGAAATCTTATATTATTTCCCCATTTACCCTCGCGTGGTTTTTGTGCTTTATTTTTTTTTTAATAATGAAGATGTTGGAATTCTAAAAATTCTATTTAATGTCTAGAAATGCGGGCGAACCGTACAAGTGGAAAACCGAGTTCAATTTTATTATTATTATAACTATACAGGGCTCGCAGATACTTTAATAGTAGACAACTGTTAACCCTGTAAAAATTACAAGTGCGTCCCCACGGTTGAAATTTGCAGACACCTCTGGTCTGGAGCTCCCAAATACCTGAAAAATACCCTCGACTCTGTGCAGAAACGGACGGTCCGTTTGATAGATTCTCCCATTTTATCAGACGGATTGCAATCTTTAGAGCTTAGGCGTCGGGTGGGAATGCTATCCTCGTTCTACAGGTATTTTAATAGAAGATGCTCCATGGAACTAGCGTCATTGATCCATTCGGCATACATAGTCGGGAAACACCGTTTGACATTTGTCACATGAGAACTCGTTCTTGTGTTCAACAGCTCGGCAGTGGAACGATTTGCCCGCCTCTGTGTTGAAAAAGACCCCCCACACAACATCTCAGACTACTGTGTGGAGTTAATGAAAAAAAAAGACTTAAAAACTTTCTTTTTTAAGCAGGTAGGTACATGAAAAAATAAAGTTATTTAAGCCCATAAAAAAATTGATGTGGTTTATTCGACATGTCTTGTAGACGTACATTTCTAGCCATCATCAGTGTTGAAGGATAAATAATTATTTCTTACATTTATAAATACATTTAATCCGATTCTCATCAACGATACGGTGATTTGTCGTAGCTGACTATAAAGTATTGACGTAGAGGTAATAAAGTGGGTGACACTGATTTTATTTCCATCTTGACATGTACAAATGTTAAGTCATTATAATAAAAATAATATTTCGAAAATTGCCGAACGAACGAAGAAAGATAAATATTTAATTTTACGCATAAAATTAATGCCCGTGCTCAACTTATTAACTTTTAAGTGTTGGCTATTTCTATTACCATTAAATATTTATAATATCGCCCCGACGCGACGCCCTCAAATCCAAATTATCGCATCCGAAATGAGGGGTGAACTAATTAAATTTCACAGCGTCAACTCGTCTAGCAAACTTTGCACATTTGCGGTACTTTTACAAGTATTCCCGATTCGTGTTCCTTTAATTGGCGAATAAACTGCCAGCTGTACAATAATTAGCCCGTTTCGGCGCAAATCCCGGGTGAAAAGAGTTTCCCGAAGCATTTTCAATCCAAGGGCCCCTGACATTGATGTAGAATGTGCGAGATTGGACTTGCTGTTCCGGATGACCAAGTTATATTAGACGAAGGCAGCACCTGTCTTAAATAAAACCCCTTATGTACTTTAGTATTAAATACATATTTTTAACGAGTTTGTGAATAGTGATCAAATGGCTTATTTCCTAAGATTGAGCTCATCTGTCGGTGTGAACCACGTGAAAACAACTATATACACGTAATATCGTAAATGTCACTTTATGCAATACACTTTAAGTTATAAAACACATTTATTTATCAATGAAGATTATTGCTATTTGTACCATAATTATTATCCAAAGCTTAAACGACATCAACATTTGGTTTACACTGCACTGTGTTGTTCTTCCGTAAGCGTCAAAGTTGACCAATCGTCCGAATTTATTTCTACTGTATCATCTAGTGCTTTCTTCACCAAGTGCCTTTGATAATTTTATTAAATCGTAAACAATAAGGGCATATTAGAAAGACTCGGAAGTTCTGGAGCCCCGGGGCTACGAGACAAAAGGACAAAGGAGATAATGGGGCAAAGTTGTAATTGGCAGACCTCTTATGTACACTTTGAAAGATTTATCCAATTATGTCACAGAGTTGATAAAGTTTAAGCTTGTGAAATTTTGGAGAAATACAAATTCAATTTGAAACTATTGTCCAATGGTTTCATTGCTCGGCTCTATATTGGGGCTCTGCGCTACTTCGGGTCGGGTTTCCCTAAGGATGAGAATTTATTTTTTATCTTTTGATAGGTCTCTATAAAACATAAACAATGTTTCGGAGGCGTCGTCGTGGGCCATAACTCTGGGTGGGAGGAGTCGCATGTTAGTGTGGTAAATATTTGTACAAATTATTTTGTTTTTATTTTATTGAACAAAAATAATAGAAAAAAACACAAATTTATCTCCACCCTTAATGATCTGAATTTGTTTTCGCCCCTCGTATACAAAATCCCACATGATGACAGATCTGTTGTGTGTGTTTTAATACACATCCTTCATGGTATATCACTTTTTTCATACTCTTTCATGATCATCTCTCATTTTATATTAATTAAATAGTGAATTATGGAGAAACAGTTCAGTTAAGTATTAATTTTTTACTGCAACGTTAGGAACAATCGTTTGTTATTAGGTACTTATCATAGTGTGCTACCAACCTACACGATTAGTAAGTAATAAAAAATCATTTTATTTTACAGCGTAGATTAAAACACAAAAAAATATTCATGGAGTGATGAATTCTTCGCAAAGCATTCAAAGGCCTTTCAATAAAATCCCGGAACGGAGATTTATCCATTTTGAGTGAAATGGTTTTTGTGAATGCACTTTTCAACGGTGAAGTTTCAATTGAATTTTTAACACAGAAGCTGGAATATAATGGACGAATCTTGAATTGAATATAAAATCCGTAATATATAATAAAACATCAAAATGAACGTGGTGTATATTTCACGGGAGACATAAGATAGTGAAAGTTATATCAAATACATAAAACATTCACAAAGTGCGCCTGGACGATAGGAAGAAAAAATTAAAGCACACTAGGAAAGGGAGATGGCTTATTAATTTCAATCATTTTTTCCGAGGTATGCTTTTATAATACATTATACAATCCAAACTATGAATCTTCTTAAATACTTTTCTGTACAAATGAATGTTTTCTAATGGTTCACATGCTAAGAAATTATATGCGTTTTACCTTTAAACATAATTATCTTTTACATGAGTCTTTGGGAACTAAGCTTAAGTGGGCGTAGGTTTGGCCAAAAACGTCCATAATAAAAAGGCGCGTCCCTGCGACTCCACAAAACCCATCGAATTATTTGATGGGGGAATCAAAAGTGGCCGTAAATCCGCAATGACAGAACTAAATTTTACGGTTTACCATCCATTCCCGAATAACACGAATTCATCGCGAAATATCTTCACCATTGTCCCTTTATCAGATCGCCTTTTGATACCGTACAATAGCGTCAGGCTAAAACTTTTGTGTCTGGAAATATATATTTTTTCCAACGGTGAAATACTGTTATTGCTAAAGAAGAGCGGAGATAACGGTTTCCTATTGACGTTGGTGCCTTTGTGAAAGTGGAAAAATATACGGCGTTAATTGTCCCCTTTCCGCATACGCTCGGTGTACCGCAAGGATTGGAATTGTGCCCTCGTCATTAGCGGTGAATTTAAAAGATAAATACTCTTTGCCATTGTGCTTTGACCGTTGACTTGAATTATGATTTGATTTACGAGGTATTTATTGTACAACATGTGCCAATATTGAACGTAACCTGCCGAAAGAAATATGTACTATAGTGTGAAAGTCCAAGACACGTTGATATCAATAACTCACTACTAGCTCAACCGTCAAACTCGATATCACTTTCCCGGAAAAGTGGATCGAGGCTTATTTCAACCTATTATTGTTCACATCTTAATCTTTCTTCTCCTTAAGATTGTTTTACATAGAACCCAAAGTACTTCATAATTACTAGATATGATTATGATTTTCTACCCACAGTGTAATGTATAATTAATTAAACGTCATCCCCCTAGACTTTAACATCATATCTCATTAAAATAGCACTGTCTGCTGATGAACATCCAATCCCCAGGAATATTGCACCGCCTTTTGGTTGGTTTAATTAAATTGATCGAATTCAATCCGATTTGAATGAGTGGGTTTAGGTTTTGCGATCTGCAATTGAAGCTTTTGAAAATCCCCGAGAGAAGCATACTGCAAGGCGCAAGTCGGAAAATAAACATATCCTGGAGCATAAACAAATAAGCTCGTTGACATTATCCACCATTTATTATTTTTAGAGCAAATTCGCATTTCATATTACATCACGAAGATTATATTAATGTATGTAAAATGTATCGGGAGCATCTCGTTTCCTTATCCTATTTTCCTCTACCTCTCTTTCCTCAGCAAAAATAAATTTTAAGATTTAATAAAACTCCACCTCTTTGGCTGGACTTAATTTAACTTTGCATATATTTCTATATTTTATGTAGGTATAAGCTGTTTGTCACTTACAAATAAATAAATAAATAAATTAGCTAATTAATAAATAAATAAATTGGCTAATAAATAAATAAATAAATTACCTTATAAGTACAGATTTATATAGTTAAGAATTGACAACTGGGTAGGAACTTCATAAAATTACAATACAGTTTTTATTTGATAAAAAATGTAGGCTTTTAACGAATTATTACATTTAAAAAAAAATGAAAATATATAAAAATAAAATAAAAAATAAAATATCGTAAAAAAGGCTTCTCTGGGTCCAAATTTTAAATTACATACGTCAAATTTTTGCACCATGGTAAATCAGGTGTTTGTTATTTAAGTTTAAGCCCGTCTAATTGAATTTTTCAAACCCTTTATTTTTTTATATTACATCACAATTGCGTAGTAGGTAAAGCATTTTTTTTTAATAATCGTCAATTGCTCACAAATTATTGCCAACGTTCCCGCTGTCCGGATAAGGCAGAGATCCTGCGTTCGATTCATTACCGTTACCTATTCATGTTTCTGTGCCTTGTTTGTATGTATGTTTTGTTAAGATTTATTAGTATTATCATCTTCACAAATCAAAAAAATAGTCATTAAGGGTCCGCTACCCGAATTTCTTCCGATTTCTTGCATATTTGAAGTTTGAAATATAAAATAAATATTTATATTTGAAGTTTTTAAGCTCTTAAAAAAATAAATATGTTATTTTCGAAGATACTTTCTATACATTCCCCACACCGAAACGCAAATGATATGAAATTCCCTCGATAGAAAAAAATCGCAAAGCATGCTCCGAAAATTATTTTTTTCGAGTTTCGGTTATTTTAAAAGTTATATGTCTGAAAAAATTCACAATGTTTCTTTAAATTGTACTTGACACAGCCCCCATGAGATTTTTGCTCTATTTTAAACGAGTCGTGTTTTATTAAACATTTTCGCAATTTTCGCATCGATTTTGTCGCTGTAAATGTTAGCGCTCTCCTCTAACATTCGTAATTTCGTATCTCTCCATATTATTCTTTTCGGGCCCGGTTGCGGAGCCTTAAGTGATTTGGTCTTAAATCTAAATTTAAGTTTTTTTGTAAAAGGGGTCGCGCAGCCTTTCCTCTTAATTGTTCTCTCCCGCGTTTCTCACGACGCGACGTTTCTAATTTTCGGTTGATCCAAGTCTCCCTTCTCCTCGTTATCAAGGGAATTATGGGAATATGTTTGCAAGTGGCGAGCAAAAATAAGAAAATATATTATTTATGTAGGACAAAAGTTGACTAAACTTAAGAGTTCGTGCATTTCGAAAATCACAAGAAGGAAGAAAATTTTCCAAAAATATCAACTTATTTGAAGGTTAACATTTCTTGTGTATATATGTCATTTTTGGGAATCATTATTCCTGTGTTTAAAAAAAAATATTAAAATTCTTGAAAAAAAAATCAACCCATGAAAAACAGAGATTTTTTATTATACCTAAAACATCTATAATTTTCAAAAGTGTTTTATAACTTGAAATTTATTTTGGTTTTACTGGGGTTTGATCTTTTCTACCCAGTGACCAAAATTAACCGCGATACCAACCTTCCAAAAAAACCGACGTTAATTTGGTATTTAAGCGCTTTAATTATTGAAAAATAAAACTGTCACCAGTTGATGGAATGCATCGCCATTGATAACGAGTCTATCTGCAGAATTTCAGCTCGATCGGATGTCGGGAAGTGAGTTAATTACCTCTAACAAGATAACTAACGTCAAAGAAACAAAAGTTGTAGGAAAGCAGATGTAAACATTTAAAAATAAAGTAAAAGACTCTTTTAAAAATTCAACAACATTCATCATGAACGAAGAGATACCCACGAATTCAACCAAATAATATGAGATAAGGACAACTTGCATCTTTTAGCAATGTGCCAAAAACGACTATTCTGTCGCATTGACATTGACCACATTTATTACTGCATTGATCTAACGGTTTTTAAAACGGTCACTCGACTTAGAAAGCTGCAAGGCTGCCCTCGGTTATTCGACGCCGATGAAAAGTTTTCAGAACGCGTGAAAAGCCTAACTAATTAACGCCGAGCTAATTGGAAAATTGATAAGCTTCGGAAAATAAATCAGCCACCTAAAAAATAATACAATCCCATTTTTCGTATCTGATCTAAATTAGCCTGAACGCTGCAACGCGTAAACATCGTAGAGGGAGGAGTGCGCTTGCGCCGGGAGGGGTGACCGTGGGGAGGCTTGGGTTTTTAGGGGTGGTGAAGTGAGGGGGAGGCGCAGGGGAGATGAAAAACCCTCAGTACCACGGAGGCTGCGGATCCGTGCGGACACGCCTCTTATCTGGCTTCGAACCCGCGCACATTCGTGACGTTTACTAATACAAATCTCGGTAGTGATATCGTGTCCTTAATCACGTGTGAATCCCACAGTTATTAACACATCACGTAAGCATCTTCCTTCCTTATTATATTACTGTCAGATTATCGCATTTACTTGTTATGTTCTTACGAGAAAAAATACGGTGGAAAGACGGATGTATGTATTTTATTAATATAGCGCCCGGAATATTAAGCTCAAAGAGATTTTTTTATTACCTTAAGAAGATATTTCGCCGTTTTCTCGTTAGAATGACAAAGGTCGAGATATTAAATATTCATGCTTGTTTGAATCTAATAAAAAATTTCGTTTTGTGAGTTTAGTTACGTAAAATATGAACCTCTTCTAAAAAGGCAGATGAAGATAAAACCTTCCGAGACTGCTCACTCGTTATTCCGTAATACTGTATCAACATGGACCTCTTATTGCTTACATTACATATTTAAAAAAATTGTACATATTTAGCATTTATTTACTTTCTTTTGAAATCATCGTGCATGTATGGCATTGAGGCAGTCCTTAAACAAATTAATATTGCTCTCAGAAAGCAAGCATTGTAAGCACAATTAGAATTTTAAAAGACAGGCGGTTATTTATTTTAGGACTGCAATATTATCTAACTTATTTGATTTTGCAACGCGATAAATTTTAGCACTGCAACATGCTTCCTCTCAGTCAGGGTTGAATTCAAGTCAAAGTTTCTCAACGTTTATAATTATAATAATTCACTTACTATTTGATCCATTACCTACTATGCTGGCTGTTCGAGTACACACATTTTTAAGAAAATATTTACTAGCAAATAAAAATTAGGTATGTCCATTGTTAACTGACAAACAAGATGAAGAATTAAGGTAGATTGTTTTATGTTAGATTCTAGAAATACATAAAATTATCAATTCTTTATTTATTGGTTTTTAATTTACTATTATCTGTGACAACTTCAATCCGGAGTATTCTTATTGTTATTTTTGATTTATTTATAAGTATTTCTGACTTATTTTATAAAATTTCAAGAACAAATAAAATAGAAAATACTAGTGCCTATGTGGTGGTATTTTTAAGAAAAGTGATGATGTGTATTTTTTTTTACAAAAATAGCCGAAATACTTTATCTCTCGTTTCTCTAGCTTTTCAAGTCGCATTTTCATCTAATTTACGCAAACTATTTCAACCGTCAATTTATCTTTTGATATCCTCATGTTTTATGCCTTCTCCATATTTATATAAAGTTCACCCTTCTACGTCTCAATTCACTTACTTTTACTCGGGCTCTATCCATTTATATTTAACCCTTTGCCCTTTTTAAACAACTGACATTCACCCAACAGCATTTCCAGATGCTCACCTTTAAATATTGTTTTATTTGTGAAGCTGATTATGCTAGACATCTCAGAAGGAAATGAACAGCCTTTCAAAAAATATATCCGCAAAAACAATTTTTTTTTAAAATACATCTATATTCAAAATTTTAAGAAAAAAATTGGTTTGACCGAGCTTTGAACCTTCCTACCCAGAGATTGGAATCAAACGCGTTACCAGCCGGGCTAATTCCCGAATTGATGAGACATTTATTTCGTATATAATTAAGTGCTTTAATTTCTTAGAATTTCAGAAATTTGGTTTTTTGCCCGTGTTTTTGCGTGATTGCCATCAAAATCATAATATATATGTGTATGTGTAATGTGTATGTATGTTTGCCAATATTTAATTTTGGCCCTCTTTGTTTTATGTACTTCTTGTATATCAAATCAAAGCTACTTACTTGCAATTTAAAAGTTATCGTTGCAAAAACAATATTAGAACAAAAGTAATGAATATTTTGTCCACCTATAATTAGAGTCATCGTTATAACCACGTTTAAAATATATTAATTTCTGTACTAACTAACTATGTTATGTATTGTTCTGTTGGCGAGCCAAATAAATAAATAAAGAACACTTGAAATATTAAAAAAAAATTGTATGAAATTAATCATTAAATTATGTACGCAAGACCACTAGTAAACCAATCATGCAATATAAACAAGGTCGACATTATCGAAAGTTATTTTATTACAATAGAAACACACCGCAAAGTGGCTACTTTAGATTTGAAAACACTGGTCGACGTTCCTTCAAAGTTTTGTGAGGACACACTTTAATTAGTTTTCCAGTAATTAACTTAGATCTGCCTTTAGGCGTACAAGAAAGACGAAGAAGAACTAAAGAAAAAAACGGTTCCCATCTTCAATAGACGAAAGAATGAGATTGGGGGGCAAAATGAAGCAAGCCTTAATAAGTTAAAAGATTTTTCATTATTCGAGATGAATTTTGAATCCTTTGTTGATTATCAGGCGAATCATGATGTTATATTGTTGGAAATGCATTTTACACATATTTTGTTAATCGTCTCTTAAAACGTAGGACAATATCTTCGATCTGGCCACCGAACAACGGAGTTCTTTAAATCATCTATATCAAAACAGAACAGGTTGCATCTGATGGGGTAGGTAATGTAAAGTATACAATGAAATTATGTAGCAAATTAATAATAGAACTACATTTTTTTTGTAAGAAACTGTAAAATTTGTATTTCAATAAACGTCGATTTATCTGCACTGAAACTGAAAAATAATGTCGAGGAGAGCAATAAGCAGGTACAACAGACACAAGCCTACCGAAACGATGGGTATTCAAGATAGTTATAGTATTTTGATACCCTTACACGACTTCTACGATACATTTCTGTACATTTTGTATCACTTAATGTGTGCACATTTTAATCACTTAATAAGTTCTTAACACTCGGGTTTCACTCACCCTGAAAAATAATTTTTGTATTCAAGAGGCATATCAAATACCTAGTACGCATACGCGCTGCTTTATTAACTTTTTCTTTACATTATTAGTTATAGAAAATTAAGGATTTTAATGTTTCGTGATTTTAGAGGGAACTTGAGCAATTATTTATGAGTAAATGAAAATTATTTAAAAAAATAATTTTATTTAAAAAAAAATAATTATTTGAAAATATAATTTTACTATATTTATTATAAAAACATGATGAAATATGAAATGAAAATAAAAAAGTAATAATAATTTTGATGGGTATAAATTTAAATTACAAATTACCTATTTTTACGTCGGAATATAAATTTGTCGTTTATACCCTTATATTAAAATGACCATACTTTGAATAGTCATTTTAATAACAATTAATTGCCCAAGTCGCCTCTAAAATCAGGAAAGATTAAAATCTTTTCAGGCCTATATTTTATAATTTAAAGCAAAAATAAATAAAGTAGCTCAAATTCGAACTAGAAATTTGATAAGTATATCTTTTGATTACAAACATAATTCTTCAGTTTAGTTGGGTATTTTGACCTTAAATCCAAAATTAAGATTTGTATGAAACGGGCCGAAAAATGTTTCTTGAGTTCCTAATTTTATTTTACATGACCCCCTTAGAATATATCTTTTTGCTGTACCATATATTATCCAGAAGAATTGCCACCTGGTTTAGGCGATGTTGTGACGCGGATTAAGAAAGGGAACGTAGGAGGGAAGTTGTTAACAAAGGTCTTCAAGAGGTCCGGATTACATAAAAGAGGAAATACGAATTCCGGCGGCCAGATCCACGAACGTGTCGTCTTACTAAAATAACAAGTCTGATAAAATGATATAATTGGTTCTCATCATAGAATAAAGAAGATCAATCAATGTATTACCCATTCTTGCACACACATCATTGTACGAAGAATACTCCAACGTGTGAACTTGAGTGCCCAGTTTACCACCCGCGCTGTGTGAGCAGGTTTCCCGCAAGGTATCGGATCTCCCCAAAAAAGGACAGTTTAGAGGACCTACCGCTTTCCCGCCCAAAAGTAACTAATGCTTTCTCCTCCAAGGCGCTCTACGAGGACTCAATTTTTTCTTAACGAATCTCCGTTTATGTAAAAAGTATCCTAGATCCTCAAGTGCCCGTACGCAGCAGGAATTAGTGAAAAGTATTTAAGTATGTAGTGGATGATGGATTAGTATTCATGCACTAGCGAAATTTCACCAGAAACAAATGATAACTTTGAACAAAAATACATTTAGTTATAATAATAAATGTGGTACAAAACCTATAGCACCTATATTCTAAAAATAAAGAAGAACACTAGAATGCCTTGCGTATAGATTTGAATAGAAACCAATGTCGCTACTGGCATACCCAGTACCTTTTGGTTTTACCACATTTAGCACGCGCTCAGTTTGTTATACACTTGCCTGACATCGTGTACAACCATCTTATTTTTGCTTTACAATGATGGTGAAACACAGATCTCCAAATGAAATTTAAGCTAAGAAAAGAAAGGCTAGGCTTTTGGACCAAGAAACACGCGCACATGGCATAATTTTTTACGTTCTTCTTTATTCTATGTTTCCCGTGCTACCGACATCAACTGTGAATGGACTTTCTGCTCTTGTCAACAGAATTTCTCGCTGATGCATCAGTTTGCACAGGATCAATATTACTTTTGAATGTTAGTTTCTTAAAGAAGGCTCCATTGTTATATATGTTAAATTGACACAGCACGCCTACGCTACGTCTGTCCATTTGAGATGACATACGGTCACTCTAAAACGGATTGTTTATCGGTGAAACTAATTTCTTCCTCAATATAGATTCTGCAGGAACAATAAATAAATATTTTGGGGTTCTAGGTTCTAGCCTAGAGATGACAGCAAAATTCAAATTTCTATTTTGGGTTTATACAGCATCAGCGGTTCATCACGTTTCCAGAACCTGCTAGTCCAATAAAGAACCTTTAACATTTTGTAAGGATTTATAAATATTAAAGTTTATTCTTCTAATTATTTCCACGAGATTGAACTCCAACAGAGTTTTCCGTAAGTAGACTTTTGTAAGGATACCGAATCCTTTTCTCTGTTTTAGTAATATGATGAAGTTTGCTTCGTATTTTAGATGGATTTCAAGTTCACTGAGGCACAGATATAGAATAAATTATCCGTCTCAAAAACTACACACAAAGGCGTTACAGCAGCTCTCAAAATTCAATTTTCCAAATCGATAATTCGGACTTTCTTGGAGTTTCCAAATCCGAGGTCTTAATTTCACTATTAATAGAAACAACGTTACGAAATGGACCATCTTAACACGTCATACCTAAAAAAATATTAATATTATATAATATATAGGTTATTTATCAATTTATAAAAACAATAGTGTCTGTATCGGGCAGGCAGCCGAAAGGCCTGGCTTAGATTTTATAAAAATCAACAGTTTTATTTCGATTTTATTGCTATTTTGCACATTTGACCTTCAAATCAATAAGAAGGTCACTATCGACATCAACTTTCTACAAACTCCGCATAATGCCCGGGAACGCCGGGGTCTTCAGCTATTATATTTTACGGTGACCGGACAACTTAGAATCATGCACCTTCAACACCTCCTTTGAAAAGTCATTAAAAGTGATGAAAAAAAAATGGTTAAAAAGGTTACGTTAGGTTAGGTTATGGGCTATTTTTCAATTTTTTTTCATAACTTTTAATGTCTTTTCAAAGGGGTGTTGAAGTAGCATGAGTTCTGAGTTGTCATGCAACCATAATTTCCATATACTTGTATGTAAACACGAAAGTACGAATATAAAGTGTAATTTGGGAGGCGAATATAGATACCGCCGCCCCGGGAAGCATTTATTGGATTTCGGGAAGTATTGGCCCGGGTTCACGGGGTGTCCACCTACTGAATGGTGGTCCGGATCGAGAGAGATTTGTTGAGGAAGACCTAACCTAGACCTCTCCAGCTGGTCTCTCTCGACCCTTCACGCAGTTGGAGGGATGGATTCATACGTCCGTCACTTCTAGACACGCTGACCCCCGGATTCCTACCCACCCCTCATACCCTTTTCCTTCCCAGAACTTCCTCTCCTTCCTTTCCCTAAAAAAGATCTTCCACACAGCATCCTCAAAGATGACATAGGCCCTGAGGAAAAATATTTTCCTCAGTGAAGATCATGTAAAAAAAAACTGCTCGAAACGGCTCGTGGATCATAAGCATATTCAGTTACATTAATTTAAGCTTAAATAAAAAAGAAAGTAAAGAATTTGATCCGAATTAATTACGGACAAAGAAAAAGAATGGATGATCTCAGTCATAGCTCACACGAAAGTTTTTAATTAAATTTTCATTTAGAATTTTGATGCCGGAAACTTAATTTTCCGTACGGCCACCGGGCGGCGTTTTCTCATGTGTCTGTGTGTTTGTAAGCCCTAAAAACGACCCCTCCTTTTTGAAAAACATGTTATCTTTAAGGTGAGTAGGTAAAAAAAAAACTTTTTCTAAATTTTCTGTCAAATGATATGACATTAAACTATTCGTCTAGCTACAAATGTCAAATTATAATATTAAATGCGCGTTACGTTCTAGTGAAAAACACAAGGAGCAATATTATTTTATTTCATACTAGCTTACCCGGCCACACGTTGCTGTGGCTAACTAAACACAACGCCATCTACTGACAACGCCATTGCCCAACCTTTATGACCAACCCCATCTAATTTGTATACATATCAAATCCACACCCCCCGCTTGTCAGCCCGCTCCCTTTATATGTTATATATTTCAACAAATTTACAGAAAACCTTGACAAATTATATACCTAAACCTTCCTAATGAATCACTCTATCTGTAAGTGAAAACCGCGTGAAAATCCGTTGCGTAGTTTAAAAGATCCAAGCGTACAGACTACCTGAGCGACTTTGTTTTAGGCCATGTAATAGCTACAGGGTGTTAGGAGACATACCTGGAATAATTTTACCAATGATTACTGAGAGTTTTTGAAATGGTTAAATAATAATTTTCCTTATTAACATTCTCTTAGTAATTACTTACTAATGCCCGAGGAAGACATGGCACGAACAAGTGAATCAGATACTTGAGTCGGGCCATGTCAAAAGTCAGAATAATAGAAGAGTATGTATGAGACGATGCATGAATGTGAGTGAGACAAAGAGTGTGCAAAGACGGAGTTGTTTGGCGTCCGTTAGTTAGTTAGTGAGTATTTGAACCAACACGCTCAGAACGGCATCCATTGCCCTGGTTTTCTCAGCAGCTGAATACTGTGCTCCAGTATGGGCCAGAAGCGCCCACACTTCCATGGTCGACGTTCAGCTTAATGCCACAATGCGAACCATCAGCGGAACCTTAAAATCGACTCCTTTTCCTTGGCTCCCCGTATTTGCAAATATAACCCCACCAAATATCAGGCGAGAGATCGCAACACTGAGGGAATACAAGAAGGCGCTGCAAAAAAGCGAAATACACTTGCACGATGGTGTCGTTTCTCCCCCGGCGTGCCGCTTAAAGTCTCGAAAACCCTTCTGGACGGAATGAGAAAGACTCCTTCGAACACCTCTCACCCCAGAAGATAGGTGGAAGCTTGAGTGGCAATCGGCCAACGTCAAAAACGCCCATCTCGTTCAAGACCCCACTGAGAGACAGCCTGGGTTCTCATTACCTCGCAAACTCTGGACTGCCATCAATAGATAAAGGTGCTCCCATAACCGTTGTGCTCACGTGATGCATAGATGGGGCCTTAAAGAGTCGGCGATGTGTGAATGCGGTGCGGTGCAATCCCCGGCGGAATTGATGAGGTCCACATGGCAACGCCTGAGGCCCTAGACTGGCTCGCAGACCTAGATGTCCCCCTCTGACCCCCCACCATACGAAAGAAGAAGAAGAAGTAGAGTATTTGAATTGGTAAAAATTCCAATTCCAAAATATTACAATTTGAGGTTTTACTCATAAAGTTAAAATAAAAAAAAAAATAAAAAAATATTCATCCTAGATTTGCAGAAAAGTCGATAGATGTCGCATATTAAATAAAATGGATAAAGATTTGTCCAGACACTATCTAGAGAGCATTTAGTTCGGGTTTGAATCTTGCAATCATACATAAAGATAGGTGCCAATAATATATGCGTTGAAGAAAATGAAGATAATGTAGGTGGTTCTTAGTCGAAGTATGGTACAGTTAAACATGACCGAATTTCATATCGACACCGTGGCGCAGTGGTTAGCGCGTTTGCCCGGAAAGCAAGAGGTCCTGGGTTCGAGTCCCAGAGGTGTCAATATGTTTTTCTGATTTTTCTGTTTCCAGATTTTCGATTGAGTTTCGCTTACATTGTCCTCATTTATTTAAAAATTCTTAATCTAAATAATGTTAGCAATAACTGGTTAAAGTAATTCAGGTAAGCCTCTTGGTAAACACCTTGTATAAACGAGCGATTAATAACCTAAAAAAAGTTTTTTACCGTTGCTCGTAAAAAGGGTTGGAAAAAATAACGTTTCAGAAATAATTTAATAAGAAAAGTCACTTCCTTTAAAATCCACAATTTCGCAGATCCCATTAAAACTTGCTCGTATATTTTGCTCTCAATAAATCAATAATATTATAAGAATATAATATTTGCGAATGATACAATTTCCCCGAATTCAAGTAATAAGTACGCAATAAGGAACTTTATTGAAGTCTGCCAACATTATTTAATTATCCACAATAATGTAAGTAAATATCCTGGTAGCATCTTATGTACCTACGTTAAAATTTCAATATAAATTTTCTCAGAAAAGACGTTAGCATTTTAAACATTCTGTGAAATTTTGACACAATATTGGAACTCATTCTAGCGTATTACGTATGAACACATCCGAAATTAAAGCATATTACGTTAACTGTAAGGCCCTCCGTTCATGGAGATACTTACAATCTACGTAATTGTGACGAAACCTCAAGTACCCTGCTGATATACTACTTTTTAATGCTAGTCTTCGTACACGGCGCTATCCGAAATATACTGAACTTGATCATTTTGCACGTGCAGCCGTGGAGTTAACACACTGTCAAGCGATGTCATATGACTTTTTTTTAAAAACATCAATCCATGCCTTCTCCACTAAATCCTTTCTTACGTATTCTGGTAAAGTATAGTAATATAAACATGCATTTTTTCCACTTCCAGAACAAATTTAACATTACTTTCATGTTCCGACGCCATTCTGTCAAACGTCAAACGAATAAGTAGCTGACATAAATGATGCGACGCATCGCGTGCGATCAGCAGTGTCGGTATCGTGATACTGATTGGGAACCGACAGCCACCGCGTAGCGCCGTGAACGGGCACCAGCAAAATCGTACGGGGGATACTTACGATCGGCGCGAATGATACGTGCACGAGGATCGAGTATCTTGTAAATATCTCCGTGAACGGAGGCACTAAACATGTAAAGGCAGTTGAAGACTGTATTTCATTTTCTTCTCTTTCCCCTTCTGAAAAGAATATTTATTTATGATGCTGCGGCTACATTAGCGGACGAAGATTCGTGACGCGTTGGCGCGCTAAAAACATCGTAAACGGGTATACGCGATGTTCTTGGCTACATTACATCCATGTCGCGTTGGCGCTCACATCGTGCCGGGTGGTGTTCGATGCCTGTTGTGCGGCCGACGTACTGAAGTTACGCAGATGTAGCCACGCAAGCGAATATTGTCGCGACAAAACCTTTTGATGCGCGCCAGTTTACCGACAGTGCCCCTGTAGGTATTCGTCATTGCCCGTTTACATCTACCCGGCCACACTTATTGCAATAACGCGAATATTCGCCATAGCTCGCTAATGTAGCCGCAGCATGAGAAACAAATCTTCCAAACCTTACCTTACTAACAATAAATAATTACTTGTTATGTTTGCCTTCTATTATAAAACTAGTAATTAATATTTAATTAAATGATGTCAATATTAGCGAAACTCAATCGAAAATATGGAGATAGAAAAATCAGTAAAAGATTTTGGCACCTCTGGGACTCGAACCCAGGACCCTTTGCTTACATGGCAAGTGCTCTACCAACTGAGCTAAGGTGTCGATATCAAATTCGGTCACTTTTAACTGCATCGTACTTCGACTAAGAACTACCAACATTATCTTCATTTTCTTAACGCACATATTATTGGCTGCTATCTTTATGAATGTAATTAATACCTATGATTTATTATTTATTTATACTGTTGTTCAAAATAAGGTCTCTCTTTCATTTTTGACGGTTTTTCCTGCAAATTACAGTTAGATATTTAAATATGAGTTTTCGTTTACCTCATTTTAATATAATATGTGAGAAGAGATAAGCATTTCTTAGTTACTTAATTTAGTTTTATGTTATAAAAGTAATATTTGATAGGTGATATTTCAGAAATAAAAGTTATTTATGTAACTACCTTAATTCTGTGACTTGCTTCTAAAGGGGGTAATGAAATTGCTTAATAATATTGTGAATTCTGAAGTAACCTTTCGATTTCGAGAACGGTTTTTCTTAAATGAAACAATGTTACATTGTTTGAACCACTTGTATATTTGTGTAAAGCCGACCGGTTTCGGAACGACCGTTCCTTCTTCAGGGTAAACGTATACTGATTTGACAGTTATAATGATATTTCTTAAAATTAGAACTTACTAAAAGAACAAGTTCTACACTACAAAGGTATCATTATCATGAGATATGAAAAACTGATATTTGCCTTTTTAGAAGCAAACCCCAGAGTTATTACTTGTTGTTATTTTTGATTCCTAAACTACAAAATTAAGAAGAGAATCCTTATGTAAGAAAAAGTTCCGATATGGATTATTCTATTTATTCATTCAATGCGAACTTCTAGGTACTTTACGCGAACTAATAATGAAAACTTCAACAATCTTAACTTTATTTCTATTAAACAACTCTATTCTAAAACAATAATCCTTTGCATTCATAAATACAAAACACGAGAAATAACAACTAACGCGCGTATTAGAAAAAAATTATATTAAAATCAAAACAAAAATTCAATTTACAAAAGAAAACCATAAATTCAACATTCGGACAAAAAAGCTTCTTATATTATGGCACTAAGCTATAACAATATTCCATTCTTATTCAAAAATTACAACAACATTAAAACATTATCTGATCTCAAATAAACATCTGAACGCAAAACATAGGGAGATCGGAAACAGAAAATATACTGACAACCAAATACAGACCCACTCAATTAAAAAAAACACCGTAATATAATTTTTATAATTCTTTCCGGAAAAATTATTATACAATTTACCGATTTCTTCGTATTATTCCAACAATCAAATTTTATTTTTAAACGAAGCGAAAACCACGGGAGGTCAGTGAGCATATCGATAACGGATATTTGAAATGCTGTAAAGAGTGTAAAGGATAAAATATTAATTGTTCTGAAGAGCGAAAAGAAGTTTAAAAAAAATCATATCTCCTGTTTTTGTACGTAGACCTACAATATGAATTTTTATTACAAAATAACATTGAATAAGATCTTTCAGATCTTATAGAATAAATATCTTTAACAAAAGATTTTTCAAATTGCGGCCTAAAATTTAGCAATATCAAACAACAGAGCTCGTGAGCGTCGGGCCGAGCTCCTGCGCATCTTTCCCGCGCAGCGACGCTCCCGAGCGGTAGATATCCGCCGGCGCCCGGCCGCCATTACGATGACCACGGAGTTCCAGAACGGTTGACGGTCGGTGGAGCTCCCGGACCAACTGCCGTTTGTGTTGGTTTCCCGCAGTTTCTTTTAAAGTAGATGTGCTAAAACGAGTAACGATACCCTACCTTTCGCGATGGGAGCACATAGCATATCCACGCCAGCTCGGTGTCGCGTTTGCACCTTAAAACACTGATGGGAGTCGCTCACGTTGGCCGTGTCGCTCTAGGCAAATGAACGGACGCTCCAACAAGCAGTAAGCCAAATCCCTTACTACACTTTGTGAGCTGTTATTAACTTGACAAAAAATGATTTGAGGACCTGATAGGGCCCAGAGAGAATTTAGGCAATCAGCTAGGATATCTTGTTTTATGTTCCATTATGCCCCACTGTTTGATAACGTTGTGACTGTTTGTTTAATGAATAAATTTATTGTAAACGCACACACTCTTTTTATTTATTACCGTCTGAGACTTTCGACTCTGAATTGTTGGTTGGAAATGACGCTGCGGCCCCGAGAACGAGGACTCATCCCGGCAGACGAGCTAGCCGCCAGGGAACCTAAGAGGGGGCATAGACCCGACCATCTCCCAATAGGTATATTATTGGGCCCCTTTCACTTTGACCTAAGCAATCATTTGTGTACACCTTAGCACCTTTCAGCGCCTTCACACTAGCGCTTAATGTAGGGCCTTCACATAGTACACGTCGTGAAGGCCACACTTATTTTCTTAGAAATATTTCGACGACGCAGATCGAAAGAGAAAAATTACGTATTTAACTCATTTTTGGATTAACTGTCCATTACCTACAGCATATCAAATTTTCGCTATCGATATAATTATCACTATTTGTTACAAAAAAGAAGACAACATTAATTAAAAAATATGTGTACTGTTAGATCATATTCGTTTAATTTATTTATTTAATTTCATACATTATTACAATAATTATTCTTGGTTGCAAAGTACACTTTACTAATTTCATCAAAAATAAATTATTTGCCGCTGCAGTAATACAGTGCCGTTTATCGTATTTTATTTTGGTTTCTAATGAGTTAAAAGTGGCATGCTACCTGCAGGTAGGTCGGGAATCCAATCACCTCGCGCTATATGGCCTCACTGCAATCCGGGGTAAATGATACACAATGGCACTGAATGCAGCGTTCAGCGTTCAACGTGCAGCGTTCATGGTGAAATCAAACTGAATGTAGCTGTACGGATATGTGGTGGTCGGGCTGGTGTCTGTCAAAGTGTGTATAAATACGGAAGCATATTCATTAATTAGGTACTTTGATTTCAATTTCATCAATAATTGAGTTCAACTTTGTAGTTGAGGCGGGGGATGGGGAACTTGAGTATTTTACAATTTAAAAAAAGGTAAATAAGAAAATTTTAATAAACACGTAAGTAAATGGAACAAATTTTTTTAATTCACAAAGACTGTATTTTGCTAAAGATTTTTTTTAAGTAAATACGAATTCCCTTTGTGGCGTCATTTTTAATTGAAAATAAATATCTTTTATATAACACAACTACACAATCTATTTTACCGACATGTTTCAAAATCAGGATTTTTCTTCGTCGGGAAAAGAGATAAAAATAAAAATAACAAAAGACAATCAAGTATATACAAATAAGAACAAGGCCAAAATTTTAAAAGGAGAGGTGATTAATTACTTAGAAATATCATTTAAAACTATTATACAGGGTGTTAAGGGACGTACTTGACTTACTTTAACCAGTGATTCCTGACATTATTTGGAGTAAAAAATTTAAATGAAATTTTGGTCTCCGATGACTTTTTTTGACGACTTTTTTTTTTTTCAAAATTTTTTTCTTCAAAATCAAACAAAAAAAAATTTCTTCCGCATGTCGTCACTGGTCACTTAGCCGAGTGTCCGACGAACCCCTTACCCCGCCTCCAACTGTTCAACAACTACCATTTTTTAATGCTTTTGTAGAAAAAAAAAAAAAAAACATCAAAAATGTCACCGGAAACCAAAATTTCATTTACATTTTTTACTCCAAATAATGTCAGGAATCACTGGTTAAAGTAATTCAAGTACGTCCCTTAACACCCTGTATAAAATTAAACATAAACATTGTTTAGGATGAGTAAAAATTTTTTTTAAAACAAACTATGAAAACAGGAAGTATAAATAACAAAATAAATTATTGTAAATGCAAGTGATAATATGGAAAATAAATTTCAGAAATGGCCGTTTAAATTTTTTTTTGGTTATTTATTTAATTAATATCCTATCCTATTAATATTATGAAGGCGAAAGTTTGTACGGATGTATGGATATCTGGATGTATGGATGTTTGTTACTTTCACGCAAAAACTACTGAATGGATTTTAAAAATTATTTCACTAATAGAAAGCTATATTATTTGCGGGTACTCTAGGCTATATATATTGGTAAGCTCTGGCGATATGAAATTATTTATTATACGTTTATTGTCTAGACGAAAAGCAAAGCGTTGCTAAGTAATTGTTTGACGGGCGCTGTCATTTTTTTAATTTGTTTAGGTTACTATGCAGATCCCTTTGATAGTTAAAATTTACTGCGCGTGTTTGATTGTAACGTTTTAATTGGTGGCACGCGAGCTGTTTGAAAAATGAATGAAACGGGTATAGGGGGGAGGTAGGGTAGTAGGGAGAAGGGGGGGGGGGGGGGGCGTGCGAAGCCGGGGGCAAAAGCTAGTATATTATAAAAGGAAGTAAAAAAACGTAAGGCAGTTATATGGTGTGGTAGATCTCTATCCCCCCTCCAGGATGGCGGTTCCCCTTTTTACCTAAAGGGCGTGCTTTAGTAGATATAAGGGCTGGAAGTTTCAAGCTCTTGAAATTTCAAGAACAGTCTTCCGGAGAGTTCTAGAAGGTTCGATAGAGCTCTAGAAAATACTGGAAGGAGTGGCAGAGTATGTCGTGGAATGTTCGGGAATAGGGAATCGGGAAAATCATTGTGGAACATTCCAGAACACTCTCGAATGTTGTCCTGAGCGAAGCCGGGTAACCCAGCTAGTATTTAATAAAACTTTGTTTTTGAAACATGTCGAAAATATAGTGGGGTTATACGAGTACAAACTAATTCGTTTTCATTTAAATAACAAACTAATTCATTTTGTTTTTTGTTTTTGTTTGGGAGACCAACAGTTTAGATTTAACAAAGCAAAATAGTGTCTGGGTCACAATAATTGTACCATTTACAAGTTTCCACTTGGATATTATACATAAGTGAAGTGATTTAAGAGCTGATAATGAAAAATTCCATAACAAGAAACCATTTATTTAGATGCTATAGGGTAGGATGGAGGGGATCGGTTTAGTTGAGGTATGGTAACAAAAATGTGCGTAACAAAAAATAAAAAAAGGAAGTTCATGGTTGCATTAGATAAGTATTATTGTTAGAGATCGCCTAAGTCATCGGAGTGTGGTGCAGAGTTAAAATATCATTTTGTGTGTAGTGTGTATTAAAAGTGTATGATGCACGATAAATAAAAGAGTTCTGCTTAGAATTATAGTCCAGCAAAGGAAGGAGTTGTAGAGTGCGTGAGCAGGAACCTAAGCGATTCTTTCAGGACTTGTTTAGGGTGTTTAGGGTGTGAACATACTAACAGTCCTGACGTCTAGGTGGTGAGCTATGGGGGGGAGGGGAGGGGGGGGGGGGGAAGGTCCCGATTTTTGGGTTTCCGTTTATATCTCAAAAACGGTGCGTCGCAGAGTAAAACTTTTTTAGAATAAGTAAAAGCTCATAAAATTATCTACAACTTTTATTCTATACGTAATTTTGGAAATCCCAACCGTTTTTGACACTTAGGACTTGTTTAGGGTGCTTAGGGTGTGAACATTCTAGCTAGGGAGGGAGGGGGGGGGGGAAGTCCAGATTTTCGGGTTTCCGTTTATATCTCAAAAACGGTGCGTCGCAGAGGAAAACTTTTTTAGAATAAGTAAAAGCTCATAAAATTATCTACAACTTTTATTCTTAACGTAATTTTGGAAATCCCAGCCGTTTTTGAGTTATACGCTCCACAAATGTCAATATTTTCGAAAAAAATCATTTTACCTCACATTTTTCATCAAACATTCCTTCATATCGTCTAAAATATTCATCAAAGAAAGAAATTTGTTTGAAAGAAGTTGTAGATAATTTATTTACCTTTTAGAATATATATACATATGTAAATAAATCTCCAACCAGTAAATATTTACAGCAATTTAAAGTCTTTTCGTAAAATGTCGTCATTTTCAGAAAAAGCAGTTTTTTTACCAAATTATTAAGACGGGTTTTTTCTTCATGGGAAATTCCTTATTAATTTTTCACGCAAGAAAGCAGGTAAGTTGTTCTCGAACAGATGATTAGTGGAATTCATTTTATAATCATTATTATTGTGATGGGTGATTAGGTTAGTCGTCGGAGATGCTACAATAACGTGCTACGA
This sequence comes from Limnephilus rhombicus, assembly GCA_929108145.2. Taxonomy (NCBI): domain Eukaryota; kingdom Metazoa; phylum Arthropoda; class Insecta; order Trichoptera; family Limnephilidae; genus Limnephilus; species Limnephilus rhombicus. The sequence goes on along the minus strand of OV815273.1, from coordinate 46,958,888 downwards.
TGCTGTTCGAGTTGATGAAAAGGCAATGAATGCGATAGTGGGCTTGACTTCTCAGACATCAAGTTGTCCCGCAAAGATCGGGCATTCCCAATGTCTTCTGTCAGCTCGTGGATAAAAATTCACGAAAAGGTTGCAGTTGACCCAACATTGCTGTTTCAGCGGATGTATATAAGCAAACGATCAGATGAGGATTCTTTGAGTATGAGTTGGCCCCATTTCCCTTGGCACTGTTCAATGAAAGTGGGATGCGAAAAACAACTAAATCTGTTCTGTATAGCTTATTTGAGCCTACCAAAAAAACTGTTCTACTGTCTCAGATGAACATAGTTGTGGACGGAGGATTTCTACTATACAGAGTAACTTGGCAAAAAGATGCCTCCGTTGCCGCAATTTGTGATCGTTATATCACCTATGTTACCACCACTATCCTGGAATGACTCGCACTGTGGTATTTAATGGGTACGCAAATCCAGTCAATATTACGAAATCACATTTTAGATGATATGAAGGAATGTTTGATGAAAAATGTGAGGTAAAATGATTTTTTTCGAAAATATTGACATTTGTGGAGCGTATAACTCAAAAACGGCTGGGATTTCCAAAATTACGTAAAGAATAAAAGTTGTAGATAATTTTATGAGCTTTTACGTATTCTAAAAAAGTTTTCCTCTGCGACGCACCGTTTTTGAGATATAAACGGAAACCCGAAAATCTGGACTTCCCCCCCCCCCCTCCCTCCCTAGCTAGAATGTTCACACCCTAAGCACCCTAAACAAGTCCTGAAAGAATCGCTTAGGTTCCTGCTCACGCACTCTACACCTCCTTTTGGACCATTCGTTTACTGGACTATTAGTGTTGCACCGAGGGAGGCTAAGAATTATGTCTGATCTGGTTCGTTGGTTGGGAACTCGTAGTTGGATTCGTTATAAGAGTTCTGGGCAATCTACGACGGAACTGGATATTTTTGTAAAAAGAGTACATCGGCTTTGCTTCTTCGATCTATTCACGTGGGAGTCATTCTCCAGAATCAAGGATCAACTTTTTGTACTTTTGTTTAACCTTTTAACATATTTTTAATTGGCTGAATTTACAAATTTTTTAATCAAAATACGAGTACGTACTCACTTGTCTGTAATATCTTACAAAAAGGTTTTTAAAATATAATAACTCCGTTCTAAACATGCGATTCTATATTTTACTTACCAACAGTTGATTGGTTGTGAATTTGAATACGGAACAAGAGTCGCAACTACTCTGAGCCAGTAAGACTATGGCATCTCCGATTGGGGTATTTTGTGAGGTGAAAGGAGTGGGGAAGGGATGAAGATGGGGAGAGAAATTCGGGAAGTATCTGGCTATTCAGATCTCAGTATATAGTAGTATATATAATAGCCACCAAACAAGCTTAAAGCCATTTCAAGCAGTAGCTGAAGACACATTTTGTTCGTAAATGTAAGTATAAACATAGTTAATACAAGGCAGGAACTGTTTATTTACTTACGGAAACAGGAAAACTGCGTTTTCACTTACCAAAAGCGGTTAAATTGCGATAAAATGAAATAGAGTATCATCTTTTTTAATAGAAAGAAGGAGATTTTTTTTTGCTAAAACATAGAAAATTCTATACTTAATAACATCCCGTACTCAACTAATTTTTACTAATTTGGTAATTATTTTGTTAATTACTTAATTTTAATTAACTTTAATTCATTTTCGTGTTTTTAATTACGGGACTTTCGTGTTTTACATAATTGTGCTGATGATAGTCATCCGTCGATAGAAAGAATTGAAAAAAGAAAACGAAGAACGATTATATCGTGTACCTAGCAAGGACATTGTTAGCGTCAGCGGTCGGCATACGGCGCCAGTGTCGGCATACCGCAGGCCTACGGCCTCTAGCCAAACCAACCCTGGAAAGGACATGCAGTAATTAATGGGCCGAGATGCTAGCTCACAGTCGGCGCGAGCAAGATCCTCCTAAAAACAGGGCGAGTGTTTGTGGTTCGCTGGGTATTTCTCTTCCTCCTCTCCTCAAAATCTCCGGGGTCTCCCTCCTCAATCAGAACACAGTATTGCATGTAAAGGGTTTATTCAATAGTAGGAGGCAGGGTTATTACAATCGCCATTCGGGCACACTTCACATGAACATGGATAGCACTAAAATACCCTAACCTAACAGGGACTGTTTCTCTCAATCTCTCCACACGCGTTATTGGCTTTAAGAGCGGGACATGGCACACAAAAGAGGGTAGGTGTTCATTCTACTCACTGTAGCAGGAAATGCAGTAGCCAGCATCTTCTGGTTGCACAATTCACAATATGAAATACATCGCGAGTTTTTAGGTTCTCGAACGCGCGTTGGAGCGCTCTCTTTGGACACTGCTGTCTTGCCGGCTGGCAGCCGATGAATGGGTGCTCGCGCCGGGCTCCGGGGGAGACCTGCGCGAGTCGACTCCGGCGTAGTGCGGGAATCTACCGAAGCTATTCTTGCGTAAAACGGAGCGAACGTGAATCTAGGGGGTAACCTTGCTACTTTGTAACGTAACAACATATACCGCCGCAGGGAATCATTTTATTGGATAACCAACACCTCTGCCATAGATCACTTGAGGTAATCCAACCGCTTTCCCGCCCTGATATAAGTAACAGATGGTTACTCCTTCAGGGCTCTCACAAGGACTCTAATTTTTTTTAATAAACGAAGCTACTTATGATGCACGAAGCTAAACCCTCAAATGTCCCTGTAAAACTGGAGTTAGTCTGAAAATGGGGTGATGGGTTAGTGTAATGAATGATTAACATAACATGAGATAAATACAGAGAATATGATTAATATTATTTTATAAAACTTAACAGAAAAATATAAGAAAGAACAATGCCATCACTCAAAACAATGGAAAAATAATAACTGTAAAAATATTAAGATTACAAGTAAAGTCACCTGAAAGATACAGAGACTGAGGTGGAGTAGACAATACAAAATATATAAAGTTCTAGGAACTTTGCTCAACCAAAATCAACATAACTAGAATGATACACAGCGATATCACAATAAAAGACAAAATAAGAAAAAAAAACTAAAAATTTCTTTTCACACAAAATTATATCTGCCATAGATCACCCCAAGTGGTTCGCTATGTTTGGTGAATTAGCAGGGGTGCCCGTTTTTCAGGTCTTTGCGGCAGATGTGTCCGCCCGCCGATTGCTTGTTAGGCCGGATCGGAAGAGACTGATTGAGGAAGACCTTTTGATCTCTCCACTCTCTTGGAAAATCGCCCCGTAGCGAAAAAGAGTTTTATTCATAAGTTCGTTACTCCTGGACAAACTGACGCCCAAGTTCATACCCACTTCTCACACCTTTTTCCTCACAAGAATTTATTCTCCATCATTTTTCTAAAAAGATCCTCCACACAGCAGCAAGAATTCCATCAGGGCCTATTTTATCTTTTGGGATGCTGTATGGAGGGCCTTTTTAGGGAAAGGAAAGTGTGGAAGTTCTGGGAAGGAAAACGGTATAAGTAATGGGTAGGAATCTGGAGGTCAGCGTGTCCAGGAGCGATGGGCGTATGAATCCATCCCTCCAACTGCGAAAGTCCCTGGAAATATTTTTCGCCTTCTTTCACCTTTTTCATTTATGAGTGGTTAATTTTATCTTCATTGAATAATTTAACATCCCATAAAGATATACATATACATATACACTTTATGGGATGAGTGGTGTCGGACTAACCTTCCCACATTCCGAAATAAATATTCATTATTATCATAAATATTACTATTATACGAAAGGTTCGCAGTTGTTTTATATGGTTTTACCCTCGGGATCCAGTGTTGTTTAAAAATTACACAATTTTGAAGAGTTTATCCCTCAATAACTATTTGTAAATAATATAATAAGTCCGATGTTTGTGAGCATCGCCCATGATGTGTATTTTGTCAGTTATGTCGGCACCCCGCCGAGTATCTCATAACAAAAACACCAGGACATAGCAGCTATTGTCATTGTCACGATTCGAATTGACATTATTTTACAAATCTAAAGATATATTTCATTTAATAAAGTCTTTTGTCACGATAACGTGTTTTAGAGTTAAGCGCGGTTCTTACCTGTATTTCACCTAGTAGTCATAAGAAAAAATTGCTCTATTTTTGAAAAAAATAAGCAATTTTCTTAAAATGCTGCATAATTTCATAAAACCAGAGATTTTTATTCGTACAAATAATCTAAGAACAGTAACAATAATTTTCCCAATTTATCATCAAATTGCGCCCACTGGGTTAAAATAATTACATACACATTACTAGTAGGTAGGCAAATAGAATAAAGACGGATAGGACTAATGGTTCAACTTTTACTGCGGGATACCCAGTAATGTTATGGTAGTCCTTAAGGGCCCGCAACCCGAATTTCTACCGATTTCTTACATATTTCCCTTAAACACGGTAAGTTTTAAAGCTCTTAAAAAATAAATGTTATTTTTGAAGATACTATCTAGACACTGCCCACGCCGAAACGCAAATTATATAAAATTCCCTCGATATAAAAAATTTGCAAAGTATGCTCCAAAAATTATTATAAACACGTTTTTTTCAGTTATTTTACAAGTTATATGTATGAAAAATTCACAATGTTTCTTTAAATGCTGTTTACGACAATGCCCGCAAGATTTTTGCTCTATCTTAAACGAGTCGTGTTTTATCAAACATTTTCGCAATTTTCGCATCGATTTTTTCGCTGTAAATGTGGAAATGGCAAAATAAGGTTGGGAACCGATGCGCGATGGTTTAAACCATCTATATGCATTTATTTATTGAAACTTGTGCAATCTGTAAAAATACGAACTTTTATGAAAACGAGTTTACAAACTCTTTAATATGTAGTAGTTGTTTCGTTAATTTCATACAAAATAATAAAAAAACTGTCAACTATTTTTCCTGTTCAAACGCCAAAATTAGTCATCTGTGGCAGTTTGGCTATGAGAGCACAGATGACTTTTAGGAATAATAGGTTACTTGTACCTAGTTAATGTTTTAATGGAGTTTACTGATAGTGATATCGTCGGTGTAGGCATACACTCCCAATCACGTACACTTACCCGGTGATATAAAATATTAATATTAAAAGTATAAAATATATAAAACAGCATACCAGCAGTATTCAATGTCAGATAAATATACTAATTGCTAGATTCAGGACATCGGAAGGTCTCTCAGACGTCACAATAGCATAAAGAGTATTATCACCGAATAAAATAGACACAGTGGGTATTGTTTAAGTCAGAACTCCGCCATTTTCCACTTCCCTTGCTTAGAAACCGAACAAAGGCATATTTGAAATCGACCCTTTAAACAATCTCAATAAAGGGATGACGCCCCTGGTACTCATAGTCAACGCTATTTCAAATCGGCTATCAAACAGAGTTTATTCTTTGTTGTATTTATTATTTGCCTTTTTTATTATTAAATTCATCTTCATATTTCTTTATTTGATGTCTATTGGGGCGTTTGATCTGTACATATCGATGTTCGAATCGAAAGCACAGGGAAGATAGAAGAAATCCCTTTCATAGATTGTTTGCAAAGTACAAGATATTCTTTTAGAAAGCAACCATAAAATTTTGATGAGCTTTTAATTAGAGGTTCGTTTTATATTTAACGCATTGCTACCGGATGACTCGATGTAGCCTTGAAGAACCCCCATAATAATGGCGAGTTGTTTGAGGAAGCGACTCTCCAGCGATCCTGTATTACATGTACAGTCATCCATAATATCTGAATACAGCCTTAAAGGAAATGGTCCTCGCATCCTCGGGCGGGCGGATTGTGTATTTTTTCCATAGCGGAAAAGGCATTTCCCGAGGCAACTCCTTTCATCCTGAAAGCTGAAAGGGCCGGCACATTGCCCGCATATTATACTGAAAATTCCTCGGTGTTTGCCTCGGTCGTCAAAGGGCAATTGTTTTATTGTTCTAACTGAGCGGAATCTCGATCAATTCCACTGTTTATTTCCGTTTCGTTTCTACATTCCTTTCAAGATGAATTTTCGATGAAGTGAGCATTGACTGCTGCCATTTTCAATATACTTTCTACCCCTTACTACACATATTATCGTTTTCATAAGCATAAGGGCTAATATATATATATATAGACCAGCGATTTCCGAAGTCGGCGAACTGACCTACCTACTAGGGGACGCTGGGAGCATGGGGTTAGGAATATTTAGTTAGTAAAATTAGTTCGGAAACCTTTCATCGCATTGTACAATTATTATTGACGAGTCGAAGGTGTATCTTTTTTGAAGTAAAACTTCTTTACGCATGCTTGACTTGGGGAGTATGCTGGTGAATGCGTGACGAGAGCGTTACGAAAAGTGTGATCGGGCGAGGCGAACGGTTGGGCCTTTACGCACGCACGAGCGGAAGTTGAGAGGGAGATATAAGTTAGTGAAGTTTTGCTTCAGTCGTGTGGTCTAAATCACACTCGTTTTTTTAAATATCGTGACGCGGACATAATAATTATCTTTTAACAATGGAATTATGCGAATACCTACCATCGATATATGTTTGTAACACTATGGTTATAATACACTATATTTTTTATCTGAATTTCTAGGTTTGATGTTTGACCCAAATTTACTAAGACTTATTAGAGATACTACTCAGATTAGGTACTGCACAAATATCACATTTTCATAAATACATTATTTTTTGTATTGAAAAAAAACATGTATGTCAATGATAATGGAATGAGTGCACTAAAGTGAATGCAAAGATTAGTATAATTAATACTGGTCAAAAAATTAGCTGGGGTTCCGTGCATTACCATTATCGGCGCATTATTCGTAGTAAAATATATTCGGAATGATAACAGAACACTTCTTTCCGTTGCACTATACACCGATAGATTCGGAGATTTACATTATTGGAACTAAGAAAACTTGTTTTGAGGATGAGAAGGAAATTGCGGTTTAATCAGCATGGTACTCAAAAACTTCATCACAAAGTCAATAAAGTGTTGTGATGTACACAACGTACACAATAATCAGGGCTAAAAGTGAGCTCGTTTTCAATAATTTTATTTAAATAATTTCACAAATAATTCATTCAACAATAATATATAGTACCTACATCTGGAGTGGAATATATTCTCAGTATCGCACTTGTTAAAGAATATCATTCAGAATTAAAACGTTGCTTGAAATAGCTTTAGCCGTGTTTGTTGACCAGATCTAAGCAACCAGATACTTCACCACATTACTCTTCTCATCTCCTTCTGTTCCACATACCCTTAAGTCTCACAACCAGTGGCGTAGCTACCGAAAGGCTCGAGGTACTGTGCACCGGGCCCCCAAGCTCAGGGGGTCCTCGGACCCTGACCTGCAAACCTCATATTGAACTAGCAACAAATTCTCTCACCTTGTAAATGTAAAATTTATCACTTTTAGAATTTCAAGTAAAAGTCAGCCTTCTGAATCTCACAACTTGATTATTCACAATTGTTTTCAAACATGTAACTGCAACCCTTTAGAAAATGTAGTCCGCATCAAATACCTTGGTGTAAAAATAGATACATTTTTGAGATGGAATGATCATATTAATATGTTAGTAAATAATACTAGGAGACTTACCTATATCTTTAAAGAACTGAGACATATACTAGACAAAGAAAAATTAAAAACTGTTTATTTTGCAATAATCCAGTCTCTGCTTTCTTATAATATTGTGTGCTGGGGATCCTGCCCAAAGACTTATATAGAACCACTTAATATTGCCATAAAAATGATTCTTAAAGTTATGTTCAAGAAAAAAATTAAATATCCAACTCATTTACTTTTTAAGGAATGTAATGTAATGAACGTAAAACAGTTATATATTACACAAACGCTTTGTAGATTATTTAATAATATTAATTTTGCAGAAAGAACACAGCAAATTCGTACTACGAGAATTGGCTCTGGTCTGAACTTTATGGCAATTCAAACTAAATCTTCTTTTGGTCAAAGAAATTATTTTTATCAAGCTCCACTCATATTTAATAGCCTTCCAGAACATATAAAGTCATCTAATTCCTTGTACACTTTTAAGAAGGATCTTAAATTATTTGTGTTAGTCGAGGATTGCCAATTGATTTTCTCTATTTTGTCCTTTCTAAATTATTAGCTAAATGAGTACGTTTATAATAATGAGCTAAAATAATATTATTTTTGTTTGAACCGTTTTTGTTCATCTTCCTCTTGCCAAATCTATAGCATGTTAAATTATATACATATATTTATTATTCGCAACTTAATCCTTAAAAACAAAAAAAAGACAAAAAACTTTATTTTATTTTATTTTAAATCAGATCTCAAAACTATGGTCACCCTAAAAGTCTACATTAATGTAGTACCTAGCGCCATCAGTTTAGTAGGTACCAGTAGGTACCCATAATCTAATCTCAATCTGTAAGAAATACAACACTATTGTACTTTCAAAATCTGTATAATTTTGTGTTATTTTGTTAACTTGTATAATTATTGTTAACCTCAAAACAGGCTTGTCCTAGTGAGGTAACAAATTGTATTGTAAACATTTTTACCTGCAGTGTAAAGAAACAATAAATAAATAAATAAAATAGGATGAAACAAGGCAAGTGTAAGATAGTGCTGTCGGTCAAAGAGTTACTGTTTTTCTAAAATTTGGCATATTAGTAGATTATGATAAGATAATAATCTCGTTAAATTTTTGAAAAACTCCAGAGAACCAGTTAAAAGATATTGAACTTTGATTTTTTTTTCATTTAACATGGAGGTTTATGAGAAATCACCCAGTTTTTATTTAATTTTATAAAAAGTACCATTTAGATTCCATTCAAAATTGAGAAAAAAAAATACATGAAACACTTTAGACACATAATTACTACTTCAGAGCATGTGGTAGTAATATTTATGTTTATCTATTTATAAAAGTATAAAATGAAGTCGCTCACGCTGTCTGTGCGCTTAGAACTTTTAAACTACGCAACGTATGTTAATGCGGTCTTCACTAATAGATAGAGTGATTCATGAGGAAGGTTTTTAGGTACATAATTTGTCAAGGTTTTGTGTAAATTGTTTGAAATACATTATATCTGGCCAAGCGCCAACGGGCGTCGGGCAGCGAGCAGCGTGGTGTGGATTTGATTTAACAGATGCCGTTGGTTATAAAGGTTTCGTTAGCCAGAGCGACGTGTGGCCGTGTCTGCTAGTAATTGATAAATAACTGTCAAAAACGTTCTCCATTCTCCCTCCAAAGCGATTTCTATACCTATACTAAGTACTAGACTAGTCAAATAAGACGGTGTTTTTTACATTTTCTTGCCGTATTTAACCCTTCAGAAATGTGGCGTATTTTCACGTAATTTGCGTGCACATAAACGCATCATTAGAAACATGACAGAATGTCCCATGGGTGCTGAAAACCGGAATTCACCTATGGTTTTGATACTAAATTTGGACTCGCCCTTGGACAGTAAAACTATCATTCTGATAAGAGGATTTTATCTATAACTCCTTATTAGTATGACAATGTCATTATATTGATAAAAAAAACCTTGCTATCGGTACAATAGGCCACTTGCATGGATTTCATAACGACTTGAAAAAAATCGTGTGGATTGATTTTTTTACTAAGATTACGAAAACGTTAGTAAATTTTTTTAGAAATGTACAGTTTTTTTTTTAATAAATAAATCCATTATTTGGGCCCGTGACGTCACTTCATGAAAATGTCCCATCTCCGAAAACGTTCCTATTAATTTTATAAAATTCCCCACAGATTTTTAAAATTTTATATGGCAACACTTTGATTTCAGGCGAATTTTTGAATTTGACATTTAATGTTCACTAGATTTATGTTTGTTCTTTGCGAACTTATCATTTGGTTTGACTTTTTGACAGATGTCATGAAAAGAACCCCTTACATTTTACGCTGTCTGTATGTGTTTTAGAGGTATAATGGTAGTGGTGCTGATTTTAACAAAATTAAATTTTATAATATTCTTATAATTATTATAATTTACAAGTACAAGTAATTTACATTGGATTTAGTAATATATACGTTGAACATTATAATGTTTTACGATCAAGGAAAAAATATTTATGAGATGTAATATTTTTGGTATGCCTCGTTATTATCCTGTGCCCTTTCTTGTGGAAAATGTTCTTTTTTTTTAATGGTTTTCGGCTATGTAATTATCGTTTTTTCGCAACCATAAAATTATGTCCCGTCTTTCCGGTTTATAAAAAAATGGTCTGATTTTTCAGATTGAAATTTTCAAAAAATCGCCAGGGTTTCAAAAAAACGATTAAAAAAACTGAATGTCTTAGAATATTTGCCTACACCGGAATTTTTTTTTATTTAAATGTGATGCAAGTGGCCTATTGTAAAAAATCGAGAATGTATTCAAAACGCAATCGTAATGGCAGGAACGCATAAAAGTCCGAGGGACGGGTTAAACCATTGAACAGGGTGAAAAGCAGAGTAGTCGTTAAAATAATAGCATTCCCTAAAATGAAAATAACGAAATGGAGTGTCTGTTTCGCTTTTATAGCCCGGGTTTTACAATTGAAGATTCCAGAATACATTTATTCCGGGTATTAAGGAACACTTACTTGACTGAAAGGATATTTTGAGGGAAGATTTTATGGAAAATATTGTTTTTGGGCAGGGGCGGACTGTCAATCCATTCAAGCCCAGAATTTATCTTGTCTTGCTAGTGAGAGCTCCGCTGGAAACTCTCCCTCTCTGTTACTTGCTTCCCTTATACAAAGTAAGTTAGGGAAGTTACAATGGAGCAGTCCAAGCAAGGGCGTAGCGCCAAGTTATGATTATGGTATGGGAAAGGGGGGGGGGGGTGCATTAAGAAATCTCTTCATATTATAAAGCTCTGCAACCGGGCTCGAAAAGAAGAAGATGGAGAGTTACGAAATTACGAATTTATTTATTTATTAATTAACGCCCTTTTTCGGGGCTTTTACATATGAATAATAAGAAATATACAGTATTTATTGTACATAACTGAACTGCCTTCGTAACAATATTTTATATTTGTTTAAAGATAAATTGAAGATGTCCACTGACTTGGTATAATTGTTTCCCTCCATTAGTATTCTGGGTAAAGAGGAATACATATGGTAGTTAGTTCCAGAATTACTGCACTGAAATAAATCCTGTCTTCTAGTATTACGTAGTGGAATCCGGAAGCTTATCAATTCGAGCAATACCGGACTGTCAACTAAATCATTTGGAATTTTATACAGAAATACCAAGTCAGTGAAAGTTCTTCTGTCTGACAATTTGAGCATATTCATATCATTCAAAATAGTATTGTAGTTCAACATAATTGCTGGAATGTTAGAGGAGAGCGCTAACATTTACAGCGACAAAATCAATGCGAAAATTGCGAAAATTTTTAATCAAACACGACTCGTTTAAAATAGAACAAAAATCTCGCGGGCATTGTCTTAAACAGCATTTAAAGAAACACTGTGAATTTTTTCACATAAGTTGTAAAATAACTGAAACAAACGTGTTTATAATAATTTTTGGAGCATATTTTGCGATATTTTTCTATCGTGGGAATTTTATATAATTTGCGTTTCGGCGTGAGAAATGTCTGGATATTATCTTCAAGAATAACATATATATTTTTTCAAGTGCTTTAAAACTTATCGTAGATATGTAAGAAATCGGTAGAAATTCGGGCTGCGGGCCCTTTTAAAGTCATCCGACGCGTCTGTCCGTCTGTATATCTGTCTGTCTGTCTGTTCGCGATAATCTCAAAAACGACAGAACGGATTTTCTTGCGGTTTTCGCCAATAGATAGAGTGATTCATGAGGAAGGTTTAGGTATATAATTGGTCAAGGTGTTGTGTAAATTGGTTTAAATATATAATTTATAAAGGAGAATTTCTGTATGTGGTGAGCAAGCGGGCTGGCAAGCGGGCGGTGGTGATTTGATTTGTATGCAAACTAACAGATGGCAGTGGTTATAAAGGTTGGGTAACCATCCAGTAGCTGGCGTTGTGTTTCATTAGCCACAAGAACGCGATGCCTTGCAGCTAGTACTGACTATATTTATTATATTTATGTATATCTTTAGTGTAGTTGGGGTATTCTAGCAGGATACACTGCTTTCTGTGTTAATAAGGAAAGTGAGGCCACAGTTCAAAAAATAATTGCGATTTGATCGCTGTGATAATTTTTAATATCAAAGTCACAATTTAGAAACACCAATGAAAAAATAACTTCGTCCAGCGAACAAAGATCAGTGAAAGAATGAACTCGCTCGTCACTTCTCCCCCCCCTTCTCCTATATCCTCCCCAATCCCCCTCTGGTTATGTCTGTGTGTCAGAGGTACGCTTTTAGGACGCATTTGTCTTAGTTGGGCAGTTGTTTGTTCGTGGTAAGTTTCAGCAAAGCTTTTCAAAAATCTAAAAATAGATACCTACGCATAACGTTAAACATCGCAAAAGATTCATTTATAAGTTGGTGGCATTTTTGGTTTTCAAAACAACAGAGTTGACGAAATAATTTTTCCTGTCAAAAATTTTGTTGTTAATTGTTTGTCAAGGGAAATGGAGGTTAAAATAGGTACCAAAGAATACTTTTCCACTTTCACCCCAACAATTTCTGAAGAACCTTCTTCTAACTAACTAACTAACTAACTAACCATCACGCCGTTTCCCCGCAGGGGTAGGCAGAGAGGACGGACCGCCAAACAACTCGGTCTTGGCACACACTCTTTGCCTCACTCACATTCATACATCGTCTCATACATACTCTTCTATTATTCTGACTTTTGACATGGCCCGTCTCAAGTATCTGATTTACTTGATCGTGCCATGTCTTCCTCGGGCGTCCTCGACTTGTTCTACCATTCACATTTGCATCATATATTCTTTTAACACTACTTTCTTCGTTCATTCGCTCTACGTGCCCAAACCATCTGAGGGTCCCTTTCTTAATTTTGCTCATTATACTTACATTAGCCTTACATTCTTTGCGGATATCCACATTTCTAACACGATCATACATGGTTTTACCACACATACGTCTCAGAGATCTCATTTCAACAGCACTCAGTTTACTTTCATCCTTCCTCTGCCAGTTCCATGCCTCACTGCCATACATCAGGGTAGGTACCAGGACTCCATTGTGGACTGCTAGTTTCGCTTTTATTGAAAGTTTTTTATTAGCTCCAACGGCATTCAGTCCTCCATTAATGGAGTTACCGGCATTTACCCTCCTTTCAATATCTCTATCAGCCTTCCCATCTCTCGTAAACATACTACACTGTTTTCGTACTCTCTCTTTCAAACACCATCAGCCTTACTAAAAAAAAACCACAGCGCGACCAATTAACTGTGTTATTGTAATAACATAATTAATCCCCGTATACACTAAATCACGTTTTATTACCAATAACGTTTCTTGCGTGATCACGCTGTTAAAATGCATTAAGATCTGACAACATTGTAAATGGTTTTAATTTCCTAGGAAACAATGTTGTTTTAATTCTTCTCCGCTAGGGGCATTATTGGTGCTCCGGTGCATATCGGCCCGCGATGACAAAACAGTTCGGTGTGTTTATGGCGGGATATGGAAAATTTTGTTAGTGCCTAAATGTTGTGATTTTACTAAATAATTTCTATTGTAGTGACGAATTTACTCTTCTGTTCACATAATTTATATATTTACCATATTATTTGTGTGGCTTACATCAGTTTAATCAAGTTATTGTACAAACGCCGTACTTTCAAAGTTGAACTGTCAGAATATTGTTTTTTATAGGTTACTTAGATAAAATTTTCATTTTAAGATCTTTATTTTAAAAGAATTTCTTAAAAGTGATATTTTTTTATAATATTAATATCTAATACATGTGTTCGTAAACGTATCAAAAAAATTAACGTCTTTAGAGATGCAAGAAATCTGTTTTAAATTTCGCTATTGTTTCTAAGTTATTTTTTTGGCAATAAAAAAAACTTTGAAATTTTTTATTATTTTTTTATTGTATACACGATAAAAAAGTGAGGTGATAGTTTCCTTCCAAATTTACTACATAAAAGGACTGTGTTTTTTAAATTTTGATTTTATTTAAATTTCTCTACATTTTGGTCAAAAATGTTGTCGGAGGAAATTTTTTTCCATGTTTTTCCGAGTTTGAATCATAAAATATGGCAGTTTTTGAAAGCTAAAGTGTATTTCAAATACTCAAATCTAAAAGGTAATTTTATCTAGTTTTCATAAATGGTATTTGTTTTTACGACACCTTCAAAAATAAGAAATATATAGAACATTCAAAATACTATGGAAAAATTACAAATATCGTTCGGACATCAATGGTTAAAACAGAGATAAACTACCCTCTCAGGCCGTGGAAACCATGTGTATTTCTTTCAAAGAACAAATTTTTAATTAGTAATGTTTTCACATCCGCGGCCGTTTGTCAATTGAATAAAATTTTCACTGGGTTTTTTAGTAAGGCTGCATGACTTTAGGTTATCGCTCTTTATAATGTGAATTTGCAACGATTTAGGAGAATATTAATGATTAGGTTTTTTATAAATTTACTTAACTTTTTTAAAACACGATGGCCTGACGTGGTCGAGGGGTAAGGCTCTTGACTTGCAATCCGAAGGTCGCGGGATTTAATCCCAGCGTGTGCAAATATATGTGACGTGATTAAATTGTGTTAGTTCACAATTAATTCATTACAAATAATATTTAGAAACGATTTTAGATTTTCACGGCCAAAAATATTTTTGTTATTAGTTTTTGGGGTATTATGCCGTGTTGCGCTACCTCCTTCTTAAGCCAACGTTGCAGTGTCCATCATCAGGGCAGATGTGTAATAGTTAGGGGTGATGTTTGTACTTATCTACTTAGGAGCGATACCGTGTCGCCAGCTCCACTCCTCTACGAGCTGGCGCTACAATATAGGCCAATATAGGCGATACAATATAGGTCCTACTTCAACATGTTTTTTTGCGTTTAGCCTTGATATAACCGTCAATTACCGAATACCAAGAACTATTCAGCTTAGCTCCGTCGTCTCTATTAATATTTCTAGGATTTTTGTGAATTTCAATTGCCTCCGTAATCAGGCGTGCTCTATGAGTTTTGGGTCTTCCCAGGACCTCGGGGTTTTGTCTCAAGTTTGTTATTGAAATTCAAAACACATCTGCCCTGATGATGGACACTGCAACGCTGTCCGAAACGTTGGCTAAAGAAGGAGGTAGCGCTACACGGCATAATACTCCAAAAACTAATAACAAAAAAAATAAATAATATTTAGTATATTTCCGGCACGTTCCAGAGTCGAAGATACTCTCATTGGAGGGGACCCCACCACTTTCCCAACGGCGTTATAAGGAAACATATGGTTTCCTCCTTCACCGCACACGTCAAGACTCTACTTTTTTTTGAACGAAGCTACATTTATTTGAACGACTCTAGACCCCCCAATGTCCATGCATACGGGGTTAGTAAGCAGTATGCAAGTACTTACATTAACATTATACAAAAGATAAATAGAAGTAGCAGCCCGTGGAATAATTCTTCTGAAATAGGTAACATAAAAAAGAGATAATAGTGTTAGTAAAATAAAAAGAAAAATAAAAATAACGGCTATGACCAGTCGAAGAAACCTTCTGTAAATAAAATAAGTAATGAGGAAAAAACAGTTATATGATTATGTTATAATGTAAGTAATTACTATAGTAGCGGAAATAAAATAAAATATATAAAAAAGCCAGAGAAAGTATTCCATGGACCACCGGGCAGTCCCAATGAGAATACGTATAGCTATCGGCCCAACCGCAGACGATGCTCGAAGTCCGCGTCCTTTAGCCGGTTCCCCGATTTTGCCTCGAAGCAATGTACTTGGGAGAGAAGGGGAAGTTTTTGAAGACCTTGAGGAAAGATGAGCGTCGGGTTACCGGAGGGGGGACGGAAGGACATCGAGACCGCACGGTTACGCCTCAGGCCAACGCATGTCGAAGATATTCTCAGTATCGCCCTGGTGTAAGATCACCATTCAGAATTAAATCGTTATTTGAAATGTCTTTAGCCGTGTTTGGTGAGCAGATCTGAATAGCCAGGTACTTCCCCACCTTCTTCTTTCCCAATCTCCTCCCCCCGCTCTTACAACCTTCAGCCTCA
Organism: Limnephilus rhombicus; assembly: GCA_929108145.2. Lineage (NCBI taxonomy): Eukaryota > Metazoa > Arthropoda > Insecta > Trichoptera > Limnephilidae > Limnephilus > Limnephilus rhombicus. The sequence continues at coordinate 46,942,703 of OV815273.1, read as the reverse complement.
CAACATACCCCAATTGGGGATGCCATAGTCTCAATGGCTCCAAACGGTAGCAGCTGGTACTCTTGAGAGGTAGTCACTTAAAAAGCAACACAAACAAAAAAGAATATGGGAACAAAGGGGGAAAGTTTCAATAAACCAAATACTTTATTCCTTTATAGTATTTCATTTTATAGGAATAACCGCAAAGAGTTGTCCTCATCAATGTAATATTTAATCATTGAATACGAAGATAATACTAATAAATCTAAATGAAATAGAACAAGACACAGAAAATAAAGAGGTTACGGTCGCAACAGGGAATCGAACCCAGTATCACTGAATTAACGGGACAACGTTTCTCATCACTCTCGTGTTTTGTTATATTTCGTTTAGATTCATGAATATTATCTTCTTCTTCAATTATTAAATACTTTACAGTTTTATAAGTTCATCGACGGATTTTATTAGTACGAGCATATTACATTTTGAAACCTGCGTAAATAAATAATTTCATGTAAATTGCATTTAATGAAAACGCCATCGAACAAATAATTTTAAATATTTTTCCTATTATAAATGCATCCATCAATTTTAAAAAAAAAACATCCATAAGGGCTATTTGTAGAGTTTGTTGATTCGTATTTCTCTGTATTTCGCTTGGCTAGTTCACTCATTAGTAAGAGTAAGAGTTTTATTAGTTGATGGAAACCATTAACATCGTCCATGGATTCCCTTTCATAACAATAGAGAAGTTCAGAGCCCCAAAAAAAGCTTTTTGTCCGATTGCTTGAGTGGGATAAGTAAAAAAAATATTTTACCAAATAATATTTTTGGCAACATGTAGGTAATAGAATTACCCACTGGTTCGGATATTTTTGTTCACTTTTGGCAGATTAACCACCATTTTAAATTCTAGTTCCCGGAATTCTCTTCATTTGTGATAGATAAGTATTTAATCTGAAACGAATGCCTTTCAGAAAATTTAATCAAACATCCCTGGAAACAAGGCACATTTGTTACAGAATTTATACAGGGAATAGCGTTCGGATTAATGTTTTGATCTTGTAAATGATAAGAGAAAATCGAATAAAGAGGTTTGTTCCCAGAAATAAGATCATAATTGTATTTTATTATGTTAGTTGATACCGTTTTAGATACCTAATTCAATCCAGAAAAGCCTTTTTAATGGAATCTGCCAAATATACGAGGGTTATATTCAATACTTAAACTTACGAACACCGACAGTAACTACACGACAAAATACACTATTATACTGTAGCATTCATAAGCGGAACTACATTGCCCACTCTCCGATACAACGATTTCACACTATGGGAAATCAGTACTTAGGTGATTTTGACATATTTAACATAAACTTGGCGAAATTTGTTGATCTTGTAAAAAACTTATTCCAAAACTATTCCTAAACCTATCTGTTTTCTGAAAACCTATGAAATCGCTGTATTTTTGTACTTCTATGACTTGTGTGCTTTTTTATCAAATTTTATTTTTATTATTTCTGTATATGTTAAATAATCTGTCATGAATTATTTGATACTACCAATATGTAAAAGCCCATTGGGCGTTAAATAAATAAATAAATAAAATAAATAATAAATATTAATACTTGGTAGTCAATTTAAATACCACAAATTTTATGGTACTTATACAAATTTAGAAAAATCAACAATGTATTTTGATTAACCTTTTTCCTAAAAGCGACAAAGCACTGAAATAGACATTTATGAAAGAGTTCGTTACAGTCAGAAAATCATCTCTTAGAAGTGTTAAGAAGCAGTTTGTTTTTTCTGAATCGAGGATTAATTACTGAGTGATGAAGAATAATTGGAAGAAAAAAATCGAATGTCTCAATCAAAAGTACAGCCAAATTTTACTTTACTTTACTCTGTTCCATGGAAGTCATTAAGGTGGATAAATTTATTACGGTTTTTAAATTAGGTACGTTGCTGTAAAAAACAGCGAAAATCTACGATGAAATCTTAAATAATAATTGAAGAAAAAAGGTAGACCGAATTTCTTATTTATTGGAAAAGATTATTATGTACGTGCTCGTTGATTGAAAAATGTATTGACTTTAGCCAGTAATAAAATTCAACCAAAGAATTCGTCTCTCTTATGAGTGCTATTTTAAGTTGAGACGTAAATTCACGATGCCGTTATATTTAACGTTAGTATATTTAGCGGGAGGCTCCATACGGGTACAAAAGTACAAACGGGCTCCAAATTGTAAAGGCAGGTAGGAAATTTTCAGTTTTCACATCAAAGGAAAGTAAAAGGACTGAGGAATAATTATTTATACAAAAGATAACATGACGCGGTGAATTAGAATATCAACGATAGAGACGAACTCGACGGTAGACAGCGCCGATAACATTTGAGGGGGCTTTTGACTGGGCTGTGTGGTAGGGTTCTAGTTCTAATCTCGATACGGACGTGAAGATAGGTGACTTAATTAAAACATATCATGTTTTATACGATGTGTTTAGACGAGGGAAAAGCTCATGGTGCAGCGGCGGGCAAACCGCCACCGGTTAAGCTGAGCGAGCAAGCTTCGAAAATATGGATTTTTTGTGAGAGAATATTATCGATTTAATTTTCTTTTCTTCAAAAGTGGTGAGACGAGGTTTGCATATTGCTAAAATTGCTAGTACGATCTCGTTGGTTCATATGTCGCTGGTTCATAACCGAGCGATGGAAAATAAATATAATTTTGTGAATCTGGGGCATAAGTCAGAAAGTACTCTCAGATGTCTTTTTATTTTAATTCCATAAAAGTTCATGTCAGACATCCACGATCAGTGAAATTGTGGCCAATATAATGTGTAAATAAAAAATGGTGACCGGACAACTCATAGCCTCCTCAGAAAAGTCATCAAAAGTGATGATAAAAAAATATTTAAAAAATTGGTTAAAGAGGTTACGTTAGGTTAGGATTAAAGGCTATTTTAAAATTATGTTTTTCATGGCTTTTAATGACTTTTCAAAGAGGTGATGAGTTAGTTGACTTGATTGTGTTGGAATGGAATCAAAAAAAAATCGACCTCTTTTAGGCAAAGAAAACGACACAATTGTCTTTCTTGAATACATATTTTTTTTGGGTGACCGGCCAACTTAGAATGAAATCAACTCAGAACCTTGGACTTGGACTTGGATATTATTTATTGACAGAGTTCCTAAACAATGAGTTTACTGACTCTAGCATAATTACAATGGATTTTCTATGAAAATTTGCCTGGAGGGATTTTTATTTTTGGTTGTGAGAAATGAAACTTAAAACTATACTGCGACTTGATGCAGGAATTATTATTATTATTTTTTTTAATATTATTATTATTTTAAATATGTACTTAATTGGCAAGGAGTAGCTTGTGGAGGATTACTTTAGGTCTTTTTATCAACTCAGAACCACCGCAGAAAGGTCATTAAGAGTAATGATAAAAAATGGTTAAAAAGCTTAGATAAATTATTATTTTTTAATTTATAAACTAACGTTTAGACAAGATTTTTATGCATAGCACAAAGGGTAACAATTATTTCAAGCAATAATTGTCAGCCTGAAACACTCATTTACATTGAAAAATCTTCCGAGAAAAGATACTTGCCGCCAACGGGACTTGAACCCGTGTCCTTCCGATTGCCGGTCGAATGCTCTGACCACTGAGCTATGGGGGCTTATCAAATACCCGCCAAATAATTCAATATATACTAGTGTTTCATTCAACAATTACTGCTTGTTATATTTTTTCCACCTGAAAACAACCAACTTTATTTTTGCGAGGAAGACATTGTTAGTGTTAAATCCCTCGCTAGGTGGCGTCAATATTTAACAAGTTTAAGTATTTCCCCAATAAATGCAGACATAATTTGTCTCGACGCCACCTAGCGAGGGATTTAACACTAACAATGTCTTCCTCGCAAAAATAAAGTTGGTTGTTTTCAGGTGGAAAAAATATAACAAGCAGTAATTGTTGAATGAAACACTAGTATATATTGAATTATTTGGCGGGTATTTGATAAGCCCCCATAGCTCAGTGGTCAGAGCATTCGACCGGCAATCGGAAGGACACGGGTTCAAGTCCCGTTGGCGGCAAGTATCTTTTCTCGGAAGATTTTTCAATGTAAATGAGTGTTTCAGGCTGACAATTATTGCTTGTAATAATTGTTAAGCTTAAATAAGGTTAGGGTTACCGGCTATTTTAAAATTATTTTTTCGTAGCTTTTAATGACTTTTCTGAGGTGGCTCTGAGTTGGTTTCATTCTTTTTCAAAATCGGTGGAGTGCAACCATTTTTTGACATAGGCACTTCTAACATTACCTAACCCTCAGAAATAAAATGGTTTTCTTTTAATATTTAAAAAATATGTAAAATCAGATAACATTACGAACGCGTGATTTGATAAAAACAAAAAAGGCATTTTAATTAGTTACAAACTTAACATCTTTAAAACATATACAAATTATGTTTATCTTAAATTGGAAGTTAACTTTTATTGGAAGTAAAGTTTTACTCCCTCAAAACTATTGTCGATTCAAAATCAAAGATATATAATAATATGGAATGCCAGAATCCACATTTCCCCCGAATCTTCAATAAACACGGGCAGATAAATACATCGATTCAGCGAGGCCAGTGCACAACAGCGTTCCCTCTTCTTCCCACTTAACCTACTTTTCTGTCAAACTCCATCCCCTCAAACTCCTCATTATACTTCTGGTCCACCTCATTTTCCTGGTTCATTAACTCTCCGGCCCAACCTTTGTCAGGACCGGGCACAATGCGACTCCAAATTACGGGGTCTGGAGCGTTTTATTTATATTGCGATCATTTGTTTTATTTCTTTGAGCATTTTTTGTCCCTCGCGTTCCAACTGTCATTCTCATAATATTTCGACAATTCTCTTTGCGTCTGCCTTCCACGAAGCTCTGGACCTTCATCATTTCTTATATCAAAGCAGTGATTATATTGTGATAAAGTTCTATTCTCCGGGAATAGTTTGTGGCAGGAAGTGACATTTCGGACCCTAATATTCGAGCTTTTTTTTATTTTGTGAAGGAAACAGAATGATGACTGACACAGCTGCCGATCTATAAGTCCAACCATAATGTGAACATTAAGAATATTATTCAAAGTGTTGGGGAATGAAAGAGTGCACAGAGGGATAGATGCAAATATAAAGTATAATCAAATTTAACCCTGATAACCCCTGCGGGTGGTTTTGGTTCGGATTCGCCTAGTTTAAGTGTTGGTGACCATTTTATAAATCCGTTAGAAACTGTATAAAAAAAGCAGGTCCCTCGGATCCAGTGATAGCTAGTTACCGGTAAAAAGTAACCGCGACAGGCAACGACGTCATTTACAATATATACAATACAATATTTTATTTATTTATTTATATGTAAAAAGTATATTTACATTGGGTTTTTCGATGCCTGTCTCACTAGGATATACCTGTGTCCAAACGCGTGCTAGATATTACAAAGTGGTATTATTATTCACAACTGCAAGTTACAATACACCCGGAGAGATTCACGAAAGTACCAATCCAATAGTACTTGCGCCCGACATTCCTCACGCTAGCTGTTAAAGTAAGTTGTGCCATCTTTTGGCATGGCTTTAATTCGGTTCTATTACAAAAGTAGATTTGTAACAAACTTCAAGTACGAAAACGGTTTTGCATAAGGCCCGGCTTCAGAGTTGTACTCGTAGTCGGATTCTTAAAATTTAACCGTACAGACGTTAGCGTAATAATAACATCAGATAACTCAATTCAAGCAACGTTTCCAGTCCAAAGCAAAAATGTATTTATAAAATTTAAAAAACTTTGAGATTCATTGGGAATAATCCTTATAAAATTTTCCTTGCCAAAATCAGGATCAGCCTTACTAAAAAACCACGTGAAAATTTTATTCAATTGACAAACGGCCGCGGATGTGAAAACATTACTAATTAAAAAATTGTCCATAGAAAGAATTACACATTGTTTACACAGCCTGAGAGGGTAGTTTATCTCTGTTTTATTAATGATGTCTGAACGAAATTTGGAATTTTTCCAAAGTATTTTGAATGTTCTATATATTTCTTATTTTTGATAGTGTCGTAAAAACAAACACCATTTATGATAACAAGATAAAAATACCTTTTAGATTTGTGTATTTGAAATACACTTTAGTTTTAAAAAACTGCCATATTTTAAGATTCAAACGCGGAAAAAAATGGAAATAAATTTCTTACCAAAGCATTTTTAACAAAAATGTAAAAAAAATCAAACTTTAAAAAACACAGTCCTTTTATGTAATAAATTTGGAAGGAAACTGTCAAAACTGGAAAAGATTTAAAACAGATTTCTTGCATCTCTAAAGACTTTACTTTCTTTGATACGTTTACGAACACGTGTATTAGATATTAATATTATAAAAAATTATCACCTTTAAGAAATTCTCTTAAAATAAAGATCTTAAAATGTTAATTTTATCTTTTAAGTAACCCATAAAACAACATTCTGACAGTTCAACTTGAAAGTATGGTGTTTGTGTAATAACTTGATTAAACTGATGTAAACCACACAAATAACATGGTAAATATATTAATTATGTGAACAGAAGAGTGAATTCGTCCCTACAATAGAAATTATTAAGTAAAATCAGAATATTTAGGTACTAACAAAATTTTCGACATCCCGCCATAAACACACCGAGCTGATTTTCATCGCGGGCAGTTGAGGACTAATGCTCAGGCGCGCCAATAATGCCCCTTGCGGAGAAGAATTAAAACAACATTTTTACCTAGTAAATTAAAACCATATACAGCGTCATTTTAACAGCGTGACCACGTAAGAAAGTTTATTAGTAATGTATCGTGTTTTAGTGCACAAGGGGTTTATTTATGTTATTGCAATAACACAGGTTATCGGTCGTGAAAATTTTTTTTAAGTAAGGCTGGTAGTCTTTGGATCCAAAATCAAGAAGCTATTCGGTTTTCCACTGAGGTTTGCGAAACTTGAGATATCCCCTTATTTAATGTTTAGCTCTAAGGCTCTGTGGTAAGCGTTCAAAAAGAAGAAGAAGATAGTTTGGAAGGAATGAAATTAAATACGAACGTTACAAGGAGTGCGGTAATATTTAAAAAAATCCATTAATATTAAAGCGCGCGAGCGAAAATATTTAATAAAGCATGACTTATTTATTTTAAAATAGGCAAAAATCTCCAGACAAATGTCTAAAGTAGAATTTAAAGAAACACTTCGATTTTTTTCATATTTATGACATGTTAAATAACAGATCAAAACGTGTTTTTATAAATTTTTGGAGCGTACTTCGCGATTTTTTTCTATCGAGTAAATTTAATATAATTACTGTTTCGGCTCGGCAAGTGTATAAATATAAATTTAAAACATAACACACATTTTTTTAAGAGCTTAAAATCTTCAATTTCAACGAAATATGTTATAAAACGGTGGGAAATCAGATTGCGGTGTCGTAATATACCATAATATTTTCTGAATGTGACTTTGAATCGCAGAATTCATCGCTCAAAAATGAATAAAAAAAATTCTAAAAAGGAATATAAAAATAATAATCCAGCTCTATTACTTTTGATAAAATTCTCGGTAAAAATATCACGTCTCACTAAGAGATATTACAGAGAAAAACCCTTTTCATAGCGGTGCAGGCTTTGAAAAACAACCTTAAAACAAAAATGTGATGCTCCAGCTCGACAGTAAAATAATTGTTGCAGTGGGACAAGGATATCGAAACCGTTGTTTCATCTATAGTATTATATCCCCGTCTAAATTTACCGATCTTTTGTATTTATTGAACATCCCCTGAGAGCTGCAAATATGCATATTCTTTCATAGTTCGCACTCTCAATGCGCATGCTCTAATAATTAATATTAATGTGTAACGTTTTTTCAGTTATTTTACAAGTTATAGTTGTGAAAAAATTCACAATGTTTCTTTAAATGATATTTGAGATACCTTCCACGAGATTTTTGCTCTATTTTAAATGAGTTGTGTTTTATTAAACATTTTCGCAATTTTCGCATCGATTTTATCGCTTTAAATATTAGCGCGTTCCTCTAACATTCGTAATAACATATCTCTCCATCATCTTCTTTTTGAAGGCGGATGCGACGCCTTAAGGCTTTGCAACCGGGCTCGAAAAGAAGAAGATGGAGAGATACGAAATTACGAATGTTAGAGGAGAGCGCTAACATTTAGATGCGAAAATTGCGAAAATGTTTAATAAAACATGACTCGTTTAAAATAGAGCAAAAATCTCGCGGGCATTGTCTTAAACAGCATTTAAAGAAAGACTGTGATTTTATTCATACATATAACTTGTAAAATAACTGAAAAAAACTTGTTTATAATAATTTTTGGAGCATACTTTGCGATTTTTTTCTATCGAGGGAATTTGATATAATTTACGTTTCGGCGCGGGCAATGTCTAGATACTATCTTCAAGAATAATATATATTTTTTAAGAGCTTTAAAACTTACCGTGTTTTAGGGAAATTTGTAAGAAATCGGTAGAAATTCGGGTTGCGGGCCCTTAAGTATTGTTATATTTAACGGTAACTTGGGCGATTAGCGCAATACAAAGTTTTGATATTTAAAAAAAACGGTTTGGGAAAATAGATATATTTTTTCCCATATACTCGTACATTAATTTGAGTGAGAGCCTTCTTCTTCTTCTTCTTGTGCTCTGTCCGTTCAACGGACGTTGGCTATCATGTTGGCTATGCGGACTTTGTTTACTGCAGCCCGGAACAGCTCCACGGTAGACTGGCCATACCACTGTCTCAGGTTTTTCAACCATGAGAGCCTGGTACATATAATATTTTCGAAATTATAAAAAAATAATTAGAATCGCATTCGAAAGACCTTTCTCGGTGAAAAAATATTATAATGTTATGTAATTTGTGATGAAAAGGACTTGCCTCACAGGCCAACAACTTTGTCACTCATCAAAAAATAATATCCACTGATAAAATAATACACTTATCACTGAGTGTAGTGTTGAGTACCTCATACAAAAGGCACCTCAAATGTCCCACACAAAAACGTAAAATGTCACCCCACCTCACAAAATGTATTTGTAACAACTATTTTTCTTTGTGTTAGTACAAATATCATGTTGTCACATATGGGACAAATATGTGGTGGGACAAATATGAGGTGTGAGGTGGTTGGTGTATTGGACTACATTCATGTCATGTCACGTATGGGACAAATATGAGGTGGGGTGTGAGGTGGTTGGTGTATTGGACTACTAATGTCATGTCACGTATGGGACAAATATGTGATGAGGTGGTTGGTGTATTGGACTACATGTCATTGTTATGATAAAATATTTATTAATATAACTCGCCGTTTATTTTATCATAGAATTAGGCAGGTACCTAATTTCAAGAGGTGATTGAATAAGATTTAAAAAAAATAAACATCAATGTAAATTTATTTTTGAATAATGGAAGCTAAATTATTCAATTATTTTTTGAATAAGGTATTTAGGACTTGAAAAAACTTGCAGCTTCACTTGTTGGCCTAGAGACCGAGGTGGTGGACTCTATACTGAAAGTCTAACGTGATTTCTATTTCAAGTCGTTTCGTGCGTTAATTTTAAAATTTTTAAAAATTAACGCACGAAACAACTTGAAACAGAAATCACGTTAGACTTTCAGTAATTTTGGAGGGATGGATTAAAACGTCCACAGCATCCCAGCGGCCACCTGTGTGGAGCTAATGTTAAAACCAGGTTTTCTGAAATTCTCTAGCCACGCCCCCCCCCATTCTCACCCGTAAGCTAAAATATTGTCATTACACCTCAACACCTCACTTCAGTATTTGAGTACCTCATACAAACATATCCTGATGTCGTGTCCTACCCAACACTAACTGAGTGGTCCCCATTATGGCAGATTCTTGTCCCATTTCAGTTCCTGATCAAATTTTGAAAGATCAAGATCATAGACGGTTGACAAACAATGGCCAAAGCGGACTGCTAATCAGCGGTTCAAACATCCTCACCCAAGAAGAAATTTAACAATGTACGAGTATATGGTAGGCGGTTGCCATAAATCTACACTTATTACAAAAACTTACAAATATGAGAGTGACATTCTTTAGTCATTGATTTTCTTCAATGTGGTATTACTACGCTGTCAAAAATGATGACGCAATTTTTCGCCGCGGCTGCCAAGCTGTCAGAGGCGAGAGGAGGTCGGGGATCGCAGGCCACTAAAGGAAACGAGTAATTTATCGATGTGTGTTATTAGAAAACTTTGGCGAGATAAGCATTCCGCCGGCCGAACCATTTGTCTTTTCCCTACACCCAGTTTAAGTTCTGAGCTCTTCGTAGTAATGGAACTATTGGCCGTATTTTTCTCAAGGATTTCAATTAATCTTTTGAAACTTGTGATTTATGCGATTTTCAGCTATTCATCAAACATAATACTAGTTTAACCTATTCATTGATATAACATGTATACTTTCACGCTTCTCCGCAAATTCTAATTTGCATGAAAAATTACCTCTTACCAATTTCCGTTAATTTCATAAAACTTCATATGCAAAAGTCACAGAGGTAGGTAATAAGTGGACACCTTTTAAGTATCAAAGTTTTCTTAATTACGCATGAATTAGGTAGGCACTTCAAAATGTTTTGAACAACATTATAAATATTAACGCTGTTGTAATAATATAAGTACACCACGATGAGGTGAGCATAGCTCACGAAACGTGTCGGCTGTATACAGATAAACCTAAACAATAAAAAGTGTTTATTATTTTTTGGTTGGTGCCACAAAACGCGTTTGTTATGTTTGAAGAAGATAAAATAAATAGTTCTTTTTCAATTTGATAAATATAAGCTATTATTTTTGGCCGAAATTCAAACGTAGGATAGAAGAATATCTGTATATATTGACTGAGGTTCGTTCACATACTTTTTTCCAATAGGAAAATAATATAGGATCATCCGCTTTTTGCCAGCGATTCGCGAAATATAATATTTTCACACATAAAATAAATTCTTCTATAAAGATTCAGGTTCAGCAGACAACAGCACAATAGGGAGATTTACGACCGAAATGTGATCAAAGAAAGGCGTCCGTCGTTTTGTTTTTCGCATTTCGCCCAAATTCAAAATGGCTGCTGATTCTCACCAGGTTGGAGGTCTTCCTCCCTGCCAACTTTGCGCCAGACTTCCCGAAGAATTAATTACATGTCACCACTTGCCTCGCGTGTGGGCGCTTTCAATTTATAAAGCTGGATGGTAATCCCCGTTAAGAGTTGCCAATTTGGGCTCAGACCCGCTTTTGTTAGAATGTATGTTTAAAAAAGTTTTGCCAACTTATTTAAACATACATTCTAAAAATTTTGTTTTGAGTTAAAATTTTTTTACTTGTGTTGTATCAATTCCCGAATTATACTTACTCACGAATAATAGAGCACCTTTTGTTTTATAAAAATAAATTAAAGCATAATATTTATTTTGATTAAGGAAAATTTATTGTGTCAAGAGTATAAATAATCTTGTATACATATTATACTCCACAAGTCATTCTCTTTCATACATCTCTCATTCAATACACGTAATCTTATTATAATTAGAATAAAATAACTTAGTTTGAATACCACTTTTATTGTATTTTTTTAAATATGTGAAACCAACCTTTTTAGATTCAACCTCATCATTCATCAAGGTAATATAAAAATAAATCAATCTTTATTTATTTACTGAAAAATAAGAAATACATGATAAACATAAGCTGCATATCTCACTAGGGCATTCCTGTATCGAGATATGCAGTTTTACAATGTAATTTAAAAAAAAACATACATATAAACTTAATAAAAATATAATTATAAACCTACAAAAGAAGCACTGAGAACAATTATTCAGGCATGGATTATTAATAATGTAATTATAGCTGGGCAGTATGCTCATCGTTGGCAACAATAACATTATAATGTAAACTAAAAATACAAGGTACCTATTATAGCCCATTCACATGGCTCATTTATCTTTCATTGCGTGATTTCATTCCGCCTCTTTCCCTCGAAATTAACCGTGTGAACACGAAAGTGAAGAGAGACACTGCCGAACGAAGCATTCCAACAATGTTGGAATGCTTCCTTCGGCACTGTTCACTCGCAACCGGAATTTAACATCACGTGACGCGAATGATGTGTGTGAACAGTCAAGTGAACAGTCTTTCACTCGCGAATTAGTCGGCCGAGAATGTTCTGGCGTGAGGACGAGTAGCCGGAGCGGCTTAAACGTCAAAATGCTCCGTTTAGTTCGCTTTTCGAAATAACTCCTACACGTCTTATAGAAATCGTTGTTTCTCCCTTACTATCATAGTGAAAAATATGATCTAAACGGTATTGGAAAAAAAATAATGCTCTATATATTCAATATAACAATTAAACAAAAAATAATACGAATGTACACTTTTATGGAACCAAAATTTCTGATCGAATTTGAAAAAAAAAATATGAAACATTGTGAATTTTTTATGAATTATTTTTATATGAAACGAGAAAAAAGTGAGGTCACAGAAACGTTTATAATTTATTTGTCTAACAAAATAAGCGTGTTTGTATTTTTTTTTGTTACCAGTAATTTTAGTTAGAATAAAAGCAAGGAGAGCCATTTTTTTACTTTTAAAAGTTTACATTAAAAATTATTCTATTTAAAAAATTATGTGGTTATTTCTAATAATAAATTTTGGAAGCATATTTCATCACCTTTCCAAAACAGTTTTTAGTTTTTGAATACGTTAATAAATATTCCATTTATATGGATTTTATTGCAAGCCGAGGCCTATTTTGGAATAAAAAAATTTTCATGGTGCAAAAATACTGGTAGATATCAGTTTTCAGGTTATTATTTAACCATATGTTCATTTTATGGTGCTGAAATTTATTTACTGTTTACAAGAATCGCCAATTTCTCGTAATTTAGTTCGACGTTATCGGAAATGTCAATTGAAATCGTAAATATTCCCGAACTTAGCCGTCAGCGCCGGACGAATTCCAATGCGCGCCGCGACTACGCTCGACGACTTCGTAGCGAGAATGTCGAGTGAACTCTTCCTTCGAAGGAACCGTCTGAACACGCGGTGAAACGAGAATGGAACAATTTCATCGAGTAAACCTTCATCCGAGTGAACCATGTGACTTCAGCATTAGTTGTGGCTTACCAGATGCATTCATAGGGTGACATATGTTTTTATATAACCCTGATCAGGGTTTAGGTTGTACCAAGACCATTTGGTTTTGTATATTAAACGTGTTTACATTATATAAAAAGTGGTATTCGAACTAAGTTATTTTATTCTAGATAAGTTTTAAGATTTTCATGGCCAAAAGCATTTTCGTTATTTGTTTTTGGGGTGTTATGCCGTGTTGCGCTACCTCCTTCTTTAGCCAACGTTTAGAAGGAGGTAGCGCAACACGGCATAACACCCCAAAAACAAATAACAAAAATATTTTATTCTAATTTATTTTTTATTATTTTTTTATTAAGACATACGCAGTACATTATAATACAAGTTATAAGATGTTAAATTTTTACATGGTTATGTACCTATTACGTAAGTCATAGAATGTCATTTGGTAGTTACGCCTGACATGTGTAATAACGGGTTTTAAAACTTATTTAGTGAATGAACAAGTAATAATAATAATAAAAACGAAAGAAAGGGAGTGGGGGGAGAGGGGGGGGGGGCACATAAGGAGAGATTTAAAAATCAAGAATTATATGCTCACTGAATTGTAATTGACTGATTAAGGTTTAGTGAAATGTTAAGTGTAAGTAGTTTTAAACATATAATATGTATTTACATCACGCCAAGAAATTTAATAAATTAGTTTTGTACGTTTGCAAGGGATCATGGAAAATGTCTAAATGTAGTAAATTTTCGTAGTGGGTATATGTTGTGATTGCGCGAGCAATTGGTGACTTACTTGCTGCATAAGTGTTCTTAACTTCAATATGAAAAAGGGAAGTGTGCCTGGTACACCTCATTGGGACATTTAAACTAATGACGGATAGCAATTCAGGACTATCGATTTTATTATTTAGCAGGTTATACAGAAACAATAGAACTGACAATGTGCGTCTCTTTTGTAAAGTTAACATATTATTTGTAGTTTTGTTGTATTTCTTGAGTAAAAGTTTCCTAAATTTATTCTGTATAATTATTTTTATTATGTATACCCCAAAAAAGGGTTTAGTAAAGGTGAAAATTTTTTTTGTCTTAATCTTATCGTTTACTGAAACTAGACATTACCCGATTCAACTTTACGTAAGATGATCGTGTTTTCATCAGTCACTTGATCGTGCCATATCTTCGTGAAGCGTCTCTGACTTTTACTTTGCACTTCAAACAGGTATCTCCTCCTTTTTTCGTCCACCCGCTCCATACTTTCAAACCAGCAAACATCCCTTTAGGCACATTGAAATCAGTCTTGCATTATTTTAGGGTCTTCAAATCTTTTATATGAGGCTCCACCATCCACATATATACGGTTTAATCACACAAACATTCGCCCTCGGGACATTAGACATCACATTTTGTTCGAGGGGTTATTTTATGTGATATTATAACTTGTTTTCCAAAAATTATCTCGGAACGATAATTTTGAAACCTAGAAATTCTGTTTCATTACATGGTGAAGATAAATGAATCTCGATTTTGACAATGGTAGAGTTGACATCGTTATTTATCAAGGGCCTTGTAAAGAAAAGCCCGTTTCTTCCGGGAAGATCATTAATCAAGCAAGGTTTTGAATGTATATTGTTAACAAATAATAATATAGTGTTTTCATTTCTGTAACCTTTTCACCCGCAAATAACAAGCAATGAGTGGCTGAAGTGAAAACAAACTGCGAATTCGTTTTTATTTTGTAAATAAAGATAAATGAGTTAATATTTGACGAAGCAAACGAACAAACAAAAATAACTGAGAAACCTTGAATAATATAGTTTATCAAGTATGTACTTGTGCAAAACATTTTTTTTAAGGTTAATACAATTTTTATATGTCCGTCACCCACGTCTAGGGAATGCAATCCCGCAAGACCATGTCAATCCAGGTATTTGCGGGACTCAACAATCTTAGTCCCGCTGGATCCAGGTATTTGCGGGATCCAGCAAGGTGGGCTTAAGTATCTTAATCAATCGTATAATAAAGACCTAATAGGTACCTCCATCAACCAACCTTGTTTTTAGAGTTTTAAATTTATACCTAATCAAACAAGTTCTTTGGGACATTTTAAATGGTTTATTAATATACCTTTAGTTAGACATAGGTAAAGTTTAAGTCATAAATTGGCAAAGAATAAGATAAGACATAATTTTACATAACAACTTAAATTTAAATAATAACGTTCACACGATAAACAATATTCTTGTGCAATAAGCATCACAAGTTTAAACATTATTTTGGAAATAGCTTCGTAAAAAAGTTAAAGAATTAATTGTGTCGTCTGATAAACGGCTTCTGATACACAAGGTAGCCAGCGGCTGAAAAAGCTCGTTCAGCTTCCACGCTGGTTGGCACAATAGTCATTAGCGCATTGTAAGTGAATTGAAGGTACATATGTGCCTTTAAATCCACCGGACTCGAAGTAATTCTTTTCCTTCCTTATCAAAACCTCAAGGTTGCTCATATTGCCAGGTTGTTGGGCTGTTGATCTCGAAATCTTCATACTAATCAAAGTAAGTTCGAGTTCGTCTCCAGATTAGCGAGAGGAGTGTCGTCATCGTCATCGTAAGGATCATCAACGTCAGCAGGAGCATTGGCTACTGCGTTGTTACCCGTGTCCGTGTACTCTAGCCTTTCAACTATAGTTTTGTTTGCCTTGCGTATTACACTCTTTGAAGGTAGACTAAATATGTCATCAACATTAATAAATTGACTTCTGTCTTGTTCGTACTTATATGGATCATGTAAGTATAATAAAACCGCTGTCAAGTTAGTTCGTCGCTCTGAAATCCGTATGAACTACGCTTCTCTGTAATCCCGCCAGTCCAGCGGGATCCCGCAAAATTTTCGACCGAGATTAGTCCCGCAAAATGTCTGCGGGATTTCGGTATTACGGGATCCCGGTATACCGAGATTGCATTCCCTACCCACGTCAATAAAAATAGGCGTTGAATTGATTGTACTCGTGTTGTCTTGCTGGTTCATTTTTTTATTGTGGATTATGGTGGAGCTAATTTTGTACGTAGGTATCTATCTATACGTTGAAATATAACCATTAGAAATTTAATTTTCTTTTTTTAAATTTAATGCATATCATTTTCAATAATTCGCTTGAAAAGAATAAGTAATTACTTTTGTGTGGATGGATTCCAAATGAATGAAAAAAAATTATTCAGTGCAGGTATGTTTCATGAAATGAATATGACAAGTTTATTAGAAGAGACGTAGAAAAAAAATGGCAAAGAAACTCTGTAAGAAGAGTTTTCATAATTTTTTCTGAAAACACTTCAAATCAGTAATGTCTTTTGGGAGTCATCGGTATAAAAATGCTGTTAAGGATGATCTCGGTTATGAGACAGTCGATGGCACTATTATAATATTTATCTTCCTAATTTATTTATTTTTATTGTATTTTAATTTGCAGAGCTTCATTTAAAATAATTTCGTAGTTCTACAAGTGTTTTAGTTGGTTTATTGTTGGCTGTTTCGGCGTTCAAAGTCATTATCAAACTGGGAATTTGAAATGTTAAATAATCTTAATAATACCTTTACTAAATATTATTTTTTTTTAATTATAAAAAAATCAATTTGGACTCTAATAAAATGCTTAACACCTTTGTAGACAGTACCTACATTCGTAGACATGCACTACCAATAGGAAAATGTTAATACAACATCGCGCATGTGTACAATTTTTTAACTCCTTCAATACGGCTGTGCATCGTCACACATTGGCTTTGCTTTGAGTAAACAATCTAAGCACTTTCGACTGACCACTATTGTTGTCGTACGAACTACTGCCACCCAGAAGTTAACTATGCAGTTAGGTACAAATCTAGAAAGCGCACACAGACATTTCCATTATGTATGTATGTTCGAAGTGCTTACATGCAGACACTGTCATATCGCAGAACTGGAAAAGTTTACTAAGTGACACAACATCTATAAAAGTATTATGATATATTTTTGTGTCATTACTCGTTACATAAGTCACCAAGGCTCAGCCAGCGAAAGTATTAAAGCTATCACCCGCAGACGTTCCACTAATGTGTTCTTAATTTTTTTGTTATTTGTTAATAATTCTTTCTGCAATCTTCTACACTCTTATCTCCTTAAAAATGATGACTATTTGGATTTTACTAATAAATTGTTTCACTAAACCTTCGTGGTTTTCAAAGGTACGAAACCATTTTTTTATTATGGACAAAAAAGCTTAAACGAATATTAAATCTCCAACGAAAGACGTTTATGAAGTAAATAGTATGCTTAAGATTCTTATCTCTTCGGCGATTTTCTCTTTTCATGAAATTTGTATGAATTGAGTTTGTATTTTTAATGGAAAAATGGAAAATGTCTGTGCTTACTTAAAAATAATGTATTCTTTAATATTTACAACTGAATTAAGTTCTTGCCTTGGAACGATGTGAAGGGAAAAAACAACATCATAAAGCAAACTGAGTTAATAAAACCTAATTCCTCTGGTTAATATTTAAAGATCATTATTAAAGGTACGAGAATGTTGATGTACAAAAAATATAATGAAGATAAAATATAATAATGCGACGAGCTTTAAGGAATAAAAAAAGATTAAAACTTTGATTTTTTTGTTTGTTTTAACTCGCAGTTTATGGCCGGTTGTGGCCAACTTACAGCACTCCTCTTTCTGATTTAAGAATTTAGAATTATGAAACAATCTAAATGGCGTCTTGTATTCAGGGATTTGGATATTTTTCAAATTACGTATTTTATAGCGCAAATCTCGGAGGTTGTGCAGAAAGCTAATCTGTTTTAGATTGACAAAATCAGATAGATTTGTAGAATATCGTATTCTTTTCATAATATTTAAAAGTTAAAATTAAATCTGTAATATTATTACGTCTTACCATGTTTCGTATTTGCATCTTTATGAGCGAAAGAGATTAATATTTCACTCAATGGCCGGAATTTCTAAAAAAGACTTTAAAAAGAAATTTCAGCTTCATCGAACGCTAAAAAAATGAAGTCTTCCAACTGACCTCGCTGAAATTCTAAAGTTTGATGCATTTCAGAACAAATTCTATAAGGATGGTAGTCGAAAATACCATGAACGAGCTCTTATTACTAACCCAAGGGCGTATTCATTTTCACCGGAGTCATGGACCGCTAGACCATCTGAACCCACTGAATAAAGCTGAAGACTGAATTTTCATTATGAATATAATATCTAACCATCTTTGAATACAGTTCATAGGGTCTGAAAAGCTGTTCTTATCCAAAGAAAAACGTACCATAAAATAAAATTAAGGTAGTGGACACAGAAGAATTTCTGTTCAAATTACTCTTTTTTGAAGTGAAACTTCTATAGCCCCGCTCTGATTTGGATTTCGGTTGAAACGGAAACGACGATTACTGCATCTGCGACGCATCTACTGCGCTCATTGACCGCTTTGATAATGATGTCACTTTTAAAGGCTCCTATTGGTTGTGATTTAAAACGGAAATTACTCGAGGTTTGCGCTCATTGGTCGCTTTGATTATGACCTCACTTTTCAAGTATTGGTTGAGATTGTTTTGGTAAAGTTTCGCTTGTACCGCGTGTAAACTGTACTCGATTTTATTTTATTTTTCGTTTATTGTTTTTATTTCTTGCTAGAGCAATCACGATGAGTTAAAGAACTCATTTTAGGACAGGAGGAACATAAAAATCGTGGGTGGGATGAAATAGTTAAAATTTTACACATGAATTTAGATATTAAAAATATAAGTGTCACATACAATATAGACGAAAAAATAAACGACAGGTTGAGTAGAAAACACAACAATAGAAAACAATTAAAGAAAAAAGGAACAAGGTTATAGGTACCTACAGATATGGATGATTACAACTAAATGGAAAAGAATAGAAAAGAAACAAGACAATTGAACATGACAAGAAAATTACAAAGGTTCCTTCTTAAACATACCTACTTAAAAAATATTCTTTTAAAGCATTACTCTGATTTTTTTATTATTATGCTGGATTCCCTTGTACATATCTGGTAGCGAATTATATAGTGTACAGGCAACATGGTTCAGAGATTTATTTGTCACGATCATGCTGCATCAATAAGTTATTGTTTTTCTTTGTCAAATTTAAGTTTCCTACTTTTGACCTACTCAATCTAGTTCGTCAGTGGGATACATAACGCAAATCCATGCATTTAGTCGCTTATTATTATTATGTGTATATTAGATACCACCCACATTGCTAACAAACAGTCTTGCTTTGAAAAGTGATTCTCCCGTTTTTTTTTAAATCGACAATGAAATTTACGATTTTAGCACCATCGTGTTGTTTTTGTGAATTGTTAATTAATATTCTACTATTTTATTATTTCAACTATCGCGAACCGTAGTATAATTATTTTGTTAAAATATTATATAAAGGTGATTTATTTACTCAAGGCCATTTTATAAAAATAACTTAAATTTTTTCACAATTCCGAAACTTAAATTGAAATATTTTGTTATGCTGACGGAATAATTAAATTTAAACGTAATTATAATATCTGTTGGCTAACGATTTTCACCGTATTTATTTATTCAAGCGAACATTTCTTTCTTATATTTTTACAAAACAACCCACGCGAATTTCTTTCATGAATATTTCACAATTCCTTTGCTTCACTAAACATGTCAATTTCAATTTATTTGTCATCTGGTTTGAATATTTAATATACCGGAGTCGTTGGTTCTAAAAAAGATTTGCCCAATTTTAGAAATTTGCCCAAAAATCTCTCTTCTTACACGTGTAGTAGCGGTCATTATAACAATAGAGGAGAATTTGATTTCGTAAAAAAAATTGTTTTTATAAAAAAAAAACCTCACGGAAATTACATCGAATTTTAGTCTGGAAATTCAAGGTTATTTAAACTCTTGACAATTGACAGCCTTATCTCCGCTAAGAGCTAAGGAGCTTTGAATATAGGTCCATTTAATTGTTCTAAAATTAAAAGATATCATGTTATCATCGGTGATAACTACTATTCTTAACAACCTTCCTCCTTCACATCTCCCCTCCATCTTCCCTTTTGGCTCACTACATACTGGATGCCTTAGACCCGCTCGCCCCGGGAGTTGCGACTCTTAGAGCTCTAGTTCTGTTCTTTCGTCCGTTCTTTACAATGCAGTGTTGTATAAGGGAAGTATCTCTGAAGGCTGATAGAGAAATTGATATTATTGATAAATGCAACGGCGTTCAGCCCTCCATTAATGGAGGGCTGAACGCCGTTGGCGCCAACAAAAAACTGTTCAAAGAACCGAAGCTAGCCGTCCATAATGGAGTACTGCTACCCTGATGTATGGCAGTGAGGCATGGAACTCGTAACGTATTATTATTATTGTGAATATAAATTTTTTTTTTCTAAATAAAAATATATATATTTTTTTAAAACATTAAAAAAAACTTACGAAAACCCTCAACTTAAATGTACCAATGTCAATATTGTCATTAGATTCGTAGTTAGAAACGGGGCAGAACTTTGTATTTTTTAAATCTTTTATTTTTAAATTGTCTACTTCACTCCCCAATGGTTTCACATGGCGCGTATTTGTATGCGCTGACAATGGTATTGTTTCGAAGGAAGTGTCAAGGCAAGTTTTCAATTTTGGGTCGCCTACATACTGTCTCTTCCAAAGCTGCTTGCATGCAATGCTTGTTGATTAAAGTGGGTGAATGGCTTTTTGCTGCGAGCATGTCCAAGAAATTCGAAGAGATGCAGCTGTTGTTTGAAATTGGCGCGATGAGGCATTGTCGTATCTTTTCCAGCAGTGTGCACGAATGCTTACCTGATACGTGTAGGTAAACCTCATGCATTTGAAAGTACATTTTTTATGTGACTTTTTGATTTATGTACCGCTCGATTTTTTCTTTTTTTATATACCTAATTAATAATTAATCGATAAACAAACATTTGTGATAAAATATAGTGTTTTCATACAAAAATTCTAATGTATACATTACGAACACGTGACTATAATAACGAAAAATGTCGTTTTACGCCTACGTTAATCTGATTGTATAAAAATTGATCAGCATAAGGTAAGGTACCTACGTTTTACAAAATGCTCCAGACAGGCGGGCAAAATTGCGCTAGAGTTTTATATGATAAGCGGAGTACAGCGTCGTGTCCGAACATAAACGAAAACGAGCACTGAGACATCACATAAAGACCCATCAACATGTTTAGCCAGCATACCACGTGTAGGTGTAGATGTAGGTACGTGTTGCCAATAATTTGTTGGTATTCAAGAACACTTTTACCACACACGCTCTGAAAGGGTGTGTAGCAAGGGTGGAAAATTACTAACAGGGCTTCTTAGTAGTAGGTTTGCAAAACAAAGAAGTATTCGGATATCTTTATAAAGATGGCTTGACTATCTGGAGGTCAAAAATTCCCCTGAAAGAGCCGTTGGGAAGCATGAGATTAGTTTGTTATGAGGAATTTCCTAAAGGTGGCCAGACTGCCCGGATGATGACGATGGTGAATACTACCTCACCCTTTGTGGTTTAAATTTGACTAAAAACGACTGCTTAACGAATCTATAAGCATTTCTGTAGGAAAACGAAAAGGAAAACGAGTTGTTCACTCGTTTTCGTAATTTTGTGCATTATATTTTTTATGTAGATAGATGATTTCTTCTGCAAACAGAAAAAATGCCATCTAAAACACGTAAACATTTTTTTCAATTTTATAATAATGTATGTAGTTATCTGCCATTAAAGAATTAAAAATCGATTTGTAAAATTGTTCTTATGTGGTGGAGCTTAAACTTGAACATTTTTATTTTTATTTCATTGTCCTGAGGAAAAAAAAAATCTCTAAGAGTCTGTGTCATCTTAGGGAATGCTGTGTAAAGGTTCTTTTTAGGCAAAGGAAGGAGAGGAAGTTCTGGGAAAAACAAAAGGTATGAGGGGTGGATAGGAATCTGGGGGTCAAAGTATCTAGGAGTGACGGACGCACAATTAAATCCCTCTTACTGCGGTGCAAGGCGATGGGTCGTGAGAGACCAGGTGGAAAGGTCTAGGTTAGGTCTTCCTCAAACAATCTCTTACGATTCGGCCCGCCACGCAGTAGGTGAGACGCATTGGCCGTCAATACCGAGACCAAAATTACCCCGCGAATCCGGGCTAATTCACCAAACGTTTGTTCACCAAGGTGTTATCAAATAAATGGTTCCCGGGGCAGCGGTACCCATAAACACTTCCCAAATTGAACATGATAAAAAATAGAAGAAAACAAAGCCATTCGATGTTATTTGCACCAAAGAGACATTTTGCACTTTTAAAGTTGGGTTAAAGTCCATAGAATTGTGTAGTCGAATCGATAGTAATAGAGCTACATGATGTTATCTTTCTTTATATTTAAGATAGGTACAAGATATCACATTTTGTGCCATGGCTAAATTTCAAAAACTCCGACACTTATATTCAATTTAAAACCAGCCCTGCAATAGATGCTAAACTTTGAATTTCGCACGGTCTGCATTTTAGTCAGGGAAACTTTCAACCGGCACTCCTATGGGCGGGCTCTGGCAGACTAAAGCCTTACCTACCCCCTACCCCTGGTAAGTGCAATTTGAGAGGACAAAGTTATACGGTCCCCTGACAAGTTCTGTTTCTTTATTTCTACCCTTCAAACGAAAATAACCGTAAAAGGATCCGCAAGGACGGAGGAACCAGAAAGGCACGCGTCATCACATTTATAATTTATTTTAATATAACATATACTATGGGTATTATTTACATCTGTAATTTAAATACTGGACCACACGCGATTTAAGGGATGAATTGAATTAGTTGATAATAGGTTTGTTTTGGAAATTATGTTAAAATATCTCTTTTATAAGTACCATCGGACAGCTGGCACCATTTGACGGCCGGCGTGGTCTAGCGGTAAGCCTCTTGACTCGCAATCCGAAGGTCGCGGGATCGAATTCCGGCGTGGCGAATAAATTTTATTTGATTAATTTGTGTTATTTCACAATTAATTAATAAAAATATTTGCGGCACGTTCCAGACTGGAAGATACTCTTAGTATCGCCCTAGTGTAAGACCAGAATTCAGAATTGAAACGTTGCTTGAAATGGCTTAAGCCATGTTTGGTAACCAGATTTGAATAGCCAGGTACATCCCCGTCTTTCTCTTACCCATCTTCTTCCCCTCCCCACTACCTTCAGCCTCACAACATAACCCAATTGAGGATGCCATAGTCTCACTGGCTCCAGACGGGAGCAGTTGGGACTCTTGTGCGATGATCATATAAAAAGATAAAAAAATAAGTCGGGAGCAGAGATATTGAAAATCTACAACTCCGTTTGCGTATGGTAATATTCAATAGTTTCCTCGATACTCGTACATTGCTGTCAAATACAGAAAGATCTCGTGAATTCTCTACATAATATTGTTGCCTTGGCGTATGCTGAACTCATCTTTGTTAAAATACCAATGTAGAGGTAGGCTATGAAAAGAAAGGCGGCAAGTATTCACTATCAACTTGACAGTATTCTCCCGCCAAGCGAGTGTCAATTCAACGCATTCAAAAGCTAAAATACTTCATTATATTACATAGTATAAAGTGAAGTCGCTCAAAATGTATGTGCGCGTTAATCTTTTTAACTGATTTTCGTATGGTTTTCACCAATAGATAGAGTGATTGAAGATGGATGTTTATATGTATAATACATGCAAATTATATTAGAGAAAAGCCGAGAAATTCAAAGAAAACATATTTTTGTGCGATTTAAAACGGCTGGCGGGCCGTACTATAGTCACTTTTGAAATTCGTTCTACGGAAGAAATTGGAAATTTCAAATATCCAGTGTTGCATTGCAAGCATTGAATAATTAGTGGCGAGTTAATTAGTTTATATGTAGAATACATGCTTATCATAGTAGAGAAAAGCCGATAAATTCAAATATTCAATTCAGGCAGCGGGCAGCGGGCAGCTGGCAAGCGGGTGGTGTGTTTCGTTAGTCACAGCAACGTGTGGCTGGGTCTGCTAGTTTTTTATAAAATGATGTGAATCAAAAAATGAAAGAAGTACAGGCATTAGCCGAATCTTATGAGTTATGACTGAGAAAGGTAATTTTCAAGAATATATATTTTTTTTTACATGAGCTCCACACAGGAGGCCATGAGAAAATAATTTCCCTCAGGGCCTATGTCATCTTTGGGGATGCTGTGTGGAGGGTTTTTTTAATGAAAGTAAGAAGAGGAGAGTTCTGGAAAGGAAAAGGGTTTAAGCAGTTGGTAGGAATCTGGTGTTCAGTGTGTCCTGGTCATCCGCCTCCAAGATCTAGACAAATCTCACTCCATGAACCCGGGATGTTAATAATAAGGGTCAGTATAAGGGTAAGCACATGTCTGTTTTCGATATCGATATGTAATTCAATTACAATGAATTACATGGTGGAATTCCATTACGATGAAACATTGATGCAATTTTCAATTTTTTTTCTGACAGTAGTCGGTTTCAGCCTCGCGGCCATCTTCAGACTGGTAAAATTCTTACAATTACAGAATACATAATAAAGATGGCCAAGACAAGCTGAAACTATTAACGGTCGGAAACAAAAAAATGTGTGTATTTTTTTATTGTTTCTGTTTATCAAGAAAGAAGTCTCGACATAGTCAACAATTCAGTGTCTTACCTCCAATAGATACGATGACGAAGAAGACGAATAAGTCGGTATGTGATACTTCCGGGGAAAATTTCTGTTTTTTTTTTTTTTTTTTTTTTTTTTTCATAAGTTTTTATTCCAGTAAAAAAGAAAATAACATTTTCACTTACTTAACTAGAATATTGAATTATGTACTTTTTACATTATATTACATAGTTTTTACATTACACAGTTTTTACATTTCATAACCTTAGATTAAATTAGATTGCAATACTAACATGATATTATATTACCATACGATATTATTCACTATCACTACTTTGTTTTTTGTGAATAAACATGAACAATTTGTAACGACTTATTCTGTGCACGGAATACCGGCACACTTGTATTAAAAGGTCCTACTGATATATATCATGAATGTTATGAAAGACAAAGGCACAGAAAATTTAACATTAAAAAACATTCTTAAAAATTATCTTTTGTCATACCAATAAATCTATTTGTGAAACAATATTCAAAATATTTACGTGCTTTTTGTTATTGAAAATGATAAAAATCAAGAATTAAAGAGATTGTACTAACTTGTTATAATTTTGTGCACGCTTTTGGCCACTTACATATCCATCAGAGATAATAAAACAATACTGTATGATCCATTTAATTTACGCAACGATCCTGTGCATTATAATATTGAAAAAACATTGTTTTTTTGATAAAATGGCACACGTTCCAGTGAAAAGAACAGCAAACAAACTTGTGTACGCAAATCAAATGATTTCATCGCCGTACCTATCCAAAACAGAGACTGCGATCTCTTATTTCCATGTAAGCGTAAATTATTGCAGCAAAGAGTAACCATAGCAGAGATATGGAGGGTTTACGAAAGTCAGAGAACTTTTCTTCCGTTTCTTTGGTTTGTGGCTTGTCCATAAACTTGTGGACTATTCGTAGGTTAATACGTAGATCGTAAAAAAGTTTACGATTCTCGAAGACTTAAGGCGGACTCCAAGCGAGAGACCCTTTACAGCTCCGTCGCCACTTTTAAAGTATGCTACTCATACATTCCCAATGATGTTTACTTTATGAGGGGAAGTGCATAGATATTTGCTTTGCAAGTTATTACGTATACATGTTACTTGCATGTTATTAAAAATATTGTAGACAAAACTTAAGAAATCGGTGAAAGTTGCAGAGCAGGTAAACTATGTTTAAATGAAGATAATAATATATAGGTGTCAAATTGCAAGAAAATAGGTTTGCCGAAAAAATAATTGAATCGATATAAAAACAACATTTCAATTAGTTGCCAATCAAAATATCTCAAAATGATTTTACTAAAATATATTAAACTGTTCTTCAATTAAATTTTGATACTTTGTCTAACACAATTATTAAAAAATTGATTGGTTTTCTAATAATGATTTTAAATTTTTTTAGGGACTTGTCTCTGTTTTTTAAAATCTCTAGTAACAATCAAAATAAAACAGTTATTTTACATTTAAGAAAGAAATTATCACCATCAGGTCTGTATAGGCTAAATAGAAGTGATTTTTAAGGATTTACACTACAAAAGACGCCATGAGCTAAATGCGAAAGATATGGAGTGACAGAGGCATAACGAAGACCACCAAGATGAGCTTCGTTGGGGCGCTAATTTTCCCAATGCTTCTTTATGGTTTAAAAAAATACGGACACTTAGAATCAGCGAACGAAATATGGTAAAAATGTGCCATTTTATTCCGATCCCATCCGCCATGCAGTTGGTGGGCAGACCGCCGCCAAGACCTGGATAAACCTTAACCCGTGAACGTGGGCAGGAGGGGGCGGGGGAGAGGTAGCAGTTTTAGGGGCCGCCAAAATCGTAATTTATTTGTTTAAAATAAATACTGCCCGGAATCCAGTGCACGTACCGATAATTCATTTGATTTTAAAACGCCCAGTTGGTGTTTGAACACATCCTTAGTGGATTTATGAACGTATCCTAAATCGATTTTGATTGCGTGCATAGTGTACGTTACACGTTCTCAAATTGGGCCATAACGCCCCCTTGTGGACGTTTGAGACTTTCAGGGGGGCGGTAGAAGGCTCAGAGAAAATTAGGGGGCATTCAGATGGCACAGTGAGGGCGTGGGCAGGCAATAAAAACGTCTGAAAAAGACAAAAACACGCTAATCGCGTATTAATAAAGCCAAGTAAAAATTAATATTGGTTAATTTTTGTTATTGCATGTATTGTAATAACTTTAATGACGTGTGCGAAAATTTTGGGTTTTTATTATAATTAAGAATTGACAATACAATATGAATACAAGAAGGAAGGAGGTAGCCACCCAGTGGTTTGAAAAAGTCGTAGATCCTGGGCTGAACCCGGACACCCCCGTTAAGTCACCAAATGTAGCGAATCACTTGAGATGTCCCATAGCAGAGGTGTTGGTTATCCAATAAATGGTTCCCGGAGCCGGCGGTACCCATACCCGCCTCCCAAATTGTAGATTAATAAATGAATGGATTAATAAGGTAACAAATAATTTATCACTAATATAATTACTGAGAAACTTCTTCCCTTGGGTGAGGGCGGACTGAAAAAGCTCATAAAGAATTTTAATTATTTATTTCCTTTCTGAGAATATGACACCGATTTTCCCTGAAGAGTAATTAAATTTTGAATTGCGCAATGTGTTTTTTTATCACAGGATTTATCAAAATAATATTATTACATTTCAGAAAAATTGCCTTTTTGCGAAATTAAGGAAATATCTGGAATCTTATCTACTCTGGTTCAGTTTTAGATTTAAAAAATAAGTATTTATATATCTATCTTTCATAAGCGTGCGAAATCTGATTTTGAAAAATAAGGTTGGAGTCCCAAGCAAATAGCGCGCTTTAAATTGATTGTCACCTTTTAACACCTCGATTCAGAAAAAACTACATCCTTTTAGCTTAACGAGCTTCGTTTCAAAATGGTTGGAACTTTGGCTCCGGATTCAAAGACTTTTGGTTCTAAGGCCGGCGAATAAAAAATATTACTTGTATTATCTCACATATTATTTGTACAATGAGGAACTGCCGCATAGGGTGACGGCGATAGCGACAGCAACAGTTTGTTAAAATACCTATTATTCCAATTTATCGGTTACTCTCTCCTCTTAAGGCTCAACTAAAGACTTTTAATACAATAACATAGGTCAACATCAAAAATGCTGTCTGGATGTTTTCAACTGATTTCTATGTATTTAGGTGTTCTGAAAACTAGAAATTTACTCAAAAAATTCCAGAACGTCAGGTTATTTTGCAAAACGGTATACATATATATACAGATATAGATAGTGTATGCAATAGTGAGCTCTGGCAATAAACATTTCATTCCTAAACCATTCATCCGATTACGATGAAACCTTGGGGATATGATGTGTGCATGCCCACAGTGGTTTCTGTATACAACAGTGAGCTCTGGCATCATTAAATTACGAAAAATTAGTTAATTAAATAAAAATTAATCGCAGAAATGTATGTACGCGCATAACTTTTGAACCACTGCACCAAATTGGATAATTCTTTTTTTTTGTGTTCGTTATTGTCAAGACAAGGTTTGCATAAAACTACAGGTGAGCTCTGGCATTATTAAATTTGCATAAAAAAATTGCAATAGATGGCACGCGAGCTGTGAAGACTGAATGTACAGGGACTGAATGTATGGAATGTGGGAGGGGGGAGGGGAACTCGGGTAGGGGGTTCGAGGGAGGAGAATTAGGGATCGGGGAAGGTAACCTGAATTTTCAGGCAATAACAAAGACCCTAACTACAAACAAATCGTTAAAAACATTTCAAGCTTTAGGTTGCCTAATGAGTTTAAAAGTACATTTTCTTCATTCCCATATAGACTACTTTCCGGAATATTTAGGATATGTGAGTGAAGAGCAAGGTGAACGATTTCCCCAAGATATTAAGGAGATGGAAAAAAGATACCAGGGAAGATGGAGCATCTCAATGATTGCAGACTACTGTTGGATGCTTCAGACAAACCTTCCAGATGCTTCGAAATAAGATACAAGATACAAGCGAAAATGTACCAAAAAGAGTCTCACTGGGAAAAAGAAATGTGTTTACTGCTTACCAATCAATGCATTTTAGATAAAAAATAAGTTTTGTTACACAATTATAAATAAATAATTTTTTTTTACTCTTTTATCTTTTATTTTAAGATGATAACTTGTTTAACATAGATACCTACATTGTCAGAAAGCGTGATGTTCTGTGACAAAATGAAAGTCATTTTCGGATTCAGCACAACCAAAAACATAAAAATTACGGAAAAAAACCAAAACAGCTCTCAATTTTTATTTTTTTGTAGACCTGTGTAATCAATGCTCCATAAACCTCTGCAAAATAATTTTCATGCGGGTATGTGTATAAATTAAAATTCAATATAAAAAAATTCCATTTCGGAAACTCTCACATAATGTGACTAACGGAATTTACTTTTCTCACCTTTTCTCACTTTGCATATTCCATATTTTATTTATATGGTTAATTTTAAAATTTCCTCGTTCAATTCGTTGTGTTAATTATTTTTTATCTGTTGCCATTTGTTAGCGTTGTGTAATAGTTGTTATCAATTCTTCTTCTTCTTCTTGTGCCCTGTCCGTTCAGCGGACGTTGGTTATCATGTTGGCTTTGCGGACTTTGTTTACTGCGGTCAGGAACAGCTCTACAGTAGACTGGCCAAACCACTGTCTCAGGTTTTTCAGCCATGAGGTTCTCCTTCTTCCAAGGCACCGTCTTCCGGCAATCTTTCCCTGCATTATAAGATGCAAGATTTCATACTTCTCTGGATGTCTCTTCACATGTCCAAGATATTGAAGTTTTCGGATTTTTATAGTTTTGATTATACCATCGTAATCAGTCACTGACTTTTCACTACTAGATAAAGGCTTCCGCAAGCCAGTTGCACTATTCTCAGTCCCATGTTTACCAGAGCTACTTAGAACATGTATACCAAATAAGTACCCAAATGCCTAAAAAATTAGTCTATAATGCTTGTAAATTAGTTAAAAACAGTTCATCTAGTTAGATATCCTCCGCAATAACAAAGATAGGAAAAAAGTCCGTTTCTTTTGACGGAGCAGAAAACTGGCCGAAACAAATTCAAACGAATAAATCATTATGCTACACAGACCGTCTTCAGTATTTTTTATGTGTAGAAAAACTTTATCATTAGTATTTCTTGAAAAATTTTGTTAAAATTTCGGCATTGCTCGTTAAGCTGCCGGGAAAAGAGCTTGTTGAAGTAGTAAAAACAAGCAATTTTACATCAACGTGTTTTTAAAGCTAAGAGCGCCAAACTTAAAATTGAGAACGAACAATAGAAATACCACGAAATACGAAATAGAATGTGAATAATTGAATACTTAACAAGTCTTGATTCGTCTCTGATGTTCCTTACAGCCGCAGCCACGGGAAACTTGGGAGAAGGGGGACTTCGTCAAAAATAATTATGGCAGAGGGGTCGACAGGGGGAACGAGGGAAATGATGGCGATGGGGGGAAGGAAACCCTTGAAAGCACGAAAGGAGAAGATAGAGAAAGGAATTATTTTGATATCCCATTTTAACCTTCCCGCGTGAAGGGTGATAATTTTAATTTGTTTCCATCGTTATCTATTCCAAGAAGAATTTTAAAATATGTACATTTTGTAAGCTTATAAATATAAGTACAGTAATCATTGTTTTTATTATAAATACATTTTTTATCAATTTTAAAATTCTTACGTTTGAATTCGCCTACCATCTCTGGTTTAATAGCCCCAAAATACCTGGAAAAAACCCTCGACCCCTGCAGAAACCGGGCAGTCCGTTGATAGATTCTCCCATCTTTACCACTACACTGGAGCGATCTTATTTTTTAACATACTTCGACATATTTTTTAAATTTTTCGCCAACATTAAAAAAATCATATCTTCAAATTTTAACAAGGAGACATAAAAAATTATTGCATTATAATATGCGAGCCTGAGGTGTGTAAATAACCCCAGACCCTTTGAGCTAAATACTCTCAGATTTGATTGTGAAAATCTACTTGCGCGGACCAATATATATCACAAAGAATGGCAATCGTAAACTCCAGGGAAAATAACAGATTCACCAACCTTGTATGTGGTTTTTGTAGCTGGGGAGGCCTCCGTAAATTTTTCCGCTTAAAATCCAGATCAGTACTTCTTTATGACTTGAAACTTGCACAAGTAGTTAGTTGTCAACCATACACAACTAGTTAATTTTCACAAACAACAAATGACAGTTAGTTTCACTTGTTTATGTAATATTTTAAAAAACAATCCATTTAGGTGTCTCTGTTAAATCCAAAGAGTACTTAACTTCCATTCTTGTGATATAAATATGTTGAATTAAATTTTCGAACAAACAAAATAAACATATTATAATGCCTAACCAATTTATCATAGTGCTATATGGCCAATAAATTAATCTGTATTTTACCATTCATCTCGTATTTGTAGGATTTAAAAAATATATATAAAAACATCTTAAAGTTAATAATCGCGCGAATCCTGCGTGTTGCCGTGAGGTTATTCGAGTCAACATAGAATATTTTAGATTTCGGTATGTTGTCTGTGGTGCACTTGATAATGATAGGCAGGAAAAAAATATTTAAAAAATATATTTTTAACATCGTTCTAAAATAGTCTACGAAGTTCGGATTTGCGACATCTATGGTCATAATATTATAGATAAAGCACTTCCATAGCTTCGTTTAAAAATAAATGGCTGGCCAAGGAAATGTTTAAAGTAATTACAATAAATGTTTTACGAACGGTAGGGAAATGTAGTCCATTTTTGGACCGCTATCAATCGCAGAAAAATAAACATTTTTCGACCAAAATCGCTCCAGTGGTCAACAAACAATCTTTAGAAAATATGAGACGGGCGGGAATGCTATCCTTGTTCTACCGGTATTTCAATGGAAGATTCTCCGAGGAACTAGCGTCATTGATTCCTTCGGCACTGATGCACAGTCGAGAAACACGCCAAACGCGCACCCAACAGTTGTACACAGTTGACATTTATCATTGCCGGCCTCTCTGTTTCCTCCCTCCTATAACATGGGTCGAGACCCAGTTTCACTCTTTCCTTTCCACAAAAAGAAACTCCACATATCATCCCCAGAGATGACACAGGACCTGAGAGAATTTATTTTCCTCAAGACCTCCTTCGTGCAGTTAATGTAAAAAAATAAACACGATTTATAAAATTCTGGGGGAAATAGCGATTTTTAAGACGACTAATGTTTCTTCATCGGAAGTTAAAATTTTTTAATTTCATGAAGCAGCTATTAGGGGGTACAAATATATATTTTTAGTTTATACGTATCTTCTCTATCTCTACATATTATAAATTAAGGTCCTCCGATGCGTGTGTCTGTCTGTCTGTTCGCGATAACCTCAAAAACTAATGAACGGATTTTCATGCGGTTTTCAACAATAGATAGAGTGATTCATGAGGAAGGTTTGGGTATATAATTTGTCAAGGTTTTGTGTAAATTGATAGAAATATATAGAATACAAAGGGAGCGGGCTGGCAAGCGGGTGGTGTGAATTTGATTTGTATGAAAATTAACAGATGGCGTTGGTTATAAAGGTTGAGTAAACAACAAGTAGATGGCGTTGCGTTTCGTTAGCTACAGCAACGCGTGGCCGGGTCAGCTAGTTGGATATAAAAAAAAAAATTATGCTATTTAACTAATCTTCGTGTGTTCTATTCTTCATATTAATGCTGGTGCAATATTATACATTTATTTATTTACTTATCAACGCCTTGATAGGCTTTTTCATGGCACACTTGAAGCGAAATGACAATAAACTGCGCCGTATAAATACTACGTTATTATTTAGATTATTTACATGGAGTTCTGTGAACTTATTATTATCAATGAACTATTGCTGAAAATTGTTTAGAATTTGGATTTTGAAACAATCACTAAGACCTTTTTTGCAGAAGGAACTAAAACAGTCGTTGTATCCGGCATTGTCGGTGTTTCGTTTCTAATGTTTGACCAAAGACGTTGTTTTTTGGTAGAAAATTGTCATTTGCCAGCACCCGAAGGCGTGTCGGATACTCCACTTGAGACAATGCGACAATAAATGGACCATGAGAGAAGAAATTTGTGTCACACTGAGAAACTGTCCTTCGACATGCTCGATGGTCAGAAGTTTATGGCTTTATCATCAATAATTTAAAAAAAAAATATACGTATATATTTGAATTATACATACATACAACAGATTTACATAGGGAAAATACATGGTTCTTAAAAATAATTACAAATAACGTAATTTCTTGTTAATGAATCAACCCAATTTAAAAGAGAAAAACATTTCTCGTGTTTAAATTGAAAAAGATAAAGAAATAAGATATACTTTTTTTTTTTAAATTAAGAAACAAATAAGATTATGAATGATAACAAATATTGATAAAGAAATTTACTAACGTAGCAGTTACTAAATTAGATATACATGTAGTATATTTGTTTAAAAGTAATTTTACGCACCAGATTTAAATGTCCGGGTTTAATTTTCCCCACAGGAAAAACTAAACCCTTTCACACACTTTCCAAATGATCATCTGGTCATCCACGTTATGCAATTGCACTGTATAAGTATTATAATTACAAAACAATACAAGAACAACATGTCAACCTACCAGAGACCAGATGGGAAAATAATTCAGCGACTCCAGATATTTTCATATCAGAGGGTTCCGCTCTGTGGAATTCCTAATTGAACCTATAAATCCTACTGATCCCTCAATATAAATATTTAAAAAATCTTTTGTAATCCTACATGTATTTAAAATTACCGATTTTTGCATTTTTATATATAAATTCTTTGACAAATCTAATACGCCTAAATTTTGAATCAGAGACCTAGGTATAATGCCAGTAGCCGAAATAACAAATGGTAATATTTTTATACATAGATGTAAAAATAAAGATAATATTATTGCATTTCTCTTAAAAGGTAGGTTAGATGGTAAAGTACATATAGTTGATTCTAACAATTGGATTATCTGATAATATTGCAGGAGTAGGTACATAATGTTATTTTACGACAATAATCGCTTCATTTCACTTCAAATGATGATGAAATATTTTAAGAGGACATGTGAAATCAATAAGAATACATCAATTTATAATTTATTTTTTTGTTAATTAATGATAGAATTAAATTATTAATTTTGAAATAAACTACATAATATATTATAATTAAGACTTTTTGAAAATTTAAAAATAAATTGTTAAGTGTCCGTAATTTAAACAATTCCCACAATGCCTACAGACACAAAGCTAATTTAAGATTACTAACAATTTAAAACCCGCTCCGCAGGTTTTTACAGCTAGGCCCTGCGTTCGGCTTTTCGTTCGGCTTCGCCCAGTTAGTGTTGGTGATCATTTTTTGAATCCAATAGGAACTGGTTCCAAAATTAGCACGTCCCCCGTATCCACTAACAACCTGTCAGCCAGTGATGGCTAGTCACCGCGAAAAAGTAACCGGGACGGGCAATGACGTAATTTGTAATATACAGCCGCTTGATACAACTGAGTATTACCGTCAATCTTTCGAAATCCGGGAGACACTCCAGGTTCACAAATTCGTAAAACTTGTACCTAGGAAAGGCACGTCCCTTTGCGTCATCTTGTGACGAATTCTTGAATTAGAAACCGAATTACAATGGTAATGATCTGAATAATGGTCTGAAAATCCACGTACAAGGATGTTTATATGGTGCGACGGGTAAGGCGCGGCGGCAGACATGCGTTAGAAATCGGATTCTTAAATTCAACCACGCAGACGCAATAACGTTCGATTTAAAAAATTATTGACAGCGGTCATAATTATTTCTTATTATTGTGTCATATTATATCTAACGGCCGACGTGATTGAGGGGTAAGGCTCTCGGCTGGAAACCTGGGGGTTGCGGATTCAAATCCCGGTGTGGGCCAGTAAATTTCATTCGATTTATTTGTGTTATTTCCAGTGGCGTAACTATAGGGTGGCAGGGCTGGCAAAATGCCACGGGCCCCGCGGGTGCCGGGGGGCCGAGAGGCCGAGAGCTGAAAAGTAACTTAACATTTTTAACAAAATTACATAAAATTAATAGTTAGACACAAATAAAGACCATATACAAATTCAAATAATGTATTAAGATTTAAACGCATTAACATTGTGAATTTTTTCATACATATAACTTTTAAAATAACCGAAACAGACTTGAAAAAAATAATTTTCGGAGCGTACTTTGCGATTTTTTTCTATCGAGTGAATTTATTATAATTTACGTTTCGGCGTGGGGAATGTATAGATATTATCTTCGAAAATAACATATATTTTTTTAAGAGCTTAAAAACTTCATGTATTTAAGGGGGATGTGCAAGAAATCGGTAAAAATTCGGGTAGCGGACCCTTAAGCAAGAAAGTACTTTTTTCGTGGCGTTGGCGGACTAGCGACGCATGGTGTTAGGGGAATCCCGGATTTCTATTTTTTACATACGGAGGGCTCTAGGGAGAGCGTTATGAAAAATGTGATCGGACGAGGCGAACTGAAGTTGAGAGGGAGATATAAGTTAGTGAAGTTTTACTTCAGTCGTGTGGTCTAAAGCACACTCGTATTTTTGTTTTATTGAACCTGCAACTAGTGGCAAAGTAAAGTAAATTACAAAATAATCATTTTTGTCGTGCGGCTTTCCTTATTTATTACAAATCCTGTGATTATAGCTAGTCCTGAAAGATCACTTTCGAAACTAAAATGAATAAAAAACCTATTTAAGAAACTCAATGGAACAAAACAGGCTATGTAACTTAGCTATTCTGTCTATTGAAAATTCTATGGCCCGATGTTTAAACTTTGATGACGTTATTGATACTCTTGCGGAACAGAAAGCTCGGAGAAAAGAATTTTATTAATAAATATCTTGTAAATATTAAATTGTTATTTCATTATAAATATGTAATACTTACCTTCGCTCTTGAAAATAATATTTATCACATTAAAAACAAAAATGCACACAATATTAGTAATAATGTTGGGTAACTTCTTAGGGGTTGGCATCCAATGAATTTGCCACGGGCCTCAGATGGCATAGTTACGCCACTGGTTATTTCTCAATTTAATCATTAAAAATGGTATGAGGTATATTTGCGGAATGTTCTAAAGTGGAAGATACTCTCAATATCATCCTGGTATAAGACTAAAGTTCTGAATTGAAACGTTGCTTGAGATGCAACAGTTGGGACTCTTATGCCATATTTACATTAAAATCCAAATCTTCTTTCGTAATATATGTAGTGTGTTAGTGGATTATAGCTTATAGCATATCAGTAAGTACCTACACGACGTTCAATTACCACCAAACAAATTTATTATAATACCTACTTATACTTAATAGGTATCTACTTTTGATCCCACACAGGAGCATACACAAAGGACCTTGATTGGAAGCTCGAGTCAAAGCCTTGTTGAAATGAATATTCGCCGTTTCACAAAATTACCCTTTGCTCTGCAATAATTACCTACCCCAATTCAACCCAATGAAACAAAAAAATACTTATTCGCCTTTAGCTGAGGACAATTTTCATTAAAGAAAATATTTTCACGTAAATGGTTAAAAAATAATTCGATTGCAATCATCACCGAAGTTACAGCCTTTTGTCCAAAGGTTGTTTCAATCCTGCTGCCTCTTTCTATTTTCTCTATAGAATGTACAGTCACATAATAATAATACAATATTTGTTTGTCAATAGATTGTTATATATTTATACATCTTATTTTCTTTGATTGTCTTGATTCTATTGACAAAGGGGTCAGGCTCAGCTGTACATTCCGGATTCCTCCTGGAATGCAGCTGGTTTTCAGCAGTGTCTCTAATACAATATGCATATAATATATAAAATACTAGCAGACCCGGCCACACGTTGCTATGGCTAACGAACACAACGTCATTACCCAACCTTTATAAAATCCACACCAACCGCTTGCCACTGCCCGCTGCCCGCTGCCTGAATGCAATATTTGAATTTCTCGGCTTTTCTCTACTATAATAAGCATGTATTATACATATAAACCTTCCTCTTGAATCACTCTATCTATTGGTGAAAACCGCATGAAAATCCGTTGCGTAGTTTAAAAGATTTATGCGCACATTCATTTTGAGCGACTTCATTTTATACTATGTAATGATATATAATCTTACATATACAAATCTCGTGTCACGGTGTTTGTTGTAGCACTCCTCCGAAACGGCTAATGGTGTTGTGTTCGTTAGCCATAGCAACGTGTGGCCGGGTCTGCTAGTATTTTATATATTCAGCAACTATTCACCGCAGACCTTCTTGAAGCACTGCAACGATGTCGATATTAAATATTTCATTCCAAAGTTTCGACGATAATGACACTACCCTCAAATACACCAGTTTTATGGCTGGTGAGAACAAAATGGTCTTTGGCGTATAACATAAGTTTAGATCATCCAAAACTTATTTTTCCTTCAGACTTATAACTAAAAAGCCTTTTTGGTGGTTTGTTATCTTCCATCCTTGCTTTATTATGAATTATAAATATGCCTCAGCCATCTGAAACCACCGTTTTTTTCATGTATCTTGTCACTGATATCTTTTTAAACATTTGGGACTTATTTTTTATATGCGGGATATACCAATTTTTTGTATCACACCATACATTAATTTTGTGATCTTCAACCTAAAAAATCAACCTGAAAGAACCAAGGCTTTTACGCTATAATATATCTATTTTCAATTTTTGAACTAGTTGCGCCATCTCTTGGCCGGCTAGTAGCCAATTTTAAAGATTTTTGGTTTGATTGGGGATTGAACTTTACTCCTCAGGGACTGGAATCAACAACGCTGACAACTGAGCCAAATCGAGATTTATTCGTATCTGCTAAAAAAATTCCAATTTAATAAAAATGCGTGTGTGTGCGCGTGTATGCACATGAGTGCCACCAAAAGACGATAGGATGATTTGATTTTTGTCGGGAAGTGGGTTAATGGTTACGTCAAAGATTTTTTTCATTCATTCATTCAATTAAGAAATCAAAATTCAAATAGATGTATTTAAAAAATATTAAATTTAATTTAAATGCGAGGGCCCAGAACTCTGAACCTTTATAATGCTGGTTTGATGAATGTCAATGATATTATGTATTCATTTGCCAAATTTAAACTGATTGCCTCTCTTTCACCGAAGCGCTCGTCTTGTGTATTTCGAATTTACATTGAAACAGAATTATTTACCTACGTATCAATGGATGATTATAATAATAATTGAAGTCTGTTCATCAATACATTCAGCACTGGGAAAGTAGCGCCAATCAACATTGATCAGCTTTAATCACTGTGTATGTCAGATCAAATTACTAACTATTCGTTCCAGACACGAGATTTAGTAATACACCACAATGATAAACAGAACATGCAGAATCTTAATTATCAACCAAGTATTAATTGGACTATATTCTCTTAGAACTGATCGTGAAGTTATTAACTAAATAAACTAACTAGTGATAAATGATTAGACAATTCTTCGATTACGAGCGTTGATAATAATATGCTGATGAATTCGTTTGATCAACAATTTTCTCAATAAACTGAAAGACTGTCAAACAACTCTAGCGTGTCATACGCACACAATATCATGTTTTGGGACTTGACACATAAAAAAATATTATAAACAAAAATAGTTGTTTCTTAAAAACCACTTATTAATCAAAACGAAACCAATTTTTATTATAATATATTTTTGTTATTTAGACAAAGATTTACTTTTCTGTTAATTTATGAAAGGTTTCTAATGTATAAACGTGATTATTACATATTCTGAAATAATTTTATTTTACGCAATTGTTTTTTTGACACCTTTTTTTTACATTAACTCTATACAGGAGGCCTGAGGAAAATAATTTCCCCCAGGGCCGACGTCATCTGAGATATGTGTGGAGGGTCTTTTTGAGGAGAGGAAGGAATGCACATTGGTCTTGAAGAGACCCATGTTGTAGGAAGGAGGAAACACCAAGGCCGGCAAATCGTTCCATAGCCGAGCTGTTGAATACAAAAACGAGTCGAAGAAGCGACCCGTTCTTATGTGACCAATATCAACCGTGTGCACATGTTGGGCACGCTTTTGGCGTGTTTCCCGACTATACACCGGTGCTGAAGTGATCAATGACGCTAGTTCCTTGGAGCACCTTCCATTGAAATACCAATAGAATAAGGATAGCATTCCCACCCGACGCCTGTGCTCTAAAGATTGCAATCCGTTTGTTGAATTAGAAGAATCTATCAGACGGACCGCCCATTTCTGCACAGAGTCGAGGGTTTTTTCAGGTATTTTGGGGCTCCAGACCAGAGGTGGCTGCCAAGTTATTTGTACAGGGTTAGCAGTTATGTACCATTAAATTATGTATGGGCCCTGTACAGTACGCCCAGTTTTTAAGAGAGACTTAACTCTGGCTTCGATGGAGACCCCATATCTGAGCGCATGTCAATGGAGGGCCTGTTGGGAGAATTGTTTCCGTTGAAGGAGACTAGATTTTCATTTCGATCCCTTATAAACGTAATCAGACATGATTGGGTTTTTGAAACGTTATATTCAACGAGATTATTTTTACCCCACGAGAAAACACTCTCCAGGTAACCGTCCATTCTTTGCTTCAAAGCCCTTCGAGCCGTTGGAATTTGTAAGCCCTTTGCGGGCTTGTCAAACAAAAAGCTATCATGGACTGTAACGTCGTCCGCGTAACAATGAATTGGTGCACATGTCAGAAGGTCATTGATGTACAACAAAAACAAACACGGAGACAGAACCGATCCCTGTGGGACGCCAGCACCTTTAACTAATTGTTCATCACTCTTTGCAATGTTTTTATCTATACGTACTTACTTGTTTGTCTTTTGTTAATATTTATTTTATTCAGACGAAGAAAACATTGGTTTCGAAACATGTTGATAATTTTGATTAAATGAATAATTATTTTTAATGAATACAAAGTGATTTGTTTTCGTTCAATAAAAACAATTATTTTTGAAATTATTCTCCAATTTTCTTTGTTATTCCTCGTTACTTTTTAATTATTAACTTATTTTCGACTAAGTGATCTTAGGTAGACTGCAAACATTGCCGGTAGTCGGTACCTAAGCAAACTGTTCCCCGTTTATCGAACTTTGATAATAATTCAAGTCCTAACGACCCGTTAGGTTAACTTGCAAACTAGATTGATGAACTTAGCTCCTCACCTATTCACTTAACAGCGCAGTTCCGGCTATTATTGGATAAACCACTCTACTACTACTAATATAGGTAGGTGACACCAGTAGCGGTCCGTGAGTTTTCAGTGAGCTAGAGTGCAAAGATTGAAAAATATGACGTTATTTTTTTTATTTTTTTTTATTCCAGTTAAAAGAAAATTACATTTTCACTCATTTAACTAGAAATAATTATACACATTAAGATAAAAAAAATATTTCAATACAGCGCTATTCTATTTCATTATTTTGTTTATCAAGAATAAATATGAATATATTTTTTTAAATTTACCCAGCTTCTTTTCGTTTTTAATGTCATTTGGGAGGCAATTATATAAGTTTCCCCCCTCGTAACCAATGGATTGTTTAACATAGTTAGTGTGGATGGTGTTTAAATGTGTGTTATCGCGTTGTCGTGTAAAGTGTTTATGTACTTGGGACGTTTTAATGAATTCTGTGTTTGTGTGTACGAGATTGTTTTGTATTTTGTATATAAGGAGACATGTATTGTATTCATATAGTTTTCTTAATGGTAATAGTTTTGTGTCCATATATAATTTTTTTGTGGATGTTCTGGTTACAATTAAATAGTTTTTTGATCACCTTGTTTTGTATTACTTGTAATTCATTTATGTGTGTTTCACATGCGTTTCCCCAGATTTCAATAAAATAATTTAAATGTGAGTGTACGAGACTATAGTATAAACCTATTTTTAATTTATTTGGCAACAGATATGATAGCCGGCTAAATACGCTAATTAAGGGGATGATTTTATCTTTAATACCTTGTATGTGTTATTTAAATGTCAAATGCTGATCAATGCACAGCCCAAGATATTTTTCCTGGATCAGGATTTGCAGGTCGTTGTTTTCAATTTTTAAGGGTACATGAGGAGGAATTATTTTACGGGTTGAGCTTAAGATCATGTATCCTGTTTTTTAACATTCATTGTTAAAACATTTGATTGGAGCCAACTGTTGATTTTTTCTAGATCTCTTTGTGCGTTTTCTAGTAAGATATCTAAATCTTTACCCCAGTAGAAAATTGCTGTATCATCTGCATATAAAAATGTTTCACCATTTAAAATTAATTGCGAAATATCATTGATGTAAATTTGGAACAGTAGTGGACCTAGTATGGACCCCCGCGGAACACCATAGTTTATCGGAACGTAGTTGCTATTTTGATTGTTAATGCTAACGAATTGCTTTCTATTGCTAAGATATGATTTGAGTAGATTGAGAGTAGGACCAACTACACCAATTTTCTCTAGTTTCATGAAAAGTATGTCATGACTAACTGTATCAAAGGCTTTTTGAAGGTCAACTAATATAGATAAAATATAATTTCCACCATCAATGCCGCTTCTAAGTTTATTGATTAAGTCATTTATTGCTCCTAGTATGTTCGATTTTTTCCTAAAGCCGTATTGTTTTTTATATAAGAATTTTTTTTTAACAGAAAATTGTTTCATCTTCCGTAAATTTAACGTTCAAAAATTTTAGATAAAATTGGTAAGATTGAGATGGGTCTGTGGTTTGAGGTATTTGTTTTGGACCCACCTTTGTGAATTGGTATCACCTTAGCAATTTTACAGCTATCGGGAAAAGTTCCCTCTTTAAAACATTGATTGATTAATTTTGTTAAAGTTAATCAATCAATGTTAAAAATGTTGTTGTAACTGAAATGGATTTTTTTTTTCAAAATTTCAACATTTTGTATGAAGATTTTCAGTATTGTGGATGCGGCGCATCCACATTTCAGTATATCTTCATACAAAAAGTTGAAATTTTGAAAAATATAAATCATTTTCAGCTACAACAACATCAATAACGTCGTCTTTTTCAATCTTAGCACCCTAGCTCACTGGAAACTCACGGACCGCCGAGTTATAGAAAACTTTATAAAGGTAGTTGGCGTTAACAAAAAAATAACCAAAGAACCGAAGCTATCAGTTCACAATGAAGTGCTGGTACCTACGCTGATGTAAGTCAGTGAGTCTAAAAGTAGACTGAATGCTGTAGAGATGAGATCCCTGACGGGTTTGTATTGTAAAACCATGTTCCTGACGTAAGCGTATTGAGTAAGATTAAGATAGGGATGCTAAGATGGTTTGGGCTTGTATAGCGAAATAACGAAGACGGGAGTGTAGGTAGAACATATGACGTAAATGTGAATGGTAATGAAAGTCAAGGTCTGGTCACGATCAAGTGTCAATCAAATACTTGATTCGGGTCAAGTCGAGAGTAAGATAAGTACAAGGGTACTTATGACACTACGTATGAATGTGAACGAAGCAAGGAGTGTGTGCCAAGACCGGTCGTTAAGGCGGTAAAGCCTCTCTTCCCACCCCCGGGGAAACCATTTATTTAGTTAGCTTTATGGATTAAGCCGTCCCTACCCGAATTTCTACCGATTTCTTACATATCTCCCTTAAACACGTTAAGTTTTAAAGCTCTTAAAAAAATTTATATTATTCTTGAAGATTCGCTGAAACGCAAATTATATAAAATTCCCTCGATAGAAAAAAATCGCAAAGTATGCTCCAAAAATTATTATAAACACCTTTGTTTCAGTTATTTTACAAGTATGAAAAAATTCACAATGTTTCTTTAAATGCTGTTTAAGACAAACCCCGCGAGATTTTGCTCTATTTTAAACGAGTCTTGTTTTATTAAACATTTTCAAAATTTTCGTATCGGTTTTGTCGCTTTAAATATTAGCGCACTGCTCTAACATTCGTAATTTCATATCTCTCCATCTTCTTCTTTTTGAACCCGGTTGCGGCGCCTTAAAAAGGAATTAGCTTTGTTTTTGTGGGTAGAACCCGACTCACATTGTCACCCAACCAGGTGGCGATATGTACCATTATTGTACATGGTGCAGATAAGAGAGTTTTTGTTGTTATAAAACGACGATTATATTAATTAATTGTATGCCTGAACAATAATGATTGTTGAAAAAGTTGAAAATCAATAAATCGCATAAACTAGCCACTAAAAAAATCATTGTTTGGGTTGCTAATAAAATGTTCTATTACCAATCAAGTAAATTTTCCTTTGGTGTGCTTTCATGGCACCGCAACTTATTCATTATGCATTTATATAATATATATTTCACATATTAAGATAGATTTCATGAACACTCCAATACAGGGTATAAATTCATAGACTGAATACTGTAAACACCCTTGCGTTTGTATGCTACAATTAACCAAGAGACTCATCTCCATTGTTAGTGAATACTACTTAGGTAATATGTGTATAGATACTATAATATACTCTTATGAGTAATTAATTCTACTCCGTCTAATCGGTATATTCTTAGTACAGTCACCCCAGCATTATTCAGATTCGTCGCTATCAGACGTGTAGTTAGAGGGAAACTTTCCAAGATTTGTTACGGGTGGTTCTTGTCAAGCATTGATATAGAAGCTTCTAGATAAACCCCAACCTACGGATAGCAAAATACAATAATTAAGCTAAATAATTATAAAATAATAGAATTCTGTGGTTTCATGTGAGTTTATGGATAGGAGGACTTACCATATTTACGCAACCAGCATTTCCTGAGTAGAATGATTACAGTAAGAGAACTTCAAATAATGTGTGATTATTAGTAACCCGTGAATATTTTTTCTGCTATACACCCATAGCATGGCTTTTCCCAGCGATGTAGCCCTGTTGTAATCCTATTCTATTTCATATTGGGTTTTGTCATACACAATTCAAAGGAATTGACCAACCTTACAGTAAAAAGGCTGCTTTGCTTTAGCTTGGTGCGTAGCATTCTCGAGAGTGGATCTCAGATATGGGGGTCAGAGGACATCGTCTAATGGTCGAGAAAATACAAAAGAAATTTTTACGA
This sequence comes from Limnephilus rhombicus, assembly GCA_929108145.2. NCBI lineage: Eukaryota > Metazoa > Arthropoda > Insecta > Trichoptera > Limnephilidae > Limnephilus > Limnephilus rhombicus. Next base: position 46,898,648 of record OV815273.1, on the reverse strand, counting down.
TACCTCTATATAAGAAAGTTAGGTTTTTACCCATGGCTGTTTCCAACAGCATTTATCTCGGGAATGCTGGTTATCTGCAGCCTTAGTTCCAGAAGAGATGTCGCATTACTGCTGACGGCTTATAAGCTTCTAAATGGTTTTATATCGATACCAGATTCCCGAGTATGCACCGGTGCATAGTCGGGAAACACACCAAACGCGTGCCCAACATTTGTACACGGTTGACATTTGTCATATGAGAACAGGTCGTTTCTTCGACTCGTTCGTGTGTTCAACAGCTCGGCTGTGGAATGATTTGCCGGCCTCTGTGTTTTATCCTTACCCTACAACACGGGTCTCTTCAAGACCAATGTTCATTCCTTCCTCTCCTCCAAAAGACCCTCCACACAGCATCCCAGATGACATAGGCCCCGAGGGAAATCATTTTCCTCAGGGCCTCCTGTGTGGAGTTAATGTAAAAAAAAGATATTCTGGCTGAAATAGGATTCTATGTCCCGGATAATTTCACGCGAGGCCGCCAACACAGGCTTTTGATTCTTCCTAGATGCAGAACTAACTTTCCAATGGTGATGCCCCTTGGACAACTCATTAGGTTAATTAACTGCCTCGCAGGAAATGTGGATATTTTCCACATTTCCTGCGATTTTAAGCTTGAAATAGCACTTATGTTTTAACTAAATGTATTACTTTAACTGTAAGTGTTATCTTTTCTTACCGTTTTTGCAATGTATTGGTTTTATGCTGTTTTTGCAAATAAATAAAATAAATAAATATCATGCAGTAGTTGTTGCTTCGCTTTTATGGGTTGAGTTGTAGCTGTACACAACCGACACGGTCATATAATGGATAATGAAAGAGAGCAAAAGAAGCGAGTGCAAAAGCATTAGCTTCTTTTGCTCTCATTCACTCTTGCAATCGGGTCACTGCAGGTAGTCTCGCCAAGAGCGTAGAACCGCAATTACGATTATTAAGTGAATCAATATCGTGGAGACTAGCTCTCTACGAAATGCCTGCGACACGTCCTCTAACAATGCGAAGATCTTGCAAGAAGAGATGAGAACCCGGAGAAGCTTGTTGTGGCCAGAGGGGTTGAAGATCGAGAAGGAAGAGGAATATCCGCAAGGCGAACATAGTAAAGACCGCAATGCATAGATACTTTAGTGATGCCAGTTGTCCTGCAAGACAGTGCACTACAATATACCTACTTATTAATGTTCACTATACAAAGCCATAAAGTAACGAAATTAAAAGTAAAAAAATTGCGACGATTAAAAAACGTACATTTTTACTTTCTAAAATTGATATAAAAACTGTGTGTTTAATAACGATATCTGAATCTAAAATATTGTAGTATTATTGTGACATTGATACATTAAATTCAACGGAATATTCATCTGACCTCTTTTTCAGCATATGTTTTCTTATTGAGCCCTGTTATATGAAACCGATAATATGGCGCCTCGACACTTTTTCCGGCCAAGTGTATTTTTAATAGCTTCATTAATCATGCTGGAAGTGACTTTGGATCAAAACATTTGTGAAAACAAGGAGAATCCAGATAAAAAGTTGAAAGATATACAGATTTTCAGCTTCATAGGAAAACAATACGGCATTAGATTGCGCAGTTAGAAATAAACGGCTTTATAACATGAAAAACTTACTTTTTATGTAAGAATTCAATCTCGCGTACTCAATTTGTTTGATTTCTTCTACGATAAATTAATGAAACAATCCAATATTTATAGTTTCTTATTATATATGCAGCAAATTTTCAAGTTTCAGTAGATTTTATTCATTAGAATTTATCTTACACATTTACTCGTCTGTCTGCCTTTGTTTAATTGAACCGAGTGATAGACGTTAAATTAAACGCAAGGTAAAAAAACGCTACAAGATTCGACTTGGAATGTTTTCTCGAAATCCAGTTTGGACTACGGCAAAGAAAAACAGTGATTTGGGACAAAAAACGGACTGTTTCGAGAACAATCAAGATTGGAGAACGAGAAGATAGTTCGAGAGAAGCCGTTGAAATCTTTTGTGGGGGTGAATATTCGGATTTCAGAGAAATAATGGATTACCTTTGACAAATTCTTTAAAATCTTTGTTTGAAATACAATACAGTTATTGGAGTAGCTATCAAAATTTTTTACACATACATTAGTTGTATACGTAGTAGAAATTTTACAGAGCGTGGGTACAGAGTCGCACAATGATTTAATAGGCCACTTGCATCACATTTAAAAAAAAAAATTCCGGTTTATGCAAATATTCTAAGACATTCTGTATTTTTTTATCGTATTTTTGAAACCCAGTCGATTTTTTGAAAATTTAATTTCGAAAAATCAGACCATTTTTTATAAACCGGAAAGACGGGACATAATTTTATGGGTGCGAAAAAACAATAATTACATCATTTTGAAAATCATTTTTTTTAAATTCTACACGAATGGCACAGGCGTATAAGGAGGCATACCAAAATTATTACATCTCATACATATTTTTTTCCTTGATCCATCTTATTGATCATAAATCATTATAATGTTCAACGTCTATATATGACTAAATCCAATGTAATATATCTACTTGTACTTTTAAATTATAATAATAATAACAATATTATAAAATTTGATTTTGGTAAAATCAGCACCATTTCCATTATAGCTATAAAACAGAAGGCATAAAATGTACGGGGTTCTCTTCGTAACATCTGTCAAAACGTCAAACCAAATGATAAGTTCGCAGAGAACAAACAATAAATCTAGTGAATGTTAAATGTCAAATTCAAAAATTCACCTGAAACCAAAGTGTTGCCATATAAAAAAAATCTGTGTCGAATTTTACAAAATTAATAGAACATTATCACGAGCGCAAATAATGGATTTATTTAAAAAAAAAATTAAAATATCCACACGATTTTTTCCAAGTCGTTATGAAATCCATGCAAGTGGCCTATTATTGGAATAATTATTTTTCTCCTTTCGCCTCCATATATCTCATATTTTTAACTTGAAATCTACAAAACCGTAGACTAATTATCTTAAACATATACCTATGCAAAATTATTATTGCATGAAATAGTTAAAGCTTCCAGGCGTACCTAAATATAAATATACACCAAAGTTCAATTCCAGATGAATCTAATAACTGATATAGTCCGGTCAAGTTAGCCCGTAAAACAGGGGTACCCTAGCATAAATTTCCAAGAAGCTGAAAATTTACATGAACGTTAGGGATACCGTTATAATGAAATTTTAAAAGTCCCAATCGAACCCATGCGTGCAAAAAAATTTATTCAAGGTCAAAGTTGGCAAAAAATGGGTTACATGTTTTTCCTCACATTTTTTCCCCTAAGAATCATTATTTCTCAGAAAAAGCGATTCTAAAATTTACTAAAGTTGTATTCTCGATAACATGCATGATTACGTTGTCAAAATCTAAAATTTCGATTTTACCTTTTATTTTAATAACTTTCAATTAGCTTCTTTGCCTTCGCCTCCATCTCAGCTAATGCACTCGTTCTTGTTTTACTCTCCCGATCACTGCACTTTTAACAAGTATTTATTTATATGTAAATTACTCCTACAGATACAGTTGTTCCGAAACCAGTTGCATATTCAAGTAAACTAATGTATCAACTTAAAGTTACAGTATTATATCTAAAACTAATTTCCATTAATCAAATATCCCTTTCGTGCAACCTCCGCGGTAAAAGCTTATTCTCACGAAAACTATCGGCTTTTTGAAGTGAGTTTCTCTCAATACATGAAAGAAGAAGAAAAACTGATCATTGAAAAAGGCAATTACTGTTAATTTGAAAAGTTGGACCATCAATCACTCGGGCCGTTGAGAAAGCCAACATGGAGCTAAAAAGCAAAAACAACAATAAAACCCTCGAACCAGACTACCTACCCCTCCGCATTCTCGGAGCATTTTGGAATAATAATGGAAACCACACGTCATCGCACTCCAGCACAATACTGAATGGCTGCTTTATGCAAAACCCCTCGTGTTCTTTGAGCACAAATAATGGTTTGCGCTTCTTTAGTAGAATAATGCATTTCCTAAGCATAACATAAATTGTTTGTGTTTTTGTATGTGTGTATGTTCTCACCTGTGTGGCAGTAACGATCACAATAAATACGATTATCACAACAAAATAAAAATATATTTTCCCTTTATTTTAAACACGTCATGTCGGCTTGCCCAATATTGAAACATAATATAATTTTGAATGTTCTCAAAAGTTATTTGACAGAAGCAAATTCCTGTGATATCTTGAAAGTAACCATTCCTTTGTTAAGAATATTATGAACTAAATATACAATTTGGCTTTCCTGAAACGGGTATCCTTCCCAATTGGACAGACAAAGTATCATTTTGTAATGTATTGTAATATACATGCATATATAAATAAATAACTTACACTGAACTTCAGAAACTTATATTCACCAGTATGAACTAAATATACAATTTGGCTTTCCTGAAACGGGTACCCTTCTCAATTGGACAGACAAAGTATCATTTTGTAAGGTATTGTAATATACATGCATATATAAATAAATAACTTGCACTGAACTTCAGAAACTTATATTCACCAGTAGGACTAACGGTAACACCTTTTGGAACGACAGGCATATGTCTATTATAGCTGAATTAAATAAAAAAAGAGATTAGCATATTGGAATACTTCTAATATGTAATTCTTGATGATTTTTTAAATTTTATTTAATTTCTGTTTTCTCGAACGGTCTTGCCGAGAGAAAAAAACAGTACCAATATTATTAGTTCTATGTGATGGACTGTATATTACGTCTCGTTGCGTACACTAAACACCAAAATAATTTTGAAATTCAGTGAAGAATATTTAAAATGATGGCTGGCTTTGTAAATTTTTATTTTTTTATTAATTATTCAGAGTAATGCTGCATACCTCCTGAAACACGCGATGTGAATCTCCAAGGAGTTCAGGAACAAAAGTTAACTTGCTCTAATTACCAAGAACCAAGCATACTCTCTAATATTATTATTCGCAATACACGTTCTTCCATACGTGAGCCCTATTGCACTAAGCAAACATTGCATATCATGACTTAGCTTGTGGAATGTAGGTTACTTGTTAATTATTAACAAAAATTAACAGTGCAAGGAGCAAGAAAACGCCCTTCTGATATTATTATACCCGGTTCTTCGCTTCTGAATTCCAGCGCTGTGGCCTAATTTGTATTTTCTATGTAAATTCTCCATTTGACTTTACGAACTATCTCCGTAGCACAGGCATGTGTTTGGCTGACTCCACTTTATAACGACAGAGTCAATACTTTTATTTATTTATCAATGTTCTCGTAGCTTACCACAGCTGTGAAGTTATGCGGTAAAGTTACAAACTTGGCGAACACAATAAATCACACAACTCGAACTGAAAAGCTCTATAAAAAGTTACAAGTGTAGGAAGCGGTAAGATATCTTCCAATTTGATGTTAATTTAAAAAAAAAATTTCTATGCACTTTTTTCACCTACAGGTCGCTTCCAATCTTTGGATTATAAAAAATACCTTTAATTTAATTTGATTTATAGAAAACTTCAGTGAAATTGAAGATTTCACAAGCGTGGTACGGTTAGAAGATCAGTCTACGTAGAAGACAGGTTGGGGTAAGTAGTAATTTGACACTCGTGAGTTCTGTTCCGTCTTATCAAAGTGATTGAAGGTTCTGGGCTGAAACAGGAGGTTCTAGTTTGAGGCGTGAATTAGGGGTGGATGGGTAATTAAACATGGCATCTTCGCTCGCTGGGAATCTCGGCAGAGTTTGTGATCCTTGTTCTGGCTTTATTAGTAAACAGGAGAGAGATTGTTGACTTCGTGTATATAACAGACAGAATTTTGTTTGCGTTTTGTGGGTTAGGTAGGTATTGCTGGAATAAAACAAACAGACCGTAAATAAATAAATATAATTTGATGCCGAGTTTGCGGCATATACATATATATGACAGATGCTAAGTTTGAAGATACACTGGAGTCGTATAATTATTAAGCTTACATACTATAATAATATTTATTGATGTACGTTGTTTCTAAGTATTGGAAATACTCTTCTGGAAATCATTAAATACTGATATCTCCACGAATAACGTATTATAATCTTAGTTATAATTACTTATGTGCACAACCGTCAATCGGCAGTAAATAGCGTAGCTCTGTGTGTAATATTAGGGGCTAAATACATTAATAATTTTATTTTGAAGTTTATAAATGTATTTAGCCCGATGAAGAAGAAGATTCGGATGAAACGGAAATGACGCATACAGCACCTGCGTAGCATCAAACTCTTATCAAGGCTCCTATTGATATAAAATGACGATGGTGTGCGCTTATTGGCCGCTTTAATTACGACCTCACTTTTCAAGGCTTCTTGGTTCTTCATTGGTTGAGATTGTTTTGGTAAAGTTTCGCTTTTACTGCACTCCATTTTTTTTAATGTTATCAATATGATTTGGTGCAATCAAAGTTCTTTCAGTTAGTAAATTATTAATACTGTAGGCAAAAACTACCAGTAATTAGAAGATGCCTAGCGGTTTTCTCGCTTTCTCACATATTATGTAGGTGATCATTTGGCGACCTCTGTTACAGAGTGCTAAGATCCTTGAGATAAGAGTGATAAGTTTTTATATGAAAATTTATATTGTTTTTCTTAAGAAAGTCAAATGGTGAATTATAAGTAATCCTAAAGTATTCAAATTCCTCCTCCTACCTACATCAAAATTGGGCATAATCAAATAAATTGTTTACGTGTTCTCAATTACCCAAACATGCCTAAAATACCTGAGAGATACTTGAGGTTTACCCTGTACCCCTACCATTGAGGGTAGTGATTTAGTCGACAAGGTGACTGGCGTCAGCGCTTTCCGCTCAAGCACAGGGTGGGTCTGACGCCTGAAGCTCTTCACAGGTTCGATCCCCGGCCACTTCAGGCCCATCAATAATATTTTCACGGCGGGGACACCGAGTCAACGATGACGATATTATAATAACGGTTATATCTGGCTTCGGTTAACTTTTAAGGATTGCGTTTAGGTGTTAACCTTTACAGTATTATGTCAGTTTAGTTCTTTAAATATATATTTTTAGGTGAGTACCGTGCTAGAGTCTCAGCTGCTCCCAGCCGTCTGGAGATAGTGATTTTTTTATTTTATTTTTTTTTTTTATTTAAAAAAATACATACGTATACAGATTCATAGTAAAACATTTGGTTCTTAAGGCTAATAACAATATGTAAATTTCTTTTTAATGAAACTTCACAATTCAAAAGAGAAAATATTTCTCGTGCTTGAATTTTGGAGTGCCATTGTAAAATGCATAGTTACACAGAGTATGTTATTACAAGTACTTATATTAATAAAATATATATTCATGAAGACAAGTGGACATAATAACTGACAATATTGTCAGAGTAGGTACATATAATAAAGTTGTAACAATTTGGTGCCTGCAAATAATGCGTATGTACTTGCTTTCAATTAAATATGGTGATGAAGAGATTATGTCCTAGTTTATTTTTTTTTGTTGTTATTATTGTGATGGTGAATTTAAAACTTATAATTAGTATCGGGTTGGTCTATTAGTGTTTTTATTTAGGATTTAAAAACTTTATAATTTTTTTCATACCAAGGCATCTCCAATTGGGATATATTATGGGGGTGAAGGTAGAGACGAAGGGAAAGGATTCTTTTTACGGTGAATTGCCTAGTTCAAAAAAGGGGATGGGGAGTGGAAGGTGGGGAAGTACTTAGCTATTGTTCCATTCTGAATGGTGGTCTTTCACCAGGGCGATGCTGAAAATATCTATCTCTTTTAAAAATATCTCAACTCTTTTATACTTTGCTAAAATTACATTCGGATCGACAATAAATATTTTCTATTTCTGTATGTTGTTTATAGCCCACTTGATAATCAGAGATACAATAATAATAATGCTATATATCCTACTAATATTATAAAGGCAAAAGTTTGTATGGATGTATGGATGTGTCTATGTTTGTTACTCTTTCACTGAATGGATTTTAATGAAACCTTACAATAATATAGCTCATACATCAGAATAACATACAGGCTATATATAGCTCAGAGCTCTGGCATTATGAAATTTGTATAAAAAAAATTGCAATAGGTGGCACGATTAGTAAGATACATATCTATAATTCTTTATTCGATTCAAATTATTAGGGGAGTTCTTCAAATAAATGCGGGAGGGTGGAGGGGGGGAGGGGTTGTAGGGGGGGCGGAGAGGTGGAGGGAGAGGGGGAGGTGGAGGGAGGGGATAGGTGGAGTAGGAACCCCCCTAATACCATGCGAGCGAAGCCGCGGGAAAAAGATAGTATATACCTACGTATATTTCAGAAGACTGAATTTTTAATCGTAGACAGCTGTTCGAAAGTTTTACATGAATTTACGTGGACTGTCAAAATTTATAGCACTAAATTATGATATTTAATATATTTACAATAAAAAACTGGTATTACATTAGAAAGATAAATTTTCTGCCTAGAATTAACCTTTGAAGACCTTTGACGACCTCCGTAGTCCAGTGGGTAAGACTCTTGACTCACAATCCGGAGGTCGCGGGTTCGAACCCGGCATGCGCAAATAAATTTTATTTGATTAATTTGTGTTATTTCACAATTAATTCATTAAAAATAATATATAGTATATTTGCGGCATGTTCAAGAGTGGAATATACTATTAGTATCGCCCTGGTGTAAGACCACCATTCAGAATTGAAACGTTGCTTGAAAATGGCTTTAGCCATGTTTAGTGACCAGATCTGATTTAACTGAAATTTTATCATCATTTTTAACTGAAAAACTAATGTCGTTGTCAAATAGGTTCCCTAAATCCCAAACATAACAAGACCCGTTGACTTATGGTTGAATTTTGCAAGCTAAATATCCCGTTCAAACCTATTTTGCTGGAGCCCTTCGGAATACGTCGGATGTTTTCGACGCACTTCGTAGCGCCGTGCGCCGCGTCGCCAGAAGCAGATTTTTGGTACATTTCGTTATTCTGACGGTCTGGACATGTTTGTAGGAGCACCATACAAAATGACAATTCCCCAACGGGGCGTTTGACGGAAACGCGCCGAATGGTATGTACGTAGGTTCCTAGTTCTTAGCGCGCGGGAAAAGAACTCCAGTCGGCTGCAATAATTATTATCTCTGGAAAAATTCATGCATTTAAATACGTGATTAGTTTTTATTTTCAACATTGTGCGTAATTTAAATTAAAAAATATTAAGTAGGAACACGTTGAGCTGTAAAATGTTCAATTTTGTTGGCGGTTCGGTGCACTATTGAACGTTTGGGCCAGCCGCGCCTGCTCTAGGACATCTATTTTTCAATTTCTTCCGTAGAACGAATTTCAAAAGTGACTATCGTACGGCCCGCCAGCCGTTTTTAATCGCACAAAAATATGTTTTCTTTGAATTTCTCGACTTTTCTCTAATATAATTTACATGTATTGTACATATAAACATTCCTTTTCAATCACTCTATCTACTGGTGAAAACCGTATGAAAATCCGTTGCGTAGTTTAAAAGATTAAAGCGCACATACATTTTGAGCGACTTCATTTTATACTATGTAATGTAATAATGATAGTGAGTGAATTCCAAAAATTCAAAAACGTCAAATGTAACTGTGCTGATTGTTTTGCTTTTGTTCTTAAACATATAATGTTGCCTCTCTTTCTTACTCACTAAATGTCAATAGTCGAAAATGAGACAAACGGTGAACGTATGTCTGCACCCCTCCAAAGGAAAGATACAATAATAATAATCTCCCTCACACTTATAGAGAAAATGAAAAGCTATTTTTTTCATCAGTTCCCCACAAAATAATTTCCCTCAGGACCTATGTCATCTTAGGGGATGCTATGTGGAGGGTATTTTTAAGGAAGGGAAGGGTACTAAGTTCTGGGAAGGAAAAAGGTATGAGAGGTGGGTAGGAATCTGAGGTCAGTGTGTCCGGGAGTGACGGATGTATGAATCCATCCCTCCAACTACGGTGCAAGGCGATGGGTCGAGAAAGTCCAGCTGGAAAGGTCAAAAGGCCTTCCTCAACCAGTCTCTCTCGATCCGCCCCACCACGCAGCAGAGAAGAGACCAAGACCCGAACTATCCCATGAACCCGGGCAACCCTGCTAAATTACCAAACGTAGCGAACCACTTGGGGTGACCCATATGGTAGAGATGTTGGTTAACCAATAATTTTTCCCGGGGCGGTGTCATTTATACCCGCCTCCCAAATTCCCGTGAGCAAGTGGAAAAGTAAGAAAATCACAAAAAATATAAATCTGTACGCCATCTCTGACACTGATAAAAGAAAACACGGACAGTTGCGCATCGATGATTTCTTTATTTTGTAATTTTTAACATAATAAAAAAACTTACTTTAATTCAACGGTTATTGATTCTGAGGCGGTACGAAGTTTGTCGGGTCAGCTAGTATCTATATAAAAGTAAAATCACAAGGTAGGTATACAATGTAAAATATAAATTATTATCTTATTTGTATGTGTCTGAGTAGGCCCCCAGTTATATGAAAATATTTCTTATTCCCTACCTACCTCTTTTGTCCACTTATACATTTTTGTACGGACGTTTCAACGTTCCGTATTATGTTTAAAAATATATTTTCGAATATTTAATACTAAGAATGATCAAGACAACACCTACTACGCGGCGGACCGGGTCGGGCGAAACTGGTTGAGGGAGACCTTTGAAATCTTCAACCGCACTTTCTCAACACATTGCACCGCAGTGGGAGGGATGGATTCATTAGCCCGTCACTCCTGTAAACATTGACCCCCAGATTCCTAACTACCCTTCATACCATTTGCCTTCCCAGAACTTCCTCTCCATCCTTTTCTTAAAAAGACCCTCCCACATAGGGTTACCAGATCAAAAAATCAAAATCCCGGAGAAAATTCCTGACATTCGATAAAAATTCCGGACTTTCTTGTAAATATAATATGACTGTCGTTATGCATCGAGGCATAACAAAACCTACGTCTGGGGGGGGGGGGGGAAGAAAGGAAAATTTTTTAAAATATGACTTGCGAAATGTTATTAAAGATTCTGAAGTGTTGAACAATATTTTTGGGAGCATTAAATATCAAAATATCAGAACTTCTAGTAAAAACATCACTTCTGATATAGAACCTCAAATTGTAATATTTAAATAATTAAGACAATATAAGCGAAACTCAATCGAAAATCTCGAAACAGAAAAATCAGAAAAACATATTGACACCTCTGGGACTTGAACCCAGGACCTCTTCCAGGGCAAAGCAAGGCCCGGAAAGCAAGAGGTCCTGATTTTTCTGTTTCCAGATTTTCGATTGAGTTTCGCTTATATTGTCTTAATTTATTTAAATATTACAATTTGAGGTTTTACTCATAAAGTTAAAGGTCTTGCTTTGCCCGGAAAGCAAGAGGTCCTGGGTTCGAGTCCCAGAGGTGTCAATATGTTTTTCTGATTTTTCTGTTTCCAGATTTTCGATTGAGTTTCGCTTATATTGTCTTCATTTATTTACATATTACAATTTGAGGTTTTACTCATAAAGTTAAAAATTAAAAATAAAATATTCATCCTAGACTTGCAGAAAAGTCGATAGATGTAGCATATTAAATAAAATGGATAAAGATTTATCCAGACACTATCTAGAGAGCATTTATTTCGGGTTTGAATCTTGCAATCATACATAAAGATAGTTGCCAATAATATATGCGTTAAAGAAAATGAAGATAGTGTAGGCGGTTCTTAGTCGAAGTATGGTACAGTTAAACATGACCGAATTTCATATCGACACCGTGGCGCAGTGGTTAGCGCTTTGCCCGGAAAGCAAGAGGTCCTGGGTTCGAGTCCCAGAGGTGTCAATATGTTTTTCTAATTTTTCTGTTTCCAGACTTTCGATTGAGTTTCGCTTATATTGTCTTCATTTATTTAAAAAATAATTTGGTTTATTTCATTTTTTCACTTGATTGTTGAAATTCCGAACTGTTTAGAATTCCCCCCGCATTCCGGACAAAGGTCTATATTTCCGGACTTCTCCGGAAAATTCCGGACGTATGGCAACCCTACTCCCACAGGATACCCTCAGGAATCTATTTTCTTCAGGGCGTCCTGTGTGAAGCTATTTTAAAAAAAAAGTATGAACTTAGTTTACGAGCCTACTTTTCAAGAGTTTTTTTCAAAGGTTTTGGTTAACATTTAATTAAGAATACTCGTACTTAGTAACTACCTATAAAAAAACTTTTCAAAAATAGTATTATAGGAGAAAAAACGTTGGAAAGCCACTGTTCGTAAGAGTAAATTGGAAAAGGCTTATCTCACACACGGACTGAGAGAGCAGTCGATTTTTTTACAAGCTGTGGAGTTTTTTTGTATTGGGAAAATTCTTTAATTATCTTCACAGATGATGAAGGGGCAAGGGGAGTGAACGTGAACAATGTGCCTGCGTACAACAGCTGGAGAGTCGTTGCAGTTTTATCTGATGCAAGCAAGACGAAACGTGCTCAACTAGCGAGTTACCGGATTCTGAGAAGCACTCGTGTCATAAACCCACCCCAACCTACCCTGGGATTGCACCCTGTAGACTGTAGACTACTGTAGAGTAGAGAGTTACTCTATCGCGAGGGAACAAACTATTTTACTGCTGTAAGAATCGTCGTTAATATAAGATTTGTTGTAACTGGAATTGTATTCGAAAATTCTGAACTCTTTTTAAACGACTTCAAAAAGGAGGAGGTTCTCAATTCAACTGCATTTTTTAAATTTTTTTTTATGTTTGTTACCTTTAAACTTTTGACTGGGTGAACCGATATTGATGATTTTTTTATTATTTGAAAACTGGTACTTTCCGTGTGGTCCCATTTCAATTTGGTCCAGTTCTGACTAATGGCATCCATGAGAAAACCATATAAGTCTTAAATTTCCATTAAGTATGTGCGTGACAAATAGACGAATAACTCAATATCACGCCAACCGATTTCGATGATTCTTTTTTTATTGGATAGGATGTATTTCAAGGGTAGTTTGATGAGAGTTTGGTTAGGTTCTGATTATGGCATCCATGACAAAGTAACGGAACTCTTCAATTCTTAGGAGCAAATTAACGATACTCGGCCGAATCTTTTATAGGCTGTCCGGATCTTTGAATCACCTACCGTAACGTCGTTATGATCAAGTAATGTCTGTCTCGTATGGGCAGCACGTTTATTAGTCCTACCCATATTCAGACAAATTAGTTAGTGTACTTCAGATTCACTAAAAATAAAAAAAATAAACAAAAATTTTAACAAAACAAAAAAAATGACTTCGTATTAAAAAAGTTAATTCGTATTCTTCCACAACTTAATAATCAACATACTTTTTCTAGTCATCAATATGTAGGTACGATTGTTGCCTCTCGCCTAATCAAGTCGCGCGTGCGACACAAGCACATCTCACCTATAACTATGTATGTAGTTACAAACCTACCTTGGCAAACACCGACTCCAAAAATCAATCGTACCTACATATGGATGAATAGAAAAAGGAAGTTGACTATTAAGTTGTAGAAGAAAACGTTTTTTTTTACTTTTTAGTTCATTTTTTGAAGACGTTTTTTGGTTTTGTTAAAATTTTTGTATTCTTCTCTTTCTCCTTCTCAAAAGAATATTTATTTATGAGAAACAAATCTTCCAAACCTTACATTACTAACAATCAATTACTTGTTATGTTTGCCTTCTATTATAAAACCAGTAATTAATATATATATTGTATATTTGTTTATACTTTATACTACTGTTCAAAATAAGGTCTCTATTTCATTCTTGACGGTTTACCCTGTAAATTACAGTTAGATATTTAAATAGTAATTTTGGTTTACCTTTGTTTAATATATTATGTAAGGAGAGATAAGCATTTTGTAGTTACTTAATTTAGTTTAATGTTATAAAACAAATATTTTAGAGGTGAATTTCAGAAATAAAAGTTATTTATGTAACTACCATAATTCTGTGACTTGCTTCTAACGGGGGTAATGAGATTACTTAATAATATAGTGAATTCTGAAGTAACTTTTCGATTTCGAGAACGGTTTTTCTTAAAATTAGAACTTACTAAAACGAGCAAGTTCTACACTACATAGGTCTCGTGATATATGAAAAACCGATATTTGCCCTTTTAGAAGCAAACTCCAGAGTTATTACTTGTTATTTTTGATTCCTAAACTACAAAATTTAGAATTGAATCCTTATGTAAGAAAAAGTTCCTATACTTATTATTCCATTTATTCATTCAATGCGAACTTCTAGGTACATTACGCGAACAGATAATGAAAACTTCAAGAATCTTAACTTTATTTCTAATAAACAATTCTATTCTAAAATAAAAAAACCTTTACAATTAATTTATGTGATATCAATTTTCTTGAAGTTATAATAGTGGTGAGTAAAGGACCAAACACAATGGTTAAGCAAAAAGGATAAAAGAAATTTAATCGGGAATTCATCCAGAATTTATTATTATCAAAAATATGTTTTTTAAACAGTAACCTTAGAACCTATCTTTATACAAGGTGGCGCAAGTCATCATCCTAACTGAAGATCTTCTTAAATGGCTCCTTGACATCACGACGTTGACATTTGCGAAGTAAAAAATAGCAGGATACACGTTAACAAACCATGGTTCGCCATACTCCTCAAGGAGGCGGAATAATTATTGTGCCAAACCAATCCTTTTTTTTGCAAAATAAGTTACTGCATTTGGAAATCGAGTGAGGATTTTTGAGAACTTGTACTTGCGTGACAAAATGCGTTTGAAGTTAGCAATAGATATTCGATTATTTCTTAGTAAAAATTTGACGAGAAGGGTTATATAAAAAGCTCCAATTGAATGAGTAGGAACTCTAACTTAACCATGCGTCCTTGACGTATACCTTTTTTGCTGAGTATTCACAAATTATGTCGTTGGCTTCGGCAAACAATGTCATTTTTTAAATCTCGTCTGATTATTTATTATTTTCGATACTCTGCCCAGGAGACCCTATGATAAATATTTTACTTCAGGTCATATTTTTTGTTTTTAATTTATTTTCACATATGTATTGCATTATATTACAATACATTTACAATATAATATTATTTACTTTCATTATTTTGTTTGGGGATATTGAGTGGAAGGTCTTGATAAGGACAGGAAACAAAAAAGTACTTGGAAGGCACAGAGAATAAGGGGTGGTAGGAATCCGGAGGTCAGTGTGTCCAGGAGTGGCTTAGGATTGAATCATCCCTGCGGTGGTAGGCGATGGGTCGAGAGAGTCCGGCTCGAGACGTCAAAGTCTGCCGCAACCGGCTTCTCCCGATTTGGCGCAGTGGGCAGACGCGTCCGCCGCCAAAAACTAGACAAACCTCACCCCATGAGCCCGGGCACTCTTGCTAAGGCAGCAAACGTAGCGAACCAGTTACTGTGACCTATGGTAGAGGTGTTTTTTAATCAATAAATTAGGGCTTAGCTCAAAGTACTATTTTCGCGTAAGTACCGACAAATTACAAGAAGTAACTTTGAAAATCACCATACGTAGGCATAAAAACATATATTTTTGGAGAAGTTTTACTAACCTTAAAAACTTAACCAATTAAGTGTTATGATTAAAATTCTAAAGCATTATTTTTGGATGTGGCGGGAAGAAGAGATGGAAAGGGGTTGACACAATAAAGAGTTAAGTGGAACAAAAGTTGTTGGATAAACTACTGTTTGTGACTTTTAGATTTAGGGCTGAGGTGTTGAGCGAAAGCAATAAACGAATAAGTTTTATTTATAACTCGTGTTGCATAAGGAAATGCTGAAAGTTATTTTAACCCCGTAAGCTTGTTAGAAAATTACATTTCAATGCGTCGAAGTTGTTCTGAAAAGTGGGGAGTGACGTGGCACACTAATTGAAAGCAAATTAATTTTCCAAATATATGTAATGATGAAAAATAAATTGGAAACTATCCTCTGTTTTGTGCGTATTCTGCTTACTACATACCTAGGATTTAAGGTTAAACGTAACGTACGTTATAATCTACGCATTAACAGATGGCGCCAATTAAAATATTTTAGGTTTTTTAATACTTTTTGCACGTTACGCTTTAAAATATTAAGGTGAATTATTTGTTTGCGCCCGTACATATTTAATATGAATATTAATAAATAGTTTTGTCCATAAACAAGCCCAAATCTTTCAAGAAAGGCTGACAAATCCAATTTTGTATCGGTGACTTACGCACTCGCATACTTCTGTAACAATGTATGCCCGGACATTGGAGGTCTAGAGTTTTTTTTTTTTTTTACATTAACTCCACACAGGAGGCCCTGAGGAAAATAATTTCCCTCAGGGCCTATGTCATCTGGGATGCTGTGTGGAGGGTCTTTTTGAGGAGAGGAAGGAATGAACATTGGTCTTGAAGAGACCCATGTTGTAGGAAGGAGGAAACACAGAGGCCGGCAAATCATTCCACAGCCGAGCTGTTGAGCATAAGAACGAGTCGAAGAAACGACCCGTTCTCATGTGACTAATGTCAACTGTGTACAAATGTTGGGCACGCGTTTGGCGTGTTTCCCGACTATGCACCGGTGCCGAAGGGATCAATGATGCTAGTTCCTCGGAGCATCTTCCATTGTAATACCGGTAGAACAAGGATAGCATTCCCACCCGACGCCTGTGCTCTAAAGATTGCAATCCGTCTTTTAAGATGGGAGAATCTATCAAACGGACCGCCCGTTTCTGCACAGAGTCGAGGGTATTTTTCAGGTATTTTGGAGCTCCAGACCAGAGGTGGCTGCCAAATTCAACCGTGGGGCGCACTTGCGATTTGTACAGGGTTAGCAGTTGTGTACTTTTAAAATATCTGCGGGCCCTGTACAGTACGCCCAGTTTTTGGGAGGCTAACTTTACTCTGGCTTCGATGGAGCCCCCATACCTGAGCTGGTCACTTAGGGTTACACCAAGCAAATCAATGGAGGGCCTGTTCGGAAGATTGCTTCCGTTGAAAGAGACTAGATTTTCATTGCGATCCCTTTTAGACGTAATGAGACAAGATTGGGTCTTTGAAACATTAAATTCAACGAGATTATTTTTACCCCAAGAGAAAACACTCTCGAGGTAACCGTCCATTCTTTGCTTCAAAGCCTTACGAGCTGTTGGAGTTTGTGAGCCCTTTGGGGGCTTGTCAAACAAAAAGCTATCATGAACTGTACTGTCATCCGCGTAGCAGTGAATTGGTGCACATGACAAAAGGTCGTTGATGTGCAACAAAAACAGAGTTGGAGACAGAACCGATCCCTGCGGGACGCCAGCATTTATCGAGTGAGAGGAAGAGGTGAAACCATCGACTACCGTCTGAATCGACCTCTCCCTCAAGAAGTCGGCAATCCACGTACACAAGGATGCGGGAAGTCCGTAAGAATGCAGTTTGTTGACAAGTCCTCGGTGCCAAACCCGGTCAAAGGCCTTGGATATGTCCAGTGCAACCGTTTGGGTCTCACCGAAACGTTCCAGGCATCGCCCCCAAACATGCGTCACATACGCGAGAAGATCACCGCACGAGCGGTTCCGCCGGAATCCGTATTGACGGTCGTTAATAATTTTGTTCTTCTCGAGGTATGTGAGCAGTTTGTCGTTGATCACACGTTCCATCACCTTAGACAGAACTGATGTGATCGCTATGGGGCGGTAGTTGGCCGGGTTGGAGCGGTCACCCTTCTTTGGAATAGGATGGATAACCGCTTTTTTCCAACCAGAGGGCACAGAGCCAGTCTTCAGGGACAGTTTAAAAAGCGTCAAAATTGGAGCTATTTCTGCAGCGTACCTTTGCAGTACCAGGGCAGGTATTCCGTCAGGCCCACTAGCTTTATTAACATCAAGCCCTCGTAAAACATGGAGTACTTCCCGATGCCGGATCCTCAGCTTTTTCATACGAAAACCGCAGTGAGGAACCGACGTCGGGACAGCACCTTGGTCATCGAGGGTTGAGTTATCCGCAAACATTTTACCTAGTAAGTTAGCCTTTTCGGTGGCGGTATTTGCTTGTGAGCCGTCAGGTCTGGTAAGAGGTGGCAGACTGGATTTGCAGAAATTGCGACCTATTGAGCCCGCAAGCGACCAGAATTGCCTGCTGCCATGCGGGCATGCAGTCAGCTTTCTGCTGATCTGCTGGTCGTGCTCGAATTTTGACCTATTTATGATTCTCTTGGTTTCCTTTGCCATTTTGTTGTAAGCTGTTCTGTCTTCGGATGTTCTAGATGTGTTGTAGGCTCGGTAAGCCGCGTTTTTTTGTCGCACTGCTTCAGCGCATTGTCGACTGAACCACGGCTTTGAGCCTACACCAGTTTCCTTAACAGTAGATTGGATGAAGCCATCCATCGCGGATGTGATGACCTCACCAATTTCCTGGGCACATCTTGAGGGATCCGAAGTCCGAAAACAGACAGCTGACCATGGGAAAGCATTAAAATGTGCCCGCAGACCGAACCAATCTGCTGACCTATAGTGCCACACTTTTCTCTTCAGCCTCTCGTTTGGTGGTCTGAAGTTTACAGGGATTGATGTCGTCACCAGGCAGTGGTCGGACGATCCTAAAGGCGCTGCGACTTCAATACTGTAACCGTGTGGCACAGTAGTTAAAAAAAGGTCTAACAGATTGGAACGGTGAGTCTGGACATCAGGAACCCTTGTAGGCTCCTGAACCATTTGCTCCAATCCGTAGCAAAGGGCAAAGGATTCCGCTTGGCATCCAGCCGAGTCTATTGATCCTGAGAACTTCAACCAATAAATTAATAAAAGTAGCATCTTTATAAACAAAAAATGAGTCCTGACGTGTACGGTGAAAGAGGAAACCATTTGTTTCCTTAGAACGCCGTGGGAAAGTGGTGGGCAATCTCCAATGTAACTTAGAGTAATACGATGATGATGATACTCAGTCACTTGGTTACATATTTACCTAGGGTAATTGAGTGTAGCGAAGTCATTTCTTGCATCATTTGCATTTCGTCTGTCTGTATATTTGTTTGTGTGTTCCTTGTCAGGTCAATCCTGTTAAGATGGTAGCCCTGTTTGATAGGATATTTTTATTCTGCCAAACCACCTACACGTTTTAACTGTTAAAAGGAGACCCGGTCGCCTAGAAATCTGAACAAAATGTATTTTACCAAACTGTTGTTGTTACTGTCACTCTTTTCCCCCCGAATACTGAGCGAAAGGAGCAAATGCACCTCACGCCGATAATACCTACTTACATAAAATCATTAAAACCGAGGTTTTGCTTTCCCCATTTTTCTCCTCCAAAATTGGAAGGATTTTTTATTTTTTTTTTTGCTTCCAATATAAAAAGAAACTAGTCTACGTCTGTACGTTTTGCTTTTTTAAAAAATACATTGTCTAGTTAGTATAATGAACGTCTAATTATGGCATTCAATTTTAACAATTATTGGAGGGTCCTAACTTCTATATGAAGTAACACATCAAAAAAAGCAAAACGTGCCGACACGCTGGTGGATGATATCTATAAAATACTAAAATATATTTGTGATAGCGTCAAAATCCTGAGAGGAAATTGGGGAATACGTTTGTATGGACAAAACGCGTCGCCCGGTTCCCTCACCTGTCAAGTCGGAGTAATCAAGATTACGCGAAGTCCATTGTTCACAGAACTAATAGTTAACACGAGAAGGAATAAACTGAACAGTAGAAGTTCATAGCTGTATTGGAATCGTTTAGTTTTCCTACTCTGTTTTTACAAATATTTCTTTATTAATTGTTTATGTGTTTAATTCGTGGAACTCAATTTAATTAAAAAAATATAAATTGTTATTTTTGAGTTCTGCGAGTATCTTTGTTTTATTTGTTATTATTGCGACAGATGTTTCGGCTTACAAGGCCATTTCCATACTGTGGTTAGACTTTGAGACGACTTTCAATTTTAAAGGTGCCTAAATTGATTTATTACCGGTTAAAACGATTTACAAAGAAAATAATTGTGACAATAGATTCTCCATTTTGTGCGGTTCTCACTTGGAAATCTGTTTTCCCAACATTAAATGTTAATGTGTTCATAATTGTTTAATAATGCCGTGAATGCTGTTGGCATATTTAAATGTGTTATGTCGTTTAGGTCTTGTAAACATACTGAGAAGTGGGGGATAAATAATTTGCCTTACTTGTTAAGTTTGTGAAAACAAACAACGGATAAAATATTTTTAGTTGTTGATTCAGTATAAAGGACAACATGAATTTTATACGACAGTATTGAATCTTGATCGCACTTTACGACCGACTCGGAACGTTGTTATGTAAATTAGTAAGAACATAATAACCTACCCACGTGCTTCCTTTTGTTCTGATTCTTGCGTAGGAGATGAGGCTGTATCGCAACATCAAGGAAATGGATATTGATATTGGTGATCCAGTTTTGCAAAGTCACTGAAATAGATTATGTAGGTACGTTGAGCCCCCGCATTTCGAATTTCCACCGATTTTTAACATGTTTCTCTTGAACTCTTTAAGTTTTTTTTGTCGCGCATAATATCTATACTTTTGTAAAACCGAAACAGTAATTGTATCGGTTTTACAAAAGTATAGGGATCTGCTGCAAATACGTACCTACACAGCCTGAATACGATTCAAAAAGGAATCATAAAGACCATATTGAAAGTACCAATTAGAACGCCTTCAATTGAAATTTTCAATAACTTTGACGAACCAAATGTACAACAAATATATTCCAAAAATATATTATTGAAGCTCTTCAAAAATAATGAATCCTCTACTAGACCGTGTATGCATAACACTAGATCGAATAAAAATGATATAAAAAATATTCCAAGTTATAAAACCACATTTGGACAAAGAAACTATACATACTTTGCAACAAAACTCCATAACATCCTCCCCCAAGACATAAAACTAATAAAAAATCCAATTGAATACAAATCAAGAATAAAAATATGGCTTAAAGAGGTCAATGAGAAAACCCTAGCGAAGACGCTAAAAACGACATAGAAGACAAATGAACTGTATTTAAATAACTTTAGTCCGCCTCGGCACAGGACCCCCTAGTGAGGAGGACTAAGAAATACAATATTTTGTACTTAATTTCACATTGCATTTTGTATGTAAAATTTTTTTATATAGTCGCTATAATAAAAAAATAAAAAAAATAAAATAAAAAAAATGATATAATATCACATTTTGTTCTGTTATTTAACATGTCGAAAAAAATCACAGTAAATGCAACTTTTTACATTAGCTCCACCCGGGAAAACAGCTCCCCTGGGGAAAACAATTTCTCGGAGCCTATGTCATCTTTGGGGATGCTGCGTGGAGGGTCTTTTTAGGCAAAGGAAGGAGAGGAAGTTCTGGGAAGGAAAAATGTTTAGGGGAATCTGGGGGTCAGTGCGTCCAAGAGTGATGGACGTATGAATACATTATGTAGATCTGTAATGAAATCTTTCAGTTCAATTTTCATCCACTTCCCGAACTACCGAAATTTGTCAATTTTCGCTCACGTGATAAAAATGATTTTTATTGATTTATTTATCTATATAAAAAAGTAAGTATAAATTAGATTTTGTGATGCCTGTCACTTTGGTATATATCTGTGTCGAGACAGGCGGATTACAATACATACAATAACAAAAATTAACCAATATTAACTAAAGTTTACTTTGCTTTATTAGTAAGTTATTAGTATGTTTTTTTGTTTTTTTAGACCACTTTCATGTATTCAAATATTTTCACAATTTTCACTTAAATTTTAAAGCAATTGGTGGAATCCGTCAAGATCTTGAAAAACCTCACCACATGAACAATATGAACATGGGTACCCCTACTAGCGAAAATAGAGAACCACTTGGGATAACCTATGGCAGAGGTGTTGGTTATCCAATTAACTCTCAAATTGTAAAAATAATAAACACATACCATTCACATACCACTAAGATGCTGTAAAACAGATGATAACATTTAAAATGAGTTAATTAACACCCGAGGTGTGTTACACTAATAATAATTGGATAATTTGTTAAGCGCCGTTTTTATGCCAAATCACCTCAAGGGCGCTGTACAATGTATTAAGAATTCTTAGGTTCTATCTAATTTTACTTTTTACAAATGGATACAGAAACATACTTACCTGGCAGTAACTTCCGATAAACACACTTTAATTAGAAAGTTTATGCTTGGGGAAGATACGGCTTAAATATAAAATACTGGACATTGCACGATCTTACATTAAATGCAAATTGTGCTACCCCCATCACTATTATTATCAGAATTACATTTATGAAAATATTCGTGGCAAAAGTAGAGTTGATATTTATTTTGAAAGACTGGAGAATTTAGGACTCTTTAGGGCTGGAGAATGTTCATGAAATGACCTTTACAAACGCTTACAAATAGTATTTTTTTCTACGCTTTTACAAATATGGTTTATTATATACAGGGTGTTAAGGGACGTACTTGACTTACCAGTGATTCCTGACATTATTTGGAGTAAAAAATGTAAATGAAATTTTGGTCTCCGGTGACTTTTTTTGACGACTTTTTTTTTTTTTTTCAAAATTTTTTTCTTCAAAATCAAACAAAAAAAAATTTCTTCCGCACGTCGTCACTGGTCACTCAGCCGGGTGTCTGACGAACCCCTTACTCCGCCTAAAACTGTTCAAAAACTACAATTTTTTTATGTTTTTGTAGAAAAAATAAAAAAAAAAAACATCAAAAATGTCACCGGAGACCAAAATTTCATTTACATTTTTTACTCCAAATAATGTCAGGAATCACTGGTTAAAGTAAGTCAAGTACGTCCCTTAACAACCTGTATACATTAATGCTTTATTTTGTACGATATTTTTCCTTTCCCCTCTTTAATAATCGCAAATTCACTTTGTGGCGTCATTTTAATTTTATGAAAACCCTTGTATATACAAAAAATAAAGTTATTTTTATTCTTTAAATTAAATCATATTTTCTTTTTATTTAGCATTTAAACATATTTCAGGAGTTAATTATCACCCGAAGTGTGTTATGCTTTATTTTGAACGATTATTTTCCTTTCACGTCTTTAATAATCGAAAATTCATTTTGTGGCGTCATTTTAATCTAATGAGAACCCTTGTGCACACATTAAAAAAAAGAGTAATATATATTCTTTAAATTTAATCATATTTTCCTTTCATTTACCATTTTAACGTATTTCGATCACACCGGAAACCTTCCGCAACAATGCTTCAATTCAGTTAGGCGGTAGTTGAACTAAATTAATGGGCCATTATGCGATATTTTCGGTAGTGATGGCAAAGGGATGTGAAGTTTTGTCATTTTTTAGATTCTTGTATAAAAATGTTCCAAATGATATAATTATTATTGTGGCAAAAGCAAAAGGCTACAATTTTAATATTTCTGCCAAGTTTTAAAAAGATGTTTACATAATACCTTCTGAAAATGAATTGAACGTGATGTGGCAAAAGACAATTCTGCAAATGTATTTTGTGGCCAAAAATAATAATAACCCGTTTTTAATCAGCCAACTTTGTGTTTTATTCGTGTGACCAATAGATATAAGTGCTGGAAAATGGTAAATTTACACGACTTGTGAAAAGTTTGATATATGGCAAAAAAGTGTATCTGCTTAAAATTTCAAGTAACGATAAAACCTCAACATAATTAAGAAAAATAATAACCAAGTACTGTTTTGAAGCTCATTACGCATCTATTAACATATTAAAAGTTATATTTCGTTATACTCTGTCCAAATGTCCAACCGATTCCCAAATTTTGTTTTTACTCTCCTGTAAAATTATGTCAACCGCAGATTTGCCATATCACTACCGTTTTAAGGATATGTCTTTATTTTGGTATTTCAAAACTTTCGGTCTATTGTGTCAATACTTGGTTTCTATTTAAAACAGAAGTACAAGAAAAAAACAAAACGTAAGAACGAGCCACTTGTGTTCGTACATTCAGTTTTAGTTTAAAAATCCACCTGTTTATTTTAAATGTAGCTTCACAACGGAGTCTCAGGGGGAAACTAGTGCTAAAATCGTCTACAACGATTTTTTCGCGAGTTTTTTTTTTATTTTCAATTCCTTTATCAATCAAAATTTAAAATTTCTTTAATCCAGCCTTCCCATCTGACCTTACCTTAATTAGTATGACGTCTATCCCACCTTTATTGAACATGGAAATAATTGACTTTACAGATGGTTGACATCGATCAAGTCATAATATTTTACTCAGCAAGGCATTTATTTGAACACCGTTGATATTTGTCTTTTGAAAACGGGTCGCTTTTTCGTTCGTCATTTTGTGTGCCAATAGCTCGGCTTTAGAATTATTTACGGGCCTCTGTGTTACCTCTCTCCTACAACATCCATCCTTTGCTATCCTACAAAAGTACAAAAGACCCTACACATAGTAACATAGTAACCAGGGTTGCCAGGTTTTTTCCAAATATATACCGAACAGTGTCGGGGGGGGGGGGGGGGGTTGTCGGACTTTGAAACAATGTAAGCAATAACAGCTACAACACATCTAGAACTTCCGAAGACAGAACAGCTTACAACAAAATGGCAAAGGAAACCAAGAGAATCATAAATAGGTCAAAATTCGAGCACGACCAGCAGATCAGCAGAAAGCTGACTGCATGCCCACATGGCAGCAGGCAATTCTGGTCGCTTGCGGGCTCAATAGGTCGCAATTTCTGCAAATCCAGTCTGCCACCTCTTACCAGACCTGACGGCTCACTAGCAAACACCGCCACCGAAAAGGCTAACTTACTAGGTAAAATGTTTGCAGATAACTCAACCCTCGATGACCAAGGTGCTGTCCCGACGTCGGTTCCTCACTGCGGTTTTCGTATGAAAAAGCTGAGGATCCGGCATCGGGAAGTACTCCATGTTTTACGAGGGCTTGATGTTAATAAAGCTAGTGGGCCTGACGGAATACCTGCCCTGGTACTGCAGAGGTGCGCTGCAGAAATAGCTCCAATTTTGACGAAGCTTTTTAAAATGTCCCTGAAGACTGGCTCTGTGCCCTCTGGTTGGAAAAAAGCGGTTATCCATCCTATTCCAAATAAGGGTGACCGCTCCAACCCGGCCAACTACCGCCCCATAGCGATCACATCAGTTCTGTCTAAGGTAATGGAACGTGTGATCAACGACAAACTGCTCACATACCTCGAGAAGAACAAAATTATTAACGACCGTCAATACGGATTCCGGCGGAACCGCTCGTGCGGTGATCTTCTCGCGTATGTGACGCATGTTTGGGGGCGATGCCTGGAACGTTTCGGTGAGACCCAAACGGTTGCACTGGACATCTCCAAGGCCTTTGACCGGGTTTGGCACCGAGGACTTGTCAACAAACTGCATTCTTACGGACTTCCCGCATCCTTGTGTACGTGGATTGCCGACTTCTTGAGGGAGAGGTCGATTCAGACGGTAGTCGATGGTTTCACCTCTTCCTCACACTCGATAAATGCTGGCGTCCCGCAGGGATCGGTTCTGTCTCCGACTTTGTTTTTGTTGCACATCAACGACCTTTTGTCATGTGCACCAATTCACTGTTATGCGGATGACAGTACAGTTCATGATAGCTTTTTGTTTGACAAGCCCCCAAAGGGCTCACAAACTCCAACAGCTCGTAGGGCTTTGAAGCAAAGAATGGACGGTTACCTCGAGAGTGTTTTCTCTTGGGGTAAAAATAATCTCGTTGAATTTAATGTTTCAAAGACCCAATCTTGTCTGATTACGTCTAAAAGGGATCGAAATGAAAATCTAGTCTCTTTCAACGGAAGCAATCTTCCGAACAGGCCCTCCATTGATATGCTTGGTGTAACCCTAAGTGACCAGCTCAGGTATGGGGGCTCCATCGAAGCCAGAGTAAAGTTAGCCTCCCAAAAGCTGGGCGTACTGTACAGGGCCCGCAGATACTTTAATAGTACACAACTGCTAACCTTGTACAAATCACAAGTACGCCCCACGGTTGAATTTGGCAGCCATCTCTGGTCTGGAGCTCCAAAATACCTGAAAAATACCCTCGACTCTGTGCAGAAACGGGCGGTCCGTTTGATAGATTCTCCCATCTTGACAGACGGATTGCAATCTTTAGAGCACAGGCGTCGGGTGGGAATGCTATCCTTGTTCTACCGGTATTACAATGGAAGATGCTCCGAGGAACTAGCATCATTGATCCCTTCGGCACCGGTGCATAGTCGGGAAACACGCCAAACGCGTGCCCAACATTTGTACACGGTTGACATTTGTCACATGAGAACGGGTCGTTTCTTCGACTCGTTCTTGTGTTCAACAGCTCGGCTGTGGAATGATTTGCCGGCCTCTGTGTTTCCTCCTTCCTACAACATGGGTCTCTTCAAGACCAATGTTCATTCCTTCCTCTCCTCAAAAAGACCCTCCACACAGCATCCCAGATGACATAGGCCCTGAGGGAAATTATTTTCCTCAGGGCCTCCTGTGTGGAGTTAATGTAAAAAAAAAAAAAAAGCAGTCAAATTATTCGAATAATCACATTTACGCAAGTACGTAGTCACCTGATGTGTAACACTAATCCGCGAAATGGCTCGAAAACAGTGAGCGCGTGCACGAAGCGGCAACACCGCACAAACTAAGTATAGTAGGGATGCTACTCAACATCGATTGCCGATTGCGTCAAATCTGACAGTTGAATCGTTTATTAGGGGGAAAAATTAATAATAAAAAAATACTTCGGTATTTTTGTCATACCGAACACCGAACACGATGCTAAAATATCGAACGGTTCGGTAGAATACCGAACACCTGGCAACCCTGATAGTAACCCCCAAAAAGACATAGGAGATCTGGGTGGAGATAATGTGAAAAAAATTCTTTCCGGTGTAACCATATTCGCAGAGTATTTATAGATTTGGGAAGTTTTACGCCAAAGCAACTATTTTCACGAATCAACGTATGATTTAGAGACCAAAGAAACTATTGTCTTTTTTGGGGTCGCCATATGGAGGATCTTTTGTAGGATAGGACGGAGTGAACCTGGGTCTTGAAGAGACCCAAGTCCACTCCCATTTGACTGTTGGAAAGTAAGACAAGATGTTTGTTTTTTTATTGGAGCTACTTGCTTGCTTCATTCTAATATTAAATTTATTTTATTTATATTTTCTACAAAGGCAGTACTAGGTATGTGGATTACTCACTTGAGATCAAAGAAAATAAGTGCTTATTATTAATTATGTCGTCATTTCGTGATGAATGCTTTCTTAAGTACATAATTTTTCAGAGGCTAAAAATACGAAGCAATTTGTAATTTATTCCATGAATGTGATACACGCATTATTTTCTCATACAAAGTAATGTGCTCAATTATACTTCATCAAAGGAAACTTGTTCAAGTCGTTGACATGTTTATTCACCCTGGATGAAAATTTAATCATATTACTTCGTAAATATAAAATGAAGGCAAGGCAAATTAATTTTAATGGCGGTGTAATTTAATTTGCAAAAACTTCCATGGTATAATTTCGGTTGAGATAAATTATCTAAAGTTTCGGTGTGCTTTTTATCGGTTTTATTAATTGAAGTGTCCTACAAGTATCTACAAGTAATACCCGAGTAATATTTTATATGAATAAGTTAAACCGTTTTCGTTACTTATAACATTATTTATTTAGAATAGGCATAAAAATGCTGGATATTATTTATAAGTAATGCGGGTTCCTATGTTTAATTCAGGGGGTATTTCACAATCCTCTTATCGTAGCTTATCCAAACGATAATGTATTTTAATAAATAAACAAATAAATAATTGCGATGGGTAGAGAACTCGGCTAACTAATCCGATGTATAGCCACTATTCAAAGGTTCAAGAACCGAATAGCAAAGTTGGACTGTAATAAATAAATCGTAAATCGAATATATATGTTTTTTTTTCATAAGAAGCAATTACTTTAGGTTAGACATTACATTATAAAAAATGAAACAAACACTTTGTTTTTTACCACGAATTTATTATTTTATATATCGACCGGTTTCGCTTCGACCAAGCTTCCTCAGGATATAATAATAACTAAACATTAAGACAGAGTTATCAGTTATATACAAGTTGAGCGACAGAGGGAAAAAGAATATGACAAAAGAACATAGTTAGACAGAGACAAAGTATTTGAAAGCGGTACAATAGATAATCAATTAGAGGGAGGGAGACAACGATACACATCTAATCACGAGTAACCAACAGGTAATGGGATTCAATTAAATAATAAAAGTTTGATGTATTCTACATTTATAATATAAAGGACAATATTTAAAGCAATGCTAATTTAATAATAATAATTAAGGACCTCAGAATAACAATATAACACGTATATACACATCATGGGCTGGGATGGATTGTAGGAAACAAGTTAAATATAGGACTATAGCGTGTATTTTTTTGGTTGGATAAATTAATATGATTATTAAGTAAGAATTCTGAAATATTAGTATTTAATGATTTCCTAATTTCTAAAGCTTCTAGATATTATTATTATTATAAATGTAGAATACATCAAACTTTTATTATTTAATTGAATTAAAACTGTTGGTTACTTGTGATTAGATGTTGTTAGGAGCGGGCCCCCAAACATGTCCCAAGCTAGCTCTCAGGGGAGGCATGATTTACCCTCTATTCAGGTGGTGGGTCGCTCGAGGCTTCAGAAATTCCTTCGCATCTCAGTCGTCTGGCAGGATACTCCCTCTCTAGGAAACCCTCCTGCCGTAGCAGAATAATAACAGGATTGAGTTAACTAGATTCATGTATTGCAAATTTAAAACACAGTACATAGGTCATTACAGTACAATTCAACACAAGAAATACATACTACACAATCCTAGCTATCTTGTTTATAACCTCAAGATCCCTAAACGAAACTCTCTGAGTGATGGCTTTGCGCGGGAGTTTACAGTCTATCGTTAAAGGACACAATCAAATGAGGAAACAATTGTACAGCTTACATGATGTTGGGGGGTGTTCGTCTTCCGGCTTCCAGGGGGACCTCCCGAGTTTAGGACAGAACCGAAGTTTACACAGGCATGGTGAAATATCAGCGCTAAACCCGTAGGTTATTGAATTAACATTGCAGGTTATATTTGAGTACAACTCGAGCGATAGTACGCCGGGCGCGAACAGTGGGAATCCACGCGCGGGCTTAACGTGTGCCCGAGGCGGCTCGCAATTCTCAACTGGTCGAAGGGATCGCGTGCGGGTGGGCGGATGGGATAGGAAGTAGGAAGCAGGGAACAGGGGGGGAGCAGGGTGTTGTGTAGTTTGCGGCGAATTAGGAGTTTGAATTCTTTGTCGTTTGGGCGTACCATAACACTTCCCCCCGCGCTTGGAAAAAAAGCGACGTGGCAATGGAGCTGTAGGGAAAAAAAATCCTCTTATGCTTCCATCGGGGTTTTTGAGAGATTCGTTGCTTGAGAGATTTCCTAGCTAGAACATACAGTTTTATGCTATAGTTTGGGTCACAATGTTTGTAGGGAATGGGTGGGGGTACATACAATGTTTGGACAAGACAAATTTGGGAAAAGTACATGGTGTAAAACAACATACAAGGTTATGCAATTGAAAATAACAATACACATGGTTATGCAATTGAAAGAATGACAATACACATGGTTATGCAATTGAAAGAATGACAATACACATGGTTATGCAATTGAAAGAATGACAATACACATGGTTAAGCAATTGAAAGAATGACCATACATTTGTACAAGAGAAGAGAAAAAGTGTGTGATTCTAAGGTTTCATTGGTCTTGGAGCTAAGTTTGTGAAGCGTGGATTTGTTTGGTTTCGGAGAATTTCGAAGAAAAGGACGTGACTTCACGGATTCTAAGGATTACATTATCACTGTAATCAGACCCATTTGAGACAACGCTCAGGAGTACACTTGGGCCTTAGAAAACACTTGGTTTTGTCGAAGACGTCGAAGTTCACGAAGTGGAGACTGTGGTTGCTGTGCCGCGACTATGGTTACAGAGGTCATTGAAGAGAAGAATCCAGTATCTGCAGACATGCCAGTGCGAATCCTAAGTGTTATTATGGTAAACACGGATCGTATATAATGGTTATTGAAGCATAATGTAGCTCAAGATAACTTGTATTGGTGCGCATTCAGCGAATACTGGTGGGTCAAGGTAATGATGGTTTACACATGACGATATATGCGTCACTGCATGACAGAGCAAGAGACGACAAGGTTGGCATTGATAGCAAGAGTAAGAACAAACCTAAGAGCTAGCGTGCCCAAAAGGTAGTTTAGAGTGTCATAAAGTATAGTGGGACAACTCAGCTTGCTGTGGCACGACAAGACAACATACGTATGGGCGGTATGGTCTGTGCTTTCAGGAACAAATGCGTAGAAAATGGCAGCAGGAGGGACCTTGTAACCACAGCGCGTGCTGTCAGGAAGTGAAGCTCAGCTTGGCTGTTGGTGATGACATCCGCCTGGGCTTCTTTTTAAATCCGGGAGGAATTATTATTAGAGCAAAATTCTTGAAGTTTACCTGCCTAGGGACCAATGAAGAAAAGGTTTGGAGAGAAACAAAATGTGTCCAGATAATGAAATAACGAAATTTTAACCACCGACCCAGAGAGTGACGAAGAGAGATTCCTAACTAAATTGTGATTACATGAACATTTTCCTTTGCCAGGATGACTTGGCGTTTGCCTAGTGACAATATGTCTTGGTTAAAAAACAACCGGCCCTCTATGGCCTATGCTAACATGAGATGGTAACATTTTCGTAGAATTTCAAAGAACGAGACAAAGAATCGTGAACTAGTCACGGCAAAGGGAAACCAATTCATGAATAAAGGTTGTCAAAAGGAGACAGACGGTACGCCAAGTGCATATCGTACATATCCAACATTCATGAATGTGTTTCGTGGAATTGAGAAAAGAGAGAAAAAAACTGGTGAGACATATGCAGAGATTGAGGGGGAAAACCTGTAGATAACCGGACAGTTACCTATTCGAACTCCAAGTGAGGGCGAGATATGGTCAACGACAGATTTTTCACTTCATAACATAAGTCTGAAACATGGGGAATGGGAGGAGGAGGGGAGAAGGGAGACGAGTTGCGAAACTTGCTAGAGACTGGACCAATTTCCGATTCAAACTCTATGTGAAAATGAAACATAATCAACCAGCAGATTTCCTGACTCTTTACATTTATCAAAAAGGATGAGGAGACATTTGAATACACATTATATCAAAGAGGCTAATCTTTCGCGTGTATTGGGCAAAAGATTAGGGGTCATTTTAAAAACTTCTACATGATTGTGAGAAAAGACAGACCCTTGCTCCAATTTCACAAACCTGGGGGTTTTCTTGTTCGTTCTCCAGACAACGAGTTAGGTGGTTTTTGTGCTCAATCGATTAACTCCCACAGCACTATGCCCCATAATTGACAGTGAAGCTGAAAACTAGTCCTTTTGGGATAGTAGATATTCCTGGGCTTCTTTCCTTTTTGCAAAGAAGTAAAAAAAACAGGAAGTCCACGGGCATTGGCGTTGAATGACAACAAAGGGTTGTGGACTACATTTCGTAGATCGCACACAAAGGGTTTGATATTATTTCGTTCGCACGACTCATGGTAAGTGTTTTAACGTCTCCACGTATAGTGTACAAAATATGTAAGTACATACAAGATATAACTCAATTATAGACAGAAGTCAAAGAGTTTATACAATGCATCCTAAAGAAGATAGCAAAGCCGATATTATGTCGTTCACACGAATCACGGTAAGTATTGTTATTACGTCTCCACGTCTCGTGTACAGAGTTTATACACAGTTATACATAAAAGTGGTACTCATGACAAATAAATGACACACGACCGGAACAGGTTATACGAAAAGGGTGGTACTCATGGCAAATGAATGGCACACGACCAAAATAGAACGTACAAAATGGTTCTCATGACAAATGAATGGCACACGACCAAAATAGAATGTACAAAATGGTTCTCATGACAAATGAATGGCACACGACCAAAATAGAATGTACAAAATGGTTCTCATGACAAATATGTCACACGACCAGCTCAATAACATTTAGCTATGAGAAAAAAGTGATTATGACGAACTTCTCGTATCGCGGCAGGTATTTTAAGGATCCCTCCTATAATGGTGGATGTTCTAAGGATCTCTCCTATAATGTAACAGGGTTACGTTTAAATACAACACAATAAACGTTAACTATGCTTGTTTTAACACAGTTTATAAAGATTTGTTAGATTAACTAACTCCGTAGCCCAGGAGCGTACGATAGGATAACAAGGAGGTAAACAATTTAATGTCACTTCGTATGTTATAAAGGCGGGGTGATGACAGAGTACATTTCTGTTTACACCATGTGACAAACAAAGACAGACCTACATGGTTTTACATACTGTCTATTGCAGCAAACTTCAGTGGGGACAAATAAAAGGGACCAATTGTGGTTTTACATACCCTTTGTGTGGTTACAACATACCAGGTTATGTGCAATTTAGGTTGCAAATACTTGGTTAAATGGCGAAACAGGAGTTGAATGCCTATGTTTGTAAAACGATGATCAAACAAAACATTGATGATTTACGTTAAACTGCGGTTATTTATGTACGGAAATCAGGGCTGCCGTTAGGTTTTATTAACCTTTTCCGTAAGGGTTGAAGCATGTAATACAAGACATACATGTTGTGAAGAGGGGCAAATCGAGGACTTCTTATAACAACAAAAGACCGAGTATTTGGTTTTACGTACTTTAGTTGAAACGAGTCCATGAGGATTTGTACAAGGATGGAAAGACCAATTTAAAGGCTTTTCCTTTATTTATATACATATGATTTCAAAATGGATGTGTCAAAATCCAATTTGTTAGCAAAGAGCTCGGGTAGGACGCCATCAATTTTTGACATTTGAGAAAAAATTGAAAACTACTATACACAAGGAATGTGATTATGTGAGTAACCACTTATCTTTACCATGATGGGTAAAATATGGAGCATGTTGAGATGGTTTACTAGTCCTGGGTCGTGATTTAACGCTTTGGAGTTTACCAAATCGATTTTAGAACGACGCTCCAGTATTTACAGAACATAAAAAGAAAAAAAATGAAGAGATTCCTTCCGATATGATGAAAAAAAAACAACAAACAAAAATGGTGAAAATTACAATATTGCATTACATGGCAAAGCGTGCCATGGCATGAACGTTGCGTAGTGTGAGGGGTTGAGAGGCAATGATTGGGTTCATGACTTCCCGAACACTGTCACTCGAGGGGTGTCTCTGCTCTAAAGTGATCAATTTTGGAACAGGTGAGAAAAAGAAAGAAAAAAAATAAAAAAACGTGTGAGACAAAAATTACGGTGGTTGCCAATTCACGAACATGAACGGGGCAAACTACACCGTGGATTGTACATAAATTTACAAAAATGATTTTTTAACAATATTCGTTTTATCAACGAAAGGGTGGGCATGTAATTGACACTTTACACGCCGGCCATTGTAAGACTTGGTGTGCTTACAAAAAGGTTGTGGTGATACACACTGGATCATTTTAAGTTTGCTGAGATAGTGGGGGCAGTTTTACTTGACTCCTTACTTCCAGATTTTGCGATATCCTTAATATGGTAATTACCAATGTGTTTTTCAGAGCAGTCAGACAAGGAGTACACTAGATCTGATATCTTTCTTAGAACTTTGGCCTTCACGAAACGTGGTGCCAGCTTGGCAGAGAAATACATGGCTCCTTGGGAAAGTGTGTTGTTCTTTCTCCAAACTATGTCTCCTGTATTGAAGGTGACATGTTTCCTACGTAGGTTGTATCTGTCCGCACTCTTTTGATGAGCCAGGAGCAAAGCATCAGTGACTTCACTGTAGATGGCCGACAGTTCTTCCAGACGATGGGCATAGTTCGCGGTAGGGTTGCTTGTGGTGGCAATTGACGTAGGAAAGTTTGTGTTCCTATGTAGAGAACCATGAACAACTTGTTCCATACCGTGTTTTAAGAAGAAAGGTGTGTAACCAGTGGCCAGATTAACAGTGTTGTTCATTGCAGCCTGAATTTTATCTAGGTTTTTACACCAAGTACGTTGATCTTTATCAACTAGAATAGCCAGAGCTGTGTTGATTGTTTGGTTATAACGTTCGACGGTGTTATTTTGTGGAGTATACAAGGTATTATAGTAAATATCCTTGATTCCGTATTTGGCAAGAAAATCTTTGAATTCTTGGGCAATAAATTGTTTTCCGTTATCAACAATTACGGTTCTGGGTGTTCCGTAAGGTATAAAAATGTGTTTTTCCAGAAGTTTGATGATGGCGGACGCGTTGGCTCTTTTTAAAGGAAAGATCCAACAGAATTTAGTGAAAACATCCACTACACTAAGTATGTGCATGTGTCCGGCATAACTTCGGGGAAAGGGTCCGACGAGGTCCATTGACAATGATTGTAGGGGTCTGTCGGCACGTTTGGGATTACCCATTAGGCCGGCAGGTGCTGCCGTGCTATGTTTATAGGCTTTACAAGTTTCACATTTAGAGATGTAATTGCGAATTTGCTTGAAGAGACCAGGCCAGTAATACTTCAAGGAGATCTTTTTATACGTCTTGAAATTTCCTGGGTGTATGGAGTCGGGAGCACTATGATTGTCAATAATTATTTGTTCTCTACCTTCGAGGGGAACGACAAGTTTCCACGAGTAGTCTTCGAGGATGGATAGTGGTACCTTGCAATTACGGTATAGTTGTCCTTCTTTTATGATAAAATTAGGAAACTTTTGTTGGTTATTTTTACAACCTTCGAAGATTTTCAAGTACCATTCATCTTTTGTAGATGGAGGGGGGGCAATTGTGTCAACATTTAATGAAGCCAGTTCAATTCTTGAAAGGGCGTCGGGAACAATATTGTCCGCGCCTTTACGGTGAACAACATCAAAATTGTATTGAGACAAACGGGAGGACCAACGAGCGAGCCTACCGGAGGGATTACTTAAAGAGATCAACCATTTCAAACTACTATGGTCTGTAACTACAGTAAATTTGCTACCGTCTATGTAACCGCGGAAATGGTGAACAGAATCCAATACAGCCAATAACTCTTTCTCGGTAATTCCGTAGTTTTTCTCGTGTTTGTTTAATGTACGGGAAAAATACGCTACAGGGTGTTCGCCATCTGGGAATTCTTGAGTAAGGACTCCACCGATTCCTACATTGGAGGCATCCGTGTGGAGGGTAAAAGAGAGTGCAAAATCCGGGCAATTCAGAACGGGAGCTTTTTGAAGGGCATTTTTTAAAGTTGTAAACGCTTCTTCAGCTTCGACAGACCATCGGAAATTGCTGACACCTTTACGGATGCCGGTAATTTTATTTAAGGGGGCTGCGATAGTGGAAAAGTCTTTGATGAATCTCCTGTAGTAACCTGCAAGTCCAAGGAAACCTTTGACTTCCTTCGCGTTTTTGGGTCGGGGAAAATTTGCCATGGCTTCCACCTTAGCGGGGTCTGTTCTTAGACCTTTTTCGTCGATAATGAATCCCAAATAACGTAGACGGGACTTACAGAATTCAGACTTCTTCAAGTTGATGGTTAAACCAGCGAACTTGAGTTGTTGAAAAACTTTTTCCAGCATTAATAGGTGTTTTTCAAAGGTATCGCTGACGATGATGAGGTCGTCAAGGTAACAAAACAGGCTGTTATCGACTTCAGGACCGAAAAGTTTGTCCATCAGTCTTTGTAACTCGGCGGGGCTGTTTTTTAGACCAAGGGGTAATCTTTTAAAATGGAACATTCCCCTACCAGGTACAACGAAAGCAGTTTTTTCGCACGATTCTGCGTCCAAGGGTATTTGCCAAAACGCTTTGCTGAGATCGACAGAAGAGATGAACTTGGCGTTACGCAGCTTGTCTAAGGTTGCGTGAACGTGAGGTAAGGGATACGCATCAGCTTCCGTGCAAGAGTTTAAACGTCTACTGTCGAGACAGAAACGTGCAGAGCCGTCTTTTTTAGAAACCAAAAGAGTTGGGTTGGTCCATGCACTTCTGCTGGGAACCACCACACCCATTTTTAACATTTCATCAAGTTCGTTTTCTAAAAGTTTAAGTTTTTGGGGGGCTAAGTTGTAATAACGTTGCTTGATGGGTGGGCCATTGGTTTTGATATGGTGTTCAACCAAATTTGTCAAACCTAATCCACATTTTTCGAAAGATATTGACTCGAATTTATTGACCATTTCTTTTAGTTGGAGAGCCTGGTCCGTGCTTAAATTTTCGTGAGGTATTATTGTGCGGATCTCACTAATTTGAGCAACAGTGGAGGTTTTGCCAAGAGTATTAAATACTTGGGGAGCAACATTGAATGCCTTCCAGAAGTCAACGCCAAGGATGAAATTCTGGGATATAGAGGGCACTATTAGAAAATTGATTGTAACTATTTTATTGTTACAATTAATTGGCAGGGCAAGGGCACCGATGACCGGTTGGGAAACATTATCCGCAGTCGTCAGGTGTGTTGATTGGGGCGAAATTCTAAAATCACTGTTAACAAAAGGCAGGTGAGCATTGTTGCCAAGACAGCTGACAGATGCACCACTATCAAGTAATCCGGAAAAGGGCACATTGTTAACAGAGAAAAAAGCATAGGGTCTCCCATCTTTAGCTTGTTTGCAACAAACCGAAGAAACATTTAAGGTCTGGTTAAAATACTTAATGTGTGCTAACCAATCAGTCCATTCTTTAGACCTTGGTTCAGAATGGGTGCCTGAGAGGTTATTATTTAGTTTTTTGGCCTCTTCATGTAGAAATTTGGTGGGGGCTTGGAGAAATCCACCTGAGGTCTGACATCGCTTGGGTTTTGTAACCTTTCCATGTTGTGCCTTGATTTCTTGAAAATGTTGCGCAGTTCGTCGCTTGGAGGAGAGCGGTCCCTAGAGTGATGCCTCTTGAAAGTTCGGGGTTCCTTAGATTCCAGAAACCTTGCTTGCTTGAAACAAGTAGTGGCCAGATGGCCTACTTTTTTGCAAAAAGAGCACACTTTTTTGTTGTTGAATTCTGGTTTTAAACCAGACGAACGGCTTGGCACAACTACATTATTTGACACATTCTTTATGTTTTTCCTATCCTGGTACGATTCCAGAAGGAGACAGACTTCGTTTAGCTGGGCTAGGGATGCAATTTTCTGTGAGGTAATGATGTTCTCGTATTTGCTTAAAAGGCCATCAGTTATGACTGGTAATAGTTCAGCTTCCGAAACAGGATGTGAAAGCTTGATGTTAATGGATTCAGCCCTTTCTATGAATGTTGCTACAGGTTCATTTACTAGCTGTTTAATAGATAGTTAAGATAATTTGATCCGGTGCTGGGCTTCCGTTTTTCCGAAGCTCGAGATTAGGGCAGATCTGAGTTTATTCCAATCTTTGCATTTAGTTTTTTGAATGCGGTGCCAGGGTATCAATTCTGGGGAGATGAGTTCTATGAAGTTTTTTCGTAGAATCTCGAATGGGATATTTTTGATTGTAGCCGTTTCTTCAATACGGTCAATGAAATCCAGTACATCGGAGACGCCATTATATTTGATTTTCCACGAGGATAAATCGTAGGTTTTATCTTGTGTCAAGGTGGGTGCGATGTCCTGTTTTATCATTACTTGTGGCATAGGTTCTTCGTTAGGAACAAGATTATTCAAAACTTGCGTAGCCGAGCGTGAATTATTTTCGCTTGAGGGGGCGAGGTTTATTCTCTTAATGTACTTTTTGTTGAATAAAAGTGCATAAGCCTTTAATGTAGGTTTAGATTTGCTTGATGGCGAGAGTCCTCTATCCCTTAAAGCAGTTTGTAAGTGAGTTTTGGATAAGTTGTGCACGTTGGGAATGATGCCCAAATTGGATGATGCCATAGCTTGATTGTTTTCCATTGTGAGTTTCCCAGGTGGTGAAAAAAATTGCCAGGGGTCTTCTTTAGCAAACGCAAAATTAATTTTGTGAGGCACTTTTCACTTGGTAATCACTGGTTGGTATTTCTAAAATAGTTATAGAAAACTGTATTCCATACTACAATTTGGTATATATGACACCAGAATCTTTGTCAAAGGAAGGCGCAAGAAAAAATTTTTGCGTGGAAAGACCTAAGTAGTAAAGGTTTTTGTGTTTCACTGACCACTTTTGAGAAAACTTGTGAAATTCACAAGTATTTATTTTTTTTCCAAAAAATTTTGCCAGGACTGACCTTTAGAAAACGGGTTTTTTATTTTTCACAAACCAC
Source organism: Limnephilus rhombicus (assembly GCA_929108145.2). Taxonomy (NCBI): domain Eukaryota; kingdom Metazoa; phylum Arthropoda; class Insecta; order Trichoptera; family Limnephilidae; genus Limnephilus; species Limnephilus rhombicus. The sequence goes on along the minus strand of OV815273.1, from coordinate 46,860,307 downwards.
TTTGCACTGAAAAAGGCACTAAAATTCACAAAAGGCACTCTTCTGGCAAATAAGGACAAACTTCCGGATGAAAATAACTGAATATGGGATTTGTTACGAAACCACATTAAAATTATTTTATTTTTTCATGGAACCAATCATTGGTTTTATTATTATTTCACTTTTTTTATGTAAGGAAAAAACACAATTCACTTTACACTTATGCTGAAAAAAAATGCGGTACCTATAACGTAGAATGTGGAAAGAAAGTCATTATTTTGTCCATTTGGTGAAATATACGTGGTACTAATTTGACAGACACAACAAGTGGGCCGATCGGTATATTGTGCAAGAAAAAACGTGAGTGTGAGATTTTTTAATTAAAGAATCCACAAGGTAATTGGAATTCCAAAACCAAATTTACAATAGCGATCTCCATTGCTTCCGACCTTAGTGACAGAAGGGCGATTTTATTATTCAAAACACTGCATAGTGACAGGGAATTGTTCTGCCTGATTCAAACGGATTTTTGCCGTTGGAGTTTGGCGCGATAAACGCACTTTTGTGCTTCGATGCGCGTGGGTGCGCGCGCAACTCAGAGATTAGGTATGTATTTACCGCGTGAAACATCGGGCCGTTGATTTGGCGCGAATTACTGTTGCTCGTCCGCTGCTTTGTGAACAAAGGGGTCGGCGCGTGCGCAGTCAGATTCGCGGTTTAAATGCTGCCGTCTTTCTGGTTAATACAAAATGGCCATGTTTTCAATTTTGACGCAATTTTTTTTATAATTGCAATCAAATCTGCGTTATGGACTTAACTTGCACATGGATTTCTGTGGTTTCCCACAGAATTCATTATTCACTGGGTATAAAACACCAAGACACAGTACAATCAATGTTTACAAACAGTTCCTATGCGGGGAAGATTTCGACAGGGAGCACTCCGTAAGGCGACTGAGACAATGGCAAAAATGAAAAAAAATTCTGGGCCCCACTATGGACGCCAGTGTTAGGAGCGGGCCCCCAAACATGTCCCAAGCTAGCTCTCAGGGGAGGCATGATTTACCCTCTATTCAGGTGGTGGGTCGCTCGAGGCTTCAGAAATTCCTTCGCATCTCAGTCGTCTGGCAGGATACTCCCTCTCTAGGAAACCCTCCTGCCGTAGCAGAATAATAACAGGATTGAGTTAACTAGATTCATGTATTGCAAATTTAAAACACAGTACATAGGTCATTACAGTACAATTCAACACAAGAAATACATACTACACAATCCTAGCTATCGTGTTTATAACCTCAAGATCCCTAAACGAAACTCTCTGAGTGATGGCTTTGCGCGGGAGTTTACAGTCTATCGTTAAAGGACACAATCAAATGAGGAAACAATTGTACAGCTTACATGATGTTGGGGGGTGTTCGTCTTCCGGCTTCCAGGGGGACCTCCCGAGTTTAGGACAGAACCGAAGTTTACACAGGCATGGTGAAATATCAGCGCTAAACCCGTAGGTTATTGAATTAACATTGCAGGTTATATTTGAGTACAACTCGAGCGATAGTACGCCGGGCGCGAACAGTGGGAATCCACGCGCGGGCTTAACGTGTGCCCGAGGCGGCTCGCAATTCTCAACTGGTCGAAGGGATCGCGTGCGGGTGGGCGGATGGGATAGGAAGTAGGAAGCAGGGAACAGGGGGGGAGCAGGGTGTTGTGTAGTTTGCGGCGAATTAGGAGTTTGAATTCTTTGTCGTTTGGGCGTACCATAACAATGTGTTTCATTGTCTTCCTCCCTCTAATTGTTTATCTATTGTACCGCTTTCAAATACTTTGCCTCTGTCTAACTATGTTCTTTTTTCATATTCTTTCTCCCGCTGTCGCTCCACTTATATGTATATAACTGATAACTCTCTCTTAATGTTATATTATATCCCGAGGAAGCTTGGTCGAAGCGAAACCGGTCGATATATAAAATAATAAATTCGTGGTTAAATACAAAGTGTTTGTTTCATTTTTTATAGTATATATATGTGTTATCCTGCCGAAAATATAGAGAAAGGATAGATAAAGAAATACCTTCTCAGTCAACTTTTTGCTGTATTTTATCTGATGGTATGCCAAATTTATTTTTGGGCAAACAATTATTATATTATTTCTAACGCAAAAGCGGTTACAATAAATTGATTTGGTGGTTTAACTTTGATACTATTGATTGTAGGTTTTCACCGCTTTCAGTAAATATTGTTATATTTATGTAGAGCGCCTCTTTTACTTTAGCAAAACGAACTCAATTGAAGTAAACCCATTTTAGTCACCTGCATCTGTTTCAAAGTATTAAGTTTTTAGTTTCTAACGCCTTTGATAATAAAATGTTTACTTAGCTTTGAATACCCTACTTAATCGTTTTCTTTTGATTGTTTTAGATGGTGATGCAACAACAGCTCCTTCCAGGTCAAAGCGCTGCGACTAAAAACATTTGTATCTGAGGAAAGGATGAAGGGGAGGGTAGGATTTACATTTGGGGTATTCGTTTGATCTAAGGTTTGTAAAGACATTTGAAAAGGATCTCGAAATTCAACCTAATCCAGGAGAAACTCGTAAAAAGCCGAACCAATGACTATGCTCCTCAATTCTTAGAATAAAACTCTCGAGCTCATCGTTGTTTTAGTTTAGACAAGTTTTGTTTAGCAATCCGAATGTGAATAGGGTCAGCAATAGCTGATCACAACAGTGACCATGGGGATCTTTGATGTGGTATTAGTCCTATCAGTGTTTGCTTTCCTGTCGAACGCTTCGACATTACCCACCGTTGTTACTGAAGATAGTGTTGTTCTAAATGTGACGAAACGTGAAGTAGTTTTTACACCGACGCCCGTACCATCGACGTCATCCGTGAAGCCCTTGAGAAAGACAACAATACCAATAGTAACGACGCAAAACACTAATGTCTCACCAATGGAGAAACATGCAATGAAACTGGGGTCAACCGTTACCCTGGTTGCGAAGAAACCAAGAGTAACAACTCCGGTAGACATGATAACAAGCAAAATTGCGGATGTTACAATAACAGCTGTGAAAGGTACCGAACCTTCTAAAGTGGTAACTGATGTAACTAAAGCAGCTACTGAAGTGACGACAAGTGTTAAGGAAAAGTCTACTAAGCAAGATGAATCCACCATTTCACAAAATAATGGATCAACCACTATTTTAAATTCTGCAACTTCCAGTACAACAGAATCCAATCCAGCTGAGCATGGATATCCTGCAAGAACTCCCACGAGACTAGACGAAAGGCTTCAAGCCTTGGACTGCGATATTCCTTTGCTTCCAGCCGAGTCCAGGCTCTGGAGAGGGAATGAGACTCATGAGCTGATGCTTCCTATAACGGTAAGAATTGTTGTTTTATTCCATTTATTACAGTTACTAGCGTAGAACCGTGAAAATCTCGGATTTTAGCTATAAAATCACGAAATTTAGGATTAGAAAATTATAAGATTTGCGAACCAATGACGTTATAAAAGTACAAGACACTTTATAATAATATTATAATTATAAATCAAAAATGTAGCCCCAGTTATGAAAAAGATAGACATGCAAAGAATAATGTATAATAAACGGGGCCCTAGACTTTGAACACTGGACCTAGCTCAGTGAAACCACTCGCGTTGTCTCAGTACTATTTTTTCACTCTAATAATCGTTTTAGGCATCTGTGAAACATTCGTACAAAATAAATACGCATTTCGAATAAAAAATTATTCATTCATAAAATAATGTTGATACCTACTTTATCGCTGGTCTAATGTAATATTATGATAAATAGTTCTAATTTTAAAAATTAAAAGTTAATTAAACATGAATAATGCATTGCGCTGAAATTTTTCACATTACTATAAATTTAGATATTTCGCATGCACCAAAAAATAAGTGTGAATTAGTCAGTGTCGTTCTTCGTCGTCGGTTCCTCATTTCTGAGGATCGTGACCCCTACTCCAATTTCCATGGTAGACAAGGCTCCTCCACTCTGCTCTGCGTGGAGAGCAGCGGACATCTGCGGATACACTCCAGCGCCTCTGATGACCTCCCTCTGCTTCTCTCTTCCACTTTGCCAGTGACTAGGAGTTTTTTTCATGTTGGAGTCCTTGCTTTAGCGAGCAAAGTATCATAAAATACCTTGTACGCAGATTAGTTGAGAGTCTATTGCAGATGCCTAGTCAAATGTTTCCAGAATGGAAACATTTGTGCGTCCATGGAATCCAAGAAGCATAGTATCTTTAATATAAAGTTTATTTTTATGATTACTCATATACTTTGTTTATAACACTAAGCGAAAATAATTAATAATATATTTTTAATAGACTTCAAAACTTTACCAATCAAAATAAGAGGATTTCATGGGAGTGCTTTCAAATTCTTCATCTGATTTAATGAAATCATGGAGTGCTACTACAATTATATAAGTACCGAAATTTAAAGCTTTATTATTTTTAATGACTTGAATTCATCTACAAAATCATGACATTGCAAACATGTATATATATTAAATTCTACGGCGGCGGTTTGTAAGCTGCGACTGAATTCATTCGTAAACCACATTTTAACTCTAACAAACATTATAATACTGGTTCCATTAGTTAAAAACATTAATTACTACAGCTAAAGTGCCACGTTTTAAGGTCCATTGAGGTCATCAAACCAGTAACCTGCCGATTCTTTGATTTTTTTCCCTAATTTGTAATACTTAAAAAAATACACGACCGAAAGCACCCGTGATTGGTTTTAAAAAAAATTAAATATTTCTTACTTACAGAAATTCCATGGTGGTAATTTGAAATCCTGTATGTATTTTTTCAATAACAATCATTCCTGTAGCATGTAGCCTCTAGCCAATGTCCGGAACCTTTTTTTACATCAATAATATGTAGGTACGAGTACATACTAGGTACGAGTCTATTCTTATCCATCTAAAACCCCAGATGGTTTATTATTGGAAAACGAAGGGATTTAAGGGACCGTCGCTTCATCGTTAGTGATCACGGCCATTTGAACTTCGGAAAATAGCATTTATTTTAAAAAGAGGGTAGTGTAATAATAAAAAAAAAGTACTTACATATTTGGAATAGTCGAATAGTCACTAAATAGATAACGGTAACCATAGTATACTAAGAATCCTCGGAGATGTCACTCACCTTTTCAATCAAATTCAATTATGATATATTTCTGAAAATATGAAACATATTTATTGGTTGAAAGACATGAGTGCTTGAAACATTTTGTTAACATAAAAAAATATATTTAGTGGTTCGAGAAAAGTATTTATTGACAAAACATCAATTTATTAAATGTCAGAAAAATATCAGCTTTCAATATTATTAGTTTTTTGTTTGTTGGTTCGAAGAATGAAACTAGGTTCTGATTTCTGATGTCTGGGAAATATAAAAGAAGTAATTAATTTTATCTATACCGACAACAAACAAAAATACAAATCTTTAAAGAATATTATTTTCTCTATAGTTTTTTTTTATCAAGTTCCTACTAGTAGAAATATTATGGTTCATTATCATAAAAATTATAATACAGCTTTTTTATTCATGCCCATTGTGCCACCGGCTTCTTGGCACTAAGCAGCGTAATTATATTTAAAAAATATATTAAAATAAACAATAATCTTGTTAAGTCAAAGACATCATTTAAAATCTTATTTTTTAAAAGCATTCTGATAATTGGTAGGTACCTAGTTGTTCGATGATAACTGTTTTTGTGAAAGTAAAAAAAAGAAAATGTAAAGATTTACTGAAATTTATTGGCATGACGAAATAATTCTTTTAGTATTAGTAGAACTATTTGCGTATCTTTAAATTAAACTAAACTAGCTCAACTTGCAGAAAAACCCAAAATAAGACATTTTTGTTCGATTTTCGTAAATTAATTGACTTTCTTTTATGTTTTGTGTAAATTCTGCACGAGTACCAAGCAAGTGAGTGTAAAATTGTCAATTTTTTGTAAAGTAACGTGCAAAATGTTTGAACAAATTGTACTTCTGATTTTGTTATTTTTCAATCTTCGTGTTTTCACATGTATCGTCAAAATGATATTTAATCGTGAACAGGAAATTTCCTTTCCACGATTTCATTTAAAAGCAGAAAGAGGCGAGGCAGTTTTTTTATTCGCAATTTTCCTCTTGAAAGTGAGTGGGAGTAGAATGGTTTACTCGGGAGGGTCCCGACCGCTTTCTGAAGGGTGAACTCAGTTGTGAATAACCGAGGAAAATGATTCAAAGGTTTCCAAAAATGACGATGTGAAATGACAAAATTTTCATCATTGGAAAAATTTACAAAAATTGCATTTATAGCTCTCTAAATTTGCCGGCATTGCCCGTGCATTCTTGGAATAAAAGTGTGTTTTGTAGTAAAAAAACAAAGCCACCCACCCACAGATCCTTTTCTTTACGTACTAGTAGATGGATGATGTTAATTTCTGGATTTTTAAAGATCTGAACAATTACTTATGTAAACAATCCAGTTACCAACAAACACTTAGCGTACGTAAAACTGTACTTTTGTGTTTTTAAGAAAGAAGTCAAACTTAAATCACAGAATGGTGTAAATTCAATGAAACATATTGACATCATATATATACGTAAGCACTGAAGAGTTAAACTGGTGCAATGGATGCTTGTTTTGGTCGTCTGTGCGCCTAACGTGAGATCAATTATCTCAGTTCCAATGAATTTGATCAAAATTCTTCAAATACCGAAAATCCGAACAGATAATCAAATTCATCAGCTTGGCATTCACGAAGGGTTGAAAAGGTGTTTTGTTAATTAACGATGTCAGTTTTCCTTCACCACTGACACTCGTAAATCTCTTCTGCATAGATATCAACGATTATGACTTGTAGCAGTTTTAGGTATCATGGCTACTTATCAAGAATTATTACGCACCAAATCTCAATTTTTGTCTGTTCTACACACAAGCGGAACCATGTGACCACTGATATCCCAATTCCAACGTAATTTTACTCAGGCAGGTTTTGAATTGGCAGCCAGGCGCACGCAGACCCACGATGTAGGAGAGCTAGCAAGAATGGCCAACCCCCGAAACTTCGTAACGTTATCTTCAACTTTTATTTTTTTAATTTAATTTTATTTATTTACAAGAATTATTTTTAACATTAAAAATGATTACATTATGCAAAGTTATACAATAATTCATTATTATTCTACTACTTCATAAGTCGAGCTCTAGGAGCTCATGTTTATGGGAGGAGTATTTACATGCTAAAAAAATAATGTTATAATGAAATATGTAAACAATGATCAAAGACATATGAAATAAATACAAACATTATTTGACACGGGTATACAATTTAGAAAAAAATAGTTATTGAAAGAAAATAACAATATATATTAAATATTACAGATTAAGTAAGGGTAAATTAAGGGTACAAAATATCATTATTCAACTTCAGAGACTTAATTTGCTTTTTGAATTGTTCCAATGTTTCTGTTCTACTAATTTTGTTTTTGGACAATAATACTCGTGTATTGTACCATCTCACACCTAGATACAAATAGTGGTGCTGAGCCGTGGTCGTTCTAAGCTTAGGGATGGCTATTAAGCCATTAGTTTTGAATCTATTGCTTATTTTTACAGCGCCCTTGAGGTGATTTTTCGCGAAAACGGCGCTATATAAATTAGCCAAATATTATTATTATTATTATTATGCTATCTGAGGGGTGAATTTTTTTGGATAAAATATTCTTTATAAATTTGATATAAGGCGTTTCTCTTACACAATTCTGTGATAGATGGTACATTAAATTCCCGAAATATCTAAGCAGTGGGGAAGTCGGATGGTTTCCTAAGGAAGACTTTTATAATTATTTTTTGAATTGTAATTATGGGCTGTAAGGAAGCGTTAAAGGCCCCCCCCCCCACCCAATAATGCCGTACTGTAAAGAGGACTAAATTAATGCATAATAGATAATTTTGATAGTTTTCTTGTTTAAAATGTTTCGATTGTTATTAAAAACATAGATAAGTTTTCTCATTCTTTCCACAGTGAGATGATATAATCTTTCCATTTAACATTTTTATCTCTTAAGATTATTAGCTTTATTTTAAATGGTTTTACCTTTCTTTAATCACGTATAAAAACTACATGATGGAGCTCAACATCTTTTGTGAACTTATTTAATGTAATTAATATCCACAGAGAAGATACTATAATCATTATTCACAATGTGATATTTAGAATTAAAATATAAATTCTGCTAATGACGTTATCGTCAAGCTTTATTTACGACCTTGAGAATTTAATTAAAAACTTAATTTTTAAATTACAGAGTCTTAAGCTAATCAGCAACATTAATAATTTATACTTGCATGTCTTAGTTATAATAAAATCAAATCTTATTTTACAGACGACTTTTATTTAATTTGGTGGACATATTTATTCATGTTTTACATTTTAGATATACACTATTTCTCCTTAGAAATTATACATCATTCTAAATCAAGTTAATCATAAAATAATTGATAATCTTTACTTAACATATAAATATATTTATTTTAAATCGTTACATTGGAGTAGAGTATTCACTATATAGTTTACACTCGTATTAATTATTGCTACAAACTGATCTTTGTAAATAAAAATTTGATCTTTGTAAATAACAATCGCAACGAAATAAAACTAGTGTTCCATCCCTGTTTCCGCCGGGCAACTACGGGTGGCGCTGTATATGGTGCTGTGTGTTGCCAAGCCCTTGTTATGAATGTGGGTTACGCTGAAGATTTGTATTGACATCTTTACAATATTGTGTATCTCATATTCAGAATGCAATGTCGACAAACTTTCAATATGAGATGTGATGAATTTAAGACTGAAATCTTGGCGAGATACGTACGAAGAGATGCTTTTGATTTATTTCACATAAAGTGTAGAAGTAGCGTCAAACTCTAAATATTTTATTGTGTTTCAAATAGATCTTATATTCCTGTTAGTAGTATAAGTTCCTTCTTTCAATTTAATCTTTTGATTTTAATTCGTTTTTCGGAAACCTTCCATTACGGCGTTGGAAATGCCTCGAGCTTCTGTGCTTTGAACTCAGTACACAGGGTATGCATTTAAAAATTTGTCATTTTTAAGTTAGAAAAAAAAAAAAAAATACTTATGTAAATCAGATACGATTTTATATTTTCACGGCAAAAAGTATTTTTGTTATTAGTTTTTAGGATATTATGCCGTGTTGCGCTACCTCCTTCTTTAGCCAACGTTTCGGACAGCGTTACAGTGTCCATCATCAGGGCAGATGTGTAATAGTTAGGGGTGAGTTTTTACTTATCTACTTAGGAGCGATACCGTGTCGCCAGCTCCACTCCTCTACAAGCTGGCGCTACAATATACTTCAACATTTTTTTTTGCGTTTAGCCTTGATGTAACCGTCAATTACCGGATACCAAGAACTATTGAGCTTAGCTCCGTCGTCTCTATTAATATTTATGGGATTTTTGTGAATTTCAAGTGCTCTATGAGTTTTGGGTCTTCCCAGGACCTCAGGGACAAATCCAAAGTAATGGCCGGTTTCGATTAAATGCTCGGAGATTGCCGATTTGTCAGGGTGGCCAAGTTCACAGGCACGAAAATGTTCTGATATCCTTTTGGAGATCGTACACTTCATCTGGCCTATATAAACCTTGTCACATCCAGAACAGCTGTCGTCATTTTCGTTTCATCCTAAATTCAAATCACAGCGGGGCTACGGATGTTTCACTTCAAAAATAAACCTTCAAACTTTCAGTTGGTGAGTTACATGACGACCCGCTAAAAAATATTCTCTTTGATTTTGACAAACAAACGCATTGTCGCTTTGCGGCCCGTGACATAAATATTTCTGAATGCGGGAGATAATGGCACAAAGAGCGATGCAGCATTTTGACAGAGCGGGCGGGCTGCCCAGTGCCTGTGGTCAGCGGGTCGGGTCAGGAATCCTGGAATCCGGGTCATATAGCGTAGGATTCCCGCGCGTGGAACAAGGAACGCAGGGCTGGCCCTACGTTAGAGGAGTCCACTCCGGTCGCCGAATTTGCAAGATGCTTATACGTAAAATCGACGGTCCCGAAGAATAATGTAGGATGTATGATTTTGTAGTTTTGCAGTTGAGCTGTTTAAAGTTTCGTTTCTGATTTTTTACTGTTTTTATTTTTTATTTTTTAAGAAATGTGGTAGAGTTTTGATATTTTCCACTTCCTCTCATTTCTTTACAAAATTTTCAAAAAAAAATTAGAGTATGTAAGTCACACGCGATAGAAGTGAAACTCAAAAGTCGCTACATGTCGCTTTCTTTTGTCTGTTTATTTTAAAGTGGTTTGAAGATTAGATATTGATTTACAAAAACAAAAATGTTTATTTTTTTGGATTTCGTAGGATTCGAACCTTCGTCCGCTGGATTTCTCTGGCCGCTGAGATTTGCGATGCACTATACCGCTGCGCTACGGGACGTGCTCGGCGAGGCATTTACACATTATATTCCGACGACCCGTAAAAAAACAAAGCGGCCAATAAGCGCAGACCTATGGTCGTTTCCGTTTTATAACTCAACCAATAGGAACCTTGAGCGCAGTTTGATGCTTCGCAGGTGCCGTAGTGCGTTATTTCCGTTTCATCAGAATTTCAATTCACTCTAACGGGGCTAAGAAAGTTTCATTTAAAAAATTCCTAAAGATTTTCAAATGATTTTCAAATTTTAGCAGATCCGACATTTTCGATTCCGACGTCTTCGGGACCGTCGATATCTAACATCTAACTTATCGCCCTTGAAATTATTTTTCGTAAAACGGAGCTACACAACCTTCCAGATAACAGTGGTTACCAAATCGTCGTAATATTATTGGTTACAGTTATCACCTACCAAGGCATTTACTGGTTTTAACAAGACGCGCCAAAATTTACTCAAGCCAATCGCCGTTTGGCTTAGAGCCGGCCCTGACAGGACGTCCGGCGGTGCGGGGAATAAGGGATGGCGCGACGACAATACGGGACCAAGTGTGCGCCGGACGGACGTGCAGCGTTCGCACGTGACGTAGCGTGAAAGGAACTTAATTAAATTAAATCAAAAGGGTTGTTCCGTAAACTGAACTCAGATATTGATTAGATTTGTTTTTGAAGTGAAACTTCCTTAGCCTCGTTAGAGTGATTTGAAATTCGGATGAAACGCGGCACCTGCTAAGCATCAAACTGCGCTCAAGGCTCGTATTGGTTGAGATATAAAACGGAAACGACGATAGGTCTGCGCTCATTAGCCACTGTGTTTTTTTACGCGCCGTAATAATATAACTAACTAACTAACCATCACGCCGTTTCTCCGCAGGGGTAGGCAGAGAGGACGGACCGCCAAACAACTCGATCTTGGCACACACTCCTTGCCTCGTTCACATTCATACATCGTCTCATAATGCGTAAATTTGCGTCTCGCCGAGAGCGCGTCCCATAGCGCAGCGGTAGGTATAGTGCGGTTTCTCAGCGGCCAGAGAAATCCAGCGGACGGAGGTTCGAATCTCATAGGTAGTTCATCGATCCCTTTACTAAAAAAAACATTCGGACGGGAATCAATAAAGTCTTTGAAGGCGGTTTGGACTGCCCCATCGGAGTTGAATTTTTTCCCTTGCAAGAAGTTATCCAAATTTCGGAAAAAATGGTAATCTGTTGGGGCAAGGTCCGGAGAGTACGGTGGATGTCCAATTGAAGATCCTCTAATTTGGTAGCCGTCTGTTGTGCAGTGTGTGGTCTAGCGTTGTCATGAAGCAGCAGTGGCCTAGAGCGATTAACCAGCCTCGGTTGTTTAGCAGCTAGCTTTTCCATCATGGTTTGCAGTTGCCTTTGATTATATAAATGTCAATCAAAGGCAGTTGCTGACAATAGACATCTGCCGTAATCGTCTGGCCAGATTTAAGAAAGCTGTAGTGAACGACACAAAAAAAAAAAAACACAGCTGTGTTTTCTTTTCCGGCACCGTTGCCATACACATCATTAATCCTTCGAGCCGTTTCTGCAGCACTGGTGCCACGGTGGAACTCGTATTCGTAAATAACGCGATATTTCAAGTTTTCCATTTTGTAAACTAAGTGACGCAAAGAAAAAAAAAACAATTAAAGAAAAAACAAATGAATTATAATTTTCGAAACACAAATACATGAATAAATAGTTGAATAAATTTGAATTTGGAATTCCTAACCAAAGAAGATATTTGAGATCAAAGTTGGCCAGTAGGGTAAAACGCCAATTCCATATAAGGACCTAATATTTACATTTTTTATCATAGAGATTATCATCAAAAGTTATTATGATGAAATTGAATTCAGATTTCTTCTTCAAAAAATGCTGTAAGTGAATGATTCCTGTCGTCTAATCCTTTACATCACAAAGTTTGCTCAGTTTAGACACAACTCGTGGCAAACGTTTGGGAGAGGCATCGCTCGCAGTGGTTACATCTGGTAAGGATATGAGTAACTCGTAAGTAAATGAAAGAAACAACTCCAGCAAGAAGCCAGAAATATTTCCAGGCTTTTGAAATATTTATTTCATCTGGCGGGTGATTTATCATGTCGGGAATTCTCCGGTTGTTTTCCTCGGAGGTAGTTGGCCCAGCCAATAGCTTGGGAAGTTTCCGTATTCATGCGGCACCCGGTACCCGCCGAATATTAGAGAATTTCAGCGATATGAATACCAAAACAACATTTGAATCTTGAGAATTGTGCTAGGGATATTTTTAACAGTCGTGCGTTGCTTTAATGATGGGGAAGATGAATGGGTTTTTATGAATACAGCGGAATAAGTGAAGTGATTTCAGAGGACTGGAGGGTATTGGATTGTATTGGATGTGAGTTCTACGTGATATCAAGGCAAAGAAGCACTGAGGGCTGCATGTTTAATATTCTATTCCCATCAAAACGTATTGGACTATTTTTTATTTATTTGAGTGACAAATATATATAGTGTAAAAAGTTGGGCTTACTTCTTACTTCACAACTGTTGGAGAGGATTTAAAGTATTGAAAAAGTCTAACAATTTTATGTATTTTTTTAATGAGGTAATGCGAGTCAAGACCAAGTCATCCATAACATAGCAAATAATGAGACTCAATGAAGTGGGGAAGCGAGGATGATTTGGTGATGTTTAATTATTTATGGTCTCTCATCAGACTCATGTAACTCTGGGATTACTAATATGTGTATTTGAAATTCGATAAAACGTTTTTTGATTTATTCTTACCAAGTTTAATTTGTAGAATTCCAATCATATTTTTTCAGCCAATGAATAAAATTAGAATTATTAAATTCGTAAAAAAAAACTGTTAATTTATAAACAAGTTCTGATACGTAATTATTATTGCGCATGACAGCTATTTCGCCTCCTGAGGGAATTTTCAAACTTATGTTTTTTTGGACAGTTTGACAATGCCATGTGAAGATGAAACAGCTGGCACGCGTATTAATAATAGCCCAATTGCATTGAATTCATAACGACTTGGAAAAAATCGTGTGTATATATCTTTTTATTAAGATTGCGAAAATGTTAGTAAAATGTTTTAGAAATGTAGTTTTTTTTTTTTTTTTAAATAAATAAATCCATTATTTAGGCTCGTGACGTCACTACATGAAAATGTCCCATCTCCGAAAATGTTCCTATTAATTTTGTAAAATTCCACACTGATTTATTTTTTTAATATGGCATCACTTTGATTTCAGGCGAATTTTTGAATTCGTTCACTAGATTTATTGTTTGTTCTCTGCGAACGTATCATTTGGTTTGATTTTTTGACAGATGTTCTGAAGAGAACCCCGTACATTTTAGAAGTCGGTACGTGTTTTAGAGATATAATGGTTATGGTGCTGATTTTAACAAAATCAAATTTTATAATATCCTTATTATCATTATAATTTACAAGTACAAGTATATTACATTGGATTAAGTAATATATACGTTGTACATTATAATGATTTATGATCAATAAGATGGATCAAGAGAAAAAAATATTTATGAGATGTAATATATTTGGTATGCCTCGTTATTCTCCTGTGCCATTCGTGTGGAAAACGTTATTTTTTTAAAATGATTTTCGGCTATGTAATTATCATTTTTTCGCACCTATAAAATTATGTCCCGTGTTTCCGGTTTATAAAAAATGGTCTGATTTTCAAAAAATCCCCAGGGTTTCAAAAATACGATAAAAAAAAACACAGAATGTCTTAGAATATTTGTCTAAACCGGAATTTTTTTTTTAAAAATGTGTTGCAAGTGGCCTATTATAGAGCAGAACTTTTTTTATTAATGCATAGTTTTTATAAATTGAATAATAAAATAGTATTGAACAGATAAAGAAAAAATTGGTTTGTCTAAATATAGTTTTTTAAATAAATAAAAAGAAAACACTTTGTTTACGTCACTTTATTCAATAAAGTGTCGTAAATAAAATTCAATAAAGTGTCGTCAATAAAGTGACGTAAACAAAGTGTTTGCTTCTTTTGAAAAATATTTTTTTAAATTAATGTTTTGCTTCCAATCTGCGACCTATGAATCCAGCCATGCGATTCTGTTTTTTTTTTGTGAAATCGATTCCATACGTAATCTCCGGTCAAATATGTGTGATTGTCTATGACTTGCTTTTTGTACGGACTGATAAATGTCAGCGGATTGGTATATTTATGATGTCATCGTATTTCAACTAGTAACGCGAAATGCTGCAAGTTTAAAAGATTATTTATTCATTTAATGTACGTTTAAAAGTATACCATGGATTTGACATTTGCGAAGTTTCAATCAAAATACGCATGAATTGCTTATTATTGTTTGCCCAAATTAAGAACCTAATAACCTATTCGGTGCACGTAAATAGTAAATAGTTGTTTCTTGTAGTAATTGTTGAAAAGAAGTGTAATTCCCATAATCCGGGGGCTAAAAGTGCGGCGGTTAGTGGAATAATTAATATTGATACGAGCATGAAGAGTGACCCAAAACCCCGTCACTAAAAAATAAACGCAAAAGGGAATCAGTCACGGCTCGAATCGAGCTACCCTAGGTACTTTCGTACGGTGGTTACACAAATCCATTTTTTTTAAACGCACCAGAATTCGAATTGAATTGTTTTGTTTCATTTTTCTTTTTTTGACAGATAGGAGTTTTTTTTTCAGAAGCGTCATGTGAGACTGTAAAAAAAACATTAACTGATATTCTATGAACTTGTAAAATAAACTATTGTACCGAGATACTTGTATTTTGTTTCTGAGCCCAATAAATTGATACTCGACCCTATCAATATATATCGTCCCCTAATATTCAATTATTCTGCACGTGTATACTATCTATGGCTTTGCCTTAAATAGGTTTTTAATTTGGGCAAAGTAAGCAATTCATGGAATTTAGATTGAAACGAAACTTCGCAAATGTCAAATCCATGGTATACAACTTTAAAAATACATTAAATGAATAAATAATCATATAATTCGTGTTTTAAACTAGGATTCCGTATTCACAAATGGGACATACATTAATTACGTGAGCTCAAAAGGGGGGGGGGGGGCGGTCCAGTAAAATCTCACTTCTAATGAAAAGAATATACGAAGTGGCCCAAATTTATCTCACCAAAGGGGGGGTGGGATCTAGATTGGAAGAAAAACTAATGTTTGCCCCCAAAAGATACAGAATTGCTCTTCAGTGCTGTGGAGTCTGCACTTTATCAGACTCGGCATCAGAGTTTAACAGAGGTCACCGAATTTAGTTTGTTCACCTATTCGTATTTAAAAAAAGTAATGGTTGTAATAAATAGAAAGTAGTTTAGAACTGTAAGATAATAAATATAAACGGTGGGATCTTTATTATCCACTGATACATTTTCCAGTTTAGTTAAACTGCACCATAAATTAGTTCGCGCGGCGGAAACTTTTCGAATAGGATTATGCGGGCCACTGTATTTAACTTCGCACCATGCAAATTGCATAATTCCGCCCTCGACGGCCTAATTCCCGCCTTCCGACCGCCATTGCATTTCTGGCGAGAAATCCGCGAGCTGTTTCGCGCGCTTTTCACGGCGCTTTGACAACAGTCGCGGTACCTACCTGCACACCCAAATAATAATAATTGTAGTCGGGCGACGCTAAACCATTTTAAAATACGCCAAATCTCCGGCTCACACGATGTGTTCTGACAGAATGGTTTTGGAATGGATGATTGTTGAATTGAAAATTCGTGAAATATATTTTTTGACGTTTCGCTATTTGATTTGCGTCATATTTTACTTACATATTATCACTGAAATATCCGTGCATGCTTTTGTACATTGAAAGAAAATAGAAAAAGTGTATATCTGGATTTATTTCATGAATGAATTTGGAACAATTTTTTGGATAACCAACACCCCTGCCATAGGTCACCCCAGTGGCGTAGCGTGAGTTTTCAGTGAGTTAGAATGCTAAGATTGAAAAATACGACATTACTGATGTAGTTGTAGCAGAAAATATATTTTTTTTTTTTTAATTTCAACTTTCAATGAGATCTTTCTTGACTGAAAGAATCCTTAATTCCTCAAACAAAAAGTTGAAATTAAAAAAAAACAAAAAAAATCATTTTCAGCTACAACTACATCAGTAATGTCGTATTTTTCAATCTTAGCATTCAAGCTCACTGAAAACTCATGCTACGCCACTGGGTCACCCCAAGTGATTCGCTATGCTTGGTGACTTAGCAAGGGTGCCCGTATTCATGAGATGAGGTGAGGTTTGTCTAGATCTTCGTGGCGAATGCGTTAGCCCACTTTCTGCGTGGCAGGCCGGATCGGTTGTAATGCTTTAATATAATATAAATCTTTTAATATAATATAAATCTTCATTAATTCAAATTATAAAAGAAAAAGATAAATATCAATTTTTAAATGAAAACAGATCTCGACTTAAACGTGTTTTTCTATGCCCAAAACTAAATACGTCTTTTGCACAGCATCATTACACTTACCAGGGGTCCTAGCATGGTCGGTCGATATAGGTTTTATCGAAAATGTCGGTAACTTGACATCGCTCCCAAGCACGACTGCAGGCCGCTAACGAACAAACAACAGTTCACATCGACTAAGGGTTCCTAATTTATTTGACGTAAACTGTTATTTCTTCGTTAGCGTCCTGCAGTCGTGCTCGGGAGCGATTTCAAGTTACCGACATTTTCGATAAAACCTATGTCGATCGACCATGCTAGGGGGGCAGGAAAGAACTTTTTTCAATCGACTACCAGAAGAAATCAGAAGCATTAATGATAAAACCCGAATACTGCTCTCTGTCAGAGACATTTTAAAAATATTCTTAAGAAAAAAACCACCGTCACTTAATTAATCTTACAAAAATCCTTAGTTTTCGATAACATTCTGTCTTTTTTTAAATACACACTGTAATCAAAATAAATACTGCAGCTCAAATATATTTATGTACAATGAATTATTTAAGTTAGTACTAACTAATAACATTAATGTACACTCCCCTTCCATACACAAGCACATGCTTTCAATGGAAAGGTAGTAAAAAAAAACCTGAGATGTATAATTACCATAAAAATACCATGTAAAACATAATGTTAAAAATAAAACATTATAAAAATAAAAATTTAAAAAAATAGATAGTACAACATTTGATAAGACATTAATAGATAAAATTAAAGAATAGAGAACTACAGTCCAATTTTTTTATTTTTTTTAATGAATAAAGACCTTCAAACTTAAATAACTGCATTTTTATTTTTATTTTTATAGGTAGTTTTAATGGTTAAAATAATTGTCAAAGTTTTAATTTTTAAAGACTCCCAGAAACGCACCGTATCTATGGTGGTCTTCACCCACCCATAGTTTTTTTTACTTTTTAAGTTGTCATTTTGAATCAGTGATGTTATGTCGAGGGAAATTTCCCTAGATCTAGGGGAGAAAAATTTTTTTAGGGATAAGGGAAATCAGGACAAAATCTAGGGAAATTTCGAACTCTGGCAAAAATTTTATTACATATGACAATATTACTGGTATTATTTATATATGTATATATATATATATACGTATGTATATTTTTTGGAATTCCTATGAATCTTAATTATTTTTCATGTACTTACATGCCATGTTATTTTTAACACTGACAACTCAAAATGATATTAGGGAACGTACCCATACTACGTGACACGTTCGGGGGGGGGGGGGGGGGGGGTCTTAAAAATACCACGCTTGGTACAAATGAGCGGCGGGTTGCTTATGATTTTTATTTTGCAAAGTGTTTTTTTTTTAAATTTGGAATTCAGTTTCTAATTCAGTGGTGAGTGTATTCGTACTTTTAAATTATTACTTCACGTAGCAAAAAGTGTTTTATTTGGAAAATCACGGTATTATTAGTATATTTACCAAGTTCCGATATCTTTCCAATTAATTATCATATTAATTAACATATAACAGGATTAGTGTTACACAATCAGGTGGCTACGTAGGTAATTGCGTAAATGTAAAATTCTAGGGAAATTTCACTTCGAAATCTAGGGAAGTAATTTTTTTGGGCAGAACATCCCTGTTTGAATGAAGAATCATGGCCAGGGTTGCCAACCGTACGAGGTTCCTCGTACAAATACGAGATTTGTGGCCTTCCGTACGAGGTACGAGGACACTATCTACCAATTATGTACGAGATTTTGATAATACCTATCAAGGGCGGATTTATCAGACGGTATTTTAGTGTACTGTGGATATTCCATTACATTACATACTTAGAAGTAAAAACTGTCTTAAACATTTATTTTTTCTATTGTTTTGAGACTTTCATAAACCTTCCTAAACATACTTGAAATAAACTTGAAGTATGTACTTCAAGTTTATTTCAAGTATGTTGATTGTTGATTTTTTTGCCCGTCCGCCCCTTGTGACCCCCCAGAAAAAAATCCTGGATCCGCCCTTGATACATATGGCTGTAAGAAACCCGCTAACTGTGGAAACAGTGAACGGCACACTTCTTGCTGCAGAAAGCGCAAAAGGTTCAACTCGTACTGGAAACTGCGTCAATTTTGAACCCACAAAAGAAATGTATAGCCGCATGACAACAGACAAAATATACGGCAGAAAAAACGATGACAGTGAGGATGTTCCTATCATAATATTTGGAGGAGATGTAAATTATGTTACCTTGATTTACATTTAATTTTTTGTGATCTTGAGTAATAATAAAGATTTTTTTAAATACAACACAAAGAGATCTTTTATTTAGTAGGAAACTTGCAATAGTTTATTTCATTGTGTAAAAAGTCCTTAATCCAGTAGTTGTAATGAATGTACGAGGTTTGAAAGTCTAAGTACGAGATTTTTAGCGCATCCGTACGAGGGAATTTTTTTTACGCTTGGCAACCCTGATCATGGCGGTCATGGCGGAATGCGGAATGCTTTGTAATGACTTTTAGGTGTGAGGTGTGTTTTTTATTCAAGATTAACTGCTTTTAATATAGAAAAACATTGGTAAAATGTCCACATTTCACCGCTACTGTTATTGTATTTAATCAAAGTGCAATATAAAAACAATAAATCATCTATTTCATTGCAAATACATGTGACATCGTGTTTTGTGTCAGGCGTTACTTTGTAGGTACATTGTTTTATGTATAATACACACAGAAACATTGTATGTATTATATTACGTTTATAATACACTGATCATGACGAGTGTGTAACAACTTGTATAAAAAGCCCTATACTAAAAACAATTTGAAAATACATAACCAAAAGTCAAAATATGACAAGACTTTAACCTCAAATAGACAAAATTTATTGCAGATAGTCCGCAAGTATAGCCCTTTTCGTAAATTGTTGAGGGCCTAAATTATGTTTCAATAAACACAATAACTATTATTCATCTAAATCTCTATAAAAAGTATGAAAATAAACCAAAAACACGAAATCTTGAATTGCATAGGTACGTGTGCACTTCAAGTCATTTCAAATGTCAATTGTGTCAATACACACTATCACCAGGTGACAGGTTAACAGTGACGTCACCGTTAACCATTTCAGTAATGCCAACTTAACGCTGTGTTTTGAGAAGAGGTTTAAAAATGCACTTTTTAATAATTTTTTAAAAACTCTGCGTTTAATATTATGAAATAAAACTTGTATATTCAGAATCAGCATTTCTTGGTCTATATGAACATATTTTTTTAAAGCCATAATATTTTTCACTGGAGTTCCTTATTGTGGCAACAATTAAATAATATTATTCAATAATAACGAAACCAGAACATAAGACTAATTCATAAACAAATAATTTTATTCTAATATTTAAACTCATACAGCCTTACTAAAAAAAAACCACAGCGCGACCAATTAACTGTGTTATTGCAATAACATAATTAATCCCCGTATACACTAAATCACGTTTTATTACCAATAACGTTTCTTGCGTGATCACGCTGTTAAAATGCATTAAGATCTGACAACATTGTAAATGGTTTTAATTTCCTAGGAAACAATGTTGTTTTAATTCTTCTCCGCTAGGGGCATTATTGGTGCGCCGGTGCATATTGGCCCGCGATGACAAAACAGTTCGGTGTGTTTATGGCGGGATATGGAAAATTTTGTTAGTGCCTAAATGTTGTGATTTTACTAAATAATTTCTATTGTAGTGACGAATTTACTCTTCTGTTCACATAATTGATATATTTACCATATTATTTGTGTGGCTTACATCAGTTTAATCAAGTTATTGTACAAACGCCGTACTTTCAAAGTTGAACTGTCAGAATATTGTTTTTTATAGGTTACTTAGATAAAATTTTCATTTTAAGATCTTTATTTTAAAAGAATTTCTTAAAAGTGATAATTTTTTATAATATTAAAATTTAATACATATGTTCGTAAACGTATCAAAAAATTAACGTCTTTAGAGATGCAAGAAATCTGTTTTAAATTTCGCTATTGTTTCTAAGTTATTTTTTTGGCAATAAAAAAAACTTTGAAATTTTTTATTATTTTTTTATTGTATACACGATAAAAAAGTGAGGTGATAGTTTCCTTCCAAATTTACTACATGAAAGGACTGTGTTTTTTAAATTTTGATTTTATTTAAATTTCTCTACATTTTGGTCAAAAATGTTGGTGGAGGAAATTTTTTTCCATGTTTTTCCGAGTTTGAATCATAAAATATGGCAGTTTTTGAAAGCTAAAGTGTATTTCGAATACTCAAATCTAAAAGGTAATTTTATCTAGTTTTCATAAATGGTTTTGCGACACCTTCAAAAATAAGAAATATATAGAACATTCAAAATACTATGGAAAAATTACAAATATCGTTCGGACATCCATGGTTAAAACAGAGATAAACTACCCTCTCAGGCCGTGGAAACCATGTGTATTTCTTTCAAAGAACAAATTTGTAATTAGTAATGTTTTCACATCCGCGGCCGTTTGTCAATTGAATAAAATTTTCACTGGGTTTTTTAGTAAGGCTGAGGGTGTTTAGCCTACAAGTAACTAATTGGTTAGAAACGAATAAAATCAATCGATAGCTTGTCGCGTTTTTAAAATAAAATCAAATGTATTTAAAAAGATCATCACGATGTGAAAATTACTAAAAAGGGGGGGGGGGCAGTTCAAATTGTAAATGGTAAATCAATAAAATGGTAAAACTTAAAACTAACTAAGCTTAATGGGTAGCACAGGTCAGGCTCTGACTTCCTATTTGTAACTTTTTGAAAAATAAACTTGCCCGACTTGATTGTTGCAACCGACTTAATTACTGGGTGCTTACTTAGTATTATAATTTCAAACTGTTCCACGGTAGAGTCTGGTTGAGGTAGACCTGACCTACACCCCTCTAGCCGGACACTCTTGAGAAACCGCCTTGCACTGCACTGAGAGGAATGGATTCATTCGTCCGTCTTTCCTGGATACATGGACCCCCAGATTCCTACCCACCCCTCATACCTTTTCTTCCCAGAACATATTCTTCTTCCTTTCTCTGAAAAGACCCTCCGCACAGCATCCCCAACTTTTTTCCTCAAAGCCTCCTGTGTAAAAAAAATTCATAACACCCGTAGTGAGTATTGTAAATAGAAAGTATTTCACAACACCCGTAACACACATTTTTTTACAAGAGTCAACAGCATTACGTAAAGTCATGCAACTCGATGTAAAATTGATCACTCAATCTGATACAAAACAGAAACTACAGCCTTTGTTGCAGGTTAGGGGGGAAATGCTTCGACAAACGATGTCGTCACACCGAATGAAGTTACTTTCTTCAAAATACGAATATTTTAATCTATTCGCTTAGTTTCTCACGTTCTTTAAAATCTAATACCTACGAGTATAACCAATGAACGCATTAATTAAACTATAATATTATAATAAAACTTCCACAACCCTAATTTATTTATTTTTGGAAAAATCTTGTAGGTAGATCTCTATTTTATGTCTGTTATAATATTAGCAGGTAGTTAAAATGCTGAACACTAAATAAACGTGAAAATACGTTTTACACTTCGAAAATAATTGAAGCAACCCACTCGATCTCAACCCACGTTACGCCCCAAATCAAAAGTTTATTTTAAAACAGAATATCTTATGTTTTTGTATATTAGCTCCACACAGGAGGTCCTGAGGAAAAAGAGTCCCTGGAGTGGAGGGCTTTTTAGGGAAAGTAAGGAGAAGATGTTCTAGGAAGGAAAAATATGAGGAGTGAGTAGGCATCTAGGAGTCAATGTGTCGAGGAGTGACGGACGCATGAATCCATCCCTTCCGCTGCGGTGCAAGGCAATGATGGGTTGAGAGTCCGGCTGAAAAATTCAAAAGGTCTCCTTCAACCGGTCTCTTTCGATCCGGCCCGCTACGCAGTAGTTGGGCAAATGCATCTACCGCCAAGACCAGGATCAACCTCACCCCATGAACCCGGGCACCCCTGGCGTTTTTTAACAGTCGATAATAAAACCTTTAATTTTTTAAATATAGGTACGTTTTTTAAATATTTATTTATTTATATTTTAAGAATTCACAAAAACAAATATGTATATTTATTTGTTTTTTTACACATGTTCAAATATCATGTTCAAATTTCATGTTTAAATATCTTAATACCACTCTTCCATGGAACCATTAGCTTGTGTCTGGAAGAGTAGTGTACATTTTTTAATGCTATATTATATTATATGTAAGTTCTTAAATTACAATGTGAATGTAAAAAACAATAAGTTGTAAGTTCGGTGTTACGTAATTATAAGTTTTTATCTACTATGAAACAATTTTACTATTTGGATAATTTATCTAGAATTATTGTAATTAGTTGTTAAAAACAAAATAAAATAAACTTATTTGAAGAATGGAGTATCACTTGGAAACTGAGTTATCAGTTATTCTTAAGATTAGATTAGTCGGAAACTTTTTTTTTTGAGATTATCTTTTAAATATTTTTTAACAGTGTTTATTAATCGGATTTTATCATTAATTTTTCAAATTTCATCCGGCATTCGGTTGAAAAAAAGTCTTCCTTGATAAGTACAATAATTTTATGCAAAGGAAGTGTTTAATTTTGGGCATGATAAAATATATTAATGTCCAGTACGGTTTTTAATATATTTCATGAAGTTACACGCTGTTGGAGTAGAAGGGAAAAAAAGATGGTGTCCATGTCCATCTTGTCACGATTTCCACCATTCTGGTCATCTGAAAAATAAAAAAGGTACATTCTTTATCAATGCAAATGTCTTTATTAGTATAGATGCGGTAGGAACCAAAAAAAGAATTTAAAAAGTTTTCTGGCAAATTGGCGGCTACTCAAAAAAATTATGTTTTTCAGTTGTTTTTTTACTTTTCCCAAATTTTTTAAATGTAAAAATTTTAAATTTTGGTTTTTGTTAGTTCCTACCACAGAGAGATATATAAAGAAAATTCTAGCCAAATTTCAAGAAAATCGGTCAATTAGAACTTGAGATTTTGAGATAAACGTTTCGAAAAAAGTAGTTTTGAGAAAAAAGGGTAAAGTTTTAAGTTAAATCTATTTATATTCTGGTTAGATTTCGTATAAACCGGTCGAATTGCCTCGACACTAAAATGGCTATAACTTTTATAATAATTCTAATTTCGAAAAATCCTTTATAGGAGAAATTCTTAAATATCTAAACTATCGAAATGTGAAGAAAAAAAACTTTTTTTTAGACTAGAATACCCCTTGATGAAGTTATACGTGAAATCCTATTTAGATACTATTTAGATTAATCTTTACGACGAATGAAGCTTTTACTAGCTTTTCCGTGTATTGGAATTACAATAAAATTATTATTTACATAACAAAAAATATAAGCGTAAACCACTAAAAAATATGTTTTTCATAACTTAACTATGAAGTAATACAATTTTTTTTAAGAATACCTCTTTATGGCTAAGACTATTTTTAAGGTTTTCGATGTTCTAATTTTTTTTCGTTCTTATAAAATTATGCAGAAAATAAATAAAAACCACTTTTTCGCTTACTTGCCTCGTGCAAATAAGACGCTCGATTTTAACTTTTGCAAGCATGAGAATCGAAATATTTTTAGCGTTTATATTCCTCTTAAGTCACCAACCACTTGGGGTGACCTATGGCAGGGGTATTGGTTAACAAATAAATGGATCCAAATTGTTCAGTCTCGCTTCCCCAATAAAATTATTCAGTCGGTTCGTCTACAAAATGGCAACTATGCTTGGGGAATGTCCGTATTTCTCTTCCTTAATACTAATAACAAGTCTTCGTTAAACCCGCTGCGGCTCGTTACGGTCTCCCAAACACGGATGGTAATTTACATTTTGTTTTTACCAAAAGATGCAGCAGCGGTTTGGCCGGAGACGCAGGAATTTGGCAAAGAACACCGCGGGAGGTGTCATGGGCGGGTGAATTATGATTTTCTTTCTACACGAAAATGCTTCAAATGCCTTAGATTAAAACGCAGTGTCCCGATTCCAGCGAGGGGCCAAGGTGATTGCGTAGACCGTTTTATCTCTCACAATAACATTTATTAGCACAATGCAACCCCACAAATGTCTTAACTTGCATCTGTAGACTTATGCCTGATTTAAAAAAATATGGCAATAAACAAAAATTTTAACAAAACAAAAAAACGACTTCAAAAAATGCACTAAAAAGTAAAAAAAATTATTTCGTATTCTTCTGCAACTTCATAATCAACTTACTTTTTCTACTCATCTACATGTAGGTACGATTGTTAGTTTTGGAGTCGGTGTCAGCCAAGGTAGGTTTTTAACTACATACATAGTTATAGGTGAGTTGTGCTTGTGTCGCACGAGCGACTTGACGAGGCGAGAGCGGGGCCGCGGTGTGAGGGGAGCTGTCAAGTGAACACGCCGGGCAGGGTACCTACCTTTGCTGGCACCGACTCCAAAAATAACAATCGTACCTACATGTCGATGAGTAGAAAAAGTAAGTTGATTATGAAGTTGTAGAAGAATACGAAATATTTTTTTAACTTTTTAGTGCATTTTTTTAAGTCGTTTTTTTGTTTTGTTAAAATTTTTGTTTATTTTTTGATTTTTAGTGAATCTGAAGTACTCTAACTAATTTGTCTGAATATGGGTAGACCTTCTAAACGTGCTGCTCATATGAGACAGACATAATTTGACCATAACGACGTTAGGGTCAAAGAGATTCGGCCGAGTATCGTTAATTTGTTCCTAAGAATTGAAGAGTTCCGTTACTTTGTTATGGATCCCATAATCAGAACCTAACCAAACCCTCATCAAACTACCCTTGAAGTACATCCTTTCCCATAAAAAAAGAATCATCGAAATCGGTTAGCATGATATTGAGTTATTCATCCATTTGTCGCGCACATACTTAATGCAAATTTAAGACATATGGTTTTCTCATAGATTCCATTGTCGGAACTGGACCAAACTAAAATGGGACCACACGGAAAGCACCAGCTTTCAAATAAATAAAAAAATCATCAATATCGGTTCACCCAGTCGAAAGTTCTGAGGTAACAAACATAATTTTTTTTTTTTTTTTAAATACAGTCGAATTGATAACCTCCTCCTTTTTGAAGTCGTTTAAAAATTACCCCCTTTTTCTGCTTTTGTCAGAAATAAGCCTCAAAAATTCATTTACGAATAAAGGTTATCCACCTTCATTCAAAATTTTAAAAATCAGATAACGGTACAGGAATCATTAGATGACTCGTTTTATTATGAGCACACCGATAGCATAGAAACTTAATTAAAAAATAAATAAAATATATATCTAACTATTTTGGAACACCCGTAACAGTTCTCTCTTATCCCGCAAATGCCCAAAGAATAGCTGGGTGTGTTGCGACGTCTGTCAATTGTATGTCAATTTAGATTTGCGATTCAATTGGACAAAGTTCTTAGTCTGTAAGTTTTTTTTAATAAACGTGCGCAAAAAACATCCATGAAATGATTAAAATACATCTACTGTACTGTTTTATGAAACGACGTGCAACGTTGATTCTTTTGTACTTTCCATGCTTCCAGACAGGGCAGTCGACAAAATGCTTTTAATTATTCAACCAGATTTGTATACAAATAAAAATTGGATTTTTTTCACAATAGCTCCTCAGAGAAGGCTTCGAAGAAAATAATTTCCCTACGGGCTTTTGTCATCTTTGGCGATCTGTGTGGAAAGAAAGGAGAGGAAGTTCTAGGAAGGAAAAGGTATAAGGTTGGTAGGAATCTGGGGGTCATTGGGCCGAGGAGTGACGGACCACCATGAATCCATCCTTCCGCTGCGGTCCACGGCGATGAGTCGGTAGAGACCAACTGGAAAGGCCGAATGGTCTCCCTCAATTAGTTTCTCCCGATCCGGAAGTAAGAGGGCAGACCTGCTAAGTCACCAAACGTAACGAACTTTTTATTTTTTATTTTATAGTAATACCGCACAAGAGTCTCAGCTGCTCCCGTCTGGAGCCAGTGAGACTATGGCATCCCCAATTAGGCTGAAGATAGTGGGGAGGGGAAGGAGTTGGGGGAGAGAAAGGTGGAGAAGTACCTGGCTATTCAGATCTGGTCACCAAACACGTCTAACGCAATTTCAAGCAACGTTTCAATTCTGAATGGTGGTGTTACACCAGGGCGATACTGATAGTATCTTCCACTCTGGAACGTGCCGCAAATATACTTTACATTATTTTCAATGAATTAATAGTGAAATAATACAAATTCATGAAACATTTATTTGCCCACGCTGGGATTCGATCCCGCGACTTTCGGATTGCGAGTCAAAAGCCTTACCGCTAGACCACGCCGGCCGTCTACTTGAGGTGACCTATGACAGAGGTGTTCAATAAATGGTTTCTTAGCCGCCTTCCAAATTACAACTACATATATTTCGAATAATCTATATTGTTCCCGCTAGATATTTTTAGTTTTCACTTTAGAATAGTACCTACTACTTATAGTTTCCACGGACTATTTTATTCATGCCTACTATTAGGAGAAGGCTAAAGTTTGCTGAATATCGCTTTCATGCGGCATAGGCACTGTAGGCATGCTTCCAGTGCACAATTAAAACACTTACTCGCAATTTGGCAGCTTGAAGAGATCTCACAGAGGCCACATAA
The DNA here is from genome assembly GCA_929108145.2 of Limnephilus rhombicus. NCBI lineage: Eukaryota > Metazoa > Arthropoda > Insecta > Trichoptera > Limnephilidae > Limnephilus > Limnephilus rhombicus. Next base: position 46,832,718 of record OV815273.1, on the reverse strand, counting down.
TATTCCCGGCTTCTTGGCCATGCGGCAGTAATTTATTATGCATCCCATTGGTGACTGAGATATATGTATTGAAAGTAGTTGAAAATTTATGTGCGTTACAGTTATACAAATGCGGTTCAAGACAACGATAAAACAAAGAACGTGACTAGGGAAAAATATATTTTGATTTTCGGGTGGGATAATCAAGATTTATACCTTCTTGGAGTTCGAAGAAAGTAAAATATCGCTCAAAAACAAGTCTCCAACTTTTATTTTGATCGAACGGCATATTGGAGTACTTGACATTACATAACTGATTTACTGCCGAAATGAAACCGTTTCAAGGGGACAACAACTATATCTTATAAATGTCAGTTCATTCATTTTTACAAAATAAATAAACGTTGCAAACTGCGTTCTTTGCCGGGTTTAGAAATGAAATCGCTCTTTGGCAATATTAATACTATGTTAGAATGGATCCGTCGTAGATATTTAGATTTTTTTTTTATTAATAAAAGAGTCAAGCGGAGATTTTATCAGTTTTGATAGGAAATAAAATTTGTTCTCGATGAAATGTAGCAGATTGAACTCCATTTCGGCGTGTTAGTTTTCGGCGGTTCAGACCTCGCGATATTTTGTCAGAGGGTAAAAATTATTTCCGCTTCACAATAAAATCCATACAAATAGAATATTTCCGAACGTGTCCGAAAAAAACTGCTTGTGACAGGCGGTAAAAATACGCTTTCAAATTTTATAAATTGAAATAAGTTTTAAAAATAATGAGCTTTTGTTTTTTCTAACTAAAATTACTGATAATGAAAAATATAAAAACATATATAAATCTTTTATTAAATAAATATATTACAAACGTAATTTTGTCGGTTCATGCAAAAATAATTCTCAAAGTTTTTTTGTTATTTGTTTTTAAGGTGTTATGCCGTGTTGCGCTACCTCCTCCTTTAGCCAACGTTTCGGACGGCGTTACAGTGTCCATCATCACACCAGTCACACATCTGCCCTGATTACAGTGTCCATCATCAGGGCAGATGTAACGACAGTCTGAGCATAGGCAATGTTTTTAAGTTAAAGCAACTTCGTTGGTTTAATCGGAACTCATTGATTTAAAATATTAATTTAACATTTTTAATTGGGAAAATAATTTTCTTAATCATTTTAAACATTTTTTTACCTTGTTCTTCTTCACTCTTCTCTTTCTCTTCTTTGCTCTTCTTCTCTCTTCACACTTCTCCTACTCCTCCCTTTTCTTTATCCTTACACCTCACATCATCATCAGGCGCGGCCGGTGCCTCAAATTATAGGTGTTTCACCAAGCCATTCATAAAAAACGAAAGGTTGATATTATATTTTTTTTTAAATCTAGACATCATGCATAATTTTACATTATTTGCTAAGTATCTAAAAATATCATGTAACTGTAATAGTAAAAATATCGTGCGATGTAAAAACATGCTGATGTCTAGAGTTTAATATAGTGAATTGACCTGCCAGGTAAGTAGGTATGTTTTATGTATCTGTTTGTAAATTCAAATAATAAAAATACATATAGCCTAGGAACTCATAATAAATTGTACAACGCAACATAACTAAAACGGCGCTCTAGTAATTATCCAATTATTATAGAATTATTCTGGTATCAATATTTTTAGAAGCATTTTACACTCCATTACTATTGATATTACATCTATTAGAAGATTAGTGGAAAGGGTGGGTGTGATATCCATTTAAAAATACTCAACCTTCCAAAGATAATAATAATAACGCAATAATCCAATAATAATAATTAACACACAAGAAACACTCTTCGGCGCGGATCGCCAATATCGCCATTTACTGTCGTGACAACTTCGATCAATGGGTGACAAACAAATAATAATGTCAAAAAGGTACATCCCAAGGGCTCGAACAAGATAATGTCACACGAGACGCATAGCTGACCCTTTGACTAATGGTTACATTTTAGAAGAGAAATATTATTACTTAATATTATCTTGTTCAAACCTTACTACCGCTGGAACAAAAGCTTCGGAATATTTCCGAAGAATGCCGAAGCTCTTCGGGTCGGCCGTTCAGCGCACGGTCAGCCGATTTTTAGTATGACATGTTTCTGACGTTTTGGGATTTTTTACTACGAGGATCATTCAAATTACGGGGCGCTTAGCTCTGGCGCGCGGTTTGGCATTGTACCTACCTCGGTTCCTCGCTCCTAGCGGGTAGCCGCCGTAACTGGCGGGTGGGAACAATGCGTTTATTTGGCCGTAATACATTAATTGTTAGATTGATAAATAATTATAATTAAATTTAAAGATTGTGCTCAATTTTATCAATTTAATAAATAAACACATTACGTAGAAATACGATGAGTTGTAAAATGATGTTGAATTTTTTTGGCGGTTCAGCGCCCCATTGCACGTTAGCGCCAGCCGCGCCTGATCATCATGCAAATTGGAGTTATTACTGCAGAATTCAGTCAGCGAAGCTCTTGTTCGGCGTAATATAAAAAGATAAAGTAGGTAGGTATTGCAAAATTCAAAATACCATTTATTCATTTACGTTGTTTATCTACGGCTTATTTATTTAAATAATAAACCATTAAACGTCTAGTTGATTTAAATGCAAATATTTCCTGCGGCTTCTTCTTGAATTAAGGGAAAATAGTGGTTGAAACGGTTACTCAATCACCCGTTTAGTATGGCCACAAAAGCCTTGAATTAATTTAACCATCGGAAGAACAATGCCGACTTCTTAATAAAATTTCTTGTGAGCAAATAATAATGCCCTCTCACTTTTAGAAACCTAAATAATAAATTATATTTTTAAGTTTATGAGTACCTATAATATATATGTAAATCAAGCAATCAACATATTATACGTAAATTGTGGATGGTAAATAAATGAAGAGATTTGTAGATTGCCGTAACGTTTTATGACAGTATTTTCGAATTGAGAACTATTCTACGCAGGTAAAGGGGAAGGTGATTATAAAAAAAGCAAAAATCCAAAATGATAATGGTTGAGTGGGCATAGCGCTTGGGTCCCACCCGTGCGTCGGGCATTCGATTCCTCGGCTAGCTAAGTCCTCCATCATAACACAAGCAACATTTTCGGCTTTCTGTGGTGGTAGTAGGAGATTTTCAAACATTGTTGGGTTATTCGTAACCCGGGAATATTTGTCTTTCTTTTAAAAATATATATTTTTAAAAAATATTAAAAACATTTCTTTTTAGATAAGATAAATCATCTAAACCCCTTTTCTTCACATTAGAAAATTATTGTAAGTTATTAAGGCTAAAGTTCGGTGTTTGGGCTAAATTTTCTATACACACACACATGAAAATAATCATTTCGGAAGTATTTTGACACACGTAGTACAAAGATCATAGAAAAACAAGATAACATAGATGTTTTTACCACACAAAATTAAGTGTTGCCATTAAGCAGTAATATTAATAACGTAAAATAACATGTTTATATTTTAAGTACTTATTTTTTATAAATTTTACTCACTTTTGTATCACAAACCATGTTACATAAACCCGGCGTAGCTGCTAAACTACTTTAAAACAGGGATGTTTTTTTGCCGTGACGCGAGCAGGCGGTATAAAAGGGCACAAACCATGTTACACAAACCTAGCGTAGCCGTTAAACTACTCGAAAACAGGGATGTTTTTTTGCTGTGACGCGAGCAGGCGGTATAAAGGGGCACAAACCATGTTACACAAACCTAGCGTTAGGTTAGGTTAGGTTAGGGACGCGAGCAGGCGGTATAAAGGGGCACAAACCATGTTACACAAACCTAGCGTAGCCGCTAAACTACTTGAAAACAGGGATGTTTTTTTGCCGTGACGCGAGCAGGCGGTATAAAGGGGCACAAACCATGTTACACAAACCTAGCGTTAGGTTAGGTTAGGTTAGGGACGCGAGCAGGCGGTATAAAGGGGCACAAACCATGTTACACAAACCTAGCGTTAGGTTAGGTTAGGTTACGCATTTTTAAGACTACGAATTTTCATACTTTTTTTTAAGAATACGGCCGTTGAGATAGTCGTAATTCATCAGGTTAATGTGTTATGTGAGGAATTATCGTGTCGGAAATTATTGATATAGGGATAAATATTTTTGAGAGTTGGTAACACTGCCAGCACATGTTTTTGTATATTTCTTGTTTTTCTATGATCTTTGTACTACGTGTGTCAAAATACTTCCGAAATGATTATTTTCATGTGTGTGTGTATAGAAAATTTTAAAGTCGTGTAATTCAGTTAATATTGCTTGCCGCCGCCTAATTCTTTCAGATTCGGATTCCCCGGCCCATAGTTAGTATAAAAATAAGTAGTTAGATTTTCTAGGAATCAAAATGCTTCCAAAATGGCTATTTTCCTGTATGCGTATAAATTTTTTTAAAGTCGTGTAATTCAGTTAATATTGCTTGCCGCCGCCTAATTCTTTCAGATTCGGATTCCCCGACCCCAAATTAGTATAAAAATAACTAGTTTAATTTTTTAGGAATTTAGCCCAAACACCGAATTTATTCCATTATTAAATTTCAGGCATTTCCTACTGTAGCTTCCCAGGGTCTGGTCTCCAGATAATCTGTCGTCAGGTGTCATGTGAGCAGCATTTTTTGATTTCCTTCGTTTCCACGCCAAGGTTGGCATACGGAGAGGTTATGATTTGAGGTTAATGTATCCTTTGTAAGTAAAAACACTTATATTTTGTACTGGATACAGTTGTAACTTTTAATTTATTCAGATGAATGTCAAGTTTACATAGTTTTGATTCTAATCTAAGTATCTAAGCACTGTGGTTTTAATTTTTATAATGAATTGCAAAAACAAAAACAAGCTTTTAAAACATGAAAAGAGAAAGCTGTCAGATGACCAAGACAAAAGAGCGCGTAGACAAAAATGCTTCGAAATACTTAGTAAAAGGTGACACACACATCAAAATTGTGAATAAAAGAGGCATGTACATGGAATTAAAGGAAAATGATAAAATGTAAAGTGCTAAATGAATTTTAATATTTGATACAGGACAACGCAACACACAACACTTACTAGCATTTATTTACCAGTTATCCAGTTTCACAGAAAGGGCGAGATTCCAAAGATGGGGGTTGGGGGGCTGGAAGCTTTGCTTATTTCCGGTTAAACTTAGTAATTTATCCTTCCGAAACAAAGGGGTCTGTTACGTGACCATGGATATTCCGACTATCCCTTTGTAGGCACTGGGAAGGTACCTAAGTTGGGGGCGATAATAATATACTTGACACTTTGATAAATTGTGTACTGTTATAAACTGATTTTGCGGAACATAATATTCATTCCAAAGATTTACATTCGTGATAGCTACTTTGGCATTCAAAAATCATTTGACAGTGCCAAGCCGTTTGTCAGATAACTTTGTTGTGTGTTACTATCAGATTTCGTGATTCTTTTCTATTTTCAATACAGAGTACCGATGTGTTCAGAAGCAGATTATTTGTAGTTCATTTTTAAATTAGTTTTTAAAATTTTAATGGTGTTTTTAAATATTTAAATGTTTTTCAATGGTAATTCGAAGTTATAACCCATGGGATAAATAAATCGCATCGATTAAGCAAGGGGACGAAAAAATAAAACTCTACAAAATACTAAACGAACGCTACTGATTGTCAAAATATGAGCTCCATAAGAATTCCACATAAAAAGCATCACAAAGCAATCTGATATGAAATAGCTCAATATCGACTATCGTTAAAAGGGGGCTGTGGAACAAGAAATATTTGTGCCATGAATAAAAAAACGCAAGGATGGCCATTCTAGTGTCTCAAATCAAATATTAGAAATTTTTACCTTGGATGATGACTGTATTATTTATTTATCAAAAATTATTTATTTTATTATTTGAAATCTGTTATAAATTTATTTAGTTTACAACCTGACAGTCCGGTATTGCTCGAATTGATAAGCTTCCGGATTCCACTACGTAATACTAGAAGTCAGGATTTATTTCAGTGCAGTAATTCTGGAACTAACTACCATATGTATTCCTCTTTACCCAGAATACTAATGGAGGGAAACAATTATACCAAGTCAGTGGACATCTTCAATTTATCTTTAAACAAATATAAAATATTGTTATGAAGGCAGTTCAGTTATGTACTATAAATACTGTATATTTCTTACTATTCATATGTAAAAGCCCCGAAAAAGGGCGTTAATAAATAAATAAATAAAACCTGTCTTTCTTCAATTATACTATTATATTATGGTTTTGTTTATGTAATTTCGTACTGTTAATTATGTTCATTTCTTATCACAAGAACGAAATGTATTTTTGGTTGTATTTTTGATTATTTTTCTTACATAACTCCGCACTAGAGGCCCTGAGAAAAATAATTTCCTTCAAAACCTTTGTCATCTTTGGGGACGTAGTGCAAGGAGTGAACATAGTTCTTAAGATGAAGCCATGCGAAATAATGCAAAATCATACTAAATCATGTATTTTTCTTTAGAAAATTTTATCGCTTAGAAGTATTACAGATACTTCAATTAAATACTGCGTGTAGAACATATATCTTGGCCTTTCAAAATATCGGTCATTTTTTATAAATCTTTTAATAAGCCTAGAAAAAAATAAAGTATTAGGTCTATAAAAGAAAATTTTCAAGTGCAAACCCTCCTACTTATAAACCCCTTTTCGGATACGGTTTTATTGTTTAATGTGGCAAATTCAGTTTCTTTTATAATAATCGCAAAAAAAATTATATTTACGCTCGAACTTCACAAAATAAAATAAAATATGCATTTTCTCGTTATTATTTTTGACATCAATCAATACGGCCAGCACTCGACTAATTTGGACTTTTAAAGTGAACCTTATGCCATCGGTATCCATGTACTTGGCACACGAAATGAAATTGACGGGAAATAGATGTCCTAGACTCCGCGTCGCTTGGTTCCGTGAAATCTATTTAAATTTCCTTTTTATTACAATAAACAACGCGTAAAAAGGAGTTAATGTTTTTTACAGGCCTTTACTAATTCAATCTATAAAAAAAATCCTCAAATGCCTTTTCCAACCTTTCCAAAAGCTTTTTTCAAGTGTTTTTAAACTCCTCCCAAACAGAGGCGTGGATTCCGATATCGATTTTTTCCTGGACTATTGGATCACCTTAAAAAGATTTCTTGTCGGAGGAAGGAAGCATAGGGGCCGGCATGATATATTGTAAAGTATTATCAATTTATTGTCAATTATTGATATCCCAAATAAAAGGTCAGCCGAGTAGAGAATTCATTCACAAAGTGATTGGTTGTAATATTCTTGATGTGTCCAATTATTATTTATTACAATGGTGTCCGCCTAGAATGGGACTCCTCTGAATTTTGAAGGTGTCTTCATTGCCAGTTAGTTATCTGTAACACTTATGTTAACACATAATGCACAAGTATTAGCATGAGTAAGATAAGACGTAAAACCTTATAGTATGAAATAATAGACAGGAGTACGGAGATAAACTGTACTGTCAACTTTATGACTGCCAAATTTCGCAATTGCACACCTTCGCATTAAATCTCTGATAAAGAATTTTTAGAACGTTATCTCATATTTTCTGTTACATTGGAAAGGAATGATTCTTTTCTTTTCCTCAACAGTTTCCTTTTTGTTCTCATTTCTGGAAACCAATGATTCCTCATTTTATCTGCTTCCTCCCATTAGTCATCCGTCGTTTTCACAAGATTGCTTTTGTAGTCCCCATCCCTGAGGTCGGTTATATTCGAAAAAGTATTAAAAATGCATATTAGCGATTTGGGACCATCATCATGAGATATTTGTTTAGCGGATGAATTTGAGAGGTAAACTTTTATTCTATAGAGTGGGCCATAAACATTTGTTGTAATCGTTTAAACACTGTTGTATTCGTGCTAGCGGGGATTCCGAACGGAGGAGGAGAGCGGAGTCACTTACGCATGGCTCCTCGCTTCTTAGAAATTTAGTCACAATGGATCGCTTTACGGGAGAACAACGCGCTTTCTGGGTAAAACATTTTTACAAAAACAATGATTTTTTTTTTTTATTCAACAATGATTCCATTCTATTTTACAAAACAATAATGCACGCCGCTTATTTCGTTCACATCACCAATTAGATAGTATAAATAAGTGTCCAAGTGTTAATTTAATTAAATCATGGGTTAAAAATTTCGAAGAAGCTGGCAAGAAAAGAAACAGGGCGGCCATGAAGCAAAAGAAATTGGTTGAAGAAATTTTATAAATATATATATATATTTATCTTACAAGTCGAGTCTTCGTAAATATACCAACGACTATACTCCAATTAAAGGAGAACATCCATCAAGAAATGGTCATTATACCCCGAGATTTGTATCGAAAAGTTTTCGAAAATCTAAGGAAAATTTGAGGAAATTATTTTTAAGATATGATTTTCCAGCATATTTTTGTTCTTATCAATAATCATTTATTTAAATATTCAAAAGTGCCAATATTTATGGCCCACCCTATATTACATATTTAGTAAAAAATATATCTTCATTGTCAGTGGACTTAAGGTTGGGTTAATTATTTTCCTCAGATTAAACCAATTTGTCAGAAAACGGAACGGTAACCCATTCGTCATGAGTAAATGCACATTTCTTTTTAAAGTTTTTATTCCAGAAAAAAGATAAAAACATTTTCACATATTTAACTCGAAATAACTAAAATAAATACATTTTACATTACATTACATACAAATACTACTGCATTTCATTATTTTGTTGATCAAGCACAAAAATAATAAAATGTGTTTTAATTATTTTACACCCCTGTGCATATTGTACAATCTTGTACCATTTCTCAAAGGAATGGCAGTACGGATTTTTTCGCACAAAGCTTACATTTGGATTAGAGGTCAACAAAATATCCAACTAAATTGATTTATTATTTTTGTTATCAAAAGGTATTATTTTGTTATCAAAAGGTACACATGTTACCACAAGTATGGGCAATTTTTTTTTTTTGTTTCAAATTAGAAAATATAGGCCATTAAGGAATTCAGTACGAGATATTTGCTACACCATTTGTTAAAAAAATATTTGGTTTACCGAAATAGTTGCTGTTCGTTTCGATTAAAAAAGTATTATTCAGTTTTGTTAGGTAGTTTGGCCTTAAATCAAAATTTAAGTTACGATTGAAAAAGGCCGCGCAGCCGTTCCTCTTGGGCACAGTTGTTTTTGTCATGAACGTTATATCTTCTGACGTAGTCGCAGCCTCCATCCCTTTTAACTTTATTGTATCCCTTCGTTTTGTTGTTTTTAACCGTAGAAATATAATCTACCAGCCTTACTAAAAAACCCAGTGAAAATTTTATTCAATTGACAAACGGCCGCGGATGTGAAAACATTACCAATTAAAAAATTGTTCATGGAAAAAAATACACTTGGTGTACACAGCCTGAGAGGGTAGTTTATCTCTGTTTTGTTAATGATGTCTGAACGAAATTTGGAATTTTTCCAAAGCATTTTGAATGTTCTATATATTTCTTATTTTTGAAGGTGTCGTAAAAACAAATACCATTTATGAAAACTAGATAAAATTACCTTTTAGATTTGTGTAATCGAAATACACTTTAGTTTTTAAAAACTGCCATATTTTAACATTCAAAAGCGGAATAAAATGGAATTTTTTTTACCAAAACATATTTGATGAAAGTGTAGAGAAATATATAAAAAAACAAAATTTTAAAAGTACAGTCCTTTTATATAATGCATTTGGAACGAAACTGTCACCTCACTTTTTCCTCGTGCATACAACAAAAAAATGATAAAAAATTTCAAAGTTTTTTTATTGCCAAAAAACTAACCTAAAAAAATAATACCGACTTTTATAACAGATTTCTTGCAACTCTAAAGACGTTAATTTCATTGATACGTTTAGGAACACATGTATAAGATATTAATATTTAAAAAAAAAACACCACTTTTATGAAATTCTCATTAAAAAAATCCTTTAAATGTAAATTTTGTATTTTCATGTTTTACATAAAAACTTATTGACATTTCAATTTTCAAAGTATAATTATTGTTATTATTACTTAACTAAAACGTATTAAAAACCACAAAAAACACGGTAAATATATCAATTATGCGAATGTAATAGTGAATTAGTCATATTAATAGATATTACGATCACATTTGTGTAATATTACACACACATCCGCGAAGTGAATTTTTTTTGGCGGTTTCAACGCGAATGACGAATGCGCAGGCGCCGCCACCTAGCGGTTCTGTAGGAAAACAAATAATTTATTATGTGCACTATGAAAAATTACATTGTTGCCAGATTTAAAATACATTTTAAGATCAAATCTAATTGGTAATGTTATCGTGTTTTAGTGTATTTTTGTTTTATTCACGTTGCTGCAGCAACATAGGTTATCGGCCGTGCTGTGGTTTTTTTTAGTAAGGCTGTACGTCTTTGCGACGGAAGCGAGACAAAAGTATTGCTGTTTTTTTTTATTTCGCAACGTAACGCCCTGTCTATCTCAGTTAGCTCAGTTGCCGAGCAGAGCTTGTGCGGGGCGGCTATCTCAATGCGCTTTATTGTGTTTTTTTGGTCCTCAATGTTGGGTATCCTTCCCACATACTGTTATACAAAATTCCTGGAACTAAATTATGTGGAAAAAAAATTACTATCACGCTATTATTTTATTGATAACGTTCTTAGTAACAGCCCAACGAGTTATACCGGTTTGTCTTTACGCACGCTTGACTTGGGGAGTAAGCTGGTGAATGCGTGACGAGAGCGTTACAAAAAGTGAGATCGGGCGAGGCGAACGGAAGTTGAGAGGGAGATATAAGTTAGTGAAGATAGAAAGAGAGAGAGAGTTACGTTTCGTATATTACTGTAAAGAGGTGCGAGCACACATTTTCTTTCACTCTTTCTCTCATAGCCAGTACTTTTTGTATATCTAAGACAAAGTGCAGGCCTAATGTCTGCATCACACTGTAGGAGTAAGAGAGAGCAGTGCGCGAGCACATTTTCATTTTCTCTTCCTATCATATAGATGGAGCTAAAGAAGTTTTACTTCAGTCGTGTGGTATAAAGCACACTCTTTTTTTATGTATAGATTTATTTAAGTTTAATCTTCAATATAATATTAAATAAATGTTCAAAAAATAAATGACCAATCACGAATCATTATGTTGGGTATGGTAAAAGACTATTTCAAGGAATACCTGTGTACTTAACCTGGGAATTTATTTGGGATACATGTGATAAAAGTGGTAGCATAATAAAGGAAAGCAAAAAATATATGCCTAAATTTTGTTGGTAAAACAAAATAAGCAAATTTGCGCAAAAATAAAACATTAATTTATATTTGGCTTCATTTCATACATCCTGAGGTGATTTTTCACAAAACGACGTTCTACAAATTATCCTATTATTATTATCCAATTTTTACTAAAATATGTTGATACCACAAATAAGAGAAACAAAGGGTTGATACCCAGGTTAAAAAAAAAAAACGAGTGATGATTTTTTTATTTTATTAAAACTTTTAGGAACTGCCAACTTGCCTCGTGTGATGTCATACACTCTTTAATTTAATTTAATCTTATTCAAATACTTCGTGCATTTCTTAGTTAAAAAATATAATTATCTACATTGATTGGGTTGCTTTTTAGAATAAAGTCGATTTCATCTCCTTCAACCTCTTTTGTAAATATCTAAGAATTGTTAATTTAATATTGTACTGTACAGGGCCCGCAGATAATTTAATAGTACATAACTGCTAACCCTGTACCTGCACCTCAGGTATGGAGCTCCAAAATACCTGAAAAATACCCTCGACTCTGTTCAGAAACAGGCGGTCCTCCGTTTGATAACATTTAAAATCATGACAAAACAAACAACAAAAATTAACATCATTACAGCGGCGAGTAGTAGGCGACCCCGGCGCAGGCCAAAAATGTTGGTGAATTACACCAACATTCGCGGCCTGCATACCAATTTAAACTCCGTCCACCACCACCTTTTTTCTCAACGCCCCAACCTACTATTCCTGTCTGAAACGCAGATAGCCGAGCCTGTAGACGCCTCCTATCTGGACTGCCCGGGCTTCACCCTCGCAAGCAAGTTCAGACCTAAAGGAGGTGTCTGTCTCTATAGTCGAGCTGACGTCAACTGTGTGCGACTGTTGAATCTGGAAAACTCCAGATTCGACGTAATGTGGGTACGCGTCAATCTTGCCAGTACGGTAAGATTCTACGCGTGTTTATACCGCTCACCGAACCTTAGCGAATCAGACACGTCCGAGCTCTTCAAACATTTAAGCGACACTATTGATGATCTCTTGCCCCGCTACCCTATGGCAGAGTTTGTGGTCCTGGGGGACTTCAATGTTCATAACGAACCTTGGTTGAAGTTCTCAGGATCAACAGACTCGGCTGGACGCCAAGCGGAATCCTTTGCCCTTTGCTACGGATTGGAGCAAATGGTTCAGGAGCCTACAAGGGTTCCTGATGTCCAGACTCACCGTTCCAATCTGTTAGACCTATTTTTAACTACTGTGCCACACGGTTACAGTATTGAAGTCACAGCGCCTTTAGGATCGTCCGACCACTGCCTGGTGACGACATCAATCCCTGTAAACTTCAGACCACCAAACGAGAGGCTGAAGAGAAAAGTGTGGCACTATAGGTCAGCAGATTGGTTCGGTCTGCGGGCACATTTTAATGCTTTCCCGTGGTCAGCTGTCTGTTTTCGGACTTCGGATCCCTCAAGATGTGCCCAGGAAATTGGTGAGGTCATCACATCCGCGATGGATGGCTTCATCCAATCTACTGTTAAGGAAACTGGTGTAGGCTCAAAGCCGTGGTTCAGTCGACAATGCGCTGAAGCAGTGCGACGAAAAAACGCGGCTTACCGAGCCTACAACACATCTAGAACATCCGAAGACAGAACAGCTTACAACAAAATGGCAAAGGAAACCAAGAGAATCATAAATAGGTCAAAATTCGAGCACGACCAGCAGATCAGCAGAAAGCTGACTGCATGCCCGCATGGCAGCAGGCAATTCTGGTCGCTTGCGGGCTCAATAGGTCGCAATTTCTGCAAATCCAGTCTGCCACCTCTTACCAGACCTGACGGCTCACTAGCAAACACCGCCACCGAAAAGGCTAACTTACTAGGTAAAATGTTTGCGGATAACTCAACCCTCGATGACCAAGGTGCTGTCCCGACGTCGGTTCCTCACTGCGGTTTTCGTATGAAAAAGCTGAGGATCCGGCATCGGGAAGTACTCCATGTTTTACGAGGGCTTGATGTTAATAAAGCTAGTGGGCCTGACGGAATACCTGCCCTGGTACTGCAAAGGTGCGCTGCAGAAATAGCTCCAATTTTGACGAAGCTTTTTAAACTGTCCCTGAAGACTGGCTCTGTGCCCTCTGGTTGGAAAAAAGCGGTTATCCATCCTATTCCAAAGAAGGGTGACCGCTCCAACCCGGCCAACTACCGCCCCATAGCGATCACATCAGTTCTGTCTAAGGTGATGGAACGTGTGATCAACGACAAACTGCTCACATACCTCGAGAAGAACAAAATTATTAACGACCGTCAATACGGATTCCGGCGGAACCGCTCGTGCGGTGATCTTCTCGCGTATGTGACGCATGTTTGGGGGCGATGCCTGGAACGTTTCGGTGAGACCCAAACGGTTGCACTGGACATATCCAAGGCCTTTGACCGGGTTTGGCACCGAGGACTTGTCAACAAACTGCATTCTTACGGACTTCCCGCATCCTTGTGTACGTGGATTGCCGACTTCTTGAGGGAGAGGTCGATTCAGACGGTAGTCGATGGTTTCACCTCTTCCTCTCACTCGATAAATGCCGGCGTCCCGCAGGGATCGGTTCTGTCTCCAACTCTGTTTTTGTTGCACATCAACGACCTTTTGTCATGTGCACCAATTCACTGTTACGCGGATGACAGTACAGTTCATGATAGCTTTTTGTTTGACAAGCCCCCAAAGGGCTCACAAACTCCAACAGCTCGTAAGGCTTTGAAGCAAAGAATGGACGGTTACCTCGAGAGTGTTTTCTCTTGGGGTAAAAATAATCTCGTTGAATTTAATGTTTCAAAGACCCAATCTTGTCTGATTACGTCTAAAAGGGATCGCAATGAAAATCTAGTCTCTTTCAACGGAAGCAATCTTCCGAACAGGCCCTCCATTGATATGCTTGGTGTAACCCTAAGTGACCAGCTCAGGTATGGGGGCTCCATCGAAGCCAGAGTAAAGTTAGCCTCCCAAAAACTGGGCGTACTGTACAGGGCCCGCAGATACTTTAAAAGTACACAACTGCTAACCCTGTACAAATCGCAAGTGCGCCCCACGGTTGAATTTGGCAGCCACCTCTGGTCTGGAGCTCCAAAATACCTGAAAAAATACCCTCGACTCTGTGCAGAAACGGGCGGTCCGTTTGATAGATTCTCCCATCTTAACAGACGGATTGCAATCTTTAGAGCACAGGCGTCGGGTGGGAATGCTATCCTTGTTCTACCGGTATTACAATGGAAGATGCTCCGAGGAACTAGCATCATTGATCCCTTCGGCACCGGTGCATAGTCGGGAAACACGCCAAACGCGTGCCCAACATTTGTACACAGTTGACATTTGTCACATGAGAACGGGTCGTTTCTTCGACTCGTTCTTGTGTTCAACAGCTCGGCTGTGGAATGATTTGCCGGCCTCTGTGTTTCCTCCTTCCTACAACATGGGTCTCTTCAAGACCAATGTTCATTCCTTCCTCTCCTCAAAAAGACCCTCCACACAGCATCCCAGATGACATAGGCCCTGAGGGAAATTATTTTCCTCAGGGCCTCCTGTGTGGAGTTAATGTAAAAAAAAAAAAAAAAAAAATTCTCCCATCTTAACAGACGGATTGCAATCTTTAGAGCACAGGCGTCGGGTGGGAATGCTATCCTTGTTCTACCGGTATTACAATGGAAGATTCTCCGAGGAACCAGCGTCATTGATCCCTTCGGCACCGGTGCATAGTAGGGAAACACGCCAAACGCGTGCCCAACATATGTACACGGTTGACATTTGTCTTATGAGAACCGGTCGCTTCTTCGACTCGTTCTTGTTTTCGACAGCTCGGCTGTGGAACGATTTGCTGGCCTCTGTTTTTCCCCCTTCCTACAAAATGGGTCTCTTCAAGACCAATGTTCATTTCTTCCACTCCTCGAAAAGACCCTTCACATAGCATTTCAGATGACATAGGCCCCGAGGGAAATTATTTTCCTCACGGCCTCCTGTGTGGAGTTAATGTAAAAAAAATAATAGTCTAATCAAGCGAAGTTAATCCATTTTATAAAGAGAATTGTTAATTATTCAATAGATTTATTAATTACCACACCTTTTTATTCAAAACACCACGTACAAAGTGAGTAAACAACATTCAACACTGTTTTTAATCAATCATATGAAACAATCCCCAAACCACGCATATTTTCTTCGGTCACTGTGTCCGTGATTCACATTTCAAAAATAAATATGTATACACAAAGCACTCTTTTAAGGGTAGGCCAATTTAAATCTTTTCTATTTATAAACCGATCCAGATACAAATACATTTTTGGTATGCACCACCTCACTAGGCTGAGCTTGTTCCGAGGTGACATAAATTTGAATATCTTAAAGGAGATGAAAAGAAGAATAGAAGATGAATAGAATTGAAAGAAATAAAATTTGGAAAAACGAAAGAAAATAAATGCAAGAACTATGACAGAAAT
Source organism: Limnephilus rhombicus (assembly GCA_929108145.2). Taxonomy (NCBI): domain Eukaryota; kingdom Metazoa; phylum Arthropoda; class Insecta; order Trichoptera; family Limnephilidae; genus Limnephilus; species Limnephilus rhombicus. The sequence continues at coordinate 46,816,945 of OV815273.1, read as the reverse complement.
GCAAGAGAGAAACTGAAAGAAATAAAAATAGTTAAATACACACATGAAGTGTGTTGTAATAATATTAAAGAAGTTGTGTCAAGGATGAACGAAGTATGTATGAAGAATGAATGTAAGTTTGGGAGGCGGGAATGGGTACCGCCGCCCCGGGAACCTTTACTGGATAACCAACACCTCTGTCATAGGTCACCCCAAGTGGTTCGCTACGTTTGGTGATTTAGCAGGGGTGCCCGGGTTCATGGGATGAGGTGTCTGATGACCAGGACACACTGAACCCCAGATTCCTACCCACCCCTTAAACCCTTTTTCTTCCCAGAACCCTCCTCTCCTTCCTTTCCCTAAAAAACCCTCCACACAGCATCCCCAAAGATGACATAGGCCCTCAGGGAAATTATTTTCCTCAGGGCCTCCTGTGTGGAGCTCATGTAAAAAAAAAGAGTATGTCTAAAGTCATGGTGTTTGAAAGAGAGAGTACGAAAATAGTATGCAATATAATTGTGAATGATGAATACTTGGAGCAGGTGGATGAGTTTGTTTATTTGGGAAGTATGTTTACGAGAGATGGGAAGGCTGATAGAGATATTGAAATAAGGGTGAATGCAGGAAACTCTATTAATGGAGGACTGAACGCAGTTGGCGTCAACAAAAAACTGTCCAAAGAAGCGAAGTTAGCGGTCCATAATGGAGTGCTGGTACCTACCCTGATGTATGGCAGTGAGGCATGAAACTGGCAGAGGAAGGATGAAAGTAGACTGAATGCTGTAGAAATGAGATACCTGAGGCGTATGTGTGGTAAAACCATGTTTGGTCGTATGAGAAATGTAGAGATCCGAAAAGAATGCAAGGCTGATGTAAGCGTAATAAGTAAGATCAAGAAAGGAACGCTCCGATGGTTTGGGCATGTAGAGGGAATGAACAAGAAAAGGAGTGTAAGGAAAATATATGACACAAATGTGAATGGTAGAAGAAGTCGGGGACGCCCGAGAAAGACATGGCACGACCAAGTGAATCAGATTGAGTCGGGCCATGTCAAGAGTCAGAATAATAGAAGACCATGTATGAGACGATGTATGAATGTGAGCGAGGCAAGGAGTGTGTGCCAAGACCGAGTTGTTTGGCGGACCGTCCTCTCTGCCTACCCCTGCGGGAAACGGCGTGATGGTGAGGTAGTTAGTTTTTGTCCGTCCGCAGTATATAATGCCTTTGATGGCTATCTGTGTATGAATTTTGTGTTTTAGATTAACGATTTTCAGGAGAACGTCTTGAATGTCTTTTTCAAGTCAAATAACAACTTTTGAAGCCAGATTATTGTAACGTGTTTGTTCATAGGTGGTATTTGTCTTCGGAGACATGTGTTGATGTCTATTTCATGTGTTATTGTGTTGTGCAGGGAGATGGTTCAGCATATTTTAATGGTAATACATAAAATGATTTTTGGTGTTGTGTAGATATGATTTGTATAATATTATTGCTGCATTTTATTTTTTGATAAAATGAATTAGAGTAATGTATATTCGAAAAGTGTTCATTTTTCAATTGTTGTCTAGAAATATTTAAGTAATTTGGATTAATAAACTAGATATAGCGGATTTTGATACTCACTTCGTGATTTGCATGAAATATACAGGCTTTTGGAACCCAACTGACCTGAGGGGCGTGTTTCTACACCCGCCATCTTGGCAAAATATCTGCTCGTGATTAGTTAAATTCCGATGTAGCGGGTTTTGATAGTAACTTCTTGAATGATATAGCGGGTTTTGTTTCTCGCTCGTAGTTTTAACATGGTTTTTGGTCGTGAAAAGGGAGGTTTTGAAACTCAATTTTAGATTAGTCTTGTTCCTCGCAAAAATGTGAACAAGATGTCATACTCAGATAATTTTGTCAAAAAATCGGATGTAGCGGGTATAGATGTTAAGTGCCAAATACGTTACATCTGTGCAGTGTAGGGTTAATTAAATACAAATACCTTCTGGGAAGTAAGGATTACAAAGGGTCGTTCCGAACCGAAAACGTTTATTAAAAAGAAGGTAAACGGAGAATAACACACAGTAACTGTACCTCATTGCTCTATTAGTATGTGTGCCATGTGTAGTTATACGTGTCATTGTACGTAACCATGTGTGTACCCGGATATCCTGAAGGGGTTTTAGTGCGGCGCTTCTGGGAAGCATGAATCTTAATGCCGGAAGCGTTACAATGAAATGGAATAGGCGACAGATAAGGGAAGTGTTCAAACATCGTGACATCGTTGCGTCAACCCTCCCTGCCTGTGCATGCTGTTTTTCGTTTATCTGGCATCTTGAATTGTTTTGATTATAAATAAGAGTTTTCCTTTAGATAAGAATGCTATCATCATCGTTTTCATCCCCTTTCTTATTATATCAGACTCATTGATTCTACGTGGTGCCTTCAGGCATCAGTATCTCATGCCACGTAGCATCGGCAGCTTTTGTTCAAGGCATGCCTAGTCTGTCGTCGTACAGCCTTTTCAATTGCTTTCTAGCCCAAGGCTGTCAACTTTAAGATGTTTTGATTTAATACGGTTTCTTTTATTAAATATTAATGATTGGGAGTAAGTTTGTAAATGCTCGAGTAAATAAGTTCGTCATCATTAACGTTTGTATTTTTTATTAAGAGCTAGGTGGTACTGTTGGGCATGCGTTGCAATTCCCCTCAAAGAAATAAATTGATTGACTCGCGGAATTACAAACTTAATTACAATGATTGTTCCTCTTTTCATATCAGCAAAACGGCTCGGAACGTAAAAATTAGAATGAAGGAACATCTGAGATGTTTAATTCCTTTCAGAATTTGCAAACCACCAAAAGGAAACGAATCATTATTTCATTAGAACTCTCAGTAACCAGTAACTAATACCTAATAGCAAATTGACTCCTGACAGCAAATAATACCTTTCTTTTATTTTTTATTTAGTAACTATATAATATTTTTAACATTTTTAGATGAAACATGTTAGTTAGATGTATATATAAAATAGAAAATATATTCGTAGTCCTCCTCACTAGGAGATCCTGTGCTGAGGGGGACTTGCTTTGGATAAGTTTTTCAACGACTTCTATGGTTTAACTTCATTGTTTGGATAAGATTTCCAGAAACTTCTATGACGATATTTTAAATATACTAGTAATTTCATTTTCCGATAGTTCCTTCAGCCAACATTTAATGTCCTTAATGTAGTTATTTTTTGTTTTAATTTGTTTGATACTAAGTGGGAGTTTGTTAAATAACTTTACTGCTGAAGAGTTACACTTTGGTATATTAAGTATGTCTGTTTGTTTGGCTCCGGTTTTATGAGCATGTGAGGTGTCTGCCTGTGAATCATTTTTGTGGTGATGTACTAGAATGTTTTTGGTATAGATTTTCTGTATGCTTGGAACATCAAACTGTTTAAAAATTTCTGTTGTTGACGTCCTTATTGGGACCTTTAGAATACCTACTTCTATTTCATAAGAATTTTTGTAAAACATACAAACCTAAAGAATTGCAATTTATAAAATGTGACACCATGACTACCAACCCCTCATTATGGGTCACTGCTCTTCCATCTTCATGCACAGCAAGGTATTTGCGTAGTATCTCAAGGAAAAATACAATATTTTTGTTTTGACAGTTTTCGTGTAGATAATTCCCTTTCTAGTGATTATTCACACTGTCTGCGGGTAGCGAGAACTCCCGAGGGTGTAATTTTCCTCGAAGAAATAATATCTCTCCGACCAAAAAATAAATATCATTCCTCAGAAAAACATCGGGGCCTCCAAGTAAATTATTACAATCTAATAATTAATGTTACATATCTATTTTCATCTTGACCGTGTTGAAGTGTTCTTTCCGGTTAATACCGAAAATCTTGTTAGATTTATTTCGTAGTGATATTTGTCGATATGGAAAAGATAGTTAGAGGTTGTATAAAAATATAACGTTCGTCATAATAATCGTGTGACTGTTATAGATTTATGTTACAGTTCAATTGGCGTATTTTTTGCGATAGATACTCTTTTTATTTTACATTAACTCCACTAACTGAGGAAAATAATTTCCCTCAGGGCCTATGTCATCTGAGATGCTGTGTAGAGGGTCTTTTTGAGGGGAGGAAGGAATTAACATTGGTCTTGAAGGGACCCATGTTGTAGGAAGGAGGAAACACAGAGGCCGGCAAATCATTCCACAGCCGAGCTGTTGAACACAAGAACGAGTCGAAGAAGTGACCCGTTTCATGTGACAAATGTCAACCGTGTACAGGTGTTGGGCACGCGTTTGGCGTGTTTCCCGACTATGCACCGGTGCCGAAGGGATCAATGACGCTAATTCCTCGGAGCATCTTCCATGGTAATACCGGTAGAACGAGGATAGCATTCCCACCCGACGCCTGTGCTCTAAAGATTGCAATCCGTCTGTTAAGATGGGAGAATCCATCAAACGGACCGCCCGTTTGTGCACAGAGTCGAGAGTATTTTTCATGTATTTTGGAGCTCCAGACCAGAGGTGGCTGTCAAATTCAACCGTGGGGAGAACTTGTCATTTGTACAGGGTTAGCAGTTGTGTACTATTAAAGTATCTGCGGGCCCTGTACAGTACGGCCAGTTTTTGGGAGGCTAACTTTACTCTGGCTCCGATAGAGCCCCCATATCTGAGCTGGTCACTTAGGGTTACACCTATAGGAGTTCCTGCAATTATTACAGTTTGGGAGGCGGACATGGGTACTGCGACTCGGGAACCATTTATTGGATAATCAACATCCCTGCCGTCTAGTGATTCGCTTCGTTTGTTGACTTGGCAGGGACGCCCGATTTCATGGGGTGAGGTTTGTCTAGATCAGTGGTTCCCAAAATCTTTTGGCCCACTGACCCCTTTTCCAAATTATTTTGGCCCACGAACCCTGGGGCGGTTAGCACAACGGTGGTAGGGGGCGGAATGGGATAGGGTGGGACGGCATATTTACTACAACGGAGGGGGCGAAATGGAATACGGAGTGGGGAGAAATATGGATACCGCCCATCCGCACCCGCATCCGCCCATACTACTAATCTTACATACCTATATTATTATTATTTTTAAGAATTAACACTATATCATGAATACAAGAAAGAAGGAGGTAGCAACCCGGTAAATCCCCCTCTCCGGGTGTGGTAAATATAATCGTGACAATAGCTGCTTCAGATTCGCGACAGATGGTAAGAAAAAACAATTGGGGGGCGCTAGAAAAAAATATTCCCAAATTGGACTGTGGGAAAAATAAGGTTGAGAATCTATGGTCAAGATCTTGGCGGCGGATGCGTTTCCCACCTGCTGCATTGCGGGCCGGATCTGGAGAGATTGGTTTAAGGATACCTTTTGACTTCTCCAGCCGAACTTTCTCGACCCATCGCCCTGCGTTGCATTGGGTGGAATGGATTCGTACATCCGTCACTCCTGGAGAGGCATAACTCCCGATTCCTTCCCACCCCTCACAACTTTTTTATTCCCAGAACTTCCTCTCCTTCCTTTCTATAAAAATACCATCCACACAACATCCCCAAAGACGACGTAGGCCCCGAGGGAAATTGTTTACCTCAGAGCCTCCTGCTTAGGCTGAACGAAGTAGAGATTGGAAGAAATATGCCTTTAAATCACGCGGAATAATAATCATGTGAATTCACACAAAATTACACGTACTTTTATTTTTTGCGTATGAAGCCTAGATATTTCACGATCCAAAGTGAACTGTCAGAAGGATAGACCAAAATCGTCATGGAGTTATCAAAAATATCTTAATTCTTTTTTTCCATAAGATAATTACAAAACTTAAGATTCAACACCCCAAATAATTACCAACCTAACTAACTAACTAACTAAATAACCGTCATGCCGTTTGGGATAGCCAAACAACTCGGTCTTGACACACCTTTTGCCTCATTCACTTTTATACATCGTCTCATAAATACTCTTCTATTATTCTGACTTTTGACACGGCCCGAATGAAGTATCTGATTCATTTGATCGTGCCATGTCTTCCTCGGGCTTTCTTACACTACTTTCTTCATTCCTTCGCTTTACATGTCCAAACCAACTGAGAATCCCTTTCTTTATATTATTATTACACTTTATTACACTTACATAAGCCTTGCATTCTTTGCGGATCTCAACATTTCTCTCACGATCATACATGGTTTTACCACACATACGCCTCAGGGGTCTCATTTCAACAGCATCAACTGCCACAACACGGATCTGTGCCTAGCATGGTGGTCGAAAAATCCCCAATTTATGTAATAAACAATTCAATGAATAAAGAAAACTTAAAAAAAATTCAGTCTACTTTCATCCTTCCTTCCTACCCCGATGTATGCCTCACTGTCATATATCAGGGTAGGTACCAGCATTTTATTGTGGACTGCTAGCTTCGCTTCTTTTGACAGTTTTTTAGCGCCAGCCTTTTTGAAGTGAAACTTAGTTATCGCTGTTAGTGACTTGAAATTCGGGTGAAACGGAAATGGGTCACAACTCTAATATAACGCGGTAAATTCGCAGCTCGGCGCGTGCCTTCCATAGCGTAGTTGGCAAGGTGCCTGACAAGTCTCAGCGGCCAGAGAGACAGAAATCAAGCGAACGGGCTTCGAATCCTGCGAAATCCAAAACGAAAACATTTTTATTTTGTGAAATCAATATCCATTCTTCAAACCATTTTAAAAAAACAAACAAAAGAAAAGAAAGCGACATATAGCGACTTTCTAGTTTCACCTCTATCGCGTGTAAATTACACACTCTGAATTTTTTTTTTTGATTCCCTGCTTTTAAAATGGAACATTCGAATGATAAACACTAGCAGCCTTACTAAAAAATCCCGTGAAATTTTATTCAATTGATAAATAATCGCGGATACGAAAACATTACTAATTAAAAAATTCCAAAAAAAAATCGTGGAAATATATATGTATCCACTGCTTACACAGCCAGAGGGGGTAGTTTATCTGTTGTATATGGTTGTTTTATTGATGATTTCTGAATGATTTAAAAAAAAAATCCAACGTATTTAAAATTTCTTTTATATTTCTTATTTTTAAAGATGTATTAAAAAAAATACTATTTAAAAAACTAGATAAAAACACCTTTTAGATTTTTGTATTTGAAATATACTTTAGAGTTTATAAACTGCAGTATTTTAAGCTTTCAACGTGAAAAAATTGGAAAAAAGCCTACCGTTAACATATTCTCTCAAAACGTCGAAAAATTTCGGAACTTCAAAATTTAAGAAATACAGTCAAATCGTTAAAGTGTTTTGTTATGAGTAAGACTGGATATTTTAATAGTACAATAAAATTCTCTGGCCTTATGCTAAGGAGAGAATTTAAGGATTAGGGAATAAAGCTGAAAATAATGTCGAACCTATGTTTACCATTCTCGTCATGAAATCGGGCTGCGAGCACTTGAGCGGAGATTTGTAATGCCACCGCTCTACCCTTGCCGTTTATGATGTCGAACTTACTGTTGGGGAATTCCATTTAAGTGGGCTTCGGCGGACAAAATTAATGACAACCACGATAATACCGGCATTATGAGACAGGGGACGTCCACCATTCGTTCCAGGCCTCGCGTCAACGGAGGTCCGCAAACTTTTGACGATAAACATCTTCCTGGAACAAGAACCACTCACATTTTACACAAATAATTAATTGGTCATTCTTACAAAAAAACTCATTTTCAAAGCAATGTCACCATGGATATTTTGTGCATTTCATGTCAATCTCAACGGTTTTAAATTCAACTTGTCTTAAATTTTTGACAAGCAAATTTCAGGCTTCGATTTTTATTTTTGAAGTAAAACTTCTTTACGCACGCTTGGCTTGGGGAGTAAGCTGGCGAATGCGTGACGAAAGCGTTACGAAAAGTGAGTCGAACGGCAGTTGAGAGGGAGATATAAGTTAGTGAATATAGAAAGAGAGAGAATTACGTTTTGTATTTATTACTGTAGGGGTTAGCGAGAGAGGTGCGAACACACATTTTCTTTCTCTCTTTCTCTCATAGCCAGTTACGTTTCGTATACCTAAAGACACAGTGCAGGCCTATTGTCTGTATCAAACTGTAGGAGCAAGAGAGAGAAGTGCGCGCACACATTTTCTTTCTCTCTTCCTATCATATAGATGTGGTGGTCTAAAGCACACTCGTGTTTTTCATTAACTCCACGTGTGAGGCCCTGAAAATAATTTCCCTCAGGGCCGATCTCATCTTAGGGGATGCTGTGTGGAGGGTTTTTTTTAAAGAAAGAAATAAAATGAAGTTCTCGGAAGGAAATAGGTATGAGGGGTGGTTAGGAATCTAGGGGTCAGTATGTCTAGGAGTGACATATGAATCCATCCCTTCAACTGCGGTGCAAGGCGATGGATCGAGGGATTCTGGCTGGAGAAGTCAAAAGACCTCCTCAACCAATCTCTCTCGATCCGGCCCGCCATGCAGCGGGTAGGCAGACACATCGGCCCCAAGACCTTGACAAACCTCACACCATGAACCCGGGCACCTCTGCTAAGTGACCAAACGTAGCGAACCACTTGGGATGACCTATGGCATAGGTGTTGGTTATCCCACAAATGATTCCCGGGGTTGCGGTACCCGTACCCGCCTCCCAAAATCTTTTCTATTTATATTAATTGAAATTATTTAAATTAATGCACTTGTCATAACGTAAATCGACGTTGATGAAAAAAAACTATTTATAACCGTTACTATTTTATTTATTAGCAGCCATGATATTTAAAAAAATATATTGGTGCTGGTTTGATAAGTTGAATATATCAGCCGTGTAATTTCCACATTTTTAAAGAACAGTGATTTGCTGGCATTTTAACCAGCAATGTCTGAGCCTATTTGGACTACAAAAAGTGAATGTCATTTTGCTGTCCGATAATATTTTTGTCTGTTAAGAACAATAAAATATTTTTCTATCACACGTTGCAACAGAACACACTTCCTGTTTCGTATGTTACCGTTCTGCTGGAAAGAGACGGAATGCTTGTGACGATTACTCAAATATTTTTATTGTTTTAATTGAAAACATATACAGCAAAATAACAGCAAAATAACATACACATTTTTCATTAGAAATGTGCTCAGGAATTGCTGGTTAACTCTCCCGCAACTGGGGCCGAAGGTAGACCCCAAAATTACTATCCTTCATATATCTGCTTAAACACATGAAAAATATTTTTTGTATTTAAGGTATTCTTAGATTAATACATAATTTGCTATTTAAAAAAAAAAATGTGAAAAAATCGTTAATCGCAGGAAAAAATATTTTGTAAGTAATATTTTCTGCCCAATAAATGGACAAATAACAAAAAAGGATTTCTATGGTTTAAATGCCCATAAGACAGAAAAATGCACGGGGTCATCAGCCGATCCACATGGTTACGGACGTTATATTTGGCGTCTTGGCCTGTCGAGAGTTAAAATCCTTCAGGTACGCGCTGTTACACCCTGTTACAAGAGATCTAAAGTTGACATAAAAACATTAAATGCAAAAAAGAACGCTCTAAATTGTGGCTGTCTACAGATTCTTACGTAAGGCTTATAATCTAACTTATTTTATTTAAAAAAAGTTTACATAGTGTTACTAATTATTATCCCAGCGTATGATAAAATACGCGCATAGTATCCCTGAAAGACGATTGAAGGAAAGTTCGCCAGCTGCCAGAACACAGTTTGCTTTTCCCCATTATATCTCATTCTACCCCACTCTCTCCTATTATCCATCGTACTGAGGTAGCATGGCCCGAGAGGAAACACGATTATCAATTAAAATGAAATCTTGATAGTTGCTTCTTGGACAATTACCCGAAAATGTGAACAATTGTTTTGAGTGAGAAATTTTTTATTTTATTTATTTATTTTATTTATTTTATATTTTATTAACGCCCTAGTGGGCTTTTACAAGAAAAGAAGCAAATATATAATAAACAATATTAATTACATGTATTACATAAACAATAAAACAGAATAAATATGAATGCAATCGACTCGTTAGGTAAAGAATATTACAACATAAAAAAGAAATTAAATGAGATATTACAAGTTGTACTTACAAAAAACTAAAACAATTCATCTTTAAATATTTATACATATTATTAACAATAATAATAAGACCTGACATAGAACAAAGTGTAAACAGAACTCCAAAAATATTATAAAGTAAGTATACATTTTACTGGTGAGGTTTAGATGAGAAAATATTTTATGAGAAAAACAAAAAAAAATAATAAAAGTTAATTATTAGCAGATAGAATCGAGATTAGTTGATTTTTGAAACATTCAAAACTGTCAATACTAAATATATCTATAGATTCGCAGTATTTATTCGCAAGGTTATGGATTCTTGGTATTGGTGAGTATATAGAGTAATTAGTGTTGAGTTTATTGTTGCATTTAAAAGTATCTTTACTAGGAGTTTGTCTAGCGGGTATGCTAATGCAAATTAGTTCCAACAAATTAGGGCTGTCAATTAAAGATTTTATAATTTTGTATAAAAATAATAAATCAATTAACACTGTTCTATCTGATAATTTAAGAAGTCTGGTTTCAGCGCGTAAGTAATTATAATTTATAAATTCGATTGGTATTTTCATTTTAAAATTGATGTACCGGAGAAATTTGTTTTGTACCTTTTCCAATGATTGAGAATAAACATTGTAGTATGGTGACCATACAGCGGAATTGTATTCTAATCTGCTTCGTACTAGTGAGCAATACAGATGTTTTAATGTTAACATACTTTTAAAATTTGCCCCCATTCTCAAGATAAAACCTAGTATTCTCATTGCATCGCTTGTTATTTCATCGATGTGTACATTGAACTGTAGACTCTCGTGGAATATAACACCAAGATCATGAATCTGCGATACACGAAGAAGATTAACACCATTCATATCATAAGAAAATTTAAAAGGATTTTTACCTCTGTAAAAACTAATGATCTGGCATTTACCAATATTAAGTTGTAAATCATTGACAGAACACCACGCGCATAGTTTGTTCAGGTTTAACTGCAGAATGGCGCGATTGTCACCGTTTCTAATTGTTCTGCAAATCTTCAGATCATCAGCAAATAATAGGACTTTGACATTACTAAAAATATTAACTATATCATTTATGAATAAGCAAAATAATATCGGGCCCAAATGAGATCCCTGTGGTACCCCACCCGATGCAGCAAATGTATAAGAAGTAAACGAATCAACTTTGACCGCTAAGTACCTTCCCAATAGATAACTCTTAAACCATTCCAAAATACTCCCTCTCATTCCCAACAACTTCAGTTTTCGTAATAAGAGTCTGTGGTTAACCTTATCAAATGCCTTACTGAAATCAGTATATATGGAATCAGTTTGATGTGATGAAGTCAAGGGATTAACAATGTCATTCGTGTATAATATTAAATTGGACAGGGTTGATCTTCCTTTGATAAATCCATGTTGAAGTGGTGAGATGGTTTGATTGATTTGGGATATCAATTTGTCTAGTACCAGGCTTTCAAAGAGTTTGGGTAATGTAGATATGGTGCATATTGGCCTATAGTTTGTTACGTCGCCCTTATTTCCTTTTTTAAAAATGGGTGTCAAAAGACTAAACTTCCAAAGGTCAGGGAACACACCTGATGAGAGTGACTTTGTAAATAACTTATGTATGGGATACGATAATGTATGCATACAATTAACTAAGAATCTGGGTGGAACTTTGTCAGGTCCTGCGGATTTGCGGGAATCGAGACTCTTCAGCTTGGATATAATATCATCTCTGGTTAGAGTACAATCAGATATATCAAGAGTCTCAACTAAATTAGAGCAAGAGATATTGCTATCTACATTTGCATTAACATATACACCGCTAAAGAAATCGGCGAACAGATTAACAGTTTCCTGAAGATTTTGGGATAGTTTAGAATCGAATGACATAATACTAGGTATACAAGTACCGTTTTCTTTTTGGGATTTAACATATTTCCAAAAGAAATTTGAGTCGTTCATAATAGAGCCTTCAACATCACGTATGCTACAAAACACTAAGGAATTTGATTTTTCGCCATGGGAAACAAATCTAGAATAAACGATAGGTTTGAAATACTTGTAACACGCTTACCGATTTATGAATGAATATGATGAACGATTTCCTGTTATGTGATATTTAAAACCCTTTGAAAAGTATCTTTGCCACCTGAACATAGACTATAGGTTATATGGATTCAGAATAATTCCGGCAGTTTTTCGAGTAAACGGAAGGTTATAAATATGTATCTATTACTAGCTGGTCCCGGCATGCGTTGCTATGCCATTAAATAAAGAAATTGTTTCTCCCTGAGTGTCCTTTCCCATTCGCCCCGTTCCCCTTCCGCCTCCCCTTCTTCTCCTGCGTCCTCTTCCCCTCTCGCGTTCCCACTCCATCACCTCCACCTTCCCTCTCCCCACTCCACTCCCCCCCCCCTTCCCCCGTCCTGCGAGCCCCCCTCCCGAGTTCCCCTCCCCCCTCATACGTCATCTTTCCCTTCTGCGTTCCCCTTCCACCTTCCCCGCCTTCCCTCTTCCCTTTCCCACTCCCTCGTCCCGCCAACCCTCCTCCCACGTTCCACATATTCAATCCCAGTGCATTAAACAGCCCGCGTGCCACCTTTTACGATTTTTATTCAAATTTCCATTTTTCATGTATATTAAATTTGGTACCTAACATAGGTACCTATTTAAAATATCTAAAATTCTTGATTCATAACTATTAGGGGAGTACCTACTTTAAATAAATTTATCAACTTAAAGATTTTCAAAAATAGAATCCTGATTGAACAATCTTTGTTTTGCAAAATGTCATTCTCAAACACGCGACTGTCAAACGTGCGATAGTCGTTAGGTTTTCTGAAATTATCCAATTTTCTTAATTTTTCTCTCCGTAAAAACCATCCTCCTACTTCAAGGCATATTCTAAAAAAAGAATTAGCGAAATCGGTTCAGCTGCTCTCGAGATTTGCGCTAACCAACAAATTTAGCGATTCATTTTTTATATTATAGATAACCTCCGCCTTTATTGATCGAAAATTATAACATATAATATCTATTATATACGTAACATAATAAAAAAATATTTATTTTCTCTTCGATTGAAATTTTTTTATGAAAAGCTTATTTCTATCGTAATAATCGTTTGCGGTTACCCACCATGCATATTAATTAATAGTTACATATTAATTTCCGTTAATTTAAGAATACTATTTGTGTTCGTTGTGTAGAGGAAATATTATTATCTCCACACTAAACTTTCGAAAATTATATCTCCTTGTTCGAGCCAAATCCCATAGAGATTAGTATACTACATTAGCTTTATGTAGCCGGGGTTGTGAGCTTTATGTGGCAGATTAACTCATAAGCCATCTGGACAGCAACCCGTTTTAATCTTTTCAGTCAGAGGTAATAAGATCGCTTATCCCCCGGCATAATCCACTGACTTGTGACGGCATCGTGCCGTCGGAGGGATTAGAACTATTGGTAAAACTTTAAATGGAGTTAAGTTATTTAATCGTTAAAATATCAACGAACTACGAATGTTGGAATTATATAGAAATGGTATGTGTTATAAAAATGTATTTTGCAATGTTCTTTTTGATATCTGCGTAAGTCATTTTTGAAAAATTTAACACTGATAAACTAAAATTAAATTTTGTATTATGAAAATTTTAATTCTCATTCAACCAATATTTTTTTATTTTTTTATTTATTTTAACTTTATGAGTAAAACCTCAAATTGTAATGTTTAAATAAATGAAGACAACACAAGCAAAACTCAATCGAAAATCTGGAAATAGAAAAATCAGAAAAACATATTCACACCTCTGGGACTCGAACCCAGGACCTCTTGCTCTCCGGGCAAACGCGCTAACCACTGCGCCACGGTGTCGATATGAAATTCGGTCATGTTTAACTGTACCATACTTCGACTAAGAACCACCTTCATTATCTTCATTTTCTTTTTATTTTTTTATTATTTATTCCTTTATTATTTATTTACAGTTTTTTTACATTTTTTAAATTAAGTCCCGTTAAACTGATTGATATCAGTTTGTCAACGGGTTCTTTTGACAATTACTTTTTTTTAAATTGAGATAGGTCTTCGACCAAGTCGAAGAGACAGGTACATAAAATATACAGGTACATGAAAAAAAAATTGTTAATAAAATTTATAAGAAATACAGAACAGAGAAAATGAAAGAAATAAAAGAAAAGACAAGGGAAAATAATAATGGAAAAAACATTACAACGAAAAGCGGAAAATAACAGAAATTAGTACAAAAAAGTTTTTTCACTTAACCATTTTTTTAGCGTACATTTCCTTCTGAAACTCAATTCACAGCTTTTTATTGCGTTGGGTAACATGTTGTAAATTATTGGAACGAGGTATTCTAGAGTTCTTTGACCGTATTTATTTAGGTATCTGGGAATTATAAGTCCATCATTTGCAGTTATTCTTTAACGCATATATTATTGGCAACTATCTTTATGTATGATTGCAAGATTCAAACCCGAACTAAATGCTCTCTAGATAGTGTCTGGATAAATCTTTATCCATTTTATTTAATATGCGACATCTATCGACTTTTCTGCAAGTCTAGGATGAATATTTTTATTTTTTATTTTAACTTTATGAGTAAAACCTCAAATTGTAATTTATCCAGACACTATCTAGAGAGCATTTAGTTCGGGTTTGAATCTTGCAATCATACATAAAGATAGTTGCCAATAATATATGCGTTAAAGAAAATGAAGATAATGTAGGTGGTTCTTAGTCGAAGTATGGTACAGTTAAACATGACCGTTATGTGTGGTCGGTCTTGCTCTATGGATGTGAAACATGGACCTTGAAAGTAAATACCATGAACAGGTTAGAGGCTTTTGAAATGTGGCTTCTCCGGAGAATGCTCAAGGTCCCATGGACCGACATGATAACCAACACAGAAATTTTAGGCGGGCTAGAGCAGATAGAGAACTGCTTACATTAATAAAAATCAGGAAAATTTCATATCTGGGTCAAATACTTCGAGGGGAGAAGTATCACTTGCTCCATTTGATATTGAAAGGCAAGATAGAGGGTCGCCGAGGGCCTGGTAGGAGACAAATGTCTTGGCTGCGTAATATACGAAAGTGGACCGGCATTAGAAGTGTGGAGGAGCTATTCCGGGCAGCGCAAGACAGAGAGACATTCTCAAGAGTGATCGCCAACGTCGGGGGGACCTGATACGGCACGCAAAGAAGAAGAAACATGACCGATTTTCATATCGACATCGTGGCGCAGTGGTTAGCGCGTTTGCCCGGAAAGCAAGAGGTCCTGGGTTCGAGTCCCAGAGGTGTCAATATGTTTTTCTGATTTTTCTGTTTCCAGATTTTCGATTGAGTTTTGCTTGTGTTGTCTTCATTTATTTTTTTTTTTTTTTTTTTTTTTTTTTTATTTTTTTTTTTTTTATTTTTTTTTTTTTATTGAAATAATAGATAATACATAATATAATCAACAAACAAGTCCTGCTAAGCCAATTGAATCGGCTTGTCAACAGGTGCTTATATTTTAGTTACATATTTATACATATTTAAAATTTACATCTTATATCTACAGATACAACATTTTTTCATACATATCAAAATCAATATAAATCTTTTTTTTCCGATAGCCAATTTTTCACCATATATTTAACCTTATTCATAGAATTACATTGCTTTATAGTGTCAGGTAATAAATTAAATATCTTCGGTATGATATATTCAAACGTTCTCTGTCCGTACTTATTGTTAAATTTCGGAACTATTAACCCGTCGTTACGCGTGAATCTAGTGCTGTATTTATGTTCTAATTTCTCTTTATGCTGCGGGGTAAATATATGTTGAATTATAATTTTGTGCCAAAGTATTGCCTTAACAGGTAAAATTTTGGCACTCTGAAACAGCAACGGTTTATTTTGTCTCTGTTTGAAAATATTAGGGACGACCAATAATTTTACAATTGCGTTTTGTACAACTTGCACTTGTTTCAGATTGGTTATAGAAGTATTTCCCCATATTGTTAATCCATATCTTATAATAGATTCTGCTAGTGACATATAAATTATTTTAAGTGTTTCAATTGATAGGAAAAAATTTAATGTGTACATTCTGCCAGCAATCGATCTGAGTCTTTTACAGGTTTTTTTTATATGTTTGTCCCATTTAAAAAAACAATCTACAGTAACACCAAGATACACGTATTCCGAAACTAATTCTAAGCTTTCACATTTACAATTAGTTGGAATATTTTTATGAATGCAATTAAAATTATGAGATATAATATTAGGATTAAATTGAAATTTGGCATTAGGTGATCTTATATGCATTACTTTAGTTTTTTTAGCATTTATTAATAGTCCTGCATCATGTGACCATTTACAGAGTTGATTAAAGTCAATTTGCATGAGTTCAATTGCAATTTTTAGATCTTTATGTGATATGACCAATGCCGTATCATCTGCGAATACAAAATGTTTCACAAAAGAGAAAAGTTTTTTCATTATGGTTACATAAATTATATATAGTGTAGGTCCTAATATGGAACCTTGTGGAACTCCTGCAGATACATTTTTTGTTTTACTAAAAGTATTATTTATTTTGATACATATTTTTCTATCTGTAAGATAATCTTTAAATAAATTTAACACATTTCCTCTTATTCCAATTTTTTCTAGTGTTTTAAGCAGTTTTTTGGAGTTAATTGTGTCAAAAGCTTTAGAGTTATCAATAAATAAAACAATAACATGTAATTTATTATTCAATTGGTTATTTACGTAATTGGAAAAATCTTGCAGTAGTTTTTCAGTATTTTTTTTTCTTTGGAAACCATATTGACTTGGATCAATGATAGAGAATTTTTCAATATAATTATTTAATTTATTTGATAAAAATTTTTCAATATTACAATATTTTTTTGTTCCCTATTTCATCGATCTTTGAATTTTGGTTGATGTCAATGCTTTTTTTATTGAATCGTTAACTTATCCTCCATAACCTTGATAAAATTTTGCACGTAAAATTCTCTCTTACAAATAAGATTTCCTGGTAGCCCGTTTCTCTTAGTGGAAGTTTAAATTGGTTTCTTATTTCAGATACCAGAGGAATGTCCGGCTGGATCCAGTCCCGGTGGCGACGAAGAGTGTCTGCCCATGGTATTGAGCTGGGAAGGAGCTGCGGAGGTCCAGAGCGGAGACATCCTCCTGGTGAGGATAGACGATGCCCAATTAACCCTGGCTAATGCTGCTGCCAACCACACGGTCAAAACTACCGATGGAGACAGGTAAAAATACATTAACTTGTAATAATTTATTTCGTACTATAATTTGTTGTCTCTGTACCAATAGATAGCGTATGAATAGCTGTTTGATAAAGCAATTGATTAAAGTATCTATATTGGAAATTGGATCTGTAGTTAATATCTTCCACGGATTTTAGTCGATGCGTAACAACAGGTATGCCACATTACCTTTTGTTAATAATGATAAAATACAAACAAGCTTGTTCCATTTTTTCTGTACAAAAACGTTTCAAAATGAACATCAAAGCTCCATTAAGGGTAGCCCTAATTGCCTCCGATTCTATAGAGCAGTCGAGAACAAGAACAAACAAACATCCACGAAGAGAGAACTAATAAAGGAACCTCTACCGACATTCAAGAAGTGAAAGCAAGCCCTATTTTCGTAAATTATATCCCGAATGTCTCGCAATAAATAGCAGCCCAGTAGCCTCAGAGATCCGAGTCTGTGTTTAAGTGGCCCTCACAACTTTCTTCACTTCGGCCCTGACTTAAGTCATAAAGCTCATAAATGGCATACTTAGGTCAGCATTCTCAGGGAAGTCGTTAGTAGTCATTTTAATGTGAATTTTTTCCTCTATTTCCATGAAAAATCTCCGCCGAGGCCTCGTACGGTGGACGAAATAAATGTTTACGAGGGGTGGAAATTATCGTACCTATCAAGAAAAGCAAGACGAAATATTATAAATGTCCTTGTTCTGTTTTATGACGTGATTAATATCTCAAGTTTTTGCTGAATAAAATAACCATATCATCAACTCGTTCCTAACAGACTTTTTGTTTGTCA
This sequence comes from Limnephilus rhombicus, assembly GCA_929108145.2. Taxonomy (NCBI): domain Eukaryota; kingdom Metazoa; phylum Arthropoda; class Insecta; order Trichoptera; family Limnephilidae; genus Limnephilus; species Limnephilus rhombicus. The sequence continues at coordinate 46,798,809 of OV815273.1, read as the reverse complement.
GTATTAATCATGCGGCAGCTAGTTTTGTCAACAGATTTTGTTGTCGCTTTAAAACATTGATCAATGATTGATTATGTGACATCTGACATAGTACCGAAAATAGTATACATTTAAATTAAAATAATTTTACTCATAAATGAAACAATATTACTTTGTTTGAACCACTTGTATATGTGTTTAAAGCCGGCCGGTTTTGGAACGACCGTTCCTTCCTCAGGGCAAACGAACGCTGATTTGACAATTACAAAATAGTGGGTGGGAACAATGTATTATTACTAAGGATTGTGGTAGGGGTGGAGGCATTGCTAGGGATTAATGAAGAGTGGGTGGGGGACATATCCATGATTGGGCTGTAAGATAATATATTTTGTTTGTTGATAATAGATTCATTATTTTTAAGAGATTTTTTTAAATTTTCAAGGCGTCTTCTTTTATATTCTTGATAAATAAGTGCTATGTCAATAGTATTGGATAAAATAAAATAGCAAACGAAAAATTATGCAATGTTCAGTATTTTTAATGTAGTATCATCTGCGTACAAAGTTATATCTTCTCCAAGCATAACCTTTCTAAATAAAAGTGTGTTTATCGGAAGTGAACTGCCAGATAAGTAAGTTTTCTGTATCAGTTTGAAAATAATACAATTATGTAGAAACTAGAAACTCATAATAAAACAGCGTCCATGAGGTTATTTTTCACAAAAACGGAGCTCCACAAATTATCCAATGTTTAGTATTATTGCATTAATGACATTAATCGGCATAAAATGTAAGAGCAATCTTAATTTGAAAGTAAGTTTCATTGCTTCAAGTATACTCAATAATCTTGTTAATATTCTCAGGGATCAAGAAGGCAGGCAGCGAAAGAACAATACATTATCTGTTAGAACTATGTATTGTATTACAAATCACAAGTAACATGAACCGAGCGTCGGCGTCGCGTCGTTCTGCACGGAGCAGTTACTTACATACAATCTTTCACAGTATCTAGGATGGAGTGTATGTTACACTATTATACCTGTCTTCATAAGTTTTGGTTTATAATCTATGACTATGTGGTTGTTGGTTGAATTAGCTATTTGGATTATCTACCGAACTAGGAGCACGTGAAGGTTCAAAGAGCAGTTTGTAAGCTTTACTTGGGGATGAAGTTAATTAACAATCTCATTACCACCTGTCTCCATAAATTTTGCTTGTATTGTCGGTAGCTGCATTTTGGATTATTAACGGGCGTACTTGACTTTCTTTAACCAGTGATTCCTGATATTATTTGGAGTAAAACATGTGAATGAACTTTTGGTCTCCTGTGACATTTTTGATGTTTTTTTAAAAACTTAAATAAACCAACAAAATCCGTAGGTATTGGATAGTGGGGGTCGGGGTAGGGGCGGTTACTCGGCTGAGTGACCAATGATGACATATGTGGACGATTATTTTTTGTTAGGTTTGGAGAAAAAAAAATTAAAAAAAAAACTAAAAAAATAGTCACCGTAAGCCATATATTTTTTTAAAGAATGCGTCACAAGAGTCTCAGCTGCTCCCGTCTGGAGCCAGTGAGACTATGGCATCCCCAATTGGGGTGTGTTCTGAAGCTTAAGATAGTGGGGAGGGAAAGGAGATGGGGAAGAGGAAGGTGGGGAAGTACCTGGCTATTCAGATCTGGTCACCAAACACGCCTAAAGCCATTTCAAACAACATTTCAATTCTGAATGGTGGTCTTACATCAGGGCGATACTGAATGTATCTTTTACTCTGGAACGTGCCGCAAATTCCGTATGTCTTCACCCCGACCCTTACTACCCAATCCCTCACCCCTCACCCCGACTCTAATTATTCAATACCTATGGATTTTTTTGTTTGTTTTAATTGAAAAAAAAACATCAAAATGACACAGGAGACCAAAAGTTCATTCACATTTTTACTCCAAATAATGTCTGGAATCACTGGTTTAAGAAAGTCAAGTATGACTGTAGGAAAATCCCCCATACATATATTACATAACCTTTAATGCATTTGAAGGAAAACATAGACCGAACGAACAATAAAAATAAAACATAATACACCATGGACCATAATTAAGCTGAAAACTTATCTCAATATTATTTAACAATAATCATTCGCAAGAAGAACACCCACACAGCTGAATAATTAAGGATTCGTACAAAAGTAAATTGTTAAAATTGGGCATGTCTAATAAAGATCTGACATCAAATATCGTGATCAAATAATTACACAAGAAGAACGAACGAACAGACCTCGTACAAACACAAATTGCGTTCTACTGTATCGAAGATTTTTTAATTAACTCATGTCACGTAACTGGTACCAATGTCTGTTAAAGTTGACTTCTGTTGAACAAATAAAACCCATTGAACATGTGAGATAAACTTTCCTTGGAAGTCTTATTTCTGTGGAATTAAGATGTACACCAGAGGGTGGGGGAAGTCTAAGAGAAACACAACCTCTTTTGGTATATAGGGGTGCGCAAACATCAAGTAATGAAGAATGTACAGCGTTCACAGGAGTTTGATTTTCAAATAACAAAATTTCGCTTTGTTCGCTTTTTTATCCCGATTAATCACAGGAGACCAAATTTATCCCAGCTCATACAGGTCTCATATAAATCGTAGTATCTCATTTAAAAAAGAGTGTACTATGCAATTGTTCAATCTATATTACAATATGGTATTATTGGATGGGGAGGAACATATGACAATATATTATACCCACTCAAAATAGTTCAAAGGTTGATAATTAAGGTAGTCTTGAAAAAACCGTCTATATTTTCTACTGATGTTCTTTTTCAATATTCAATGTGCCTACAATAGACAAAATGTATACAAAATATTCAATACTTCAAATTTACAAAGAAATACAGTTAAATACTCGTAACTTACAATTCAATACATCAGCAAGATACCAGAAAACTATTAAAATCCCAAAATCTAATACTAAGCACATTCAAAATTCCTATCTTTATCTAGGCATAATCTATTATAACAATCTCCCATTAAATTAAAAACTATCGAAAATATGCAAAAATTTAAGCCCAAATTAAAAAATTTCTTTAAACTGCTATAAAAGTACCAAATATGTTTAATTTTTATATCTTAAAGTCTGCTATTTTATAAATCGTTCATTCCTTCTTTCTCTCCTTTCTTAGTTTCTATATCTTTAAATCTACTATTGTATAAATCTTGCGTTCTTTCTTACACATCATTTACTTTCAATTACCATAATTTTTGTTATTAACTTACATGATTCATTAATTTATAAAGATTTTGTAAATTTATATTATGATTTTTTAAACTTATCATGATTTTTATTTTTAAATTTATAAACGATTTTTTAACCTTACTTATTATTTACAATTAATAGCCGTTATTACTAACTTACACGATCTTTTAATTTACTAATTGAGCTAGAATTCCTTCACCAAACACAAGAGCATTGCTCTTTATGGTGAGGAAATGCCATATTTTGTTTCTTTGTTAAAACCTCATGTAACTATGTAACCGATGTAACTGTGTATGTATTTTTAATCAGCATTGCCAAAAATAATAAAAATTAAAAAAATACAAAAAATAAATATCACAGAGAGAAACAAGATCAAAACGGTGAAAGTAAAGAAAACAGGTAAAAAGAGAAAACACTACGATTTGTATTCAAATCTAAAAAATAACCACAAAAAAGTTAAATGCACACCTTTATGAAACCAATGTTTCGAATGGCGATTTGAAAAAAAAATTGAAACTTTGGAAATTTTTCTTAATTCTTTTTACATGAAACGACAAAAAAAGTGAGGTGACGATAAAGTTTATGGTACATATTTGTGATAAAATTTACACGTGTTTTTATTTTTTTTTCGTTCCGAGTATCACTAATTTCAGTTAGAAAAAATGTAAGATGAGCAATTTTTAAAACTTTTTATGTTTACATACAAAATTTTTATATTTAAAAAATACGTTTATTTCATAATCTTTTATTTTTGAAAGCGTATTTAAATCACCTTTCAAAAAAGGTTTTTAATTTTCGGATATATATATATTTTTTATTCACAAAAAGATACATAAATTACAATAATTGTATACAATAATTAATTACATAATGCATGCATTTGATTAACCCCCATAAATAAACAGGGCTTGTGTGTATGGGGGGGGGGGGGATCAGAAATATATGATCAGAAACATTACATTTATTTGGATTTTATTGCAAGGCGGAAATATTTTGATCTTCATAAAAATTCGGCAGATTTCACAAGATGGTCATATTTTTTTATGCAAAAATTAAGGACTCAATTAAATCTAATGGAGACACATCATTCGGACTTTGGACGGAATTGAAAAACCCGACAGATAGGACACAAGAGTGTTCTAATGCAAGTCGCAATTAAACCCGTAAAGTTTAATTGGAATATAATATAATATTTGTGCTATATAATATATATATCCCGTATCGAATCTTCTTTACTCTGTATTATAAATAGTGCATACCGATTGAACTTTAATAATAAATTAATATTATTTGTTAAATCCCAATAATCAACTTGTGACTAAAACAAAGACTTCAAAAGGTCCAGATAAGATACGATAAACAAATGGAAATTCCGTCAAACGCTTCAAGTATCAGACGAATTCATGTTCAAATTTGATACTCACCGCTCCGCAATTAATGCTGATATAACATAATCAGCCTTACTAAAAAAACCCAGTGAAAATTTTATTCAATTGACAAACGGCCGTGGATGTGAAAACATTACTAATTAAAAAATTGTTCATGGAAGATAATACACTTGGTTTACACGGCCTGAGAGGGTAGTTTATCTCTGTTTTAGCAATGATATTCTAACGAAATTTGAAATTTTTCCAAAGTATTTTGAATGTTCTATATATTTCTTATTTTTGAAGGTGTTGTAAGAACAAATACCATTTATGAAAACTAGATAAAATTACCTTTTAGATTTGTATATTTAAAATACACTTTAGTTTTCAAAAACTGCCATATTTTAAGATCCAAACTCGGAAAAAATGGAAAAAAAATTCTTACCCAAACATTTTTGACCAAAATTTAGAGAAATTAAAAAAAAATAAAAATTTCAAAAACACAGTCCTTTTATGTAATAAATTTGGAAGGAAACTATTACCTCACTTTTTTCTCGTGCATACAATAAAAAAATAATAAAAAATTTCAAAGTTTTTTTTATTGTCAGAAAAATAACTATAATATAATAGAAATAATAACGGCATTTCAAACAGATTTCTTGCGTCTCTAAAGACGTTACTTTCTTTGATAGGTTTACGAACACATCTATTAGATATTAATATTATTAAAAAATATCACTTTTAAGAAATTCTCTTAAAATAAAGATCTTAAAATGTATATTTTATCATTTGTAACCTATAAAACAGTTTCCTGACAGTTCGACTTTCAAAGTACGATTACTTTGCTAATTTGATTGTAAAACTGATATAAAACCACTCAAATAACACCAAATATATTGATAATATGAATATAAAAGTGAATTGGTTATTATAATATAAATTATAATCACATATAAGTAAAATTAAAACACACATCCGCGGAGCCAGACTTTTTTCGCGGCTTTAATTTTTTCAGCGCGAACGACAAATTAATGCGCATGCGCACTAACCGTCGCCACCTACTGAATGTATTTTTACAACGTGATCACGCAAGGGTGTTATTAGTAATATATCTTGTTTTAGTGTATACGGGGTTTATTTATGTTATTGTAATAACACAGGTTATCGGTTGCCCTGTGTTTTTTTTTAGTAAGGCTGAATATGTTTAATACATACAGTTATTTAAATTGGGCCATGTTATACGTTGATATTTCATTGTGTGGAAGGTGCAAATTGATTATGCCGGTTTTCTTTTATCATTGAGGTTCTTTAATTTACAAGCTAGCAGGTGTTTGATCAAGTAAGGAAGAGAGGAAGAATTATTACGCGTGACAGCTGTTTCACCCTCCGAAGGCATTATCAAAAAGTTTGATAATGCCTTCAGAGGGCGAAACGCGTAATAATTACACAGCAGAACTTGTTTTTAGATAAACTGTTTTCATAAATTAAATTATAATATTATTGAATATACAAAAGAAATTAAAATTAAAAGGAGTTCTATAAATTAAACTAGATAACAATAAATAACGAAGGAATGCTTACTGAGAACAGGTTAGCATACGACCTTTACCGCAATTATTCATAAATGGTCTTTATTCATTCTACAATGTACAGAATAATAACAATAATATTTGGATGATTTGTGTAGCGTCAGATTTGTTATATTTCTATAAACTCTATCTTATTACTAACTATGAACTAGACAAACTATTTTAACAACTTATAGCTAAGAGATTGCATCCACCGGTTCGTCGATCACTAATATGCCCTCCATACCTGTTACATTCATTTTTCAAACAGCTTAGGTGCCACCAATTAAAGCGAAACAATCAAACACACGCAGTTTCGCATTTATAATATTTGTATGGGTTAGTATTTTGAATTTTAAGTATCAAAGGGATCGCCATAGTATACTAAACAAATAACAAAATGACAGCGCACGTCAAATAATTACTTATAGTTTTATTTTGCTTTTCGTCTGGACCATAAACTAATAATAAATAATTTTATAACGCCAGGGCTAACTAATATATATACAGCCTACATTACTCGCAAATAATGTAGCTTTCTATTTGTGAAAGAATTTTTAAAGTCCATTCAGTATTTTTTGCGTGAAAGTGTAACAAACATACATACTTTCGCCTTTATAATATTAGTAGGATATATCACGTACCCATACATGCACACGTAGATTATTATTTATTTATATTTTGTACTGGCAGATAATAATCAGGACAATGCCTTCCTGGGAGGTTACTTGAGATTAACACTATTGATTTTTTATTAGAAAATAATTTCCTTCAGGGTCTGTGTCATCTTTGGGAATGTTCTGTGGAGGGTTCTTTGAGGAAAGGAAATAAGTGAAGGAGTGATCATGGGTCTTGAAGAGACCATATTGAAGCAGGGAGGAAACACAGATCAAAAACGGCGCTATATAAATCATCCAAATATTATTATTATGTTATCTTTGGGGATGCTATGTGTGGAGTATTTGAGGAAAGGAAGGAAATGAAGGAGTGATCCTGGGTCTTGAAGAGGCCATATTGTAGAAGGGAGGAAGACACAGGGCATGTAGGAGGAAGGTAACACTGAGGCCAGATATAGTTCGCGCGCAGAGGACATAATAGGAACACCTGTTATTGGAAAATTTACTTTAATTTATACCTACGTTCAAAAATGCTGATAAAACTATCAAAATTATGTACTTTCTGTAACTATTTTTTGATCATAAGTATCTATAATTTTTCAATAATGTCTAAGCAAAATAAGAATGTAAAAAAAAAAAATCTTAAATATATTAGTTTGAAAGACCGTAAATAAATAGACAAACTGAAGTATTTTCGTCACAAAACACGTGTGCGGATCCTTTTTTAAATGATTTTATTTAAACTAAAATTAAAATTCTGTACCATAGCTTTCCCAGATAATTTATTGATTTGAAATGTGTGTTGTGTAATAAAAAAATTTGTTTGAAAATTTAACCAACGACCTACGGTAAAACCTTATAGTACTAAAAATTATCATATTTTCTTAAAATTTAAAACATAGGTACCTACTCGTAGCTTTACTAGATAAAAGAACAGTCTTTCGAAATCAATTTATAATTTTTTGTGGAAAAGAGTCAATACGTCTAAAATTTGATTTAAAAATGACATATTTCCGTTTTTGTCCCTCTTAATATTGTGTTCTTTAGTGATCGTATTTACGAAAGGAAAATAAGATTTTACGAAGGTCGGTACAACAATACAAAGATTTGATTAGAATTTGTCTTGCTAAATATGTTAGGTCCCCCGGTAAGAGACAGATTGAGGTGTAAGACTTAGAATAATATTAATCCAATAAGCAAGTGTGATTAGGTTAGGTATATGATAGGCAATTCATGGGAACATAGCTTCGACGAATATAGGAATGGCCTTAAGTACAATAGAAAGTCGGTATATATTTTAGCAATCATTGTAACTTGTTATGTTTATTGCTCTAATAATTAAATATTTATCAACATTTTTGTTGTTCTTATCACTGGGCCTAGTTTGATGCTTAGTTCATGAATTGTTCAAATATTAAATTTTAATCCTTAAACAATTGTGGATTTCGGTGTTGCACGTGTTACGTGGATATTCTTAATTGACCTCGAATCAATCAATATGTTTTTTTTCTTCGATTAGTTTTTTTTTATCTCCCTGATGCAATTATTAAGTATATTAATACAAGTTGTTTACTCAATCGCCCTAACTTTTTTTCACTTTTTCTTACTTCAAATAAAAAGAAAACTCCTTTAGTTTAGCTGTTAGTTTATGTATGATGCGTACCAGTCTTTTCTAACTAGCGATTCCAAAACATTTTTACTAGGGAATTAGTATGGAACGGATAAGAAGTTCTTTATGTCTTTTGATTACATCAGGTTAAATTAATTTTAATACTAGATGCATAATATAGAATATTCGGTATGGAATAAATCTATATATTAATAAATAAAAATATGCTTTATGCAGTGTATATATATATGTGAGTATGTGAGTATTTAAGATGTCTATATATTGCTTTATTAAGCGTAAGAAATGTCATCAAAATACCTTCTTTAAACCCCCTCGAAGGTTTCTGGATTATTACAACCACATGACAATAAAACTGAAAAGTTTTTCAATCATTACAAAAACTCTTGCAAAACTGTCAAAAATGTAAAAATTTTGAGAATGACTTTTTATTTACCAAACAATGATTGTTAAATCAAAATTGTATTTTCGAAATTCTTTAAGTTAATGAATTATTTGAAGTACTTGACTAATATTTTGGATTGAATCAAGAATTATAGATATTTTAAATAGGTACCTGTGTTAGGTACCAAATTCGATTGATTGTTCTTGTAGTATACAAAATGAATATTTGTAATATTCGAAAAATGAAAATATGAATAAAAAAATTGTAATAGGCGGCACGCGAGCTGTTTGAAAACTGAATGTAATGGGACTGAATATATTGAACGCGGAAGGGGCTGGCGGGACGGGGGAGCGGGAGAGGGAAGGCGGGGAAGATGGAAGGCGAACACGGAAGGGGGGGGGGGGGGAACGGCGACGCACGGGAAAGGACATGCAGGGAGAACAATTTATTTCTTAGAATATGGCATTGCAACGCATGCCGGAAACCAGCTAGTTAAATAAATAAAAAGCACGGGGAGTTCGAGATTAAAATCCTTCTTCGGCGTTTTCCAAAATACTTCGAAATTGAAAATACGGTTTTCGTCAGTGTCTCAATCACACATTCCCTTAACCTCGCATCTGTGTCTCGATTGCCCCAACCACCAATTCCTTCCAGCCCAATTCTTTCACCAACCCTTGGTGATGTCAAAAAGAGATCTCTTTCTCAACATATTATTATTGTTTTTTTAAAGCAGCGAGCCCTTCACTTTTTGTGTATTTCAGATTACATTCAATCTGGCTAAAATTTTGTCAGAATGCGAGTACGCATATTAATTAATAGATTCAGTATTCATTCTTGAAATTATGGTTTTTGTGTAATTAATATCTGAGAGTCATGCGATATAATAATATTTTAATCGAATATCGTAGTTAAGAAGTAACGTCACCAAAAAGGCTTTACTAAAATACCGAGGGACGAGGCCACCTGGAATTAAAGATTATTGGTTATTGGCGTCAAAGGATAAAATCACATGGTATAAGTATTTTTATTTATATTTTATTACTATTTCAGTATTTTTCACATTTCTCAGTAAATGTGTATTTTTTCAGAATTCCTCAGAAAGTAAACTCATTACAATATCTGAGACCGGTGTTCCATAACCATTGGCGAAGGTAGAATTATTGCATTCATTGAGGCAGGCTCTGGTTAATGGATTTGTACTACTTCAGGAAAGTTTGTGGAGCACTGAGGTCTATAAACATTATGAATCCGTTCAGTGGCATATATTAATCTATCATTGAAGAAGAAGGTAACAATAATAATCTAAACGAAAATACGAAAGATAACAAGACACAGAAAACAGAAAAAAGACAATGGTCGCAACTGGGACTCGAACCTAGGACCTCTGGTCTAACCGGGACGTGCGCGTTATCTTCTTCTTCAATGATATATTACGTTGATGGGAATAACCTTCAAAAGTTATAAAAAGAGAGTTTTTCTTATAAAAAATTGAATATTCATTTAGACCTTTATAAAAAGTTAATAGTTCCAGATGAATAAATTCGGATAGATACTTTTATCCGAGACGCTATCCAGGATACAAACCAATTCTTGGAATGATTGTTTCCTATTAAAAAAGGGTAGTTGCCCATAATATGGAAACATATTTAGTTGAAGATAATATTGTTAATTCTAAAATTTAAAATATGAGATTGACTATTATGACGGCTTGACAGAAGGTGGCAATAGCGAAATTGGTTAACGCGCACGTCCCGGTTAGACGAGAGGTCAGGGTTCGAGTCCCAGTTGCGACCATTGTCTTTTTTCTGTTATCTGTCTTTTTCTCTTTTATGTTTTCGTTACGATTATTATTTTTATCTTCTTCTTCAATGATATTTTCGTATTAATCTATTTGGACGAGCGTAAAATGATCTCACGGTTACGTAATACGTTTCAATTATACCCTAGGTTAGGTTTTTTTTTATTAAGTTGGGTAATTTAAAGCGACGCGATGACGTGTGGTTGACGGAACACTGAACGAAATAACTTTGTTGTCTGATAGAAAACTTACTTACAGCTAATGAAAATGGTTAAACACGTAAAACCGCCTCAACAAGAAAACAAAGTAAAGGAACACCTTTGAACTAACATGAAGATAAATGCATTGGACACATTTCAGGGCATGGTAGACTGAAACGTTTCTCGGTGGGGATATGACGGGAGGCGAATACCGGGATGCAAGAAGCAGCGTGAGTGGAAAGCTGAAAGCAAGAAGCAGTGAGAAAGGTGAAGTTAGAAGCAGTGGGAAGCTGAAAACTCTGAGTGGGAAGCAGGTAGCAATATGCAGGAAGTAAGGAGCAGTGAAGCGGGAAGCAAAAAAAAACAAGAAGCAATAAGCGGGAAGCAGAAATAGGAAGCAAGAAGCAGTGAAAGTGGAAAGCTTGAAGCAACAAGAAACGGGAAGGAAGAAGCAAGCTAGGTGGGAAGCTGTAAACGTAAAGCGGAAATTATAAAATAATATTTAGCTAAACAAAAAAAAACTTTACGCGAAAAAGTTACGTGAAAGCGGAAAACTGGAAGCAGGAATCTAGAAGCGAGAAGAAAACCAAAGCTCAATCAATTCCTATATTCTAATATTAGTTTATTAGGTTGCCACGTAACTGGTCGATTAAACTCTAACCTACTACAAATTCCCAGAGCACGTGCTAACAAATCAGTGCCTAATGGTGTACCGGTCTCAACGGGACAGGGGTAGAACAATCGTACCTGACTGGGCTAGTACAATCGTACCGGATGCTGAGGCGTAAAATTATCGGAAAACTCGATATAAATACAAACGATCAACTTATTTGCCTCATTTATGTTATGCGATTATTTTTTGTAACGAAATGCATTTCATTATTTCTTTCACGAGGCTCCATTTTTCCTTACAAGTGACTCCTCTGGTGTAAATGGAGTACGTGGTTTAATACACCAACGTAAAATAAATACACATAAACTGTAAAATGGGTGGTACTGGGTAGTACATTCTGAAGATATCTTGGAAAGTTCTGCAACAATGGATGTGTTTTATTGCTTGGGAGATTTATTATCAACCAAACAACTTTAGAAAGACGAGTATTATTATTTTTGTATGTGCTCATCTGAACAGCATCTGAACAGGAAGTTATTTGGTTATTTTTATATAGTTTGAATATCTACGGCGTCACCAGAGTACTTGCAACTAGTGACCGACCGAAGCTTCGGTTTCGGTTTCGGTTTCGGCAGAAAATGTGATGCCGAAACTAGATTTTTTTGTTAAAAAATGGCAGAAAATGTGATGCCGAAACTAGATTTTTTTGTTAAAAAATGGCCGAAACCGAAACCGAAACTTTTTTAGACATGTTAAAAATCGATTTTTTACTGTTATAAGGCTTATTTTTTACACTTATTCAGACAGTTAACACGTGTTAAATTTGAAATTAAAAAAAAGAAATTTATATAACTTCTATAAAACAAACAAAATTTATAAAAAAATAACAAAACATGTTAACTACTTCCTGGAACTTCTCGTTCGGCTGACTTCGGGTGAGTTCGTGGCTAGTGGGTTAAAATACTCATTAATTGAGTATTTTGCTGATGATGTTTAAGTGTTGATTATTGACAAATATTTGTTCCAAGAAGTAGTTAACATGTTTGGTAATTTTGATTTGTTTTATAGCAGTAATATCAAAAAAAAAAATTACCTACTTCAATTATTGTTTTTTATTTCATTTAACACGTGTAAAAAGAATTTAGTGATTTTAAACGCAATCAAAATTAAAATCCTCAATTAATGAGGTCCTTCCTTTATAATGTAAGTGTTGATTATCGACAAATTATTGTTCCAAGAAGTTCTTTTGAGTAGTTTTCAAGAACATATTTTGTTATTTTTTATAAATTTTGTTTGTTTGTAGAGATAATATATATATAAAATATATTATTTTTCCACGTACGTATTTACTTAATTTAACACGTGTTAACTATCTGAAACTGAAATCTGTGTAAAAAAATAAGCCAAATAACAGTAAACAATCGATTTTTAACATGTCAAAAAAAGTTTCGGTTTCGGCCGAAACTGAGACAGACACCGAAGATTCGGTTTCGGTGGAAGGAGTTGTTGCGGTCGGACACTACTGGCAACTAAGAAAGGCAGTTTTCAAATAAAGATTTTATATGAGTGAGGGTAAGACTGTCAACTAGCAATCCCAAAGCCACGGGTTCAAATCCCGGCGTGACACATTTTATTTGATTCATTTGTGATATTTCACAATTAACTAACTTAAAATAATATATAGTATATTTGCGGCACATTCGTGACTGGAAAATACTCTCGAAAACGCCCAGGTGTATTCCACCACTCGTAATTGAAACATTGCTTGAAATGGCTTAAGCTGTATTTGGTGACTAGATCTGAATAGCAAGGTACTTCTTCACCTTCCTTTTTCAATTTACTTCACCTTCCCGTTTTCTTTTAGCCTCAGAACATACCCTAATTGGGGATGCCATGGTCTTATTAGCAGTTGGGAGCAGTTGAGACTCTTGTGCGGTTTTCAGATTAAAAAAATATAAACATAATTTATATGGATGAATATTTAAAAAAACAGTCATGTTCGGGAAAATGTTCGTAGTCAGAGGCAGGTCAAAAGAGGGTCCTTTGTCCTGCCTCTGACTACCCAACGCTGAATTTTCTTTCAGTCTTCGGGTATTTTACCCAAAAGTAACAAGTTAACATTCTTTGAGGCTTCACTGAGTGGTTGGCTAAGGGAGACGGAAGCTAAGTGTAGTTTATGGTAAGCCCGAAAGCCATTCACATTTTTTGTTGGTACTTGCCAATTGATTTGAGATTTATTGTATTACTTATGTTCTCTATTTTATGCAGGTGCTCGCAGGTTTTTACAAATGCAATGCCACCTCATGGAGCCCCATGAATGAGTTTTTCTTTTGCCCTGTTTAATTTATCTTTGTCTTACTAACCTATTTTTTGCATTTTGTTTTGTTTTTTTTTTTTCCTGTTAAGCACTTGCATACTGCTTACTAATAACATATGCAAGGACACTGGAGGTCTAGATTCATTCAAAATAAATAAATGTAGAATGTAGCTTCGTTTAACAAAAAAATTAGAATCTTGTGAGAGCCTTGAAGGAGTAACCATCTGTTACTTATACCAGATAACCTCCACTGTCATGGAACCACTTAAAATATGTTATCTTGCGTACGTGAAATATTGGTACAAGTAATCGCGATTTATTATTTGGAAGGTGTTGAAAAGGCAATATTAACTTAGGTTTGCTATTTTCCAACATGAACATTTTTCAAACGTTATTATTGACACCGTCTACATAAACATAAGTTTGTAGGTAGGGACTTTCCGATTGGAAAACGGACTAGGAATAGTCTGCTTCTATGGACCAAAATGCCAACTAGACTATGCACAGTTTACAAAAGAGCAAATAATATAGGGGATGATCGATAGCCTGCATCAAATTCAACAGGGAAATGAATACCTCGTAAACTGCAGCTCGACAATGGATGCAGTATTAAATAGCTTTTAGTATTGAATTTTAATAATATTTATAGCTCTCCGGCAGAAATAACGGTCTCAGTGAATGTAAATATTACTTATTGTTATAAACTGCAAATCAAACTTTCATTGACTAAATTATTATTTTTTTAATATTCATCCATAACTTCCACATTCATAAAAAGTGTAATTTCACAGAAATTTAATTGTCCCTAAAACAAAGGTCTAAAATAAATTTAGCACTCTTAAAATGTGCCTTAAAATTGATAAATAAATTAATAAAATATTTAAGGTATCAACCGGGGTGTTTTCCGGTCTCGAATTGTCGTCAATTCTGTCGTACATGAATGAAAAGCTGACAAATAGATATTTTCAGTTAAAACAACAATCAAATAATGATTCATTCTTTCTTTCAATTTCTTTTTGAAGGTACGTACCTTGATTCTCCAGTAATCATAAAATTGTGAGTATCTTCACTACAAAGCAGATAATGTATTTACTGAAGAAGGAAAAACTTTAAGCTATGCTTTCGTATTATTTGCACGGTTTTTTTGTTGGAATTTTTGGATCAAGCTAATTATTTTTTAAACTCAATACATTATTTCCATTATGAGGCATTGACTTTTTAACATTTTTTTTTTTAAATGGATGACATTATAGGCCATATACACATATAGTAACTGTTAACAGGTTTAAAATAGCCCTGTAAGCCGAAAAAGCTGTCACAAAAATAAAAACTAAAATACTTTTAGAACTTAATAATAATAACATTAATAATTAAAAATTTTAAAAGTTAAATGGAGTTCTACGAATTAAACAAAAAAAAAACAATTAATACGTACGTAATTAGTATAAAAAAAATTGAATCTCGAGCAAATCCCAAAAATGACCATTAAAACCAGTTACAATAATATCTTAATACATAAAACAAAGTCGGGTTAGTTACACCACTTATAACTCAAGAACGGTGGACCGATTTTTATGATCTTTGATTTGTTGGATTTGTCTTCGCCCCGAATAGCAGAATACCTCGCAAAAATTACGAAAAAAAATTAAGAAAATTCTTTTCTACAAACATTTTGTAAGGAACGAATTCTCATATTTTGAAAGAGCTGCAGGAATATTGTGTAGAGTATAATATTAAGCAGTGAGTGAATTCCAAAAATTCAAAAAGTCAAATGTCAATGCGCTGATTGCAAATATTATAATGCTGCTGATAGCATAATATTATAATGCTGCCCCTCTTTCTAACATTCGAAAATGGGACAAACGGTGAACGTATATCTGCACCCCTCCAAAGGAAAAATACAATAATTATAATAAATCTCCCTCATACTTAGAAAGAAAATGAAAGGTAATTCCGTAAGATAGTGGAAAAGTAAGAAAATCACAGAAATTATAAATCCGTACACAACGCAACGCCATATCTGATACTGACTAAAACAAAACCGGAGAGTTGCGTATCGATAATTGCTCTATTGTGTAATTTAACTTTAAAAAAAAAATATATATATATATACTTTTGAATGTAGCTATAACATTGTGGTTATCCATTATAAATAAATTAAACAACGTTACTTTGTTTGAACCACTTATACGAGTATATTTGAGTAAAGCCTACCGGTTTCAGAACGACCGTTCCATCTTCATCTTCATTATTGTAGGGGTGGAGCCGTTGCTAGGTATCAATGAAGAGTGGGTGGGTAGGTTCTTAGGTAGGTTCGGTCGTTATGAAACCGGTCGGTTTTACTCAAATATATAAGTGGTTCAAACAAAGTAACGTTGTTTAATTTATTTAAACTTAATTTAATTCAGCTAATAAGTTAACACAACAGTAATTGATTCTGAGGCGGTAAGAAGTTCTCCGGGTCAGCTAGTTAGTTTATAAAATATATAATTTGTACTGTCACCATTAAAAAGATACCACATGTCTACCTAATCTGTACCATCGTGCACTCAATCACATAATGGTGGTGATTTCATGATGGCTTACTTATTGCATTTGCTATCCGGAGTTTGTTTCAGTTCGGAGTTAACAAGTGACCTCGTACGAGTTTAATTCCGGCAAATGGGAAAAAATAGACCCGCTCTGCAGCTCGGCGCACATCGTTTTATTACCAGTCTACTCCAGTCTGACCTGTGATCACTTCAAATAAGATACAGGCCAAGGATTGCCAACGTTTTTTACCCGATACTATGCTATGTTATTTACTTTTTAACTTTTTTTACATTAGCTCTACACAGGAGGAAAATTATTTTCTTCAGGGCCTATGTCATCTTAGGGAATGGTGTATGGAGAATATGTGTAAGGAAAGGAAGCTGCATGGCAAGCCGGATCGGGTTTAGGGAGTCCCTTTGACTTCTCCAGCCGTACTTTCTCGGAACACCCCTTGCACCACAGTGGGAGGGATGGATCCTAAAACCACCCTCCACACAGCAACCCCAAAGATGACATAGGCCCTATAAGGAATTCTTTTCCTCAGGGCCTCCTGTGTGGAGCTAATATAAAAAAAAGGAAGGAGAGGGTTAGAGGAGGCAATTGTTAGGGGTAGTTTATCAAGGTTTTCACATGACGGCTTGTCTGTAGGTTCTTCCAATTCTATATTTCTATGTTTAGTTCATAACATAATACACATTCACTCTCCTTACGTATGAAACGTGTTTTAAATTTTATTAGTTAGGCCCTTAATGTTTTTAAAACACATATTATTTATAGAAATAGTTTGGTTTAGCTTAAACCTCCGCTACCCGCATTTCTACAAATTTCTTATTTTTTTAAATTTTTTTATTTTATTTTTTTTCATACAATTTTTGAAAATACACTTTTATGTTTTTTTGTTGATTACCATACTAGGCTAATGCCCGTGTTAAGGTATATATCTCCCTTAAACATTTGAAGTTTTTAAGCTCTTAAAAAAATATAGGTATGTTATTTTTTAAGATAATTATACATTCCCCACGCCGAAACGATAATATCTAGATGCATTCCACGCCGAAACACAAATTATATAAAATTCCATCGATACAAAAAAATCGCAAAGTATGCTCCGAAAATTATTATAAACACGTTTGTTTCAGTTGTTTTACATTTCCACGAGATTTTTGCTCTAGTAAACGAGTCTTGTTTTATTAAATACTAGCTGGGTTACCCGGCTTCGCTCGGGACAACATTCGAGAGTGTTCTGGAAAGTTTCACATTGATGTTCCCGATTCCCTATTCCCAAACATTCCACAATTTTCCAGAATGTTCCTGTATGTTCTGGAACGTTGTGGAATGCTCTCTAATACTCTGACTGGGGTGTCCGGCTTCGCTCAGGGATTTGATGTGAGATTGAATTGACGTTCTAATCCACGACGTATCTTGCTTTATATACCCTATATGGGTAGCCCCATACAAAAAAGTCTTCAAATGTTCCAGAATAATTTTCCAGATCATTCCGCAACATTCAAGAGTGTTCTGCAATGTTCCGCAATGATCGTGGATATTCCATCCTATTTCCGAATATTCCACAACATTCCAGAATGTTCCGGGATGTTTTGGAATGTGGTGGAATGCTCAAGAATACTCTGGAATGTTTTCACCTTATCTAGAAATTTCAAGGGGGCGAAACTTCCAGCCCTTATATTTTTCAAAGCACGCCATTCATTTAAAAACGGGAACTTTCTTCATAGATAGGGAGGGCTACCACACAATATAACCCCCGTTATCGTACCGGGACTCGTCTTTCAATTTTACCAGCATGCACGTTATACACTTTTTTGACAACTTATATTGAAGATTAAGACTATACAAACTTCTAGAACTTTCCAGAGCCTTCTAGACTCACCGACACTCTCCGCCACTCGTTTCTGAAAGCTTCTAGAACTTTCTCCTTCCAAAACATCCTAGAGCGTTCGGGAAACTTAGAGAACTATCTAGAACCTTCTAGATTCACCGACACACTCCATCGCTCCTTCCAGAACTTTCTAGAGCTTAATCAAGAATTCTAGAACTTTTCGTAACCTCCTAGCTCACAGACATACTCCCCTACTCCTTTGTGAACTTTGTACAGCTTTATCGAACCTTATAGAACTTTCCGGAACCTTCTAGACTCATCGACATGCTCCGCCCCTCCTTCCAGAACTCTCTACAGCTTTATCGAACCTTCTAGATGTTTCCGGACCTTCTAGACTCACCAACATACTCCGCCACTCATTTCAGAACTTTGTACAGCCCTATCGAACCTTTTAGAAATACTTACAGCTTGATGGAACCTTCTAGAATTTTCCGGGACCTTCTTTAGATACACCGACACCTTTCCGAGAACTTTCTACAGTTTTAACGAACCTTCTAGAACTTTCCGGAAACTTCTAAACTCACCGATATATTCCACCATTCCTTTCAGAACTTTCTACAGCTTTATCAAACCTTCTAGAATTTTCCGGAAACTTCTAAACCCACCGACATATTTCACCATTATTTTCAGAACTTTGTACAGCTTTTTCGAACCTTCTAGCTTTCCGGAACCTTCTAGACTCACCGACTTACTCCGCCACTCCTTACAGAACTTTGTACAGCCCTATCAAACCTTCTAGAACTTCTTACAGCTTTATGGAACCTTCTACAATTTTCCGGGACCTTCTAGACACACAGACACACTCCTCCACTCCTACCAGAACTTTCAACAGCTTTACGGAACCTTCTATAACTTTCTACAGTTTTATCGAACCTTCTAGCCGGAAACTTTAAACCCACCGACAGATTTCACCATTCCTTTCAGAACTTTGTACAGCTTTATCGAACCTTCTAGAACTTCTTAAAGCTTTGTGGAACCTTCTAGAATTACAAACAATGAAACAAAAAAAAAGATTCACTGGTGACACGCGCGCCAGCATGTTTGTCGACCCTGGCATAATATACGATACAGAATACACACCCTCTGCTAGACAAGCACAAATACTAAAAATAGTAGGTGATTCTCACTGATTGCTTTCGTATTACGTTTTGCAGTTCAGCTTTTGGCGTCGAGCATTATTGCCTGGCTATACCCTCATTCAAAAGAAGATTTGTATGTAATATTTACAGCGGTTGGTAAGCCCACTATAATAGCCAACATTTTTCTATCGCAGCAGGTGTGGAAAACAACATAGCAAATAATATCAGACTCGATAGAGTTGGGCACAACGAGGCACACATTGTTCGTTATTGGAGTTTAAGTGAACCAGGATTTCGAAGCTGGTAGAAAAATGTAATGGGAAGAGAAAAATGTTTTGTTTTCATCCTTATTCTTCGTTAAATTGCCTCATTAACAGAAAAATCCTCAGATTTCTTCCGTTGTTGCATTTATTGACTTTTGTAGGTACCTATTGCAAAGGAAACCAAACAATGACTTTTTCTGCAAATTCTCAAATGAGAAGTTTTGGAAGAATGCTGTTTCTCAACACTTGAAACATCGACAAAATATTTATAAACCGTTAACTTATTATTGAGTTGAGAATACGATCTCAAATCTGGTTTATATGCTCATATAAATAAAATACGTGTAACTAGAGTGGAAAGTGAGTGGAAAACAAATTAAATCCACTTTCATTTGAGCCTTCGGCTGGATCTTTAATGTTTTATTCCTGGCATATTTTAAAAAAATAATATAAATCTGGAATATTGCCTAATCCTCACCGCTGCCAAAATAGCGACGATTTCAGTGTCGTAATCATAATTGTCAACGTGTTTATTTAACAAACAAAAAAAACACATAAGTACCCAGGATAATATCTCTCTCTGGTTTCAATCGTGGGATTGGTTTGCAGCAATTACATCTATACGTTTCTTCCACTCTTCCCTGTCTTGTGCGGCTCTTTTGAAGTCTGCATATGATGAGCAACGCACGTCCACCAGCAGGTCCTCCAGGTACTCTCGGCGTGGGCGTCCCCTAGCGTTTGTCCCCTCGGTCATACCCTCCATTATGGCATGCAAGAGGCCTTCTTGTCTTATTACATGGCCGAGCCATCATGCGCGCCTTTCGGACAAGGTCCTGAGCAGGTGCCTTCCTCCTTCGATTCTTTGGAGAACCTTCTCATTTGTGATGTGGTCTCTCCAGGAAATTCCTAATAGTCTTCTATAGGACCACATCTCAAAAGCCTCTAGTCTCCGTTTATCTCTTTCGGATAGGCACCATGTTTCGCAGCCGTACATCAAGATACTCCATACATAGGTCTTGATGAGGAGTATTCTCAGTTTTAGGTCTATATTATTCGATTCTATTATTTTCGACCTTTTATTGAATGCAAGCCTAGCCTGGTGTATACGGCTGTCGACCTCGCTCTTAGACCGACCGTCCCATGTTATTTTGCTCCCGAGGTAGACAAACTCCTTGGTGTTCTTTAATGGAACTCCTGACATCTCTACTCTCATCTGATGTTGCATTCGGCCTACAGCCAGCAGCTTTGTTTTGTCTTTATTTATCTTCATGTTGTAATTGTTTTGAAGAATGCTTTGCATGATTGTTAAGGCCTCTTGCAGTTCTTCTTCGCTTTCAGCAACCAGAATAATATATGACCATCTAATTAATAGTTTAATTACCAAGTTTAGTACTATTTTTTGTAAGCTGTGTGTAGAGCAAGTTAACGGGGGGAGGACGATATTTTCTCAATCCAGTTCTTCCCGCTATAATTAATTGGGAAACTAGTTTAAATTGGTTTCCAGCAGAACTCCTTCCCAGTGTTTGCCTTTGTAGTTATGGCATTCGAAAGTTAACGGCATCTATTAAAATGTAAATTCACAACTGCTCAAGGAACTGGGAAATATCGGCCATTGCTGCCATTATCAGCTACCGACTGTAATTCTATATATAAAAAAAAGTTTTTTTTTCATCAGTTTAACGGGTTGATTGTTTTGCTGAATGGTAGTATCGTCTTTCCACAGCCTTTGTGATTCTCCAATAATGTTTGTGTAATATAAATTATTTTTCATTATTTTAATGGTATTTATTGGTGGCGATCGATTCCTAATACGACCTATTAAATCAAAATTGTAGTAGGTACCTAGCTGCCTGAAAAAAGTTTGAATAAAAAATTTCATTGACATTTGGTGACATTTCTTTGAAAAAATTATATAATTCCTTATTAGAATTTAAAAAAAAAAACATAAAATATTTAAGTAGGTACCTACTTACGAATCTTACGTTTTCAGAGAAAATTTCGGTTTCGATAAGTAATATTTAATATTTTTTAAGAGAAAATTAACAATATACTTTCATGGACGCGAGGTCTACACTATTCAAAGATAAATAAATATTAACATATGTAACTTTGGAAAATAGAAAAAAATAATAATAAAACAACAGAATAAATTATTTTTATCTACAACTAGCTGATCCGGCCAACTTCGTACGGCCTCAGAATCAATAACTGTTGTGTTAACTTATTAGCTGAATTAAATTCAGTAAGTTAAAAATTACTCAACGAAGATCATCGATGCGCAACTTTCCGTGGTTTGTTTTTGTCTATATCACAGAGCGCGTTGTGTACGGATTTATATTTTTTGTTTTTTTCTTACTTTTCCACTTACTTACGGGAATTGCGTTTCATTTTCTTTATACGTGTGAGGGAGATTTATTATAATTGTTGTGTTTTTCCTTTAGAGGGGTGCAGACATACGTTCACCGTTTGTCTCATTTTCGACTGTTGACATTTAGTGTGTAAGAAAGAGGGGCGGCATTATATGTCTAAGAACAAAAGCAAAACAATCAGCTCATTGACACTTGACATTTTTGAATTTTTGGAATTCACACACTATTCAATATTATACTAATCACAATATTGCTGCAGCTCTTTCGAAAAATGAGAATTCGTTCCATACAAATGTATGAGGAAAAGAATTTTCTTCATAATTTTTGTCGTGAATTTTTTCGATGTTTTAATAACTATTCTGCTGTTTGGGGCGGAGACAAATCCAATAAACCAAATATCATAAAAATCGGTCCAGCGGTTCTTCAGTTAAAATTGGTGTAACTAACCCGACTTTGTTTTATATATTAAAGATACTAAATTATGTGGTAGATATATTCAATGAAATTTTGTAAATTATTACTATCCATGATTTCATACTATAATATTCGTATGAAATCGTGGATACTATAGTCCTCGAAAAACAGAAGGGTCATTGTCAAAACTCTTAATACTTTTCGCATTCATTCAAAACAATTCGTCCGGAATATCTGAGAATCGTTTGCATGGATACGCTAAGCGATTCACTTGGAGCATTTCCAAAAACTCGATGTTTGAACCAACTTTGACCCGCTGGAATATAATATTATAATTCGCAACAATACGCTTGGGTTAAACAAAACATTTGTGTTATAATGTTTTGCACATAAGTTTACCGTGGAATTGCAGTACTTAGCATGTACGTATTCGCTGTTACTAGTTTTATGAAGCGCTTATAGTTTGAGCTAAATGGATACTGAGTTATTCGTACAATTGTTTTTGAGTAACGGCGACTCTCTAATGTGTAACGAAGATCGGTATACTTATATCCGTATCCCCGCTCAAAAAGAAGATGGAGAGATATGTAGGTTCACGACGAGTTCATCGAAAACGAATTCATCGAAAATCAATTCATCGAAAATCAATTCATCGAAAGCAAATTCATCGAAAATGAGTTCATCGAAAACCAATTCATCAAAAATCAATTCATCGAAAACCAATTCATCGAATGATCAATTCATCGAATCGCCAATTCATCGAAAAAATATATTTTGTTGATATTTGAGAGAAATGCCGAGCAGACCGAGAAGTTAAAAAAGCATTGGTTAACCTAAACTAACCTAACCTAACCTAACCTAACCTAACATAACCAAACCTAACCTAATCTAACCTAACTTAACCTATTTGACCAATTTTTAAATATTTTTTTATCATCACTCTTAATGACCTTTCTGAGTTGTTTATGAGTTGGTTTCATTACGAGTTGTCTGGTCACCGTTCCTTAGATATCCCTTTTTGCAGTATCAGACAATCGGAAATCGAAGAGATAACCTATAAATTTTACATTGTCACTACGAAACTGACAGTTGCTAAACACATTTAACTCAGTTAAACAGACCTTTTTGGGTATTTAATTTTGACAGCTCTAATATCTACAAAAAAAAAGTTTTTCAATGAATTGGCGATTCGATGAATTGATCATTCGATGAATTGATTTTCGATGAATTGATTTTCGATGAACTCGTTTTCGATGAATTTGCATTCGATGAATTGATTTTCGATGAACTCGTTTTCGATGAATTTGCTTTCGATGAATTGATTTTCGATGAACTCGTTTTCGATGAATTTGCTTTCGATGAATTGATTTTCGATGAACTCGTCGGTTACCGATATGTAATTACGAATGCTGGGGAGAGTGCGCTAATATTTAAAACGGTAAAATTGAAGCCTAAATTGTGAAAACGTTTAATAAAACACGACTCGTTTAAAATAGAGCAAAAATCTCTTGGGGGCTGTCTAAAACAGCATTTAAAAAAACACGGTGAATTTTTTCATATATATATATATTACTTGTAAAATAACTGAAAAAGACGTGAAATTAATAATTTTCGGAGCGTACTTTGCGATTTTTTTTCTATCGAGGGAATTTCATGTAATTTGCGTTTCGGCGTGCGGAATGTATAGATATTATCTTTAAAAATAACATATATATTTTTAAGAGCTTAAAAACATCAAATGTTTAATGTAAGAGTCGGTAGAATTTCGGGTGAAGCTGCATTCTGAATTTCTATGGATATAAAACGTACTACCGTTGAACATTTTAGTTTTTGAGCTCTTAAAACAATAAATGTTATTTTGGTAATCTGTATGCAGATGTCGTTCTGAAACAGATGAAATTCCTTCGATAGAACACATCGCAAAGGGTCCTCCGAAAATTATTAAGAAACATGTCTGGTTCTGTTATTTAACATGCAGTGGCATGAAAAATTCTCAGTGCTACTTAACTTAGATTTAAAGCGATTTTTTACAAAGTTTCAATTAGTCATGTTTTGTTAAATATTTTCACTCACCCCTTATAATTATAATCGATTTTAATATTATCGCACTTCCTTTATCATTCGTATTTACATATCTATTTCAAACCAATAATCTACAAATGATGTAACAATTCAAAGCAATGAATAAAGAAAAATAAGAATTGTAATATTCTTCTCCTTTTCGAATAACGGAGCCTTAAGAAGTGAGGCATCTAAAGTCCGTGTTATTGGAGGGATTAACAAGAACCACATAAAGTAATTAATTACGTGTTGATTTCGATTTTAAATTGTCGATTTGGTACAATTTCGAAAGAACTCACGTTTTCTTATTTTTTATAAACATACTCTCGAATTAAGTAACCAAACGTCTGATAATATCAAACTCAACCTAAAATAGAAGTCGTATTTAAATTAAACGGAATTTAAACAAACTTGGTCGGAACTAACTTAGAAAATGTACGTAATATCGGGTGACGTTTTTCTGAGCTACCAGGAAACCAGAAAGTCACGGAGAGCTGATGTCAAAGTAAAGTTTGGCTGGTAAATAACTACGAGAAACAACTTCCCTGACGGTGAATAAATCTCTCTATTTGTTTACGTCATAAGGACCGCATTCGTTGCTGACACGGTCAGGAACGTATTTCGAATGTCGTTAGGGTACAGAGTCATTAGAAAGACTTCTACAGGAAATGCTGAATTAATGAACTACTGAAAAAATCAATACCCCATAATTTTTTCAAGTTTTCAATTAAAAATACAAGTGTAGATAATTTCTCATAAATCCACCTCCAACAATTTCTCAATTCTATCAAAAATTTTCCCACTTTCAATGAAAGATGATGAAAAAAAATTGTATCGATTACCGATGTCTGTGAATATATAATTCATCCTAATTTTGTTGACACCATTTTTATTTGAAACTAGCTGGTTTCCGGCATGCGTTGCAATCCCATATTCAAAGATATATATTGTTTCTCCCTGTACGTCCTTTCCCGTGCGTCCCCGTTCCCCTCTCGCATCCCCTACCCACCCGCGTTCCCCGTCCACCTTTCCCGCTTTCCTTCTCTCCTCTTGCGCTCCCCCGTCCCGCCAACCCTCCTCCCGCGTTACATATATTCAGTCCCAGTACATTTAGTTTACAAACAGCTCACGTGCCACCTATTACAATTTTTTTATTTTTCACATATTAAAAACATTCATTTTTGTATATTATAAGAACAATCAATCTAATTTGGTACCTAACATTTGTTTAAAATAATTTTAAAAAATCAAAGACAATTCCTTTGTTACCTGCCTGCTAAATTCACATTCATCAAACGCGCGAACTGTCAAACGTGCGAAGTTAAAATAGTCGTTAAGTTTTCTGAAATTATCCAACTTTCTGCGCAATTTTCTTAATTTTCTTTCCGTAAGAACCTTCTACAATGTATTAGAAAACTTGAAAAAAAAAGATGAATGAAATAGGTAAAGTCATTCTGAAGTTATGGCGTAAACAAGGGAAACAGGGATTTATTTATATATATATAGATGTGCATAATATTTTGAACACTACACAGGAACACAGGAAAATCTAGTTGTGTTTGTGAGAGTTTCCTATATTCTTTGAGCAAAATAAGTTAACATATCACAACCGTAGAATGATTCACTAACCCATCATCAAATTATACAAATGTATGTGTTTATTATAACGACATAATGACTCTTCTGCGATATATCTCCTTTCACAAAACAAACAAATAAACAATCCAAAAATAGAATCAGCCAAGTAGAACCCTTAATAGTAATTGCTAATTTGCAACTGTGTGTTATGGGTAATAAGTTTTACGATCGCCTTATATTATCTGTCGGTTCGTGGAGCGTCGCGAGCGCCGGGACGCCGGGATGCCCTTGTGGTGGCATTATGGAATCACGTAGCAGCGTCGTGGCGACACTAATCCGACGTCATTTTTTGCCACCCCTCCCCCTTTCCACCCCACACCCCAGTCACAGCTCCTTGCAAGGGAAGTTTCAGCAGTTCTATGTAAAACGGAATTATTCTGCTGTAATCCACGAGTGTGAAGATTGAAAGCAGGAAGTGTTGTATATTTTTACTAAAACCGTTTCCAAGGAATAACTTATTTTTGTTGGATTTAATGCTTGCTTTCGATTTATCATAAAAATAGCGCGGATCTGTGCTAAGGCAAATACTAATGTATCAATATGGGTAATTAGTAATTTATTTATTGGTAATCGGTAAAGGATGATGATTTATGAATCATCACTGCCAACACATGTTGAGCACATTGTTATTGTGATTTGTATATATTTAATAGAATATGACTAACTTGGATGTTATGCTATGTGCATGAAACCAAGAAACTCTTTCTCAAGGAGTGAGCATGAGATTTATTCACAACTACGTTTCACAATTGATATAATGAAAGACAATAGATTCCAAATCATAAATATCGTACCTACTCTATTTCACTTTGAGCATTGAGTTAACATACTCGTAAAATAAATAGGTAATTTGACACTAAAACACTATTGGTCACTAAAATTTTCTTAACCATCAAATCTGGATGCTTTCCGACATAATACATATCGATAGCGAAGATAATCAATATTGTGCATTGAAATAAAACGCATACGGCACCAGTTCAATATTAGTAACGTGATAAAAAAATAGAGTACTCCTCTTGCTGAGGCGACCACCGATATGCCTACTACGAGTATCTTTATTGTATTATACAAAAGTTATAAATGCTTTCTTTCGCACATATAAATATTTTTCTTCGCTAACATTTCTAACAACATTTTTTTTAATTTTTACAAGCAATATTTTACAAACAAACATAATTACTTCAAGCAAGTTTATTCTAGTTCAGCTTTACTTCTTTCGAATAATTTACCATTTATTTTAAATTTTGCTTTCACAGAATCTTCTTAATTTTCTTTGTGAACAAAATTTTCCTTCGCGGAAACCGAGTCATAAACAGAATCCACCTTTCCCAGGTTAGTATCGTCATTGTCTATTATACACTAGGTGAGCCCTTACAAGTAAAATCGTAATCATGTCATGAAAACAATTTAATTGTATATTTTAATAGTTTCTAGAATTTTACATGATTTGTATCATTTTTAAGGCTCTCAACAATGGGCCTGAAATAGGAAAAGGCCTTTCATGTATCTAACCGTTTGCAAAAAAAAATCTAAAAATAAATGCATGCTAGGTGTATTAAAACTTGTTTTTTGGCCACATCGGTAACATTTTAAGAGCGTTTAACCAGCCAGCGGACGAAAATCCACATTTCGTCGAAAGTTGTTCTTACGATCATGCAGGGCGGTTACAATGAGAAAGATTAATTATTCTCCGTACCAGCTTTTTTAAATTATAACTCAATATTGAATTTATTTCAATCCAAATTAGCTTTAATTTATATTAATTTGAATTTAATTTATACCTTCATCCAAAAATGCTGGAAGGCGTGATGATAAAACTATTAAAATAATGTACTTTTTGTAGTTATTTTTTGATTATAAGTATTTATCATTTTTCAATAATGTCTAAATTTAATAAGAATGCTAAAAAAAATCTGAAATATATTAGTTTGTAAGTGCGCAAATAAATACACAAATGGACCAATTTTCGTCAAGAAACACATGTACGTACATATTTTTTAATGATTTTATTGAAACTAAAATTAAAATTCTAAAACATGCGTTTGCTAGATAATATATTGATTTATTTTACAGCATGATTATATTATTTGAAATGGGTGTGGTTTAATACAAAATCTTTTTTGAAAATTTAACAAATCTGCCAACGACCTATGGAATAACCTTATTATAGTAAAAATTAAAAAAAAAATTCTCAAAATTTATTACATGCCAATGCTAGATGAAAGAACAATCTTTCGAAATCCATTTATAATTTTTTGTGGAAAAGAGTCAATACGTCTAAAATCTGATTTGAAAATGACATATTTCTGGTTTTCTCTGGTAATGCCCTCTTAACCCATCTGCTTTTCGCACCTCACAATCCGGAAGCCTCAGTCTTACGCGGAAATTCTGAATGGATCGAGATTGTAAAATATCTATGCAAGATAGCTTTCATATTTCAAAGAAAATAAGAAGCATTATTTCGTTCTCTTTCTGGTCAAAAAAATACATATGTTTGTATGAGAGAAAGATAGATATATAGCTTTTAAAATGTAAGGTCAATCGGGACGTTTTTGGTCTTATGAAAGTATAACGCAATTACGTGTTTTGGGATGTATTTATTCCTAAACAAGCAGTTATTTTAATATTTAGGACAGAAAAAATCCCCCATTCTTCATTAGGGATGGTGTGTGGAGGGTGTTTTTAGCGAAAAGAAGGAGAAGAGTTCTGGGACAATTTTTTTTTTTTGGGATCTGTGTGGAGGGTCTTTTTGAGGAGAGGAAGGAGTGAACATTGGTCTTGTAGAGACCTATGTTGTAGAAAGGAGGAAACACAGAGGCCGGCAAATCATTCCACAGCCGAGCTGTTGAACATAAGAACGAGTCGAAGATACGACCCGTTCTCATGTGACAAATGTCAACCGTGTACAAATGTTGGGCACGTGTTTGGCGGGTTTCCCCACTATGCACCGGTGCCGAAGGGATCAATGATGCTAGTTCCTCGGTGCATCTTCCATTGTAATACCGGTAGAACAAGGATAGCATTCCCACCTGACTCCTGTTCTCTAAAGATTGCAATCCGTCTGTTAAGATGGGAGAATCTATCAAACGGACCGCCCGTTTCTGCACAGAGTCGAGGGTATTTTTCAGGTATTTTGGAGCTCCAGACCAGAGGTGGCTGCCCAATTCGTACATGATTTGTACAGGGTTAGCAGTTGTGCACTATTAAAGTATCTGCGGGCCCTATACAGTACGCCCAGTTTCTGGGAGGCTAACTTTACTCTGGCTTCGATGGAGCCCCCATACCTGAGCTGGTCACTTAGGGTTACACCAAGCATATCAATGGAGGGCCTGTTCGGAAGTTTGCTTCCGTTGAAAGAGATGAGATTTTCATTTCGATCCCTTTTAGACGTAATCAGACAAGATTGGGTCTTTGAAACATTAAATTCAACGAGATTATTTTTACCCCAAGAGAAAACACTCTCGAGGTAACCGTCCATTCTTTGCGTCAAAGCCCTACGAGCTCTTGGAGTTTGTGAGGCCTTTGGGGGCTTGTCAAACAAAAAGCTATCATGAACTGTATTGTCATCCGCAAAACAGTGAATTGGTGCACATGACAAAAGGTCGTTGATGTGCAACAAAAACAAAGTCGGAGACAGAACCGATCCCTGCGGGAAGCCAGCATTTATCGAGTGTGAGGCAGAGGTGAAACCATTGACTACCGTCTGAATCGACCTCTCCCTCAAGAAGTCGGCAATCCAAGTACACAAGGATGCGGGAAGTCCGTAAAAATGCAGTTTGTTGACAAGTCCTCGGTGCCAAACCCGGTCAAAGGCCTTGGAGATATCCAGTGCAACCGTTTGGGTCTCACCGAAACGTTCCAGGCATCGCCCCCAAACATGCGTCACATACGCGCAATGTTACAGATTTCAATCAGTGGACACCATTGACAAAATATTAAGTGATTCGATTTTGTGGCTTTAAATAAAATCGATCCCATTTAAGATACGTAATTAATGGGAACGAAATACAAAAATAACAGACATCATCAGAAAATCGAAATTTGAGTTGAAAGTAAAAGTGTATCATTTATCATCTTTCTGATACAATACTCAAATTATTCAGAAACACCACAAATCAATTATAATGCAGAAAAACTAGTTAAATAAACAAAAAATTACATATCATTGAAGAAGAAGATAACAATAATAGATAAATGAAACAATGTTATTTTTATTTTTATTTTAACTTTATGAGTAAAACCTCAAATTGTAATATTTAATTAAATGAAGACAATATAAGCGAAACTCAATCGAAAATCTGAAAACAGAAAAATCAGAAAAAGATATTGACACATCTGGGACATACATAAAGATAGCAGCCAATAGTATATGCGTTAAGAAAAATGAAGATAGTGTGGGTGGTTCTTAGTCGAAGTATGATACAGTTAAAAGTGACCGAATTGGATATCGACACGGTGGCGCAGTGGTTAGCGCGTTCGCCCGGTAAGCGAGAGGTCCTGGGTTCGTGTCCCAGATGTGTCAATATCTTTTTCTGATTTTTCTGTTTTCAGATTTTCGATTGAGTTTCGCTTATATTGTCTTCATTTAATTAAATGAAACAATGTTACTTTGTTTGAACCACTTGAGTATTTGTTTAAAGCCCACCGGTTTCGGAATGACCGTTCCTTCTTCAGGGCAAACTTATACGTATATATATAGGCGGAATTGATAAACGCGCACGTCCCGGTTAGACGAGAGATTCTGGTTTCGCGTCCCAGTTGCGACCATTATCTTTTTGTGTTTTTCTGTGTCTAGTTCTCTTTCGTATTTTCATTAAAATTATTATTGTTATCTTCTTCTTCATTTATATGTAATTTTTTTGTTTATTTCACTGATTTTTCTGCATTATAATTGATTTGTTGATGTTTCTGGGTAATTTGAGTATTGTACCAGATAGATGATAGATGATACGCTTTTACTTTTAACTGCGTATTCAATTCAAATTTCGATTTTCTGATGATGTCTATTTTTTTTGTATTTCTTTCCCATTACTTACGTATCTTAAATGAGACCAATCATTTAAAGCCACAAAATCGAATCACTTACATATTATCAAGTAGCTGACACGGCCACGCGTTGCTGTGGCTAATAAAACACAACGTCATCTACTGGATGGTTATCCAACATTTATAACCACCGCCGTCTTTGAGTTTATCGCGAAGAGATAGACAGATGCCGCGGAGGACATTAATTTATAATACGTAGAGATGGTGTGAAAGATTATAATAATGTGCATGAAATGCTTGGGGTAACTAAAGTATGTTAATAAGGATTAATATTGTATCCGTCTAAATAACTTTCGCAATGTACGTGACCATTTTTTTAGAAGATAGAATGGGTAAAGTATTCGTAAAAGATAGATATATACCTTCGCGGACTTTTTTGTAGATCTCTATAAAAGAGGAATATCCCACCATGCATTGTTTTGTTATATCCCAAAAGGATTAGGCAGCGTTTTCGATGTAAGCTACCAGGCGGCTTGACTTTTTCCGACACTTCTAACAATTATCGTTATGCTTCAACACTTCTAACAATTATCGTTATGCTTCAAGCAATTTACACAAATCCTTAACAAATTACATATCTTAACCTTCCTCACAAAACACTCTATCTATTGGTGTAGAAAACCGCATGGAAATCCGTTCAGTTGTTTTCGAGTTTATCGCGAACAGACAGACAGACACAGACGACGCGGGAGACTTTAATTTATAATAATATGTTGAGATGTAGAGATATGTAGAGAAGAGATAGTGTCCACTGGTTGAAATCTATATCCTTGCACCTTATAATATGGGTAAGTGGGAGTAAGTGAAGTTTGACTCCGGGGGTACTAAAAAATTTAATACCGTCCCTACATAATTCTCACATCTCTCGGGTCTGGCTCGCCTGAATAATTACTAAATACTATATACTAGGAGCCTTGCCACGTGAGCCAGTGCGAGCGGTGGATTTACATATTATGTTACTTCTCCTTATTAATAGAAAACCGCACCGGTATGGAGGGCGATTTACAAAATTACCACAGACTACGATTTACTTTCGGAATTGGAGACATTTATTCAGCGTCCCATTAGAGAACCTGCACAGAAAGAGCAGACGTTCTAAAAATGCTTGCATTTTTTTTTTACATGAACTCCACACAGGAGGCCCCGAGGAAAATAATTTCCGTCAGTCAGGCCAATATCATCTTTGGGGATGCTGTGTGGTGGGTTTTTTTTAAGGAAAGGAAGGAGAGGAGAGTTCTGGGAAGGAAAGGGGTTTAAGGGGTGGGTAGGAATCTGGGGTTCAGTATGTCCTGGTCATCCGTCTCCAAGACCTATACAAACCTCACCCCATGAACCCGGGCACCCCTGCTAAATCACCAAACGTAGCGAACCACTTGGGGTGACCTATGGCAGAGGTGTTGCCGCCTCCCAAATTGCATGAATCTTTTAAAAAATATTTTTTGTAGTGAATGCCGACAAAAAGAGTTTCAACTGCTGCCAAACATCAGTGAGACTATGGCATCCCCAATTGGGGTATGTTGTGAGGCTAAATTAAAGTTGGAAGGGGAAGGATATTGGGAATAGGAAAGGGGAGAAGCACCTGGCTATTCAGATCTAGTCACCAAACACGGCTAAAGCCATTTCAAGCAACGTTTCAATTCGGAGTGGTAGTTTTACACCAAGGCGATACTGAGAGTATATTTTACTCTGGAACTTACCAATACGCAATATACCTCATATTATTTAAACGATTAAATTGTGATAACGGAATTTGTACCCGCGACCTCTGGATCGGTAGTGGAGAGCCTTGCACCGTGCATGGTTGTTTTTTAAATTATTAATTTAGCAGTCAGATAAGTGAGAAAGTATGTCTTTCTTTTCGAGATGCTGGCAAGTTAAAGGAAGGGAGAGTTTCGTATGTGCTTAGTAACGAGTTGAACATTTGGCCCCGGATTTCTGTTCATGATCGATTCCATCAAATATATCGATCTCTGCATCAGACGACAGCTGGCCGAGAAGCTGCTGTGCTTCAGTTCGGAGACGGCAGGACTCGGGAACGGGGGTGACATGCATCTCACCAACAGTTGAAAATAGCGGACCTCGGACACTTTACGAAATAAGCTACTTTATTATTTTGGTTTACAAAATAACCAATAGGTATAATACTTTGTCATGATGTTAAAACGACATGGCGCCCAACCTTTTATTAACCTACACCAGCCAGCGGCCGAAAATCCACATGTCGTCGAACGATGTCCTTACGATCGTACATGGCGGTTCCAATAAGAAATATTAATTATTCTCCGTACCAGCTTTTTAAAATTATAACTAATTATCGATTTTATTTCATTCCAAATTTGCTTTAATTTATATCTACATCCAAAAATGCTGAAAGGCGTGATAATGAAAATATTAAAATAATGTACTTTTTGTAATTATTTTTTTATCATAAGTATTTATCATTTTTCAATAATGTCTAAGCAAAATAAGAATGTAAAAAAATCTGAAATACATTAGTTTGTAAGTGCGCAAATAAATACACAAATGGACCAATTTTCGTCAAGAAACACATGTACGTATATTTTTTTAATGATTTTATTTAAACTAAAATTAAAATTCTGAAAAATACGATAATGTATTGATTTATTTTACTGCATGATTATATGATTTGAAATGCGTGTGGTAGAACACAAAATATTTTTTTTAAATTTAACAAATCTGCCAACGACCTATGTTATAGCCTTATTCTACTAAAAATGAACATTTTTTCTCAAAATTTAAAACATACGTTTACTAAATAAAAGAACAATCTTTCGAAATCAATTTATATTTTTTGTGGAAAAGAGTCAATAGTCTAAAATCTGATTTAAAAATGACATATTTCTGGTTTTCTCTGGTTGTACCCTCTTAATTAATATTGATTTGTGATAATTTGACTTCATGACATTTACTTAGATTAATTAACCAAGAAAGGTATCTTTGAGCTTCTTTTACACCCTGTTGGAGTCAGATTAAATAACATTGTCATTAAATCAGTCCTATTTATCTCTAGAAAATAATAAATAAACTTTATGTTATTTAAATTACCCAACCTCTTTCACTTCTTGTCGTTTTATAGGATTGCCTTTCACACTATCAATAAATAAAATGATTCCATTACAGCTTTAATAAATAAGAATAAAACTTTTGACACCGTTCCCCATAAGGATCGCTACCTGTACGGTATACGTTGTGCGGCGAGGACCGCGCTTTACCTTGCACGATCTTAAAGTAAATTGCGTTAACCATGAAGCCATGGTAAGACTCATAGCTCCGTAAAACACCCTGTGAACCTTTGTTATACCTATATATTAACAAATCATTTCATTATTCCTTCATATACGAGAGTCATATTATCAACTAAAACATATTTGATGTTAAAATATAGTAGATGCAAAAACATATACGACAGTTTTACGGTTACTATTTTTCTTACGTTATCATGACCAATAACACCGGTGATCGTAGCATGACTTCATAAATAATAACGATAATAATAATTTATTCCAAAAGGTATGCAAGGGTCGTACAAATACAAACATGCTGAAAGCAATACGTAAAATAAAATTTAAACCTGAATTATAAATAGTATATGCATATCATTTATTTATTTTATATCCACGGTATAAATGTACCATAAAAAATAAAAACGCATTTTGTTGCAGTTAAATAAAAGCATAAACTAACACTACAATTACATATTTTTAAATAATAATTTGTTATTTGATCCAATTAATAATTTCCGTCATTTAACTCTAAAATCAATAAGGGCGTAGGTAATAAAACTAGAAGCAATGAAATTTTTCATCATAAGTACCTACCTATCTAGAAATAATATAAATGTATCGTTTGTTAGTGGTATAAACACAGTTTGATAATGTCTTCAAAAGGCGAAACAGCTGTCACGCTGAATTATAATTACATAGCAGAAATTTTTTAATATAATATTATTTGTTCATACGAAGCAGATACTTTGTGATGTGACATTATAAATTAAAATAAAACAATAACTTTTTAAATACACTTTTATTATCTACATTTTATGCCAACCGGTTTCACTACTTGTAACGCTCTGTCGTGGTGTCAACAATCTACCCACAAGTGATGTACCCAGTTATATGCACAGTGCGTTAAGGCCCGGCATCCGCGCTCAAAAAGAAGAAGATGAAGAGATATATGTAATTACGAATGTTAGAGGTGCGCGCTAATATTTAAAACGATAACATCAATGCGAAAATCGTGAAAATGTTTATTAAAGCACGACTCGTTTAAAATCTCTTGGAAGGCATTTTAAGTAGGTACCTATCATTTAAAGAAACACTGTGAATTTTCTCATAACTTTAACTTGTAAATTAACTGAAACAAACGTGTTTATAATAATTTTCGGAGCATACTTTGTGATTTTTTTCTATCGAGGGAATTTCATATAATTTGCGTTTCGGCGTGGAACGCGTCTAGATATCATCTTAAAAAATAACACATATTTTTTTATGAGCTTAAAATCTTCAAATGTTTAAGGGAGATATGTAAGAAATCGGTAGAAATTCGGGTAGTGGCGGCTTAAGTTGTAGTTTGTTTGGTCGTTTGGTGCCGTAAAAAACCACATCATTTCACATACACACCTACTCGTACTTCTTGAACAAGAAGTATCGTTCGTATCGTATTGTTAGTCTTAAAATTAACTCATCAATGGGCATATTTTATAATAAGTACCTCTTTAGAAGTAATATAAATATTATATCGTTTGTAAGAGGCGTAACCACAGTGTGATTCTTCAGTAGATGAAAACTGTTTTCATAAATTGTATACATAAAAGAAAAAAGAGCATATAAACATTCATTGAAATTGAATT
This sequence comes from Limnephilus rhombicus, assembly GCA_929108145.2. NCBI lineage: Eukaryota > Metazoa > Arthropoda > Insecta > Trichoptera > Limnephilidae > Limnephilus > Limnephilus rhombicus. The sequence continues at coordinate 46,762,909 of OV815273.1, read as the reverse complement.
TCATCCTAAAAACATAGCGGTTTCAATAAATTCTACTAAACTCCTTTATATAACAAATGGACCGCTTTTATCTTAAACGATATCCCAAAACTGGTTCAACTCTGGAACACCGCGAAGGGTTTGAGTGAGAATGGGAAGAAAGGTGGGGAAATTAGCAACTATTTACCGCCGATGGAATGGAACACTGAACATGAATTTAATGAATCTGCGTAATAAATGCTTATTGCAAATAAGGTTTTCCTTCTATAATGGTTACATCAGGTAATATTATGTTCGTTATTTTATATGGCCCACATAATTTCTCGACTATGTTATCTCTAATTCAAAAGTTTTTTTGGTGATAAGAGTTTAAAAATATTACATTTAAATGACTCGGTATATAATAATCTTTATTCCAGGATGTGGGGAGGATAGTGCAATCCCACACGTCCCATATACATATTTATATATTTACACAGTAAAGAAACAAGAACATAAATAGAAAAAAAAATGATAATCAATAATAACAAAAATAAATAATCAATTATTATGCAGGGCGTGATCTTAAGTGCGCTCGGGCCCATCGCTCACTCGGGAGTGGCGCTTGGTGTTGGAAGGCTGTGGTCACCAACGTATTGTCGGAGGCCATTAGCCGCATCCTGGCTCCAGTGACCCGGTGTCTCATCAGGCTGGCGAATCCATGGAGTCCTAATTCTGTGAACATTGTTGAAGCGCTGCTATACCTTCTGAATCCAAATATGATTATATTGGATCCGGAGACGTTCCATTGAGCTTACTCGGTATTGACACCATGTTTCACTTGTATTCAGGCTAGTGCAGAATGCATTGAATAATGTTTTTTTTTAACATTATTGCTGCATCGGAAGAATCTTCGGGCAATCATATTTGACAAAACACTGATATTTCTCCTTTGTCGTTCAATATCACCATCATCCGAGAGGTCTTCAGTGATGATGTGCCCCAAGTATTGTATTTTTCAGCCTTTCTTGAAATATTTGGGTTTGTTTATGGACAAAACTATTTATTTATATTCATATTAAATGTGTACGGGCGCAAACAATTAATTTACCTTAATATTTTAAAGCGGAACGTGCAAAAAGTATTAAAAACCTAAAATAATTTTATTGGAGCCATCTGTGAATCCATAGATTATAACGTGCGTGACGTTTAACGATTTTATTATAAAAAGCACAGACCTTTAAAAAATCACTGGGTATTATATTGGAAATTAAAATACTTCCGATTAAAATAATTTTCTATGAAAGAATTATAGGTAGTCTGAATTTGTTCAAACAAACAGTTACAATTTTGAAATTGATACTCAATTAATATACATCCGAGTTAATTGAACCAATCTTAAAAACAGACACAACCGAAGTGAGTATTTTTGATGACATAGCATTAAAGCATCTAGCACAAGCTTGGTGGAAATTGAAATATAACTAACTTAAATTCAGGCGTTTTTTAGAACAAAAATTTTCCGTAATGTAAATTGTATAAGTACTAAAAATCTACTGCGAAAGCCTCTTTAATCAAACAATAAATTGAAACGTGATTGCGAATAACATTTACAAAAATACAAAAACAAAAAATCGTTCCACGTTCATTGAAAGGAAAAATAATTGAACATAAATTATTCATGGAGAATTAAAGTTGAACTGGCTTCCGGTAACATTATCGAAGAAATAAAGTTTTTTCACGACACAAAAAGAACATTCCAATACACATCTTGGGGACGTTTTCATTAACATTTCGTGCCTGCGTTTCTTCAGGAAATTCTAAAATGCAAACTTCGGGGTGATATCTGGTTTTGACGTTCTTCTTTTCTGGGCCAGTAGAATTCACAGATTACAGATAAAATCCGGGAAAGTTCCAGATGAGAGTGAGGAGATTGAAGTAAGACGGATTCACAGCAAACTCGTGTGAAGTTTCAACATGGAACTTTGCATAAGCGGAGATTCTAAACTTTAATGTTCTTAATACGCTTCTTTCCTCCCTTTTCCTTCCAACTTTGGGGTTCAAGGAGCTGTTTTTAAAGCCCTTCACTGTATTCAACCGGAGACACATAACACTTATACTTTTCAGTGTTCCTTGTCAACGCGTCGTTACATTTATACTAACGTTTTCATTTGCCGCTGGGTGGAAATTCACCCTTGCATTTCACGTTATAATTGAAATGACGCAGTAAAGTTCCGCAAAGAACTTTACGAAATAATTATTTCCTTCCACCCATTTCATGAGATACTTTTCGGAAGCCCAAGAAAAATTAAAGAAAAACGGTGGTTTTAGTTTACACAAATTAGAGAGTTAAAAATTCTTTAATATAGTAACGATCCGTCATTATCGTTATTTGTTTTTGGGGTATTATGCCGTGTTGCGCTACCTCCTTCTTTAGCCAACGTTTCGGACATCGTTGCAGTGTCCATCATCTGGGCAGATCTGGCAGACACATCTACCGAATCTGCCGGATCTGCCCTGATGATGGACACTGCAACGATGTCCGAAACGATGGCTAAAGAAGGAGGTAGGGCAACACGGCATAACACCCCAAAAACAAACAACGAAAATGCTTTTGTCCGTTAAAATCTTAAAATTTATCCGATCCGTCATCAGTTTTTTTCGTTTATTCTGTATAATTTTGTTTGTGTATAATGAGTATCAAATTATAGTTATAAAATGGCAAATTAAATACCATGAAACAAAAATTTTAACTTGCAAGTCACAAAATATTTGAGCTGCTTTGCTACCGAATATCATCAACATTTTGTCAAATAACATCACTGAACGCTGTCAAAATGAGGATTAGACTCCCGTCAGCTTTCAGGCAGTCGACGCGCGACGTCTTGAAAATAGATAATATTTTGTTACCCTTCCACAAGATTTTCTCTTTTACTTGAAATTCCACCTACATTTTAAATTCTCCACCAGGAGAGCACAAGTGGCTAGGAGAATCAGAAGGAAGTTTGTGATGGGGTGCGACCTAAAACATCTTGAGTTTAGGCGGGGTGCGGTACGCCTAACTTTATATGCCACCGCAAATTCTTAATTGAATTTGGGTAGATTGGTTGTAAGAGATTGCTCCGTTTCGTTTTACCGGAAACGGGCAATATGGGAAACCTTTTTCTTCGGTTAAATCAATGTTGAATATTGAATAATACTGTGCTATATGTTTAGAGAACTTTGGGAAAGGTTTTGGTTTTGACGAACCGAAAAAAAACCTTTTTTCGTGGTGAAAAATCTCAATATTTATCTATGTGCCTGTAGAGGACAGGTGGGTTAGATTTGATTTTTGCACACTAGGGGTGGGTTTCTTCATTTACCGAGAATGCTAAATGCAATGCTAATTGACCTTCAGAGATTTTATTTTCATAATAACAATCTGTCTTAAGGTGAATATTTTTGTAAAGAAATATTAGATTATTTTACAATTTGGGAGGCGGGTACGGGTACCGTCGTCGCCCCGGAACCATTGGAACCATTTATTAGATAATCAACACCTCGGCCATAGTTCAGTGGTTCGCTAAGTTTGATGACTTAGCAGGGGTACCAGGGTTCATGGGGTGAGGTATGTCCGGGTCTTGGCTGCGGATCTGTATGTCAACCAACTTTGTGGCAGGATGGATCGGGAGAGACTGGTTGAGGGAGACTTTTTGATCCCTCCAGCAGGACTCTCTCGGGACATCGCCTTACACCGCAATGGAGGGATGTCACTCCTGGAGACAGACCCCCACATTCCTACCCACCCCTCATACATTTTTCTTTCCCAGAAGTCCCTCTCTATCCTTTCCTAAAAATACTCTCCACGCAGCAACCGTAAAGATGGCATAGTTCTTAGTGCTTCCTGTGTGGAGCTAATGTAAAAAAACATATCTCAACAAACTCCATGAAAGTGAACAACTTATATCTATTATATATATCAGATGGTTGGAGAACATTTATCATCATCACGTTTTAAAAAAATCAACATTTCAACATGTCACAAACCGTGTTTCTGTTGGATTTCTGAGCACTAAAAGTATAAATCAAAATAATTTTCATTTGTGTTTGCTTACTCCGACTGCGAATAATTTAAAAAGTATTCTAATGGATTTCGTCCCACTTCGGTCTTGAGTGGGACTCTTCAAAACAAGGGCGCGTCCCTGTGAAATGTAACTTACGTTCGTTCCATCCCTGTTCCCAGGCTCATTAATCTGTGTCTGAATCGTCAGCCGCGCGGGAAATCCCCGTTCACGCGGGAATTCGAAACTCGCGCGGGAATTAGTATCGGGCGCCATCTAGCGACAGAACACATTCCATCGAAAGCGCTAATGATACGGATTGGTATAACGAAAAATACATCGAGTACACAGAAATGTTTTTTCTATTTTAGAATACAACAATGAAATAAGTAAAAATTTTTTTCAAAAAACTTTGCAACAATACATGTTACATTTATGATTCTCAGAAATGTTTACTACACTACTTCTTCTTGTTCTTTCGTATGGTGGGGGATCAGATTCAGAGAGGGGGATTCGTTGACCACATGTCTGCACCGCACCGCATTCACACATCGCCGACTCTTTAAGGCCTCATCTATGCATCATGTGGGCACAACGGCTATGGGAGCACCATATCCTATTGATGGCGGTCCACAGTTTGCGAGCATAAATATACCAAACCACCCACCTTTGCGAGGCAATGAGAACCAAGGATTTGTCTCTAAGTGGGGTCTTGAACGAGATGGGCGTTTTTGACGTTGGCCGATTACCACTCAAGTTTCCACCTATCTTCTGGGGTGAGAGATGATCGAAGGAGTCTTTCTCCTACTGTCCAGAAGGGTTTTAGAGATACACTACAGATAGATTTTAGAGATACACTACAGATAGATTTCATTGATTTGTAAAACTTTTGTTTTTGTTATACGTATTTATGGCGTATATCTTACTACCGACCCAGCTAAGCTGAAATAATTATTGTCGTATAAATAGATATTTCAAATCGTAGTAGCTCGTCATCGAAATAATTTAAAAAACAGAAAATAGTACCTAATAATTTAATTAAATTATCAAAGAAAGCAAACACTTTGTGGCTTGACATTTTTATTTTATTTTACATTAACTCCACACAGGAGGCCCTGAGGAAAATAATTTCACTCAGGGCCTACGTCATCTTTGAAGATGCTGTGTGGAGGGTCTTTTTGAGGAAAGGAAGGAGTGAACATGGGTCTTGAAGAGACCCATGTTGTAGGAGGGAGGAAACACAGAGGCCGGCAAATCGTTCCACAGCCGAGCCGTTGAACTCAAGAACGAGTCATAGAAACGACCCGTTCTCATGTGAGTAATGTCAACCGTGTACAAATTTTGGGCGCGTGTTTAGCGTGTTTCCCGACTATGCACCGGTGCCGAGGGGATCAATGATGCTAGTTCCTCGGAGCATCTTTCATTCTAATACCGGTAGAACAAGGACAGCATTCCCACCTGACGCCTATGCTCTAAAGATTGCAGTCCGTATGTTAAGATGGGAGAATCTATCAAACGTATCGCCCGTTTCTGCACAGAGTCAAGGGTTTTTTTAGGTATTTTGGAGCTCTAGACCAGAGGTGGCTGCCGAATTCAACAGTGGGGCGCACTTGCGATTTGTACAGGGTTAGCAGTTGGGTACTATTAAAGTATCTGCGGGCCCTGTACAGTACACCCAGTTTCTGACATTATACAGAATGAAACAAGTTCCTTGTTTAAAACCACTTTATCTTGATATATATTTGTCGACCGATTTCGGTTGACCTCAACCTTCCTCAGGACAATAAACATATAAACTAAATGTCAGTACAGAGTTAAGTTTATTATGTAAACACAATATAAAGACAAAGCATATAATAGAGGGAGAGAGCATCAAAGACTGGTTGGTGGAGGGTTAGGAGGAGGAGTCAAGGGAGGGTGGGGTTGGGGGTTACATAGGGAGAAAGGGATTAATTTTAAAATCGGACTGTTGGTTAATTCTAATTTGTTTAAAATTTGGCAATTATTTTTCTCTGATTAGGGTGTATTCATATTTATGTGTGCTACTTGGACTTCTGTATTTGTATTAAAGGTATGGTCAGTATCTATGTGTTTCGGGAACAATGTTCACATCATCAGAGTGAACATAGTGTACATTTACTAACATTGTTCACGAAACATGTAGATTGTGCATATTTAAATAAAGTGATGGAAACTAAGTTGTTCGTCTTTTAAAATAGTACCTAATAGCAATGACGTTACATAGGTACTATATTAGACGAAGGGTAGAAATCTCAAAGTGGGAAGACAAAGTGGGAAGACAAAGGCAAGACAATTGCACCGGTCTCTATATCTAGTACTTTAGTACTAAACTGCTACGCGTCGAGTGAGGTTGCGTCTTACCAGCACTTACCAGTAAGTAAATTGCATTTTAAAAAGTGCCAAAATGCCCTTCTGTGTGACGAGAAAATGTTTCAATTACACGGCAAATAATAGTAAAGGCGAAGGAATAATATTTCATTTGTAAGTACATGCAAATTAGTTATTATTATCGATTATTATCAATATTACTATTAATTTTCATGTTTCCCGCTCATGGTTTTACACGTCATTAGAGAAAATTCAAGCCCTACTAAAGTAAAGGGTCTGGACGCGCAACAGCCAAATTTCTGTTGCTAAGTAAACTTTACTGTTTTAAAGTAGACTAATCAGCCTAAACACTCGTTTATTTGTTTGTTTGTGGTAAAACAACACATAAATCAGTAGTTCCAACAAGTATTGATGACAATCGCCACCATTTGAAAACTGTCGTTGCCCTATTGTATTTATTGTATAGCTCGACATATCAAACTCAGACAGGCAGCCGGACCTTTTATTCTAGTGGGCCTCAAGAAAAGGAGACAGCGAACGTTCCATCAAAAAGTGACAAGCAATACGCCGCCCGCTCATATATCCATGTCATTCATACACACACATTATTTGATTGTCTATCTTTATCACACGGGAATAAACTTTTGAATTAAGAAATTATACTGAAAAACGCTGAAAACAAAAGAGTGTTCCTTACTTTCCACATTATATTGTGAGTATATGAGAACTATTTATTTATATAACGTCATTGACTAATAGTTGATGAAAAATTATATATGGATTACAGCTGAACAAATTTTATGACGCCGGAGCTTACCAACAGTTAAGGCTCCATAGAAAGCATTAAAAAATAAGTAGAAGATGGTTTGAAACGGAGATGTGTGAATACGAATGTCAGAGGGAGCGCGTTAATATAAAAAAACTATTATAATTAAACGAAAATTGTGAAAGTATTTAATAAAATACAACTTGTTTAAAATAAAGCAAAAATCCCTCATGAAATGTCTAAGGTAGCATTTAGAGATACGCTGTAATTTTTTTCACGCCTATAATGTGTTAAATTAAAGAACATAACATGTTTTTAATAATTTTAGGATCAAACTTTGCGATTAATTTCTATCGAGTGAATTTCATATAAATATCGTTTCGATATTATTGATATTATCTTAAAAAATAACGTATATTAAAGTTCTTAAAAACTTTATTTGTTCATGGGAAATGTGTTATAAATCGGCAGAAGTTTGGTATGCGATCTATATATCTATGAGTCTTCTTTTAGAGGGTTTGAATTTTCTTTAACAATTTAGTTATATTAAAACACACACCTAAAACTCCCTTAAAACTCCATCTTCCCTTAGAGTCGATTAAATCCCATACTCCATTTTTTAAAAGCCCGTGTTTTTTTCCAATAACATTTTGTTATCGGTCGTAGCAGCTAAGTTAAAGGTTTAGTTGCTCATCGTATAATAATTGACATTTTTGCTACGATAAAGCTTCTGCCAGGCTCCGTCGGGGGCCTTAAGTTGCCATAAAGAAAGGAAAAGGAAGAGGGAGAAGGAAAAAGGAAAAAGAAAAAAAGGAAAGGGCAAGGAAAACTCCGACAACATCCCGCCTAAACCCTCACGCAAAAAGTTAAATGTTATTACTCCCAATGTCAATTAACATTCTCTAATATAATATTATGTCCTTACATATGAAATTGGCGTTTTGCCGTACTGGCAACTTTGGTCTCAAATAATATCTTCTCTTTGATTAGGAATTCCAAATTCAAATTTATACAGCTATTTACTCATGTATTTGTGTTTCGAAAATTATAATTCATTTTTTATTTCCTTAATTGTTTTTTTTTCTTTGCGTCACTTAGTTTAAAAAATGGAAAACTTGAAATATCGCGTTATTTACGAGTACGAGTTCCACCGTGGTACCAGTGCTGCAGAAACCGATCGAAGGATTAATGATGTGTATGGCAACGGTGCCGCAAAAGAAAACACAGTGCGTTTTTGGTTCCAACGTTTTCGTTCTGGAAATTTCGACCTGCAGAACAAGCCCCGTGGACGGCCGGAGACCAAAGTTGATAATGAAGAATTGAAGGCTATTGTGGAAGCGGATCCATCGCAAACCATGTCCGAGTTAGGTGCAGGCTGCTGTGTTAGTGATAAAATTGTTTTAATCCACTTGAAGCAAATTGGGAAGGTGAAAAAGCTTGAAAGGTGGGTACCTCACGAATTGAGTGAAGCAAATCAACAAACGCGCGTTGACCGCTAGACCACACACTGCACAATAGACGGCTACCAAATTAGAGGAGCTTCAATTGGAATGTCTAAGACATCCACCGTACTCTCCGGACCTTGCCCCAACAGATCACCATTTTTTTCGAAATTTGGATAACTTCTTGCAAGGGAAAAAATTGAACTCCGATGGGGCAGTCCAAACCGCCTACAAAGATTTTATTGATTCCCGTCCGAATGGTTTTTTTAGTAAAGGGATCGATGAACTACCTATGAGATGGCAAAAATGCATAGATTGCAATGGTACATACTTTGATTAAATAAATATATTATATTTAAAAAATCGACTATATGTTCATCCCATACAAAATGCCAATTTCATATGTAAAGACCTAATATTAATAAGACACCTACAAAATTTTGCTAATAAAGATTCAATACCTAATTAATTATAATTTAGAAGCAGAATGCCTCGGTTGGATCCACTACATTATAAAACTGATTCAAAAGTAACGAGATTTTCCAATATTCTAAATTGTTAAGTCAATTCCAAGACAAATTGAAAGTAGCGACGTAATTATTCACAAAGCGTTCAAATTTGACACAATTTTGAGATAAATGCGTCAAACAATTGTGAAGAGGTTATTCAACAAATATAAAGCAGAAATGAGATTACCATTTTATAGAATCGGAGAAAATACAACATTTTATTTCTCTCGGAATTACAAACGCACTGCTAAATTATTTTCCAAGACGAGGAAGTATGGATCCCCCAATCTTTGTTTTTTACAAGTTTTTACTTTATTTTAATTTTTGGTAACTGGTTGAGGTATCGCAATGGCAACTAATAACAATTACATAAGGTTCATTGTGTACAGGGGTACTGACATATTTATTGAATCAATTTTATACTTTATCCTCTTCAACTTTATCCGTTACCGGTTTCACTCTATCAAGGTCATTTTCAGAGTGGTAGGTACACCTTTTTTTAAACTATGGTAGGAGACACGTAGAGGTATAAATATTTTGAAGTTTTTTCATTAACATTAATACGTTAATTCTGTATTCCGACGAACCTAACCCTACCGAACTTTTTTTTACTTTAGAGTGTTTCTGTCAACAGCGTCCAGTCTCCGTGAGACGTATGACGCATGGGCTAGAAAAGTAAGAACAAGTAGCAAGCAATGATTGAACACTAACGGAAATGTCCGAATATTCACAAATGTTTTAATACACTTTTTTGTCCTTTTGAAGGTCAATTTAATTATTTGCTATATGGAGTGATCTTTAAGCATTGAGTGGACTTAATGGAGCGCGGAGCGGGTTGATGGCATGTACGTCTACTATAAATACATCAGAGTTTTCTATTTTCCAGAAATGGGAAATAAAAATTGTCTACGAATTATTGGTCCTTTTTACAACGGCGCGCGCAGAGCTCGCTTCGTAATACACATACCCGAGAATCCTACGTCAAGTGAAAAGGGTTTGGCTTGTTTGCAAAAACCGAATATTGTGTTACAGTATTTAGTTTAGAAACTTTTACAAATTTTGTAAATTTTTGTGTAAATTTTTGTGTAATTTTGTAAATGTGTAATTTACCACCTCACTCATTTTTGCAGCGGCATGCAACCCGATTTGAGACGGCTCGATTAAAAATGAACATTCTGACACTGCGCAGAAAAACTCACAATGGACTGCGCTGCAAACCATTAGGTACCTCGCTAGCGAGCTTTATTTTTCTGCGCAGGGTATGGTTATCGGTTAACCCTTCACGGCGCGGAGCGCGACGGTCAGAATTCAGAATACAAAGGGCGTTGGGGATTTTTCAAGAAATGCTGGAACCCCCTGGTGCCAAAATGATAGTCAAGTGGGTTGCCTCCAGCTCGTCTAAATGATACTGAGATTTTGCGTTAGGGTACGTCTATTCCTTTCTTGGTTTGTGGTATGGACTTAACTAATTGCGAAGGCTATTAGTGCAAACAGCCTGCGTTCTTGATCGTATTCATTACGTTTACATCGGTATTGAATTATTGGGTGAAATGCAGATCCCGCCAATGTGGGGGATTTTAATAAAAATGCACTTTCTAGATGAGAAAAGTGTGGAAAAGTTGAATAAAAAATAAATTAAGGTGCGCTTGGCAAAATTGAGGGAGATACAGCCGTTTAAAGAATGAATAAAATGACACTTCGTGAACTTATACTACGCTATTTTGTTACTATTATGTTGGTATCTCAGACTTGATTTTAACGAAGGTTGATACGATTGTAGCCAACTTCGTGTGATATATAATAAGGCGCATAATTATGAAAAACAGAATTAATAATGGTCACAAACCATGTTACACAAACCTGGCGTAGCCGCTAAAGTACTTGAAAACTGGGATGTTTTTCTTGCGTTGACGCGAGTAGGCGTTATAAAGGGACACAAACCATGTTTAGCGTAGTCTTAGGTTCGGTTACTTTAATTTGGAAGGTGATAAACAGTTTAAAAAATCGTTGAAAATAAGTCCGCTAGAAAAATTTCATAATTACGCGTCTCATCTATCACATGAAGTTAGCTACAATCGTATCAACCTTCGTTAATAGCAAGTCTGAGATACCAACATAATAGTAACAAAATGGCGTAGTTTAAGTTCACGAAGTGTCATTTTATTCATTCTTTAAACGGCTGTATCTCCCTCAATTTTGCCAAGCGCACCTTAATTTCTTTTTTATTCAACTTTTCCACACTTTTCTCATCTAGAAAGTGCATTTTTATTAAAATCCCCCACATTGGCGGGATCTGCATTCCTCCCGAATTATTTCCTAATTTCTACCGCAATCGGTCCACTGCGGTTTTAAGCAGTTGAGCATTAGACGTGGGCAAAATTGAATGACCGAATTAAATGAATAAATTCAATCTTGTGACACACTCAATCTAATTCTCAATTTCAAAAGGAATTGATTCTTCATTCCTTATCTTTGGCCTTGCATCCTACGATTTTTAATGACACCATACATTTTTAATTTCCATTTATTTTACTGTTAAATTATTTCAATGAATAATGTGTTCTGTAAACGATTTAAATATTATATTGTTTCATAGGTATTTAAATATTATTAAACGGGCCGCGCGCCGCGAAGTGGTCGACGGACGGTATTGTGAACGACTCGCCTATTACGATTGTATTCCGCTACCGCCGCGCCGCCATTCTAAAAACACCCGAACATCATCAAAGTCCATGTCCCAAAATGGCCAAAACGCGGCCGCGATTCATCCGGGTCGCCCGAGCATCTCTTTCACGCAAGGAATTAATCATTTATCCTAATCAATAGTCCTAAGGTCCCCGCCGTCCCAGGTCCGTGTTCAATGTCCGCGTCCCAGGTATCTAGTCTGTCGAAATCGAGATTGTCCGATTCCGACAGACAGAGGAATTAAAACAAAAGTCTTTTTCACTTGTGACGTCATGGTCTTTTGTAAATCTCAGACCTAGAAATGACGTCAGGCGTCATCGTCACATCAATGTCACGATATGTCCCAAACGCATCCCAGTCCTAGGTCCGCAGCTGGCGAGTAAATCAAGTCACTGCTAGGTAAGACACAAAACATTAGTCAAAAGTTACTAATTCATTCCTCAATGCCAGCCCTTAATCCGTCCGCGCGGTTCATTTATTCCCCCGCGCGCCAAGCCGTCAATTTCATTACATATTTAGTCGAAAACTTTCGACTTTGAATTTGAACATCGGCTAGAAAAGTGAGAAGCTAAAATGATGCTTATCTGTTTTTTGGTACGTACGAAAGATATTGTACCTACCTACTTTTAGACGTAGATCTTGGGTCGATATAATACGTAAATTTGCAGATATTAAAAGGCCAATTAGCTGTGGTTAGCTGTCATAAAATACTCATCTTAATGTTAAAATGTATGTTTATATTAGATCACGTGAAATGGAACAAAATTATAAGTTTAATAAATAAAATAAAATCAATAAAATTTTAAGGGTGAAACGAAAACTTGTATAATTTTAAGATATAATTACTAGCAATAAATACATTTTACATACGAAAAATTACAACACTAAAAAAAGACAAACAATATAGGATTTAGCCTGCGAGATAATGAGATAGAATGATCGGTCTCCTCTTTGTGTGGTGTTTCGTAGCCTATTGGTCTCCTCTTTGTGCGGTGCTTCGTAGCCTCCCCACTCATTGTGATTTTGAAAGCCGATGAAACGAAAAAGCGACACTAAAAAGAGTCAAACACCTTAATCTATAGGTTTTAACCTGCGAGATAATGAGATAGAATAATCGGTCTCCTCTTTGTGCGGTGTTCCGTAGCCTATTGGTCTCCTCTTTGTGCGGTGCTTCGTAGCCTCCCCGCTCATTGTGATTTGAAAACCGATGAAACGAAAAAGCGACACTAAAAAGAGTCAAACACATTAATCTATAGGTTTTAGCGAGATAATCAGATAAAATAATCGGTCTCCTCTTTGTGCGATGCTTGGTAGCCTATCAGTCTCCTCTTTCGCGGTACTCCGGGTACTCCGTGGCCTCCCGGTCTCGTGTGCGGTGTTAGCCTCCCCATTTTTTTTTTTTTTTTTGGGATTTAATTGAATTAAAGGAATGAATTAAAGGAATCAATTCAAAAGACCATGGGAATCAGACTGAATCGATTCACTCCTGGGAATCATTCTGCCCACGTCTATTGAGCATACATGAGAAAGACATTTTTCTTTTAAATTACAATAATTTGAGATAGGTTATTTTAATGAAGAAATTGTACAGTATTACACCAGAGAAAGTGTGAGTAAATTTACGATTATTACGACTGTTCGCACGCAAACTGACGTTTGTTGATTCGTTGTTTGGAAAAGTCGAAAAAGCAAAGGGGATGGCTCTGCAGGAAATTATCTGATTGGATGTGGCCTTCATTTCCGGCTTTTGCGCGCTGTTTCACGCCACCGGATATAAAACACGCAACATATCCAAGATTATTTAATGGATCTTCTTTTTAAGTCCTTTTTGTAAATTATTTCAATGGGCGAGCGGACGATAAAAAAAGATTCATTGCAGTGCGATAAAAAATAGAAAACATTTTGGGAGAAATAAAAGCGGAACGTCAGGGAAGATTTAACCGATAGTGGCAGTTAGACGGAGGGGAACATGAGAAACGAACACTTAAATTAAATATACAATTAAATGTGATTTGACCCACGATTAGATATTTATATTTCCAGAAAGCAAACAATCAGGACTTTCGTAATCAAAATTCTATCGTTCTTATTACTAACATATTATATTCAATCATGAATTCCGTTTTTGTTTTTTGTTTTTATTAACAAAGGTAAATTTGGATTGCAGTACGTAGATACGTATGTAGTAGAGAAGAAAAAAACACAAATCGGTATTTCCAAAGAAGCAATAGGCATAAGATTTGGGAGGAGGGAAGGGATTGTAGGAACAGATTCGTTAAAGCACGGATCTTGATGAAGCCCGGATAAAGTAAGGAAGGAAAGACGAATGACGGTACCTTGTTTGTCGTGCGTGCAGTTTCGCTTATTCCCAGAGTTTCTCGGAAATACACCCGTTTGCAGCGAGTTTTCAACATAGCTTGTTCCTCCAAGCAGGCTACATGAAAAGAGCTTTAAAACAGATTATGTATATACGTAAACAATAGTGTTATCTGTACATTAAAGATAATAATATTAGGATTAAAATCACTCACCATTGGCGCCTCTCTCAATAAGGTCTGCTGAAACTACAAATAAACTTCAATATAATTTTTATTTTTTCTCAGGATGCATCACGCGCCCATGACTGCCGTTTACCAGGTGACTCGTCAAGGCCACGAGCACTGTGACGTCACCGAGGGGGTTCTCCTAGACATCACGCCTCTGCTGGTGGACGGGAAGAAACTGGTTACCCTGTACGATAAGGACTTGACTGAGGGGGTCAACCTCTTGATAGGTGAGTGCTTGTCTTGTATAATATAAAATATATGTGTTATCCGTATTATGGTTACAAGCACTGTTGGATCCCCCTGTACGAAATGGTCTCGTCCGAGAGGGTAAACCTCTCGATAGGTCACTGAATGTCATGTCCTGCGTTATATTGACAATCTGTCATGACTGCTAACAATGTGTTGAAATAGGGGTTGCACTGCTAGACACCACGCCCCTACTAAGGAATTCACTGAGGTTTCAACGAGCTAATAGATCAGGCGGTGAGCATTTGTACCCAACAACTAATTAATTCAGCACTGCGGCGACACTAAATACGTACTTCTAAACATAACTCCTTAACTGGTGGAAGGTAAGTTCGACTATATATATCTAAGTTTGTCGCCCATTACGATAAAGACATTATCGTCTACTATCTGATTAGTTGTCGATAGTTTGTATATAATAGTTTGATGGAGACTGTGTTGTCTCAATAAATCGACAACTCCGGCAAGCCCACGGAAAACCTCTAATTATCAATAATATTGACGTACAGGAGTGATATCATTTAAACAAATTTAAAACTTTATATCATATTTATAAAGATCTAATGTTGATTCAAATTTAACCATGTGAAGCACGGTTTTCATGACTTCATTAAAACAAACTTTGATCAGACTATAACTATTGCTATTTGAGTTTTTTGTTTGCTGCTACACCAATCAAGTATTCGTATACGCTTCACAATGCGGAAATGTCGAACTGAATCTCCGAATTCGTATACGCTTCACAATGCGGAAATGTCGAACTGAATCTCCGAATTCGTATTCGCTTCACAATGCGGAAATGTCGAACTGAATCTCCGAATTCGTAAACGCTTCATAATGCGGAAATGTCGAACTGAATCTCCGAATTCGTATACGCTTCACAATGCGGAAATGTCGAACTGAATCTCCGAATTCGTATACGCTTCACAATGCGGAAATGTCGAACTGAATCTCCGAATTCGTATACGCTTCACAATGCGGATATGTCGAACTGAATCTCCGAATTCGTATACGCTTCACAATGCGGAAATGTCGAACTGAATCTCCGAATTCGTATACGCTTCACAATGCGGATATGTCGAACTGAATCTCCGAATTCGTATACGCTTCACAATGCGGAAATGTCGAACTGAATCTCCGAATTCGTATACGCTTCACAATGCGGGAATGTCGAACTGAATCTCCGAATTCGTATACGCTTCACAATGCGGAAATGTCGAACTGAATCATTATTAGCAAAGATTCTAATGATATAATTTCAATTAAGACCGAAATGTTTCCGAACACGCAAATCGAAAACTGTTTTTTTGGATTCTCGATATACCGTTTTTTAACCATAGCGCACCACGTATCTTATATAAAAAAAAATTCTTAGCTCCAATGTTGATCGTATGTTCGATATTCGATAAGGGATTAAAGATTAAAGCTTTATTTAACGTAGGTACATACATACATCGATTTCGCTATTAAATACCCCGTTCTAGAGTAGCGAAATTTTTTTGAACACTTGAGACCACCATTGGGAATCAGAGGTCTTCAACTTTACATAATAACAGGGTTCGAAAATATCAAGATATTTTATATAAATAATATCAAAATGTCAGATACAGTCTGTCAATTTTATTAAATATTTTAAATTTTTTTTATTGGTTTTCAAGGTACAATCCCGTTAAACCGCAATAAAGCAGTTTCTCAACAGGATGTTAATGTTCAGTTACAATTTAAACATTACATAATATTATTACTACAACCATACAGATTATAACAATTAACACATATGAATTAATATAAACTATCTCTATTTAGCAGCCATTGTTTCAGCATATATCTGAATCTATTTGTAGAATCGCAATTTTTTATATTAATTGGTAACATGTTAAATATTTTTGGCACGTTATATTTGGCACATTATATATAAATAAGAGTAGAAAATATAGGAGGGCGCCACTGTTGTACAAATGGCAATACTAAAAATATAATCATGGTTATAATCTAAAGCTGTGTAACCAACATTTTTATTAAAAATGAAAAAGGCATAAAAGTGAAAAAAAAATTTCATTCCACTGATCTCAAAATTAGAATTGCATATAAGTATATTGTTATTATATCTTTGCATAATGAAGAATAACGATTTTATAATAACATATTTATTTATTTATTTATTTATTTATTTATTTACGGACTTACGTCCAATTTAAAACAAGGTATCACGAAGTATAGAAATGAACAATGTAAGGATTCGGATGGTACATGAAAGCAAAGACAACACACACATATAAAGCACACTTTAGAAATTGTTCATTGCTCACATTTATTTAATATTGGCTTACGTACTTACTAGCGTTGTCCTGTTGTCCAGGCTTCAGATCATGTCTCTAATTTTAGATCTGAATATATTTGACTCATTCAGATCTAAATGCAGTGTAACTAATCTCACCTTCTACCTACTTATAAAAGGCTTGTCCTAGTTACACCATTTAAATAAACAAAACAATACATGTATCAAAAAGTGATATTTATGTTCTGAAGGAAAGTAATTGTCAACCCCTGGCCTAGGGCCTATTTTGTCGGAAGGAAATGGGATATTTCTGAACGAAAACTAAAAACTGTTTTGAAAATGTGATGAAATACGCATCCTACTAATATTATAAAGGTGAAAGTTTGTATGGATGTATGTTTGTTACTCTTTCACGCAAAAACTACTGAATAGATTTAAAAAATTCTTTCACTAATAGAAAGCTACATTATTTGTGAGATCTATAGGCTATATATATTGGTAAGCTCTGGCGTTATGAATTATCTCTGGCGTTATGAAATTATTTATCATACGTTTTCTGTCGTTAACAAAATCGATTTATTGCAAACGCCAATTGTCGCCTTGGAAACGATGTTTTTTTTTAATTAGGTAACTATGGACATCCCTTTGATGTTAAAATTCAAATATGTATAAAATACTAATTCCTACTTTACTGAATGGATTTGAATGAAACTTACAATAATATAAACATATAGGCACAGAGCTCTGGCATTACGAAATTCGTATGAAAAAATTACAATAGGTGGCACGATTAGTAAGATATCTATAATTCTGCAATCGATTCACATTATTAGGGAAGTAAGTACTTCGCTAATTTAAATATTTTCTAAAATAGAATTTTTATTTAAGAATCTTTGTTTTGCAAAATGTCATTCTCAAATTTTGACATCACAGAACAATTATTGTTTTAATTGGATAGACAGGTATCGCATTTTTTAAGTACAAAACTGCCGTACTGGATTTTTTGGTAGAATATAAAAGGAAGAATAATAATTCGTACTTAATAACTATCTCTAAAAATGAATCACCGAAGTGTACGTATGTTTGCGAAATGTATAAACCCGAACGACTGAACCAAATTGGATAATTCTTTTTTTTGTATAAAACTACCGTTGAGTTCTGGCATTATGAAATTTGTATAAGAAATTATAATAGGTGGCATGCGAGCAGTTAGAAAACCGAATGTATCGGGAATGAATGTGTGGAATGCGAGCGGTGAGTGGGGAAGGAAGGAAGGGAAGGGGGAGGGGTGGATGAAGGTGGGGGGATGTGGAGTGGGGAGGATGTGGGGTGGGGGGTTGATGGAGGAATGGTGTGGGGAGAGGGAAGGTGGAGGGGGGGAGAGGGGGAAGGGGTGGGTGGAGGGGGGAGGGGTATTGATGAGGGGAGTGGAGTGGGAAGAGGGAATGTGGAGGAGGCTGAGTGGAAATCCCCTAATACCATGCGAGTGAAGCCGCGGGAAAAAGCTAGTTTTTAATAATTCGAATAAAACATACAATATTTAAAATTTTAAAATTTTGACGGTAAACATAATAAAGTTTTAAAAATAGCTCACCTCACGTTTTTTCTAACTAGAATTACTGATAACGAAAAAAAAAGAAAACACACATATTATTTTAGGCAAATGTATTATAAACGTTATCGTCAACTCACTTTTTTTTGTTTCATCATCATTACATAGTATAAAATGAAGTCGCTCAAAATGTATGTGCGCGTTAATCTTTTAAACTACGCAACGGATTTTCATGCGGTTTTCACCAATAGATAGAGTGGTTCAAGGGGAAGGTTTATATGTATAATTCATGCTTATTATAGTAGAGAAAAGCCGAAAAATTCAAATATTCAATGCAGGTAGCGGGCAGCGGGCAGCTGGCAAGCGGGTGGTGTGGATTTTATAAAGGTTGGGTAATGGTGTTGTGTTTCGTTAGCCACAGTAACGTGTCGCCGGGTCTGCTAGTGTAAAAATAATTAATTAAAAATTCCCAAGGTACATTTTTTTTAAATTGCGGTCGGAAACTTTGGTTTCATGAAAGTGTACGTTTTGATTATTTTGCGCTTAATTTTCTCATTCTAACACCATTTAGATCATATTTCTAATCATTTTCTAACAATCCAATTTTCAACAAAGGGAGACACAACTTTGGGGGTTATGTGTTTATTGTGTAAGTGTGTAGATGGCAAAGCGGAATAAGTAAGACAATTCAATACTTACAAGTTTATTAACACTATTTACAGACACATAAATCTCCAATTTAAATATATGCAATAATAAAGTAATGTGAAGGGCGAACAAATATTAAAGACCAGCGACTCCTGACCGAGAGTTAAAGCAGAATGAATCGATAGTTTTTGATGCAAGCGAGGCAAGTTGCTTGAGGAAAGGTCTGCATCCAATTGGTGCCTGAGGGACCAATCGGGTGGCCAGACGATGCAGAATAGTGTCCTTTGTTCGTCCTCCACACAACTATGAGAAATATTCGAGTTCTTCTGAAAACCGAATTAATTAGCCTGAGGGGTTACGAACACAGATTACAGCATGGAGTTGTAACTGAATGAGCAGTTGAAATACGGCCTCCATGGTTGATTATAAAACCCTCGGCTACGAAACCGGAGGTGGCGGGTTCAAATCCTAAAATTTTTGTTTAAATGTTTTACGTAAATTGAAAATTTGTTCAATTAGTATGTGTTATTTCACAACTTATTAAGTGACCAGATCTAAATAGCCAGGAACTTCCCGTTACACAAAATATCCCATTTGGGAATGCCAGTGTCTCTCTGGCTGCAGATAATCTAGAGCATTTGGAAATCTTGTGTAGTACTCACATAAAATAAATATATAAATTTATAGAATTACTCACAAAAGCGAAACGACAACAGATGTCATCAACAGAGATTTCCACCTTTCCAAGGAGAGCATATTTTGAAAATGAGTTCCGAACATACAGCAACTTGATTTGACGGTGCCCGGGAAATCTCAGAAAGGAGGGGAATATGTCGGAAAAATATACAATAATTGGTCGCATTCAATACATTTGATAAATTATATAACTTACTTTGACAATTTAGAACAGCGTATTTCACACAAATACTTAATATAAGGCGATAAGGTCGTACTTGACCTACTTTAACTAATGATTCGTGACATTATTTTGAGTAAAAATGTAAATGAAATTCTGGTCCGGTGACATTTTTTTTTGTTCGACTAAAAATACAAAAATACAATAAAACATTGTTCTAAACTGTCAAATTAGTAAAAGCTTTCCCTGACGAAGAAACGTTTGTTCCGAAACCGGTCGGATTTGCACATCATATAAGTGGTTTATACAAAGTTGTATTGTTTCATTTTTCTATAATGGATAACCACAAAGTAATAGCTACATTCAAAAATATACAAAAATATGTTCGAGTCGGGGTGAGGGGTTGGGTGGTAACTTGGCTGACGGTAACGACAGGTGGAATAATGTTTTTTTTTAAATTTTGAAGAAAAAAAATTCTAAATAAAAGACATTAAAAAAAACATCCGAGACCAAAATTTTATTTTCGTGTTCTACTCCAAATAATGTCAGAAATCACTGGTAAGTTAAGTATATCACTTAACACCCTGTATCTATATATATATTATTTTATGCAGGGTTCCAAGAATACATAAAGATATAACTGTATCACGAATATATTTTATAATTTTTTTTTCATTTGCTATATACAAACCACCTATATACAAACCTCCACACAGCATCCCAGATGACATAGGCCCTGAGGGAAATTATTTTCCTCAGGGCCTCCTGTGTGGAGTTAATGTAAAAAAAAAAAAAATATATATACAAAAAAAATATTAAAAAATGTTTATGTGTTGTATTGAGTGCGACCAATTGTTGGTTGTCTAGCAGAGGCTAGTGAAATTTATATCAATAGATTGAACACCGAAGCACGTTCGCGTGATATGCTATCAAAATTCACCATCGAATTCCGATAACCAAATTAGTGGCTAAATCACTTTTAGGACGCGATATCTCCTTTATCGTTTGTTCCTGGATTATCTTAATTTGATCTCCAGCTGAAGAGTGATGTTGGGCATTAAGGAATGTTCAGAACATTGTTATATTATCATAAACTAGATTAAGCATTAACTTTAATCGAATGATATTAGTCTGACTTATCTAAAAAATAATCAGATCTCAACCATAACGTTTCACGAAGCGGCTAAAAACCCATAATATAATTGGGATCAATCGCAATAATGTTTCAGTTTACAAGGTTATTTGCACAACGAGATATTATGTAATTCGGAAGAATCTACTTACTTATCTGCAAAAATGGTTAGAAGCCATTGTTGCACAATGTTATTGTTATTGTCACCTACATGTTTAATTAATTAATCTAAATTGTTCAACAAGGTAAAAAAGATTTCTGAGAAAGGTTTTTTAAACTCGGGCGATGACGTGTTTCATTTTAATATATATTTTTTTTAATTCACGAAGTCAGCGAAATATTATGAGGGCTTATTGTCTTCGTTATTATAAGTACAAAATTTATCTAAAGTATTTCTCAATACAACGATGAGCCCATCTTGATTACGCAGTTTGCAGAATAAATTGATGTCACGGTGCTGATGGAGGAAGCTGCCTTAAACTGATAGGAACCCACTTATAAGGGATGAGAGAGGGTGCCCTCTGTCTAATCTACATCTTAAAACACTACCGTAAAGTAAATGTTAGAATCTCAGTGTGACTTTTACTCCTTGTTATAATTCTATAAATAGTAGTATCCTCTGAAAATCAAAAGGGCTGCTTGTCCAGATTATGGAAATTTGAACGCATTTTTGTTCGGAATTTTTTTTATATAAAATTGACGAATTTATGTTCTTTATTTCATCGTTTCAATACTACCAACTTATTATTAAGTAAGTTGATAGTATTGATATGATACGATACGGTACAATCGTATCGTATCAATACTACCAACTTATTATTAAGTACGTTGATAGTGTTGATACGATACGGTACAATCGTATCGTTTCAATACTACCAACTTATTATTAAGTTCTTTCCGATTCCCCACCTTCTCCTGCCTCGCTCAATACGCCAGTTAGGGATGACACAGTCTCACTGTGTAAGGTAGGCGTGCTGGTGGCACTACCTAACAGGGTTAGAGTGGGAACTCAATGATCACTCTACGCCAGCAGTGCCTATACATCTCCATAAACGCGTCCGCGTAAACCAAATAGGAAGGTACGTCACAAAGTACTCACAGTAGGTTAGCTTGTTGTAGGTTGGGATCCCTCGGTAGGAAATGGGATATTTTGTAATGAACCACAGGCAATTGAATTAGTTTTTTGTAATGATTTATTCATTCATAGGTGCTGTATTCGATTGGTGAGTCAGGTAGGTTGTAACGTTAATAATGCTAAGAAATAACATTATCACGCGGTGCGATGGGAACGACTGGAACATTCAAACTGACAGCTATTGGCCGCTGGTTGTAGGTACGCGATGTGTGGATCTGACTTTACTTGTCGGACTCCTGGTCCCGCTATAGGCGAAAGCCAGGAGTCTAATCGGCGTTACGGTACACACTAGCTCCAGACGCTTGGGACTATTGGACTGTTGTGCGGGATTTACGTAAGAAATTATAAGGTTTTTATTGAATCCCCGATGAATACCACTGAACTTTTGTGAATATAATCAAGATTGCAATGTAATGCAACTGCGATTGCAATGCAAAGCTAAATATTTAGCTTTATATCGAAGGTTACATTTCACTCTTAAAGTGAAGCAAACGTATTATGTCGTATTTAAATCAATAGAGAACCTCAAATTATAACATATTGTTCAATGAAACACATTAGAATAAATGAAGACATAATTTGTCTCGACGCCACCTAGCGACGGATTTAACACTAACAGTGTCTCTCTCGCAAAAATAAAGTTAGTTGTTTTCAGGTGGAAAAAATATAATTAGCAGTAATTGTTGAATGAAACACTAGTATATATTGAATCATTTGGCGGGTATAAGATAAGCCGCCATAGCTCAATTGGGAGAGCAGCTGACCGGCAATCAGAAGGGCACGGGTTCAAGTCCCGTTGGCGTCATGTATCTTTTCTCGGAAGATTTTTCAATGTGGATGAGTGTTTCAGGCTGATAATTATTGCTTATAATAATTGTTACACTAGAATAAATTTAACAAATTTGTTGCAGGTGGGTACAGCTTTAGGGCAAACAATTTTCCACTCTGCATAGTGGTAGAGACAATTTTTACAAAAACCTTTTTTTTGTGGCAATTGAAAATTTTGCATAATATAGTACCTAGTGTCAGAGATCGTAAGATACATGACGGCATCGTTATAGCATCTTCTGTTTTTTTCGTTTTCACCAAGATGCGTGAGAAAGAAGAGCACGATCGTCGATGACGTACGAGCTCTCTCTGGGTCTACTTTAATCAATTATTTTCGACGTAACGAATGGCGACGAAATAGTTAAAACTAAGAGCCAAACAATCATGATGATCACATTACGACGATTTAGGTAAGTGAAATCAGAAACTTACTTCCAAATTATAAGTTAGGCAGTTATCAAATTGTGGAATGATTTTAAAGTTATTATCAAAGTGGGTCATTCAAGGAACGAAAAAATTTAATAAAAGATATTAAATTTATAATTTCTGTCATGCACACTTTATCGTATTTAATTAACCACCGTATTCGGCAATGGAATAAAGCTTTGAAGCGTTACATTATTTTTGTCTAAACAAAAAAATGAGGATAGTAAATCCTTTGTATTGTGCTTTGTCCGCCCTGGCTTCCTGGATGTTGTATTACTGCTCCCCAGTCAACTTTGATCGCATAAATAACTTCCGTGGGTATTTAATCCACAAACAGTTTCCGAAGCTCGGGCCAATTATTAGCCCGGCAAGGCTGGGAACTGCTTCAGGGTGTAAATTTAACAATTTAGGAGTTTATCCGGGAATCATGGAGAAATTCAAGAAGTAAAATACCTGCGCAATATGTGCAATAATTACATTATTTATTGGATGATACCATATTCTCACATACCTTTGGAATGATTCCTAGTTTTTCTGCTGAGACTTGATTTTGTCACGTAAATCAATGATTCAATAAAATCGTTAATAATTTTTAAAAACTTTAGTTTTAAGGTGAAAATCAATGATCTGTAATAAATATCCTTTCATAAATATAAATATATAAATATCTTTCGCCTTTATAGGTATATCTGTAATATATATAAAGGCGAAAGTTTGTATGGATGTGTGGATGTATGCTTGTTACTCTTTCACGCAAAAAATACTGAATGGACTTTAAAAATTCTTTCACTAATAGAAAGCTCCTCCGTAGTCCAGTGGGTAAGACTCTTGACTCACAATCCGGGGGTCGCGGGTTCGAACCCGGCATGCGCAAATAAATTTTATTTGATTAATTTGTGTTATTTCACAATTAATTCATTTAAAATAATATATAGTATATTTGCGGCATGTTCCAGAGTGGAAGATACTATCAATATCGCCCTGGTGTAAGACCACCATTTAGAATTGAAACGTTGCTTGAAAATGGCTTTAGCCGTGTTTGGCGACCAGATCTGAATAGCCAGGTACTTCCCAACCTTCCTCTTCCCCCCCTCCTTCCCCTCCCCACTACCTTCAGCCTCACAACATACCCCAATTGGGGATGCCATAGTCTCATTGGCTCCAGACGGGAGCAGTTGAGATTCTTGTGCGGTATTCACTGTAAAAAAAAAAAAAAAAAGCTACATTATTTGCGAGCAATATAGGTTGTATATATTGGTAAGCTCTAGCTTTATGTATAAGCTCTGGCGTTATGAAATTATTTATTATACCTTTATTGTTCAGACGAAAAGCAAAGCGTTAATTGGTAATTATTTGATGTGCGCTGTCATATTGTTATTTGTTTAGGTTACTCTGGAGATCACTTTGATAGTTAAAATTATACTAATATTATAAATGCGAAACTGCGTGTGTTTGTTGTTACGTTTTAATAGGTAGAACGCGAGCTGTTTAAAAAATGAGTATAACGGGTATGGAGGGGGTGGTGGGAGGTGGAGAGGGGGAGGTAGGTTGGGCGGAGGGGGGAGCGGAGGTGTTGGCAGGGAGAGGAAGGGAAGAGGGTGGGAGGGGGGAGTGGAGTGGGGATAGGGAAGGTGGAGGAGGCGGAGTGAGAACCCCCTAATACTTTGCGAGCGAAGCCGGAGGCAAAAGCTAGTCCAAGCATAATTTTAAAACATACATACCAGTCTAAAGATACTAGTAGCAGGGTGCAACTGAGTCCCTAAAAAACAAATAAAAAAATTATTAAATTGTTTCATAAAAGCAGACACGAGTAAATACATAACAAATAAATAAATGTTAAGGTTCTAGTTGAAACCAATGAAATGTTGTATTAAGACAATGTAAATATTTTTTTACGTCCTTTGCAATATCTTGATTTCAAAATGTCTCCTTATCTCCCCCCCCCCTCTTTTCTTCCTTTTTATTATTATTACTTCATTCATTCAATAATTAAGTTTTAAGACCGGTTCATATCTCAGGCGTAATTATCAAATGACATTCTATGGACTTACGTAATAGGTACATAACCATGTAATAATTTAATTTAACATACCTTATAATCTGTATTATAATGTACTGTGTATGTCTTAATAAACAAATAAATAAATAAAAATAAAAAATAAATCACTTAGTCGCAATAATTAAAACAACATTTTCCTGTAACTTTCTAAATTATAAGTTTTAAATTAACAGAATCGTGCACCTCGTTTAAAAAATCGGTACAAAATAATTCATCCCAAATTTAGTCCCAACAAATCGAAAATCAGCCCCCGGCGTTGTGTATCGACGAAACGTGATATCTGGCCGCTCTGCCGGATTAGTTCAACTAGATTCCCGGGAGATTATTTTATTCCCGTCTCTGAAGGGTTTTTGATTGCCGTGTATCACAGCAGACAAACGTGATGTTTTGCTTTAATTAGACTCCGTTTCCATTGTTATTGGCTCAATGACGAGTAAATACAATATGTATTCCTAGGGTAGATCCACTGGTTAATAATGTAATACTCTCTCTGGTTTATTTAAATACGTCATTAACGTTGTTATTATATTTTAATGAAATACCCGAGGAATTGTGTTTTATAAGGGAACGATGAATATTGATTTTTCGTTAATTCATTGTTCTTTGAAATGCGTTGAATTATTTAATCATATAAGATTTCCGTTTTTGATATTATTCCAATCCAGTGCTCATTCTACATTGCAGGCACTCATTCTAGTAAGATCTATCTTTAGTTACAATCTATTAGTTCAGTTACACATTAGTAACAGTTAAAACTGGGCGTACTGTACAGGGCCCGCAGATACTTTAATAGTACACAACTGCTAACCGTGTACAAAACACAAGTGCGCCCCACGGTTGAATTTGGCAGCCATCTCTGGTCTGGTGCTCCAAAATACCTGAAAAATACCCTCGACTCTGCGCAGAAACGGGCGGTCCGTTTGATAGATTGTTCCATCTTAACAGACGGATTGTAATCTTTAGAGCAGTGCTCCGCAACCGGTGTGCCGTGGCACACTGGTGTGCCGTGACCGGGTACTGGTGTGCCGCGGTCAAATTCAATGTATTTGACATTTTACAATATTTCATTATGTATTTAATACACAATGATAAATAATTTTTTTTAATATTGTATATTTTTCAAACAGAAGAAATTTATGTAATCGGCCGTTATAGTTTCTGAAAAGGCCTTAGAAGGCTAGCTACCATGTTGCAAAATTAATTGCACGTCAAAAGAAACCACATACCATCGTCGAAACACTTATTAAACCAGCATGCATGGAAATGTTCGACATATGCTTGGGCCCAATGAAGTTATGGAAGTGAATAAAGTTTCGTTGTTTGTCGATACTGTTAAAAGACGTATTCACAATATGTCAAGCAATATATTAGGAACACTGATTAGAAAACTGTTATTGGCTGAAAAATTTGCGCTTCAGATCGACCAAACAACCGATATTAAAAATAAAGCACGGCTGATAGCTATTGTACATTTCGTTGACAAGGACTTTATTAAAGAACATTATTTATTTTGTAAGGAGGTTCCTCAGCATTTTTCAAGAAACCGATGATTTCTTCAAAATATATAATATTCAATGGAGCAATTATAATATAATAATAATAATAATGATTTATTGTCTTCATTTCTTAATAACAAATAGAGATAATGATATCCTCACTGGGATCTCCCGTGCTGAGGATTTCATTTACATTTTATAATTTAATTATAAGAATAATATGAATTCGACATAACATATTATATCATGTAGTATTTTTTTTTAATAATTATAAAGTAAATAAGATAGTGTTTTTTTATAATTCAGTTCATTAGATTCGGTTTTAGTCTGTATTTGATTTCAGTATATTTTCTATTTCTGATCTCCCTATATTTAGTATCCAGCTTTTTATTTGAAATTTAAATGTTATAATGTTGAGGTTTTTGAGTGAGAGTGGTATTTTATTGAAGAGTTTAATGCCATAATATAAGAAGCTTTTTTGCCAGGATTGCATTGCTGTTTGCACGGATGGCGCTGCGGCAAAGAAGGATGGTAGTAAAAAAGGTTTTATCTCTTGTGTAAAACAAAAAAAAACCGACGTTACAATTTACACACTGCTGCACACATCGAGAAGCATTGATGGTCAAAAATTTGGCGGAGGAACTTTTGAACACGATGAATGAATGCATTAAAATCGTAAACATAATTAAATCAAGAGCCGTGAAACTCGCGAATCTTTGGAATACTCTGTGCAGAAATGGGAGCCGAATATGAATCCTTATTGTTTTATATTGAAATTCGTTGGCTATCCCGAGGCAAAATTTCGGCTAGATTGTTTAAGCTTCGTCACGAGGTGCGTGAGTTTCTTTTAAATCAAAATATGCCGAACTATATCATCACCTCGATGATGATTACTGGATAGCCAAACTTGCATACATAGCTGATATATTCGAGTATTTGAATGAACTTAATAAAAAAATGCAAGGTTCAAATGAGAATATATTGATGAGCTCCGACAAATTACAAGAGTTGAAAAAACTCGAACTTTGGCAGAAAGAGTTGCAAAAAGGATGTTTAGAAATGTACCAAAGGACCAACCATAGTACAATTGAAAACAAACAATTAATTATGGATCTGGCCCAAGAAGTATGCTTGAGCAGAAATTTGATCAGTATTTTTATTCCATTAATTCGGAACAATACGATTGCATTCGAAATCCTTTTGCAACCTATGCAATAAATTCTACGGAAGCACTGCCTCTGCAAATTCGAAAGGAATTTACACATTTAAATAATGACATGACTTTAAAACATCACTTCTTCGAAGTTCCAACAGATGTTTTCTGGATTTAGGTAAAAAAATAATATCCTTGCATTTCCGACAAAGTAATCTTAATACTAGTTCCATTTTCGACGACATATTTATATGAGCAATGTTTTTCAATGCTTGTATCAATTAAAAATTATAAGCGGTCATGCTTAAAAGGTCTCGACCAAGAACTTTGGGTGGCGCAGTCAAAAATCGAGCCGAATATAAAACTTTTCTGTTCATTGAAACAAGCGCAGGTATCACATTAATTTATTATTATTTTATAATAATTATTAAGATTGCGTAAAAATAAATATGTTGGTCATATATTTATGTATGTATACTTTTAAAATTAAAAACAAAAAAAATAATTGTAAAATTGTGTATCAATTTAATACCTATATATTTTAGCTTTTGGTGTGCCGCGGAATTCTAAGAAGAATTTTGGTGTGCCGCGGAATTCTAAGAAGAATTTTGCTGTGTCGTATGTGAGAAAAGGTTTCGGAGCACTGCTTTAGAGCGCTGGCGTCGGGTGGGAATGCTATCCTTGTTCTACCGGTATTACAATGGAAGATTCTCCGAGGAACTAGCGTCATTGATCTCTGTGGATTTGATCCTCATTGATCCCTATTCGGCACCGGTGCATAGTCGGGAAACACGCCAAACGCGTACCCACCATTTATTTATTTATTTATTTATTTATTTCAAAACATACGGCACAACATGTGCCATTTACATAATTATATTTATATATATTATAATACAATAACATAAGAAAGTGACATATAAATGTAAAGTTAAATATAAAAACAAAGGGTAAAAGAAAGGAGTTAAGGTAATGAGTAGTAAATAGAATTATGATGTATAAAATGAAAGTATAAAGTAAAAGTGTAAACTATAAAATATAAAGTATAATGTAAAAGTAAAAAGTTAAGATAAAAAGTTGAAAGGCAGGAAATAATATAAACTATAAGTTACCTTTGTAAATAATATAAAGTACAAAAGTTATAAATATAAAAAAAGTATGACAAGTAAACAGTAAGAAATGCTCTTAGGAGCCAAATATTGAAGATAACCAAAATTTAAAAAAAAAATATATAATAAATAAAAGGAAGGTATTACGGAGTATACAAAGCGATATGAAAAATAGGTACCTATGATATGTTTCTAAGCCATAGGTATTAGAGTGCATACT
This sequence comes from Limnephilus rhombicus, assembly GCA_929108145.2. Taxonomy (NCBI): domain Eukaryota; kingdom Metazoa; phylum Arthropoda; class Insecta; order Trichoptera; family Limnephilidae; genus Limnephilus; species Limnephilus rhombicus. The sequence goes on along the minus strand of OV815273.1, from coordinate 46,733,476 downwards.
GGTAGGACATAATATTATGGTTACATGATTATACTTATTATTTATTATGTAGTACTAGCAGATAAATTTTGTACACGGTTGACATTTGTCACATGAGAACGGGTCGCTTCTTCGACTCGTTCTTTTGTTCAACAGCTCGTCTGTGGAATGATTTGCCGGCCTCTGCGTTTCCTCCTTATGCATTTGTACACGGTTGACATTTGTCACATGAGAACGGGTCGCTTCTTCGACTCGTTCTTTTATTCAACAGCTCGTCTGTGGAATGATTTGCCGGCCTCTGTGTTTCCTCCTACAACATGGGTCTCTTCAAGATCAATGTTCATTCCTTTCTCTCCCCGAAAAGACCCTCCACATAGCATCTCAGATGACATAGGCCCTGAGGAAAATTATTTTCCTCAGGGCCTCCTGTGAGGAGTTAATGCAAAAAAGAGCTTTATTTGTGAGGTTCGAAGTTACATTTACTATTATTAAGATAATAATTTGAAGGTGATGACGATTGGTGGTAAAAAAATCAGAAAAAAAATCTATGACCATTTGATTTCATCCATCAATTTATTTGTGTTTAATCCTAAAAATTAGCAAATATTACATTATAGGGTTTGGCGGATAGAATTTTCTCATTACAAAATTTTGAATTAAATTTTCTTCAAAGCAGCTGAATTTAATTAAAAAACATCCCGATTTTCCGAGATAATCAAGATTTTTTGCTCCACGGTTGGGTATAACAGTCTTCGCACGAGGGAAGTTTTAGTATATTTAACAACGGATGGTTATGCTTCTTGAAAACTGACGTATGAAATCCATGTGCAGTTTAGAAAAAATATTTAAACAAAACTTATTAATCAAAGACTTAATATAATGCAAGATTAAGTTTTTGCATTGTATTCGTCGAGTTTTTAGAAAAAGCCAGTTAGTTCACTGATTTTAAAATTATTAAAATACAAAAGCTACTTATGGTAGCTTTCCCAAGTACAATGTCTTAACGTTGTACGGCGGTATTTGGCTAGGTGGACTTGCACCATTGACCTAGAAGACTTGCACACTTTATTGCTCCTCGGAAAAGATTCTCTCGCCGGTACTTGGAACTTGGGAAATTGTGAAGGCCGTATCTCTTGAACCGCTACTTGTTTCGGTTCGTTTTTTTTAATCAGCTTTTTGGTAGCTTATTAAATTAATCCTCAAACTGTAAAACGTTTTTGGAAAGCTCTAGAAGTTCCACAAAAAAAAATCTGTTTTTTAATCCACTTGATATTACATTTTAGAAGATTTTGCTTTATGTTTGTTACCTGGTACACATAAAAAATCAGAGAATCTCCAGTTTCAAACGCAATTTGTTTTCTCCTTGTAATAAATAACCTAACCACTTTCTGGTAACCGTTTCCCGACCTACAAAATATCGATTAGATTCTCAAAAAATATAACATTTATTTTTTTTTAATAAAATTTTAATCACTGTAATTTTTATACCCATCAATGTAATAATACATATATTATTGAAGAAGAAGATAATCCTAATAAATCTAAACAAAACATGAAACTTAACAAGATACCGAAAAAAAATGTAACGGTCGCAAATGTCAGTCAACAATATCGACAAGTATCACTATCGAACCACGATCAACTCGCTTTACACACATTCGTATTATCTTCTTCTTTAAGATGAAGCCATAGTAAATAATGCAAAATCATACAAAATCATATGTTTTTGTTTTGAAAATTTGATCGCTTAGAAGTATTAGAGATGCTTCAATTAAATACTGGGTGTAGAATATACCTTGGCCCTTAAAAATATCGGTCATTTTTTTTATAAGTCTTTTAATAAGCCTATAAAAAAATAAAGTATAAGGTCTAAAAAACACACTTTCAAGTCCAAACTCTTCTATTTATAAACTCCTTTTCGGATATATTTTTATTTTATAATGCGGCAAATTAAGTTTATTTTATAATAATCACAAAAAAAAGTTGAAATTTACACCCGTTCTTCCCAAAATAAAATAAAATGTGCATTTTCGCGTTGTTATTTTACAATACGGCCGCTAGTCGACGAATTCGGTTTTTCAAAGTGAACCCTATGGCGTCCACCGAAGAACTACTGTCCAACGCCACAATCGCCACACCTCAGTCACGCCCCGAATGGAGCGGAAGATGGACGCGTGCCTCCGCGTCGCTTGATTTCGTGAAATCAATTTTAAATTTCCGTTTTATTACAATAAACAATGCGTAAAAAGGGAGTCAATGTTTTTTACAGGTTTTTACGAAATCAAACCGTAAAAAAAAATTCTCAAATACCTTTTCCAACCTTTCCAAAAGCTTTTTCTTAAGTATTTTCAAACTCCTCCCGTAAAAGGACGTGAATTCCTATTTCGATTTTTTCCTGAACTATTGGATCGCCTTAATGATATACATGTACCGGTCAGTGGCCGAGTTGGCTTTGCTTTTAGGTTCCACCCAGGCATGTGTTAAATTCCTCGGCTGGCTATGTCCCTCATTTTTATTATCCCCGATTTTCAAATATTGTCACGTTATTCTTAACCCGGGAATGCTCGTCTTTAAAAAAAAGTTATAAGATTGTTAAAGAAGTTTAGCAAAATTTATGAAGCAGATGTATTTTACAATGTGGACATTTTGGGGCATTTAATGAATTTATTTAGATGATTACTGTTCAAGAGTTGCAACTGCCCGGATCCATAATTTTGTGCGATACTGAGAGAGTCTAGATCAGGCAACCTGCGGCCCGATTGAAGATTTTTTGCGGCCAAAATGAAATTTCAACTTTCTATAATTTTAGATTTTGGTATTCATGCAAAAAAGAAAAAATCGTTCTCGTCAATTTATAACCTCCATATAATGTTTTGTGAAATCAGAACTTCTTTTTTTCATACCTCGGACTCTCGATGGGGTTTTTGATGTATTGCTTGAAAAGTGCTATACGCATAGCCGCACTAGGAATTAATTTTAGCAATCAATTCAACCAGTATACTGCGCATTTCTCGGGAGATCGAATTCAACTGTCAATAAGTGGAGGGTCAGTGGATAGGACACGCATAGGCGCATGTATAATCAGTTTATGCCTTCTAGCATTGAAGTCGCGGTTTCACAATTTTAGACACCGAGTTACCTGTAAAACTTTAAAAAATTACGGTAATATTTTTGGCCCACCAAACGATTTGGGTCGGGCAGATTATCCCAATTGAAACCTTAAGTTAAGTACCTACTCTACGAATGTGACTAAAAACAAAATATTTTGAACTAGAAAGGTACTCAAAGTACCATAAGATGATGTAAAAAGTGTACAATATAAAGGAGGAGAAGCTGTGTTGGAAATACTTCTTGTCATTGAAATTTAATTTGATTTTAAATGAGGCAGAGCGACGCTTATGAATTTTATTACAATGTAATATACATAACCAAGCTTACCTACATTTTAATCTTTATTTGTGGTTCTGATGGAATTTAATTAATATTTTATTTTTTTATTTTTTTTTTATTAGTAATAGAAGGTACATAAATTACAAATAAATTTTATACAGTATTTAATTACATAGTAGATATATTTGATGTACCCCCATAATTAAGCGAGGCTTGTGTGTTATGTATATTACATTGTAATAAAATTCATAAGCGTCGCTCTGCCTCATTTAAAATCAAATTAAATTTCAATGACAGGAAGTATTTTAAACACAGCTTCTCCTCCTTTATATTGTACACTTTTTACATCATCTTATGGTTTGAGTACCTTTCTAGTTCAAAATATTTTGTTTTTAGTCACATTCGTAGAGTAGGTATTGTTTTCTTATTCTCGAATGTAAGTGCCGCGGTGATACATTTCTACAAATTAAATTCCTTGATCATTCATTTTATATTATTGAATTATTTGATTCTCACAACAGCTAAAAAAAAACAATAAATGTTACAAAAATTGGATGGTACACCACTTTTAAAATCAGCTATATTACATTGCCTTGAAAACTAAATAACTAGGCACGTATGCCGAAAGTACAGAATTTCTGCCTAACTGTAAATAACAACTAATGTTTAAATTTAATTAAATGAAAACAATATAAGCAAAACTCAATCGAAAATCTGGAAACAGAAAAATTAGAAAAAGATATTGGCACCTTTGGGACTCGAACCCAGGACCTCTCGCTTTCCGGGCAAATGTGTTTAAATTATAGTTGGGTGTTTAAGGTTGGGAGTTTTAGGTTGGGAATTTTAGATTGGGTATTTTAGGTAAGGTATCTTATTAGGTTAGGTATTTTTAATTACCACCCTCATTTTCATAATGATTTGTTTAGGAGGTTTGAAATATTCAAGACACTACGCCTTTCTTTTTTAACGAATTTCAAATCAGTTCATGAGTTAAGTTCATTAAGTTTAATTTGTATAATCTATCGTAAAAATAACGTTGATACTCTATCTTATAACTCGGAATGTAGATAACTATGCTGAAAGACTCACTCATTTTAGAGAAGTCTCACTCGTCAAAAGAAGGCACATTTCAGATTTGATCTCCCTGTTTAAAATCATAAACAACATGTATGATTCATTTTTAATTAATCAAATTAATCTTAATATAAGGCCGAAATTCACGAAAAACCTTGAAACCTTTTGAATCGATATTTACCGCATTAATACAAGTTTCTTCAAACCAACCTCGAGAATGACTCGGTTATACAATAAATATTGCAAACATGAAGACTTAGATGTATTTTCAAACTCAACTGCTACCTTCAGAAGGAAATTATGCTTACATATCCCCGATGATCTCCTCACCTAGACCTATAAAATGTGAATAAATGTATGTATATGTTCATATGTGAATATATTTTGTAATTTTTTTTAATTTTTTTTATTTTTATTTTTTTTATTTATTTTTATTTTTTTATTTTAACTTTATGAGTAAAACCTCAAATTGTAATATTTAATTAAATGAAGACAATATAAGCGAAACTCAATCGAAAATCTGAAAACAGAAAAATCAGAAAAAGATATTGACACATCTGGGACACGAACCCAGGACCCAGTGACCGAATTGGATATCGACACGGTGGCGCAGTGGTTAGCGCGTTCGCCCGGTAAGCGAGAGGTCCTGGGTTCGTGTCCCAGATGTGTCAATATCTTTTTCTGATTTTTCTGTTTTCAGATTTTCGATTGAGTTTCGCTTATATTGTCTTCATTTAATTAAATATTTTGTAATTATTGATTCTTCTTGTTTTATGTTTGAACATTAATTTATTATTATGTATTACAACTAATTAAGAATGTTGTGATGAATGGTGTGCTCACCTCTCATTGGAATTATCACTGAAACCATATTAAAATTGTTAACTGATGTCATGCTGTGATATATTCTGTTGGCGAGCCAACAAATAAATAAAAATAAAATTTTATTTTATTTTACTAAAATTATGTAATTTACCACAGTCAAAAAAGTACACGTACTTACTTTTGTAATTTAATTAGAGAAACTAAAATTAAAAGCTGAAAAGTATGAATCTGTGACTCTTTATCTCTTTGCGGTGTAAATAAAAATATACATTCAGACTTCATCGCGTAAGTAGAAATTTTTGCTTTTGAAAATTGAGTTCCCTTAATTAAACATGTTTCACAAGGATAAAACTACAGTTGGCCGTTTTATAGAAAGGACCTGAAAAATATTAAAATAAATAGGTACTCCACTCAGATTTCCATATATTATAAACTCTCATAGCTTTGTAAGTTCTGAGCTGCAAACAAACCAAAAATGCAGCTCTGCTGTAATAACGTATTTAACAACATCCACCTCTCAAAGTTTCTGACATCCTTAAAAAAATTATAATCAATCAAATATTCATTATAGAAATTATTAATTGTAGTTAAAACTGAACTAAAAAAGAGACTACAGTAATAAAGGCAAATTGTTGGTAGTTGAAGAGCATCTAAAAACTTTGTACAAAAAACTTACATTGGATAATAAAGAAAAGTTAATAAAAAAGTTATTGATTATTTTATCATACTTTTTCAAACCCCTTGCCTTTTGAAATAAAATCTGTTTATTTTAATGGGAACATCTAAATGAGTAAAAGTTCAAATTTTAATATTTAATTTATGCGAATTTAATATGTAATTTATGCGAATTGAACATTACCCTAAATATATGCAATTTCTATAGGGTCTTGGATAAAAAATATTGTGCGACAACTATTGACTTCCCAACGAGTCTACGATGAGTATACAGAAATTGGCCGCGAATTTACACGGTGGCGTAGAAGAAACTAAATTTTCATTTTACGCAATTGAAATTTTGAACGCAGTATTTTCCATCGCCCCATATGCTAAACAATATATAATTGAGATGAATTATTAAGATGAATCTAAAGATTTTTTCTTAAAAATATTCCCGTTGGGGACAAAGAGATACCCGCAAAGCGGAAAGAATGAGGTAAATTAAGGAATGCCGACTTATCCAGTTTTCTCCCTTCGCTTATCGAAATTTCGCTGGTTCTTCACATTAACCAACAAACTAGCGAGCACACGATGGTTCTCATTAGTTTCGATACGATCGAACTTAATCACGTAAACACGGCTCCGTAATCAACACTCACAATGTGTGTTGATAGGACCATTATTATTTTTCAACTGAGCGATGACATAATTATTAGTGTCCGACCGAAACAGGACTTACCACCGAAACCGAATCTTCGGTGTCTGCCTAAGTTTCGGCCGAAACCGAAACTTTTTTAGACTTGTTAAAAATCGATTGTTTACTGTTATTTGGCTTATTTTTTACACTTATTCAGACAGTTAACACGTGTTAAATTAAATAAATAATAAATAAAAAAATAATATTTTAATAAGTATATGAAAAAAAATTTTTTTTTGTATTAATGCTATAAAACAATCAAAATTTATAAAAAAATAACAATTTTGTACAATATGAAAGAATTTTGTGATTGTAAACACAATAAAAATTAAAATACGCAATTAATGAGGTCCTTCCTCTGTAATGTAAGTGTTGATTATTGACAAATTTTTGTTCCAAGAAGTAATTAACATGTTTTGTTATTTTTTTATAAATTTTGTTTGTTTTATAGAAGTAACTAGCAGACCCGGCCACACGTTGCTGTGGCTAACAAAACACAACGCCATTACCCAACCTTTATAAAATCCACACCACCCGCTTGCCCGCTGCCCGCTGCCCGCTGCCCGCTGCCTGAATTGAATATTTGAATTTCTCGGCTTTCTATCTATTGGTGGAAACCGCATGAAAAATCTGTTTCGTAGTTTAAAAGATCTATGCCCACATACATTTTGAGCGACTTCATTTTATACTATGTAATAAAAATGCAATTCGAGCGATCGCCACTAATTATACAATGCTTGCAATACAACACTGGATATTTGAAAAGGGAAAATCAAATAGGTTCCTACTTACTCTAGGACATCTATTTTCTAATTTCTTCCGTAGAACTAATTTCAAATGTGACTATAGTACGGCCCGCCAGCCGTTTTAAATCGCACTAAAATATGTTTTCTTTGAATTTTTCGGCTTTTCTCTAATATAATTTACATGTTTTATACATATAAACATTCCTCTTCAATCACTCTATCTATTGGTGAAAACCGGATGAAAATCCGTTGCGTAGTTTAAAAGATTAACGCGCACATACATTTTGAGCGACTTCATTTTATACTATGTAATGATGATGATATCAATTTTTATTTTTTTCACATGCTCCAATTATTTTTTAATTTTTTTAAATTTTATTTAACATGTGTTAACTGTCTACAAAGTGTACAAAATAAGCCAAATAACAGTAAACAATCGATTTTTAACATGTCTAAAAAAGTTTCGGTCCGAAACTGTTGCCGAAACTAGATTTTTTTGCCGAAACCGAAACTGAACCTTCGGTTGGTCACTAATAATTATACTTCGTCGGCATAAGGTAGGAAGGGGGAAAAAAGTATTTGTGAAAAGCTTGTACAGTGATTTTGAAAATTTACAGAAATATTAAACGCAAATAAATAAAATGAAACAATATAGATACGTCTATCTCTCTATTTTAGTAAAGATTTATATCTTAGGTCTTTAATTGAATCTCAGAACTCGTAAAGCTTTTAACGGAATTTGGTGGCCAGCGTGAAGGTGGAGAGCGCCGTTAAATAGGTGGATAGCGCACAGGCTTCTAGAATTACTTTCAATTTAATTTTCTGACTGGCGTTCAAAAATTAAACATCCCTGACATTCAGGGGGCAAGTTTTCATTGTTAATTTAACGTCAAAGTTGTGGAACTAATTATCTTGCCAAGGAGTTTCCGTCTTACTGGCCATTTAAACATAATACGAATAGAAAAGATGAGAACGAGATAATACGGAAGGGCGAATTGACGTGAACCAAGTTCTGCCTTCTCTTCACATTCGAACTTTGATTTATAATAACTTTTGGGCATTTAGCATAATTTTTAATTGCTGATAAATCATTCTTACTTTCCAATGATCACTCTTTAAAACGTTAAAAAGTCAATAAAACAAATTACTCATTAAAAAGGAAATAATGTTAAAAAATCTAAATAAAAAATGAGACAGAACGTGGTACAGAAAATAAAAAATAACACTCGGAGCTGGGGATCAATCCTATGACCTCTGTCATACCGGGACAAATCACTCTTACCACTGAGCTATTGAGATATTTTTCGTTTTGTTTTACGATCTCATCATCAATTTAATGCTTAGAGAGTGGGTGCAAGCTCCCCCGTCTACCTGGGCGCAGTCCTCGAATATCTTGTGGCCGATGTTCTAGAACTTGCAGGGAATGCAGCCAGAGATAATAAGAAAACAAGAATAGGCCCCTGTCACGTGCAGCTGGCCGTGCGCAATGACGAAGAGCTGAACAAGCTGCTGACGGGAGTGACCATCGCTGAGGGAGGTGTTCTGCCCAACATCAATTCCCCAAATTTAAAGTAGACCGAGATCTTTTTGATCTCGGTCTACTTTAAATTTGGGAACCCGGTAGGACCCCACATCCTGAGTCTGACGCGTGCGCTCAACACGCTTAAAGGCCGTAACATAGTTATCGGAGGTGACTTTAATGCGCGCTCGCCTTTATGGTTCGACACTAGCGACTGTAGGACGGAACGCTCAGACGCCGTTGAGGATCTGATTGCTGCGCAAGGTCTTAGCATCATTAATGAACAGAGTTCTTTTTGTACCTTTTCGAACATACATGGTGAGAGCAACATAGATCTAACTCTTTGCTCTGGATCTGTTGCGACCAGGATTTCAAAGTGGACAGTCCATGAGTGCGAAATAAATTCGGATCATAGGTTAATCACTTTTACGGTCGGTGTCAAGAAAACAGAAGCTCCAAGATCCTCCTGGAACTTCAACACCGCTAGGGCGAATTGGGATAACTTTGGGGAAGCGCTACGAGATACATTAAGGGATTTTCAACACGTAGCAGCTACTGATCCGGATAATTTGGGGAATTTTTTCAACAGGGCGGTTGTATCTGCTGCCAACTCGTCTTTGGGAAGATTAAACCCAAAGACTAGTATTAGGACGCCGTGGTGGTCACCTGAGCTGACTTCGCTGAAGGGGGCCTACAAGAGGGCCTACAGGGCGCTGGGGCTGTCCCGGAGTGGCGGCTGTACGGAGGAGGAGACGGTTGCACTTCGGGCGGGCCTCAGATCTGCCAGGTCGGCCTTCAAACGGGCTGTTCTCTTAGCGAAACGAGCTGCCTGGCATAATTGGGTTAAAAATGTGGGTAACGCCAACCCGTGGGAAATCCACAGCGCGATTGAAAAATCCGGGAAAGGTTCTGACCGGTATTTGTCAACAGTAATTGGGATTACAGATGGGAGGAACGCTGAGACAGTGGATGTGGCCTCCACACTCGAAACACTATTGGGTGAGTTAGTTCCTGTAGAATCAGTAATTGGGGAAAGTGACCACCACAAACAGATAAGAAATCTGTCACGGCTGCCACCTAGAGTCCTCGCCCAAGAGGATAACTTCATTAGAGTCACTAAGGCAGAAATTGATGTCATAATTAAGGGTTTGGGTCCTAAGAAGGCACCAGGGCATGACAGGCTCAATGGCGTAATAGCGAAGCAAGTCTGGGTCCACGCCAAGGAGGAGCTCTTCCAGGTGATGGACACGTGCTTGAGGAGGGGAGTTTTCCCCTCTGAGTAGAAGCGCGGCGTGCTCCGGATTATACCTAAGGGGAACGATAAACCACTCACCGACATCAAGGCCTACCGGCCGATAACGCTGCTTCCCGTTTTAGGCAAGATCCTGGAGAAATTACTGAGGGAGCGGCTACGTCAAACCTTGTCCCCGGCCAGTGACCTCCAGTTCGGTTTCGTCCCCGGTAAATCCACGGTGCACGCCCTGTCGTATGCGCTTGAATGGGTGAAGGCTTGCCCAAAGAGGTATGTAGTTGCAATATTCCTCGATATCACTGGTGCCTTCGATCACGCGTGGTGGGCAATGATACGTACAAAGGTGAAAAACAGGCGGTGTTCCAACTTATTGTTCCAAGCCATCGATGACTACCTTTCTGATCGTACGATTACGATCAGTTTCGGTGAGTTTTGTATCCAGAGGGAAGCCGACATGGGATGCCCGCAGGGCTCCATCCTTGGACCCGACCTGTGGAACATCTCCTTTGACGACTCCTCCAGGTTACCCTTGCCTGAAGGATGTATCGCTGTCGACTACGCTGATGATAAGTTGTATCTGGTCGCTGGGGACAGCAGAAAGGAAGTGGAGAGTAAAGGCAGTGAAGGTTTGCAGATGTTCCTGGACTGGGGTGAAAGAAACAAGATGACCTTCGCTCCCCACAAGACCAAGGGCCTCCTGATGAAGGGCTCTCTCAGTAGAGCAAGAAATCCTACCATCAAAATGGGAGATTCTAACATCCGCTTTTTTGAAACAGTGAAATATTTAGGAGTTACTCTGGATCGATCGTCCTCTTTTCTGGCTCACGTCAAAGAAGTATCCAGCAAGGCTCAGGCTCTTTTCTTGAAGCTGAGGAGACTCTCCACAGCTGAGTGGGGATTGCGTAATCCGACTCTGCGAACGCTATATAGGTGCGTGTACGTGGCGCAAGTCTCGTATGCCGCCTCTGTGTGGGAGCACCGCCTGGACAATTCGCTGATTCTCTTAGCTCTCAGGCGAGGCCAACGAACCCCCTTGCTGGCACTCTCTGGTGCGTATAGAACCGTTGCTTCGGACGCTTTACCCGTTTTGGCTGGCATTTTGCCAATCGATCTGGAAATCAGGGAAGTGCTCACTAAGCAGAAATTAACCAGAGGAACCCCGGCCACTCACCTAGGCGTTGTTCTGACACCGGGCGGGCCGGGGACTCTCCCAGGGCTGCTTCGTCAAATGAGGGATCTGTCGCTCCAAGAGTGGCAGGTCCGTTGGGATAGAACGAATATGGGAAGATGGACTTTCTCCTTCTTCCCATCAGTTAAAGTCAGAATGGAAGGGGTCTTTCTCAAGTTGGACCACCACATCACCCAGCTTCTATCCGGCCACGGGGAATTCAGGGGAAGACTTCACGCCCTCTCCCTGTCCCCTCACCCCAACTGCGCCTGCGGGTGTACGAACCAGTCGGCGGAGCACATTCTGTGGCAGTGTGAGATAATGACGGACGCAAGAGAGGAAATGCTCGATGGTTTGGACGTACCAATCAGACCAGTGTGGAACACTGATCTGGTTTCGAACAAGACGAACTTCGAGTGCCTGAGGAACTTTACAAGGATCTGGGTTGAGAGATGGCCTGAGCTTAGAGTCGCTGATTAGTAGATTTTGACACCAGGTGTACTTGTTCCTGACTTACCACGGACTTTTCTTGCTTCCATTCTTTTACAAACTCTGCTCAGGATGTACAGTTTTATATATTTTTTCATTTTTATGTTTATTGTTTGCATTTTACATTTTATGTTTTTTTATGCTTTCACACTTTTATGTTTATTTTTTCTTGTTTACACAGGCCCTGCGTTATTCAACGCTCATGTTTATTTTATGTTTTCTTTACTTTACATGCTTATGATTTATTTTTCGTTATTTGGTGCAATTAAACGCCTTGCGATGACTCCCACACGCTCTAGTTTATTTTTTTTTATGTTTTGCGGTTTTCTACGCTTATATACATTTCTTTTCAGTTATGCTGTACTACGAGAACAGAACTCAGTTGTTCGTTTTTGTACCGTCCTTCTCCCCATATAAGGGGTTGGACCCTGGACCGTGTCCCCGCCTACGTACCATGGCCGGTCTTCTAGAACTGGTGGAGCTGCACCTATTTGCCGCGCCACACCCCGTGACATGAAGAGGCTGGGGAGAAGGCTGAACGACATCCGAAAGCTGTCCGTCCCGCCTCCGGCGAACCGACGCTTCTCTCCCTAGGGTCTTCTTCATGTTTTCCACTTACTGTCGTCTAGGCACCACCGGCTAGCTGGCTTAAGGACGACGCTGCCGGTTGTGGGGAGGCCGGAAAATCAGCCTCCTTCACTGCTTCGGGGACTGCCGGCAGCCAGGTTGCGGTGACACCGGTTCTTATCTGTACATATGTTATTTTACTTTTGTTTCCTTTTTATTTTACTTACAGTGCTCGGTGCCGCCCGTCGGATTATGTATGGTCATGTCTCCTGCTGTCATGAGCTGATTACTCATGACGGCTGCTGTCATTTTGGATTACTTTATTTATTTTTTGTTGATGTTACTAACAACTTGTTTGACTGTCCATGAGGCTCACTGCTTTTGCATCGACACCTCCATGGGCTTTAGAATTGTAGAGATTGACCATTACAGTACAGTCCTGTAGGCGCGCCCGCATACCGCCACCTAACACAGTATGAGGGGACATTGAAGGTCTAGATTCGTTATATTAAATGTAGAGCCGTTTATTCAAAAAAATTAGATTCTTGCGAGAACTCCGAAGGGGCGACCATAAGTTGCCTATACCGGGGTGGGACAGTGGTGGGTACTTCAATGCCCAACATCAATGCCATTCTGCTGCCCAAGAAGACCAACACCAAGACCAGTTCCGCCGCCAGCAAGGCGCTGTCGCAAGAATACTAATCATTCCATGTTAATTTGACATTATTTACTTTATACTACTGAGGATTGTTTACCTTTCAATTATACATCAATTTAAGAATTACCAATACTATCAACAATATTTTTTTTTCTTCATATTATTGTCTACTTCAATGCTTAAATATTACATTGATGTGAATTAGCCTCAAAAGTCATTGCAATAAACTGTATTTGAAACATGCACTGGTAATCATTCAACGTGAAGTGATATTTTCTTCATAATCTCGGACAGAAAAATATAATCGTTTTAGTGATGACTATTTATCACTGCTTTATGGTAATCATTTACAATGAAGTGATTTTTTCTTCAAAATTTCGGACAGAAAAATGTATTAATGACGAAATATATATTTTTTTATTATCTTATATTTTTCATCTTCGGGAATGCAGTTTGGAGGTCTTTTAAGGAAGTTGTGGGAAGGAAAAGGTATGAGGGGTGGATATGAATCTGAAGATCAGTGTGTCCAGGACGCATCCGCCGCCAAGACCTACACAAACCTCATCCCATGAACTGGGCACCGCTGCTAAGTCCCCAAACGTAGGAATGACCTGTGACAGAAGTATTGCTTATCCAATAAATGGTTCCAGGGGCGGCGGTACCCATACCTGCCTCTCAAATCAATCTTTACTTCACCAGATAAGAGTACCTTTCTACAACACCTAATTTATATATCTGCCACGTCAGATAGACCATAATTTTGTTGTTTAATGTTTACAGTTCACCTTTTTTAATCGTAAGGTGCGTTTTATGAGAAATATTATAAGTTAACGTTATTATTTTCAACTCGATGTGTTTTCTTCCCGAGCTGTGGTAATTCTTTAACGTTTCTTTTGGAGGCAATAATTTAATATGTTCCTTAATTAAAAACTAAGTGAACAAATAGACTTGTATAATTTTTTTCATTGGAAAAGTTTTCTTGCTGAAAACAACGTCAAAGAATATCGCAGGTAAATATTAAATTTGCCTTTAGACACGAACATATTAAGCAAAATAAAAATAAAACATGTTTAACAGAACTTAGAAAAATGTTAAATAACGATTCTGGAAGATAATGGAATATCAAATGGGTTTTATCCTACGCATCACAAAACCGTTCAATAAACATTTTACACTTGAACTAATGGCGTATATAAGATCTGATCTCGAATTTGCATCTGTCATTTGGAATCCACAATACCAAACTTATATTAACCGAATTGAAAATATTCAAACAAAATTTTTGAAACATCTTTTGTATCGTTTCGAAAATCACCTGTGCAAACCTATTGCTCTTTACTAATGGAGAAAAAATTCTGACGTACTATACAAGATTGTGAACTGCCTTATTGGCTCACCAAATCTATTAGAAAGGATTGCATTTTGTTGTCCCGAACGCAATATCAGATCGAATACCCTATTTTTTATACAACATTTCATATCGAAATATTCACAAAATTCTTTGCTAGGACGTATCTGCAAAACTTACAACCCTCTAAGAGATGTCGATATTTTCCACTGTACCCTTGAAACGTTTAAAACTAAATTAACCTTAGGTACAATGTACTTAAACAAAAACTATTTCTTCTTTATTGTTTACTTTTTTTACTCACTTTTAAAAAAAATTATAACTGTCAATATCGATTTGCTTCCTAATCTGTAGCCATTTCTTTTTTTTTAAATCATAAATGGAACTTCACTGGTTTATATTATATTCACTATTAAATGTAAAATGAATGTATATAATATACTGTATGTTTCCTAAATAAACTTAAATATATATATTTTTTAAATAATCAGTATAGAATTTTTTGGATATTCTCGAAATGATTATGAAACTAAAGATGGGTTGTTTCATACTGTTGTGAAATTTGACGACCATCTCATACGTCGACAGTTTGAAAATAAAATGCATCATGCATTCGATGCCGTCGCATTGACATTTTTGTGATATCCATTACAAAATTGTTAATCCGCTTGTTAATCTTTTGGTCGCTTGCACAGATATTTTGTTTATTAATCCGTGTAAAATTTTAATACTGTTGAAGTTAAAGTGAAAGATTTTCGACTCCATTATAACTAGTTTATTTAGGAGAAGCTTCGGCTATTGATCGAAGAGAATATTTTAACGCGGGCAAGGAGCCATGTAGTTTTATGCCGTGACCAGGAGAAAATTCCGCAATATGTAGGCTGTTGAGAATGAGCTGTATTATGTTGTCATGTGGCGCATACAAAATGTTAACATAGGTTATTAATTACAGTTGTGCCAGGATATGCAGTGCTTTGAATGTGCTTTTCACACTTAATCACAAAAAATAAATGGAAAATAATATTTAAATAAATAGAAATTAATTATTGTTCTTGAGTTCCGACCAATGAACATTAAAACAAGGAAATACACATATGTACGAGAATTCGGTTAATATTTATTTGTTTCGAATACTGGCTAGTTGAATTGTTGCAAAGGCAGAGAGAGGATCTCAACACCCATCAAAAACACATTAAAACTCCCAACCGAAATTAATGGGAGCACATTATTTCCGTCGTGAACTTGCAACGGGCTCCAATGAAAGCGTAATATGCGTAATATCTCAAACGCTTAACAGTTGTTCTTTGAAAACCATTCTATTTCGCACATTAAATAATATGCGTCCTAAATATGCCAGGGTCGACGCCACCGCAAGAACAAATGGTTATCATTGAAATAATTGGATAATTTCTGACATACTCCGGTATAAAAAAATATTATTAACAATTTGGACATCTAGGTATGTTAATATATTATTATTATTTATAAGGATGTGAATTTTTGCGAAATCTTCACATATTTGGAGTAGTTTCTTTGGACGCTGAGAGAAAAGGTACATGGAGACTCGAACTCGGGATGTCCTTTTATAGTTAAAGATTATAAATATTATTTCAATAATCCAAAGAATTTTATGTTTACCTTTGAAATATATTTCAACGAGGGGGACAGTTAGGTTAATTGAATTGAAGCCTAACAACTAAAGCCTAAAAAGCTCGCTTTTTGATGAAATACGAAACTTAACGTAGGCAGTACATAATGCAAGTGACCAATTCAGCATAAAAACACAACTAAATGGCTGTCATTGACATCATTTGGTCATTAGTCACAACTGATATTATTTTACGTCCTCTGGTATTAGTCTTGATGTTGGCTGCTCATGAAACGTTACCGATGATAATTAATAATTATACTCGTGATGTTAATTCGGATCTCTTCACAAAGGATTTCATTAATACGGATCAAAGAGCTTCACCATATAAATTCACATAATATGGTGAAGCTCCGTAATTCACATATTCGCTTTAGTTATTTTGTTTTACCTGTGAGTAACGCTTTCAACGTTGGTTATCATTATAATGTTTAATAACTGTTTGGGTAAATTCGGTTATGTTATGTTATGTTTGGTTAACATTCATTGGAAAGAGTTCAATTCACAGAAGTAGTACAAACAATCAGTATATCTTTCGGTGAACATAATGCATCAACTTCAACGTAAATTATTATTAAAATCATAAGTGCACTCAAAAGTACTCAGAAGTAGAAATGGTGCTTGATAGATACCGAGACTTGAGCAGTTAGGTTAGTTAGCTTGGGTGGGGTTATGTTAGTGTAACTTAGATGGTGATTAGGCTAAATATCAACATTTTATTGTGACTAGGTTACGACGTTAAGGTGAGTTAGCAAGATGAGATACGTGTTCCTGGTGTAAGTGTGTAGTACAATTGTAACAATGTAAACTTCTTCAAAAACAAAAGTTTTATCCGTTACGACGAGCGTCGGTCGGTAAACGGAACAAGTTGCCCGTCATTGATGTACTTGCCGGTATTTGTCTCTCCTTCATTTAAACCGTTCTTTCAGACCTTATTTAACCCGCCTGAAAGCCTAACATAAAAATAAAAATAAACACGATAAACTTACGCTTGGACTTGTACTAAAGTAACATGTCCAGTATACTTTTGCTGTTCTTCGTGAGGATTCAGCACTCTGAGCCTTAGTTCAACTTTATTATCCACGGCGATTTGATGAATATAGTCATATGTGTACGGTTATCTTGTTATTTACCTAAGTATGTGACGTGGGACGTGGGTAAAAAAAAATTGGTATGATCACGTTTATTTAACGTTATGTGTGTGAGAAACAGAGTCAGCGGGTTTTTTTATTTTTGAAAAACGATTAACCAAATCATTTACAATTTGGGAGGCGGGAATGGGTACCGCCGCCCCGGGAACCTTTATTGGATAACCAACACCTCTGCCATAGGTCACCCCAAGTGGTTCGCTACGTTTGGTGATTTAGCAGGGGTGCCCGGGTTCATGGGGTGAGGTTTGTCTAGGTCTTGGAGGCGGATGACCAGGACACACTGAACCCAAGATTCCTACCCACCCCTTAAACCCTTTTCCTTCCTAGAACTCTCCTCTCCTTCCTTTCCTTAAAAAAAACCCTCCACACAGCATCATAGGTGAGCATAAAGATGACATAGGCCCTGAGGGAAATTATGTTCCTGAAGGCCTCCTGTGTGGAGCTCATGTAAAAAAAAAAAAATTACAGAGTGGTAGATACTACCATTAAACCACCGCTTCCCAAATTTATACCGATTTCTTACATATCTCCCTTAAACATTTGAAGTTTTTAAGCTCTTATAAAAATATATGTTATTTTAGAAGATAATATCTAGGCGTGTTCCACGCCGAAACGCAAATGATATGAAATTCCCTCCATAGAAAAAAATCGCAAAGTATAAACACGTTCATTTAACTTATTTTAGAAGTTTTGTGTGTGAAAAATTGTATTTTAGATGTTCCCCACGAGATTTTTGCTCTATTTTAAAGGAGTCGTGTTTTTTAAACATTTTCACAATTTTCGCTTCATTTTTATGGTTTTAAATATTAGCGTGCTCTCTCCAACATTCGTAATTACATATCTCTTCATCTTCTTCTTTTTGAGCGGGGATACAGCGCGCGCGGCGCCTTAAAGTCGTGGTGAAAGATCACCATTCAGAATCGAAACGTTGCTTGACATGCATTTGCTGTTTTAGTGATCAAATCTGAATGGCCAGGTACTTCGAAACCGTCCTCTTTCTAATTTCATCTCCTCCCCCCCTCCCCACAGCTTCACAGAATACAAATTTGGGAATGCCATAGTCCCACAGGCTTTGGACAGTTGGAACCTTTGTTAGGTATGAACATATAAAAGTCGAATTTACACGCGGTAGTAAAACCTTCAGAAAACCATAGTAGACAATAGTGGGCAAGCTACGAAGCACCGCACAAAGAGAAGACCGATTATACTATCTCATTCTCTCGCAGGTTAAATCCGAGTTCAAATTACAACGGTGCTAAAGAACTCAAAAACTGTGAAACAAGGCACCGTATCCCCGCTAAAAAAGAAAAAGATGTAGAGATATGTAATTACGAATGCTGGAAAGAGTGCGCTAATATTTGAAACGGTAAAATTGAAGCGAAAATTGTGAAAATATTTAATAAAACACGACTCGTTTAAAATAGAGCAAAAATCTCTTGGGGGCTGTCTAAAACAGCATTTAAATAAACAATGTGATTTTTTTCAAATACACTTGTAAAATAACTGAATCAGACGTGAAAATAATAATTTTTGGATGCGTTTTTTTTCTATCTAGGGAATTTCATACAATTTGCATTTGAGGAATGTATAGAAATTATCTTAAAAAATAACTTTTTTTTAAGAGCTTAAAAACTTCAAATGTTTACGGGGGATATGTAAGACATCGGCGGCTTAGAGTCAAAGAAAATCTTTAAAATTGCGATAATCTCATGACTGAAGAGGATTTATAGACGCTCGTACGTTACCACATTTTCCTAATATAACTTTACACACCATAAGATATTATTATGAAGATATTATTTGTCGGTTCGAAAAGCGAAAAGATAATGAATCGGTGACCAGGCAACCATAAATGGATGAGGGCAAACTTCTCCCCGAATACTCCCACTACAGAGCTGGGCGACTGAAGAGGCGGGTGAAAGTTTCCTAACCTAATTTAACGCCATTTCTCGGCGATAAGGCGTCGTAAACAGACCTCGGAGTACTGCTTCAGTTTAATTCGCTATTTGATTGAAAAATAAAAGGAAAACTTGCTATCTAATGAAGAACCGTTAAAAAAAATTTGTCTCGGGTTTTTAATTTTGAATTGAGTTTTAATTTTTTCTACTTAAAAAAGACAAAAATAGAATAGTACTGACTTTTTAAAATTTTCATAATAAGGAACTCCAGTGAAAAATATTCTGGCTTTAAAAAAATATGTACAAATAGTCTTATAGACGAATAACCGCTGTTTCTGAATATGTACGTTTTATTTAATAATAATAAACGCAGAATTTAAAAAAATATATATTAAAAAAGTCCATTTTTAATCGGGTCGTAAAAACACGCCGTCAAGGTGATGTCACTGTTCGACGTGTCGTGACGTCACCGTAAAGTCATTGTATGGGAATGAATGATATGACACAAGCCATCGTATTAATTTATTCGTTTATTTACATACTGTTAATAGAGATTTAGTTGTTGTGTTTATTGAAACATTATTTGGGCCTAAATAATGTTTAAAAAATAAAGGTATCTCTTATTAGTTTATCATCTCTATTATTGAAAATATTCAAAAACTAATGCACAAAAAAAAATAGTAATGCTATTCACCATACATACGGTGCAGGGATGTTCTACTCAAAAAAATTATTTCCCTAGATTTCGAGGTGAAATTTCCCTAGAATTTCACATTTACGCAATTACCTACGTAGCCACCTGATTGTGTAACACTAATCCTGTTATATGTTAATTAATATGATTAATTAATTGGAAAGATATCGGAATTTGGTAAATGTACTTATAATACTGTGCTTTTCCAAATAAAACACTTTTTTTCTACGTGAAATAATAATTTAAAAGTACGAATACACTCACCACTGAATTAGAAACTGAATTCTAAATAAATTTAAAAAAAACACTTTGCACATTAAAAATCTGCAATCACCGATAAAACGGAACTTAAAACATAATTTTTTTTTTCAGAGGTCTCATTTATCTTTTCAGATACATAATATCATTTTGAGTTATCAGTGTTAAAAATACCGTTGCATGTAAGTACATGAACAATAATTAAGATTAATAAAGGTGATTTTTTCTGTAGAGTAGATTTTGTGTTCAAACGATCAGATGGGAATAGATAAAATTGTTAGATGTTTGCCTGTAAATATCTAAAAAATACTGTTTTTTATTTCAATTCGGGATGCGGGAGGTGATTTATACTTGAATTTGGGAGGCGGAAATGGGTACCGCCGCCCCGGGAATCATTTATTGAATAACCAAAACCTTTGTCGTGGGTCACCCCAAGTGGTTCACCACGTTTGGTGACTTATAAGGGGTGCTTAGGTTTATGGGGTGAGGATTGTCCGGATCTTGGTGGCTGTTCACCAACTGCGTGATAGACCGGATCGTAAGAGACTTGTTGAGAGAGACATTTCAATCTCTCCAGTAGGCCTCTATCGGCACTTCGTCTTACCGCAGTGGGAGGGATGGATTTATATGTCCGTCACCCCTGGAACTACCCCCGATTCCTATCTATCCCTTATATCTTTTGCCTTCCCAGAAATTCCTCTCCTTCCTTCCCTAAAACAAAAACTTCCACACAGCGTCCCCAAAGTTGAAATAGGCTCTGAGGAGAATTTTTTTTCTAGGGCCTCCTTAGAGCTAATCTAAAAAAATAGCATTTTCATTGCCAAAGTTATATATTTGAACATAGATATCAAACACTAAACACTACACGTCCTAAAACGGGAATCCTCCTAGTTGGGCAGTAAAAACATATTTTATAAATAATGTTTAATCTTCTACTAAATACACAAAAATAAACAAACAAAAAATTCGCAGGATTTTCGTCCAAAAGTAATAAAATTTGGAAAATATTTGTTACTCCTTCCCTCCCCGCTTTTTCATTTCACATTTACAAGGGGATCTACTTTGAATAGTTATTTGTAGACCTTATTACTTGTTATTGCCGTCGTGACACTTTTGACCTT
Organism: Limnephilus rhombicus; assembly: GCA_929108145.2. NCBI lineage: Eukaryota > Metazoa > Arthropoda > Insecta > Trichoptera > Limnephilidae > Limnephilus > Limnephilus rhombicus. Next base: position 46,712,337 of record OV815273.1, on the reverse strand, counting down.
CACCTACGCATCCGTCTGTATCTGGCTTCTATTTTTACGTTTAACTTATTTTGACAGCGTTTGTTTTGTAAATATTCATAAAATATTATATTTTTCTTCGCCGTTTTATCGTTTATTCAAATTGCAATAAGTAAAAACACTGGCTTATGTGCAAGGGACTTACGACAAATATAATACTACACCTATACAAACTATATACAAATACTAGCTTTTTCCCGCGGCTTCGTTCGCATGGTATTAGGGGGGTGTCCACTCCACCTCCTCCACCTCCCCCTCTCCCCCATTTCCACTCTCCCCCTCCCCCCTCCCGCATTCCATACATTAATTCCCGGTACATTCAGTTTTCAAACTGCTCTTGTGCCACCCATGGCAATTTTTTTTATACAAATTTCGTAATTCCAGAGCTCACCAGTAGTTTTATACAAAAAAAAGAATTATCCAATTTATCATTTATGCATGTACATACATTTCGGCGAATCATTTTTAGAGATAGATACCCATATTAACTACGACGCCAACATCGTTTCCACGGCAACCGTTTGTTTTGCTTTTTTCCGACGTTTGCAATAACTCGATTTTGTAAGGGACAGAAAACGCATGATAAATAATTTCATAACGCCAGAGCTTATTCGCAACGCCAGAGCTTACCAATATATACAACCTACATTACTCGCAAATAATGTAGCTTTCTATGAGTGAAATAATTTTTAAGAGTAACAAACATACATACATCCATACATCCAGACATCCATACATCCATACAAACTTTCGCCTTTATAATATTAGCAGGATGTGATTCAACACACGATGCTCAGTTCACTTAAAATAAAAATACTTTTAGAAGCATAGATCTTTTCGTTTGTTTGAAATCTAAACCCGAAAGTTTTAAAATTATTTCTTTGGTCCAAGATATTGTTGCCTTACTGACAGATTAACTAAGTCCCAAAACACTGTTCTGAAATAAAGGTTTGATTTTTTTTTAATAAGGGAAAAAAGTTACTTCATCCCGATTGTTCTACAGAGGAAATACATTTTCTAGACATTTTCTAGATTCTTATGTATGCAGTGGAAATCCTAAACCCGACAAAAGCAGCAAGGAGAAGTAAAATCCTTTGAACTTTGAGTATATTGTCGCATGTTTACAATTCCCCGGAGATACAAAATAGGTACGTTGATATAATATAAGTGTCAAGTCACTTCAATCTCATCTAGGGTGGTGGACTTTTTTTATTGTAAAACACTTTTTTTACTGAAGAGTCATTTTATTTACAAACACCTTTGAGTAACAATGAAATCAACACCTTTTGAAACTAATTTTGGCCCGGACCTCGCCTGGGCAGCACAGGGTCTGTACTCTAAGTATTGGTTAATGCGAGAGAGAGAAATATTTGAATAACACCCCTTTTATACAGCTTGTTCTTCTTTGCGTGCCGTATCAGGTCCCCCCGACGTTGGCGATCACTCTTGAGAATGTCTCTCTGTCTTGCGCTGCCCGGAATAGCTCCTCTACACTTCTAATGCCGGTCCACTCTCGTATGTTACGCAGCCAAGACATTTGTCTCCTACCAGGCCCTCGGCGACCCTCTACTTGCCTTTCAATATCAAATGGAGCAAGTGATACTTTTCCCCTCGAAGTATATGACCCAGATATGAAATTTTCCTGATTTTTATTAATGTAAGCAGTTCTCTATCTGCTCTAGCCCGCCTGAGAATTTCTGTGTTGGTGATCATGTATACTGCTAAAAACTGTAAAAATACCGTCTTTCAGACTATTAAAAATACGATAATAACAAATAACAATGATACTAGACACCTACTGGGGTCAAGTGGTCCTTTTTAATTAGTCGGTAAGAATAGCTTCCATAAAATTCATCCAGAGGTCTCTAGCATTCATACTCTCTTAATAAGCTAAGAGAAATTAAATCAATGTGATTAACTACAGTATTTATCTCATAGATGTCACTATTCTTAACAATAAGATAAAAATAAATGCAAAAGAAAATTGGTGACACTGTCAAAAGGTCAGGCTGTTTTCCTTTATAATATATTCCTAAGTAAGAACAAATAAAATCTTAATACAGTTTTTTAATTCAGTACATAATTCGGGGTAGGAAAATTCTAAAGATTTCCGAATTGGCATGTCCACAGCAAAACATAATATCTACAAACTACCTACGGACAGTATCATGAATAACGGCAAAAATTTTATGGAATTGAAAGTAGACAAAACACAAAACTAAATATCTTAAACGCTAGGTTTTTATACCGGATTGGAAATTAAAGTGTCAACTTAATAAATCTAGAAAGTTACATTAACATTCATACAGTGAAGACATAAGTATCAAATTCCATTCGGGGGCATTTTGTTTTTTTTTACAGTTGGAAGGTTTCCAACTGTCAAAAAAAAACAAATGCCGATTGTTTCGGTTGAACAAACTGTGATCAGCAGAAGAGGACAAATATCGTGTTGTTAAGCTTGCAGCTTATTACAATTTGATAGAAAGCTGAAAAGCACCTAGAATCGGCGTATGACGGGGACATTTTAAATGTCAATAAACGGCGCTGAATGGCCGTTTGATGACAATGTTATATTTGATTTTCTAATTTCGAAACAACAATTTTCATAGATTGGAGATAATGCACAAAGAACCTAAATGCACTAATAACTCACCTTCGCAAAAAACAGACTTATCGTTCTGTGGCAGAACGGCGCGCGCGGAAACGGTATGCAAAATTTTCTTTGTCACGTATTTATTACTTCAAGTTTTAGCGCCATCTGTCTCTAATGCTCATGAAGAGTTCAAAACTGTATTTGTTCTTGTCAGTTCGTGACAAACTTCAAGTTTCCTAAGTTTTCTGAACTCAAAAACACTCATTGTTTCGAGTTTGACGTTTAACTACTCATAAATTTTTGGTAGTGGGTAAGTACGAGGTACGAGTATATGAGGCAAGCTCGTGAGTTTAATTCGGTAATTCAAAAGCTTGTAATCATTACAACAAGAATTGCTTACATATCAAAGATTTAGATGAAACTTCCTCGAGTAAAAAAGTGAAGCACAACCTTTTGTATGTTTGCAGGAATAGAAGTGAACAAGCTTATTGCACTATTGAGTTGTATTTGCAGCATCTATAAATATGGGATCGGATGACATCGGATGGAGCATGATAAAGTGCAGGACGACTCGGAATAAATTTTATTTCTTCGGAGCCATTCAGAAGTATCATATTTCATTCCATTTACAGCGAGCTTCCGTCGCTTTTCCGTTTGTCGCTAGATGCCACCGGCTGTCTCTAAAGCGCCGAGAAAACTCAGACGTCTGCTTTCGAAAGAAGGTAAATATACTAAATATAAAAACATAGTTGTTGAAAGACTTCAAAGGGCAGAAATAAATTACTAAAAAATTGCGAAAGATTTCAACCGGAATTTAAATTGATTTCAAAGAAAATAGCGAAAATTTCAAATAATGGCGAGGCAGAACTCTTTGTGGGTCTCAGTCAACAGAATAAATAGTTTTCCCTCGCAGATGAAACCAATATTGGCGGGGAAAAAGATTTCCGTCCGTAGGACATAACTCGAGATTTGAGCTGACTCAATAGATTTGAAATCAAATAAATCGGGACCTGAGGAGAATTTATATTCACTTTGAGACGCATGGCTCGACCCCAACTTCACCAAATTATATTTTGTACAAAATTTGGTTGGCGTAATTTTTTTCGATGAAACTCGGAAATTATGTTTGGACGATTAAATTCACAGCATTCCGGAGCAGAAATTGTGATGGCTGGCATATAACCTATAAGTTTTGCTTTAACGTTTGAAGGAAAGTACATGAATTATGTAAGTACTTACATTTATTTTTGAGAAACGGTGCAAAAATTAAACAACGTAGGATGTTTGAGCACTTAAATACTTACCTTCCTACGTAACTTGCGTCAAATGGCTACATTTTAGAAATTGAGTCAAATTTTTTAATTTTTTTTTTTACATGAATACCGCACACCTGCTCCCGGCTGGAGCCAGTGAGACTGTGGCATCCCCAATTGGGGTATGTGGTGAGGCTAAAGGTATGGGGAGGAAAGGAGATAAGGAAGAGGAAGGTGAGGAAGTACCTGGCTATTCAGATCTGGTCACCAAACACGGCTAAAGCCATTTCAGGCAACGTTTCAATTCTGAATGGTGGTCTTACACCAGGGCGATACTGAGAGTATCTTCCACTTTGGAACGTGCCGCAAATATACTACATATTATTTTAAATGAATAAATTGTAAAATACACAAATTAATCAAATAAAATTTATTTGCCACGCCGGGATTCGATCCCGCGACCTTCGGAATGAGAGTCAAGCGCCTTACCGCTGTAATACGCCGGCCGTAATTTAATGTAGGTACATTGAAATAGTTTTTTTTTAAGATTTACTTCAGCTCTTTACCGACCGTATATCTAACCCAAAAACTTTTAAGCAATCATTTTTACTGTCAACTTTATACTTGCTCCAACTGAAATTAAAGTTTGCAAAGGGTTTCCGGCCATTAATTGTAAATGTTTACCGCCGCAACTTCTTCAAACATGTGTTTACTTGCGAACTTCTGTCAAATACAATTTGTTATGGGGGTAATAATAACATGACCTTGTCCGTTGATACAAAGTACGCAAGATTGATCTTATCTACTTGTGTTTACTTATAATCCCCAGTCCCATTAATTAAGTACGATCAGTAAATCTAGTTTGTGTGTTCACACTGACGCTGGAAGATGTGGAGCAAGAGATGTTGGCCCCAAAACTGACTGCCAATAACGGAATACATCATTAAATAATTTATTTATTTATATTTATTTACTTAATATATTATATTTATTACATAAGCTATATAAATTTATTACTTAATTATAATTATTTTTAATATACATAATTGTTTATTATTATTTATCTGATATTATTTAGCTGTTGTTATTTACCAATCTTTATTTTTTGTTAATAATTAAATGCTACTGTGGTATGGTCACCTATGAATGCATCTGGTAAGCCACAACTAACAGGTACCTTGTATTTTTAGTTTACAGTATAATGTTATTGTTGCCAACGTTGAGCATACTGCCCAGCTATAATTAAATTATTAATAATCCATGTCTGAATAATTGTTCTCGGTGCTTCTTTTGTAGGTTTATAATTATATTTTTATTAAGTTTATATGTATTTTTTAAAATTACATTGTAAAACTGCATATCTCGATACAGGAATGCCCTAGTGAGATATGCAGCTTATGTTTTTCATGTATTTCTTATTTTTCAATAAATAAATAAAATAAATATTTTAAATTAAAGCTAAAATTCGATTTCACACCTGTTTACAATATATTAATAACATGTTCTTTTTATAATATCTGTTTGAAACCATCATGTGAAATATTTAAATGAAGAACTTTGTCACCGAACACACTTAATGTTCAAGAATTCATCCTCCCTGCTACGGTACAAGGCGATGGGTGGAGAGAGTCCGGCTGGACATGTCAAAAGATCTGCCTCAACCAGTCTCTCCCGATCCGGCCCGCCATGCAGTAGAGGGACAAACTATTTTTCGCCACCAAGACCTGGACAAGCCTCGTCCCCTGAGACCCCTGCTCACAAAGTCCCCAAACGTAGCGAACCACTTAATTAGACCTGTGGCAGGGGTGTTGGTTATCCAGTAATTAATTGATTAATTATTAAAAATGGTTCCAGGGGCGGCGGTACACATATCCTTCCCTCAAATTGATAAGTTATTGATTAGTTTATTTACCAGCCCAAAAATATTTAAAATCTTGGATTTGTAATATCGCGAACGCTTTACATGCTCTAAGTGTCAAAATGTTGTTATCTTTGTCGTTGTACATCGTTCCAACTAAAAATGTTGTTATCTTTGTCGTTGTACATCGTTCCAACTAAAAATGTTGTTATCTTTTTCGTTGTACATCGTTCCAACTAAAAATGTTGTTATCTCTGTCGTTGTACATCGTTCCAACTAAAAATGTTGTTATCTTTGTCGTTGTACATCGTTCCAACTAAAAAAAAACAACGTCAGATAATCTGAAATGCTGGATGTAATGCGCTTTTGTGCTCCTCGAGAAAGTCTGGTTTTCCAGTGATGAACAGTTGAGAAATAGTGGAATGTGCCAAAAATACATAAATATGAATGTATAAAAAAAAAATCACGATTTGCAATTGTCGTTTTGTTCTATCAGACTGAATGAAGCCTCTGGTTCTGTTATAATCGTAAATTCAGTCTAATTTGAGCAAAACGATGTTTTAATTAATATCGCACAGAAAACGATCTTAAAGGTAATACTTAAAAATATAGACTCACCAATACAGACCAAGTATTTAAAAGTTGTGACGTACTAGATATACGCCAATTATATCTTAAAACACTACTGAACTACATTTTTGTCCAAAAAAACACACTCCAACAAACACAAAATATCACTAATAGACCGGTTAGACAAGCGTACAAAGAAAACATAAAAACTCCGACGACATAAACACTACCTTTGGACAGACACCATAAATACGATGCTATAAAAGCATTCAACAGTCTTTAACTTGAAACAAAAATTAAAGAAAATAAAAATAAATTCACTAAACAAAATAAAAACTTCAAACTTTATTATGCAAAATTATTACATTATAAAATGGGGGCCTCAACATGGGTAAACAACCCAGTGTGGCAAACATTACTGGATTGTACTATGAAATATTGTAAAATAATGTATCAACAATAAAAAAATACTAACTAACATTATAAATGCGAAGGGGTGTTAGTGTGTTTGTTTGTCCTTCTTTTATGTTTCAACAGACCGACCGATCGAAGTGATTTTTGCACAGGGATAGTTGGAGGACTGGGGACCTGGGGAGTGATGTAGGCTACCTTTCATCCCGGAAAAACATTTCATCCCCGTGGGAAAATTCTTTGTTTAGTAATGTCTCCCTAATACCACGCGAGTGAAGCCACGCGTAAAAGCTTATACCAATATAAATAAGCACTATTAGACTACATTCAAAACTTGAGTTAACCTCACTGTTCAAGTGAGAAAATTGTCGTTTCAAAATCGAAAATAATTTTTGTTTGGTTGCAAGATTCAAACCCGAACTTAATGCACTCTAGATAGTGTCTGGATAAATCTTTATCCATTTTATTTAATATGCGACATCTATCGACTTTTCTGCAAGTCTAGGATGAATATTTTATTTTTTATTTTAACTTTATGAGTAAAACCTCAAATAGCAAGAGGTCCTGGGTTCGAGTCCCAGAGGTGTCAATATGTTTTTCTGATTTTTCTGTTTCCAGATTTTCGATTGATTTTCGCTTATATTGTCTTCATTTATTTAAATATTACAATTTGAGGTTTTACTCATAAAGTTAAAATAAAAAAAATAAAAACTACCATATGGCATGACTATCATATCATGCAAATGATCTCCAACGACACCAGCGCTATCTGTTTGAAGCTTTCTAAATTACCTGCTAGTATCTGGAGGCGTCTACTAATATCTACAGGAATTCCAAAAACTGAAAAAAATCGAACTAATATCTATGAGAACCAAAGTGATGACGAATATCTTCAGCTCAAACTGCTGACTAATATCTGTGAGAATCAAAGTGTTGACGAATATCTACAGCACTGGCAGAGGTTGGATTTGCAATTATGTATAGCATATTGGAATAACGTAATATTTTTGTTTGATGATGGACACTGCAATGTTGTCCGAAACGTTGGCTAAAGAAGGAGGTAGCGCAACACGGCATAATACCCCAAAAAGTAATAACAAAAATATTTTTGGCCGTGAAAATCTAAAATCGTATCTAACGTAATATTGCATATGCAGTTTAAAAAACTTAATTTACGTAAGTATGTATGTAAAAATCTCTAATATCGGACTATTGGACACATTTAGCTGATTAGTCCAACCTACGCTCTGTAGATATTAGTTCAACCTACGCTCTGTAGATATGAGTCAACACTGGGACCGTCCTAGATATTCGTCCAACCTTAGCTCTGTAGATATTAGTCAACACTCTGAAGTTCGTAGATATTAGTTCAACATATGAGCTGTAGATATTCGTCCGACATACAGGCTGTAGATATTAGTACCTATCTGGAGTATCTAGGTCTTTCTTGTAGTTTTTAATTATTAATACAACACATTTTAAAAACTCATATGCAGTTGAGGTCAACTTTTGGATTAAATTTCTGCGGAAAATTAATCATGGAGCAATATAATAGTAGGTATGACTTTTCAAAGGAAGGTGAATTTATGTTTGCTTGAATAAGTTAACAGTTGTTTATGGCCGACTAAAGCAAACTTTACTACGTAAACTTTATTTTATGCCCGAGGGTAGTTACATTATTTCACAACTTACGAAGGGAATATTACCACATATTTTTGGGATTCAGATCAGCCACAAATCGATCGGTTTGGGTGGAGTTTGTTTTATATTAAAAGTTTTAGGCAAGGCATTAAAAAAACATTAAATCTTTGCCATACTTTTTGTTTTAGTGCTGTGTAAGTTTATATAAGTCTTTCTTTCCAATAGAAATATGAATTAAAAATCATAATTTCGCTTGCGACCCTGTCTCTCACTCCATTCAATTCATACAAGCGACAATTTATCAGTTCCAATTTTTTTAAATTTACGTTTAAAAATGGAACTGATTTGCCTAAAACACCCATTGACGTATTATATTTAGATGAGATACGAAGCAAAAAATTGTTCCACTTGTTCCATTTATTCAAACTTGACCTCCAATGGTCCCAACGCTCTGACGCTGAATGATCGGAAACTATCAAAACCTTGTGATAATAGTGGAACACGTTTCAACGCAATGGCGCCTCTATGACTATCCCGTGATTTATTACGGGTCTGCTGTTACTTCAAAACTGTATATACCAATGTAAATAAAATGACTTTTTTTATTCTTATAAAATAGACAATTTACGAGTAATAACGACAATAAGGAACTCCAGTGAAAAATATTATGGCTTTAAAAAAAATATGTTCATATAGACCAAGAAACGCTGATTCTGAATATATAAGTTTTATTTCATAATATTAAACGCAGAGTTTTTAAAAAATTATTAAAAAAGTGCATTTTTAAACCTCTTCTCAAAACACAGCGTTAAGTTGGCATTACTGAAATGGTTAACGGTGACGTCACTGTTAACCTGTCACCTGGTGATAGTGTGTATTGTATTGTATTGACATTTGAAATGACTTGAAGTGCACACGTACCTATGCAATTCAACATTTCGTGTTTTTGGTTTATTTTCATACTGTTTATAGAGATTTAGACAAATAATAGTTATTGTGTTTATTGAAACATAATTTAGGCCCTCAACAATTTACGAAAAGGGCTATATTTGCGGACAATCTGCAATAAATTTTGTCTATTTGAGGTTAAAGTCGTGTCATATTTTGACATTTGGTTACCCACTCGTCATTATCAGTGTATTATAAATACCAGTGTTTCTGTATGTATTATACATAAAACAATGTTCCTACAAAGTAACGCCTGACACAAAACACGATGTCACATGTATTTGCAATGAAAGAGATGATTTATTGTTTTTATATTGCACTTTGATTAAATAAAATAACAGTATCGGTGAAATGTGGACATTTTACCAATGTTTTTCTATATTAAAAGCAGTTAATCTTGAATAAAAAACACACCTCACACCTAAAAGTCATTACAAAGCATTCCGCCATGACCGCCATTATTCTTCTGGATTCTTCATTCAAACAGGGATGTTCTGCCCAAAAAAATTATTTCCCTAGATTTCGAAGTGAAATTTCCCTAGAATTTCACATTTACGCAATTACCTACGTAGCCACCCGATTGTGTAACACTAATCCTGTTATATGTTAATTAATATGATAATTAATTGGAAAGATATCGGAACTTGGTAAATATACTAATAATACCGTGATTTTCCAAATAAAACACTTTTTGCTACGTGAAGTAATAATTTAAAAGTACGAATACACTCACCACAGAATTACAAACTGAATTCCAAATTTAAAAAAAAAACACTTTGCAAAATAAAAATCATAAGCAACCCGCCGCTCATTTGTACCAAGCATGGTATTTTGAAGACCCCCCCCCCTGAACGTGTCATTTTGAGTTGTCAGTGTTAAAAATAACATTGCATGTAAGTACATGAACAATATTTAAGATTCATAGGAATTCCAAAAAATATATTTACGTATACATATATATATATATATAAATAATACCAGTAATATTGTCATATGTAATAAAAATTTTGCCAGAGTTCGAAATTTCCCTAGATTTTGTCCTGATTTCCCTAATCCCTAAAAAATATTTTTCTCCCCTAGATCTAGGGAAATTTCCCTCGACATAACATCACTGATTCAAAATGACAACTTAAAAAGTAAAAAAACTATCGGTGGGTGAAGGCCACCATAGATACGGTGCGTTTCTGGGAGTCTTTAAAAATTAAAACTTTGACAATTATTTTAACTAATAAAACTAACTATAAAAATAAAAATAATAATGCAGTTATTTAAGTTTGAAGGTCTTTATTCATTAAAAAAAAAAATAAAAAAATTGGACTGGATTTCTCTATTGTCTTATTTCTTTTTAGATTTATTGCTTTAATATAGTGACATCTTCAATCACCACTAGAATCCATAAAATAAATGTTTTTCTTACTTAGTATGAACGATTTTATATAATTTTCTTATAAATATAATTAAATTTTATTTATAATTTTCTAGCTGACCCGGCCACGCGTTGCTGTGGCTAATAAAACACTTTGTAAAATCCAACCTTTGTAACCACCGCCGTCTTTGAGTTCATCGCGAAGAGATCATCAGTGCGGTTTGCACGTGAGGTAGCTCGTCGCCCATTTGATTGACTTCGACGATCTATGTCAGCTCGTCTTTTCCTTGGCATATTAAAACAGTAAATAAAGTTCTCACGCACTGACAAACTGATGATAGAAGATTTTAAATGGTAACAGAATGACAGGTAACGTTTGACAGACGACTGAAATATGACAATCAGATTTTTTTTTTTGCATTCCAATTCTAGATTACGTTGTGCTTCTGAAAGTAGGTAGAACAGTAGAACTGTTTATATGAGAAAATGAAATTTTTGTTTTTACTATCTTCCTCACAATTTTTTCATATTGTCACACCGTTTAAATCATCCCTGGACTACGACAAACATTTCAAAACCAAAATCACCTAAATCGGCCCAGCCGCTCTCGAGTTTTAGAGAGACAAACGAACAGCAATTGATATGAATAATAAGATAAGAAGATATAATGTGTATAGTAAGCTATCCGTAAAAGATAGATGTATGCCTTCACGGACTTTTTTGTAGATCTATAAAAGAAGAATATTCCACCATTTATTTTTTTGTTATATCTCAAAAGGGTTAGGCAGCGTTTTCGATGAAAGCTACCAGCGGCTGGACTTTTTCCGACACTTCTAACAATTATCGTTATTTTTCAACCAATTTACACAAATCCTTGACAAATTAAATACTTAAACCTTTCTCACGAAACACTCTATCTATTGGTGAAAACCGCATGAAAATCCGTTTAGTAGTTTTCGAGTTTATCGCGAACAGACAGACAGACAGACGGCGCGGGGGACTTGACTTTATAATCTGTAGAGATTTTTATTTTATTTATTTATTTATTTAACGCCCAATGGGCTTTTACATTTTGGTAGGAAAAATAATTCATGACAGATTATTTAACATATACAGAATAATAAAAATAAAATTTGATAAAAAAGCACACAAGTCATAAAAATACAAAAATACAGCGATTTCATAGGTTTTCAGAAAAACAGGTTTAGGAATAGTTTTGAAATAAGTTTTTTAAAAGATCAACAAATTTCGCCAAGTTTATGTTAAATATGTCAATATCACCTAAGTACTGATTTCACATAGTGTAAAATCGTTGTATCGGAGAGTGGGCAATGTAGTTCCGCTTATGAACGCTACAGTAGAATAGTGTATTTTGTCGTGTAGTTACTGTCGGTATTCGTAAGTTTATGAGTTGCAGTAGTTCACAACAGTCAAATTTAGAGTTAAGTATTTTGATTAAAAATGTTAAGTCATTTATTTTACGTCTGTCTTCTTGTGTGTGTATTTTTAAAACATTTAATGATAAATTATATTTCAAGTCTTCTAGTGGGATATTTAATTTAAAATTTATAAAACGCAGAAAATTTTTTGGTATTCGCTCAATGTTATTAATGTGAATTTTATAAGATGGAGACCAAACTACCGAGTTATATTCCATTAGACTTCTAACTAGAGATACATATAATAATTTAATGACTTGCATGGAATTAAAGTTTTTGGTTGTTCTTAGTACGAAGCCTAGTGTTTTCATACCTTTGTTTACAATTTTGTGGTTATGATTGGCGAAACATAGTTTTCATCCAAAATAATTCCAAGATCTCTCATTTCCGTGACTCTTTCTAAAGCTGTGTTATTGATGGAATATTCGAATAAAACTGGATTTTTATTTCTGAAGAAAGTCAAGGTTTTGGACTTTTCTACATTTAAGAATAAATTATTTTGAACGCACCAATAAACATATTAATATTTGACTGAAGTATATGGCAATGATTTACATCAGTTATTTTCTTGTGTAGCTTGATGTCATCAGCAAAGAGCAATACCTCGACATCGTTGAAGCAATTGGTTATATCATTGATGAAAATGAGGAACAAAACCGGGCCAAGGTGACTACCTTGTGGTAGGCCACTAGTAGCCCAGAAAGCTTTCGACATCCATGATTTTATTTTCACGAACAGTTTACGATTTAATAAATAGCTAGTAAACCATTTTAGCATGTTATCCCTTATTCCTAGAGCAAATAGTTTTTGGATTAGTAGTTTATGGGATACTTTGTCAAATGCCTTCGAAAAGTCTGTATATATGCAGTCGACTTGTTTATTTTCTGCAAAAGATTGTATTATGAAATTTTGAAATATTGTTAAATTAGTTGCGGTAGATCTATCTTTGATAAAACCGTGCTGTTTTTGGTCAATTAATTGTATTAATTTGGGATAGATTTCATCAAGGACCAGTGATTCAAAAAGCTTTAGAGATAGAGAAGATAGAGATATGTTGTCTTATTAGAGGTAATTCCATAATTGGTTTTATTTTGGCTATATACTAGACGTACAACAGATTAAAAAAAACTGTCGAGACCTTGAAAATTAATTTTTAAAAATCAAAAATTATTTCAGTAATTCCCACTGGAATTTCAAAGTTCAATGGACATCGAAAAGGATTTATATGCTTGATTTTTCCTTGTCACTCATCCCGTCTCCACATATCTCACCATTATAAATATACTGGTTTTTTTTAAACTTCGCTGGCATCATTTGCTAAGTGATTTTTTTCGTATTTTAAATTGTTCATTTTAGGCTCATCACTTTTTTTATGTTTACAATCACTGTTGAAAATGAGTATTGAGACCGTAAAACGTAGATAAAAAATGAAAAGAATTTTTCCATAACTTTTTAAATCATCAGCGAAACTCTATTGTCTGTGGATTTGTGAAGGATCATCACACCCGTTCAACGACGTTTTATTGAACTCTAGAATGGATGTTTTCGGAGCCATTTCGGTCCAAACGACGTTTATCTTGTCTCTGAAGAAGATCGAAAGCGTAAATTGGTTTAATGTATTAGAAAGAATGTTGAAGCAACCGCTGTAGGATGCTGTTTCGTTTTGTTTCTCTTATACACGCCACGAGATGTTCCGTAGCCGCTTTTCCTGAAAAAGTTTCAAGTTGCAAAAATAAAGAAAGGAATATTGATTAACAACTTTGTTAGACGTTTTCCGAGTAGTCTTTCGTCTAAGATATTATAATGACCCCGTACAACCAATTCTACTTTTTAAACTGTATTATTTACTTATGTTGAGAGTAACAATTATTATAAGCAATAATTATCCGCCTGAAACACTCATCCACATTGAAAAAATCTTCCGAGAAAAGATACATGACGCCAACGGGACATGAACCCGTGCCCTTCTGATTGCCGGTCAGCTGCTCTCCCAATTGAGCTATGGCGGCTTATCTTATACCCGCCAAATGATTCAATATATACTAGTGTTTCATTCAACAATTACTGCTTATTATATTTTTTCCACCTGAAAACAACCAACTTTATTTTGTTTTTTTTTTGTTGTTTGTCCCGTTGGCGTCATGTATCTTTTCTCGGAAGATTTTTTCAATGTGGATGAATGTTTCAGGCTGATAATTATTGCTTATAATAATTGTTACCCTTTGTGCTATGCATAAAAATCTTGTCTTAAAAACGTTAGTTTAACAATTAAAAATAATAATTTATGTTGAGAGTATTTCTTATGAGTACCTTTTTTATATTATCATGAAAACAGTAATTTTAATTCCGGCTTTTAATTGCAGTGGTGTCGGAGAACTGGGGCCCGCAGTGCGTGCGGCTGAAGGTAACGGTGAAGTCGGACAACTGCGGGGACAATCAGGACTGCTCGGAGAAGGGGGTTTGCTACTCCAACATCTCAATGGTAAGTCCACATTTTAATATCAGCTATTCCAACATCTGCATGGTAAGTCCAACATTTTATTTACAGCTATTCCAACATCTCCATCGTGAGTTCAACATCCCGTTTACAGCTACTCCAACATCTCCACGGTAAATCCAACATTTTATTTACAGCTCCTCCAACATCTCCATGGTAAGTTCAACATCTTATTTACAGCTACTCCAACATCTCCGTGTTGAGTCCAACATCCTGTTTACAACTACTCCAACATCTAGATGCTGGGTCGAACATCTTATTTACAGCTAATCTAATAATACATCTTCATGGTGAGTACAAAATCGTATCTACAGCTACTCCAACATCTCTTTGGTAAGTACAGCATTTTATTTATGTCTACACTTATTTATACTTCGCTTAATCATTATCTGACTTTGTAAAAAGCGTGCACGCAGTCCATGAAAGATTTCTTCGAAGATAGCTATTAATTTAATGTCATAATGATCCTGTATAAAAGTAACATCTGTGATGCACCAATTTTTTATCTGCACGATTTTGCAGTTTTAAAGCTGTTATTGAAGTCACTGTAAACTAAAGTTATTCTTCCTTAGTTTTAGAGAACTTTTGCTGTGTGAAAATTAAAAGCTTCATGTCATAATTCTCGTCCAAATGTTCTGTATAATGTTATGCCAACGAAAATATAGTGCATAAAAGAGGGAGGGGGCATTCGGTCATTATTGGTCGAAACATATTACATCTATATTCCAATTGTTGGGCACATTTGTATTATAAAATTACTATTTCTTTGTAAACAAAAGTCTACAGTAAACAAGACGTAGACTTTGCCAACTGATTGCATGCGAATTAATCGGTATTATTTTCTTTCTGAACTTCTAACGAAAATCCCCTCGCCTTCCTTTTGATCAAAATATTAATTTTGAACTACGCATTTGAAAATTAAGATCCGAGTGGAATTATGGAAAACCTTCAGTATTGAATTATACACTTTTTTGCCTTTGTGATATTTGCGTAGGTAAAAAAATACGTTTTCTGTTATTTTTTTCACGTCGGATCTATTTTGTTTGACGGTATTGCACTAATGCTTGTTAACCCTTCATAATACTCCAGTGTGTTCTGGCCGAGGCATTCATAATACTGGTAACCATTATTTTTGATCACGTAGAAAATCCTACACGTAACCTGCTTTTTCCAAGAACGTTGTGTAATGGGGCAAAGGATGTGCATTAGTTTAGGACTACGTGGTGTGGCGAGAGCCTCTGTGCAACTTTGTTTAAACAAAAACGTAAAATATTTTTTTAAACGTAAAGGTTTTATAACACATTTAACAGACCATGCAAGTGTTCTGCCTTCTTAACCTGCAAGGAAATAAGCAGATTGATGAGAGAAAGGAACGATAAACTTTTAAAGATATGTTATTATATGAACGATAGTAAGGTAATTGTTTTAGAATATACAAAAATGAATATTTGTTATATGTGAAAAAAGAAAATTTGAATAAAGTTGTTTAAAAACTGAATGTACTGGGACTGAATATATGGAACGTGGGAGTGGGGCTGGCGGGACGGGGGAGCGGGAGAGGGGATGAGATGGGGAACGCGGAAGGGGAATGGGACGCAAGAGAAAGGACATGCAGGGAGAAACAATTTATTTCTTTGAATATGGCATTGCTACGCATGCCGGAAACCAGCTAGTGCTAGCTAACACTAACCCCTAAGTCCTATACCACAAAACTTTACAAGTGGAGCGGAGACGAGATGTGTCTTCTGAGCAATATGATTGGTCAATTTTTGCAGGTCTCTGTTTCACTCCTCTCAGCTTTGCTTCTATGGAAACGCACCCTTAGATAAGGGCACTTACGTCAATTTATTGCAACCAAAGGTTCTACCAAAACCAAATGTATTTTGTATTTTGTAATTTGTATTTGAATTTAAAAAATGGTTAAAATACTGTAATTTATATTTCAAATACACGACTAGAAAGTATTTTGTATTTCGTATTTTAAAAACATGCGAAAAAGTATTTTGTAATTTGTATTTTAATTACAGCAAAGCATGTATTTTGCCCAGCCCTGGGTGTAACCCAGGTTTTTAAGCTGAAACAATTATAAAAATGTGTTTTGTACATCGAAATTGACGATGATTGCTAAAGGCGTGACTGCCATGAACATGAACATGAACATCACTATAAAAAAAAAATGTTTTCTGTCTCCTCCGTTTGTTGAAACATGTTTGAAAGATTGGGGCGAATTGCGCGCGGCCGCACACAATTTGGCTAGTGGTCTGTGGTAAAGACGTATTCGCGCGTACGCACTTTGACGTTTGACCTCTACATAAATGTCAAAATGAGTTCTGATGAAGAAGAGATGCTACATCAGGGAGAAAAAATAGATATCATAGATATTTTAATAGATATTTATTTATCAGGAAAGATTTCTGACACATATCGATTATTACACAATTTAAAGTCATAATTTATTATTGGGCTCATACTATTGACATAACCCCAATACGTAAAAAAATGAACTAATCCCCCCGCAGGCCCCGGCTGCCATCCCACTTCACCCGGGATGGGAATATTTTCCATTGCTCATGGTAAGCTTGAACACAGCAATTTCGAACGATAATTGTTCCAATGCCACGCAAGTTCATAGTGATGTTCAAGCGAACGTTCATGTTTATGTTCATGATTTAGGTCGGAAAAGACTCGTCTTAACTTCAACTTGAACACAGAATGCTACACGTAACTAACACAGCTTTACTGAAGTAACCTTAATTTTTTATAATTATATTTTTCGTGCTCTAATCCACTTTTTACGTATTCATTTTTAATTCGTGTTTTATTTGCCAGGATTTAACTAACTCATATTATATTTCACTAACTAACCTTAACGTATTTTCTTCCGCACATAACCTAGTTATGGAGATATTTTTTTTATGAAATTTATCAATGTTGATCAAAATACAAATTAGAATGTGCAATAAATCTGCTGGACCGGATGGTTTTCCTCCAATATATTTAAAATCTAGTATTAACAGTTTGACTTTCCTATTATTCATATTATTTAACAAGTCTTTAGCATCAGGGTGTTTTCCAGATCAGTGAAAAAAAAGCTTTTTAACGCCTATTCACAAAAAGGGTGGTAAAAGCGATGTATCAAACTACATACCAATATGTATATTGTCAGCTATTCCCAAACTCTTTGAATCGTATAATAATATAATTGTTCGCAATCAGCACAGTTTTATCACAGGTAGAAATACTGTAACTTAATCATTTATGAAAATTATATAACTGATTCCCTTGTCCTTAAGCATCAGGTGGATTCTATATACACTGATTTTTCCAAAGCTTTTGATAAAGTTAGGCGACATATTCTTGTACATAAACTAAATATGTTGGGAATTAAAGGAACCTTATTGAACTGGTTTAATAGTTATCTTAGTAAAATAAAGCTTTGTGTTAAAATAAATTATGTAGAATCTTATATCTTCAAAGCCACAAGTGGGGTTCCCCAAGGATCTCACCTCGGACCAATTCTTTTTTTTATTATTTATAAATGACATGGTTAGTATATTTAAAGATGTTCAAGTTTTACTTTTCGCTGATGATTTAAAAATATATAAAATGACACGTAGTATAGACGATTGCCATATTTTACAATCTTATTTAGATAAATTGTTTCATTGGTGTGTGAACAACTCGCTATTTCTTAATATTCAAAGTGCCAAGTTATTCGTTTTTATAAAATCCAAAGTCATGCAACTTATTAATACTCTTTAAATTTTTAAATAATGTAATATTGATACCAGTCACCCAGATCAGGGACTTACGTGTTATATTTCATGAAAAGTTAACATTTACTTTGCACGTAAATGAAATAACAAAAAGAGCTATAAAAATGCTTGGTTTTATATGCAGAACAGCAAATGA
Organism: Limnephilus rhombicus; assembly: GCA_929108145.2. Classification (NCBI taxonomy): domain Eukaryota; kingdom Metazoa; phylum Arthropoda; class Insecta; order Trichoptera; family Limnephilidae; genus Limnephilus; species Limnephilus rhombicus. The sequence goes on along the minus strand of OV815273.1, from coordinate 46,693,831 downwards.
TTTTAAGTCACTAGAATGTTTGAAAATATTGTACACTTCTTTAGTACGAAACCAGGTAGAGTATAATTCGCCCATTTGGTCCCCATTGTATAAAATACATTCCGACAATATAGAAAGGGTACAGCACAAATATCTAAGATTTGTTAACTTTAAGCTGAATATTCCAATTCAAAATATTAACTATGTCCTTTTGATGAAACAACTCAACTTAATTACCCTGTCTGATAGGCGAATCATCTCTGACCTTGTACTATTAAATAATATCATTAATAATTATATTGACCACCCTGAAATTCTCGCCAAAATAAAATTTTACGTACCGACCAGAAATACGAGGCAAAGTGCTACCTTCTTCTGTGACAATTTTAAAACAAACTATGTGGCTCATACACCTATAAATAGATCATTTTGGTAATAAATTTGGGAATATTGTAGACATATTTGCAGATTCTGTATTAGTTATAAAACGAAGTCTTTATAATTACTTTAATGAAATGTATGCTTTTTTTTACGCACCAGATTTAAATGTCCGGGTTTAATTTTCCCCACAGGAAAAACTAAACCCTTTCACACACTTCCCAAATGATCATCTGGTCAATCCACGTTATGCAATTGCACTATATGTATTATAATTACAAAACAATACAAGAACAACATGTCAACCTACCAGAGACCAGATGGGAAAATAATTCACCGACTCCAGATATTTTCATATCAGAGGGTTCGGCTCTGTGGAATTCCTAATTGAACCTATAAATCCTACTGATCCCTCAATATAAATATTTAAAAAATCTTTTGTAATCCTACATGTATTTAAAATTACCGATTTTTGCATTTTTATATATAAATTCTTTGACAAATCTAATACGCCTAAATTTTGAATCAGAGACCTAGGGATAATGCCAGTAGCCGAAATAACAATTTTATTTTTACTATTAATTTAATCATTATAATTGTGTACTACGTACATGCCTAACTATTATTATCTGTCTTTGTAAAAGCCCACTAGGGCGTAAATAAATAATTAAAACACCGCCACCAAATCAGCATTCAGAGTTGTAGGTACTGTCAATATTATGCTGTAGTTGGACGTATTTATTTTATTTGTATTAATATTTTGTGTATGATCCTACTTCTAAAATACAAACATTTTTGAAAAGTTAAAATAAAAGTTACTGATTTCTCTATGAACAGAAATTAGTATGTTCTATTATGGCAAATGGCATTGGCTTTTAAATATTATTAAACTCAGTAAAAAATTTTAATAATTAAAAATCTGTTGGCTAATGAAGACATCGTTATGATGCTCCTCAAAATCACGATGGAAAAAAACCTTATTAATTTCAATTTACTCTTCTTCTTATAAAATAAAATAATTTTCGAAGAAAAAAAATTATGATTTCAAATAACCAACTTGAAGCTATTCGATTTCTCGCCGAAAAACGATAAATAATCCGTGGTCTCACAAAGAAAATAATATTATTACTTCTACCCTTTCCGAGTATCCCACCCTTGAGCCAGTAGAGACTGTTGGTGAAGAGGTGGGGTTAGGGGGTGGTAGAGGTTGTACGTAGGCTTACGGGCCGGAGTGCTTACCTGCTTTTGTCTCCGCTAATTGCTCGTGACGCCCCTGCCCACGGAAACAGCCGATCACAGCCGAGCACCCCCGAACTGCGAACCGATTAAGGAGCATTGTTTTTCCGCTCCTGTTTTTCGAAGGGCATCGATTAATTCTATTTATATCTATGTGTTGAGTCGGGCGAGAGCATCTCTGAACAAATCTAATCGAAAATTGGTTTTGAAGCGCCCCGGAGATGAGAAAATTTGAATTTAGAGGAATTTATAAAAGGCGGAAAAATGACGCCGAATTTATTCAAGACGGAAAAATGACGCCTCAGTTTTTTCACAGAGTGAAAGGACTAAGCGATTACGTAGCTTCTTGAATATTTTAATTTATTTTTCTCTCTTCTCGTATTTTCTTTTGTTTACGAACTAACTACAAACATAGACTTCCAGCAGCTCATTATCGCGGATTGTCATGGCGTTCGTCAAACGGGAATCATTTTATTTATTTATATATTTCTCTTCTTTAAAATAAAAACAAACATCTTTTTACTACCACCACAGTAATCGGAAAATGTTGCTTGTGTCGTGATGGAGGATTTAGCCAGCAGAGGAATCGAACTCGCGACGCCCGGGTGGGACCCAAACGCGGTGCCAACTCAGCCAATTAATTATTAATTAATTAGCTACAAAACTGACCAGACAAAAACCATATTTATTGGTTATACGTTTGTTAGTTATTTTTTTTTAACTGCGATGTTCAATTGACTACCCCATTACATCTATTCCAGTGAGATAAAAATATTATACAAGTGATAATTTTAATTTGTAAGACTAGCTTTGCACTTAAATGTGAACGGACTTTCAGTTTCGCCCTTTCTGTTTCTGTCCTGAAAACGTCCTCAAATATCTTTAGCTTTATTTAGCAAACCTATCTGGATAGTCAGACTTTTTCAACCATCTTTATTTCCTTTTCTTACGCCTTTCGCCTCAAAATATTCCCCAAAAATAGGGGTGCTATAATCTCCCTGGCATCGGGCCGTTTCAGTGAGATTTTTTCCTAGAAGTATCTTACACAGAAAAATTTCCTTATTGATTAAATTATATGATTCCTTTTAAAACAAAATATTAATTAACAGATTTCGATTGAGTTTCACTAGTATTGTCTTCATTTAATTAAATATTATAATTTGAGATTTTACTCATAAAGTTTAAAAAATAAATAATAAAAATATTTTTTAATAAACTAATAATGTCAATATATGCAATATGAAAATTTAACAAAAAATCTGCTAAAGAGGGAATGAAAAAAATTAACGTGTTATTAAATACTCCCATTAGCTAAGACAAACTTTTAACCTAATGCCAATATCAAATTACACTTACCTTGATTTATTAAATCCTATCAATCTAATTAATACCCCCCCAACACGTACAAAAGTAATCTTTTGATCTTGAGACGAAAGTTTATGAATCGGAACTGATCACAACAATAATTGTCAACTTAGAAATAAGTCTTTGTCAATTACCAACAAGTTAAAACTTTTCAACAACTATATCCGACGTTTAAGAAAAACATTTTTCCTATGATCACGGACAGGGAAACTTTCCCGCAAATCTACTTAAGAAAGAAAACAATTCCAATCTCACAAACAAACTACAATATTTTTAATGCTTCAATCTTTGTCTACAGATTTACGTCGGTAACTTGAGTTTTATTGAGAGTGGGTTATTTTAAAATAAAATTTTCTTTTTAAAAACGCTATTACGATGGAATAAAAAGTTTTATGAAGAAATTACTGCTGATATATATTATTCAAATATATTCCTAGCTGAAGGTGTTATTCATGTTTTTTTAAAGAGAATTTATTTTCATGTCCAAAGTCCGTTAAACTAAAAAAAATATATAAATCTTGACAAGTTTAAAGCAGATATTACACGTTTTTTAGCCAAAAACACCAAAATCCCAGACCGGTAAACTTTGTCGTCATGGTCAAAACCAAGTCAAAACAAATATTTCTTAACACAACGTTATTTTGTTTATGAGCTAGGCCGATGTTTATGAGCTAGGCCGATCGAGAGAGACTGGTTAAGGAAGGTCTTTTGAACTCTCCGGCCGGACTCTCTCAGACTATTGCCTTGCACCACAGTGGGAGGAACGGATTTATGTCCGTCACTCCTGGACACACTGACCCCCACCCCTCATTTTTTGTTCTTTCCAAAACGTCCTCTCCTTCCTTTCCCTAAGAAATCCTCCACACAGCATCAGAAATTATTTTCCTAAGGCTCCTGCGTGGAGCTAATGCAAAAAAGATGAAGGTATATATCCTACAAAATTATTTGACGAAACGCTGTTTATTGGGAAAGACATGTTTTAATTTAAACCTCATGTGAAATTCGGGTGTTAAGTATCTAGGTACATACATCTTCATTTTACTGTTTTATCTCCCGGCTTGCAGAACTAACTTGCCAATGGTTATGCCAGTCGGGAGAGCAATCTCGCTGTTGAACAGAATTAATTCGGATATCGACATATTTAACGTCAGTGAAGCTGCCTTTAAAAGGCAAGCTCAATTAATACTTATATAGTTTTTTTTCTTTTTTGCCTACCATTTATATATTTAATTTAATGTTTAAGGTAATACTGTTAATTGTTTTTTTAAAAACGCATTAAAATTTTAAATTTTGTAATGTTTTTAAAGAATAAATAAATTGAATTGAATTGAATTTAAAAACTTTACTCCCAAAAAAATAACGAAAACCAGTAAATACTGTCTTTTTAATTTTTTTCTGAAACGCGCAAATTTTTAAACCTAATTAAATCATACTTCATTCAAAAAATTACCTTTTCTACGTAATGATGTATCAAATATATATATGCGACCTTCGTTATAAACCAGGTTAAACACAAAGCAATTATTTTTCATGTTGACAGTACTCACATAGCATAAACATTAAAGCACGCAGTTAAAATAAATGTTGCCATCAATTAAAGCAAACAATCGTTAACAGAATCCTTTATATTATCTCACGAGGGGTGGTATATTACGTACACATATTAATCTAAAAATATATGTAATAAGTAATAAGTAAATGCTTAGTTTTTACTGTTTGTAAAAACAGTAAAAACTAAGTTTGTTACTTTCTAGAGATAGAATTTTTAAAGTCCGCCAAAATGGTTAGTTTGAGCGGGTAATTAATTCAGTCATAGTCATAATATGACGTCACTCATTTTACATCGGTTGTGAATCTTTATATCTGACAACTACCCGACATCTTTTTATTACGTCAGAACTCATCCGAAGCTTTTAGACAAGTATTTAGCTCATTTAATGCATTTTTTATATTTATGTTTCGGCATGAGGTTTTATACTGCAAAATAACTTCTGTTTTTCTCGAGTTCGTTAAAATTGGAACCAAACTTTACTGGAAAGGAGGGTACTTATGATATTTAAGGTGAGATGGCTTCTCTGCAATATGGTGCACGTATTATTAAAATGAAAAATTCAATGTGATTTTATATGCGGTTTTATGGATGCACTGCGTACTGCATTTCCCCTCCGAAAATCGCAAATATTCACTTATGATGTCTCAAACGAAATGTCAGTTTTACGAAAACTTTGTGTTATTACCGCTTCACAATTAAAGCTATAAATGAAACATTTCTGAACGTAGCCGAATAGTAAAAACTGTTTTAGAAAGGTTACTAAATAAGCTTACAAATTGTAATATTACAAATAAATATTAACATTTTTAAATATTAAATTTTAGAATGCAAACAAAAAAAAAATGTAAAAATGACTTACGTGATGTTTTTATGTGAAAACGGTACTAAAATCAAAAATTATGTAAACAACAATACTTATTCTACTGTATAAATGTATAATAAACACTTTTGTAACCTCACTTTTTTATCACTTCATATAAAAATATTTGATGAAAATTAACAATGTCGAGCCGCCGGTAGGAAATTTGGCGGTATAAATTATGTGTCAGACTGCGCGAATGACAGAAAATTCTTTTTATGTATATCTATGGACAACTTAAATAGAGATGTGCAGCATGATTCACTATCGACCTTTAATTTTTTGTTTTAGGGATGTCACTAAAACAATAACGGAGTTAGAACGATTTCTATGGAGACACACGCGTGACAATTATTGTACTTGACTGCTATCGTCATTTTAACGCATATATCTGCATACGTTGCTGACCGGTTTTAATCGGTTAATTCAAAACTGAAGTCCGGGGGAAAAAATGGTTCAGAAAGGAAGGGACCAAGGAACAAATCATTGCCATAGGATAAATCCCATTTCCCGATCAAAACTCAAAATAATTCAACAGGTTGATAATGATTGCGCCGAAAAAGGTGAAACTTTTTACAGTAACTTTTACAACTTAATTTATCTACAGATAAATTAAATTTTAATGTTGCGCGAATAGGTCACTTGCATCACTTTTTTTTCTTTTTTTTCCGGTTTAGGCAAATATTCTAAGACATTCTGTATTTTTTTTAAATCGTATTTTTGAAACCCTGGCGATTTTTTGAAAATTTCAATCCAAAAAATTAGACCATTTTTTATAAACCGGAAAGACGGGAAATAATTTTATGGGTGCGTAAAAACGATAATTACACAGCCGAAAATCATTTTAAAAAAAGAAAATTTTCCACACGAATGGCACAGGAGAATAACGGGGCATACCAAAAATATTACATCTCATAAATATTTTTTCCTTGATCCATCTTATTGATCATAAATCATTACAATGTTCAACGTCGATATATGACTAATTCCAATGTAATATACTTGTACTTGTAAATTATATTTATAATAAGAAGATTATAAAATTAAATTTTGTTAAAATCAGCACCATTACCATTTTACCTCTAAAAGAGATACAGAAGGCATAAAAGTATCTTGTCAAAACGTCAAACCAAATGATAAGTTCGCAGAGAACAAACAATAAATCTAGTGAATGTTAAATGTCGAATTCAAAAATGCGCCTGAAATCAAAGTGTTGCCATATAAAAAATACTTCAGTATGGAATTTTACAAAATAAACAGAACATTTTAACGTAGTGACGTCACGAGCATAAATAATGGATTTAGTATTAAAAAAAAAAACTGTACAGTTCTAAAAAAAATTACTAACATTTTCGTAATCTTAGTAAAAAAATCTATCCACACGTCGTTATGAAATCCATGCAAATGGCCTATTACACATAGAATAATTCTCAGAATCAGTTTTCGTTGTGCTATTTAAACATATTGAGGTTTCCGTAATTTTCTTAAGTTATCACAAAAAAGTGTTTGATCTGTTTTCCACATTTTAAAATTCAATAACTCAAAAGTAAATAAGAGTTAATGTACAAAGTCATCAGACTTGATCAGCAATAATTAATAGCGCAGTACCTGGAACAACCCCTTGAACAAAAGTCACCCCATTCGCCACACTGCGGAATGAAAGTCACCCCAAGCCACCGCAGTCGGTTTGGCTACCCCGCGCCGGCAAAGTCACTCCAGTACCAGCGCCGGGGCTGTCTGCGGTGTATTCGGATCAATGCTAGCAATATAATTAGTGCAGACTACGGGGCTTTGTATGGCCCTCCTGAATATGGCGTGCCAAATGGAAAACTTGCTCCGCAGTAATTTGGGAAGACGCCGCACTTGTGAACGCTTTGCATTTCACCCTTGTTATAATTAATAGTCATTTACTTGGGGTTGTTCTAAAATTCACGAACACATTCTAAAATTATTATTTGCAAGAATTTTCTTCTTTTGTTATAATATTAAGAAAAAGTATGTATTAACCTGTAAGAAGTACACGAAGCCAGCATGATCGTTGTTCGTGTCCATCTTACATAAATAATAATATAGAGATATTGGTGTAGCGCTGTTTGAGTAAAAAATTGCCTCAAAGAATAAAATAATATTGTGTGGCGCCATTAAATGAGATAGGAAACGAAGAAAACGGATTTTTTTTCCTATTCAAAATACAAAATATCTAAAGCCACTAAGGGCCAGTTTTATAAACGAAGTACCAAATTTCAGTTACGTAACGAAACGTTTTTCATTAACGGACCGCTATCCGTTCGTTATCTTATTTTACGTATTATAAACAAATGTGCATTACTAGCGGTCATCGGTTACATTTAGTCCCAATGTTTTATTACTTGAGTAACTCCCCGAATAACAATGCACAACTTGCATTGTTACACGGATCCGTCGACTTGGAGGTAAAATCGCCTGCTGCTTGCAGCATTGATCTCAGAGCTTAGAAACGTAGTGTTAATAATAACTTATTTGTTGTTTAGTTTAATTTGTGGAACCCCATTTTAATTTCTTTTATATATTCTAATATTATTATTCATTAAAAAAAAAGTTATTTAATTTAAAAATACAGTTTATTTATAAACAAGTTCTACTATGTAATTATTAGTACGCGTGACAGCTGTTTCGCCTTCTGAAGGTATTATCAAACTAGGCGAAACAGCGGTCACGCGCAAAAATAATTATATAGCAGAAATAGTTAATAAATAAACTGTTTTTATAAATTGAATAATAATAAGTATGTATGTGAAATAAAGCTGGGCTGGAATTACTGATTTCGATAATAAATAAATAACCGAGCGCCGAGAACAACTTCCTACTTACAACTGTCAAAAAACGTCAGCAAACGGATCGTTATCCATTTAACTGACCAAAATCGGTCCGTAAAGCATTAACCACTACATAACCGACCGGTAGCCTTGTGAATGTTTATAAAACGGCAAAATCAAGGGGTAAACAAAATATTAGTTAAAAATGGGATCAAGAGTGACGAACGGATGGTTATAAAACCGGCCCTAAGGGAACTAAAATTATTTTACTGTTAAAGATGGTGTCTCACCAGAACGATACTGGAGTAATACATTCCACTCACTATTTCGTGTTTAAGACTGCGTGTACATTTGCGAACCGAAACGGCGATTTGTGCTGTTTGCGATTGCTTTGTTCCTTTCACATAATTCGTGGCTCGCAAATTTGGCGGTTCTCGGTTCGCAAATGAATGCGCAGCTTATCACAAGACTCACACATAAGCTACAATATTGCCGGATTTTGAACTAGAACAAATACCTACATAAATAAGAGTTTCTCTTTGCTGCTTTAGAGGTGATCCGAATATTATATAAAATAGTTTCAGCTAAAAACAATTAACACTAAGTCAAATTAAAATTATAACTTATATTCCCTAAGTTTATCGTATAAAATTCGGAGGAGCAGGAAAAGGCAGAATGCATTATATCCACAAGAGGGATGTTCACAAAGTAAGTGCACTGTGATAAAGAACTGTGTTTTTTTTTGTTTTACGGGGGTTGGCAGCACTGAGTGGTAGAGGGAAGTCTCCTGACCAAAACATGTACGTAATTTCTGCCTCAAGTGGAGACGATCAATGCCCGACGATATTGTGATACCCTAAAAAAACTTAAAAGGAGGGGATGCTGACCAGAGAAGTGCGCTTGTTTCTTCTTTATTTATTTTCAACCGACGAGCAGGTGCAGAAAGAGGTTCTAAAGTGGGAGAAAGAGCTGGTGGAAGAATTCTTCCAGGAGGGTATAAAGAAACTTGTTCCACGGCTCACCACATGCATTGAACGGGACGGCAATTATGTAGAAAAATAGTCTACAAATGTATCAACAATATCCTGTATTTTTTTTTTAAATACACTTTTTCTTAAAAAAATATAAAAATCTAGTACACTTACTTTGTGAACATGCCTCATAGATACACCCTTTCAACGTAAATATAATGTGCCTTTTGTATTTATTTTTCTTTCAACTTCAAATATATAACTTTAGGAGAACTGAACTGAAATTCCAACGTGACTCGTGTGTCGGGAGCTACCTCTCGACCACAAGCCGGACAGAATGTGAATGCCCATCACTTCAGTCATTGAGGGCTGCGAAATGTGATGGATTACCTGTCCGCTTTCAGCAACAGATCTTCTCTTTGATCAAAATTAGATTCAGAGTGCCGTAACCTGTGTAAGTTACCGTTTCGTTGTGGAATAAATATAATATAATACATTGGCTATGAACCTATTCCAAACAATAAAACACCCTTTTTTCACACACAAAGATAACTCTAACATTTGGCTTAATTCTTAATCAATCTTCGTTGCAAATACTTTAAATCTATTTTTGGAAGTTCAATCGATCTCCAGGAGGTCTAACATGGACGATCGTTATACATCAATACGAAATTGACCAAATCCATCATCTATGGTAAGTTATCAATATTTGCGATCACAGTCAATAATCGGTAAGAGATATTCTGACCGACGATTGATAAATTTTAGCGTGCCGCCCCGTCAATATACGCATTTATTTGAATAATGTCGTTCGTTATGCAAAATTACTGGCTTATTAATGAACGAAGTTCAACTAATGAAGCTCTTGGAATTGAAAGAAGTCGCTTACGCAATCCATAGACTTAAATAATTCAACTAAGTTGCTACCAATTTATTCCGTTAGATCATTGAGAAATCAAAGTGGTTAAAACTTGACTAAAGACCTTATTAGCTAATCAACTCTCTTTTAGTGTAAAAAAGTAAATGCGGATTTCCAATGCATATTTACTCGTATTTCAATTCAACATTGCCAAATTATTAATATTTTTACGCAATTGCTTGGCGTTTGACATCATTTCGTAATGTTAATTCATAGGAAATTCCTTCGGCATTGCCAGCGTATATTCACTGTAAATATCGGTTCTGCTGTCAACAGTGGTACTGTACTCGATACATTGATACAAAATCATCGGAAGTTACGCCTATCGATCCGCTGTGATAGAGCTCCAGACCTGACAACGATCAAGTATAAAATGAAAAACGTGCTCAACTCAACATTTTCGAAGTAAATTCAAACAGATAAAATAGAAATAAAAAAAAAACGTGACCGCGTAACTCTGTTTGAGACCAATCCGCTGTTTTATAATGCTGTCGAAGGGCGAAATGGTTGTCGCGCTTGAATCCAATTAGCAAGCAATATTTCACAATATCGTAAAATTAAATATCATTTAAAATAAATATTATTAAGTACCACAGATTAAAAACAAACATCTTTGAAACACAAGTGCGCCCCAGGGTTGAATTTGGCAGCCACCTCTGGTCTGGAGCTCCAAAATATCTGAAAAATACCCTCCACTCTGTGTAGAAATGGGCGGTCCGTTTGATAGATTCTCCCATCTTAACAGACGGATTGCAAATCTTTAGAGCAGAGGCGTCGGGCGGGAATGCTATCCTTGTTCTACCGGTATTACAATGGAAGATGCTCTGAGGAACTGGCGTCATTGATCCCTTCGGCATCAGTGCATGGTCGGGAAATACGCCAAACGCGTACCTAACATATGTACACGGTTGATATTTCACGGGTCGCTTCTTCGACTCGTTCTTGTGTTCAATAGCTCGGCTGTGGAACGATTTGTCGGCCTCTTTGTTTCCTCCTTCCTACAACATGGGTCTCTTTAAGACCAATGTTCATTCCTTTCTCTCCTCAAAAAGACCTTCCACATAGTATCTCAGATGACTCCTGTGTGGAAATGATGTAAAAAAAAAATCCATCGTTGCACGTTAAAATGCGTAGCTAACCATAGCATATCTTAAAGAAAGGCTTTCTGCATATGTACATGGCATTTTTCAATTGATCCAATATATTACTTTCGTTGCAAATCGTCGTCAATCTTCCAAACAGGCCCTCCATTGATATGCTTGGTGTAACCCTAAGTGACCAGCTCAGGTATGGGGGCTCCATCGAAGCCAGAGTAAAGTTAGCCTCCCAAAAACTGGGCGTACTGTACAGGGCCCGCAGATACTTTAATAGTACACAACTGCTAACCCTGTACAAATCGCAAGTGCGCCCCACGGTTGAATTTGGTAGCCACCTCTGGTCTGGAGCTCCAAAATACCTGAAAAATACCCTTGACTCTGTGCAGAAACGGGCGGTCCGTTTGATAGATTCTCCCATCTTAACAGACGGATTGCAATCTTTAGAGCACAGGCGTCGAGTGGGAATGCTATCCTTGTTCTACCGGTATTACAATGGAAGATGCTCCAAGGAACTAGCATCATTGATCCCTTCGGCACCGGTGCATAGTCGGGAAACACGACAAACGCGTGCCCAACATTTGTACACAGTTGACATTTGTCACATGAGAACGGGTCGTTTCTTCGACTCGTTCTTGTGTTCAACAGCTCGGCTGTGGAATGATTTGCCGGCCTCTGTGTTTCCTCCTTCCTACAACATGGGTCTCTTCAAGACCAATGTTCATTCCTTCCTCTCCTCAAAAAGACCCTCCACACAGCATCCCAGATGACATAGGACCTGAGGGAAATTATTTTCCTCAGGGCCTCCTGTGTGGAGTTAATGTAAAAAAAAAAAAAAAAGAAAAAACAGAAAAGACAACATTTTCAAAATTACATTATTTTCTTAATGTTCCCAAAATCACACATTTTACCGTTACCTTCCCGCTGCTCTCTCCTGGCGTGACCCCATAACTTACCAGATAAGCTTCCTGAACTTTCATGCGCCGTACGGGGGCGTAATTCATATTCGCCTTCGACAATGGGGCGCTCCACGGGGTGGCTTACCCCTCACCATAACCTACGTGAGGAGACTGCGAAGGTGGTTCTGAGTTCTGAGAACTACCTCTTCTGAAAGCAAGCGGTTAACACGGGCTCTGTCTTCCAGTTACAATAGGTACCTCTGCTATTTTAAGCATTTCAGAGAATACACAAAGGTAGGTACGTGCCTTCGAAGGTGTGGCAGTGAAGGGTGGATACTCATAGATATGATAGAGAGGTGTAGATGATAGTCGTATAGAGTGATGATGATAGCGTAATAAGCGAGTTTGATGGGTACGCAAATTAGAGATAGACAAGGGTAATTATGGTAATTGCACAATAGGTCTTTGCTTCCAGTGTTGTTTATACTTATGGTATTTCAATAACCAAAACTATTATGAGCATTTGTGCAGTTACAAAATTATTACTTGTACCTATCATAATATTAGGATTATTACTAAAAATATTAACTTCATCAATCTGCGCTTGCGAAAATGTTACAAATGTTGACAATATAAAAAAAAATTAAAAATTAATAAGGTCTTCTTGAACATTCAAAATCACGAATATTATATAAATTGTATAATTTGTGAAGCTGAAAGTTAATGTAAATAACACCCTGAACAAGAACAATTTTTCTTTTCAAGAATTTCAGCTTGGGAAAAACACAAAGAATATTCTGAATATAACATAAAACTTGTTTGGTGTAAAAGAACCCTAGACAATCATTTTGTTATTACATTTTTTTAATTTAGTTTTGTGGAACGGTCGGATGACAAAGGTGGGTTTTTGGATCCGAAATCCTGCAACAGTCCAAGCTTTTTCGAGCCCGGAATATCATGAAATTCTTCGCCATTTCATGTGGTGGGATTTTTCCGAATGACCATTTGGAATCCATTTTTATAGAATGTAGACATGATTCAAGAAACTCTAAGTAACGTGACTACGGACAATTATTACAAATAATAATTCATGAAATCTTTCACCCATAATTCGTGATGCCTATCACTACCAGAGAGATTAAAATGATCGCCCCATCTAATTTAATAACCCCACTAAAATGAATATCTAATTCCAATACGAAAAATAAATAATAGTTCTTTACGAAAAACAACAATAATTTAATACTTTTTTTGATCCTAAATGTTACATTTGATAAAACAAAAACTGCCATTGAGCATATCTTAAAGAAATAACCAAATGGTAAGGGGAAATTGGAAATATTATTTTTCAGTTCATTTATCATTCAGGCTCCATGTTAAAGTTTTTTTTGTTGTTGTTGGAACAATATTTGTGTTCAACCTTCACAAAACAAACGATGTCTTAATTTATATTACCTATTTGAAATTCAAATGTCAAACTGCGGAAAATAATTCAGGTGGAACGTAAACCTAGAGGTACTTTTGAAACGTAATAAACGAAAACCCATAGAAAAAATGTACCTTTCCTACTTGACATTTAAATATTTGACGAGTTTCCAGGACTTACGAAATAATATATGTCCGCTCACTGTTAACCGTGTATATTTCAAAATGAAAGCTGAATTTCAATAGACATATTCGTAGATGAGTTCACTCATTTATCTATCTCCATACCGAATATACATAGGTAACTATTACTATGCAAATCCAAACCCAGATGTCGCCACTTCTACAGGATGAACTTAGTTTGCAAATACTCCGCTGGGTGTCGTTCGCACCACATTGGTTCATCATTTGCATTGTTTCGTTCTGGACTTTCTCTTCCGGTTAACAATTAACGCATCCAACTAGGAAATGGAATATACTGCCTTAATGCAAAGCTCATAAGGTTCGCGTCAGTAAGGAACAACTGAATGAAAAGTTCCACAACAGATTTCAATTTTCAGGATGCATGGCAGCTACATTATTTATCTTACCAAAAATATTATTCTGGCTGTGTTAGTGCATACAGGACTACTTGACTTACTTTAACCAGTGATTCCTGCCATTATTTTTTGGAGTAAAAAATGTAATTGAAATTTTGGTTTCTGGCGACATTTTAATGTTTTTTTTTCAACTATAAACATTTAAAAAATCAGTAAACATTGTACAGTTAGTGTCAGTGTGAGGGGTTGGGCCATTACTTGTCTGAGTGACCAATGACGAGAAGTTTCGGAAGAAAGTTTTTTTTTTAAGAAAAATAATATAACAGTGCCGCCTAAACCTCTAACGGCGTTGGACGCGAGTGAGCGGCGATCAAATAAAATAATACTTTCAAACCCAGACAAATTTTAAAAATATATAAATTAACCGAAAATAAAATAATTCATAACCTGTGAAAATGGAGGAAGCGGTTGATCTGCATGCCTTCATTACTAAGGCGAAACAAAACATAAGTGACTTACAAAAGTAAATCATAGAAGAAAATAAACTCACCAAAGAAAACAAAACAAAAATAATGAAAGAAATAAATAACATAATGGAAATGATATCCCACATGGCAATAGAATTAGCTAAATTACAAGAAAAATGTGAAATTCAAGAAAAAAAACCAAATACAAAAAAACTCATTTTCATACTCTTCGGCAGTAAAAAACTTAATACCACAAACGCAAGAAAAACGATTTCCTGTAATAATAAAAAGCTTAAAAGAAGAAGACACTGAAAAAATAATAGAGAAAATACAAAAAATTTAAATATCTCAGTTGGGAATTCGAGTAATTGAAATTAAAAAAAAAAACAAAAACAAAAACATTATAATAACATTCCCAGAAAAAGAAGAGGCAAAAAATTAAAAGATAAGATAAATTATGTCGAAAAAACTATAATAGCGGAAGTACTTGTGAAAACGGATCCATGCGTAATATTCAAAGGTCTTGACAAAGACTAAACCGAAAAAGAATTCTTAGAAGACATCATTGAACAAAACAACGACATCAAAATGATATGTGAAAAATACCAACACAAAAAAATATTACAAGTTAAAGCCATCATAACAAACAAAAAAACTAACAGCAAAAACTTAATTCTCCAAACAAATCCCGAAATGAGACCACATCTTATAAATAGAAAAAAAATCATCTAGGATTCATGAGAATCTATGTAACAGACTGTAATCTTCTTACCCAATATTTCCATTGTCAAAGATTTGGACACACAGCACAAAATGCTACAATAAAATGAATAAACCAACATGCAAGCACTGTTCAGAAGATCATCCCATGTCCGAGTGTAAATCCCTGGAACTGCCGCCCAAATGCGCTAATTGTCACTCAGCTAACAAGAAGAAAGAAATAAACTCCTTCAACAGTAAAATGAATGAAATAGACCACCGAACAAACAGCGAAACATGTAAGTTCCGATCTTACATGCTTAAATTAGCCAAAGAAAGAATAAAGTACGACATTGAATAAAAAATGTATATATAATTTTCCAAAATACAACCAAAAATGCATTAATTAAATGGATGATTTCTTAAATAACGAATTAGAATTAAATATTAAAATTCAAGAATATGAATGCATTTGAAAAAACCGGACTTCATAGTGTTATCCGAAACGTTTACGAACGCTGAGTCACCGTCTTATCACTTTCCTGAGTACAATTATATTTCTACCAAAGTAGATATCAACAAAAATTCGGGAATAATAATCTTTGCAAACAATAAATTTAGTATTTTTAACATAATAGAACACCCAATACATTTGGTAAACTGCATCGAAGTACATTTCAAACTCGGCAAATCAATAAACCATCTAATCGCTATCTATAGAACGCATGGCTCGAGTATTATTACGTTTATTAATGACCTCAAATACATATTATTAAAATTAAAAAAATAAACTCTGCTTTGTCGTGGGTGATTTTAATGTGAACATTATTGAAAAAATAGAAAATAATAACAAAACTGAATACATCAATTGTATGACTGAACAAAATTTCATATCTTGCATAAATAAAAATACTAGAGAAATAAAAGAACATACTCCATCTTGTTTAGATCACATTTGGACAAACGTAAACATTAAAGATCTTCACAAATTAAAATCAATTGTTTGTAAAATTAACATAACTGATCATCATTCATGCTTACTTCTGTGTAATAATAATATTAAACATAAAAAACATATATTTTTTTAAAAAACATAATTTCATTCCCAAAAAATCAACAATAGACATGACTATTATTCTCTCTGATAAACTATAAAAGAAAGATGGGAACAATTTTTTAAAGAGTGATGATACCGAAATATGTTCGAGTAACTTTGAAAATATCCTGTCACAACACATAAAAAATTCGACAACTGAAATAATAATACACATAAAATCAAAATTCAGATGTTTAAAACCTTGGATTACCAAAGGACTTATAATATCTATCAGAAACAAAGAAAAACTTTACAAAACAACTCTAAAAAATCCCCATGATGAAAAAGCATATATTTTCTATAAAAAATATAAAAATAAATTAACATCTTATATTAAAAAAAGTAAGGAAGTGTTTTTTTTAAATAAAATATTATCTACAGAGAATAACCATAAAAAAATTTGGAAAACTGTGAATTTGGCCATAGACAATACAAAAAAACACAAAACATTAAGTACATCGAACATGACAAAAAAATTATTGATGCCAATATACAGCCTAAGCAATGTGCAAACATATTTAATTCCTTCTTTGCAAATTTTGGAAAAAATCCTGCGAAAAATATTCATAAGCCTTCTAACTCGGAAAAACATAAAAATAAAAATGTACAGAAACGTAATATACTTTCAACATTTGAAATAACAACAGAATGTGAAATCTTAAAAATAATAGAAAATATGAAAGGAGGTTCGTCTCCCGGTTTTGATTCTGTTACGGCACACATGCTAAAATCTATGAAATCTTACTTAATAAAACCCATCACTCATTTAATAAACTTGAGTTTAACGAAAGGAATATTTCCAATGAACTACAAAAACACAATAATCTCACCTATTTATAAATCTGGTGATCCACACCAACGAATTATCGCCCGATTTGTCTAATTTCTAACATAGGAAAGATTTTTGAAAAAATAGTAAAAAAACAATTGGTAAACTTCCTAGATAGTAATAAAATACTACACAAAAACCAGTTTGGTTTTATTAAATCACTCAGCACACAAGATGCCATTGCTAACGTAACTTCATACATTTACGAATCATTAGATAAAGGTAAAAAATGTGCGGGTATATTTATTGACTTCAAAAAGGCATTTGATAGCATATCCCATGAGATGCTATTAAAAAAGTTAAAGAATATTGCCATAAAAGGCAACGCGATTAAATGGATCACCAACTACTTAAAAAACCGCCCTCAAGTGGTAAAAATCAATCGTGTTAATAGTGATCCAGAGATTTCAAGCTTTGTAATCCCCCAAGGTACAGTGCTTGGACCAATCCTATTTACCATATATTTATGTAAACGGCCAAGTTTCAATTATCGAAGAGCGAAAAGATTTATTTTGGATCAGAACTTCCTAGAAAATCAAAATTTATTCTTGATAATTTCAATAGAGATATTCCGAGATGTAAAACTAATCTACCGTTGGAAATGTTTCTCGGAAAAATGTCTTGCAGTCGGATGACTTTTGCGCCTGGTTTCGACATTTCCAACTTGGAAATTGAAACATTTTAAATATAACACGCATACATTCGTGAAAAGTAATAAATTTTTTATTGATGATAGTTTTTAAATGCTTAAAATGCTTACTTGTCCAGAATAATTTTCAAATCTTAAGCAAAATCATGTGTTTTGGTTTGAATATTTTAAAGATGCGAGTAGAACACATCGTGGCTTTTAAAACAATCGAAAAATTTTCAATTGAAGTATTTTTATAAGCCCCAAAAAATAAAGCATCGGGCCTATAAAAACTATCTTAAAATGCAAATTCTCCTACTCATGAACCCCTGGATATGGTTTTAACGTGGCAAATTAAGTTCTTTATAAAATAATCGGAAATGATTTCAATGTGTCTGAACTTCACAAAATAAAACAAAACATTTTTTTTTGCATAAATCAAAACAGTCGGCTGGTGTTAAGCGGAAGTTTCAACCATATAATAATTCGTACTAGTAAAAATAACACTTTTACGTCGAAATCTGCATTTCAACTATTTTGTTTTTTTCACCGATGTATCTAAATGATTTTCCATGAGTATTATTTAATTCAGAAACGAAAATTTCGCTGAATCGCTTTAACGAATCAATTACTCTTCGTATACTTGATTAATTGATCAGGCATAATTAGTCAGGGTTAATGGATCTGAGACAACAGTACGAGTATAATAATATTTAATTCGTCTCTGCTCAGTCGTGTACAAGTCTAGCAAATGACGCCTGATTGCCAGATCACGAGACTGGCATTATAAATCTCCCCTAACCGAGAGCGATCAGCATAATTAACGAAATCGATACTCGATCAATTATTCAGATGGGCGCAAATTAGGGATGTCTTCGGGGATGCTCGGGTATCTTCGGTAACTGATCGGCGGTAATTGGATACTACGTACATGTGGTAAACAACCCTAATTTATACGCGTACTAATACACTTACCACGCCTAAATTGTTGTATATGTGATCTCGAGGGAGGAAAGTCATGGATCAAATTACTTCAGGGTGGAAGACTTTTATGAAGTTATTTTTCGTTTATTTCTAAGCTTGGTGGTGAGCAATACATTCACAATATTTTTATTATGGTACACAGAAACTGACAAATAAGTTACAATATTTATGAAACATTAGAAAAAAACTTGAAATGGTGAAAAATAGTTTTAAAAGTTTATCAGGATTGAACTAATAATAAAAAAACAAAAACGAATGCCTTATTTTTATTTATTTATTTGAGACACAAACATGATATTTATAGAACATTCTTGTGGGTAATATAAAACAAATTAAAATATAAATATCCCTAGACTAATGTGTCTGAAGTAATTACATTTGCATATTCACAGAAGCAAACACATGAAAAACAATGTAAGTATTATTTATACATAACTTGAAAACTTAAATACAAAATTTGAAATACATAATAATTAAAAAATATTTATGAAGTACTAGCTGGCAGCCGGCATGCGTTGCTATGCTATTTGATAACGAAATTGTTTCACCCTGCGCGTCCTTTCCCATTCATCCCGTTCACCTTCCTCCTCCCCTTCCTCTCCCGGGTCCCCTTCCCCTCTCGCGTTCCCACTCCTCCTCCACCTTCCCTCTCCTCACTCTACTCCCCCCTTCCCGTCCTGCGAACCCCCCTCCCGAGTTCCCCTCCCCCTCCCATAATCACCTCCTCTCTCCCGCGGATCCCCCTTCCGAGCTCCCCTCCCCCCTCCCGAGTTCCCATCCGCCCTCCCGGGTTCCCCTCCCCCCTCCTGCATTCCATACATTCATTCCCGATACATTCAGTTTTCAAACAGCTCGTGTGCCACTAATTGATTTTTTTTTACACAAATTTCATGATGCCAGAGCTCGTGTTCTATCCTATTCGTCCCGTTACCCTTCCGCCACCCATTCCTCTCCCGCGTCCCCTTCCCCTTTCCCGTTCCCACTCCGCCTTTTTCGCCTTCCCTCTTCTCACTCTCGTCGCCCGCTTCCCCTGTCCCTTGAAACCCACTACCGTGTTCCTTTCCCCCTCCCGAGTTCCCCTCCCCCCTACCGGGTTCCCCTGCCCACCCCTCCGGCGGACCCCCTTTTCCGAGTTCCCTTCCCTTGTTCCCCTCCCCACACCTCCCTCATCCTTCACATGTCTCCCATCCGCCACCCCCTCCCGCATTCCATACATTCAGTCCCGGTACATTCAGTTTTCAAACAGTTCGCGTGGCACCAATTGCAATTTTTTTATAAAAATTTCATAATGCCAGATCTCACCAGTATATACAGAAACCTTTGCGCGTATGCTCACAACAATTCACCAAAGTTTCATCGCAATCAGATGAACGTTTAGCAATTCACAGGAAAGTAGGTAGAACAGTTTATATGGGAAAATGAAATTGTTGTTTTTACTATCTTCCTCGCAACTTTTCCATGTTTTTCACCGTTTAAACCTTCCCTGGACTACGACAAACATTTCAAAACCAAAATCAGCTAAATAGACCAAGCCGTTCTCGAGTTTTAGCGAGACAAAGGAACAGTAATTGATATTTATATATATAGATAGATTTATTGAAAAGTCATAAAACAACAAAAAAAAAAAATTTAGATGCACAAATCGTGGAGATATTTTTTGTAATAAGTTATATTATTTATAAAGATATCTATGATATACTGCGAAGAAGATCGAGACTTTCTAAACATAGGATTAAAATATCCTGTATTATTGGTAAAAATTTCGGTCCAAAATATGTTAGGGTTTCTGGTAGATTTGGGCGTTGCGTATAACTTCATTTGATTGACTAAGTTACATCTACGCGATTATTCACAATTTTATAAAGTCTTAAGAGGTCATTTATTTTTCGTCTTTAACTAGACTCTCTAATTTGAAATGTGTAGGTCTTTGTTCATACCCGTCTAGTGATCGGTAAGACAAAATCCGTGTAAATTTTCTTTGGAGAGATTCGAGTGTATCTAGAGTCGAATCTCTCCAAAGAAAATTTACACGGATTTTGTCTTACCGATCACTAGACGGGTATGAACAAAGACCTAAACATTTCAAATTAGAGAGTCTAGTTAAAAGACGAAAAATAAATGTAAATAAATCTCTCCAAAGAAAATTTACACGGATTTTGTCTTACCGATCACTAGTGTGTAATATAATGTGGATTCCAGACTGCTGACCCGTACTCAAGAACACTTGTAGCAGTTCCTATTGCTACGATGGCAATATTGAAATGCAATGAAATACAATGGGTGCGGGCCACACTAAATTCTTGCAGCGACACCGGCAGGCGAGGAGAGGGAGAAAGAATTCTTCCTTCAGTCAGTCTAGGAGTGAGCTGCGACATGGATCTCCCAGCAATCCAGAATTCCAACATCAGCCGACGATTTACGAACGCGAGATGGCGACGATTTACGAACGCGAGATACGAACGCGAGATGTCTACTACGTTATATAATATCTTAGTTTATTTATTCGATCATGGTTTACTCTTAAATTTAATCTTCACTATCCTTTCTCATTGGGATATAAAATTGCAAAGAGATGGCGTCCACACTTCTCTTAAATACCTATTAGATTCTTTTTAGAATTTATCACGTAACATATTATATTTATTATTTAACAATTTACTCGTAACTAAGGTTATCTTGGAGCCTTAGGCGACCTTGAGATATTTTTTTAAGATTACCTTTTAATATTTAGAGTCTCATGCTAATTGCTAATTTTGCATTAATAATGTCCTTGTAAATTTTGTAATAAATTGATATGTTTTATCTGAGCTAGCCACATCTTTAATTTCTTTTGGGCACATCTTTATTCATGTATTATTTTACAGGTTACACTTTACACTCACATATCTCTTACGTTACATTTTGACTATCCATATCCATGTGTAATTGAACCACTTTCATATTTTATGTTACACACTACGGATTAAGAAATTGAATAGAATTATTAGGCTATTAGAATTCTTGAACGGTTTGGTTAATCTTACAATAAAACCAACCCTTTAGATTAATTAGTTTTCTAAAAAATAAAGCAATATTATATTGAGAATTGTTGAATAACTTTTTATCTTCATGTATAGAAATGGGTGAATCTTTTTATGAAATAAGTTGGTATTATTCCTGCAGAATCACTGATAAAAACTTCGTTCGCTTCTACTTCTTTTATTCTGAATGGTTATTCAACGATCGGAAATATTTTTTCCTCCGAGAGCAGGTGATTATTGCCAAAGTATAAGTATTCAGACAGCCTCCGAGGCCGGGATCATTCTGGCTGGGAAAAGTAAAATCGTAGTTTTTACGAGAAAAGTTCCTTCGCCTTTTTTGTTTGTTCCAAGATGATTAAAGAATCGGAGAATCAAAAGTAATTTATCGCTGCAATCAAACGGAGAGGAAAACTGGAAAAAAGTTGGAAAACATTTTTAATTAACAGCATTTCATGGCTTTCTGTCGCCGGAGTCGTTAGCGAGACAGTTATTCTTTAAAAAACTTCCTCAAAGAAGTTTATCTTTTATTGAAAGGAGAAAATTTATATGTTGCTCATTGTCCGCTAAGATGATTTCTTCCACAATATTTTATAGCATTAGATATTTCTTTTGCATAAAAGAAAAGTACTGAAGAAGTATTTGAACTGTACAAAATAAGCTTACTAAATATTCGAAAAAGGGCGATAATTAATTGTAAATTAAAATTACCATTCCCGATTGTGATAGTCAAACAACTTTACTTTAAAAATTATGCTTCTTCGTTATCAATCATCATAAGATAGATTCAGAAATATAATACGTACATTACTTAATCAAAAAAACAAACATGGACATTGCATATTCCACACAAATTAGTAGATTTCTCATTAAAACATGTTAAAATCATTAAAATTAATTTGGTTTAACTTTAAGTCAATTTTAAGTTTAACTTCAGCCACCGAATTAGTAGAAGCATATTAAAAAATATATATTAGAATAGTTATACGACTACCCCTTTTGCAAAATAAGACCAAGAAGAGTAAAGCAAGAAATCTACGCATTGCTTTCCACTCTGGAATTTTCCTATATCTCCGCAGAACGCTCTCAATAATAAATGTGTGAGATTATTACAGCTTTGCAATAATAAAGAATGAACATAAAGGGTTGTAATATAAGGCAGTCGTTATCAGTGTAATTCACAGCCAGGGTAGTATAGTATTCACTGGCACTGTTCCCTTCACCGCTGTGGAAGTCGGGCAGTGTTCTCTGAAATAAAGTGCACTGGACAAGCCCTTCCTTTTATCTTATAATATTTAAAAAAAACAAGGATACTAAATACGAATAAGTCTTGGAGGTAATGGGCGCACTCACGGAATTTAGAATAATATTGTGTTTATTTCGTAAGAGTAAATTTATTTCGTAAATTTATCGTTTCCAAGTCTATGAAAATGTTACATTCACGTCGGCAGGACAACTTGAAGCCTGCACTCTGGTAGCTACGATTTAGAGCCAATTTATTTAATAATAAATTAATTAATAAAATCTGGGATTTTAAGTATTTATCAGAATAAAACATTATGCAAGTAATTACGTCAATGCCACCTGCATGCATTTCTCAGTTTTATTTCGTCAGCTAATAGTTTTCAAGTTTTTAACAGACCAGACAATAACTCAATTAATGGAGGACTGACGGTCGACGGCGCTAATTAAAAAAAACTGTCAAAAGAAGCGAAGCTAGCAGTTCACAATGGAGTTCTGGTACCTACCCTGATGTATGGCAGTGAGGCATGGAACTGGCAGAGGAAGGATGAAAGTAAACTGAATGCTGTTGAAATGAGATCCCTGAGGCCGATGTGTTGTAAAATCACGTATGATCGTATGAGAAATGTGGATATCCGCATAGAATGTAAGGCTGATGTAAGCATAATGAGTAAGATTAAGAAAGGAACCCTCAGATGGTTTGGGCATGTAGAACGAATGAAAGAAGAAAATAGTGTGAGAAGAATATGTGACGCAAATATGAATGGAAGAAAAAGTCGGGGACGCCCGAGGGAGACATGGGACGATCAAGTGAATCAGATACTTGAGTCGGGCCATGTCAAAAGTCAGAATAATAGAAGAGTATGTATGGTACGATGCTTGAATGTGAGTGAGGCAAAGAGTATGTGCCAAGACCGAGTTGTTTGGCGGTCCGTCCTCTTTGCATACCTCTGCGGAGAAACGGCGTGATGTAAGTTAGTTAGTTAGGTCAGACCATAGTCACGCGATATTAAAACTCATCCCTTGGGAAACGTTGTATTTTTGAGAGGTTGAGTATCAGGGGTGAAAGAGAACGGGCAACAACTGATCTAGTTGTTCATTTTAAGTCAGGTTTCGTGTCTGAATTATAGTATCTCACAACCTACGCCGAAATGCACTAAAGACTCAATTTTTAAATACTAACAAATTCGAAATGGAATTATTTATTATTTAAGTTCCCTCACCGGATTTTGATCTCACCAAAACCTAGCACCTGGCCGTTTTTCTGCTTTGCTATGGAGCTCGTCGGACGAGGCTGAAGCTTTTGATGTTTAATTAGATATGTATTTCAGTCCAAAAAAATTATAATAAACATTTAAAAATATATTATGTGAATACCGCACAATAATAATGTACATGTATAATCTGAAGAAATCATGATCAACACCCTTACAACAACCTGCAGTCCGCCTCGGAACAGGAATACCTAGTAAGGAGGACTGAGAACAAACTATTTCACTTACCGTATTTTAACTTTACCTTAGGTATACAGTATTTTTACTTTATATTGTCGTTAAATAAACAATTGAAAAATCGCTTACAAGTCCTAGTTTTTTTTTTTCAAATGAAGAGGACTTTTAAAAATTTTTTTTTCTGAAAATCAACAGATTATTTACATTTATAACAATAAAATTAAAATGGTGTAAAACATAAGAGCATCCTTCCTGTAGATGAACACCATCCTCCACTGTGAGTAATTATTCAAAACAATGTAAATTTAAGTTAGGTAGAAACAAAAAAAAAATTATATTTATATATATTCAATAATATTACTATTTAATTTATAAAAACAGTTTTTTTATAAACAAGTTCTACTATGTAATTATTAAATTATTATTACGCGTGACAGCTGTTTCTACTTCTGAAGGCATTATCAATCTGCTGAAAACCACTGCTGAAAACCAGCTGCTTTCCAGGAAAAATCCTGAATTGTAGCTTAGCAGTGACCTTTTCAATCAATCAATCAATGATAAAAGAAAAAATGTATACTTAAACGTTTTTATTATTGTTATTATTATCTGTCAATTACGTAGCAGAACAGCAACCAGTGAGACTACGCCATCCTCAATTGGGGTATGTTGCAAGGCTGAAGATATTTGGGATGGGAAGGAAATGGGGAAGTACCTGGCTATTCAGATCCGATCATCAAACAGCGATGAAGACATTTTAAAGAACGTTTCAATTCTGAATGGTGATCTTACAACAGGGCGATATTAAGGGTAAATTCCACCGTGGGATGTGCCGCAAATACACTATGTATTATTTTTAAATAATTAATTGTGAAATAACACAAATTAAGAAAATAAGTTGTGTATGAACCCGCGAGCTTCGAATTGATTGAGAGCGTTATCCCTCGACCACGAATGCCAACAAACAGTAAAATCAATCGCTATAAGGTAACCAGTGTACAGAACAGCTACCTAACTGGATGTGGTACGATTCTTTATACTGCAAAGCCCAATTTAGTTTGCATTATATCAATGGTAGTATGATATAGTAGGTATGTAGATTATGTTGGTACTGCGAGAGTTGAAAAAGCCAGCTAGAGACTTTGGCCGCGAGCCCGCTACGGATCTGCTTATTTATTCAAACTCCCCGGCGAATTTTTTTCCACTGGTTTAATGTCCAATGTAAACTGAATATGCAGGAAAAAAAGCTCTCGTTTGTAATAACAAGTTATGAGTGTTTTGCACGAGGGGCTGGAACTTCAAAACGAGTTCAAAAGCCAGTAAAATAAACATTTAAACATAATTTACTAAAGAGATGTTACTGTAGACCTGTAGAGATGTTATCTACCGCATAAGCACCGAGCTTTCAAGAACTGTGTTATAAATTGCGTGGTAAATATAATATGATTTATTAGAGTTCTTTACTACAGCGGTTACCACAACCATGTAGTAGAATTCACAGTAGAACTCACAATATTCAAACCTTACAGAGCCTTAACTTTATTATATTAAAATCAGAGGTTTCAGGAATATTGCAACTTTAAAATGTTTATATACAGCCTTAGTACGTAGTCAAGTCCAATATAACTCCTCGATCTGGTCCCCCATTTTAAAATGCATTCAGATTAAATCGAAAAAATTCAACATAAATTCCTAAGACACATTAATTTCAAACTCAGTATTCCCATTGAAAACATAAATTATAATTACTTGATGAAATAATTAATAATATTAAGACTCTTAGATCGAAGAATTATATCCGACTTAATATTTATGTTCAAAATTGTAAATGGTAGAATAGACCAGAGATGCCACGAATAGTGATTTTACAGAATACCGAATATTCGGCTAGGCTTTCGGTCGAAGCGACGAATATTCGGCGGCCAAATATTCAGTGACACTTGTTTCATTTGCGAGTAGGTCGTGCATTATTGGTTGATTTTTACACCAAATTGTGTTACTTATATTGTGTATATCTTAAAAAATAGTTTAAAAAGTAGACGAATAGGCCGAATACTGAATAGCAGCTGAATATTCGTGGCATCTCTAGAATAGACAGTCCTGATTTAACTATGCTCATTGAATTTCATATTCCCACGAGAACCACTCGTTCTAAAATCCTTTTTAAATGCAAAAATAATCGGACTGAGTACACGAAACAATCGCTTGTACCTAGGTTGCATGAAGTTACTAATAGATATGCAGATGTGGTAGATCTATTTAACTGCACGGAAAGTAGGTACAAGAAGGCTATACTTTCACATTTTTTTAATCAATATTAATTTTATTTGTATTATAGATTTTTGCATGTAAATGTATCTCTGGTGTCACTTCCCAATGTAATGCCACAATTAACTGTTATACATACACTTTTTATTATTAATAATACTTTTCATGTGATTTTGTGACATGTAATTAGTGTTTATGGCGTACTTATGCCGTTTGTATTAAATAAATAAATAAAATTAATTGTTTCATTAATCTAAAATCAAATACTCTAGA
Source organism: Limnephilus rhombicus (assembly GCA_929108145.2). NCBI lineage: Eukaryota > Metazoa > Arthropoda > Insecta > Trichoptera > Limnephilidae > Limnephilus > Limnephilus rhombicus. The sequence goes on along the minus strand of OV815273.1, from coordinate 46,666,869 downwards.
AAAACCTTCCTTCTAATCAAACGCGTATTTTCCAAATGGGTGTCAAAATTGTACATCACTAACCTTCAGATTTTGAACATTTCAGGGCACGAACGTGATGAAAAATTTGTGAAAATAACTTTAATCCATTATTTCGTCGAGCCTCCGACACTCCCTTGAAAGATTAATTTCAGTTCTTTCACACTCGAAGGTCATACATTAAAAGTGATTACCTGAACGGTATTATGTAAAGTTCCAATAAAAGCACGGGAATAAGAACCTACTTTGCATGTACGCTTTTCACAGTTATGGCATGAATTTTAAAACCAGACCCTTCGCAACACCCGGCCATTACGTTTTGAAAACGAACTGTTAATTTAATATTCATATCTGCCATGTCTTTGCCAAGTTTGATATAATATAAAAATGGAAATATTCACAAATACTGTCAAGCCTGTATGAAATACTCACGCTTTTATGGCGAATACGTTTTAAGGCGTATTAAATTTCCGAAAAATGTATATTTTAACTAAAGGATAACAAACAGCTCCATGTTTATTCAATATAATCGTAAGTTTTCATTATTTAATAGACATGATATGTGAACGAATGACTAAGGTATATTGAAAAAAGGTACATTAGAGGTTTTTTCGCCACGTAAGGAAAGTAATCTTATTTTTCCATTTTTTTTAAATTTACTCACTCGAGCGGTGGAGATTTCCTAGAGTTCAGTTTTTGATTTGGCCATTCGATTTTTAATATCTTACCCAATGACGTTATATAAATAAATAGACTCGCCGTAGTCTCATATACTCAATCAAATAATGATCAAATAATGTGTGTGTATGAATGCCATGGATATATGAGCGGGCGGCGTATTGCGTGTCACTTTTTGATTGAACGTTCGCTGTCTCCTTTTCTTGAGGCCCACTAGAATAAAAGGTCAGGCTGCCTGTCGGAGTTTGATATGTCGAGCTATACAATAAATACAATAGGGCAACGACAGTTTTCAAATGGTGGTGATTGTCATCAATACTTGTTGGAACTACTGCAAACTACTGGTTTTACCGCAAGCAAACAAATAAACAGCGTGTTTAGTCTGATTAGTCTACTTTAAAACAGTGAAATTTACTTAGCAACAGAAATTTGGCTGTTGCGCGTCCAGACCCTTTACTTTAGTAGGACTTGAATTTTCTCTAATTACATGTAAAACCGCGAGCGGGAAACATGAAAAATAATTGTAATATTTATAAAATTAAGTAATTTGCGTGTACTTACAAATTAAATGTTATTCATTCGCCTTTACTATTATTTGCCGTGTATTTGAAACATTTTCTCATCACACAGAAGGGCATTTTAGCACTTTTTAAAATGCAATTTACTTACCGATAAGTGCTGGTAAGACGCAACCTTACTCGACGCGTAGCAGCTTAGTACTAAAGTACTAGATATCGAGACCGGTGCAATTGTCTTGTTTTTGTCTTCCCACTTTGAGATTTCTACCCCTCGTCTAGTAACGTCATAGATCTTATCTCCAAATATTGATACTGAAACAGATGAACTGATTACCACCGTTTACAGTCAAAGAATCCACACAGATTTCAATGTTTATTTCATAAAATAAAGAATGACACAAGAAGTGCCTTGTTGGCGTGCCTCATGATCCAATTACAGTCCTAATTTCGGCCTATATTTCCATATTTTCAATTTGCACTTCCACCTCTGCCATAGGTCACCCCAAGTGATTAGCTACGTTTGGTGACCTAGCAGGGGTGTCCGGGTTCATGGAGTGAGGTTTGCCCGAGTTTTGGTGGCGGATGTGTCTACCCACCAGCTGCATGGCAGGTTGGATCGAGAGATAAGGGAGTTCCTTTGACTTCTCAAGCCATGTTCTCTCGGATATCACCTTGAACCGCAGTGGAAGGGATGGATTCATACGTCCGTCTCTCCTGAACACACTGATCCCAGATTCCTACTCGCCCCTCATACCATTTTCCTTCCCAGAACTTCCTCTCCTTCCTTTCCCAAAATGACCTTCCGCACAACATCCACAAAGATGACATAGGCCCTGAGAGGTATTATTTTCCTCAGGGCCTCCTGTATGGAGCTGATGTAAAAAAATACAAATCTGTGTTTCACCCTGATTAAGAAATTTCAGGAAAGGGTAAGAGAGTCAGATCGCACACTAAGTGATCTAAAACCAAAACATTTTGACCAGTCAGTGGCTGAGTTTGGGTCCCACCCGGGTGTCCCGTGTTCGATTCCTCGGCTGGCTATGTCCTCAATCACAACACAAGCAACATTTTCCGATTACTGTGATAGTAGTAGGAATATTGTCAGGTTATTCGTAACCCGAGCATGATTCTCTTTCTTTTTAAAACTTGAGAATTGGAAAGTTTTTAAGTCTGGGGAATATTTGTTTTGGGTCAAATTTGTACCGAAGGCACTTCTAATTATTTATACTACGGTTTATCCCATATTTTAGCAGATAAACAATAAAGAAATAAATAAAAACTTAAATTATAAATCTAGAATGATAAATAATTAAAAAATTGACCTACCTAAACTTGGGTATCTATCGTTTGAGTGGTATAACAGCTTCGTTTGATATCCTTGGTTCTGTTTAGGGCTATTTCAATATCATTTCATCTCTTCATCTTACAAACATTTCAGCCCAGTGGGCTCTCTTGTTATATATTTCTATTTGGTTTTAAGTGAATAGCAGTTATTTTTTAAATCTCGACTGAACAAAAACCTTACGAACCATAGGAAGTAACGGTAGGATAATGATAATGAAAATCGAATGTAGTGTTCGTACTGTACCCGTATCATAAAAGGTTATATGGTTGATAAAATGTTTTTTGTGGATATTAACAAATCCAATAATTTTTAATGATTTTAATCTATGCGTTGTTGCGCAGGGTATGCAAAACACGGTTCCATGACAGTTCATCCTGCGACAATTCATCCGGCGACAGTTCATCCTGCGACAGTTCATCCTGCCTACAGTTTATCCTGCCGACAGTTCATCCCGCCGACAATTCATCCGGCGACAATTCATCCTGACAATTCAACCTAACCTAACCTAAACTAACCTAACCTAACCTAAACTAACCTAACCTAACCTAACTTAACCTAACCTATAAGTATAAGTATGTCTTATTTTGTTATTCACGCATGCTTCTTCGGAGAGTCGAAATTATTGTTAGTAAAAATATTTTTACAGCGGATTTCCACTCAAGATGCTTTCAGATATAAGTATATCGATTTTGGTTGTACGGCCGTATATCCTCTTTGCATACTTACTTAATAAAAATCTTCTAAATGATCAGGCAGGATGAATTGTCGCCGGATGAATTGTCGGCGGGATGAACTGTCGGCAGGATGAACTGTCGGCAGGATTAACTGTTGGCCGGATGAACTGTCGCAGGATGAACTGTCGCCGGATGAATTGTCGCAGGACGAATTGTCGGGTCACCGCAAAACACAACCAGGCGTCTAGACATACATTTTAAACAGTAATGAGTGCTACGAAACCAATTTAAAACTTCATTCCTCGTGTTTATTTTATCAGTCCGGCCCGGTTTCAAATAATCATGTTCATTTTTCGACTGCTACATGTTTGCACCAGTAACAAACAACACGTCGCCTCAGCTCTTATTTGTCCAACAGACCATTTTAGTTTTGGTTCAATCTCCACTTTACACTTAAAAATAAGGTATAAAAAATTATAGTTAATCACTTAAATACGAATTATTTAACTAATGAGACCTTTACCTTTACGGAAATGGCTTTATCTTACACCTTTCATAATGTTTCATTGAAATAATCAAAGAAAACCTTCTCCTCCTGTAAAATTTTCTAATGGTCTGTTGAACAAATGCGAACAGTAACTCGCACTGGGAAAATAATAATATGGGAAACCTTTAAAATTGTAAACTGCCTTAATGCCTCACTAGCCCTATCAGAAAGGATTGCACCTGAACGCAATACCAAATCGAATAACTTATTTTATATACAATATTTCAGATCGAAATACGCACAAAACTCCTGACTCGGGCGTATCTGCAAAACTTACAATGCCCTAAGAGATATTGACATTTTCTAATGTACCCCTGAAACGTTTAAAATCAAACCAACCCTACAATGTGGTTAAATCAAAAATATTATTTTAATATTGTTTATTTTGTCATTTTAATTTTTCACTTCTACTATGTAGGTACTATTATAACTTTTAATAACTACTTGCTTCCTAATCAGTAACCTTAATAAAAATATTATAAATGGAACCTGGTTTATATTATGTTCACCATTAAATTTACAATCATTTTGTATATAACTGTATGTTTCCTAAATAAACTTGGATGAAAAATTATGTAAACTTTTTTTTAAATAATCTTTTAAATATGCGAAGTACATTTTTTTCTTTTGAAAAGTTTTTTAAATACTAAGCTATATAGATAATTATATTATTATAAGTAAAGTATCAGGTCCAACAATACATAGAATCATAAGATATGTACCGATAACCAAAATGTACATAAAATCATTTGTTATTTACCCCTGCCGTGAAAAGGCATTAAAACTATAACTTTTAGCAAAAATGTACCAATCTTGTTGGTTGTGATTGTTTGAAACCGGTCCGGTTTGATAAAATAAATACGAGTTCTAAAAAACTTTAAAATTGTTTTCATTGTACACTTTACGATAGAATTCCCACTTTAAAAAAATATAATTTTTTACGGTAAAACAATACTAAAAATATAAAAATAAGAAACACAAATAATATTCACGGCATTAAATTTAAATTTTATTTTTATTATTTATGGAGTTTATTTATACCACGTATCATTTATTTTCTTAAAACTATATTTAAGCATTAGATCTCATTTTAAATAAATTAATTGTTCAGACTTTCAGGCATTTCATCATACATCTTTAGTCCTCTATATCTATATATTAGGCAGTTCTGTGACTCTGATTTTCTCATATGTGGCAATATAACTTTATTTATATGTCTGATTTCGTATTTTCGTAATTATGTGTATCTCTATTAAACACAATTTCATCTTAAAAGTATTTGAGCATTTGGTTTTTCATAACTTTATGCACAAACATTAACAAATTAATAGTCTCTTTTTTGTTGGAATCCAATTTAGCTCCTCTCTCATTTGATGAACCCCTGCGTACTTGCCTTTCTCCAGTATACATCTCATAGCTCTATTTCGTATAACTTCTAATTTGTTCAAATTTCCTTCATTAGCCAAATATAACATCGTAGAGCCGTTAACTAAATGTGGAACAACTATAGTTTTAAAAATGATCTATGTAGTACGAAACACGAAACCAAATACTTATTTAGCATACACATGTAGAACACAATTTAAAAATTAATGTACTCGTATAAAAATATCTGGAATAAAATACTCACCAGATATAGATAATATATAAAGGAAATAAAATTTAAAAGGGTCCATGGTGCGACTTTTGGTCAGGGCTGTGATTTGGGCTTAATACTTTTAATGTTTTGGCAATAGCTTTAAGTCTTCTCGAGTGTAAACCTTTGGGTCCATTAAGCCCGGAGCACCACCTTTGCGCATGGATTGTCAAAAACACTCCCCAATCGCGTGAGCGGAATTAAAAACCGTTTAAATAAAAATGGAAACTCACTCATCGCCATTCAATCCACTCCAGCTTTTTATAAGGGTCAAATGGCGGCTCGCTTAGGATTAAATACGAATTTTCAGTATTTTTGATTAAAAATGGACGCTTTTAAACATTATTCATACTAAGCAACTATCCTTTCTTAACTGACGTATTACAATGATCAGTTGTGTATTCCGTGATTGTTCAATTGCTATTTTAAAGGATTCTTATGTTCTAAAATAAAAATTCTTGATATTCCAAAACAACATCATTAATTGCGAGTTGCGACCATTATCTTTTTGTATTTTTTTGTGCCTTGTTCTCTTTGATTCGAATAACCTTTAAAAGTTATAAAAATAGAGTTTTTGTAATTAAAAAGGGTGGGGAACCTTTTCGGCATCGGGGGCCAATTGGATATTTGTAGTATCACTCGCGGGCCGCACATATATTTTCAAGGGCCGGGCGGAGTATGAATCCCATTTTTATTTACTGAAAAGACCATTTATCAGAATGTTGAAGCATATGGTGAGCAACTCAAATGTAAAGCTTCACTCGGTACATGAGAATGGCTTCCTTTGATGAAGCTGCTACATGTTAATAATTTATGTTTACGTTCTGAAAACAAAACTGGATGCGGGGACTTAAAACTACACTACACGAGGCAGGTTTGAACTTAAGATTGATTCTGCACAAGAGTCCACAAGCTTAAATAATAGTTACGGAAAAGACCATTTCTCAGAATGTTGAGGCATATGGTGAGCAACTCAAATGTAATCACTCTGTACCTGAGAATGGCTTCCTTTGTTGAAGCTGCAACATGTTATTAATTTATGTTTACGTTCTGAAAACAAAACTGGATTTAATTAAATCTGTTTGCGGGGGACTTAAAACTACACTCAGAACATTAAAATGGTTTTTATTTGATTCTGGCAGAAAACATCCTGCAACTAAAATTACACGTACATTTTTTTTTAAATTTTACAAAGTTTCTACGAATTACAAATTAGGCAAAATATAGTTTGAAACAAAAATTTTAAGTCCACTCGAAACAATAGAACGGTTTTCTTCGAAATGCATCAGCATATTAATTTGCTTCTGGAATTTTTACAGATCATTCGAACCTGAAACTGATTTTCACTTGAATTTGGATGCGAGACCCGAGCCTTAATTAATACTACACACAGAACACGAAAATGGTTTTCCTCCGATTTTTGCAATTTTGGAATATGCAATGAACACAAGAGTGGTTTTAACTAAGGAACGGATCTGCGTAGGCGTCCACCAGTCTACCAGCTTAAATAATATTGTACTCGGAACACGTTTTTCTGTATTTTAGAGCAAATTTATTGACCGCAATAATATTTTAATTATTTTATATTTATTTAACTACTTATTTACAATAATTTATACGGCATAATTTTTTTTATTTAACTTTTTTTTTCATGTCAGAATGTGGCAATATATAAAGAAAGCGCATCATATTTTTTTCGTGAATATTTCATATTTATTTATTTTTATATTTATTTCCTGAATAGAGTTGTCATCAATACTGAGATATTTTTTCAATGTTCATTTCCTTATCATATAATAAATAATAAGAAATTAAAAAATAAACTAAAAAAGACGTTTGATCACTTCTAACCTGATTTCTAGAAACATATGGCATATGTAAGCACATACCTGCCAGCAATAGGTTTCTCTGGGTTTATTTAACTTTAAAATGTAGCTGAAACGCCGTGAAAGAAAATAGTTCTCGCTTTCTGAGTGTAATTTTTGTGGTGCTTTCAGCAGGCCGCACCAACAGTACCGCACCAAAACTAAAAAGCCTCGCGGGCCGCAGGTTCTCCACCACTGATTTAGACTTTTATAAAAATTCAGTAGTTACGTATAAATAAAATCGGATACATTTATCCATCTAGACGCCATCTAGGTTACAAACCAATTCTTATAATGATTGTTTCCAATAAAATAGGGTTGTTGCCTATAATACGGAAAAAAAATTGTTCAAGATAATATTGAAAAATCTAAAATTTAAAATATGAGATTGACTAATATGACGGTTTGACAGAAGGTGGCATTGGCGGAATTGGTAAACGCGCATTTCCCGGTTAGGCGAGAGGTTCTGGGTTTGACTCTCAGTTGCGACCATTATCTTTATCTATTTTTCTGTGTTTTGTTTTCTTTCATATTTTCGTTTAGATTATTATTTTTATCTTTTTCTTCAATGATATACAACATCATTAGCATCACTTCAACTTTATGATAATAATATACCTTCTTGTTTTCTATACATTTCAAATATATTACATCTTAAAAATTTGCAATCTTACTTGTACGAGAATATAGAAGAATCGAGGCGATATGGCGTTATTAGATATAATATAGAATAAGCCTTTAGTTCTGCTCGAAATTGCAAGCCATTTCCCCCTACACGAAAATAGAACGAGTTTTGCTTGCAATCTCAGCGGGATTCGTTCGTCATAGTTTTAACCTCTCGAGAACCGGGTAAGTCTGAACTTACTTATTATTTTCAAATAATTGACATTACCAAGAACAGCAAATTAGACTCACATTGATGAAAATCAATGTGTAGCGCTTTGCATAAGGCTGCCAATATATATTTTTTTCTCAGTAAACGTAAAACGGATTTAATAAAGAAAGGAGTATTTGAATTAAAACTAAAATGAATTTTAAATTATGGTTTCAAGATATGTTCTTAAATAATAATAATAATAATATATCAACTATTTCCGACGACAGCTCCAATGGACGACATCGACAAACGTCCTCTTCCTTCTCACTCGTCTTCATACGCCTATTCTTTGGGGTGTTGTGTGAAAGGTCATTTTAGGGAAAGGAAGTTCTGGGAAGGAAAAGGGTATGAGGAGTGGGTAGGAATCTGGGGGGTCGATGTGTCCAGGAGTGACGGAAGTATGAATCTATCCCTCGAGTTAGTGACTAGCGAGGTCAAGGTTAGGTCTCCCTCAACCTGTCTCTCCCGATTCGGCCTGCCACACAGTAGGTGGATAAAAGCATCTGTCTCCAAGACTTAGACAAACCCCAACCCATGAACCCGGAAACCCCTGCTAAGTCACCAAAAGAAGCGAACCACTTATGGCAAGGGTGTTGGTTATCCAATAACTGGTTCCCGGGGCGTCGGTACCCATACCCGCCTCCCAAATATAAATACTAGATAAATAAAAGATACTAGAACTATAACGTAAATATTATATATAAATAGATGGAAGATATTAGTACTATGACGTCACATACGATCTTTCGCTAAGACTGGTTTTCTTTATACTTAGATTTAGATTTAAATAAAAAGGAAGACAAACATTCCCGTGTTACGAATAACCCAACAATGTTTGTAAATCTCTTACTACCACCACAGAAAGTCGAAAATGTTGCTTGTGTTGTGATGGAGGACTTAGCCAGCCGAGGAATCGAACACGCGACGCCCGGGTGGGACCCAAGCGCTGTGCCCACTCAACCACTGACCGGTCAAATACTATAGATTAGATTGATATTTCACAGATCTGACAGAAACACTCCTTATTTTGAATGCCCGTCAATAGTTGTGCTTATAACGGTTTTAATGGTAGCACCAAAGAAATTTTACTGTGACATTTGCTCAGTATTTCCTGGCTAGAATTTTTACGCAACTATTTTAAGCTCGTTAACATTTAAAAAAAGACAAGACGCCATGTCGTTTGTTTAATATGTTTCAAGCGTTCAATAAAAAAATAAAGTTATTATTCGGGTGAAACCGGATAGTAACTACGACTTAAGAGTACAGTTTTCCTTTATTATCGTGGTAGTTTCGAAGCCTTGGCCAGAATTTTCAAGGAACTACGCAAGAAAGCAACTGGCGCCGCCCAGAGCGATGCTGGATTCATAATATGAAGACACCGTTTGTATATAAATATTGAGAGAGAGCCGATTAGAATACGGAGAATTTATTAATTATATTCGGGTCTCTGAAGAATTCGAAGCTCCGCAACGAGTTGATGGAATTCTCATGCTCGGCAACTATGTGGCAACTACGAGTATATCTCAGTTATCTTCGTCGAACATCGTTAGTTTCACAGTGGTCTAACGCCAGAAATATTAATTAAATAGTGCAGACACGTGAAAAATAACAAGATATTATAGTTATTGGATTTGTGAATCTGAAAGCATTCGTAAAAAATTTGCTTAAAGATCGTTGATGAATTTTCTTTGTAATATTTATCAGTTGACAAATTAGAGGCTGTCAAAGCTTGCCTTTCGAACGAAAAAAGTAAGTAAACTTGAAAATCACGAAATCTGTCAAAATTTTGAACAAAAGAAATACACAATACAAATTAGTTAATCACAATACAAAATAATTAATAAAATTCAAAGAAGAGACGCCGCAAAAGAAACAGAAATGGATGACAGACGAAATACTAAACCTCATGGAAGTAAGAATAAAATACAAAAATCGAAACATGGAAGAAAACAAAAGAATCCAAACAGAAATTTGAAGTAAAATTAGGCAAGCAAAATCTGATTGGCATATTCAACAGTGTGCTATTATTGAAACCCACAATGACAAACATGATATTTTCCAAGTGCACAAGAAAATCAAAGAATTGACTGGAATAAATCGTAAAACCGACATAGGGCAACTGGAGGACCGAGATGGAAAACTTCTAACTGATATTAACGAAAAACTAAAGAGATGGAAAGACTACATCTCAGAACTCTTCAATGATAATAGAAGCGCAGAATATGATATGGGAAATATTACAACAGGCCCACCAATCACAACAAATGAGGTAGAACACGTAATTTGTCTCTCTAAAACTGGGAAAGCAGCGGGCCCAAATGGAATACAGGCTGAAATCCTTAAACTTATAGGAAATAAAGGCATCCTAGTATTGACGAGTCTCTTTAACTCAATATATAATAGAGGAATTATTCCACTAGATTGGCTTCGATCCACCTTTGTTACTCTCCCAAAGAAAGCAAAAGCAAGAAAATGTAGTGACCACCGCACAATTACTTTGATGAGCCACTTATTAAAGATATTTTTGCGAATTATACATGGACGCGTATATCGCAAAGTGGAAGAAAAGATAGGTGTCACACAATTTGGCTTTCGAAATGGGTTGGGTACTCGGGAAGCGTTATTTAGTATTCAAGTACTAATCCAAAAATGTAGAGATGTAAATACAAATGTAATTGCATGCTTCATTGACTTCCTTAAAGCATTTGATAGAGTAAGACATGACAAAATGATTCAAATTCTGAAAACCTCCGCGATAGACGATAAAGATATAAGGATAATAGGTAATCTTTATTGGAACCAGAAAGGAGCAGTAAGAGTAGAGAAATGTCTAACAGACGAAGTAGAAATAAAGAGAGGCGTGCGACAGGGTTGTATTTTTTCACCTATGCTGTTCAACTTATATTCAGAAGAAATATTCAATGAAGCTCTGCAAGAAGCTACTCAATGACTTGTTATAAATGGAAAGATTCTGAACAACCTGCATTATGCAGATGATACAGTACTTCTAACAAGTAACATTGAGGATTTACAACTTTTGCTGAATTAAGTAGTGAAGACTTGTGAGAATTTTGGGCTAGAACTGAATGTAAATAAGACAAAATACATGCTCATAAGCAAAAATAACGCATTGGATGAACATCTTTATATTGCTGGAACAAAACTAGAAAAGGTACAGAGTATTGTATGCTTGGGCTGCAATGTAAATGATAGATGGGATCTTTCAGTTGAAATCAAATGCCGCATTGAGCAAATTCGTGCCAACCTTTATCCTCATGAAAAAAATGTTCTGCAGTCATGATCTCAACCTTGGAATGGTCAGATGCTACGGGTTTTCGATATTATTTTACGGAATGGAAGCATGGACGCTTACTGAAGAACTTATTAGGCGACTTGAGGCATTCGAGATGTGGATCTACAGAAGAATACTTAAAATAAGCTGGATGGACAGGGTTACAAAAGAAGATGTTATGGTTCGGATAAATAAAGGAAAGGAAGTAATTAAAACTATAAAAATCCGAAAACTTCAATATCTTGGACATGTGATGAGACATCCAGAGAAGTATGAGATCCTGCATCTCATAATGCAGGGAAAGATTGTCGGAAGACGGGGCCCCGGAAGAAGGAGAACCTCATGGCTGAAAAACCAGAGACAGTGGTTTGGCCAGTCTACCGTGGAGCTGTTCCGGGCCGCAGTAAACAAAGTCCGCATAGCCAACATGATAGCCAACTCCGTTGAACGGACAGGGCACAAGAAGAAGAAGAATCAAAATAAAATAAGTTTCTGATCAGGCAGGTACCAACTTCAAAGCTCGTCTAAACTATCAGTTCCAATTTTGAAAATCACACTTAAATCCAAGCTAATTAGAGTTCATCGGACGCGAAAATTTCACACCCGAATAACTAAAAATTCAAGCACAGACAGCTAAAATCAGTATTTTATATAATTTTGGTGTAATTTGTTATTTTGTACGCGGCTGCGGACGGTAATCGAACTAGCAACTTTTCTTAACTCTGCTCTTCCGTCAACTTAAATAATACACCTTTGTACTTTAGATAAAACAAAGATCAGACATCATATTAAATCTTTATTAAACAATCTCTCGCTGACTTAAAACAGCTGTACCTAAAATCTACCAATGAATAGAGTTGATCTCTAAGTGTATTGGTTTCATTAAAACAACGAAAATTATAAAAATGATCTAATATTCAATTGTGATTTTACCTGCCAATAAATCTGAAAGAATCACAAACAGTTTTTATTTCATTCGCTTGTCTCTGTCATGTTTTATGCGACAACGTTTATCTTAAAGGTTTTAAAAAGCACGTTCCTTTATTGTTTCCATAACTTAACGTACGTTCTATTTATAACATATTATTGTGATATTTTTTGATTCCCTAATGAGTGAAATGCATTCCAAAAAAGGCTGCTGGTGCTAGCTCACACTGTATTCCTATATTATTTGCCTTCAACAATTTTTTTTACACTCAATAGACAAAGCTTGAATTCTTTTTCCAGAAAATGTTTTTGCCAAAGAGAATAGCTTTACAAAGCAAAATACTTTCGCTCCTCTTTTTTTCCATTCCACGGTCAAAAATATTAAAAACCTCTTAGCGTTGAAAAGGCGACATAAATTTGAAATTTTGTATTATTTGAAGCGTATTTTCTCTTGCAGGTTTCGTGGTGTTAACTTAACTCTTGCAAGGATGGAAGGAGCTATGAACAGTTGCATCTGATAAAATCTGTAGGGTAAATAAACTTGTTCGGAAAAACTCGAGTGGGAAATTTGTTGAACGAAAGTTTTCTTCTACGAAATATTCACCGAATGGGGCAATAGCTGCTACGTCTTGGTAAGAGTTTGAGAAACTTGAACATTTTTCATTTCATCAGACTTGATGAAGGGAAAAAAGTACTTTCTAGTCCTTCGTCTGATGTAAAGATTCTTTCTTATTGGTTCGTTTTTATGTTTCGTGGAGGTTGAAGTGAAACTCTTATTTTACTTTGCAGCAAAGAAATATCTTCAAAATCCTTAGGGCGCACTCAAAATGCATTATTCCATTATTGGAAAGGAAAAAACTACCCTCTTGCTAATAATCGTATTCCAACGAACACACATTAAGAGGAATATAAACGCTAGAAATATTTCGAATCTCATGCCTGCAAAATTTTAAAATCGAGCGTCTTTTTGCACGAGGCAAGTAAGCGAAAAAGTGGTTTTTATTTATTTTGTGCATAGTTTTATAAGAACGAAAAAAAGTTAGACCATGGAAAACCTCAAAAATAGTCTTAGCCATAAAGGGGTATTTTTAAAAAATTGTTTCTTGTATTGTTCATAGTTAAGTCATAAAAAAAACATTTTTTTTTGTGGTTTACTCTTATATTTTTTGTTACGTAAATAATAATTTTATTGTAATTTCAATACATAGAAAAACTAATAAAAGCTTCGATTTATCCGTAGCATATTTTTTGATGTTCATACTGTAAGCCGATTCGTCGTAAAGATAGTATCAAAAATAGTATCTAAATAGTATCTAAATAGGATTTCACTTATATATTCATCTTAAGAGCGTTTAACCAGCCAGCGGACGAAAATCCACATTTCGTCGAAAGTTGTTCTTCCGATCGTGCAGGACGGTTACAATGAGAAAGATTAATTATTCTCCGTACCAGCTTTTTTAAATTATAACTCAATATCGAATTTATTTCAATCCAAATTAGCTTTAATTTATACCTTCATCCAAAAATGCTGAAAGGCGTGATGATAAAACTATTAAAATAGTGTACTTTTTGTAGTTATTTTTTGATTATAAGTATTTATCATTTTTCAATAATGTCTAAATTTAATAAGAATGTTAAAAAAATCTGAAATATATTAGTTTGTAAGTGCGCAAATAAATACACAAATGGACCAATTTTCGTCAAGAAACACATGTACGTACATATTTTTTAATGATTTTATTGAAACTAAAATTAAAATTCTAATACATAACTTTGCTAGATAATGTATTGATTTATTTTACTGCATGATTACATTATTTGAAATGGGTGTGGTATAATACAAAAACTTTTTTGAAAATTTAACAAATCTGCCAACGACCTATGGAATAGCCTTATTATACTAAAAATTAAAAAAAAATTTAAAAATTTATTACATACGAATGCTAGATAAAAGAACAATCTTTCGAAATCCATTTATAATTCTTTGTGGAAAAGAGTCAATACGTCTAAAAACTTTTTTGAAAATGACGTATTTCAGGCTTTCTCTAGTAATGCCCTCTTAAGAAAGTTAAGTATACCATCGGCGCGGTTTTCAATAGCACATCAGAAAAGTGTTTTGTTGTTGTGGCTATTTGCACCTCACCTCTTGCGGTCTTTACAAGCCTCCTCAAATACATAGCTTTATTAACTAATACTAATCAGGAGATTCCTAAATTGAGCACATAAACTCTACTTGAATAGGTACATTATTGCTAACCATAATTTAAGAAATCGTTACCCAGATAATAATAATTATTGGTTCCAAAATAATGAGCCACAGAACGCGATCACATTTAACAAGTAATAACAACACACTAATAGTTAATCTGCTTCAATGGACAGTTCTTTTTCTGGTTTTTTAAACTTGTGTTGCTCAAACGTTATTTTGATGACATAAGGCAAATTTGGTCTTACCTCTGAGAAATCAGCTGCTCTTTCCCTCACTCGTGCATCGACGGCAGAAGGAGTGATTACAACGTAAATCTCAGCTGTATTCCTGTGTTTGGGCAATCATGAAAAATCAGTTTGCTTAATAAACTAGTTTTATTCTTCACCTATGAACCAAATAATATTAACATCATCGTTTTCTGTTTTCTGTCCAGGAGGGGTACGAGTGCCAGTGCTGTCCAGGCTTTGTGGGGCCTCACTGCGAGGAGCAGGATGCCTGCTTCCCTTCTCCCTGCACCAACAACGGGATCTGCGTAGACATCTCCCAGGGTCACGATGGAGCCACGTATCAGTGTCTTTGTCCTTATGGTAAGCACTGCATTTTTTTTGTCTAATTCGTAACGCCACACAGTGCTGCAGTTCCATACAAGACTAAGAACAAAATAGAAAAAAATCACCCAAAACATTTACTTTCCTGCAGGACGAATGACTAACGCATGGTATTTATTAACAATATATTTCTCAGAAATATTAACAAGTAACGACGAAAAAAATCATTACATAATGCAAAAATCATTAAGGCATTATATTGTTGGAAAAGTGCACCCCCATCAGTCGTTTAGAATGTGCGCATAATTTTAAAATATCTACTTTTCAAGTGTGTTTCGAGTTCTAACTAAAGCAAGCACCTGTAAACATTGTTTTGATGACCAACAAAATACTGGTTTTCAACGGCAGATCAAAAAATAAATATGTTCAAGCATCATTAACGAATGCACATTGACTAGTACTTACCGAAGAACTCGCCCCAGACATGACCTGACCTGATTTCTGGCGTATTTTTTAATGTATTTTAAATGTCTACCTTCCTCATAATGATGAAGATTTGACACAAGGTTTGCAGAAAACTTTTGTCTTTATCTTCTACATATTATTATGTATGCTCTACGTATAATAACACTTATACAATAACGAAAATACTATTGACGCACTGCAAAAGTTTATTTTATTCCTTTTTTATTTTTATATTTTTCTTGAAAAGAATTTAATTATAAAATCAATCTCGTGTAATATGGCAGACTGGGATTGCACCATTCACCCAGTCACGCTGGAATAAAAACTTGAATAAAAGTAGTTAAGGCAAAGCTATCAGAAAAATCACTATTTTCGATTAACCTTTCCTACGAATCGTTTACATTACGAATACTAAAAAATATGGTACGGATAAACTGAAACATTTTCTACAGTGTCGCTTGAGTAGATTAAAATAAAGTTGTTAAAATATATGTATAAGCGGAAACCTTCCGTCGGCAGCTCGCATATGGCCCGTACAGACTAGGCTAGAAGTTTAGTGGAGTAGCGAGTAACTCGCCACTTGACTGACCAAAATGCTGCTACTATCTACTAAATTAAAGGTGTTCGGACACGTTTAGTTACTAAAATACTACTACTCGACTAAACTACCTGCCTAGTCTGTACGGGCCAATAGGGACGTGCCCCAGGCGAGTAAAAGTAGGTACTACGATTTAGTGAACTTGCAGTTCCCCGCCGCGGATAAGACGCCACCGCCTATCTCGGTTATTTTGTACCGGTGACTAGTGATCACTAAATGTCAGTGGATTCGAGGAACAGGCTATTTTGGAAACAGTTAGTAACCAGACAACTCAGAATGAAACCAACTCAGAAGCACCTCAGAAAAGTCATTAAGAGTGATGATAAAAAATTGGTTAAATAGGTTAAGTTAGGTTAAAGTTACCGGCTATTTTAATTTTTTTTTTTCATAGCTTTCAATGATCTTTCTGAGGTGTTTCTGAGTTGGTTTCATTCTTAGTTGGCATGGAACCTTTGGAAACGGTTCCTACGCCATTGCCTATCTCGGTTACTTGGTACCAGTGACTAGCGATCACTGAATGACAGTGAATTCGAGGAACAGTTTTTTGGAACCAGTTCTTATTGTAGCACGCCTGATTATGGAGGCAATTGAAATCTTCAACCATTTTGAAGTACATAACTGTAATATCAGCTCGTAGTGTAGTGGAGCTGGGAACACGGTATCGGTTCCAAGTAAATAAGTACACATTTCACCACTAACAATTAAACATCTGCTGGATCTTCCCCGATGATGGACACTGCAACGCTGTCCGAAACGTTGGCTAAAGAAAGAAGTAGCGCAACACGGCATAACACCCCAAAAACAAATAACAAAAAAAAGCGGAAACCTCTTGAAATTAATAATTGTGAGGTCGTTTTGTGGCATTTTTCAATTAATGAAAACATCTCGTTTTTTTAAACCAATTTAAAAAAATTGTAGGAACCTGTGGTTCTGGAACATAATAATATTTGTTATTACTAATGTAGAGGTTTGAATATATAAAGACGATTATATTTTAATTATAAAGTTATAAACGAATATAAGAAACAACTAAAAATACTATTTTATGGCTGTTGCGGCGGGTAGAAAATGATCCCTCTCAAGATCGAGGGATCAAATGCTGCGTGGATGTTGTGGACTGTATACTGGATGCGGTTCTTATTTACCTATTTTATTATATTTTAATCGCACTTACCCAGACTGCTTCCCTCTTCATTCCGTGTTCACTGGAAAGGTAGGTATGTTAGTTTGGGAGAAATTTTGGAAGGGAATGGCGATTGGGAATGAACGTTTGATCACGAAATAATAAGCGAGAATGGATGACGCGTGGCGATGGTACTTGCGAATAGCTGCGGTTTAAGAATACCGCACAAGAGTTCCAACTGCTCCCGTCTGGAGCCAGTGAGACTATGGCATCCCCAATTGGGGTATTTTGTGAGGCTGAAGGTAGTGGGGAGGGAAGGAGATAGAGAAGAGGAAGGTGGGGAAGTACCTGGCTATTCAGATCTGGTCACCAAACACGGCGAAAGCCGCTTCAGGCAACGTTTCAATTCTGAATGGTGGTCTTACACCAGGGCGATGCTGAGAGTATCTTCCACTCTGGAACATGCCGCAAATATACTATATATTATTTTAAATGAATTAATTGTGAAAAAATACAAATTAATCAAATAAAATTTATTTGCGCATGCCGGGTTCGAACCCGCGACCTCCGGATTGTGAGTCAAGAGTCTTACCCACTGGTTTGATTATTTACAACTGTAAAAGCGGTGCGGTTTTTAGGACTTGTGTCCTGTGCGGCGAGGTGAATTCAACTGAGGCAGAGGGCACCAAATAGGTAGTTTCAAAAGGCAACATGTAACAATAAAGGCGTGAACAATGGCCAAGATTATTTGTGACAGTTTCCTTAGAATATTGCCTATTACCAATGTCCAATATTCTTCTCAAGATTTAAATGTAATAAATATTTTTTTGAAAACAACAATCACGACAAAACTGTTCCCTTTTCTTCCTTACCATAATAATTTTCTAACATCACGAAAATGTATCAAAAACTGTTAGCTGTGATGATTTCGTTTTATGTTGGTTAAATGTTTGGATTCTAACGAATTATGCTATTTTGTAATGAAATGTTATTTTGTTTGTAATATTACTACTTTGTAACGTCGTTTTGCACAGGAAGTAACCCTTGTCTCAATAATAAGTTTTGTTTTCATTGGAAAATAGGATCATCGACCTTAAAATACCGGGATCACAAGGAATCCTATCGAGAATCGGTTTTCCGATAGAGTTCATCTTGATTAGATTTTTCTCTTAGATGCGATATTTTGTTTGATTTCATTGCTGTATTGTTCGGTAAAACATTTTGAACAATACGTTCTTCAAATCGTTCGGTGATTTAGCACATATTTGGCAATACATATGAATGTGCGGATACAATAACCGAACGAAAAAAAATATAACTTTGTGTGTGTGTAGTGTTATATTGTTTAGTAGATTTGTTGTTAAGCAAGTTTATAAGTTTAAGTGAAGATAAATAAAGACAAAACAAAACTGCTGACTGTAGGCCGAACGCAACATCAGATGAGAGTAGAGATGTCAGGAGTTCCACTAAAGAACACCAAGGAGTTTGTCTACCTCGGGAGCAAAATAACATGGGACGGTCGATCTAAGAGCGAGGTCGACAGCCGTATACACCAGGCTAGGCTTGCATTCAATAAAAGGTCGAAAATAATAGAATCGATTAATATAGACCTGAAACTGAGAATACTCCTCATCAAGACCTATGTATGGAGTATCTTGACGTACGGCTGCGAAACAAGGTGCCTATCCGAAAGAGATAAACGGAGACTAGAGGCTTTTGAGATGTGGTCCTATAGAAGACTATTAGGAATTTCCTGGAGAGACCACATCACAAATGAGGAGGTTCTCCAAAGAATCGAAGGAGGAAGGCACCTGCTCAGGACCTTGTCCGAAAGGCGCGCAAGATGGATCGGCCATGTAATAAGACAAGAAGGCCTCTTGCATGCCATAATGGAGGGTATGACCGAGGGGACAAACGCTAGGGGACGCCCACGCCGAGAGTACCTGGAGGACCTGCTGGTGGACGTGCGCTGCTCATCATATGCAGACTTCAAAAGAGCCGCACAAGACAGGGAAGAGTGGAAGAAACGTATAGATGAAATTGCTGCAAACCAATCCCACGATTGAAACCAGAGAGAGAGAGAAGTTTAAGTTGTTACTAATTCACAATTATGTTGGTTTTTAAACCATAATCTAAGAAAACGTGAAATCCATTCACTCTATGGCGAAGAAATACGTGGGTTAAACATAATTATTCTGTATCTGTAACGGAAAATCATTCTCCTTAAGGAGTAAATTAAGATGTAAAAAAACAACATTCAAACAAAAATCGATAAAAACCAAAAATAGCATTAATTTTTATTCATTTTACGAAAAATTAAATGTTGAAAATAAAGAAAAATAAACAATGAAAACCAAACTTTCCCCCTGTTCGTGCCAGAATACAAAAAGGATGGAATCAATAACATATAGGATGTACTAACTTGTATTCTTCTTGCTAACCAGTCACCTTTATTTACATATTTTTATTCTGCGTAGGTAAATAAAATCTTCTGTTATATTAACATATTACAACATTCTATTCCTAAAGATTCTTTTTTTTTTTTGGTTGTCACTAGGGAAAGCCATCCCGCAAGACCATGTCAATCCAGGTATTTGCGTGACTGAACAATCTTAGTCCCGCTTGATCCAGGTATTTGCGGGATCCAGCAGGGTGGACTTAGATATCTAATCAATCGTATAATAAAGACGTAATACCTCGATCTACCAACCTTGTTTTTAGAGTTTTAAATTTATACCTAATCAAACAAGTTCTCTGGGATATTTTAAATGGTTTATTAATATACCTTTAGTTAGACATAGGTAAAGTTTAAGTCATAAATTGGCAAAGAATAAGATAAGACATAAATTTACATAACAACTTAAATTTAAATAATAATGTCCACACGATAAACAATATTCTTGTATAATAAGCATCATAAGTTTAAACATTATTTTGGAAAAAGCTTCGTAAAAAAGTTAAAGTATTAACTGTGTCGTCTGATAAACGGCTTCTGATATTGGACACAAGGTAGCCAGCGGCTGAAAAAGCTCGTTCAGCTTCCACGCTGGTTGGCACAATAATCATTAGCGCATTGTAAGTGAATTGAAGGTATGTGGTTGTTCATATTGCCAGATCTAAGTTGTTGGGCTGTTGATCTCGAACTCTTCATACTCGCTTCTCTGTAATCCCGCCAGTCCAGCGGGATCCCGCAAAATTTTCGACGGAGATTAGTCCCGCAAAATGTCTGCGGGATCCCGGTATATCGGGATCCCGGTATACCGGGATTGCATTCCCTAGTTGTAACACATATTTTTTTCGTTTACCTTTATACTAGCTTTTATCGTACATTCATCATATTGTTTTATGTCAAGTCTTATATAAACCTAGTATATTATTTAAATTTATTTAAAGCTTTATTTATTTACTAGTTAACCCGACAAACGTTGTTCTGCCATATAAATTATTTCTAGTGAATATTTTGGATGTTAAATAAAAAATAACGTTTGTATTGTAAATGTGTTGGGATGGGATCTATGACAGCAAAAGAAATCGAGAGAAGAATTCGAACTAAAGTAGGAAAATAAAATAAAGAAAATCAATGTGAATTTCGAAGAGCAATTGAGTGTACGATATTTTTTGTCAGTCTGTCTTTAGCCAACACAAATAAGCTCGATGGTTTGCCCACGCGAGAACATGATGCGGAATGAAATATCAAAATACGCGATGCTTCTCGTGAATGTCTTACGCATGTGTGGATGTAAGTTTGATGAGGTGGACGTGGCGCCATCTGTCATTCAACAACATAAATAATTTCGTTCTGTTTGAAATACGAAAGACGGTTAAATTTGTTCATACAAAAATAATAAAATCGCGATAAAAAATGGGAAGGTGGTGGTAGGAAGGTTAAAATTTAGGGTTTTAGTTATTTTTTGATGCCAAATAAAAAAAAATGCAAAAAAAAATGCCAAAAAAATAAAATAATAAATTCTGGATAGGACACCCTAATCACCTAGTGGTATAAAATATACTTTAAAACCTATTCTCATACCTACAAAATATACGTAAAAAATTTCATAATAATCGGTCAAGCCGTTTCGGAGGAGTGCAACCACAAACACCGTGACACGAGATTTTTATATATAAGATTGTTAAAATATTTTATTTGTGTTATTATTATAATACTTGTAAGATGCGTGGGAGGTTCGCTAAAGGGCCCCCACGTTGAAGACAGTGTTAACTGCATGAGTAAGCCCCATGAGAGGCGGCAGTGTTAAATGCTGCACGCAAGGCTCCCCGGTGGAAGCCAAGGTTGAATACTAACAGAAGTGCCCCCTTGTGACCAGCTCAGTTGGTAGGGGAACATGGACTCTCCCAGGGCAGGGAGGTCGGCCGCAGCGTAGTCCACGAGCATCAGTAATGACGCTCCTAGCGTGTTTCGGTTAGGAACTACTCAACAATTAGAGACGGATGGGTTGATTTACATGGTTTATTAAATAACTCAGGGGACAAGTACAATCACAGTAGTTACATCATGGCAAGTGGGGTATGCTACGAATTGGGCTAGTCTAAATTAAAAGGTCTCTCTCTCCAGAATTCATCCTCGCGGGTCAGCGAAAACTAAAGGAAACAGCACGTTTAAAGGGGGTAAAGTAGATTAGCTTACGGGGTGGTGGTAGGCCGGGGTCCCATGACGTCGTCCACGTGGGGTTCGCAGGAGCGCCTCCGTTCAGAGCACATGTCCGGTGTCTTGCTTGGAGTCCCGGACCGTAGAAAGGAATTTAAACATGGTTCGCACGATTCGACCAACTTAGCCCGAACGTGGAGTAATGATTCGTATCTCATGGCAAAACTAATGCGATCGACGAGCGCGTGCCTCGTGCAAACCGCAGCGAACAAGGGTCGCGCAATGTGCGACTGCTCGTGGTCGCAGCAGGGAAGGAATGGCGGCGCTGTGGCCAGTGGCCTACTCACTACTCAAATGCCGCCGGCTGCGGCGGTAATTCGCATCTCGCAAGTCTGCAATCTGCGCCATCTGTTGCTTGATTTGTGCACTGCGGACTAAATCAAGCATTCCATTCACCGATTTCCTACCCCAACACCTTGATACCCTCCTGTTTTCCATTATACTCGTATCTCGTATCAATTGAATGTTAAAGCCATTTTGTAACATTTAATTAAATAAATAAATACTGTACACATTGATCACCGTCTGTGCTGGATTACCATCACATATAGAAAAAAATTACGGCCAGGATAAGTAAATTGTATATTTTTCAAAATTTAAGACAAAACTCACACCTGGTTCGTCTGCCCACCTATGTAGGTGACTAGGATTCATACGACCGTCACTGGACATATTGACCTCCAGATTCGTGCCCACCTCTCATATGATTTTTCTTCGTAGAACTTCCCCTCTTTGCTTTGTGGAGCTAATGCAAAAAAATAATCAAGGAAATTTTATTCCCAAAGTGGACGGTAAAAGTGGTTTTAATGCGAAATATTAAGAACAACCGAAGATATTTATCGTTTCCGACTAAGGTTAGCTTGATACAATTTAAAATTTTCAGTCTCCTGCAATGTTCTGGTTTAGGTAATCCAAACTAACTATACCTAAATGTCTTTATTAATTGAGAATATGGGAGTGCTTCAAACATGTTTAGTTTAATAACGACTTGTCGAAGCAATTACCGAGAGTTTAGCAGGCCCGTATTGGCCAAGGGTCATGTCGGGTAAATTAATTCCCGATGGGACGCGGGTGACCTTGGCCTGAGGTTGGTTGAAGCCAATGACGCCACTGCCTGGACAGCGGAAATTGTGCCCTCAGGCAACCGTATCACTGCCGCATACGGACCGCGAGCAGCACTTCTTTTACGCCGATTCTTTTCTAATGCATCGTGAAGGATTTTGTGTTCTTTCAGAATAATCAGTTTTAGGATGGAAGCTGTAGAAGAATTGGAAGTTGGGAAAGAAATGGAATACTCTGAATCGCCCTAATGTACCGATATGAGACCCACTATCGAAAATAATCTTGGAATGTTTTGTAATGTTCTAACCGACATAATATTATGTTTAGTAGCTATATCTAAGTAGCCAGGAACTTCGTAAGCGTCCTCCACCCCCTAAGGCGGTATAAAACAAAATTATGAAAAAAATTGAAGTTTTTCTTCCTTTTTGGGGGTCAAGTCTCAGTCCGGACCTACATTTTTTAATTTTTTTAATTATTATTTCATACAATTCTTGAAAGTACAATTTTTATGTTTTTTTTTACTAGGCTAATGCCCGTGTTACATTTTAATATCAATCCTGGCGAACATTCGCGAATAAAGTATTACACAATATAAATATTTAACAAATATACCCCCAATCGTGTCGTATAATGGCTAGACTCAAACATACTTACACTAAACATATCGAAAACAAAATTTACAACGTACAGTATAAACAGCACGGAACAACCAAAAAACAACACAAACACCATAAAAATACACGAATGTTTAAATAACAACATCTGCAATTGCCCCTCTCTAGAAAAACCAGAACAAATAAAGTATCTAGCAATCATAATTGACCATAACCCAAGATGGACACATCATATCAAACAAATCACAAATAAACTCCTCAAAACAACACACATTTTCCTAAATATAAGGAACATATATAAAATAAAACAAATGAAAACAATATATTTCGCACTTTGTCAATAAATAATAGAATATGGAATAATTGTCAGCTATCGATCACTTAGAAATCGCGCAGAAAACGATCTTAAAGGTAAATACTTAAAAAAACATAGACTAACTGATACAGACCAAATATTCAACAGTTGTGACGTACTAGATATACGCCAATTTATTATACGTTAAAACTCTACTTAAAAGCATTTTCGACCAAAAAAAAAAATTTCAACAATCTCAAAATATCACTAACAGACCAGTAAGACAATCGTACAAAAATAACATAAAAACTCCGACAGTGAATGCAAGCTTTGGACAAAGGCACTATAAATATCATGCTATAAAAGCATTCAACAGTCTTACCATTGAAAATAAAATAAAAGAAAAGAAAAATAAATACATACTCAAAATTAAAAAATGGATTAAAGAACAAATAGACAATATTACCAAAATCTCATTACATAATAAGAATAAAACACACACACGTAACACACAAAAACAAATATAAAACACATTAAAAAAATACACTTTACCTAAATTATAAATTTTTATTTTCAGTTTAATTTTAGCTTTTTTTATGGAGCATTATTTTTATACTATTTTTAATGTATTATGTGTAAATTTTTGTTTTATAAAATGGAGGCCTCAGCACAGGTGAGTTACCCAGTGAGGCCGACATTGCTGAATTGTATTTTAAAAAAATTTATAAAAGATTTTCCAACAAATCTCATTTTTAAGAATTCGAAGCACTTAAATTTATTGATCAAGTAACTAATATAATTTTAAAAAAATACTTTTTTTTACTGAACGCACATGATAAAAATATTCCTATCGTATAAATGTAACACCTCGTTTTCATAACATCAAAATACATATCCAGGAGAAAAAAACAAAACAATAAATAATTTAAGACCATTAATTAACTTGATTTAAAACCAATTACTTTCACACCTAACGAATTTAAAAAAAAATGGATCAATGCATAACTTTTATGTTAATTATTACTTAAAAACCTAATTAAGATCAAAATGCACTAAATATCTTGATGACCACCCCTCTGCTAAACACAAGTGTCCATTTCTAATTACATACGACACCTTTTAAGATATAATTCAAAAACGATTATTATTAAGTATCTAACCAAAATACTAATTTCGCTTGTCTAAACGTGATGTAAAGGATAAATAAAGACAAAACAAAGCTGCTGACTGTAGGCCGAATGCAACATCAGATGAGAGTAGAGATGTCAGGAGTTCCACTAAAGAACACCAAGGAGTTTGTGTACCTCGGGAGCAAAATAACATGGGACGGTCGGTCTAAGAGCGAGGTCGACAGCCGTATACACCAGGCTAGGCTTGCATTCAATAAAATGTCGAAAATAATAGAATCGAATAATATAGACCTGAAACTGAGAATACTCCTCATCAAGACCTATGTATGGAGTATCTTGATGTACGGCTGCGAAACATGGTGCTTATCCGAAAGAGATAAACGTAGACTAGAGGCTTTTGAGATGTGGTCCTATAGAAGACTACTAGGAATTTCCTGGAGAGACCACATCACAAATGAGGAGGTTCTCCAAAGAATCGAAGGAGGAAGGCACCTGCTCAGGACCTTGTCCGAAAGGCGCGCAAGATGGATCGGCCATGCAATAAGACAAGAAGGCCTCTTGCATGCCATAATGGAGGGTATGACTGAGGGGACAAACGCTAGGGGACGCCCACGCCGAGAGTACCTGGAGGACCTGCTGGTGGACGTGCGCTGCTTATCATATGCAGACTTCAAAAGAGCCGCACAAGACAGGGAAGAGTGGAAGAAACTAATAAATGAAATTGCTGCAAACCAATCCCAGGATTGAAACCAGAGAGAGAAACGTGAAATATTGATTATTCTTACCTTTTCACAAAAATATTTTAAAGGTATATTTCTGATTCACTCAAATTTGTCAAAAATACCCTGTTATTTGTTTTAGAAAAGTTAGGAAGTAAATATTTTATAAATACTTTCAGATTTACAAATATTTTCGAAATATTAAACTGTCATAGATAGCAATCACTTTATGTTTAGACACAATTATAATTTTGTTAAAAAAATACTTTGAAAAAACATCGTCGAATAGATTAGTTGTTTCCTAACTGATTTTCTATATTAATTTATCGAACCGAAACCGGTTGGGATTATATATTTATTTATGTACTCAATAAAATGGTTTACAACAAAATGTTTTTTTTTTTATCAAAATTATAAAATACTAGATTGCTTTGTAAACAACCCTTCGACTAATGAAAATAATATCTATGAACTTTTGCCTGTTAAGGTTTGCGCCCAAAATTTCCGGTTCTTCCCACATATTTTAAATGTTCGTCTCTATTAGTTATTTTTAACCCTTTTGGAAAAACCAAAATTTTTCTACAATCTAGATAAAGTAATCTTTCCGATGTGTTTATTAGAAATGAACAATTTTGTTTCTAAATGCTAAAATTTTGAAATTGGAAATGTAAATTGGCTTAAAAATACATACCTGCGATTATTCGAATTTAAGCACATAAAACAGAATAAACTTAAAACAGAATAAACTTAAAATATTAAATAGAAATTCATTTTCTTAAGAAGATTTGTATTAAAACTGTTACTTCACTTTTTATCACATTCATACAATTTTAAAATGAAGTATTTGTTACGTCACAAATTAGCGCAAAATGAAATCGTCACTCATAACTGACGATTTCATTTTGCAAACATTTTACAAAATATTTGAACAACAAGAAGCATTATTTCTTTCGCTTTCTAGCATAAAATAAATCACAAATGTTTGCATGACAGGAAAAGAGATATCTAACTTTTAATAATACACGATCGCTCTGGGGCAATCTGGGTCTCCTGTTATCATAACGGCATATTTTGATTTTTTGGGACAACTTGGGTATGCTATGATTAATGAGTATGGACGGGTTAATAGTATGTGGAATAATAAATAAAAACAAGTATCTTCAACGGTATAATTTAACGTTTAGGTGTCCACAAACTATAATGCAAAATTTCTCCTATAAAATCAAACACTGCAACAAATAACCCCGTTATGAAGAGGTACATTAGTCCCTCGATATGTTTCATCTTCAGTGGAACTTCGTGTTCACCCGTGTCTGTGCTTTTCAAAGTATTGCTCAGCAAGGTCTTCAAATGAAATTTCAGTATTCCTGCTTCGTTAAGTTGTTGAATTTTTCGACTTAAAAAACACCTGTATGGTGAATTTTTCCGTGTACCAAAAACGATTGCATGATTCATTACGTTGGGAATTAAGGGATGTAATTCCCTTAATATAAAATCACCATCTTGACCAGGTTCAACCACCACATACTTCTCCGACATAAGCTTTAAAATTATTCCATATCTTTTTGATGGTAACATCGCATTCACCTTTTCATCATCATTTATATAAACAGATGATCGAGCGATTTTCTGCAGAGCGCTGTCGTTACTATTTTCAAAAAGATTCCTCATATCCAAACTGAAGTTATTAAGCCATGTAACATTGTGTTCCACCATATCTGCGTACGTTTTTATATATTTCGAATATAGTGGCCGCATCATATAAGTTGTGTACATCGTAGTGTAGGTAATGCCGAAAAAAATATTTATCCAGAGCCAACTTACAACAAAGAATCTCATGGGTGATTCCGTTGGCTTTGGAAAAGTGTAAGGAATTGCTTGAATTGATATTCTCAGTATTGACCAAACACTATATTCCATGTTACGAAACTTTTGTTGGAAATTAGAATATCTGCTGACTTGCATTTGGTTCATACTCTTGGCAAAAACAGAAGCAAGAATTACACCAAAGGCGAGCATAAAGATCCATAGGATCCAAGTGTACTTATGAAATGGTCTTAATAATAAATATGCTTGAGATATTTTTCTTGGATTTGGAACAAATATCTTTGTCGTTAGAAAACAGTAGGAATTGGTTGGCTCAATTTCGGCTCTGAAAAAATTTTTCAGCCATATAGAACAAGCTGCAAACTCGGATGTTCCTCTGGATATATCTTTCATAGTTTGTGCCCAGCGCATTTCAATATTATTTCTGAAAACATAATTTATGGGTATTGTTTTATTCAGTTCTCGCAGTAAAAAAACTTCCACTCCGTCAATTACATCGTCCCTTTCGCTATTCATAATCACAAATGGTGGACAGTGGAACAAGCTAACGTTAACCGGTTTCACAGGCCTCACTGGTGGACTGACACATTTTAACGGAAACACTGTTAGCTTTTCATCTTTTTTACTTATTAGATCTGAAATATTCATTGTGATATTATTCATGTGTAATAAATCACATATCTCCACAGCTTCAACACTTGTTTTATTTTCAATCAGCGTTAAATCTCCACTGTTTTGTAAATGTACAACAACTTCAACGATTCGTAGTCCACCGCGTTCTAAGTAAGAAGAATACGCTTGCAAAGATACTAAGCTTTCACCCAGTAAAATAATCAAAATGTTTTTCGTAACACGCGGAACGATTGACCAGTGTTGGCTTCTTGCAAACAATTCATTCAGAAGTTCTGGTTTCTCCGTTACGACAATGGATATGGAGCAAACCGTGTGTTTGGAGAGGACAGCAGTTTGAATGTCATAGCCAAAAACGGGACAGTTTTGTTGTATTTCACGAGAGATCTCGTTTCCGTGGAGACTTTCGTCATTCACAATGTGGAAGCAGCTCTGGCACTTTGGCAGCAACATTCGCATGATTGCCAAAACACTAACACTCTCATCCGTTTCGAAGGACCAACAATGCCCGATAACTGTTACTGCTAAAGTCAGAAATAACTGTTTAACCACTAACATAGTTTACTTAGCTTCCGAAGCTGGGACTAAATTTATCACATCTATTTAGCAGTGATAAAAACTCAACTATCATCGTCGCATTTAAAATCTTACTGACTGAATATCGTTTTGATCTGGCGTGTTTAATTCACTTCAGTACTGATAATAATTTATTCCTGCCGTGTTAATTCATATAAGTGGGTTTATTGATTATTCCCAGGGGTGGTTTCGATATACCCTGACTCTTTATTTTTGCACATACCTTTCCAACATATCAAAATAATATTTCTTATTTTTAAAATGGGATGAGATTGATTGTCCGCCTGTTTAAGAATTTCTTAGTAGAATTCAGGTAGTGCGCTTAGTGCATGTTTCACTCGGTATATAATAAAAAAAAAAACAATTTAAACAAACTTAGCACTTGCATAAAAACATATTAATATTTTAAAACGTTTCAAGGGATTTTATCCGTCGGTAAGATTTTTAAAAATCAACAAGACTGAACGGCGCAACAGCGCAGACTGAGGGTAGATTAAGTACCTACCTTAAACCAAAGACGCGGGTTGATTGTTAGGTTTTTTGAAAGAAGGATTTGAACGTCGACCGATTAATATGTCGATTACTTGTCAACTAATTAACGTGTTATGATTGCATGTGCTGTAGGACATTGCTGTTATTTTTACATGAATTTTACAGCGATGTCGTCGAGCGTGAAAAACTGTCACACGTGAAAGTATCAACAAAGGAGAACTCAATAATAATGTCTAATTTTAAAATTTGACGAAAAACGAAAAGCCGAAACAGAAAATCAATATTTTATAAAGAAATCGGGGTATTCGAAAGTGTTACGTATGAATAGTATAGTTTACTTAGGACGAGTTCTTTCAGAGAATTTTAACAATTCATGAAAGTTCAAGATAATTTAAAGTTTGTACGTGCTACACGGGTGTAGCCAGGGGGGGGGGGGGGTTGGGGGTTCAACCCACCCCCCCCCCCCGAAAATTTAAGATATCAACATCAATAATATTAAAATAAGGAGAGTTAAGAGAATGTTATTTTTAACACTGACATCTCAAAATGATATAACTAATCTATTATAATGTTAGCTATTATTTTTTTTCTTAAGACTATGCATTTTACATAAACAAAATTAAAACATATAATATGTTTGTATTTTATGGAAACATCTTTAAATATTTTTACCTTGCCTCTGTGCTCTCGGGGAAGTTGCCATCACTAAAACCGTTAACACAATTTCTAAGAAATATTATAATGTTAGCTATTAACATTAAAAGATTTATTTATTTGAGATAACATTTATTGGAATACTAGTTGACATGTTGAGCAGAGAGTCCAAAGTATGATCCCATTTCCGGATCAACCATAGACAATAGTTGTATCATAGAGATCTTAACATAACAGTATCTAAAAAGATAAATGGGGACCTCTAAAAGAAAAAAAAATTAAACTTGCAAGTTCTGTTTTTTCGGTGATTGCGGTTGATTTTTATTTTGCAAAGTGATTATTATTTGGAATTCCGTTTCTAATTTCCGTTTCTAATCAGTGGTAAGTATATACGTACTTTGAAATTATTATTTCACTTAAAAAGTGTTTAATACACATATAACAGGTTAAGTGTTACAGTCAGGTGAATACGTACTTGCATAAATGTGATTATTTTAATAATTTGAGTGCTTACAATGTTATAACATGTACAACTAACGTTTATTATGTATTTTGTTTTGAAAAGTTCTATTTTATTTATACATTTGTTACTTTAATTTTATTAAAAAAAAGAAGAAAAAAAGGTAAAAACAGAAAAAAATTAAATAACCAATGTACGTAGAAAATAAAAGCTTTCAACACAAATTGTTATAGTTTGCCAATGTGAATGTGGTTGTATATAATATAAAGGTTATTGCAAGTACTTTCAGTAGTTTTATTTTCTTGAATTCAAATATTTAATAAATATTACAGATATTCAACCATGTTCCAGAAACACAAAACCAATGTTTTTTTTTATTCAAAGTACGAGTACATAGAACACACATTTTTTCACAATATCCAGTAGAAAAAAATTGTAAGCCGGTACAAACTGAATATTGTCGCCAGAAGTAACTATAATCAAATGATAAAATAATGATCGCCGGACTAGTAATTACAAAATCTGATTTCAGTATTTGATACAATTTCCTGGAACTCAGTTAGGAAATAGTCATGTACACAAAGAATAAAAAAGAACACAGGAAGTGCCTTGTGTTCCAAATATTTAGCCGATCGTGGCCTTAAATTGATAACATCAATGTGATTGAAATTATATTCAATAACACGTCGTATGATTTAAAAAAGTACTTTTTCATTTTTATCATCATCGGACAGCAACATTAATTTACTTTTTGAACTCCAAATGTGCTCATGTCAAATCCGATTACAATCGCTCGGGTGCCTTTACACCATATTTTATGTACATGTATTAAATAACATAATGAGCAAAGAAAAAATATTACAAAAGAGAAAATTCACTGTAAATCAATTTTATAGTATATTATCAATGGTATGTCAATGGTATGTTATTTGATAATTCATTCATTTAAAATAATAAAGAGTATACACTATTCGAGGAACAGGCTATTTTGGAACCAGTTCATACGTCATTGCCTGTCTCGGTTACTTTGTACCGGTGACTAGCGATAACTGGATGACAGTGGATTCGAGGAACAGTTTTTTGGAACCAGTTCCTATTGGAACACGCCTGATTACGGAGGCAATTGAAATCTACAACCATTTTGAAGTATACTGTAATACCAGCTTGTAGTGGTTACAGTATTCATCATCTGCCCTGATGATGGACACTGAAACGCTATCCGAAACGTTGGCTAAAGAAGGAGGTAGCGCAACACGACATAACACCCCAAAAACTAATAACGAAAAAAAGAGTATACTCGTATTTGCGACACGTTCCAAGGTTGCAACGTGTTCCAAGGTACACGTTCAAAACATTGCTTGATATGGCTTTAGCCGTCTTTGATGACCAGATCTGAATAGCCAAGTTCTTCCTCTCTTCTCTATCTTCACATTCCTCTTCTCTATGTTCTTCCTCTCCCCACTAGAATCAGCCTCACAATATACCCCATTTGGGAATGCCATCTGGCTCCAGACGAATGGGAGCATTTAGGATTCTGTTGCAGTAATAATTCGTAACGATTCTTCTGCTCAAACAAAAAAAATACAGTCTATTTTTCAATAGAGAACCCCAGGCCATTTTTTTATGAATAATGACCGTCTAACTTAAATAACTGCATTTTTATTTTTAGAGTTAGTTTTAATAGTTAAAATAATTGTCAAAGTTTTAATTTTTCAAGACCCCCCGAAAATCATCGTCTGTACGATGAATCATGTGACGTCATCACTCCTGAAAAATTACTATACGATCTGAAAATCAGCTGATTAACTGCCTCTATTTTGAATTCCGTTGTTCGAAGTATTCTCCCTAGAAGTAGTAGTACTATTTTTTTTGTACAGTAGTTTTTGAATATTTTCAATAATACAGATAAACTAATAAGAGATACCTTTATTTTTGAAACTTTATTTAGGCCTAAATAATGTTTTAATAAGCACAACAACTAAATCTCTATAAACAGTATGTAAATAAACGAAAAAATTATTACGATGGCTTGTATCATATCATACATTCCCATACAATGACTTTACGGTTACGTCACGACACGTCGATCAGAGACGTCACGACCAAAATTTCAATAATGGCAACTTGATGGCGTGCGTTTACGACCGGATTTAAAATAGACTTTTTAATATTTTTTTTAAAACTCTGTGACTAATATTATTAAATAAAACTTATATATTCAGAATCAGCGTTTTTTTGTCTATAATAACATATTTTTTTAAAGCCATAATATTTTTCACTGGAGTTCCTTATTGCACCAATATCAGAATTTTTTCAAGCCATTCGTGCCAATTGTGCCTTTTTACAGTAAGACCATTCAGGTCAGTATGAAATTAGCAGATCCCAAAATAAATTATAAGCGAGAATCCAAAAAGCGTGAATACTTTTAAAATAATTTGAATATCGCAGTGGTCAACCATGTGCGAGTACACGATGCGCGACATCAAGCAGAATTGTCGGCATTATAATATACGCGACCGCGCGCGAGGGACCGGCGCGGCACCTGAAGTAACGGTATGAACATTAAATTAATAATAAAATTAATATTTCATTGATCAGCGTTAGTTTGATCAATACAAATAAAATTTTGAACCATAGTATTTTTTTATCGGACTTCCTTATTTTAGCGAATATTGCTCACTAAATTAGAAGACAAAACACTACAATCGATTGGAATTTTTGGGTTTGTTCGGGTTACAGGGCTGTATTGCCACGTAAATTGTTTTACAAGTATCGACTAACTAAACGATGGTTACAAGCGTTAAACGGTACTTGCATACTTCAACAATCGATCCATTTTTAATTGTGTGATTGTTGTGTAATTAAAAATCTATTTTTAAATGTTAACAAATATAAATCGATAACTTTCTATAGAAACAAATCTCCAATACTATTTAATTATGTGAAAGACCAGAAATTAACATAAATAAGAGTAAAAGACGCCAGTGTCATATTTTATGAAAAACTAGAATTTTTGCACCACATGACAAATCAGGATTTTTATTGAGATCCATTAAAAATTTTAACTCACCTATTCCTATCATCAAAATTTTATTTGTCTCATTAGTTAATAGCCAATTAGAATATAATTCCGTCATTTGGTCACCTCACCATAAAATTCATATAAAAAATGTCGAAAGAATTCAGTTAAAATTTCTACAAATTATTAATTTTGAGTTTAATGTCCCCTTAGAATAAATAAACTACAGATTTTTTATTAAAAGCCTTAAAAATACACACACTTGAGAATTGGCGAAGGATAAGAGACTATGTTTCTTTTTTAATTATAAATTCATCTAGATTCTAAACTCTTGAATGTAGTCAATTTCAGAGTACGTACTTGACTCACTAGGCACAAGGACTAATTTCAAAGTCACCATTCACGAACAAATTATGTGTCAAAGTCACCAATTAGTCGCTTAGTTTGGCAAACAAATGTAAAAATTTATATGTTTAAAGCATAATTAAACAAAAAAAAATTGTTAACATATTTTTTGTGATAATTTTAGCTTATTAATGTTATAACTTTATTTTCTTTAAATTTATTCAATTGCAAATCACTGTAATGTAAGATTTTTATTAACGTATTGCTTATTAGGTATAAGCTCTTACGTAAAAATGTAAACATTAAGTACTTAATGTAAAAGCCCCATTGGCGTAAAAGTGTTGGTAAATAAAAATACATAGTGTGCAATTCACACGCGATAGAAGTGAAACCTTCAGAAAACTAAAGTAGACAAGAGAGGGGAGGCTACGAAGTACCGCTCAAAGAGGAGACCGATAGGTTACGAAGCAACGCACACACAGGAGACCGATTATACTATTTCATTCTCTCGCAAGCTAAATCCTATAGATGTATGGGTTTGCTACTTTTGGTGTAGCTATTTTTCGTTACATTGAGTTTCAAATCACAATGGTGCTAAAGAAATGTTCACTTCAATCAATTTTGAAAATCAGAGAAAATTCCAGTTCTACAGACACCATCGAAATTATTATACTTAATTTATGTTATGTTAACCAACTCTACATTTGTTACACTTGTGGGTACTATCGGATTGGGTACTGCATTTGATAGGTGCGAACCCTGGACAGCCGCTTCGATAGTCTTAGATGCTGTGGGAAAGCCGGCGCACTAAGTCGCACTTTTCGAAGAATCAATTTGGGAGGTGGGTATGGGTACCGCCGCCCGGGAACCATTTATTGGATAACCAACACCTCTGCAATAGGTCACCCCAAGTGGTTCGCTACGTTTGGTGACTTAGCAGGGGTTCCCGGGTTCATGGGGTCAGGTTTGCCCGGTTTTCCTTCCCAGAACTTTCCTTCCTTCCCTCCCCTAAAAAGACACTCCACACAGCATCCCCAAAAGATGACATATGCCCTGAGTGGAATTATTTTACTTAGAGCCTCCTGTGTGGAGCTAACATAAAAAAAAATTGTAATTCACACGCGATAGAAGTGAAACTAGAAAGTCGCTAGATGTCGCTTTCTTTTGTCTGCTTATTTTAAAGTGGTTTGAAGATTGGATATGGATTTACAAAAGCAAATATGTTTATTTTTTTGGTTTTGTAGGATTCGAACCTCCGTCCGCTGGATTTCTCTGGCCGCTGAGATATACCGCTGCGCGGTATATCTCGGATCTCGCGCATGGGGCGCGTTCGGCGAGACGCGAATTTACGCATTATATTCCGACGACCCGTAAAAAAACAAATTCAAAAGCGCAGACCTATCGTCGTTTCCGTTTTATATCTCAA
This sequence comes from Limnephilus rhombicus, assembly GCA_929108145.2. Classification (NCBI taxonomy): domain Eukaryota; kingdom Metazoa; phylum Arthropoda; class Insecta; order Trichoptera; family Limnephilidae; genus Limnephilus; species Limnephilus rhombicus. The sequence goes on along the minus strand of OV815273.1, from coordinate 46,631,634 downwards.
CCAATAGGAGCCTTAAGCGCAGTTTGATGCTTCGCAGGTGCCGTAGTGCGTCATTTCCGTTCCATCCGAATTTAAAATCACTCTAACGGCGCCCTCTAAAGCGGCCGGCTCTAAAGTGCGCCCCACGGTTGAATTTAGCAGCCACCTCTGGTCTGGAGCTCCAAAATACCTGAAAAATACCATCGACTCTGTGCAGAAACGGGCGGTCCGTTTGATAGATTCTCCCATCTTAACAGACGGATTGCAATCCTTAGAGCATAGGCGTCGGGTGGGAATACTATCCTTGTTCTACCGGTATTACAATAGAAGATGCTCCGAGGAATTAGCGTCATTGATTCCTTCGGTACCGGTGCATAGTCGGGAAACACGCCAAACGCGTGCCCAACATTTGTACACGGTTGACATTTGTCACATGAGAGCAGGTCGCGTCTTCGACCCGTTCTTATGTTCAACAGCTCGGCTGTGGAATGATTTGCCGGCCTCTGTGTTTTCTCCTTCCTACAACATGGGTCTCTTCAAGACCAATGTTCATTCCTTCCTCTCCTTAAAAAGACCCTCCACACAGCATCCCAGATGACATAGGCCCTGAGGGAAATTATTTTCCTCAAGGCCTCCTGTGTGGAGTTAATGTAAAAAAAAAAAAACTGGGCTAAGGATGTTTCACTTTAAAAAATATCCAGACTGCATAGACTGTGCGTCCCATATTATCATAGTGTGTTGCTGCGACTGTTTATTTGGTTTTGTTTTGACGGGAGTTTTGTGTTGCAGGCTATACGGGCAAGAACTGTCAGGAGGAGGTTGACCCCTGCAGCTCCTCGCCATGCCAGAACGGAGCCACCTGCTCCGGCAACGTGACGCAGTTCCGCTGCGACTGCCAGGGTGGATTCTCCGGCTTGCTGTGTCAGCATGCGCTCAACGAGTGCGAGTCCTCGCCCTGCGTACACGGAATCTGCATGGACCAGGACGATGGATACCGTTGCTTCTGCCAGCCAGGTTTGTATATGTTCATACTTTTTAGACTAGTAGTTCTGTGAACAGTGGACATTGCTTTAATAAATCAAAACTTAAATTTCGAGTGAGTAAATAAATACCTATCTACTCAATTATGAATAACATATTATATGTCATTTTCTTTTAACTTTAAATAAGGAATTATTCAATTTGTCCAAAAAACATCAATTATGGAGAACTAATTACGATTGTTGGAGAGAGCGCGCTAATATTTAAAATGATAAAGTTGAAGCGAAAATTGTGAAAATGTTTAATAAAATATTACTCTTTTAAAATAGAGTGAAAATCTCGAAGGAAACACCTAAAATAGCTAAATGAAACAATTTAACTTTGTTTGAACCACTTTTATATTTGAGTAAATCCGACCGGTTTCAGAACGACCGTTCCTTCTTCAGGGCAAATGTATACTGATTTGACAGTTTTGAAATATGGATGGGAACAATGTTTCTATTATTATGGTAGGGGTGGAGCCGTTGCTAGGTATTAATGAAGAATGGGTGGGTATGGGAACATATCCATGATTGGGCTATAAGACAATATTTGTTAACAATTGTTTCATTTATCTATAATAACCACAATGTTATAGCTACATTCAACAGTATATATACCTAAAATAGCATTTAACGAAACACTGAATTTTTTCATACATATAACTTCTAAAATAATTGAAATGAACGTGTTTATAATAATTTTCGGAATATGCTTTGCTATTTTTTCTATCGAGGGAATTTCATATAATTTGCGTTTCGGCGTAGACACGTCTAAATATTATCTGTAAAAATAACATATATTTTTTTAAGAGCTTAAAAACTTCAAATATTTAAGAGAGATTACTCGTATGTAAGAAATGGGTAGAAATTCGGGTAGCGCCGGCTTAATGACAACTATTTTTTAAAGAATCTTTATTGCACCATTAAAAAGGTCACCATCTCGAACGGAAAAGGGAACTTACGAACGGAACTACAAATTTACAGACGGACGAAATGCAAATATAGTGCAATTAGTACACTCTTTTCAGGCGCTGATATTTTCCATTTATCCTCAGGTCATTTATCAATATACGTATTAGAAATTATTTTAACTACGAACCCTCCACCCCTGCCGAGTGAAAGATCTTTTATTTACATTCACATTTTCATTACCTATTTTTTTTATTTTTTTCATTATTTATCTTGCTTATCTATATTATTTTGTGATGTAAGAATGCATTATTTATTTTTTTAAGGAAAGAAATATTCCGAGGTTACGAATAACCTGACAATATTTGTAAATCTCCTACTACCACGAAAAGTGGAACATGTTGCTTGTATCGTGTTGGAGGACTTAGCCAGCCGAGGAATCTAACACCTGGGTATTAAGGCGGTATACTATCCTAATAATTTTTGTTTGCTCAAAACTCACATTTTAATTGTTTCCGGCGAATTCGTAACTATAATAACTTTTTTTATTTCCATGCCGCCTAAGGGATGCGAGTTATTTATATTTTAGATTAATAAAAACAGTACCTTACCATTAATATATTTTACGCACAACGATCTTAAAACTTTATAACCCGTTGTTCATCTATAAAGTTAGCGGTAAGCACCAGATTTTATTTTTCAAGACGATGAATGAATAATTTCGGAAGGACAACATGTGGACACATTTTTAATATGTGCAACACGTTCTTCAGAATTAATTAAAATGAACGCGGCGGAAAGGTCCAAACTCCAGGCCTGCTAGGGTGAATTCGACCGTACGTTCATACAATACGCCGTGCCGCGGCATATATTTGTTTACACGCTTTCTTCGCTTGCGTCGTTAAGTTTCCCACATTATTTATCTTCTTCTTCTTTTCTTTGGTACGGCAAATTCGACGGTAGTTCCGTCCAATACACGGGTCGCGAGTCGCAAATTGTATACACGGCTTCTATACTTACGTCGTTTAGATTCTGAATATATTTTAGAGTATATTGTCGACTTAATGTGATGCGATGAAATGCGATGCCTACTCAGCCACTGACCGGTCATACAGGGATTCACATTCTCTATACAGGGTGTTAAAAGACGCACTTGACTTACTTTAAAAAGTGATTCCTGACATAATTTGGAGAAAAAAATGTAAATGAGAATTTGGTCTTCGATGATATTTTTTTTGTTGTTTTTCAACTAAAACATTAAACCCAATAGGTTTTGGACAGTTAGGGACGGGGTGAGGGGTTGATTGATTACTCGGCTGAGTGGAAACTGACGACATGTGGAAGAATTTTTTTAAATTTGGTTTTTAAGAAAAAATTTTGAATTTTTTTTTAAGAAGACTTCTAAAAAGTTACCGATGACTGAAATGTCTTTAAATTTTTTTCTCCTAGTAACGTCGGGAATTACTGGTTAAAATAAGCCGAATATGTTCCTTGAAACCCTACATACAGACTTTTAATGTGTTCCGTATAGATTTTCTTCTAGATATCCGTTAAATGATTTTGATTAATCACTTTTGTATATTATACTAATTTTATGCCGAAACTTCAATGATTCTTGCAACCTTATAACGTGTAATTATTACAATAAAATACCAGACTATGGCCAGACTAAAATAAAAACATAAAATAAAACATTTTCCACCGCGTCTATCAGAGAATGTAAGAATCATCGTTCGTTAAAACCATTCGTCACCTTCGTTGCCAGAAAACCTCAAACAAGTATTTTTTTCGAATCAGATAATAAAAAAAAAATCCATGTAAATAATTTAACAGACCTGACCATACTAAAAATACTTAAATATTTATTTCCCACATTAATTAAATAATAATCCGCAGCGCCGCATGAAGATAAGAGATAACTCATATTTATTTCTAACCAACAAATACCTGAATAAATAATAAAGCTTATCGCAATGCGATGGTCGGTGATTACAACCGCTGCGAAGGGTCACTTTTGTAAAGCAAGCAATCATGGAGTGCATTAAGACATTATTAAGCCTTTACAAAAACTTTTCTGCGCCAATAACACTTAGGTAGGCACGTCTCAACTAATTATTAAATGTGGAAGATCGACATGACATCGCTGACACGCATTTGCAGATAAAAATTGAATTAAAGGTATTTTGTAAACAATTTATTAGAATTTAGGTATTCTTAATATTAGAACTTCATAATATTGACGACCGGCGTGGTCTAGCGGTAAGGCTTTTGACTCACCATCCGAAGGTTGCGGGATTGAATCCCGGCGTGGGCAATTTTATTTGAATAATCTGTGTTATTTCACAAATAATTCGTTTAAAATAATGTATAGCATATTTAAATAAATAAATAAATGTTTATTCCGGTGTAGCAGCCAGCCTCTGCTACCTCATGATTTAGAATGTTTTCAAAAAGTACCTAGCGATCTTTCCAGAAGCAAATAAAAATAATATTAAAAATTTTTAAATTAAGAACCATTGACAATTAAACGACGTTCGTTTGGTTTTTCCTAGAGACGCCAGTAGTTCTATAGATCTGTAACGCTGTCCATACATAAATTCATTTTGCAAATTATATTTTTAAAGTAGAACTCAATAAAAATCATACAACACCCAACCATAGTTCTACACCGGTATATGGGGAGAATAGTGCGATCCCACACATTCCATAAGGGTTATAATACATAATATACAAATTACTTGAAGAGAAAAAATAAATAAGAAAAGCAGGTAAATATGATTATAAATGCATGAAACAAAGGTGATAAGATATAGGAAAATAAGAAGATAGTAATAATTATTGGCTTTTAGAATTATCTGACCACATTAGAAGCCAGTTTTTTCTTCAGTGTGCATCAATGCTGGATGATGGACTGAGGCGGGCTTCCATGACTAGGATATTACCAGAGCTGCATATCCTTTCCCTCATTCCTGCCACCCTGGATCTAATAAGGGCTGGGAACTCGCCCATCCGTGAACATCTGGGAAGCATATTTGCGGCACGTTCCAGACTGGAAGATACTCTCAGTATCGCCCTGGTGTAAGACCACCATTTAGAATTAAACTTTGCTTGAAATGGAGTTAGCCGTATTTGGTGACAAGATCTGAATAGCCAGGTACTTCTCCACCTTTCTCTTCCCTATCTCCTTCCCTCCCCACTACCTTCAGCCTCACAACATACCCCAAATGGGGACGCCATAGTCTCACTGGCTCCAGACGGGAGCAGCTGAGACTCTTGTGAGGTTATTAATATAAAAAACATATATGATATAAAATAATTTCCCTCAGGTCCTATGTCGTCTACGATACGTATAGTAAATAACACGACAATACAAAACATTAACTGGATGATACGCCAGCAACTAAATAATGATTTAATTTTTACTTATAATGTGGTTCAAATAATAAATTAACATTTAATCGAGAACAAACAATGTGATGTTATGTTTTTTTTAATAACTATAATAACAATATTAGCTTTGGTTTATAAATTTATGTGTCCAATTTTCAGAACGCAAGAGCATATTGACTGAGAACATTTTCTACTTCAGAAAACAGAATTCAGCTTTTTGCTTGAGATTCACCGGTTGTGACAAAATCGAGAAAAAACGTGAAGAGAACATCCATTGGAAATTTGAAAGTAATAATCACGTATTAGGTATAATGTGTAGATGCAGATAGTAAGTTAGACTTAAAAAAATATGTTCATGCGAAAATCATTTTTGAAAATTTCTTCCAACAACCCTATGCAATTGCCACCCGAAAATAAATAAATCAACTAAAAAATAAAAAAAATAAAAAAATCAATAAATTACAATCACTTAATGAAAGAATTAAACTTACTCAAACTTTCAGATAGAAGACTTATTTCCGACTTATTTATGACTTTTATTTTTAAAATTGTTAATGGCATTATAGACAGTCCTGATTTATTAAACCCAATTACCTTCCACATACCTACTAGGACTACTCGATCCAAAATTCTTTTTAATTGCAACAAAAATATCAGGACTGAGTCATTTAGATACTCGCTCATACCTAGATTGCATGCTGTTGGCAATGCTTTCTCAGAAGTAGTAGATGTGTTCAACTGCACCGAATATAGTTATAAGAAGGCTGTAGTATCATACCTCAATGACAATAATTAATGCTAGGTATAAAAGTGTTCGTCTGCACGGCGTCTATATCATACTCTAATATAGATTCCAAACTGCTTGTTTCATTTATATTAACTATCAGACAGACTACTTAAGTGATAGTTAATAATGTATAATTTTTTTTTTCAAAACTATTATTTTTAAACCAAAGATTTATTATAGATTCTCCAACTGGCAGCCCTGAAAAGCTGAACTAATTAGCAGTACCTGTAGTAATTTTAAACTTCAGTCATTTCAACTGAAGGTAACATTAATATCATTACTAAGTTAGTCCATTTTAGCCAATTCCTAGAATCCAACAATACGTACAAATAAAAGTAAAGTAGGTATATTATACTTGATGTTGAGAATTTTTCTAAGAATTCACCTTTATTTACTTATGTTTATTCTGCATAAAAATGTGTATTTTGTGTGAGCTCATATTCTTTTTTGTTTGTTATAAACATATTTGAATTCTATAACTAAATACTAGTTGTTATCATACATATGTACTTTGTTTAATGTACACTATTGTAATAACCCTCCTATGTACCACTGTGTATCATGTATCACCGGATGTAATAGCCATTTTATGGCGTTGAAATAAATAAATCAGCTCACCTTTTAAAGATACTAAAATCAACTTTGTAAAGTTTTAATAAATCATTACCTAAGTATTAATAAAGCACCTGTTGTATTTCTATCATAAAATATTCCACACAAATCGAATAGGATTAAAAAGTTAAGTACATTTTCAATTTCTCAACAAACCCTCTTTGTAAGTAAAAGTGTCGACTGTGATTACAATTTTCGAAATGTTAATTAAATTTTATTGATTGGGGTAAAGCGTTTGAGAAATGTTGGCAAAGCTTTTATACAACTCAGGGGGAATTATTTTGTTATTTCATACGCTAACAGTAACTCGTTCTTACTACCTTCGAAGAGGAGAGAAGTAAACATTATAAATATTATATTTGTTTTCGTTCAATTATACATGTTTTCCTGTTTTATTTTATACCTTATGTAAAATCTAAATATGTATACTTTTTTCATTTTGTGTCATTTCAGATTGCGCGTGCTTAGATCAAAATTATGTAGGTTTTTTGCCAACTGTGGTCAAACATTTCGATCGTCAAAGGAATGCTGGCCAAAAAGCGAATGTTATTTATACGTGTTTGTGTTTTATATCATCATCATCATCATTACATAGTTTAAAATGAAGTCGCTCAAAATGTATGTGCGCGTTAATATTTTAAACTACGCAACGGATTTTCATACGGTTTTCACCAATAGATAGAGTGATTGAAGAGGAATGTTTATATGTATAATACATTTTTTTTTTTTTTTTACAGTGAATACCGCACAAGAATCTCAACTGCTCCCGTCTGGAGCCAGTGAGACTATGGCATCCCCAATTGGGGTATGTTGTGAGGCTGAAGGTAGCGGGGAGGGGAAGGAGGTGGGGAAGAGGAAGGTTGGGAAGTACCTGGCTATTCAGATCTGGTCACTAAACACGGCTAAAGCCATTTTCAAGCAACGTTTCAATTCTGAATGGTGGTTTTACACCAGGGCGATACTGATAGTATCTTCCACTCAAAATTATATTAGAGAAAAGCCGAGAAATTCAAAGAAAACATATTTTTGTGCGATTTAAAACGGCTGGCGGGCCGTACTATAGTCACTTTTAAAATTCGTTCTACGGAAGAAATTGGAAAGTAGATGTCCTAGAGTAGGTATTTGATTTACGCTTTTCAAATATCCAGTGTTGCATTGCAAGCATTGTATGATTAGTGGCGATCGCCCACGTCTATCGGTGTTCGGTGTTCTCCAGCCAGCAAAATTAAACGTGCTTTACAGCGCGACGCTATAAAAAGCAATCATCAGCGCTTAAGTTGTAAAAAATTGTTAGTATTTGAGGGAATTTATCTATGAATCTATTTAAGTTAATTTATCTGTTTAGCTACTTTGGCAAGGTTGATTTCAAATAAATAAGATCGGTTTTCGGTTTTCTCCAGCCAGTAAAATAAAACACGCTTTACAGCGCGACGCTATAAAAAGCAATTATCAGTGCGAAGTATAAAATGAAGTCGCTCAAAATGTATGTGCGCATAGATCTTTAAAACTACGCAACGGATTTTCATGCGGTTTTCACCAACAGATAGAGTAATTCAAAAGGAAGGTTTATATGAATAATACATGCTTATTATAGTAGAGAAAATCCGAAAAAATCAAATATTCAATTCAGGCAGCGGGCAGCTTGCAAGCGGATGGTGTGGATTTTATAAAGATTGGATAATTTTTTTTTTTTTCATTAACTCCACACAGGAGGCCCTGAGAAAAATAATTTCCCTCAGGGCCTATGTCATCTGGAATGCTGCGTGGAGGGTCTTTTTGAGGAGAGGAAGGAATGAACATTGGTCTTGAAGAGACCCATATTGTAGGAAGGAGGAAACACAGAGGCCGGCAAATCATTCCACAGCCGAGCTGTTGAACACAAGAACGAGTCGAAGAAACGACCCGTTCTCATGTGACAAATGTCAACCGTGTACAAATGTTGGGCACGCGTTTGGCGTGTTTCCCGACTATGCACCGGTGCCGAAGGGATCAATGATGCTAGTTCCTCGGAGCATCTTCCATTGTTATACCGGTAGAACAAGGATAGCATTCCCACCCGAGGCCTATGCTCTAAAGATTGCAATCCGTCTGTTAAGATGGGAGAATCTATTAAACGGACCGCCCGTTTCTGCACAGAGTCGAGGGTATTTTTCAGGTATTTTGGAGCTCCATACCAGAGGTGGCTGCCAAATTCAACCATGGGGCACACTTGTGATATGTACAGGGTTAGCAGTTGTGTACTATTACAGTATCTGCGGGCCCTGTACAGTACGCCCTGTACGGTAATGGCGTTGTGTTTCGTTAGACACAGCAACGTGTGGCCGGGTCTGCTAGTATCAAATATGCTATAAACTAGCACCAGGAGGCGTAATGGTCCGGTACATTCGTATGTAATTTTCTACTGGTGACCCAAAAATATGAATATTATGTTTAATTTACTTTAAGTTTTTAATTTAAGTTTTTCTGCATTTTATCTAATTGATCTGGTTGCTTTTCTGAGTAATCTGAATATGTTACCAGATAGAGGGTACACTTTTACGTCAAGTCAAATTTCGACTTTTCGGAGATGTCTGACTAATCAACCAGACTTATTAACCATGTAAATTTACGGTCGCTAATAAAAACATAACACTGTTTTTGTATTATCATCTCATAACACAAATTAGTAAATATATTTAAAAAATACAGAATAAACAAAATGCATCGAGTAATCACGTCCTATAAAATCCAAAATATCATTAGACAGGGGGAGAGCTTCTGAAACGTAACATTTAATTCCGAGGAATATTATAGACATAAAGACTGACATTTATCAATGTTTTGAAACGTAACATTTAATTTCTGAAACGTAACATTTAATTCCGAGGAATATTATAGACATAAAGACTGACATTTATCAATGTTTTGAAACGTAACATTTAATTTCTGAAACGTAACATTTAATTCCGAGGAATATTATAGACATAAAGACTGACATTTATCAATGTTTTGAAACGTAACATTTAACTTCTGAAACGTAACATTTAATTCCGAGGAATATTATAGACATAAAGACTGACATTTATTAATGTTTTGAAACGTAACATTTAATTTCTGAAACGTAACATTTAATTCCGAGGAATATTATAGACATAAAGACTGACATTTATTAATGTTTTGAAACGTAACATTTAACTTCTGAAACGTAACATTTAATTCCGAGGAATATTATAGACATAAAGACTGACATTTATCAATGTTTTGAAACGTAACATTTAATTTCTGAAACGTAACATTTAATTCCGAGGAATATTATAGACAAAAAGACTGACATTTATCAATGTTTTGAAACGTAACATTTAATTTCTGAAACGTAACATTTAATTCCGAGGAATATTATAGACATAAAGACTGACATTTATCAATGTTTTGAAACGTAACATTTAACTTCTGAAACGTAACATTTAATTCCGAGGAATATTATAGACATAAAGACTGATATTTATCAATGTTTTGAAACGTAACATTTAATTTCTGAAACGTAACATTTAATTCCGAGGAATATTATAGACATAAAGACTGTCATTTATCAATGTTTTGAAACGTAACATTTAATTTCTGAAACGTAACATTTAATTCCGAGGAATATTATAGACATAAAGACTGACATTTATCAATGTTTTGAAACGTAACATTTAATTTCTGAAACGTAACATTTAATTCCGAGGAATATTATAGACATAAAGACTGACATTTATCAATGTTTTGAAACGTAACATTTAACTTCTGAAACGTAACATTTAATTCCGAGGAATATTATAGACATAAAGACTGACATTTATCAATGTTTTGAATCATTTACAAACTTCTAAAACTTTCGTTATGGCAAAATTGTAACCATTGCTCTAATTTCTAGTGCCCAATCGATATTATCTTATATACAGAAATATCGTGTCACGGTGTTTGTGGTCGCACTCTTCCGAAAAGGCTTGACCGATTTTTATGAAATTTTTTATTTAGGTATATTGGATAGGTATGAGAATGGGTTTAAAAGTATATTTCACACCGCTAGGTCGTAAGGGTATCCCTATACAGAAAAAATATCTATTTTTTTGACAATTTTTTTTTTTTTTTTTTTAATTTGGCATCTACATCAAAATACTTATAACCCCAAATTTTGACTCTCCTACCCGCACCCTTTCATTTTTTAATCGCGATTTTAGTATTTTTGTGAGAAAAAATTGAACCGTCTTTCGCATTTCAAACAGAACGAAATTATTTACGTTATTGAATGACAGATGGCGCTACGTTCGTCTCATCGAACTTTCATCCACACATGCGCAAGACATTCACGAGAAGCGTCGCGTAATTTTTATATTTCATTCGGCATCATGTTCTCGTACACTCGTACAGCGCTCCATTCCACTATCTGTCATAGATCCCATCCCCACACTCTTACAATGCATTCGTTATTTTTTGTTTTACAACCAAAATATTCACTAGAAATAATTTATATTGCAGAACAACGTTTGTCGGGTCAGCTTGTATATATATATATATATATTTTTTTTTTTAATTGTTTTTATTTCTTGCTAGAGCAATCCCGATAAGTTACAGAACTCATTTTAGGACAGGAGGAACATACAATTCATGGGTGGAAGGAAATAGTTACAATTTTACATAGGAATTTAGATATTAAAAATATAATTTTCACATACAATATAGACGAAAAATAAAAGACAGGTTGAGTAAAACACGCAACAATAGAAAACAATTAAAGAAAAAAGGAACGAGGTTAGACAAATATTACAACTAAATGGAAAAGAAAAGAAGAAAAAAAGAAACTAGACAATTGCACATGACAAGAAAATTATATAGTTTCATCCTTAAAACGTACTTAATAAAATGTTCTTTGAATTTTTTATTTTGCTGGATTCACTTGTACATATCAGGAAGCGAATTGTATAGTGTAAGGCAACATAGTTCAGAGATTTTATCCCATATTTTGTAGTGTGTGTTTGAGGTATGCGGATTTTATTGCTATTTCGAGTATTGTGAGTGTGGATGTCTTGATTGTAAAGTGGCTTGATGTTAGTGTGAGTTGATCGTTGAGTAATTTGTAGGATGGTGCTTGTGTTTTCATTTTAAGAAGGACTGTGTTTGGAAGAATACCGGAAACTGAATAGATTTCTCTGACATGGGTGTCCCATGAAAGTCCGAAAACATTTCTGAGAGCTCGGATTTGAACCACCTGCAGATCAGCTATCAATTTCTTTGAGGCAACACCCCAGACACAGTAGAGATAAGAAAGGTGTGAATATACCATGGCGTAGTACACTGATGTTAGTCAAGGAATGGGTATTAATTCTTGGAGTCTATATAATTCACTATATAGTTCATGGGGGTAATTTTCTCCTTTACATGATTTATGTGGAGATCCCATATTATGATCATTTATCATGCGTGGCATCGTAATCGCATGTAAAACATATCTGTAAAACAATGCCCGCTCTTGTAATATTAACACCAATAGCACGAACGTCATAATAATATCAACTAAACCAGCCGGCAGAGTTGATGCAAATTTTAAGCACGCGTTGAACAAGTAGTGGTGTAGTCCGACCTTCAGGCCTCGCAGTCCCGACCCGGTATCGAGTGTAATGGACAGGCTCTGTGACGCCGGCGTTGGGTAATCGGATTACAGCTCCCTCCATTGTCTGCAGCATTACGGACTATCGGACGGTAGATGGCATCCCTGTAGCAGCTAACCACAATGGACCAATATCACGGGCCTTGTTCAAGCATCGCGTAGGCCCAGTAATTATACCACACCGTTTGCGGCTTTGAAATTTCGCGCAATATTTTTGTTAGTTAAAATAATCTCGATCATGTCTTATGTCGAACATATACATAACTTTCAAACATGTGATTTACTGTAAGTTGGTATCAATTTGATTTGCAAAGGTGGTAATTATATATGTGATCACCAATCACCATTGCAGGTACTTTAATAGTACACAACTGCTATCCTGTATAAATCGCAAGTGCACCCCATGGTTGAATTTAGCAGCAACCTCTGGTCTGGAGTTCCAACATATCTACCTGAAAAAACCTTCGACTCTGTATAGTTCGCCGGGCGGTCTCTTTGATAGATTTTCCCATCTTAACAAACGGATTGCAATGTTTAGAGCAGTAGCGTCGTATGGGAATGCTATCCTTGTTCTACCGGCATTTCAATGGATGATGCTACGAAGAACTATTTTATTTTATTTATTGTGGAAAATCAACAGATATTTTACACTTATAATAATAAAATTAACAACACACATAATATCCAATAACAGATGTACTAGACGTTTGTACATAAACTAAATATAATAGGGAGCTGGCCACAATGACACGCCAATGGAGTTTGGTACGCCAGTGGATTTTGGAACGCCACTGGTCTTTTAAACGAATTTACTACTTTGTCAAAAAATGCTTCTAGGTATAATGGCAAAAACTGATTTGAGTACTGGATTAAAATAAATATTTTTCACTTTGGAGACTGTGGGAGACTGGGGTTTTTAGGATTTTAGGTTACTGGGATACTGGGAGAGGTAAACTGAATCTAAGAATGATTAAAACATTGAAACTTGAAAAAAGGTTTGAACTTGGAGACTTTTGGTATCTTGAGTATTGTTTCTTCTTGGCTGATAGTTTTGAACTGACTTCCTACCGGTTTGACTTCTATTTTTAAAGGGCAAACTCAGGTCGGACTTTTGGGGGTCAGAACCTCCTTAATTTTTGTAAGGTGCTTGTTTTAGGTAATTTCCCTGGTCGCTACGATTGGAAGTCAGCTGTGTGAAAATTATGTGTGATAGTTCTTGCCAAGACTTTACCAACTCAGGATACCAAAGCCTCACATCATTTTTATTGTGTTTACAAGAAAAGGTACAAGTTTACATATGTGATATAAGGTACAATTTTAAACAGTAAATGTTTTTCTTAAAGTGCAACAAACGTCATAGATGTCAGTTTTTTGGTTGTTTTTGTAGCATATACTCATTTTTAGGTGATGATGTTTATTTCTTGATCCAAATTATTCCTAATTTCACGAAATTGAGCTCCAAATTTTTCGGAAGATGAATTCGCTGTCGTAAATATTTACGATTCAGATTTTTCCTTTGTTCAGAATCGACCAATAGTGGCTCGGCTGGTCGAATGGTGGGGGTGATGTAAATAGTCAGCCATTTCCTTGGCGTTGAACATTGCTGTCTGGAGTCCCTTGTGGAAGAATTAGGTGGTTATTCAGATGTGTTTTCCAGTCCAATGAGGTTGCTGCATGTATTCTTTATCAATTTCATTTATGTTTTCAATTGATTAGTTAGTTAAAGGACATAATAGCGTTGTAGACAAATCATTTGGAAGGTGCACCAAATGCACATTATTCCGCTAGCCAATAGCAGCTCTCAGATTGTCTAGGGCGGTACGTGCTGGCGGCATGGTACTCTGTGGGAGTGTAAATTCCATTCTTGAATTTCCAGGGTTGTTATACGCTTTCGATGCACACGGATTTCTATGACACGTTCGATACAACAGATTTTCAAATTATAATTAAAAAGAAAAAAAAGTAAGGGTCCTGTACCCGTAAGAAGTTAACAAAATTATATCCTTGAAAATTGTAAAAAAAAGATATAAATACACAATATAAACGCTAATATAAACTTATAATCTGCTTGCTAAATTTCAAAACATAAAGTAGTCAAGAGTCAGAAATCACTACCGTCATTGATCCCCTCGGCACCTGTGCATAGTCCGAAAACACACCAAACTCGCACCCAACATAAGCGGCCTTCACACGACACTGCATGTAGTGACTGCGGCAGTGACTGCAGAGAGCGTGGAGTTGAGCAAACTAGCGCTGTCTCGTTTATTAAAGGGCCGCTAGAACGAGACAGCGCTAGTTCGCTCAACTCCACGCTCTCTGCAATCACTGCCGCAGTCACTACATGCAGTGTCGCGAGGAGAGCCCATTATATACATGGTTGTCATTATCACCCAGTTGTCAGGGTTGCTTCTTCGACTCGTTCTTGAGTTCTGCCCGGCTGTGGAAGGATTTACCAGCCCCTGTGTTTCCTCTTTCCTACAACAGACTTAAAGCTGTATGAACATTGATCTCTTCAAGGCCAATGTTCATTCCTTCCTCTCCTCAAAAAGACCCTCCACGCAGCATCTCAGATATCATAGGCCCTGAGGGAAATTTCCTCAGGGCCTCCTGTGTGGAGTTAATGTAAAAAAAAAATTACAGAGAATTTTATTCACCCTTCCCACTGAGATTTCATTCCCGCTCTCCTGCAGACAGACCACTTGTCAATGTTTGCTAACTGTTTGCCACCTCCGACAGTCTGCAACAAAGTGGGAATAAAACCCGACACCTCCCTTTGGGGTTTTTGTGTTTAAGCCAAGTAAGTTGGCTACAAATAGAGGTGGGGGCATCTAGACTCCAAACAAAACTTGAGACCATGTTTTAATTAAATAGGTACTCGTAAACTAATCAGTATTATTTGAAAATCTTATCGGGTCGAAAGGTTATCGATAGAGGTCAGGGCTTTAATTTTTCAATTTTCGAATCGTGCGTTGATGGAATTTCATTGTAATATCTAATACGTAATATAATTCTGGTTCAATCTTAAGATGAAACAGGTTTTAACCGCATTTAAAGGTTTGTAGTTAAGAATCAGGCTGTGGATCGATTTGCTCTGCGTTTCCTCCTTCCTACAACATGGGTCTCTTCAAGACCAATCTAATGTACGTAAATAGATTGGTCGTTGGTTATGACCAGGGTATCTAGCATGGTCGATCGATACAGGTTTTATCGAAAATGTCGGTAACTTGTCATCGCTCCTGAGCACGACTGCAGGCCGCTAACACACAAACAACAGTTCGCAACGACTGAGGGTTCCTTATTTATTTATCCTAAACTGATATTTCTTCGTTAGCGGCTTGCAGTCATGCTCGGGAGCGATGAGAAGTTACCGACATTTTCGATAAAACCTATATCGATCGACCATGATAGATACCCAGGACAAACAAAAGTTTTTTAAACATGGAAAATGTGATAAAAAGGATGTGATTAAATACCATAAAGAAAATGTTTTCAAAATAAATAACTGAAGATTTAAAAAGAAATCGGTTTCAAACATTTGTGCAAAAGTGCTGCCAGTAATAACACCTTTCCCGCTAAAAGACGCTCTAAAATTAATTTTAGAGCGTCTTTTAGCGGGAATTAATTTTTAGTGGCTTAAATTTGGGTGAAACGGAAATGCATCACAACTCAGTTCTACAGAAATACTCGGTTCTAAAATAATGCGGTATATTAGCACCTCGGCGCGTGCCTTCCACAGCGTGGTGGGCAAGGTGCCTGACAAGTCTCAGCGGCCAGAGGGCTAGACAGACAACAAGCGAACTGGGGTTCGAATCCTACGAAATCTAAAAACAAAAAAATATTTTTATTTTTTGAAAACGAATATCCAACCTTCAAACCACGTGAATTACACACTATCATTTTTTTTTACTAACGCAAATTCCAATTTGTTGTAAGCCGGTGTGACCACATGACTAGCCTTACGCGGTTTTGGCAACCGCGGCAATTTGAGTAACGCGATCGCTTCAGCATCTATGTACTCGACTTCTGCACTATACATTCCAGACCAATTACCGGTTGCCGAGCGAAACCACCAAATCCATGCATCGTCGGAAACTGCCGGTTAATGACGAATAAATTGAATTACCAACGGTACGCCGAAGACTTAAATTGGCGTATTAGGTTCGGGCAATAATTGATTTGAATATCGATGGATCGCAAATTTCATGTGCTTATTCGACTGTCAATAGAACGTGTTAATATAATATGAACATTTTGGAAATTGCTGAATTTGCATGATTTTCTAAGGGTGGCGATATATTTCTGATCAGTTAGTGTTTGGAACTGTTCTATTGATTGCAAGTCTTTTCTGTGCTTTGTTCATAATGTTGACGATTACGATGAAATTTTTGTGCTTTCTCCAATAAAAGCTGTAGAATTATGAACTTTGCATCGTGCATTTCTTTACGTTTATTTAACTATCTACCCAATTTTATTCACTATCTGATAGCTACCATCGTGAAATATGTAGCTACGAATTATCCATTCAAAAGACAATAACAAAAAATTCAGTCAAATATACGAGTTTTCAATCATAATACGATGATATTATAATCACGGTCGAAACTATGTTGAAAAATTTGAAAAAGGTAATATAAACATCAAAAGCTTTTTGTAATGTTTTTTTTTTTTGAAGAACTCTGAAGATAATTGAGCTGAGATTACATTTTACACATGCTTGTTCTAGAAAGGTTAAAATTGAAATGTAAACAAAAATACAATCCAAAGAAACAATAAACAAACGAACGTTTATGTTGAGATAGAACATGTTATGATGTTGGCTTGTTTCTTTTTGGTTCATCTCTTATTTTTTTATAGTAATACCTCACAGCTGCTCCCGTCTGGAGCCAGTGAGACTATGGCATCCCCAATTAAGGTATGTTGTGAGGCTAAAGGTAGTGGAGAGGGGAAGGAGATAAGGAAGAAGAAGATGGGAAAGTACCTGGCTGTTTAGATCTGGTCACCAAACACGGCTAACGCCATTTCAAGCAACGTTTCAATTCTGAATAGTGGTCTTACACCAGGGCGATATTGATAGTATCTTCTATAAGAAGAATTATTCCACGGGCAGCTTTTTTATTTTTGGAGTCGGTGTCAGCCAGTTTGTAACTATATACATAGTTATAGGTGAGATGTGCTTGTGTCGCAAGCGCGATTTGACGAGGCGAGAGCGGGGCCGCGGGGCGGGAGGGGAACTGTCAAGTGAAAACGCCGGGCCGGGTACCTTGGCTGACACCGACTCCAAAAATAACAATCGTACCTACATATTGATGAGTAAAAAAAGTAAGTTGATTATTAAGTTGTAGAAGAATACGAAATTATTTTTTTACTTTTTAGTGCATTTTTTAAGTCGTTTTCTTGTTTTGTTATAATTTGTGTTTATTTTTTGATTTTTAGTGAATCTGAAGTACTAACTAATTTGTCTGAATATGGGTAGACCTACTAAACGTGCTACTCATATCATATGAGACAGAGATTACTTGACCATAACGACGTTACGGTAGGTGACTCAAAGATCTGGATAGCCTATATCTACCGGACCTGCTGGATCTGCCCTGATTATGGACACTGCAACGCTGTCCGAAACGTTGGCTAAATAAGAAGGTAGCGAAACACGGCATAAAACCCCCAAAACCAATAACAAAATTACTTTTGGCCGTGAAAATCTAAAAACGTATCAGCCTATAAAAGATTCGGCCGAGTATCGTTAATTTGCTCCTAAGAATTAAAGAGTTCCGTTACTCTGTCATGGATCCCATAATCAGAACCTAACCAAACTCTCATCAATCTAACCTTGAAAAACACCCTTTCCAATAAAAAAAGAATCATCGAAATCGGTTGGCGTGATGTTGAGTTATTCGTCCATTTGTCGCGCACATGCTTAACGCAAATTTAAGACTTATATGGTTTTCTCATGGATGCCATTGTCAGATCCGGACCAAATTGAAATGCAACCACACGGAAAGCGCCAGCTTTCAAATAAAAAAAGAATCATCAACATCGGTTTACCCAGTCGAAAGTTCTGAGGTAACAAACATTAAAAAAAAAATTAAAAATACAGTCGAATTGGGAACCTCCTCTTTTTTGAAGTCGTTTGAATAGAGTCTTGACGTAAGGACGAAACCGTATATTTCCTTATAACGCCGTTGGGGAAGTGGTGGGGTCCCCTCCAATGATAGTATCTTCTACTCTGGAACGATCCGCAAATTTACTTTACATTATTTTTAAATTAATTAATTGTGAAAAAACACAATTTCGATCCCGCGACCTTTGGATTGCGAGTCCAAAGGCCTTACCGATAGACCACGCCGGCCTTTTATTTTCTCAATTCTTCGATGATACAGTGATGTTTGGAAACAATGCAACTTTCAAGAATCTTTCTCCACGGAAGTAGGAATACTTAAAGCTGGAACTGATTTTTTTTTAAAGAATATACGCATGTTGTATCATTTTCTTGTCATTTTGTGTCATCCTAAGCTGTCCTACAATAAACAACCGCAGGATGCAGGAACTATTTTCACGATAAATTTTACCTGATTTTGCATTTCTACAAAAGACGACCTCCGTAATCTAGTGGGTAAGACTCTTGACTCACAATCTGGAGGTCGCGGGTTCGAACCCGGCATGCGCAAATAAATTTTATTTGATTAATTTGTGTTATTTCACAATTAATTCATTTAAAATAATATATAGTATATTTGCGGCATGTTCCAGAGTGGAAGATACTATCAGTATCGCCCTGGTGTAAGACCACCATTCAGAATTGAAACGTTGCTTAAAAATGGCTTTAGCCGTGTTTGGTGACCAGATCTGAATAGCCAGGTACTTCCCAACCTTCCTCTTCCCCACCTCCTTCCCCTCCCCACTACCTTCAGCCTCACAACATACCCCTATTGGGGATGCCATAGTCTCACTGGCTCCAGAGGGAGCAGTTGAGATTCTTGTGCGGTATTCACTGTAAAAAAAAAAAAACATTATTTCAAGCGTTAGTTTAAAGCAATTTGCAATCATATATAATTATTGGGGGTTATCATTAAATTCTTGTCACAACAACTTGAATGATAAGCAGGTGGCTTTATAAGACCTTATAACATATTAAATAAACGGCAATTTTTTTAAAGTTTCTAGTAACGTTTCAAACCTGTGATGGGTAATATTGACCAAAGGATTACCCCAAAAACCAATATATACAGGAAGAAAATCCGTTTTCTTGGAGGAAAGAAAAAAATCATATCGATTTGAAAACAAGAACTGATTGTGAAAGCAATAACATGAAAGCGTATTATAGGAGATAGAAAACGAGAAAAATTGGCCTAATAAAGGGGTAGTTTCCCGGAAAAATCTTATTTTCCTCCATAATTTCCATTACAATCTGTGTTTACTAGAAGAACAACAAACCCATCCAAACAATTCTCACTGGAAATAGTCTAAAATTCAAAGTGAGCTTTGTTGATGTAGCTTTTAATCCTGATAATGTTAAAAAATTAACCGAAATACCTCAAGAACTATCATAAAATTTGTTATAAGAGAAATTCAAAATTTTTATGTAATAATTAATATACAGGTGTCCGGGAGTAAAGTGCATTAACTTCGGGAGGTGATTCTACACGACAGTACAAGTAAAAAAGATAAATAACTTTTTTCGAAATTCCAACTTTTAGGGGTAGTTTTGAGGTAAAACGATAAAATTCGTCCGTCGTGTGGGGTCAGATTTATTATTTTCCGCTGTTACGATACGGGCCAATCACAATCGTGTCGGGCGCCCGGCAGGCTCTCGGCAAGTAAGATCGTACCTCACACTTAGGATTTTTAGTAAGTACGTCTTTTTGTATAGGAAAAAAAATGTTGGAATTTCGGAAAAAGTTGTTAATATTTTTTACTCCTACCATCATGTAGAATCACCTCCAGAAGTTAATGCACTTTACCCCCGGACACCCTATATAATATAATGTATATGATATAATGTCATAATTAATATATAATTTATTTATTTATTATTGGATTTATTTTAAGGGTCTAGTGATTTCCATTATGTCAATACTGTAAAAACATTATATATGTCTCTCGTAAGGAGTCATTTAGAATACAATTCCACGCTTTGGTCCCCAAATTATGAGGTTCATTCACATGCGATTGAAAGAATCCAAAATACATTTTTAAGATATGTGAATTTTAAAATGGGCATTTCTAGTGAATGCCTAAATTACGCTAACGTACTTTGTTCATTAAATTTAATAAAATTATCTGATCGTAGAATCATTCCCGATTTAACATGTTTGTATAAAATCATTAATTCAATGTTTGAAATCCCTGATTTATTATATGTAATCTGTTTTCATACTCCAGGCAAGTCAGTCACAAGACAGTACCTACCATATTATTGTAGCAATTCTAGGTCAACATTCCAATATTACACTTCTATACGACGGATTCAACAACTTGGAAACAAATACTCCGATGTTGTTGATATATTTAGTACATCAATTTTAATACATAAGCATATCTTATTAAAGTCTTTTTCATCAAGCAGGGGAATATTTTGATAAAGCTATTTAAATTGACTAATACATTAACAGTATTTTGTAACATTATTTTGTACCTACATACTGTGTGGATCAAATTCAATAATATTTTTAATTTACATTTATTTTTGTGCAAGTGTTTTAAACAGTCACTCTTTACTAGTATAATTTCGTTAATATATATATATATATATAACAATATTAACGTAGTTATTTATGTAAAAGCCTAAACAGGCGTAAATAAAAAAGATAAAAAATAAATAATTATCTAGAAAATATCAAATTCTTATTACCGGATACGCCATAGATATTAATTGAAAAAGCAATAGTGCGTCTTGTCAATATGGATATTACAAACCGTTTTATTAAAATATTGTTGCACAAAAAAAACTGTGTGCATCAAAATAGAATTTCCAGAAAGAAAATCTGTTCAAATCACATCACACCTGAGCTCACTGATCGGTGGTTTCGGTGTTAGGCAAACGGATTTTGCTTTGAAATTAAGAATAAGTAGTACTCAATTTAATATTTCAATATTTAAAATAAATCTAGCAGTATTAATACGGTAACGTCTGCGTGGTTGAATTTCAGAACCAAACTTTGGTGCATGTCTGACGCCACGCCATATGCGCCGCGCATCAAATAACATCTGTGTACGTGGAATTTCACACAAAGTTACTTTATATTTCGGTTTCGAAATCAAGAATTAGTCACAAGATGTCGCTAAAGATTGACGGTAATACGTGTTTTATCAAGCGGCTACATAATACATATGACGTCATTTCTCTGTCTCGGTTAATTTGTCCCGGTGACTACCTACACTGGATGACAGTGGATCCGAGGAACGGGATATTTTTTAAACCAGTTCCTATTCGATTTAAAAAATGGTCACCAACACTAACTGGGCGAAGCCGAACCAAAAGCCGCCCATATTATTACGTGTGGGTTTTAGGGATACATAGATTCGGAAAAATAATTACTGATTTTCCGCGAACATTTAATTCTCGTCATTATCATTTAAATTCAAATTTCTTACACTATTCTACTGCAGCATTCACAAGCGGAACTACATTGTCCACTCTCCTATACAACGATTTCACACTATGGGGAATCAGTACTTAGGTGATGTCGACATATTTAACATCAACTTGGCGAATTTTGTGGATCTTGTTAAAAACTTATTCCAAAACTATTCGTAAACATATCTGTATTTTTGTAAACTTATCAAATCGCTGTATTTTTTTGTATTTTTGTGACTTGTGTGCATTTTTTATCTAATTTTATTTTTATTATTTATTTATCTGTTAAAAAATCATCTGTCATGAATTAATTGTACTACCAAACATGTCAAAGCCCTCTGGGCGTTGAATAAATAAATAAGTAAATAAATCTTGCAAACAAATAATGTTTTTTCAAACTTAACACTTAAATAAATAACACTTTAATCCCAATAATTTCAAACGCTTTCATAAATCAAAATGAAAATTCACGAAGTCTGGAAAACTTTTTCTTCCATAAGGTGGCAACGGCGTATTAATAGCCGTCTTTAATATTTCACCCCTATTTCACCGGCCATTATAACTATACCTTTTTAGGGGTTTGATGGCCAAATAATACGGTTTAGTATCCAAAGAAAGCACCCCTCTGAGAGGAGGCACCGAACCTTATTGCAAGTTTAATGATCCACGTGATGTTAAAATACCTCATGAAATACATGCGCGCATTTCATATCCAACACATTATATTAATAAGCATGCTTTATACTTTTTTTGAAAATTAACTCTGGTAATATTTTATTTTGTTTTAAGGGCTCGCAACCCGGATTTGTACCGATTTATTACATATTTCCCTTCAACACGGTAAGTTTTAAAGCTCAAAAAAAAAGTTAATCTTAAAGATAATATCTAGACTTTGCCCGCGCCGAAACGCAAATTATATAAAATTCCCTCGATAGAAAAAAATCGCAAAGTATGCTCCAAAAATTATTATTAACACGTTTGTTTCAGTTATTTTACAAGTTATATGTATGAAAAAATTCACAGTGTTTCTTTAAATGCTGTTTAAGATAATGCCCACGAGATTTTTGCTGTATTTTAAACGAGTCGTGTTTTATTGAACATTTTCGCAATTTTCGCATCGATTTTGTCGCTGTAAATGTTAGCGCTCTCCTCTAACATTCGTAATTTCATATCTCTCCATCTTCCTCTTTTCGGGCTCTGTTGCAGAGCCTTAATAAACTTACCAAACATCACCTTTACGTTTTTTTTTGTATTAATTCCAAGCCCTCTTGTATTAATTCCAAGACTATGCGGTGAGTTGATCTGAGCTTCCCCTCGGAGCCTGATGCTTTTTGGGTTGTTTGTGTTTGGTCAGCAAAGTTAAGATTTCCTATTCTTTTCGCATTTTTTTTTACAGTGAATACCGCACAAGAATCTCAACTGCTCCCGTCTGGAGCCAGTGAGACTATGGCATCCCCAATTGGGGTATGTTGTGAGGCTGAAGGTAGTGGGGAGGGGAAGGAGGTGGGGAAGAGGAAGGTTGGGAAGTACCTGGCTATTCAGATCTGGTCACCAAACACGGCTAAAGCCTTTTTCAAGCAACGTTTCAACTCTGAATGGTGGTCTTACACCAGGGCGATACTGATAGTATCTTCCAGTCTGGAAGATGCCGCAAATATACCATATATTATTTTAAATGAATTAATTGTGAAATAACACAAATTAATCAAATAAAATTTATTTGCGCATGCCGGGTTCGAACCCGCGACCTCCAGATTGTGAGTCAAGAGTCTTACCCACTGGACTACGGAGGTCGTCAAAGGTCGTCAATCGCATGTATGCAATACATAACACTTTTGTAGTATCAGATCGAATGGTTTTATTCACTTCGTATCTGAACCTATATAGTCTTGATGGAGTTATACTGAAACGAACTGATATGATGTTCTGGTGTATTAAAATGGAAGAGGGTGGTTTTCGGAAATCAATCGTTAATGTAGGCGACCGGTCAATGACTGAGTTGTTATCGCGTTTGGGTCCCCACCCAGGCGCAGTGAGTTCAATTCCTCGGCTAGCTAAGACCTCCATCACGACACATTTTCCATTTAATGTGGTGGTAGTGGAAGATTATCAAATATTATTAATCTTGAAGATAATATATTTGTAAGTATAAGTTATTTGTAATGCGGGAATGTTTGCTTTTCTTTTAAAAGAAAAATATGTACATTGTTAGCTCTTAAAATCAGTATGTTACCTGTAGTAAAAATCTGCATTTTGGTAAAACTTCTATTCGGTTGAGTCGTTGATAATTATAGATCATCAGCTAAGACGCTGTACCTAAAGTGATAATATCATTTTTTACCAGAACCTATGTGCCTACTTGTTGTAGGAGGGATGAAACACTAATATCATCCTCTCAGGTTCAGCCCTGTACATTGGTATGCTTAGGGATGCAACGATATATCGGAAAACCGATAAATATCGATATATCGACCCCTAAAAATATCGATATTTATCGATATCGACGATACGCCGATATCGATATACCAATATCAAAAAACACAAAATATCGCATCGAAATATCGAATAACCCGCCCAAATTAAAATACCCACAAAATCGGGTAAAAGAAAAAACTGGCGGTGTCTCTAAAAGTAAACATTGTTGAAACATGGCAATAGATGCAAGGTGTATATCCCAATCTTTTTAAAGTGGCAATAAGTCATCTACCAATTGTGGTAACAAGTTAGTGTTCCTTCTGAACGTCTTTTTTCAAAGGCAGGCAGCAGCCACTATAATTCAAAGCAGAAACCGGCCACAAGGAACTAGACTGTCAAGGTTATTATTTTTAAATTCGATAGCTAATACAAAACACTGGCAATAATTTTTTAAAACAAATTTATGAAAAAAAACACGTTTTATATACCTATCCAAGTTTTGTGATTATTAATAACAATAAATATATATATAATCGGTAAACGTTTGATATAACTACAACATATCGATATATGAATATCGACTAACTTCGATATATATATCGATATCGATATTTTTAAAAACCTTGCATCCCTAGGTATGCTGCTCTTCTCATTGGCATGTCCGCGGTGATCAGACAATTGATCCGGCGACAATTGGCTCGCCGACAGTTGTCCCGCCGACAGTTGACCCGCCGGACAGTTGATCCCTCTGCCAATTGATCCCTCTTATAGTTGATCTCTTTAAAATATTATTCAGATAAAATAAGTTATATTGTAAGCAAATAGCTTTAGCGGTTTTTTGCTAAGCCGACTGCACGTATAAGTTGTCGTATTTGTTATTACCGTATGCTTCTTCGAGGAATCGGAATTATGGTTAGTGGAAATATTTGTATAGCGGATTTTCACTCTAGACTCGACTTTGAGGCCGTATGGTCGATATCCTCTTTGAATATTTACTTGAAAAAATAATCTACCGTCCGTGGGATCAATTGGCAAAGGGGTCAACTGTCCGGAGGGTCAACTATACGGAGGGGGATCAACTGTCAGCAGACCAGCTGTCGACGGGCCAATTGCCGCCGGATTAATTGTTTATTTATTTATTTATTGTAAGAAACAAACAGCAATTTATATACAGGATGAGTTATACAAGAGGTTAAACATGAGGTAAGCCAAAACAAAATTGTCATGAATACACTACTGATTCAGACACATATTCCTGCGTAGACTTTGTTTCATATTTAAAAGTGTAACAATTATTATAAGCAATAATTATCAGCTTGAAACACTTATCTACATTGAAAAATCTTCCAAGAGCAGCTGACCGGCAATCAGAAGGACACGGGTTCAAGTCCCGTTGGCGGCAAGTATCTTTTCTCGGAAGATTTTTCAATGTAGATGAGTGTTTTAAGCTGATAATTATTGCTTATAATAATTGTTACCCTTTGTGCTATGCATATAAATCTTGTCTTAGACGTTAGTTTATCAAATAAAAATAATAATTTCAAAATGTTCTTATTTTTAAAGCGTATTAATGTTTACCAAAAATAAGCTACCGCATAATAAAAGAAAAATGAAATGAAGAATATAGACCTTTAATTAACGCTTGTGCTGACGCTTATGAAATTCTTTCCATTTCATCCTTTTAGCGTTTTAAACCACTTTCTTTAGTCTCAAATGAAGAATGTCTTACACATAAATACAAATTTAAACAAAAAACAGTCATTATAAGCAATAATTATCAGATTGAAACATTCATCTACATTGAAAAATCTTCCGAGAAAAGATACTTGCCGCCAACGGGACTTGAACCCGTGTCCTTCTGATTGCCGGTCAGCTGCTCTTGACCACTGAACTATGGCGGCTTATCTAATACCCGCAAAATAATTCAATATATACTAGTGTTTCATAGAACAATTACTGTTTATTACATTTTTTCCACCTGAAAACAACCAACTTTATTTTTGTGAGAAATACATTGTAAGTGTTAAATCTGTCGCTAGGTGGCGTCGAGACAAATTATGTTTTACATTACATTTTTTGGGGAAATGCTTTAACGTGCCAAATATTAATTATTATTTTTATTTGATAAACTAACGTTTAAGACAAGATTTTTATGCATAGCACAAAGGGTAACAATTATTATAAGCAATAATTATCAGCTTGAAACACTCATCTACATTGAAAAATCTTCCGAGAAAAGCATCTTTAGCACCGAGGTAAGCATGGCAAGTATCTTTTCTCGGAAGATTTTTCAATGTAGATGAGTGTTTCAAGGTGATAATTATTGCTTATAATAATTGTTATCCTTTGTGCTATGCATAAAAATCTTGTCGTAAACGTTAGTTTATCAAATAAAAATAATAAAAAATACAGTCCATTAATTAACGCTTGCGCTGACGCTTATGAAATTATTTTCATTTAATCCATTTAGCGTTTTAAATCACTTTCTTTACAGTCTCAAATGTTTAGTTAAGGAACGTCGTACAACTTTTTTCAAGAATTATAATTTACAAACATTACTTATGCTTAAAGTTAACAAGACATCTTCTAAGTGCACTTGTTCGCCGTAAATAATTAGGTCATCTTCCTGTAATATAAATAGATCAAATAAAGTAAGATGTCTGAATTTTACAGCCTAAATATTTTACCTAGAGGCATTTAAAAATCTTGAGTACTCTTTTAGCGGTGTATTCTGTGTATATTTTATCGGAGTTTGCAAGGAAAGGCGAACCTTAATATGATTTATCTAATTCGCGGACGTAAATTGTGAATTTATTTCGGCAAAACCGGGATATTTTATTCCTTTGCGGAGATTTCAGCCGTACAAAAAATATTACATTAAAAAATAAAGGCCCTTTTCTGAGCATCTTTATCACCTACGTTACGATTTTCGTTGTTACCATAAGAAAATCTTTGTAAGTACCTACCTTCCTTCCCCAAATTATTGTCCCGACTAATATTATGTAATATTCACAAATTTACATAGGTACGTATGTACGAGTACCTGATAGCGAATTGAACGATAAATTTTACGACTGCTGGTGAAAATTAGACCTCAACGTTATTATACGAGTTTTTTCCCCGAAATAGAAATGGTTTGAATTGTTCGTCAAACGTTTTACAAGTCGCAAAATATACACGGCGTCTATAATAACACGATGACAAAATAAAAAAAAGGTCACTGCATAGAGTCAGATAACGATGATCTGAATAGATTTTTTTGTGGGGGAGGTTAGGTTGTGATATTATACAGAAGTTGTGAACTATATAGAAGCAGATTTTGATTTTGTCAAATTATTATGTCGAATTAACACTGGGCGCATATTTGTTATAGTATGTGTGGAAGGAACTGAAAAAGTGTTTTTATTTAGTTAGAGCAATGACTCATGTTGGTTTTTAATGGGCGCTATACCCTTCTGTTAGAGAGCTCTCTCTGGTAGAGACCGGTGGCGGACTAAGCCCGACAGAGGCCCGGGGCAGCAACGCTGAATGAGTCCCCCCCCCCCTAGGTTAAAAAGTTGATTTAATTTTACAAGATTTATATTCAGTTCACACGGGCCTCTGGTCCTGGTGGACCTCCAAGTGCCTCCGTGTTCCCTTGATCAAATCCTAAACAAGGCTTTAAGGCACCAGGGCACTGTAAAAAATGTTTCATTTTTTTCTTTATTTTCTAAAATATGCATTTTTAATAATGCTATCACCTAATGTTTCAAGGAAATTTAAAAAAAGTTTCAAACAGTTTGTATGATGAATTACTGCGTTTCTCAACCTGGTTGATAACACATTAGAAAAACTATACATCTGATATGCATGCACCGAGTCTTAAACTGTTAGAAAATCCATTCACTATGGCACCACATAAGGACTTTTTTATGAGGGGATTTAGAATATTTTTATTACTTATCTATTTTATTACTATCTTTATTATCAGTAATGATAAGATAATCTTCAGCAAAGGGCCCAAGATAGTAAAAAAATACGAAGTATACGTAAGTGAAACTGGAAATAAAACTGTACAGATATTAGAATGATTAGTAGTATTAATTTTATTTTAAAAATTGTACATAAATTACCGGTTCGGCAGAATTTATTTATGCCTATTTTCTATGTATGGGATGTTGTTGTATGGGACCTCCCAACTCCAAACCACCTCTTAGGTAGGTACTAAAAATATTTTAAAGGCACCAGGACACTAGAAAAATTGTCACTTTTTTATTTATTCATTTCAGACCTAATTTTATTGTACAGAGTTATGAACAACCTAATTTACAGCCCTGCCATCGTTTCTAGTATTAAACTCCATGTACCGACAAGGAATACTAGACAAAATATAACATTCTTTTGCAACACATACACAACCAACTATCAATCACACTCACTTACCAATAGGATGCATGATTTAGGCAAAAAGTTTGGTGGTATTGTAGATGTATTCGCTGATTCCCTTTACATTCTAAAATGCAATTTAAAACAACACTTTGTGGAATCCTACAAATTATTGTAACGTTGGTATAATATATTTAACGATTTGATGTGTTATTGTAATGTTTTATATTATATTTTGGTCTATGTTATTGTTAAATATTACATTGTTTAAAATATTTCACGATTTTACGCAAGCAGTGGTTTTTTCTTTAAAAACTACTTGTATATTCTTAAAAGTTTTTTCATTTTATAACTTTTGGTATAAATTCTATGTATGTGTAATCCTCGATATCTTAAATATTATTTTATAATCTATGTAAAAGCCCCTACGGGCGTATAAGAACAATAAATAAATAAATAAATTTCATTTTCTAAAAGATCCATTTGTTAATAATGCTTTCACAAAATTCGTAAAATTGACGGAGATACAGCATCTTATATGAAACCGTTTTAAACAGTTTATCCCTCAGCAAGAATTCAGAATTATCCTTCAGCAAAACTACGTTTTTCAACCTGGTTGAAAACATATTAGAAAAACTATACATCTTATTTGCATGCATCATGCACCAAGTCTTAAACTGTTCGATAATCCAGTCACTATAGCCAGGGCCGTATTATCCATAAGACGTGTAGGCAACGGCCCCGCATTGGGTAGGGACCTCTAGCGTAAAGGGACCCCAAAACGTGCATTGCCTAGGGGCCTCGACATGTTTTAGCCGGCCCTGACAGGATTCTTTTGTACATAGGCCACTGCCTTCGAAAATCCAGTCACTATAGCCAGAGCCGTAATATCCATAACAAGTGTAAGCAACTGCCTAGGGGACCTGCATCGGGTGAGGGGCCACTAGGGCAAAGGGGCCCCGAGACCTGCATTGCCTAGCAGCCCCGACATGTTTAAGCCAGCCCTGGCAGGGTCCTATTGTCCACAATGCAGTGTAGGCCACTGTCTAGGGGCCACGCAACTGTTAGGGGCCCCTATGGTAAAGGAGCGCCGAGACGTGCGTTGAGCAGGGCCCCCGACATGTTTAATCCGGCCCTGACTATGATACCAGACAATAAAAATTTACCATAAAAAATAGAAAATAAAATTCAATTCATTATAAAATAAATCGCATTCAAAATTTGCTGTATCACATCGAATTCACTAATTTTTTTATTTAACCTTTTTTTAAATACATTCTGTCATACACGGATATATAAAAAATATTTATAAACACCTTTGTTAGAATTCATATATGTATGTTATGTGTGTATGCATATAGGTCTGCCGCTAATTGCTCTGTTTGTAATCCCTCGCTCTTTCTCACAAAAGAAACGTGTGCAACAGAAAAGAGATTTCAACGGAGCTTTCAGTGGCAGGACCATAGAGAAACTACATAAGTATATGTAACTATTTTGTGAAATTTCCCATTCTCTGACCATCCCCTAATTGCAGGTTTCGCGGGCCAACACTGCGAGTACGAGTACAACGAGTGTGAGTCCTCCCCCTGTCTTAACGGAGGCACGTGCACGGACCACGTGGGGGCGTATATTTGCACGTGCGGAAGAGGCTACACGGGCAAGAGGTGTCACATAAAGGTAAACACATTATTTCATTACTGTACTTTAAAAACAAAGCGAAACAAATTATGTTTTATAAATGCTTTACGATGATAGAACATCAAACAATTTCAGCTAAGACAAAAATATTGAATTCAAAGCACACTCTTACAATTTGAGAGGCGGGAATGGGTACCGCCACCCCGAGAACCATTTATTGGATAACCAACACACCTGCCATAGGTCACCCCATGTAATTCACTATGTTTTGTGACTTAGCAGGTGTGCCCGGGTTCATGGGGGTGAGGTTTGGCTAGGTATTGGCGGCACATGCGTTTGCCTACCTACTGCGTAGCAGACCAGATCGGAGTGGCTGGTTCGGGGAGAACTTTTTATCTCTCCAGCCGGACGCTCTCGATCCATCGCCTTGTAGCGCAATGAGAGGGACGGATTCATACGTCTGTCACTTCTGGCCACATTGACCCCAAATTATTACCCACACCTCATACCTTTTTCCTTATCTGAAATTCCTCTCCTTCCTTTCCCTAAAAAGATCCTCCATTCAGCATCCCCAAAGATAACACAGGCCCCGGGTAAATTGTTTGTCTCATGGCTTCCTGTTTTTTTTTTTTTACATGATTTAATTTCCCTCAGGGCCTATGTCATCTTTGGGGATGCTGTGTGGAGGGTTTGTTTAAGAAAAGGAAGGAGAGGATAGTTCTGGGAAGGAAAAGGGTTTAAGGTGTGGGTAGGAATCTGGGGTTCAGTGTGTCCTGGTCATCCGCCTCCAAGACCTAGATAAACCTAACCCCATGAAACCAGGCACCCCTGCTAAATCACCTGTGCTGTGTGAATTAAATGTAAAAAAAAAACGATTTTATACGCCCAAATGGTATATTGTCTTGTTAGTAACGTGGGTAATATTAATGGACAGAACTATTACTTTAACCATGACAGATTAATAAATCTGTATTTTTAAAATCAAAGGCTTAATCATGAAAATGTACTTTGTTATCTATCACCCATGCAGACCTTTCTAGCAACATTGTAAATAACCATTAAGATTTCAATACTGCAGAGTTTAGTTACATAATGCTAAAAATATTTTTACTATTTGCCTCTGACTTACTCCCACCAATCTCCTAAATAACCAAAAAAACTTTCCCCCTACGAAATACGTGAACGCCAAGAAACAAACAAACGTTTTCCAATGACACCAGTTATCCCATCTCTTTAAGCTAACACTAACATCTCTTTAAGCTAACACTTTTTAGTAGTGTGTTTCTAGGCGGATTAAAACGTGTGAACACAATAGAGGATGGTGTATTTTTTCGGAAATTAGTAACATATGGAACATAAACATTAAAGGGAACATCGTAACTTGGCATAGAATCTCCGTTAGGGGCAGAAGTGTTTTTGATTCCTGTTCTGGGGCCATTAATTTATTACGTAAGAAGAATTTTGCTAGTTAGCCCTCCCCCACTATTATAAGAAAAAATAAGAATAGGCCGACCCCTCCCCCCCTGTTTAATATTTATTACGTAAGAATCTAAAGGAAAAAATGAATACACGTTTGGTTTGTTTTAATGTTTGTTTGCGCGGGTCCTTTGCCATGGAAATGGAAATCGTTTACCTACACGCATCCGAGGGAACATCGACACTCGCGCGGTTGCCCGCGCTTTTACAAAGTATAATTTTAAGTTTGCGCATGTGTGTGATCTTACGTTAGAACTATCGAGACTCCCTCCCACCCCCTTGTAAGAAAAAATAAGACATGATCGACCCTCCTGCCCCCCTAAATCGTCTTACATAATAAATGAATGCCCCTTAATAATAATAATATAAGTTTATTCCAGAATGTATGCAGGGGAGTGCAATGCAATACATTCCATATTTTAAAATAACAAAAAGAGATAAATGATAAGTTAAGGTAAAAAGTAAATAACAACACATAAATTAAATTAAATAAACGAATAAGCATTAAAAATGAAACTGAAAAGAAAAAATGATATAAATATCAAACACTAAAATGATTTTTAAATAGCCGTTTACGGAGGGTATTTCATCGTCTCCCGTCTCCAGAGGGTCATCAGGGGAGATTCCATCCAGGCAGTCATGGCGGTGATGATCGCATTCTTCGAATGGCGCAGTCTGCGCCATAAACTTCCCATGCGGTGGCGGAGAAGTGCACGGAAAGTATGTACTCGTCCCTCCAGGAACATTTCCGTAGCACTGCAGTATCTCGGTAGGCGGAAAAGTTGGCGATAGGCGTTATTGTAAGCAACCTTTAACTTATGCCATTGGGTTACAGTGTAGTCAACCCACAGTTCTGATGTGTACAGCGAGGTACAGAAAGCGTTGAACAGTATTCTTTTTACTTTGGGGCTGCAGGAGTAAAAACGTCTTGACAGCATACCCGCTCTAACTGATATTGCTCTTCTCTGCCTTTCCATGTCCTCGATATCCTTAAGGTCGTCTGTGATGACATGTCCTAGGTATTTAACGCTGTGATTAACATTCATTTTCCTTTCATCTAGCCATACTGAGGGTGTTTGGACGATTTCGTTTTTCGGTTTAAAAACCATAACTATTGACTTGGTGGTATTATACAAAAGGTTATGGTTTTTTGCGAAGTCTTCACAAATTTTTAGTAATTTCTCTAATGCGCTTAGTGACGGTGCAAGAAGAACCATGTCATCTGCAAGGTTGCAAATAATGTGATTTAAAGGGGTTTCATTTTATTTTTAAAACATTTACAAAATATTTACATAAAAGCTATTATCAAACATCATAAATCACACTTTATTCTTTCTCTTCTCTTTTTTTCTTTTTTTCTACATCACATGTATGTAGGACTATAATATGCAAAGCATACATAAGTTACCTAAATGTTTTAATCCTCTTAATTCCTCTTAAGTTACCTATTTGTACCCATTTACTTATTTTTTTAAATTAATATTATTTTCTATGCAAAACAAATAACAGTTACTGTGTTTGAAACATTTTTAAAATTTTTATTTAATATTCTTTCTCTTATTTTTATTTCATCAATTTTCTTTATTTTTTTGTACAAATCATGTTCCACATGTTCATATCCATAATATTTTGACTGTCCTAAAACGGGAATACTCCTAGTAGGGCAGTCAAATTTTTTTAATAAATTATGTATATAAATGTATAAGCTTGTGCTAAATAAACAAATAAACAAACAAATAAACAAACAAACATTCTGCGAGTAAATGTGTTTAAGAGATGTTAGTTTAGGCAATTTTAAAGTTAATTATTATTATTTTTTTTTAAATATTAATTCCACTCATAAGGCCAGGAGGAATAGCCCTTATTAGTTATTTACGCGTTGCAGCCAAAAACTAAAATTGAGCATTTACCAGACTGAAACTGCTGCTTGTGTACAGTGATACGAAAGTATGATGTTGACCAAATAAACACAGATTTTAAACAATGTTAGAGAAAAATGTCGCAAGATTTTACTTGATATAATTTTATCCGAATAATACCTGTAACCATTGATGTATATATACTAGATGACTAATGACCGCGCCAAAGCATTGCCACTGTACATATGTCCAAAAGCATATGCCCCACTAACGTCAGTCCAGTGCTCATTGTGACGCCGACCGACTTGTGCCGGACGATACGCGATCAAAACTATCACTAAAATGGTTAAATGCGTCGCGAAAAAATGCGATTCGACATAATAAAGCAAGTGGAATTACTTTCCACACCTAAGTTTATTGTTTACATATTCACATTTAATTAAAAAAAGCAGAAAATGAAATAAAATGTCAAATACTCTAATATAGGTTCAGTGTTGCCACTAAAAAGTGGTTTTGGTTTTCCCACATTAATGGGAGAATACATAATTTATGGAATAAGTTACTATGGAGGTAACCATATTAAAATACTTAATAAAAATTATGTTTTAATCTTCATACAACATACTTCATTAAAACTTATTTTAGTTTATTAATGAATAATCTAGTAAGTAATTATATTTTTTTAACGTATTTTATATTAATAATTTTGCAGGGCACCATAAGATGCAGCACGCCGTGAGAAGTGGGTGGAAATAATTCGATTGCCGGGAAAAGAACTTTGAAAACACTTTTGAAACAATTTCTGATTGAGTATTATATACTATTGGTTCAATAAAAAATATTGGAACAAATAATGACTCCATTATTTCATTAGCTTTGCATTATTTTAGTCATATAATGAAAAATACAAATTAAAAATAATTTAAATAAGTTTATTTTATTACAAACTAACGTAAAAAAAAACTATTTCATTGTTTATTTTGGGTAAAAGTTCAAATAGTAGGCAACACCAAGCCGCTATTGCAGGTTTGCGTTTCTGGCTTTGTCTAATCCTAGCGGTGGTAATGTTCTCGTGACTTGTGCAAGTGAGACAAATATATGTTTACTTTCAAATGTTTAGTGATTCCAAAGCTACGTCGTTGCAGTTGTAGAGTGGTTACGCTTTTTTCGATGAGCGGTAATGAAGTTTGCTTCTCTATTTATATACCTCAATGCCTGTAACAGCGAGAGCCCAAACGTACACCATCGACGATCGTCATCTTGCTTCTCACACGTCTTGTAGAAAAACGAAAAAGAAGAAAGATACTAAAACGATTCGTCACGTATGACCTCTTACTGGAACTGGCATTCTGTAGATTAAAATATATTATCCACAAAAACTTATTTATGTTACGTAGCCCTGAGTAAAAGCTTTACTAGTTACTAGCTTCCCTTTCCACTGCCTTCATTTTGCCATAATTCCCATATTTTTCCATTTAATTTAACACACTCACCAAGCGGTCTTAATCCTTTCCTTTGCGTCCCCAGGTGGACCTGTGCTCCCCGAACCCTTGCAGCCTGCACCACTACTGTGTGGATCGTGGGAACAACTATTCCTGCGAGTGTCCGCGCGGGTATGCAGGGTCCGACTGCCTCATGCCGGCGATCGCGGTATGATTTATTACTTTTTTTCTATAAAAACCAGTAACGCTGATGTTACTACCCAGTTTCGCTGATGATTTGAATTTCTTCTTGAATAATACATTCATTTTCCCATGTTTATTTAAATGAAAAATTCCGAAAACTTTGTCCGTCTCTTATTCGATTTGAACACTTTTTGTCAATTTAATTAATATTTTAAGGCTTTTCTTACCGGGAAAGGTTGTTTTAACGCGACAATAGTTGCATGGACATGGACAGGAATGTAGCCCAATTTTTCATCTGCACCCTTCGAGATTTTTTGTAAGACATGATGGCAGATTCTACTTTACATTGAGTGTACGACCAGCGAACCAGAATTCTAATTTAGTCACCAGCGCTCATACTTTAGCGCTCGCCAACGGACTTTTTTAGAACTAGATAGATTTCATTATGATCCTACTATCGCTCGCGTCTGGGTGAAACAATAAAATCTTTTTAAAAAAATTTAATTTCAAACAAGTTTTTTGATGTTGGGACTTGAATTTCATGGTGAAAATTTTCTTATTTGGACCTTTTGTGACCAATTTTACCGAAATTTTGCTGGGAAGAGCGTCACGGAAACGACCTTCCTAGGCCGCAGTTCGGGCCGCAATGAATTGGCTAAATTGGCTTGGAACTTATGTTTTCGGCTGCTATAAAGTTGACCAAACTCTAGTTGATAAATGAATTAAAACCATATATTTCCTAAAATTATTTTTTGTTTACAACAATTTATTATTTTTCAATAATGTCTAATCAAAATATGTGTATAAAAAAATCTGAATTATGTTAGTTAGTAAATGCGCAAATAAATAAACAAAAAGACAAATTTTTGACATGAAACACGTGCCGGGATTTTTTTAATGATTATATTTGAACTAAAACTAAAATTGTGAAACATGGCTTTACCAGATAAAGTATTTATTTATAATACTGTATGATTATACGTAATGAATTCTGTCTTGTATTATAATATTTCTGATTTGAAAATTAATAAATCTGAGCATTGACTAAGAGTATAACTTTTTTTAATTAAAAGAATTCAAACTTTTTGAAAATATTAAACACCGCTTTACCAGATAACACAACAATCTTTCGAAATCATATTATGTTTATTTTTGTAAAAATGTTTCTTAATTTCTAGATTTTGGTTTAAAAATGACAAATTTCTGATTGAGTCTAACCAAGCCCTCTTAACGGTATTTTAAAATATACAATTTTACCATTGAACATATTACAGTCATTTGATAAAAATAAGTCAGATAATAACAAATCTAGCTTTATCTTCTTGTACATATTCTCTCTCCGATCCAGCCCGCCACGCAGTGGTTGGGCAAACGTATCCGCAGTGGCGGTTCCCCGTGGAGCGCCCCGAATTTTGTGTCTAGGTCTTTTTATAGCCTATATTATTAGAAATCTGAAATTACCACCCATGCTAGCTACCCCACTGCGTATCCGCCACCAAGACCTAGACAAACCTCATCCCATGAACACATTATTTCAATCTGAAAATGTACATGATCCACGTTAGCGTAAACTTTAAACCTACGTCGTTAAACTACTTAAAAATTGACTTCAGAAACTGGTAAAGAATATTTTGAGTAATATTACAATAGATATTATCTTCATGAATATATGGATAATATTACAAGTCACTACAGACAAACGATTGATAGATTTGCTCGCTCAGCAATTTCCAGTGCAACCAAGTGTTCTGTTCGTTCGGTTCATACTAAGTGTTTCGAGTAGGGCTACTTCTAAGCATAATAATTTGAAGCACCATGGAACACAATTTCAACAACGACGTTCCTCATTTTAACTAGCATTTTGGACCTTCATTCCTCACTCAATTTCTTCTCATCAACGGACCCAAGCGTCACTAATCGACCTTTTGAGCTTTGTCCTACAGAGGCAAATTCTTGGCATATGAATGTTCTCGGTATGACCGGGGTGGCATATTTAGTGTATGTATAAGCAGGACAATGAATGTTTATGCATTGGGTCGGAGGGTTGGGTACACGTATACAACTCACCGCCGTACGCAAATAGTTTGGCACTGCATACTCGGACTGTTTAAACTCCGGCAAAGTGAGCAGATACTTCATCCTAATACGTATGCAAATCTGCTTTCAGGCAACGCGAAGCCTTTATCTTTGAGATTATTATATTCATCCTAAATACTTAATTAAATATTCAAGTCGCAGGTAGGTTTGCACCCAGAATGATTCAATTACAATGGTACGAAGATAGCCAAATAATTTCGAAAAGAGAATTTACTTTTCAATTTACGAAAAAATTAAATAACTCAGTTTTTTCCAATAATTGAAAAAATAAATTATATGGACTAGTAAAATTTGAGTAAAATCAACAGTCACGTGCTTAAAAATCCTTAAGAGGAACGGCTGCAAGGCCTTTTTTTGTATAAAAATTGAATTTGGATTTGAGAACACCCAACCTAACTGAATAATTTTTCTTTCTTCAACAGTTATGGAAATATCTAGTATCTGGATTTGTACCGATTTATTACATATTTCCCTTAAACACGATAAGTTTTGAAGCTCTTAAAAAAATGTATGTTATTCTTGAAGATAATATCTAGACTTTGCCCGCGCCGAAACTTAAATTATATAAAATTCCCTCGATAAAAAAAAAATCGCAAAGTATGCTCCAAAAATTATTATTATTAACACGCTTGTTTCAGTTATTTTACAAGTTATACGTATGAAAAAATTCACAGTGTTTTTTTAAATGCTGTTTAATATAATGCCCGCGAGATTTTTGCTCTATTTTAAACGAGTCGTGTTTTATTAAACATTTTCGCAATTTTCGTATCGATTTCGTCGCTGTAAATGTTAGCGCTCTCCTCTAACATTCGTAATTTCGTATCTCTCCATCTTCTTCTTTTCGGGCCCGGTTGCAGAGCCTTAATTTGTATTTTAAATTACAAAATATAAATCATTAAAGAATTCAAAATTTCATGATTTCAGAGGCAACATTGAAAATTATTTGTGAGTTAATAGTAATTAATTAAGAAATTACCCTATTTATATATTACATATTAGCGTAAATATTAATTACAAATGACCGATTTGACGCATAAGCATGAAGTTAAAATTTCTATCCAAGGAAACGGAAATGTTTCGTTTTTATTTTATTTTTACCTTATTATCAAAATAGATAAGGGAAGATTATTTTTAAATAATTACAATTAGCCAAGGTACCAAGATTCACATACCTAGGCTCCCTGATAACAAACGACAATAATACCACAGAGGAGATCCAGAAGCGCATAGTGAACGCTGTTATTTCCGCCTACAGAACCAATTAAGACTGCTGTCCAGAAACACGAAGATATTAGTGTACAAAACACTTATCAGACCAGTACTTACGTACGCAGCTGAGACTTGGGTACTAACTAATAGGAATGAGCGAACACTGGACGTTTTTGAAAGAAAAATTTTGAGTCGCATCTTCGGACCGGTTCTAGAAAATGGATTTTGGCGCAGAAGTTGTAACAATGAGCTCTTTACTTTGTTGAAGTAGCTAAACGTCGCGAAATTTATAAAACTGGGGAGAATTCGGTAGCTGGGTCATGTGGAGAGAATGACCAAGCATCAGCACCAAAGTCCCTGCTGAACTCAAGGCCAATAGGGCGAAGGAGCCTGGGAAGACCAAGACTAAGATGGAGCGACAACGTCCTCAAAGACATGTCTATCTTGGAGCTTCTAAACTGGAGAGAGCTGGCACAAAACCGAGATGAGTGGAAGAAGATTCTTGAGGAGGCCAAGACCCACCAGGGGTTGTAGAGCCAATAGTGATGATGATGACAATTAGCATACATATATCATAATTTGGAAACGAAAATAAATAAAATAGCACATATCCGTACTTAATATTTGCTAAACTTTTCAATAAAAAAATTATTATTCAGTTTGATTAGGTATTTAATTTTTGTATGAAAAAGGCCGCGCAGCAGATACCTACGCAATATAAAGTATTATATATGCTCATTGCTCAAGCACACTTTTAAAATATTTCATTAAATTATCACTGAAAAAAAACCGGCAGCAGTCCGAGTTAATACAATTAATTAATACATAAAGGTCTCGTATAAACAAGGAGGTGTTAAGTTAGGGAAACACTGACGATGTATGCATATTAAATTTATTACAATGAAGCAGGTCTTTCCAACACCACAATACTAATACTAAGCTTAAATAATTGAAAAGGGGGAAGATTGGTTCTTGCTCTCTGCAAAATAATTCTCCATAAATTAATGTTATTTCTAAAATAGAATTATTTTAGAAATAATATTTATATTTTACCTTACTACTAAAATAGGTTTAAATAATCCTATTTTAATAATATAAAGGTGAAAATTTGTATGGATGTATGTTCGTTACTCTTTAACGCAAAAACTACTCAATGGACTTTAAACATTCTTTCACTAATAGAATGCTACATTATTTCCGAGTAATATAGACTGTATACATTGGTAAGCTCTGGCGTTATAAATAAGCTTTGCGTTATGAAATTATTTATCATACGTTTTTTGTCCGTAGCAAAATCGAGTTATTGCAAACGTCAGAAGAAAAGCCAAACAAACGGTTGCCATGGAAACGATGTTGGCGTCGTAGTTAATACCTATCTCTATAACTTCCGAACGATTGCACCAAATTGGATAATTCTTTTTTTTGTATAAAACTACTGGTGATTTCTGGCATTATGCCAATCCTCGCGATTAGTTTGAAAACTGACTGTACCGGGAATTAATGATGGCGGAGGGGGGGTGGGTGGGGGAGGGGGGTGGCGGAGGGTGGAGTGGGGGGGGAGGGTAGGGGAGGGGGGAGGGGAGGCGGAGTGGGAACACCCCTAATATCATGCGAGCAAAGCCGCGGGAAAAAGCTAGTAATATATTATTCACAAGTTTTAAGCGCTCTCCTCACGACACTGCATGTAGTGACTGCGGCAGTGACTGCAGAGAGAGTGGAGTTGAGCAAACTAGCGCTGTCTCGTTTGTTAAAGGGCCGCAGAACGAAACAGCGCTAGTTCGCTCAAACCCACTCTCTCTGCAGTCACTGCCGCAGTCACTACATGCAGTGTCGTGTGTAGGCCACTTAAAACAATTTAAACATGATCACCCAAGGTGCGTAGAAAATGTTTTTAAAAAGGTTAGCTCATAGGGGCTTTTTCGAAAAAAAAAACTCGTCGGGCCGCTTTTGAAATTTCGAACGTGTGACGTGGCTGGGAGTAAAAGACTGCCACTTATATTGCAGTTAATTCAAATTTCCCAGTGGAACGTGGACTGCAAGCTACGTCACGAATTTTTAGCCAATCACCGCTCTATCCCCTCGATGAACTAACCTTAGTAAAAGCATTTTCTGCGCAATCCTTGATTATCACCTATGTAAATCGCGATATTCCTAATAATTGCAGTTTAATATTTCGAAGAAGCTGAAATGAAAATTCACACAAATCGTAATACGTTAAGTAACTACCTACATACAATTTAAATTCCTAAATGGATTGTATTGTCATTAAAATTAGTATATAAAATATTAAGCAAAACTTCATTCACCGACCGACCGATAACTTGACATTATCAGACATCGGCAAACAGCGCCATTTTTTTTCTTTTAACACGTGAACGGCGCCGTTAACCGTCGATTCTCGACCCGACAGCCAGGGCCGGATTAACCATGTCGGGGACCCTAGGCAGTGCACGTCTCGGGGCCCTTTACCAATGCCGGACTAACGGGGGGGGGGGGTTGAAGGGGCCTTGATCAAATCCTTAACAACGCTTTAAGGGGGGGGGGGGTAAGGTTTTAAAACTTTTTTTAAAAAATTTATTCTGAATGTGGGGGGGGGTGAGGGGGGGGTTGAGGGGGGGGGGGGTGAGGGGGGGGGGGGGGGGGGGGGTGAGGGGGGGGGGGGGGTTCATTCGTTCAACTTTGCCACCCGGGCTTAGTCCGCCACTGCACTTTACCTTTTTCTAATTTCCAAAATTTTTTTTTTTTCTAC
This sequence comes from Limnephilus rhombicus, assembly GCA_929108145.2. Classification (NCBI taxonomy): domain Eukaryota; kingdom Metazoa; phylum Arthropoda; class Insecta; order Trichoptera; family Limnephilidae; genus Limnephilus; species Limnephilus rhombicus. The sequence continues at coordinate 46,590,296 of OV815273.1, read as the reverse complement.
CAAAACGTAATTTTATTCATAATTACGTTTTACTACATTACGAAAGGTATGCCATCACCCCATTCAATAAAAAAACCAATACAATACAATATTTTTATTGCACGTAAAAGGACACACACATAGAAACAAAAATATATATTATTTAAAAAAAACATTGAAATGAACCGTCTTGTCACTAAAGTGATCTCTTCCAGACAACCTTTCCTAAAGAATTTTAGCAAGCAGATAGGTAGTGCATACTGAAGCTTTTACAACATCTATATTTTAAACATATAATTAGAAATAAAACAAAACAAATGCCAATATAAACCACGCACGGCACCTTCAATCACTTCAGATACTAAGTAATGTTGCAACAAATAGAAGGAAAGAAAGGTACAACTTTGTTTATATATTTCTTTTAATTCTAGACTTTTTATTTATTATTTGTACATATTTATTGGATTTTAACCTGTTTATTAAAATTTGTTGTTTTCTTTAATGCGTGTACCTAATGTTATTAACCTGTAAATGCTCCTAATAAAAAAATTAAAACATCTTGAAAGCTGACTTTTTCCGAAATGGGTGCCGGAGTTGCTCACTAATTGAAGGAAGTCATTTTTTCTCGGGACGCGGGGCCCCTAGCCGATGCGGGGCCCCTAGTCAGTTGCCTACTCTGCCTTAGGGATAATCCGGTACTGCCGACAGCGATCTGTCAAATTGTGTGTTGGGTTGTTTGATCAACCAGGAATAAAGCCTTCGAGCATAACGTGTATTAAAAATTAATCAAACGCTGACCGGCCGAATATTTGCGGATAACGGGATTTCAAATGCCAAAATATTAAAAAATGGCGCAGATTCTCGAAATTTCCCTACACTAAGTATAATATTTTAATTTAATAAATACTATAAAACTCAATCCGTGTATCGCCCTGGAGTAAAGACCTGAAAGAAAAGAATTGAAAAGTCGCTTAAAATGGCTTTAGCCGTCTTTGGTGACTAGATCTGAATAGCCAGGTACTTCCCTACTTTCCTCTTCCCCATCTCCTTCCCTTCCTCACTACCTTCAGCCTCATAAAATACCCCAATTGAGGATGCAATAGACTCACTGGCTCCAGACGGGAGCAGCTGAGACTCTTATGAGGTATTCATGTAAAAGAAATACCAACGTAATCGCTGAAAACATCCTTAAAATACATATTTTTTTTAAATTGACGATAATCATGTACCTAGATAGAAACATCGAATCAATTAATACTTCAAACAATAATACAAAAAATATTATAATTAATTAATTAATTGATAACATCCTAAATAAAAAACTTAGCAAAATTTCAAAAAATAAATATCTATACAATTTCAATAATATTAATGATAAAGAATGGCGTAAAATTTTGTATATTAATAATTTTTCAGTTCAATGTTGCAAAAATTTCCCTTCTAATATTAAACCAGCGTTTTATACAAGAAATAATATCGGTAATTTTTTGAGAAATACTAAAGATAAAGACCATAAATTGACTAATTCCGGAATATATAAACTCAAATGCAATGATTGTCCCTCATTTTATATTGGAAAAACAACTCGTAATTTTGAAATCAGAATCAAAGAACATTTAAGGTGTCTTAATAATAATAATTTTTCTGAGTTCGCTAACCATATCATTGAAAATAACCAGTTTTGAAAAAAACACAGGGATAAATATTCTTCATATTAATCATAAAGGAAAACGTTTAGATAACTTAGAAGCTTTGGAAATTAAAAAATCCCTTAAAAATAATGAATCTATTATCAACAAACAAAAATTATTGTCATATAGCCCAATCATGGATTTGTTCCCCTACCCACCCACTCTACACTAATACCTACCCACCCAATCTACATTATTAACTAACAACGGCTCCACCCCTATCATAATAAAACATTGTTCTAAACTGTCAAATTAGTATAAGCTTTCCCTGACGAAGGAACGTTTGTTCCGAAACCGGTCGGATTTGCAAATTATATAAGTGGTTTATACAAAGTTATATTGTTTCATTTTTCTATTATAATTAATATTTCTGCACTAATAAAAATTCTAGCACGTATTCCACACTTCTAAAACATGTTTGTAACTCCTGCATAATGAAGTGGTTGTGAATTTTTTTGTGGAAGTGCGAGAATGAAACGTGCTCTCGCAGGGGTAAAAAATCGTGCTCCGAGTAAAAAATAGAGCGGAAAAATAATGAAGCAATTAAAATATTTCTTGTATAAGAATACAATTGGGTTGATTAAAACTTTCAGGAAATTGTGAGTTGAATGCATGCATTGTGATGTAAAAAGAGGAAATTAAAATTTTAACTCAGCGACGATGCATCTCTGCTAAAGTTTTCAATTGTCTTCTAATAAGAGAAACTGTAGAGACCGTTTAAAATTCCCATTGAGAAAATACATTTAAAAATGCACAATAGTAGTCCAAAATAATTTGAGAACCTACACAGATGCACTGTTTTGGGGGTTTTGTATTTTGGGGAAGCCCTGTTACGTTTTTCAGAACGTTTTGTCACGGATGTCGCAATATATTTGGAAGGACTTATGTTTGGTGTTGAAATGCGAATATGCTTAGTTTCTATCGGAATGTCATTTATCCAGTTCCTACCTCTCCTTAACCACATCACCTTGCTGGAAAATTATTTGAAATTTGGAACAACGGAAATAAAAATAGGGCATATTCGAGTTCATTTGTTATAAAAAGGGAAGAAATTTTTGCACTATCTTTGGAAGCAAGTTGTTGAGGTTGGTGTTTTTCGTGTACGCAATCTCGTTTTTAAGTAAAACGAAGGAATATGACCATCTCGAAAGTACATAATATCGTTTTGTACTTGTTGTGACGATAATTACCATGAGGTATCACGATGGAACTACTTCTTCTTCTCCTTCTTGTGCCCTGTCCGTTTAACGGAGGTTGGCTATCATGTTGGCTATGCGGACTTTGTTTTCTGCGGCCCGCAACAGCTCCACGGTAGACTGGCCAAACCACTGTCTCAGGTTTTTTCAGGTGAGGTTCTCCTTCTTCCAGGGCCCCGTCTTCCGGCAATCTTTCCCTGCATGAGATGCAGGATCTCATACTTCTCTGGATATCTCATCACATGTCCAAGATATTGAAGTTTTCGGATTTTTATAGTTATAATTACTTCCTTTTCTTTATTCATCCGAACCATAACATCTTCGTTTGTAACCCTGTCCATCCAGCTTATTTTAAGTATTCTTCTGTAGATCCACATCTCGAATGCCTCAAGTCGCCTAATTAGTTCTTCAGTAAGCGTCCATGCTTCCATTCCATAAAATAATATCGAAAACACGTAGCATCTGACCATTCGCATTAGTAATAAAAGGTTGAGATCATGACTGCACAACATTTTTTTCATTATACTTCCAGTTTATTTTTACAAGTTCAAGTATTTATAGGACGGTTTATGAAAGTGTCAAAACAATAGAAAAAATAAATGTTTAATAAAGACAGTTTTCTGTTCTGTGATGGAATCTCCACAGCACACAAAAATACCGTCTGGGGGGGGCACGTGCCCCCGTGCCCCCCCCCCCCCTAAATCCGCCCTTGCTTATAAGCATGTATTTTGTTTTATTTATATTCAGTTCTAGCCCAAAATTCTCACAAGTCTTCACTACTTGATTCAGCAAAAGTTGTAAATCCTCAATGTTACTTGTTAGAAGTACTATATCATCTGCATAATGGAACTACATACATATATATAATTATGTTTTGATTGTGTCGTGTGCTTTTTCGCAGAGATATAGTGGTAAATGATTGGTTATCCCTATTCCTTGCGTACTTTGTTTTTCCTACACTACTATTATCCACCAATTCCAGCAAACACCATTTCATATCGTTTCGTTTTTAGTATTTACAGTCCATTACAAGTGTATCTGAAGCTGTCATTCGTAAGCAGTTTTGGATGTTTGAACTTACAAGTAAAATGACATTGCGGATATTTCAACCTTTTCTTAATAATACGTAATACGTTGAAAATTGAACCAATTTTCTGTAAGCTAGCCTCAACTATATTCACAGTGTGCTTATCGTAGTATTTCCGCATAGGTACTCAAATATATTACAATATGGACTATAGTGTGAGGCCATTAATCCTCTCCATATTTTGGTACCGCACGTGGCACAAGATTTTTTGTTGGAGCAAATACCAAATCCCCTGATATTAACACCAACTGATTTATGTCGTTCACTTGTTCATTCGTGTGTGTTATTACTGTTGGAAAACGGGATCACCAAATTTTAACATTTTACGTGTAACGATTTCATTTAATGATTTACCAATTTGGGAGGCAGATACGGGTACCGCCGCCCTGGGAACCATTTATTAGATAACACCCCTGCCACAAGTCACCCTGTTCGTTACGTTTAATGCCTTAGCAGGGCTGCCCGGGTTCACGTGGTGAGGTTTGTCTAGATCTTAATCTGGTTTGTCTAGGTTGCGAGTATCATACTCTGACCCCCTGATTCTAGAACGTCCTTTCGTTCCTTTCCCTAAAAATATCCAACCCGCACCAGCATCCCCAAAGATGACATAGGTCCCGAAGAAAATTGATTTTCTTATGGGTTCCTTTGTGAAGTTAATGTAAAAAAGTTACACAGTGAAAATTTTCGCTTCAAAATAACGTCCAATTTTTGATTTATCACCAATATACTTACCACACCCCTTCTGCAGATTATACAACTCTCGTCGGCTAGCAGTCGGTTTTATTTTCACAGCGATTTTCACTTATTTAACTTTAAAAAACCGAGTGCATTAACGTGTTGTTGCATTCACAGAGTTGAATTTACCTTTAAAAAATATTTGCGAATACATATAAAAAAACGTATACAATACATTAAATAATGAGTATTATGTTTATTAAAAAAAAAAGAAAAAAAAAACAAATAACAATAAAAAAATTTGCTATAACTTTGAATTTAAAAACAAAAATAATATTCATGCGAGTAGAATATATTTAACTTCCGCAATTACGAAACTCTCCAATTTTTGTTATTTAAGAGGTAAAATTGACGTATTTTGCTTTTTACTTAACATTATAAATAGCAGCAATTGTTGAGTTCTTGCATTTGGAAATGTCACTTAACTATATGTAAAGCAGAAATTTAATGAATATCGTAAACAGCGAAAAAGGAAAATTGTTTTATTTTATTTTTTCTAAGTCCGCATATTGAAAATGTGAATCCATGTTGTTAAATATTTCCATGTTTTGTGGTGACCCTGTAATCCTATGTAATTTATCAGGCTTCACCAAATGTGTAGGATTTATCACAAAGCAGTTAATTGGGGGTGATACAATTAATTAAGTAAGATTCCTGCCAAGTGATTTATTTCTTTTCCCTTATAAAAGTCCCAACCAAAAATCTCGATTGTATTACAAAGTTGGATTGTTTCGATCGACCGAATTTATGCCCGAAGACGTTAGAACAGGAGTGGTTACCTGTAGTCGTACACTTGAAATATGAAACCATTTAATTCCTGAGACCAAAGTTTATTTTTTTCTTTATGTGACCAACTTGGTATCTTTGCGTCGTATTTATTCCCCAATGCATAAATGATTTGAGACTCACTGATTGGTTCAACTTTTAGGGTTTTGGGCAGTTTCTTCGTAAGTTTGATTAGGAAAGTTTGTAACAAAAACTAATGAAACAACAGAGTATTAATGAAGACGATTGAAAAAGGCAAAGGGAAATAGATTTTACATTGGTTTTTTTCGTTTTTTTCACAGACATGCAACACGAACCCTTGTGCAAATGGAGGTACATGTTGGAGTAGTGTGGACTCCTTCTACTGCGCCTGCAGACCTGGATATACTGGGAAAACTTGTGAAGGTAATACATTTTTTTATGAAGCATGTAAAAAATAATTCGGCTCCTGATGACGGGTTTGTAGTGTAAAGAGGAATTATTTAAAATTATTTGAAATCACAGTATTTGTCAATCTCACCACAATGGTGCTGCGATCGTGGTCTTTACCCCAGAAACGTTTTAAATTTCATGTTCTCAACCGTTTATCAAAATAGGTTTATATTCTGTGAATAAACTTTATATGAGCATCTGTGTTTTTTTTTATCTGAAGATTTTCTTTGTTTATTCATAATTTTTTTCATAAGAACTTTTTAGTCTTTACCAATGTAACTAACTTTATTTTGATAAGCTCGAGATCAACACGACCGTTATGCTTGACAATCACAAAATGTGACCAACATGACCATTACATTTGAAAATCAGAACAAATGTGATTAACCTGACTGCTACGCTTGAAAATCACAACTAATGTGACCAACATAGGTATCCTTTTTGTTTGAAATTACAATAATGTGATCGCCACGACCGTTGTGCTTTAACAGTTTAAGACAGTCAGACAATCAAAAAATGATAATGGCGCTGATCATTGATTTGAAGGTCATCAAATATAATTGAGTTTGAAACAGCCCAAACTAAATATTGAAATATTCTCTTAGTTTTATTAATTTGTCACAACTTTCACAACATGAGATTACCTAAAAGTCTAGTAGAACGACACATCGCACCAATATATATGGAAAATAATCTAATAAAATAAAATACTTTTGTGTTTTTTTGTTTAAAACCACGAAATTTATTAATTTATGAACCAACCGGTTTCGCTTATCTTAAGCCTCTTCAGGGTACAAATTAATACTCCCTGAAGAGGCTTAAGATAAGCGAAACCGGTGGGTTCATAAATTAATAAATTTTGTGGTTTTAAACAAAAAAGTATTTTATTTTATTAAATATGTCAAACCACAAAGTGATTGCTTTCTATAATAATATGGAAAATAATCTATTTTGTATTCCTACAGACGACTTCATAGTGGAGTCAGTGGGTGCTGCCCAGGGAGCCCCGGAGGGCGGGGGCGGGGGCGGAGGCGGGGGCTCCGTGCGGGAGGTGCGCCTGCCGCTCGCGCTCTATCACGACCGCCTGCACAACGTGTACATCGCTGCTGGCACGCTGGGAGCTGCAATGGCTATTGTGGGCGTCGTGGTGAGTACTACATTAATACTGATATTATATATACTAGTCCCTTTACTGAAAATCGAGGAGTAAATATTACACTGGGCGTAAGATCTGAATAATAGAAACTATTATTATGAAAAATACTAAATTAGGCTGTAACTCTGTCCGTAACTTCCGCTCAATGAACTCTAGAACTTGAATTTGCTTTGATTTTCATAAAAAGTCCCTCGGGGCCTTTGTCATCTTTGGGGATGCTGTGTGGCAGTGGCGGTCCGTGAGTTTTCAGTGAGGTGGAGTGCTAAGATTGAAAAAATTGACGTTATTGACGTTGTTGTAGCTGGTGTGTGGGGGGTCTCTTTAGGAAAATCAAGGAGAGGAAATTCTGGGAAGGAAAAAGGTATGCGGGGTAGGTAGATATCTGGGAGTTAATGTGTCCAGGAGTGACGAACGTTTGAATCCTTCCCTCCCACTTTTGTGCAAGCCGATGGGTCGAGAGAGTTCGGCTGGAGAGGTCTAGGTTAGGTCTCTCCCAACCAGTCTCTTCCAATCCAGCCCGCTACGCAGTAGGTAGGCAAACGCATTCGCCGCCAAGACCTAGTCAAACCTCACCAAGATACCAAAGGTAGTTAACTTTTTTTTTTTTACATGAGCTCCTCACAGGAGGCCCAGAAGAAAATGATTTCTCTCAGGGCCTATGTCATCTTTGGGGATGCTGTTTGGAGGGTTTTTTTTAGGAAAGGAAGGAGAGAAGAGTTCTGGGAAGGAAAAGGGTTTAAGGTGTGGGTATAAATCTGGGGTAAAACTGGTAAAATCTGGTACTGGTTAAATGGTACCTAGGTAATTCACGCGCGATAGAAGTGAAACTGAGAAGTCGCTTTCTTTTGTTTGTTTATTTTAAAGTGGTTTGAAGATTGGGTATTGATTTACAAAAACAAAAACGTTTATTTTTTTGGATTTCGTGGAATTCGAACCTCCGTGCGACGCACTATACCGCTGCGCTATGGGACGCGCTCGGCGAGGCGCGAATTTACGCATTATATTCCGACGACCCGTAAAAAAACAAAGCGGCCAATGAGCGCAGACCTATCGTCATTTTCGTTTTATATCTCAACCAATAAGAGTCTTGAGCGCAGTTTGATGCTTCATTTCCGTTTCATCCGAATTTCAAATCACTCTAACGGGGCTAAGGAAGTTTCACTTCAAAAATATTTTGGCGACATTCATTAAGTACTTTTGACCTAGCGAATAGCCTCTTTGTATTAATGTTTCATGCCTATTTTATCAAAGTTGTACCTTCTCCCGCAAAGTTACTAAGAATCTGAGATTTAATTAGCGAACAAATTTTATCTAGTCGGCCTCACGCAAAGAAAACTAAATTTCAAAATATTCCCTATAACCAAAGACTTCTTCCCCGAGCAACCTATTAAATATTTTAATCAAATACGAATTTAATTTGCGGAGAAGTTTGGAACTTTTAACTTAGTTACCTACTCTTCAATGCGGTTGATATACTAGAAGAGCTCTTCAAAAATATTTAACGTATTGCACTCCGATAGCCAATATTCTGGCTTTTGAACATTTGGTTGCTAGCTCCGACAGCCAAAATAGTGGCTTTCCCAAGCGGTAACTTTGAAGCCCTGTTTTCCCCATTTACGATAACATTCTGTGAATTTTATTTCACAATAGTGTACATAAAGGATTAAATATTCCCTAAAATGTATTCATAGTCAAAATACATTAAAGGATTAGCTTATAATATGTTGTTTCTTAGAATTTTTGTCATACTTTTTTTTCTGTGTGCGGTTTTATTTGGTCAGTCTGTATCGGTATATCGTTCGCGGCGGATCTCCTCCTACTGTGGTGACCATTATTCTTAGGGATTAAAAACTGGCAAATTTAAAGATGAATGATTTCCCAGAAAATTGGTCAACTAAAATATCTATTCTGTATTTTTTTATAAGAAAAACTCTCTTTTATAACTTTTGAAGGTTATTCCCATCAACGTAGGATACAAACCAATTCTTAGAATAACTGTTTCCAATAAAAAGGGTAGTTGCCCATAATATGGTAAAATAATTAGTTGAAGATAATATTGTTAATTCTAAAATTTGAAATATGAGATTGACTATTTTGACGGCTTGACAGAAGGGAGCAATAGCGAAATTGGTTAACGCGCACGTCCCGGTTAGACGAGAGGTCTGGATTCGAGTCCCAGTTGCGACATTGTCTTTTTTCTGTTTTATGTGTCTTGTTCTCTTTCATATTTTTGTTTAGATTATTATTGTTATCTTATTCTTCAATGATATTTTATGTTGATGGGAATAACCTTCAAAGTTATAAAAGAGTTTTTCTTATAAAAAATTGAATATTCATTTAGACTTTTATAAAAAGTCAATAGTTCCATATGAATAAATTCGGATACTTTTATCCGAGACGCTATCCAGGATACAAACCAATTCTTAGAATGATTGTTTCCAATAAAAAGGGTAGTTACCCATAATATGGACAAATAATTAGTTGAAGATAATATTGTTAATTCTAAAATTTGAAATTGACTATTATGACGGCTTGACAGAAGGGAGCAATAGCAAAATTGGTTAACGCGCACGTCCCAGTTAGACGAGAGGTCTGGGTTCGAGTCCCAGTTGCGACCATTGTCTTGTTTCTGTTTTCTGCGTCGTGTTCTCTTTCATATTTTCGTTCAGATTATTATTGTTATCTTAATCTTCAATGATACATTCTATAAGTCTAAATGACTGTTAGTTATGTTACTTCTACAATAAATTACAATTTGGGAGGCGGATATGGGTACCGCCACCCCGGGAAGCTTATTGGAAAGTTTATTGGAAAACCAGCACCTCTACCATAGTCATCCCAAGTTCTTTGCTACGTTGACTGGTTTCTTAGAAGGGAGCCCGGGCTCAGGTTTGTCTAGGTCTTTGCGGCAGATGCGTTACCACACCTACTGCGTGGCGGGCCGAATCGGAAGATGCTGATTCAGGAAGATTATTTGGCCTCTCCAGAGAGACCCTCTCCACCCATCGTCTTGCACTGCAGTGGGAGGGATGAATTCATACTGACCCCCAGAATCCCACCCACCCCGAATTCCTTTTTCATTCCCAGAACTTCCTCACCTTCCTTTCAATAAAAAAGCCCTCCATGCAGCAACCCCAAATACGACACAATGTCTTGTGGGATATTATATTTCTCTGGACCTTCTGTGCAAAAAAAAAATCCATTTCTATTCACCTGCAATCAGTAGGCAGTCAAGTACACCTGCACTTTAAATAATAAACGTTTTAAGTAGAAATATTTTCACTACTTAATGTTCACATTTTTACTTTTTGTTTATTAAATTAACTGCAATATATAAATGATGCACGGATACGCTATTATTCCTCAATGGCTTAACTCTTTGTACTTTATATTTTAGTTTACAGTCGATTTTTTTTATTTGAATTTAAATTGCATCCAAATGTCAAGACTACAAAGGGAAATAAATAATCGTTATTTGTAAACATATCTATTTTAAACATATCTGTTTGTAAACATATCTAGATTTTTATATCTAGCTTCTATTTGTAAACATATCTATTTGTAAACATATCTAGCTTTTTATATCTAGCTTCTATTTGTAAACATATCTATTTGTAAACATATCTAGCTTTCACCCTTCAAGGTGTTCTAAGCCATCATTTAAAATTACAGGTGAATGAAAGGTGAATTTATATATTAAGTTTATTCAAATGTGCAAATTTCAGAATTTTATGGAAGATTGGATACGAGTTCATACTTAGATTAGTTTTTAGAGGGAACTGAGAGAGTTTCACTTTTTTGTTTGAATGAATGAAATAGAAACTTGGAAGTGGAAATTAATCCCTTACCGACATCCGATTGAGCTGAAAGTCGGCAGATAGACTCGTTGTCGATGACAAGGCATCTGCCCTGCTGGTGGACACTGTAATGCTTGTCCGAAACTGCATATGCCCTGATGAAGGACACTGTAACGCTGTGCGAAACGGTAGCGCAACACGGCATAACACCTTAAAAATAAATAACGGAAATACTTTTAGCCGCGAAAATCTAAAAACGTATCAAAAAACATGTTTCTTTAGTCTTAAAAGACATTTGAAAATAGATATGTCTTACAGTAAAAACATTTTTTTTAAGGTTAATGTTTTACCAATCCAGCATACCACTTCACAAGCAAGGGTCTATTTCCAATGTTACCTGTTCATTCTTACGGATCGTTTGCATGTACTTCATGAATAACTATGTTTAGTCTAAGCAATTTGTTGTACGGATCCTCCACTAAGCATTAAATTGTTAAAATGGCCGCACTGACAGCGGAGTCCGAGTTAGTAAGCGTAATGTATTGCAAAAGCTTTCCAACTACTCCGCGAGGTGTCAGCAGGAAAGTACTTCTCCGCTTAACCGACAGAGGCGTCGGAGTCGCTTCTGCTGACTCGACGGCCGGCACCGCACGGCCGCACAAATTCAATCTTCCGAATATTCCTCTCTACCAGTTAGGTCGGCTAACTTGTGGACTTATTATTGTAAATATTAGATATAATAAACTATAATGTAAATATTAGATATAATAAACCATAATGTAAATATTGAAAATCTACTAATCATTGATAAAATCTTCACAAGTTAAAGTGTTTTGGAGCATTTAAAAATAACTGAACACTGCAGTAAAAGTGTGTTTTCAAAGTTATTGTTTTATTTATAATGTCCCATCACAAAGGATCTCCTTCATATGAACAAATGTTATTTTTTCAATTTATTTACAAATGTACCTACCTTAGCGGAGTGATTTCAGTCATGAGCCGCCTCTGCTTGGATCTACCAAGATCTGAATAATATGGAAGTGTTCCTAATTCCTAAATATTATCCTCTCCGACTTGTCATTCCCCTTCCTTGAAAATAAAAAATGTCCTTGGAGAATGGAGGTACAATGGCCGTCCTTGACTTATTTACAAGAAATGCCTATCTTGCGTATTAACGCCATTGGTTCCACCTTCTCTGTATAATATTATCAATATTTTCAGTTACCTCCCACCCCTCTCCATTCCACTTCACCCTTCTATTAAGCAACCCTTTTCTCTTCACAAAACCCTGCATTGCAAAGGTTAATCATTTTAAAGAGACCCTTGCTTGTGTAGTGGTGTACTGGTTGGAACAATAACAAATTTAACGCAAAAATACGTTTGTTTTTGTTAGGAAGCTGAAGAAGGAAACAAAAAAAACATCGTCGAATTAGGGCATGTATTTTAATTTTTTGTTAGCTTTAAAAGCAGTGTTTATACATTAATATTTATATATTTTATTTTAAATTCGTATTTACAGTTATACATAACGGACATAACCAATAACAACATACATTTTATTTTATTAAGTAATAATAGGGTTTTTGAATTGTTGAATATTTAGTTGAAAAATGCTCTATATCAGGGAAAGGTAATTTACTAACATAATCATTTTTTACGGGCGGCATTACTAATTAAAAGTTTGTTCTGCATCTCGGAAAAACAAAAGTTTTGTGTCTGCTCGCTCTTTTGAAGTTGTCGGAAACATAAAACTCAAATTTTTGTATTATGTCGGGAAAACAGATGTTACCGTTTAGAAGATTGTATTGTGTTGTCAGCAAAGCAATTTTCCTTATATCGGCGAGGCTATTAATACCTAGCGTCCCCGACAAAAAGGCTGATGGATACGACCAAGGATAATGTCCGAAGTCCCAAAGATATAAATATCTCAGAAACTATATAAACAGTTTAAAGAATATTTATATCATCGACCAATAAAATAACGAGATTCAAAATTAAGACCATAATAGAAAAATAATAATATATAACACTATACCTTATATAAACAGTTATGTTAAAATGCATTGAAAAAATCTTCCGAGAAAAGGTACTTGCCGCCAACGGGACTCGGACTTTCTCGGAAGATTTTTTCAATGTAGATGAGTGTTTCAGGCTGATAATTATTGCTTATAATAATTGTTACCCTTTATGCTATGCTTAAAAATCTTGTCTTAAGAACGTTAGTTTATCAATTAAAAAATAATAATTAATATTTGACAAGTTAAAGTATTTCCCCAAAAAATGTAGACATAATTTGTCTCGGTGCCACCGAGCGAGAGATTTAGCACTAACAATGTCTCTCTCACAAAAATAAAATTGGTTGTTTACAGGTGGAAAAATGTAATAATCAGTAATTGTTGAATGAAACACTAGTAATTATTTGGCGGGTATTAGATAAGCCGCCATAGCTCAGTGGTCAGAGCACCTGACCGGCAATCAAAAGGACACGGGTTCAAGTCCTGTTGGCGGCAAGTATCTTTTCTCGGAAGATTTTTTCAATGTAGATGAGTGTTTCAGGCTGATAATTACCTATTGCTTATAATAATTGTTACCCTTTGTGCTATGCATAAAAATCATGTCTTAAAAACGTTAATCAATTAAAAAATAATAATTAATTACTTAAATCCACAAAAAGTGTTTTAGAAAATATATCCAAGGGTTATATTTATATCAATAATATCTCTGTGGAAGTGATATTATTAAAATTATTCAAATGGCTGAAAGCAAAAAAAGGAAATGTAACGAACAAAAAAAATCTATGAAATATTAAGTTTTTTTGTTAAATGTATTCGATCGAATGTTATTTTTTTTTTAAATTTTATTTCTGGGTTAAGAGGGGACTAAAGGCGGATATTCCTAACTTTCAGATTTATTAAATTCGTTGTGCACATATATGTACGTTCAAACGTGTCGTCTTTGAAATGATTTGCCTGTACTCGCCGCTTTTTCTAGTTACCAAGCATTCTCTCTTTTGTATTTAATATATCATTTTGTTTCCGTTTAGGGAAGAATTTTAAAATGAAAAAGCATAAAACAATGACCTTATAACCGATTGGATGAGTGCGATATTTCTGCGATTTATTTACGTTGCCTTAGCTAAACGACGCTTAGCTTTTTGAATTAACTAGGTACATATTAAAATATTAGCTAACAATCTATCAGTCGCGTCATTTCTCTATAAGTGGATAATTTTTTTTATGAAATTAATCCCTGACTTCCTCCTTTTCCTTCTAACACTGTTTTATTCCACTGATCAGTTCTACATATTTACACCACCTAACTTTTTCTTATGTGTACACCTTATGCTAGCATCAGTTTCATATTAATTTACATACATGAATTCGTTTACTGGGACAGGTTGTGCATCGACTTCGGAAAGGAAATTGTTCCAATTAAACGGATAATGGAAGAAGAAAAAAGAAAGAGGTCTTAGATAACCGAAGAAAATTAGTTTGAATTTCTTTTCTTTTCGGTTCCTTGCGGTTTCTGTTCCTTGCATTTTGGCCCAAAAAATCTGCTGCCCAGATAAACCAGAATCGACTGTATTTGTTCTATTGACAGTTCTTGTAAAAATTAAACTATTATTTATTTACGGGACATTATGATGGTGAACATTTTTTTTGTATAAGAAACCTCAACCTTAATTCGCTGATCCTCAATCAACCAATTAATAGTCTTACAACCTTGCAAAAATAATATTATGTGCTGACAACATTATTGGCCTTGAGCATTTAGTTTTTTAAAACTACCGGTAAACTTACTAACTACTTTATCCGCCTACCCGTATTTCGCGATCACACACGAAATCAAAGTTAATATCAGAACTCCATTATTGACAGCTAGCCTGGCTTAATTTTTGCAATCTACGCGCTATAAAATGATCATAGTACCTATGTATATAAAGTAGAATTCTGAAGGTATATAGACTGTAGTCTGTTCTCCCTCCGTTCATGTTACCCTCTGGTAATTATTCATCCCCGACCAAGGCAGGCTACTTTACTAAACGAGAAGAGATACATCAACCCATTCGGGGTAGATCAACCCAAACGGCTGCTGTAATTATAAAGTGGGAACGTACTCTACAAGGGGGTTGTGTTACATTGTTAGTTGGGCTCGGTTCAGTGGGGAAAATAATACTTTAATCTAGTCGGGTGAGTGCGAAATTTACACGAGTAAAAAATTGAAAAACCTTTCGAATTCCACGTTTACCAACGCACAAAGCTAAAGAAAAGTTTATTGAAAGTTCAAAGCATAAATTATTTTTTTTAATTTATGAGGTTCCCTCAGGGTTTATATTATATTTGGTGAAGCAGTGCCGAGAGTGTTTAATAGAGGAGAAAAGGGTCTTGACGAGGCCTATATTTTAAAAGGGCGCAAACTCTGGCAACTGGCTGGCTCAAACGATCCGATCTCCGGCAATGACAACCGTTGTCGGAGCATAGACAATGTTGCAACTTGCTATAGCTGCTTCAAATAATAATTGCATTTATGACGTTCTACACAACCATCCTGTTATTATTATTGTACTCATTGCAACCCGCTCACAAATCTGTAGGAATACCTACATGGTCAACATTTAAACAAATTTAATCATTCGCTGATATGTCCAAATTTAAAAATAATCAGATTGTAAATTACAAATAACACATGCAAACTAACACCACTTATTTATAGTGGTACGTCCTGAAAACTGAAACGACGCGACGTCATGAATCTTGAAATTTTGGGTTAAAATGTACATGTTGAAATGCGTGGGGTATATGAAAAGTGTTGTAATCAATTATGATTTTTGACACTTATTGGTAGAAAAATTCTCCCCTAATTTATACAGCTTATATATTCCCACCCCTCTAAGCACATTGAAAAAATATAACGACGTGGGAACAGCGGCATACAGGGAAATTCACATTGAAAAGAAAACAGTATTTTTTAATACAAGGGATTAACTGTTATTGGTCCGTACAAAAAGAAGGAAGAAGAATGTCTCCTTCTTCAGTTCCTTGGAAGCACATCTGTGCTGAACCAAGTGACTTCTGATGCCGTCGATTGGCTCTATCATTTCAGCACCCCATTTTGCCCTCAACATCTATCTTTGTATAATATAATTTGTTTAATATAATTAAAATATTTATTACATTATTTGACAATTCGGGCCTCACTGAATGCTTTTCCGTGCTGAGGTGCGCATTTAACAATTTAATAAAATTCAATAAATAGGTAATTTGAGATAATACATTAAAATAAATAAAAATAAAACAAAATAATATAGGCGCAAAGAAAAAAAAAATAAAAATTAAATAAATCGACAAAAGTTACGAGGAAGGTACCGTTGAATTTAATGATGTTTATATTGTAACGGTATTTTGTATTACATATGTTTGTTTTATTCGTATACGTTACAATTTTTTTGTAACTATTAACTATTTGTTCTTTAATACATCTTTTAATGTCATATCTTAAATGTTTTTTGTTTCTTTATTTTATTTTTTTTTTGTATTGAGTTTATGCCTGATATTCGTATGGTCTTTGTACAAAGCTTGTGTTTACCGTTGGAGTTTTTTTAATGTTTTTTTATACCTGGTTTATTAATTACAGTTTGTGTTTGTTGAAATTTGTTTTTTTTTAAATCAAAAATGTAGTTTTGTAGTTAATGCATCTACCACCAAACGGAGAAGAAGACTAAGACTCAAAATGAAAATGATTTAATGAAATAATCATCGTATTTCAAAATTTCCACATTATTACAAAGAAATTTATCAGTTTCACGTCGAATTAACTCTTCATTATTATAAATTCTCAGATGGGATGACAGGGAAAGAACTATATTATCTTGTAAACACCGGCTAACTAATTATAACAATTAAAAATGTGTAGAAAAGAACTTTTCATCTTTTCTTATTATAAAAATGTCAAAATTTTTTTCAAAGTCCTATAAACGGAATTGATGTCGCGAACTGAACATATTTGGACGGTCTTAAAAATTCGCTTCTAAAAATTGATTATTAATTAATTTTCATAACCCGCCCTAAAACTTTTAGCTTTAGCTTCAATTATCAAATTAATCCATCCAGATATTTTTGTAGTAGACGTACGAGTATATATCTTTTAGCTTTTATTTTAGTACCTAGATGACCTAAACCTTAAAAATGTAATTCGTATTTTAAGGAAAATTAAAATTTCACCTTAATTTTTATGTACCAGTTTCCTTTCAAAATTTTCACGAAGCGTCGCGTGCACATCGCTGGAGAATATAACATTTTTAAGTAGCACAATGTATCCAATATCAAAGAAAATTAGATGAAAAAACGAAAACAGGGTAGAATTTAATTTGTAGCACGTGGTAGCCAGTTTTTATGGTATTTTAGCCGTCGTGATGGACTGTTGGTGCTTTTGCGGAACGAAATGCATATTTTCCCAACAATAACAGGGGACGCTGATGAGTTCATCAGGACTGAAATATTCGGTTTCATTTACGACGTAGAGTTTCGTAATTTTGTTTTATGGCCTTTGTACCTGCGTCGGTTTTAATTTAATCCGTAACTCGATAAATAAAACCATAAAAGCTTTGAAAAACTCTTTATTTCACATTTACGAAATTTTGCGTTTTAGTCCATAGCTTAATAATTTTGGATGAGTTGTATAAAAATGTATTTGCTTGAAACTGCCGAGCATAAATACATTTTTTTTGTTAACACTGAAGACAATTTATTTATTTTTATATATTTATTTATCTATAAAAAAGTATATTTACATTGGTTTTTTTATGCCTGTCTCACTAAGATATACCTGTGTCGAGACAGATGTACAATATCAGCGATTCTCAAACGGTACCGGGTACCGCTTCGTTCATATTTAACTTTATCATACTTCGACTAAGTAAACTAACTAAATTAACAACATTACCTTAATTTTTTTAACGCATTATTGGCCGCTATCTTTATGTATGATTGATAAATATTTCCTTTGTTATTTAATGTGCGACGTCCATTGACTTTTCCAGGGTGATTTTTTTATTTATTGTTTTCAACTTAATATTTTTTTATTTATTGTTTATAACTTTCAATTTGTATCCACAGATCAATGAAAGAATTGGAATTTTATTTAAATGTATGAAACAGGCATGATGTCAAAACTTACATATATGAATGTTTAGTAATTAAGTAAATGACAAACAAGATAGAGAATACAAAGTACTCACAAAACAATTAATTTTTGGCAGTTGACACCTGCGCTAAGGACATACAGATTTGGTACTTTACTTTCTTCAAAATAAAGGGCTCTATCACATCATTAGCTCGATATGATTAATGGTAGAACTTTTAAGAAAAAGCTTGTTAGAAACGTGTTTAATAGGGTCATTAAAATTTCTACGTCAGGTTATTTGTGACCCGAGAATATTAATATATATATTTTTTTAAAGTACTATTTGTTAATCCTCCTCGTTGATTTTCTCGTTGAAACTTTACACTATCTTCAACATTTTAATACATACCTAATATTTATTCTAAATTGCTAAGTAGGTACGTATCTAACTTCATGTTTAAAGACTTCTCATTCCTTTGTGCATGCAGTTACAGTCTGTCAAATAAGAGTAGAAAACATAGGAGGGCGCCACTGTTGATCAAATGGCAATACTAAACACATAACTCATGGTGTTAAAGTAAAGCTGTGTAACCTACATTTTTTGTAAAAAATAAAAAACACATAAAAGTAGGAAAAATATTTTTTTATTGCAATTTTCATACCTACCGATCTCAAAATTAGAATAGGTATATTATACCTCTGCAATTTTTGTTAATACAATAAGGAATAACAATATTATTGAAATTGCTCACATTTATTTAATACTAGCTTAAGTACCCAGCGTTGCCCGGGTTAATGATCATGTCTCTAATTTTAGATTGAATACATTTAACTCATTCCAACCTAAAAGTAGTGTAACTACTCACCATTAGTGATTCTTCCTTTTTACCTACTGTTAAATTCAAATTTATATTATATTAAATGAAAGCAAATCACATTATAAAACACCATTTAATCAAATTTATAAGATACCTCACAAAAGTGCTCCTTTGAATTATTTTTTTTCTTTAAGAACAAAAATAAGGTTTTTTAAATGTGACTTACAGTGTTTTATACATTCAGTGTCATTGCGATTTGAAAGAATATTTGACAGTTAAATTGGTGTTGCCAGCCTACAAATTTGAAGTTCAATTTGTAATATTTTCTACTCTTAATTGACAGACTATAAGTGATTGAATTTTATTACGTCATAAACTTTCGAAGATGTAGTAATGACTGTACTGTTCGGAGACAACTCAGGCTAAGTCCCGCATTAGTATATCGTTTGTAAATATGGTACTAATAAGAATAAAAGGTTCTCGACCTACCGCGTAAAAATAAGCACAGAAAAATAATCTTGACATTTCTTGTTTATTTTCGTTCTTTCTTATTGTACTTTCCGAGACACAAATAATAAATAATGATAAAGATAAGAAAATACAAAAGATGTGATGATAAAATCCCACTGTATACTGTATTTTGCGAACAATCGCCAAAACTCGACTTGAAGATGTCATGGCGTCGTATTGAAGGGTATTCGAAGTGAAGTGGTCGGTTCCAGTTCTCAGAGATCTCTCGAGAAGTCTTGAGGAGCCGTGAGTGAGCTGAGTCCACAGTATTTACTGAATTCTAAACTGAACTGGACTCAGAATAAGGATGAACTATCGTTGCGCACTGGTGAACTTTACATTTAGCACGTTTAAATTTAGGGAATATGGAGTAGGTACTTTGCTAGCAGCCTTTCTAAAATATTAGTATACGTGCCCACCATTTTTTCTCAAAATATGAGAAAACCACCATTAATGAATTGTTCGTTTTACAAGAAATCGATGAAAATGTTGTTTGAACTTTAACTGCAGAATTTTCTCAATTGCGCAAGACATTCACGAGAAGCGTCGCGTCATTTTGATATTTCATTCGGCATCATCATCATGTTCTCGCATGGGCAAACCATCGAGCCTATTTGTGTTGGCTAAAGACGGACTGACAAAAAATATCATACACTCAATTGCTCTTCAAAATTCATATTGATTTTCTTTATTTCATTTTCCTACTTTATTTGGTGTTTTTTTTGTTTTTATCGGCGGTCATCGTCTACAACGCTCCATTCCTCTTTATGTCATAGATCCCATCGCCACACACTATTTAACAACTAAAATATTCTCTAGAAATAATTTATATGACAGAACAACGTTTGTCGGGTCAGCTAGTAAATAAATAAAGCTATAAATAAATCACGAAGAAATTCATAGTATTTATAAGTTGGCGATAAAGTAAGATGCTTTCATCAATGACATAACGATAGTAGGTGTGGTTGCCAAATCAAAATATAAATATGTATACCTATGGCTTTAGTTCATGTTTACGTCACCACCAACTTGCATGTGTAGCACGCTATATATGAAATCTAAATATTGAACTGGGCTTAGATTTACAGAAACTTATGGCGGAATGTGAAGTTCACAAATTTACCGCATGAAATTTGGAAAAAATGGCAACCAAAATGGATAATTTACCTAGGTTGATACTTTTGTGGTCGACCTGCGTCACATTTTTAACTACTTGGATACGTAAGCTTTTTTTCACGATTACACATCATTAGCGTATGACGTAAGAGGCGTATCTAACTTATTAAAGTGAAGGTTTTAATTTTGACGAATTTATCAATTTTGAAGCTGGAATATGTATTTAGAAAATTTTAAGTGTGTGTTAGAGGATAACTAACTAACTAACCATCACGCCGTTTCTCCGCAGGGGTAGGCAGAGAGGACGGACCGCCAAACAACTCGGTCTTGGCACACACTCCTTGCCTCGTTCACATCGTCTCATAAATGCTCTTCTATTATTCTGACTCTTGACATGGCCCGACTCAAGTATCTGATTCACTTGGTCGTGCCATGTCTTTCTCGGGCGTCCCTGACTTCTTCTACCATTCACGTTTGCGTCATATATTCTCCTTACACTTCTTTCCTCGTTCATTCGCTCTACATGCCCAAACCATCCAAGCGTTCCTTTTTCTTAATCTTACTCATTACGCTTACATCAGCCTTGCATAATTTGCGGATCTCCACGTTTCTTACACGATCGTGCATAGTTTTACCAAACATAAGTCTCAGGGATCTCTTTTCTACAGCATTCAGTCTACTTTCATCCTTCCTCTGCCGGTTCCATGCCTCACTGCCATACGTCAAGGTATGTACCAGTACTTAATTATGGACGGCTAGCTGCGCTTCTTTGGACAGTTTTTTGTTGGTGCCAACGGCGTTCAGTCCTCCATTGATACAGTTACCAGCATTCACCCTTCTTTCAATATCTCTATCAGCCTTCCCATATTTCGTAAACATACTTCCCAAATAAACAAACTCATCCACCTGCTCCAAGTATTCATCATTCACAAGAGTGTCGGAGAATAATATAGTATATTTTAGAAATTACCTATAAATAAAAAAAATATGTTTTTCTATAATTTACGCATAATAAGAGATGAAGAGAAAGGTACGTAAATTTTTTTTTTTTTTTTTTTTTTTTTTATTATTTATTGAAACATTTATTATAATTACAATTTTACAACTAAATATTTTTTTTACATGTTTTTTTTTACTACCCTTCCATTAAAAGCATTTGCTTGTGTATGGAAGGGGAGTGTACATAAATGCTATTAGTTATTAGTTAGGTATAAGTTAGTACTTAAATAATTAATTGTACGTAAATATATGTGAGCTGCAGTATTTATTTGATAATGGTGTGTTTTTTTTATTTTTTTTTAAAGAAAGAATGTTATGGAGAACTAAGATATTTGTAAGATTAATTGACAGTAGTTCTTTTCTTAAGAACATCTTTAAAATGTC
Source organism: Limnephilus rhombicus (assembly GCA_929108145.2). Taxonomy (NCBI): domain Eukaryota; kingdom Metazoa; phylum Arthropoda; class Insecta; order Trichoptera; family Limnephilidae; genus Limnephilus; species Limnephilus rhombicus. Next base: position 46,568,509 of record OV815273.1, on the reverse strand, counting down.
TCTTGACAGAGAGCAGCATTCGGGCCTTATCATTGATGCTTCTGATTTCCTCTGGTAAACGATTGAAAAAAGTTCTTCCCTGATAAGTATAATGATGCTGTGCAAAAGACGTATTTAGTTTTGGGCATAGAAAAACATGTTTAAGTCGAGTTCTCTTTTCATTTAAAAATGGATATTTATCTTTTTCTTTTATTATTTGAATTACTGAATTTTTAATATATAAATCTTTAAATGTGGGTACTTGAAATTCTTCAAACAGGCGTTCTGTTGGGTAGTCTAAGGATTTTTTTAATATAATTTTAATAATTGTTCTTTGTACAATTTCTATTGGAAGAAGGTTACATTTATACGCGGATCCCCAACTAATAATAGCATATTGTAGAGTGGATTGAACTAAGGCATAGTAGATTAAATATAGATTTTTTATCGACAGAAAATTTCTAATTCTTAAAAATATATATATTAATTTTCTGATTTTGTTTACTACTTGACATATTTGTTCCTTCCATTTCAGATTTTTATCGATAATTACGCCGAGATATTTAATTTTATTTGTTGTTTTTAATATTGTACAGTTTGATTTGCAATAATGTTGGTTGTGAATTTTAGTGTTATCGTGTATGACAATGTTAAAATTTTTGGGAGCGTCGTTTGGATGGATTGCAAATGGAATTACAAATGTCTTTTCACTGTTTAGTGATAGTAAATTAGTGTCGAAAAAATTCTTAAGCGTATTGATGTCTTCTGTGGCCTGTAATTCTACATTTTCCCAAGTATTTTCACTTATTATTAAAACTGTATCGTCGGCGTATGATGTAATTTGACCATGTAGATGTTGAAAAAAAATATCGTTTACATATATGGTGAAAAGGATTGGTCCAAGCACTGTACCTTGGGGGATTCCAAAGCTTGAAATCTCTTGATCACTATTAATACGATTGATTTTTACCACTTGAGGGCGGTTTTTTAAGTAGTTGGTGATCCATTTAATCGCGTTGCCTTTTATGCCAATATCATTTAATTTTTTTAATAGTATCTCATGGAATATGCTATCGAAAGCCTTTCTGAGGTCAATAAATATGCCCGCACATTTTTTACCTTTATCTAATGATTCGTAAATGTATGAAGTTACGTTAGCAATTGCATCATGTGTGCTGAGTGATTTAATAAAACCAAACTGGTTTTTGTGTAGTATTTTATTACTATCTAGGAAATTTACCAATTGTTTTTTTACTATTTTTTCAAAGATCTTTCCTATGTTAGAAATTAGACAAATTGGGCGATAATTCGTTACTTGGTGTGGATCACCAGATTTGTAAATAGGTGAGATTATTGTGTTTTTGTAGTTCATTGGAAATATTCCTTTCGTTAAACTCAAGTTTATTAAATGAGTGATGGGTTTTATTAAGTAAGATTTCATAGATTTTAACATGTGTGCCGTAATAGAATCAAAACCGGGAGACGAACCTCCTTTCATATTTTCTATTATTTTTAAGATTTCACATTCTGTTGTTATTTCAAATGTTGAAAGTATATTACGTTTATGTAAATTTTTATTTTTATGTTTTTCCGGGTTAGAAGGTTTATGAATATTTTTCGCAAGATTTTTTCCAACATTTGCAAAGAAGGAATTAAATATGTTTGCACATTGTTTAGGCTGTAAATTGGCATCTATAATTTTTTTATCATGTTCGATGTACTTAATATTTTGTGTTTTTTTTGTATTGTCTATGGCCAAATTCACAGTTTTCCACATTTCTTTATGGTTATTTTCTGAAGATAATATTTTATTTTTAAAAAACTCTTCCTTACTTTTTTTAATATAAGATGTTAATTTATTTTTATATTTTTTATAAAAAATATATGCTTTTTCATCATGGGGATTTTTTAAAGTTGTTTTATAAAGTTTTTCTTTGTTTCTGATAGATATTATAAGTCCTTTGGTAATCCAAGGTTTTAAACATCTTAATTTTGATTTTATGTGTATTATTATTTCAGTTGTCGAATTTTTAATGTGTTGTGACAGGATTTTTTCAAAGTTAGTCGAACATATTTCAGTATCATCACTCTTTAAAACATTGTTCCAATCTTCCTTTTTTAGTTTTTCAGAGAGAATAGTCATGTCTATTGTTGATTTTTTGGGTATTAAATTATGTTTTTTATGTTTAATATTATTATTATACAGAAGTAAGCATGAATGATGATCAGTTATGTTAGTTTTCCAAACAATTGATTTTAGTTTGTGAAGATCTTTAATGTTTACGTTTGTCCAAATGTGATCTAAACAAGATGGAGTATGTTCTTTTATTTCTCTAGTATTTTTATTTATTTATGATATCTACTTTGGTAGAAATATAATTGTACTCAGGTAAGTGATAAGACGGTGACTCAGCGTTCGTAAATGTTTCGGTTAACACTATGAAGTCCGGCTTTTTAATTAAATTATTTATTTTTAGAATTAGTTCATCTAAATTTTTCTGAATGCTACGAATGTTTATGTGCATAATAAATTTATTATTATTATGATAAAAAGCGGTGTACTCTTTATAGTAGAAAGCCATAGACGAGTGTCTGCGGCAAGTTTCGATAATGTGCCCCTACAATAACGTGACAATTTTCTTTTCTGAACTTTTCAAATACCTGTCAGTAATGGATTATATTATTATTATTATTATTTTTATATTAACTCCACACAGGAGGCCCAGAGGAAAATAACTTCCCTCGGGGCCTATGTCATCTTTGAACATGCTGTGTGGGGAGCCTTTTTGAGGAAAAGAAGGAGTGAACACGGGTCTTGAAGAGACCTATGTTGTAGGAGGGAGGAAACCCAGAGGCCGGCAAATCGTTCCACAGCCGAGCCGTTGAACTCAAGAACGAGTCATAGAAACCACCCGTTTTCATGTGACTAATGTCAACCATGTACAAATGTTGGGCGCGTGTTTGGCGTGTTTCCCGACTATGCACCGGTGCCGAGGGGATCAATGACGCTAGTTCCTCGGAGCATCTACCATTGTAATACCGGTAGAACAAGGACACCATTCCCACCTGACGCCTGTGCTCTAAAGATTGCAGTCCGTCTGTTAAGATGGGAGAATCTATCAAACGGACCGCCCATTTCTGCACAGAGTCAAGGGTTTTTTTTAGGTATTTTGGAGCTCCAGAACAGAGGTGGCTGCCAGCATATCAATGGAGGTCCTATTCGGATTATTAGTTTTATTGGTAGAATTTGTCTTATCTCTTACATATTTTCACTTTTCCTTTTTTCTGCATTATAAATCACACTACTTCGTGATATACAGTGTCTGTCTTACTATCAAATCCAGTTCAACATTTTTTTTACATTACCTCCACTCAGGAGGCCCTGAGAAATATAATTTCCCTCAGGGCCTATATCATCTTAGGGAATGCTGTGTGGAGGGTCTTTTTAAGGATAGAAAGTTCTGGGAAGGCAAAAAGTATGAGGGGTGGGTAGGAATCTGGGGGTCGGTTGTCGAAGAGTGGCGGACGTTAAAATCTATTCCTCCAACTGCGGTGCAAGGCGATGGGTCGAGAGAGTCCGGCTGGAAAGGTCAAAAGGCATCCTTCAACCAATCTCTCTCAATCCGCCACGCAGCAGGTGGGCCGACGCATCCGCCGCCAAGACCTGGACAAACCTCACCCCATTAACATAATCAGTTGCAACTAAAATTTAAAAATAAATCAAGTGTACAACGTAATCGCAGTTTACCTCGACCTTTTTAAAATTTGTACTAACAATATTTGAATATTTTTTTTGGGGCTTTCTTCTGCATTGATAATAGCACAAATATATTTTGTTCTAATCTCGTCCTTCCGCATATCAACCCTTTGGAATAACTTGGTTTCATCTGTCGCGGTAACATCGTGCGATAATGAGATCTACAGTAAGCTACTTTAGGGTGCATTACCGCATGACATTACCGCGACAGATAAAACCTTTTTATTCTAAAGGGTCGATATACAGCGAAGAACGATTAATTTTAACTACAGCAGATGTTAGTCCGATGTAGTAAAAAATCTCATTGATCAGATCAGAACGACCATTAGGTCATTCTCAACGGGAGCTAAAATAGAGATTCGAACTATCAATTTTACCGTCAAAGTTAAAATACTAAACTATAATAATGTGCTCATAAATCTTGGTCGAAGCCGACTTAAAGCTATGTTATCCTATGAAAACAAACTAACTAAATAAATAAAAAGAAACAGCGCGTGTTCAAGGACTCCAGCGACAAACATTGAACAAAATGTTTATGCAAACATGAAACATTGGGGCAGTTCCACAATATTTTTGTTTTCCGTTGCCGCTGGAAAACCAACAATGTTGTGGCCTCGACATAATATTTATGTTTCAAAAACTTTTGGTCGCTGAAGACCCGACGTTAATCAAGCGTTAAAAAATTAAACTTGTGCCAATCATGGAAATGTGTGGCCAGTGTTCATACTGTATACAAAGCTGTACAATCACTAGAAGCATCATTACATATGCCCTTGCTTATAATTGCATTGTAAGTATTACGCGGTTTGTCAGGTTGGAATCTGACAAGCCAAACATAGCAAAGCGCGCGTCATAGGTCCGATTAAATCAGCCTTTAATCGGGCTACGACCGGCATATCTATTCTAAAGCAGAACCGGCGCATAAGAATCTATTTGGTAAGATGGTTTAGGTTTCTCTATGACTGTTTCCTCGGCGGTTTGTCTATGGGTCGGCCATGAAAATTTGCGACTGCTGGGTTTGGGACGTGGTTCAGAGACTAACAAGAGGATTATTCTAGGGACGACTGTAGTGTGACACACCGGCGATTTGGGTCCAGACACTCTTGTGATTCGATTACCACTCAAAGAATTATACATATATCTAAGGCCATGTTTGTATGTAGAATATCAAATCAAATGTGTTATAAATTATTCATTTCTCGTAAATTACTTTAATACTAATATACCGATGGTATTGGTGAGTTTTCTGTATGCGTTATGTATGTTTTTTATTGCGTGAAAAAACAGATGTTTCATTCCGGACAGTTTTTTATGTTGGTCATTGCTAATTCTTCCTAAAATTTTGTTTTAATTAAAAATAAATCCTTTTGACGTTTTTGCAAAACCTTTATTATTTTATGTACGAGTACGAGTAGCAATTGTTTGTATACGATTAATAAAAACCACTTTTCGTAACGTTCTCGAAATATACCATCTGAAAGGGATTTAAATGATTTTCCAGAGTTGAAGGTACATCTTAAAAAAATATTTTATAATACTTCTTCAAACTTCGCAAAATTACTTTGTGGCACCATTAATTATATAATGAATAACAGATCACTTTGTAAAAACCACTATATTATAAACAATATCTACATGTTTCGATAACAATGTTATCTTCATCAGGATATGTTAATAAAAAGAAAAATAAATGGCAAACAAGTATAGACAAATTAGAATAAACTATAACATAGACAAAATATTAAAAAGTAGAGGTGATTAATTACTTACAAATCATAAAAATAGTTATACAAAATTAATTATAAAAATTATTTAAGGAAAAATAAAATTGCATTTAGTTAATAAAAAACTTTTAAGAACAAATAATTAGTCTAAATCAAAAAATCAATAATTATATTTAATTGTAAGTATTAATAAGAAAATAAATTTAAAAGATGGCTATTTTAAAAAAATGTTTGGTTATTTATAATATTTAATTTACTATTAATGCTTTTTCTAATTTCTAAAATTTCCAATAGTATGCCCGTAGTGTTAGTATGTAAAATTTTAAGACCTGTATGAATTAAATTAGTAATTATTATAATATAGTGGTTTATACAAAGTGATCTGTTATTCATTATATTTTATAATAATTCATTATTCATTATATTTTATAATAATTAATAAGCTATATTAATAATTTTTGCAGTCTTTAGTCCCTCTTATTCCGGGGACTCAGGAAATAGTTATTCTTATGATAAACACTGACAAAAACACAATCACGTCATATAAAATAATTTTGAGAAACAGGAAATAAAGCCAAGAATCTTGTAATAATATCTAATTACTTTGAAGGTTGCTAAGGCCTCTGATTATTCGGGAGAAAGGTCCGTTTTATTGCTATTGTCTCAGTAAAAAAAATCTGTATACCAAGTTAATGATATTGACCTTGTCTTTGTGATTATTATTGCTATCCTCCGCTTTTACTTAATTAGTTTTCCCAATTTAAAAGTCACTCAGCTTTCTCCAATGAAATTAAATCTTAACATTTGCTTGCCTTTAAAAGCGGAGTTTCTGGAATTAAATGAAGTAAAAATATAAGGATTTAATTTATTTTGATTCCCTACCCAGAAAAGGCAAAAAAATTATAATTGACGTTTTAAATCGATTTTTTTCAGTGTCTTAGTAAACCCTACTATTTTATTTTAAATAAGAAAAAATAAATGGGGGTGGCTTTTCGAAATCTATTGGAAACAATAATCTTTCACTTGGTTTGAAGATTAAGTGAGCAAAATTTCATCAATCTCGGAATGAAACTGTAGATTTCTATAAAAATAAAATCCGCGGCAACCACCGACCCACCACATACTCTTCTCTTTATAAATAGACAAGTGCAACTTCGAGGATATTATATTATTACAATAACTTTTTTTCTTTTCTAATACATCCGAGGGGAACTGACGACACTCATAGTTGTGATTTGCGCCTCATTCCAAACTATCATCGCCCTGATAAGAGACGATTATTCAAAATTGTTACTTGTTATATTGATTGAAATGTTTTAGCAATGTTTATTAAGATGAAGCCATAGTAAATAATGCAAAATCACACAAAATCATATGTTTTTGTTTTGAAAATTTGATCACTTAGATGTATTATAGATGCTTCAATTAAATACTGCGTGTAGAACATACCTTGGCCCTTAAAAATATCGGTCAGTTTTTTTATAGGTCTTTCAATAAGCCTATAAAAAAATAAAATATAAAGTCTATAAAAAAACACTTTTAAGTCCAAACTCTCCTATGTATAACCCCTTTTCGCATATAGTTTTATTGTTTAATGTAGCAAATTCAGTTTCTTTTATAATAATCGCAAAAAAAAAAGATTTTTACGCCCGAAGTTCACAAAATAAAATAAAATGTGCATTTTCGCGTTATTATTTTACAATACGGCCGGCAGTAGACGAATTTGGATTTTCAAAGTGAACTCTATGCCGTCCACCGAAGGGCTACATAACTAGACACGCCCGTTTTTTTATCAGTTCGACACCGAACGGAGCGGGAAACGGACGCTAGGCTCCACGTCGCTTTGTTACATGAAATCAATTTTAAAATTATGTTTTATTACAATAAACAATGCGTAAAAAATGAGTTAATGTTTTTTACAGGCCTTTACGAAATCAACCTTTAAAAAAAATTCTCAAATACCTTTTCCAACCTTTCCAAAAGCTTTTTCTCAAGTATTTTTAAACTCCTCCCATAAAAGGGCGTGATTACCGATTTTTTCCTCAACTAGTGGATCACCTTAACACATTATTTAATTTGATACTTCCCAACCGTATCTACTTATTCCAACATTCCCCAAATTGAAAATAGTCCAACTACATTTTGGCAGCTGGAACTATTTAGCGTACCTATCTGTAAAAAAATGCCTTCCTTGAATCCACATATTACTGCCAACTTCTAAATATGTCCTTTTTCCAGGTGACCGCCTGTCACTGCCGCGTGAACAAAACCTACCAACGTTGGATCACGCGACTCTGGCCAGGGCGCGGCGGGCCCCAGGGCGGCGCGGGCCCCCCGCACCACTGGCTGTCAGACAAGCAGGCCCCGCCCGCCCCTCATCCGCACGCCCACCAGCACCCGCATCACGCCCGCCCCGCGCTGCCACCCATCGACACACAGGACATGTACTACACGCTGGACTTCAGCGACAGCCAGAGCTCACCCCTCATCCAGTAGGGGTCGGCCCAACGAACAAGTGGACAAGAACGCTTCACTAAGTTTTAAATACATAAAAAAAAAACAATGAAAAGTGATGAACGTTAATCTTTTTTTTTACTTTCTAGAATAACTTATCGAGCGCTGATTATTTCAACCCCTTTTTCTCGCTTTTAGATGTAGGTAACAATTACATTGTGCATTGAGAATTTTGGAGTCTTCGCGGTGTTTTAAAATGTCTTCTTGTTTTAAAGGGTTATTAGAAAATTGAGTTGCTCCTTAGATACAATTCTTGGAAGGATAAATGAGACGAGTTAAAAATATAATGCTTTCATTTCATTTTCACTAATCTCCGTTCCGATTCGCACACATAAATGTTTAGATGAAATTTTCATATGTAATGTTTTTGGTTTCTAGCGGAAAATAATAAACGTTTAAAATTATGGCGGATTTGTTAAATAGCCAATCGTTGATAGATTTTTATTAGTTTAATTATTTAATACATATAAACTTGTGCAAAATTCTAGCTCCATGTTACTACTTCGTTTTAATCGCGCTTGCTTATCCCTGGTTTTCTATTTCTCTAACACTAAGCTTCTCCTTACGACAGTTTTCAGCCTAAAAGGCAAGTAATATGATAGTGTAGGTTTTAACGGATAGTTTGTTTTACTGAGATAAATAAACAGATTATTTGATGAAAAGAAATCATTTTACTTCAGTTAGTAATAAAAATATATTAATTAAAAATGTCAAAAAAAATTTAACTAAGTAAGGTAATGAAACTTTAAATTTTCTTGTTTTTTTTGGTAAAGTTTTACATTCTTAATATGCTTAAACTATTGAAATAACACTGCATTTCAACTGAGTTCCAATAAGATGCAAACAATTATTTCGGCGGAGATGCAAAATAATGATTATTTAAAATCATAATATTTAATCAAAATTCAGCATGGCGTGAACGGAAAACGGAAAAATGCTCGCGAGTATTTTAATTTTTACGGATTTGGAATAAAAATACATTATTTCTCACCTCCACCGCCTTTGATGGTCGTTTCTTACATTAATTAAGTTGGAACGAAGTGTTATCTCAATAATCAATGCAACAATAATTAAGTATTAAGAACGAGTCTGAACAGTAAAATTTTCCCTTTTTCATGTAATGTCTTAATTTTAAGATGCTGTGTAGAAGAATAAAACTTTTTTTAAAGATCTGCTTAACTTATGTGTGACGTTTTTTTTCTAATAGATATAACCAAATGTTATTGTTTTATAAAAGAGTTATGTATATATTGAATACCTACTGTAAATACTGAAATAATTGTCCTTTAAATGAGTGAAGCTTAGATCGTTAGTGGTAAATTAAAAATGTTTAGGAAAATAAATGCTAAATGTACAAATATAACCTCACACAGTGCACGTTAAATAATCAACTACTGCGAATTTCAATCCAACTGAATGAAATATAGAGATAGGTATAACAAATGAAATTGTGAATGGTAGCGAGCTACGAAAATTATATTTGCGAAATTGCTTGTAACAATATGTGATTGATTTTAATTAGCTTGTTTTTCTCTGATTTATCATTTGGTTAGAGGCAAGACGTGTTTATGTAGAAAAGTTTTGTCTATTTACCAGACGAGGTACTAACTTATTCCAGGGTTTTTGCTAATATAATTTGAATGAAATTTATAGATTTAAAAATAAAAAATATTTTCGAGGACCCTCTTGAATGTCATGGAAAAACTTCCGATGAACTATTTTACGGGTGTTTCTTCCATTTATCGAGAATATTGTAATTTCTTTTATGTGCCATATTGTGACTCGAATTATATGTAAAATAGTATTATAGTACGCAAGGTTGCTCAAATATCCAATGGAATGTCTTGCTTTCTACATGATTTCTATATAATATATCGTAAATGCAAAATTAAAGTGATTGTTGTAAATAAAGGCACTTAGTTAGGGAATTTATTTCAAAATATCGATTTGTTTTATGAACAAAAAAAATTCAAAATAAAATGTATTGCTTCAATATATTCCTATAGGGAAAATCATAAAGTTTATTTATTACGTACTGGTTTCTTATAAAAGTATTAACTTTTTGTAAAATAGTTATTTATGCGGAATTAAAGTGCAAATTTTTTTAACTTTGTCAACATTTCCAGGTCATTTTGGTTACTCCATCTAATGACATGTGATCAATTTTTTATATATTAGTATTTAAAACCATATTTCAAGTGTATTATACTAATATATGTCAATGTTACCTTTTATTATATTTTTATCCCTGTATGCTATCTGTAAAAAGTTTGGGTAGATATTAATTAAATAAACTGAAAGTCATAGGGTGTGCCAAAAGTAATATTTATTTATGTAAACGAAGAACAGCAGCTGTTACTATTATTTTTGTTGATAAAACAAAATATTCTTGCTGTTTTTTACTTGATTTTAATTTTAGATAAAAAAGGGTTAATTAATGCAAGAATAGAAGGTCAGCATATAATTAAAATATTATGTAAATCTGCTGCTTTTGAACAAGTTCTTTGTGCAGATTATCCAAAATGTTTAAATAAATACAATTGATGTATACCGAGTTTCATTTCTTTAAATTTTCAATCCTGTAGTATTGATTAAATTTTATTTTTATCAACCGTTTGGCTATAATTATAATTATCGATGATTATTTTAGATCATGACATTTACGATAACAATGATATCATTCGAAACAAAAAAGGATACCCTAGTACAGGGGTGTCAAACTGGTATTATTAAGGGCCATTTATAAGATTTAGCGTGTGTAAGCGGGCCAGACTCAAAATTAAAACCCATACTCAATTGTTGAAATCTTTATTTAGTTAGATATGCACTTAGGGATAATAAATTTTCATTCAAGTTAAAAAGGAGGGTAAAATGGTAAATTATCTTGAGCCGGACTCCTGACGTCTCTTGTTTTTGATAAGCTCATTGATGTTGGGTGTCATATTCGTGGTTGTTATTTAAAGAATCGATTGGAGATGTTCATCCGTAAGCCTTGAACGATGTTTGTTCTTATTCATTTTCAAAACAGAAAACATCTGCTCACATAAATAGGTACTACCGAACATACATACGTGCTGTATGCTTTCACATATTCGGATATATGTTAACAACATATTTAACGCCATTATCTTAGGTTAACATTTTGGCAAAGGATTAAACTACAAACTTCCTACCTTTAAATATTCCTTTTGAGAACATGAAAAGTTGCAGTCGGAACACGAAAAAGGTTTTTCTGAGACGGTTTGTGGACTTTTAAATGTTCCTTTTGAAAACATGAATAGTTGCAGTCAGAACATGAAAATGGTATTTCTCCACTAAGAGTAAACTTATGAGTTTTTAACCTTTCCTGGTCTGTAATGCGTAAATACTACACATTGCTTCTAATAACTTTTATATCTCTATAAATATAATAAATTCTGGGTTCAGATTTTAGGTATTCATCCGTTATACATTTACACACTGAATTAAAAAATAATATTTTAAATAATTAGCAAATTTAATTCAAAATCAGAGATATTTTGTTAAATATCGGGAATAAACCACAAATACAATCAACCGTGTGCCAGTGTGGACCGTGATACGCGAAGAGTGTGCGGGGGGAGATGACACGTTATGTGACGTCTCGCTCTACTTTGCTATACGGGAACACGAGAAACAGAGACCGCCGTGTTGTGTTTCGACCGTCGATACCTACGACCGCGTAGTAGCTAAACATACATAGCTGTATGTATGTATTGGGTAGCAGCCCAGCGGCCAGCGCCTCAGTTGTTCGCGGGCAATACTTTGAGATGGTCTCCTCGCCCGTTTTGTGAGCAACGGATGATGGTTTTTTCATGTTTTCAGCAATTAAATTACAATTGTTATCACTTGTAACACAAATTACGAAAAACAAAAGCGATTAGCTATGAATGGTCATATATTTCCGATATAAAATCGATGATTTTAACACGTGAATTGATTACACAGCACCGGAGCGCGCGTATTTTTTTAGCACAGTAAGGGAAAGGTTAAAGTCACCTTTCAGGCACATAAATAATTACAATCGGAACATACATAAGGTTTTTTCCACTGTGTGACGGCTTGCGGACTTGAAAGATGTGTGGCTTTGTCGGCTATCACTGTGACTAGGCGCATTGAGGAAATAGCCGAAGACATTGAGACAAAATTGTTGGAGAGGATTAATACATCACCGTGGTACGCACTCCAGCCCCCCTAGCATGGTCGATCGACATAGGTTTTATCGAAAATGTCGGTAACTTGAAATCGCTCCCGAGCACGACTGCAGGACGCTAACGAAAAAATAACAGTTTACATCAAATAAATTAGGAACCCTTAGTCGATGTGAACTGTTGTTTGTTCGTTAGCGGCCTGCAGTCGTGCTTGGGAGCGATGTCAAGTTATCGACATTTTCGATAAAACCTATATCGACCAACCATGCTAGGACCCCAGGTTGACGAATCTACAGATATCGACAATGCAATACTACTTATTTATGTGCGACATCTTTATCATGAAGATGTGTTATGTGCACTATATTTGCCAACCAATACCAAAAATGCAGAACTGTTCAAGTCACTGGTTGGTTATATATCAGGAAAACTAAAATGGTCGCGGGCCATATATTTAACACCCATGTCCTAATACCTGACTGATGCTTGGTCACGCATTGGTCAACTTCCTCTGCTTTTTCCGTCTTCCACTTTGACGACCTCCGTAGTACAGTGGGTAAGACTCTTGACTCACAATCCGGAGGTCGCGGGTTAGAACCCGGCATGCGCAAATAAATTTTATTTGATTAATTTGTGTTATTTCACAATTAATTCATTTAAAATAATATAAAGTATATTTGCGGCATGTTCCAGAGTGGAAGATACTCTCAGTATCGCCCTGGTGTAAGACCACCATTCAGAATTGAAACATTGCTTGAAAATGGCTTTAGCCATGTTTAGTGACCAGATCTGAATAGCCAGGTACTTCCTAACCTTCCTCTTCCCCACCTCCTTCCCCTCCCCACTACTTTCAGCTTCACAACATACCCCAATTGGGGTTGCCATTGTCTCACTGGCTCCAGACGGGAGCAGTAGAGATTCTTGTGCGGTATTCACTGTAAAAAAAAAAAAAAGTCACTATGAGTTTCTTCAAGTTGGAGTCCCAGTTTGGCGAGCAACGTGTTCAAAGTATCTTAAGATAATTTGTAGGTAGATAGTTGAAAGCCTATTGTGGATGCCTGGATTGCCTAGCTCTTCCAGAATGGACACATTCGTGCATCTGGCAATCTACGGAATCCTGAACATTTTTCTCCAGCACCACATTTCGAGGGCGTATAACCGTTTTCTTTTCCTGGCTCTAAGTGTCTATGTTTCCACACTGTACAGAAATATGGTAAAAATCAAATGCCTGGACGAGTCTCATCTTGATGGTCTTCGTTATGCCTCTGTCACCCCATATCTTTTGAATTTTACTCATGGCGTCTTTTATTATACAAAATTCTTCGTTTCGCAACCTAATTATAATAGTTTTAAATTTCATAAATAATCTATCCATCTATCTATCTATCTATCTTTCTATCTATCTATCTATCTATCTATCCATCTATCTTCTATTCATATGATCTATCTATCTATATAAATAAAAATGAATCGCCGAAATGTATGTACGCGCATAACTTCAGAACGACTGCACTAAATTGGATAATTATTTTTTTTTGTGTTCGTTATTATCAGGATAAGGTTTATATAAAATTATTGGTGAGCTCTGGAATTATGAAATTTATTTAAAAAAAGGTGGCACGCGAGCTGTTTGAAAACTGAATGTACCGGGACTGAATGTATGAAATGCGGGATAGGTGAGGCGGGAGGGGAAATCGGAAGAAGGGGTTCGCTGGACTGGGGAAGCGGGCGAGTGGAGTGTGGAGAGGGAAGGTGGAGGCGGCGGAGTGAGAATGCGAGAGGGGAAAGGGACGCGGGAGAGGAAGGGGAGGCGGAAGGAGAACGGGACGAATGGAAAGGACACGCAGGAAAAAACAATTTATTTATTAAATAGCATAGCAACGCATACCGCGAACTCACTATAATAATATAAATGGAGGGACCAATCAACGTGATTGTTTTAAACAGAAATAATTGGAGGACTGGGAAATGACATAGAGCTACTTTTTATCTCGGAAAAAACACTTCATTCCCATTGGAAAATTCTTTATACATTAATTTCCTCCTAATATCAAGCGAGCAAAGCCGCGGGTAAAAGCTAGTATTGAATAATTAGCAGTTAAGATATTTATATTAGCCTGCAATTACAGCACGACAAAAATAAGACCATCTCCTAAATATTTTTTTTCTTTGCCACCAGCGGCGTCCGCAATAGCTGAATGAGTAATTAGTCACGATTCCTTAACCCGTTAAGCCTCCGCAACTTCTAAAGGAATAGGAGGCAAAGGCAAAGCTAACAGTCAATGGTCGTCAAGTGAACTTCGCTCTAAGGCCTAAAGAGTGGAGTGCTTCCAGGTATTTCAGTACCATTCTGAAAACACTGAAACACGGGTGGTACAAAACGCATTCATACGGTAAAACGCCTATGTTATCCGAGATGCTGCTTGGAGGGTATTTTTGAAGAGAGGAAGAAATGAACATTGGTCTTAAAGAGAACCATGTTGTAGGAAGGAGGAAACACAGAGGCCGGCAAATTGTTCCACAGCCGAACTGTTAAACACAAGAACAAGTCAAAGAAGCGACCCGTTCTCATGTGACAAAAGTCAACCGTATACATATGTTGGGCATGCGTTTGGCGTGTTTCCCGACTATGCACCGATGCGGAAGGGATCAATGACGCTAGTTCCTCGGAGCATCTTCCATTGAAATACTTGTAAAACAAGGATAGCAATCCCACCCGACGACGCCTGTGCTCTAAAGATTGCAATCAGTCTGTTAAGAAGGGAGAATCTCATGGACCGCCCGTTTCTGCACGGAGTCGAGGACATTTGTCAGGTATTTTGGAGCTCCACACCAGAGGTGGATGCCAAATTCAACTGTGGGGCGCACTTGTGATTTGTACAGGGTTAGCAGTTGTGTACTATTAAAGTATTGACGGCCGGCATGGTCCAGGGGTAAGGCTCGTGACTGGCAATCCGAAGGTCGCGGGATCGAATCCCTGCGTAGGCAAATCAATTTTAAATAAATATAAATAAAATAATTTGTGTTATTTCACAACTGATTAATTAAAAATAATATAAAGTATATTTGCGGCACGTTCCAAAGTGGAAGATACTCTCAGTATCGCCTTGGTGTAAGACCGCCATTCAGAATTGAAAAGTTGCTTGAAATGGCTTTAGCTGTGTTTGGTGACCAGATCTGAATAGCCAGGTACTTCTCCACTTGCCTCTTCCCCATCTCCTTCCCCTCCCCACTACCTTCAGCCTCACAACATACCCCAATTGGGGATGCCGTAGTCTCACTGGCTCCAGACGGGAGCAGCTGAGACGCTTGTGAGGTATTCATGTAAAAAAACAATCTGCGGGCCCTGTATAGTACGCCCAGTTTTTGAGAGGCTAACTTTACTCTGGCTTCGATGGAGCCTCCATATTTGAGATGATCACTTAAAGTTACACCAAGCATATCAATCGAGGGCCTGTTCGGAAGATTGCTTACGTTGAAGCAGACTATATTTAGCAATATAAGCCATATATGTGAAAATTTTACCTTTAATGTAGACTAATGGGATGATTTGACATCAAATCTGCAAGATTGAAGATAGCCTCAATGAGCTGAAACCGGTAACGGTCAAAAATAAAATTAGTGAAAACGTTTTGAACTGTTTTAACATTAGTATAATGAAATTCCACCATGATTTGTTAGTATCAAAATTTTAAATAATGAGAAACCTGCCAATATGCGTGTGAGCACAAAACAAGAAGTTCTTTTTCAACGACTTCTTGCTTATTGAAACGAGACTCATTGGGAAGTTTTTTTTAAAATTGAGCACTTGAAATACGAGGCTTGTTCAGAAAGTAATAATAATAGTAATAATATATCTTTATTGAACACAAAATTATAAGATATATAACTACAAAAACAAAAAGTACATCATATGTACAGTTAAAGTACAGTTTAAAAGTTGCACAAGTACAAAAGTTAATAACAGTAAACAAAATACATATGTACAGTAGGTACTTAGGGAAAGAGATTCATAATTATAAATTAAGATTTCTCGTAACCTGCCTCACTAGGCTAGCCTGTGTTGAGGCAGTAATTTTACGTCAATTTATTATACTGTGAACATACCTACACTTATATTAGAATAAAATCACACAATGGAATGGTTGCATTAATAATAATAACTTTGGTACAATAATAACAGCATTGGTTCAATACTAATTTAGAATTTGGGTGAGTGCACCGGTAAATGCTTGATCATTATTTTTTATCCAAATGCTTTTGTTTTATTTTTAAAATTTTTTTTGTAAATCACATTTTTTTATACTAATTGGAAAAATGTTGTAAAGTCTAGTTGCAAGGTATCTGAAGCTTCGTTGACCAAAAGTAGTATGAGTTATGGGAATTTGTAGTAAATTATTGTTTCGAGTTCAGCGCGTATTTTAATCTTTTTTCATAGTATTTATGTATGTATATTTGTGTACAGATGAGTGAGGATTGTTTTTGCATATATCTGCCGAACTTCAAACACATTCATAATATTGAAGATTAAGTTCGAGTCTGTAATTAGAGGTAGTCTAAGAATTAATTTTATAATAGTATTCTGTGCCTTTATGATTGGGTCTAGTGCTGATTCAGCACTAGACCCAATTCATACCATACTCAATAATAGATTGACAGACTGCAAAATAAATCATTCTCAAGTATTGTAAGTCGAGAAAGTTTCGTATCGTTCCGAAAAAGTGCATGGTTTAAGTTTAAGTATACTGAATTGTTTTTTTTTAAAGTGTATTAAAAAAATACAGGATTTTGTTGATACACTTGTTGACTATTTTTCCAAATAATTGCCAACCCGTTCAATGCATGTGATGAGCCGTGGCACAAGTTTCTTTATGCCCTCCTCGAAGAATTCTCCCGCCAGCTCCTTACCCCACTTCAGGATCACTTTCTGCACCTGCTCGTCGGTTGAAAATTCATTTTCATCCATTCAAGCCTTAAGGAAGGTGAAAAGATGGTAATCTGAAGACGCCAAGTCAGGAGATTACGGGGAGTGGTCTCATGGTATCAAATGGACTCATTGGGATTGTTGTCAACTCAATTGTCTCATTGGGATCAAATGGACTCATTTGATCCCAATCAAGGCTGTGTGAGGACAAACGTTTTCGTGAAAAAAGCACACTTCTCTGGTCAGCATTCCCCTCTTTTTGTTTTGAATGCTCCTTTTGAATTTTTTCAGGTTACACAATATTGTTGTGCATTGATGGTCTCAACCTGAGGCCGAAATTCGACCAAAATTATGCCTTTTCGGTCCGAAAACACTAAGGCCATGATTTTTTTTACCCGAAAATGTGGTTTTCAATTTTTTTGACAAATGGGGAATTGGTGTGACGCCATTTTGACGACTGTTTTTTTTTCCAGGCATGTAATGAGTCACCCACTCTCATCTCCAGTCACAATACAGGTCAGAAATCCTAACATTTTTTTTCTTATAGGTGTTATTCCTTCCGTGAGTAAGAAGCGGACCACATCACTTGGCTGGATTTTTTACCGACATCTTTCATGCAACTGGATACTACAACGTGAGTTTACGTACCACATGTTCCTGCGATGCTCATTCTAGTCAGGAGACCCCCTCTACAACTCAGTTTTACCAACCCTCAAAAAACCAAAAAAAACCACCGCCCGTTATGGTCACAGTACACTTACTTTCTGTACATGCTAAGTTCAGAAAGTATTCAAGTTTGAAATTTGGAGTAAATAAAGAGAAATTATGCATCTACATTGATTTCAACGAAGATGGATGGATTTATTGAAGTGAACGAGGCAGGGAGTGTGTGCCAAGACCGAGTTGTTTGGCGGTCCGTCCTTTCTGCCTACCCCTACGGGGAAACTGCGTGACGGTTAGTTAGTTAGTTAGTTAAAAAATACTAAGGCGAGAGTAAGCCTCACGGCTTTGAAAGGCAGTTTATTGCCTTATTATGTGAAAAAATATTAACTATAATGAACTAGATGATAATTCAAATAAATACAAAAAAAAAAACAGATGCATATTCGAAAACACGGATGGAAAAAAAGTAAAGTGTGCTAGAAATACTGTAATATGTTAAAATAATATTTTTATCACTGGAGACGATATAAGCGACTTTGAATCGAAAATTTTAAACAAAAAATCATATAGGGGTACAGTCGCATCTAGGAAATGAACCCAGGACCTTAACCTTGCCGGGGCGCTGTTCTACCACTGAGCTAATGGGACCCTCCCTTCGGTCATATTCAACTGTGTCATACTTCGATTAGGAACTACCAACATTGTCTTCATTTTCTTAACGCGTATATTATTGGCTGCTGTCTTTATTATGTATGATTGCAAGATTATTCCCGAGCTAAAAACATCCTTTTGGATAAATAGATCCATTTTTATTTAAATGTACTACATCTTTTGACTATTATTTATTTTTATTTTTACTTAATGAGTAAAACCTAAAATTGTAATATTTAACCACTGAATTCAATATTAGAGACTCTCAATCGAAAATTTGTGGGGGAAAATCTGATGAGACCGTATCTTTTTCTGATTTTTTGGATTAATATTAGCTGTAATTAAATAAATCAATTAAATGATTTTTAAAAATCTAGTAAACGCCATAAACCATTTACTTTTACTGGCAAAATAAAATAACACAAATAATATCCATTCCACCCAAAAAAATTGGAATCCAATATCTTTGATTTCACCTAACCCATATTGAGATTCAGACCCATAAAGGAATCTGACAAAATGAAAAAATAATCAATGTTTTGAAGGGGAGTTCTGATTTTGGTTATGATAACAAATGCGTAAACACAATTTAAAACAAAAACAAAGAAAATATATGTAATAGGTATGCCACGTTACTCATAACATAATAAACACAATTAGGCTTAAGAATACCTTATTGTATATTTCCAAACAATTACAAAAGAACATTTATTATAACACCAAACTTATAAAACTGAGAACCCAAACGATCCACAAAAATACTCCCAAATATCAATTTCATCAAATCATATACACAGGGAGTAAATCTATAAATTAAAATATAGAAACAAAAGTAAATAAAAAATTATTAGACTAATATACTACGAATGAGTAATTATTACAAATACCGCGTCGATAATTTTTTTTTAAATGCTAAGTATGTTTAAAATTTGTTTGTTTCTTTAAAATATTCGCCAGAATACTTGAAAAAAAAAACAAAACCCTTCGTTGTATCATATTCTTGTCCAGGCTTTCACAATTTAAAGTGTGCGCAATACAGTATAATACAGAACCAACAAAAAATGACAACACTTTCGTTATAGCCTTCGAAAACATCATTTAAAATCAGGCATTGTAAGCATGGTGTTGTCGAAAATTGCAACAGCGTGACTAAAATTAGATTTTTCCATCTCAAAGGCGTTTTCAATGCTGAAAGCCTTCGTTAGACTCGGGCCTGGTCCGCATATTGATCGTCCATGTTCACTGTTTGTTACTCGGTAAAAGCAAATTGTCGCCTGTGACGAACACATAAAACGTAAACAACGCACGTGAATGCCGCATACCTTGTTCCGTATGCAACGAAAGGGCTGTTCATTAAAAAAATCTTCACAAC
Organism: Limnephilus rhombicus; assembly: GCA_929108145.2. NCBI lineage: Eukaryota > Metazoa > Arthropoda > Insecta > Trichoptera > Limnephilidae > Limnephilus > Limnephilus rhombicus. The sequence goes on along the minus strand of OV815273.1, from coordinate 46,548,756 downwards.
CTTTCTGATTGTCTGCTATTTTAGTCGTCAATAGCACCATTTTTTTTACTCTAATTCCACACAGGGGCCCTTAGGAAATAATGGCCAATATCATCTGTGTATATACCGTGTAAAAGTTCTTTTTGCGGAGAGGAAGGAGTGAACAAGGGTCTTAAAGAGGCATTCTTTCTGACAATGCACCGGTACCGAAGGGATCATCGTCGCCAGTTCCTCAGAGCCTTTCAATAAGTAAGTTATATAAAAGCCTTTCAATAGTAAGTTATATAAAAACATAATTAATTTAGATTACAAAAATGGATAACACAATAACAACAAACTTACCTAACTTATCATCCTTAAGAAATAATTTTAACATAATACATCAAAACATTAGAAGTATCAATAAAAACTTTGACGAACTACAAATATTGATAGAAAGTCTAAATTTAAACTGGGATATAATTATTCTTACTGAATGTTGGTTAACTGATAAGTACTATCCCCTACAAATCGATAAATATGTCCCTTACTCTACAATTATGAATAACACCAAAAATGATGGTGTCATCGTCTATATTAAAGAAGATATTGAAGCTGATGTCAGAGAGATCAGTATTAATAATGCGAACTGTCTAAGGATATCAATTGGCAATGATACAACAATACTCGCAATTTATAGATTTCCATCTACAAAAAATATTTCTAGGAGCCATTTCTAAACTCCTTATCCTTTGAACTGAATTTACTATAAAACACTAAAGATGTATTTATTACCGGTGGTATAAATATTGATATCCTTGAAAATGGCCACCCAAAAAAATATGATTACATGCAGACACTTACATACCATGGATATAAAAGCCTAATTGAGGAACCTAAACGTGTATTTAATGAAAGCAAAACTTGCATTGATCATATCTTTAGTAAAACTAATAAAAAAACTCAAGCCATTATTTATACTACCACACTGACAGATTACACAATAATTCTATCTATAACAAAAAAAAATCTTATGTAAACCATAATACGAAATCACTCCTAACAAAGTCTGAAACAAATTGGGAAAACGTCAAAAGGGAGTTAACAATGAATGACTGGACCGGCCTTCTGGAAAATGATGATACTGATACTGCTTGGAGTTATTTTATAGAAATTATATAGCACAGTATTCTATAGGTATTAGGAACAAAGAATTAGGCCTCCTCTCCAGCTTCTTATCTGACAGATCCCAATGCGTTAAACTCAATACCACAAAGAGCCAGAATTTGCCCATTAGTTACGGGGTCCCTCAAGGCAGTGTTATAGGTCCAACGCTCTTCCTAATATATATTAACGAGTTATGCAACCTAGATATCGATGCCACTATTGTCAGTTTCGCCGATGACACTGTCCTACTCTTCCAAGCAAAAGATTGGCTTACCGCATATTCCAAAGCGGAGGAAGGAATTCAACAGGTAAAATATTGGCTTGACTCGAACATATTAACTCTAAATGTACAGAAAACCAAATACTTACTGTCTAGTCTCACCAATATCCCAAAGTCAAACCCAGCCCCGCCATTAAAAATACACAAATGTAAAAATTCATCTCTAAACCGAAACTGTGACTGCCCATGCCTAGAGCAAGTAAACATTATCAAATATTTAGGAGTAACCTTCGATACACACCTGAATTGGAAGCAACATATACATAATACTACATACAAAATCCGAAAATCTATATACTTTTTCAAACAAACACGCAATTTCCTTCACCTAAAACTTTTAAAAACAGTATATTACTCATTGTGCCAATCTCACATCGAATACGGAATTCTAGCCTGGGGTAATGCATATTCCAATGCCCTTGATCCCATCATGAAAGCACAAAAACTAATCATAAAAATAATTCTTAAAATGCCGCTTACTACCAGCACTGATACTATCTTCAATTCCTTCAACGTTATGGACATAAAACAGCTCTACTCAAGATCCATATTACTTACACAAAAACAACAAAACACCATACAAAGCTACACAAACAATACACAATACCCGAGCCAAAAACAACGAACTTCTCCAAACTCCTTTTTTCAAAACCACCTTCGGGCAAAGACACTCTAAATACATAGCTTGCAAACTATACAATACACTACCAACTACGATCAGACAAAGTGACTCCTTTACAAAATTCAAACAAGATATTAAAAAATGGATTATAAGTATTGGACGCCACACTATCACAAATATCTGTAAAATAAATCACACATAGACATAAATAACTATTCACATACAACCTAACCCATATAAAACAAATGAAAATAATGGAATCCTGTCAAATTTAACCTATAAATAGACTAGGCAGAATTGATTTCATTACTCCATCTCCAACATTTATAAAATAACTCTCTTTAAAAGATTTATTACCCTTCCAATCACCCTTCTGTTTTAATTCTATTCATAATATGTATTTTACCTGAAATATCCTTGTAATTACTATATTCATTTATATACTTGTACGCCTGTCTCGACACAGGTATACCCTAGTGAGACAGGCATACAAATAAAACCATTGTAAACATATTTTATTATAGATAAATAAATAAAATAAAAATAAAAAAAATCAATTAACAAAACCACAGAAAAAAAGGTCTCTCATAAAAATACTCACATTAAACCATGGATTAGTCAGAATATAATAAACTCAATCAGAAAAAGAGATGAACTGCACAGAAAAGTAAAAATCAACCCTTATGATATTCATACTCTACGATTCTACAAAAGATATCGTAATACATGTAAAAATGTAATTCGTTACGCTAAAGAAACATTCTATAAAAACAAAATTGATGAATGCAATTATGATTCCCATAAACTCTGGCAGATCATAAATGAAATTACAAATACTAAATCCTCGCGTAACGACAAAACGATTAAAGAATTAAACATTGATGAGATTCCCACATCCTTTACAAAACACCCAGACAAACTTCTTGACTTTATAAACACTACTTTTGCAATATAGGCTCTAACCTTGCAAATAAAATTAAACAAAATTCTACTACTGTCGAAAAAACATTGAGGATTGATGTTGTAAACCATGAAAACAGCCTCAATATAGTCAAGATAACAAGTGATGAAATAAGAAATATTATAGCCTCCTTAAACACAAATACCTCATCGGGAAATGAACTCATATCAAGCAAATCAATTAAATACCTACATAATGAGTTAATCCAACCACTGATGTACCTTGTAAATCTATCATTATCAAAAGGTGGTTTTCCCGCTTGTCTTAAAATTGCTACGATCTTACCATTATATAAAAACGGTTCCAAAAATGATATATCAAATTATCGACCAATTAGCATTTTAACTCCTCTATCGAAAATATTAAAAAAAGTAATAAAAAAACAAGTGCTTACATTTTTCAATGTAAGCACTTGAAGATTGCACAAGAACCTACAAGGAGGCGGAACATGGCCTGGCTGTACTTCAAAACTGGCTAAAAGTAAACTTTCTCCAAAAACAAACAAGGACAACCGATGAATGAGCATACCCTCAAATTACATGAATGTCAAAATACTTTTTCACAATGTTGCTGCCCGTCTTTAACCCAAACAAAAAGTATTAAATATCTTGGGATTGAAATTGATGAAAAACTACAGTGGAATTCACACATTGATCTTACCTCAAAAAAGCTAACAAAACTCATCTACTTCTTCAAAAAATTACGAAACATCTTGTCAATGAAGGATTTAAAGAGAGTATATTATGCTTTATGCCACTCTCGACTGGAATATAGAGTAATAGGATGGGGCGCAGCAGCATCTAATCACATAAAACTACTCAAGGTAACTCAGAATTGCATCATAAAGACTATACTGAAGGTCCCCATAGGACGTCAACAACAGAAATTTTTAAACAGTTTGATGTTCCAAGCATACAGAAAATCTACGCCAAAAACTTTCTAGTACATCACCACAAAAATTATTCAGAGGCAGACATCTCACATGCTCATAAAACCAGAGCCAAACAAACAGACATACTTAATATACCAAAGTGTAACTCTTCATTTGGACAAAGAAGTTCAGAATTTTTAGCAGTAAAGTTATATAATAAACTCCCACTTAGTACCAAACAAATTAAAACAAAAAATAGCTACATTAAGGACATTAAATGTTGGCTGAAGGAACTATCGGAAAATAAACTTACTTGTATACTTAAAACAACGTCATAGAAGTTTCTGGAAAACCTTATCCAAACAATGAAGTTAAACCATAGAAGTCGCTGAAAACTTATCCAAAGCATAGTCCCCCTCAGCACAGGATCTCCTAGTGAGGAGGACTACGAATATATTTACTATTTTATATATGTTTCATATAAAAATGTAAAAAATAATAAATGTATAGTTACTAAATAAATAAAAAAATAAAAAATGTCCGGTAGAACAAGGATACTTACCTGACGCCTGTGCTCTAAAGATTGCAGTCCGCTTCTGCACAGAGTTGAGGGTTTTTTCAGGTATTTGTTACCATTGGTGTTAAAGCCCTTTTAATTGAATTTTAAAGCTTTTCCAACTCTTTTGATAAAAATATTAATTTAATGCAAAATGTTATAAAAATAATATTATTTAAAGAAATTAATTGTCGTCATCATCGGCCATTTCTATGAAATGTCACAAATATAACCTTAACCCTAGCACTGAGTTACCTACCCATATTCAGTACTTCCACCACAGTCTATAGGTACGTCAGGAATACAGTTATAAAAACAGAATAAAATTTCTATTTTTTTTATCAATGTTCACATCCAAACTTAAATACCGGTATTTTTTTTAAAGTTCGTATTCATAATTAAATTAATTCTCCAAGTTTAAAATTTATTAAGCCCGCCAAAACGAGCGGAATCCGAGTGGTAAGAGGCGGGGTGTGTGACGTCATTTGGGCTCTGGAAAACACGATTCTTGGGCATTTTGTATGGAGATTTTTTTAATTCTTCAAAAAGTAATTCCCGTATTTTTTTATCAATGTTAACCGTCTATCAGAATTGATGGTATTTAAAAAATAAATATCAAGATTTCATAGTTAAATTAATTTTTAAAGTTAGAATGTTTGTTTCTCCCGCCTAAACTTTTCTCACGATATTGCCAATGGTTGACAGTTGTTGTCAGGCGTTGTCAGGTTACCGTTAGCGATGCAATAAACAGCATATTATTGTAAAACACTGTACGAAGATGTATCTTTAGAAATCCATTTCATATAATAATGACAACAAACACATCTATTTGACAATAGATTGAACCTGTTTTAATAGATTCTATTGTCAAAGGGGCTTCTCCGGGAAAGCAGATGGTTTTCAGCAGTGCCTATAAATATGTGTAAACAAAATATGAAATAATAAAAAGCCATCACCTCAATATGTATTATAATGTTATGGCGAAACGTCAGATGTCAGATGAACAGAATTTTTGGGTTATTGGCATTGGCAATGTCATCGAAGTGGAAGTCGATGATGTTCTAGAAAATTTCAATGTTGATGTGTGTTTCAGGCTGATAATTATTGCTAATAATAATTGTTACCCTTTGTGCTATGCATAAAAATCTTGTCTAAACGTTAGTTTATAAATTTTAAAAAAAAAAAAAAAAATGTTCTAGACAATCTAGACTGAGGAGACTTGTTAAAAGTCAAAATAATAAAGGAGTATGTATGAATGTGAATTTAGCAAGGAGTGAACACACAGAAAAAAAGTTCAGAAGAATATAAAATATATAGCTAATGTTTGCGAAAAACATCGACTGTCATTGATTGTTTTAGCTAAGCTAATGAAATTAGAATAAAAGCATTGGAATTGTACCTACACACTATAATATTGTTTTGAAACCCAATCTTTGTTATATACAAAAATGAAAGTTTCTTTGTTTGTCCCACATGCGCTTTTACACCATTCATCCGATTGCGATGAAACTTTGGTGATTTTTTGTGCACACGCCCATAAATACACCCCACTATCATTGCGGTGTCTTCTAATAGGCCACTTCATTCAATCCTGCGTTCGACAGACATTCTGCGTCTGGTATACGAACTCAGGATCGAACACAAGTAATTTCAAGTGTTCTCCACTATTGTACCCTAGTACATTCCAAAAAAGAAAATACACGGTACCAAAGTACCTAAATGAACTGAAATAATGATCCACCATGATCCTAAATGATCCACTATCCTCGGAATTATCTGGAAGTAATAACTCCAGCGTATGACCGACCCCAAGTGTTAAAACGATGACTTCTTTTTAAAATTATTCTTTTCGAAGATTTTTTGATTGATTCGTTTCAGACTATGATTCTTAGAAAGAATCCAAAATTTAGTCGGTTCTGTGCCATGGAGCCGAAGTTATGACCGACCTCAAGTGATAAAACGACCGTTACCAAGTGCTGAACCCACCGACTCCAAATGTTAAAACGATGATTTTTATCTTCGTGTACAGTCCATGATTCTTAGTAAGAATCCAAAATCTCAATCGGTTCGGTGCCATAGGGCCGATGTTATGGCCGAGCACAAGTTTTGTTACATAGAGCCCGTAAAACGATGAATTTGTAAATATAAATTATTTTTATTGATTCGTGTAGAGAGATTCTTAGTAAGAATCCAAAATTTCAGTCGGTTCGGTGCCATATGGTCTAATTTATGACCGACGACAAGTGTTATTACAAAGCGCCGTAAAACGATGATTTAAAAAAAAAATTCTTTTAGAAGATTAATACGACCATAATTCTTCGTAAGAATTCAAAATTTCAGTCGGTTCGGTGTCATAGGGCCAAAGTTATGACCGAACACAAATGGTTGTAAAAGTAAAAAAAAATAGTTATTTTGGATTTTTTTTTATTGATTCGTATACAGACCATGATTCTTGGAAAGAATCCAATATTTCGGTAGGTTCGGTTACATAAGGCCTAAGTTATGACCGACCCCAAGTGTGACAAAGCGCCCGCAAAACGACGATTTTTTTAAATAATTCTTCTAGTGGAAGAATTTTTGATTGATTCGTGTAAGACCATGGTTCTTAGAAAGAATCCAAAATTTCAGTCGTTTCAGTGCCACAAGTTCTCACTCTCACTGCCTCAATGTTCTCAGGTGATCTAATGGGACGAGGGACTCCAGTTCTTCTTCTTGTCGCACTTGCAGTTTGTCTGAACGTAGTGACCCACATAACAATTAATTTTTGGTCCGGGACTAAATAAATGTGGCCAATGGGGCTAAATTAAAGCGATTCCGAAAGGCGCGCTGGGTTGCGATCACAGAACATCCGTTCGAAAAGTAGGCCTCAACGGCAAACGCACGCTCCTCACTGTTCCAACGCATGATGGCGACAAAACTTCGCAGTTCCTCCTCTCGAAAGATACCACTAGCGCTCCGCTTCGCCATCGACCGACTGAATGGCGCGCATTTTTAAAAAAGGAAGTTATGCTGCCGCACCCTATACTACCTGGTATGTACCTACCTCCTGCCAGAATGAATATTTGATTGAGTGACAAATCAAAAGGTTAACCATTAAATTCGACCGACTACCGAACAAAAGGTATCCAGTGATCCGACTGTTTGTGGATCTAATTAAAAACGTGATATAATTATCCTGGAAGAAAAATCTTTGGCAAAGGTTAAAAAGTTTGTACCTTTCGAAAGAGTATACAAAAGGCAAAAAATGAACAAATGTACCTAGATTGGCTATGAACGAGCACTAGCTTATGTATACCAAACATAGGAATATAAAGTTTTGTTGATTTTGTTTAAATTGGTTTAACCATTTTGGGGTGATTATGCATAATTTTTTTTTCGTTAACCCAAAAATATTCAAATACAAAAGATTACGCCCTAATTAGAGTAGTTTGCATACAAAAATAATTTGTTCATTTCGTTGATTTTTTTAAGGTGTGCGTTAGTATTGGTTAACAGTATAGTTTGAATACGGAAAGAATTCGTTCATTTAGTTTACGTTCGTTTGGTTTATCCGTTAATTATTCGTTAATTTAGTTTATTTGTTAATTGGTAAACAATATCGGCTACACCCGGAAGCGCAGACCCACATAGTAAAAACTGCAGATAGCACATCTACTTATATTTAAATATCTTTTGCGTTAACCCCACGGAGGGTCTTGAAGAGACCCATGTTGTAGGAAAGATGAAACACAGAAGTCGGCAAATCGTTACACAGCCTAGCCTAGCCGAGTCTAAGAAGCGACCCATTTTCTTGTAACAAATGTCAACAGTGGTCTGTTGGTCTCGCGTTTGGCGTGTTTCCCGAGTATGCACCGGTGCCGAAGGGTTCAACGACGCTTGTTCCTCGGAGCATCTTCCATTGAAATACCGGTAGAACATGGATAGCATTACCACCCAACGCCTGTGCTCTAAAGATTTCAATCCGTTTGCTAAGGTGAGAAAATATATCAAACGGACCGCCCGTTTCTGCACAGAATCGAGGGTTTTTTCAGATATTTTGAAGCTCCAAACCAGAGGTGGCTGCCAAATTCAACCGTGAGGCGCACTTGTGATTTGTACAGGGTTGGCAGTTGTATACTATTAACGTATCTGTGGGCCTTGTATAGTCGTTTTTGGGAGGTTAATTTAACTCTGGCTTCGATGGAGTCCCGGAATAAAGTACATTATCTTCGAGAAGTGATGGCAGTAACTTTAAGCAAAAAAAGATAACAAAACTTTTTTCGTACTTACTACGTTTTAAGGTACTTTTCGAATAAATACGTTTACAGGAAAAAATAATTGCACCGAAAACTAAGAAATTAAATATAAACTAACAAATATAAATTGGTAATGTAATAATGAGTGTTTAAACCGCAAAAATTTATATAGCCAGTTGCTTGAGTAAAAAGCCGTGATAAATTAATAGATAGGTAAGGCTGTTTGTTGTTTCTTGGTTGGCGAAATCTTGTTGTTTTCATTTGTGTACAACCTCCTGTGTGGCTTACTTAATTATCCTGTAGGAACTAACGAGGTTATTTTTAAAGATTTAATGAACCTGCGGTATCATCCCCCACAGCTTATATCCCGCCCCAACCCTCTCCCAACTGCTCCCCTACGCGTAGGTATTTTTCTCCGCTCCCCGAGACGCATTTCATTAAGTCTTGGGAAGTCTAGTCTTAATGGAAAGTGGAGATTTAATTACTGTTTCGTCTCTCCCGGGGGGCTTGTTATAGAAAGGATAGGGATGGAAGCCACACGAGGAATAAAGGGATGGTTAGTAGAGGGAGGAGGAAGTGAGGTGAAGGGGATGAGCCAACACGTGGCTTTCCCGAAAAGTAAAGGTAATTATTACTAACCGCGTACCTGATCTTGATTCACGCTCCATATTGTGTGAACGGAATTTTAATCGAATTTACCATTCCACATATTGTTAGGTTACTATCGAATTTGAATAACGTTAAATCTTACTATGTATCATTATACTTCCTATTTTATTTTATAATAAAAGCTTAAGATTGTATGGATGTATGGAGAATAGAATGAATGAAATGATGAATGGATGTATGGAAGTATGGATGTTCGCGCCTTTATTGTTACATGTTGCCTTTTGAAACTACCTATTTGGTGCCCTCTGCCTCAGTTGAATTTACCTCGCCACACAGGACAGAAGTCCTAAAACCGCACCGCCTTTACAGTTTTTAGTAATCAAACCGCAAAGTGAACTTTTAAATCTCGCAGCTATTCGCAAGTACCATCGCCACGCGTCATCCATTCTCGCTTATTATTTCGCGATCACACGTTCATTCCCAATAGCCATTCCCTTCCATCTCTCCCATCTCTCCCAAACTAACATACCTACCTTTCCAGTGAACACTGAACGAAGTGGGAAGCAGTCTGGGTAAGTGCGAAGAAAAATATAATAAAATAGGTAATTAAGAGCCGCAATTTTACAGTCCACAAAACGCAGCATTTGATCCCTCGATCTTGAGAGGGATCATTTGCTACCCGCCGCAACATTTGGTCCTTCGAGCCGGATAACATCGATGTATTTATTTTATTATATTTACGGAAGGATTCAATGAGCAATATTCGTTTGAAATCATTATTACAATACCTACCCGCAATTTGAGATTGTCAGTGTCATATTGTCATACCTACCTGCCATTTGAACTTATAGTTTCTACCCGCTATCCAAAATTATCACAAATAGCTACATAGATACCAACGTACGTATTTACTTATGAACATCGCGTATTTATGAGTCATTAAGATATTTACAATATAATTAATTATTTCGTAAATAACTTGTCTACTGTGTTCTATCATCGTTCAGCATACTTTGGTCCGAAGGCAAAAACCGCCCAGTGCACTTGTGACTGTTGCACATTATTTTATAAATAATTAAAACTTTTTAGTTTTACAAATACTTATAAAAATGGAGGACCAATTGAAAAGACAATTAGTTTTACTAAAAGGTAAAAGCGAAATTATTCTAAAAAGGGTTAAAAATATAGCTGTGCTTGCAAAAAACTTGCCAGCCAGTTTTGAAGCATCGCGTTCATTTGAATTTTTTATGTCAGAATCTGAGAGTATAACGGAAATTAAAAATACATTTGAATTAATTATTGATCAAATTAACGAAAATACGGTTACGTTAAACCCAAATTCTGAACCAGATTATTCGAGTTGGGAACAATTTGAAGAATTATACACACGTATTCTACGCACAAGAAACAATTTAAAAACAAATTTAGCTACAGAGCCGAAAGCGTCTACAAGTGCATGTGCTGCTAATAATAATAATTCTATTAAGCTACCTTGTATCGAACTACCTACCTTTGACGGTCGCGCCGAAAATTGGAATCTGTTCTATGAGATGTTTAAAACAAATGTTCATTTAAATCAACAATTATCTGATTCCCAACGTGTTCAATATTTGATTGGAAAATTAACTGGAACCGCGAAAAATGTTACGTCAGGTTTAGTGCCAACTGGAGACACGTACAAAATAATCTGGGATACGCTAGTTAATAAATATCAAGATAAGCGATCACTTGCCACGCACTACCTGAATAATATATTTCATTCCAAAACCGTAACACACAACGCAAATAGTTTGACAGCTTTTATAGAAAAATATTCAGCATCCATCGCCGCGCTAAAACAATTAGGAATAGAGGATCTTTCGGATTTTATATTACTGCAATTCGCTTTACAAAAATTAGAGTCGCAAACTGCTCAAGCATTTGAGCTCTCAGTTCGAGAAATTGAAATTCCCACCTGCAAGCAATTGGTATCGTTTGTACAAGATCAGGTCAAAATTCTGCAACGAACATCAACAACTCGTGGACCTAACACCGCTAATATAAATACAACCAGTTCCGGTGGAACTGCACGCACAACTCAACCCCGCACAAATCATACTTACATAAGTACGCAATCGAAATGCTTTTATTGTCAAAATGAGAGCCATACGCAACTGTACACTTGTACACAATTTTTGAAATTATCACCAAAGGAAAGGTTTTCCTTCGTAAAGGAAAAATCTTTGTGTTTTAATTGTTTAAGCCCGCAACACACGTCTACAAGATGTAAATCAAAAGGCACTTGTCATAAGTGCCATGGCAAGCACCATACGCTCCTTCATTTTGAGAAATCCAGTCACGCGAACACCAACACATACAATGTAGAAACTCAACCTAACGAGTCAGAACCCTCGGTATGTACCATGTCAGAAACCACTCGACAAGGTGCAACTACTGAAGTACTTGCTACAGCCAAGGTTCACACTGTTGATCGAAACGGTGAAGAGAATACCGTTCGCTGTCTTTTAGACCCAGGCTCACAAAAGCATTACATAACATCACATTGTTGTGAACAATTAGGCCTGGCGGTTAGACCAGGAACGCGCCTCGCAGTCCAGGGCTTAGGTGGCAAAACGCAATCAATAAAAGGAAGTGTCACATTGACAATTCAATCTAGGATTGATCCCTATTTCAAATACTCCATAACCGCTCTAGTTTTAGATAAAATTACCGCTAATTTACCTACTTGCAAAGTGGACTTGACATCATATAAGTTCATAAATATTCCGCTGGCAGACGACACCTGGGCAATGCCTGGTCCAATTGATTTGCTAATTGGCGTTAGTCTGTTCTCTCAACTGTTGTTACCAAATAAGGTAATCACCCCCGGTTTTCCAGTCGCAATTCAAACCACATTAGGCTATGTTTTCATGGGTGACGCTCCAGTAAATTCTCAATCAAACACCACTTTAACTTTCTGCGCTACGCACGAAATTGAGAATTTAATTCAAAAATTCTGGGAAATCGAAGATATCGGTTCGGAACCGGTTCACAGCCTTGAAGTAAAGGAAACTGAGAACATTTTTAAAAGCACCACAACTCGCCTTGAGGACGGTTCTTATGAAGTGGCTTTGCCATTCAAAGGCAACCCGTGTGACTTAGGTGATTCATTGCAAGCTGCGCAAAATCGGTTTTATGCACTAGAGAGAAAATTTAAGCATCTGCCAGAATTAAAACCGCTCTATGATGAAGTGATCAGAGAACATATTCACAAAGGTTATCTATCCCAGGTAGAAGCTTTACCGTCAGAAAACGCGTACTACATTCCGCATCACGCAGTTAGGCGTGAGGATAAAATGACCACGAAAGTGAGAGTGGTTTTTGACGCAAGCGCAAAAACAAAAAAATGATTTATCTTTAAATGACATTTTACACACGGGACCAAGCCTACAAAATGATTTATTTTGCATTCTTCTGAATTTACGCCTTTTTCCTATCGCAATTTCCGCCGACGTTCGTCAAATGTATTTATGTATAAATGTTCGCAAAGAAGATCGTCGTTATCAACGAATTTTATATAGATTCGATCCGCAAAAGCCGCTTCAGGCTTATCAATACAATCGCGTGGCATTTGGCCTTAAGTGCAGCCCGTTCTTAGCCCTTCGAGCAATCAAACAGTTAACGTTAGATGAAGGCGCTCGCTTCCCTATGGCTAGGGATATTATCAATCGTGACTTTTATGTAGACGACATCGCTAGCTCTGCTTTAAATGAGCAAGAAGCTATCCGCGCGGCTGGAGAGTTGATTGAGCTCTTCCAGTCAGGAGGATTCCAACTCACTAAGTGGGCATCCAATTCCAGCAAAGTATTAGAAAACATTCCATTGGAACTTCGCTTGTCGCAAAGTGTAACTTTCGATAGTGATGCATCGCTAAAAATCCTTGGCCTACGCTGGCATCCTTCGGATGACATTTTCGCATTTGAAGTCACTCCAGACAATCGAACTTGTACCAAACGCAATATTTTATCATCTGTCGCTAGACTCTTTGACGTGATGGGTCTGGTGGCGCCTATAATTGTACAAGCCAAGCTTCTGATAAAGGAGCTGTGGATTTTAAAAATCGATTGGGACGAAACCCCACCCACGAGTATATCACGCCAGTGGCAGCAGTTCAACGCAGAATTGCCGTCAATATCGTCAATTCGGATTCCACGTCATGTAGGAGTCGCTGAAGGATGCACGTTAAAACTCCTTGGGTTTGCGAATGCGAGCGAAAAGGCATACGGAGCAGTGATATACGCTCAGGTGACCACTCCTGATAACCGAATTGAGGTTCAATTAGTTTGCGCCAAATCAAGGGTAGCACCGTTAAAGGTCGTGTCCTTAGCACGCTTAGAATTATGCGCAGCATTATTGTTATCGCAACTGTTGAAAAGGGTAATTGATAATTACTCCGCGAGTTTTATTGTTCATTCAATATTTGCCTTTTCTGATTCGACTGTAACTTTAAGTTGGATTCATTCATCACCTCACCGCTGGCAAACCTTTGTTGCCAATCGTGTAGCAAAAATACACGAAAATTTGCATAGTAGTCATTTTTATCATGTCGCAGGTGCTGAGAACCCTAGCGACTGTCTGTCGAGAGGTATGCTATCATCACAATTGATGGCAAATGATATTTGGTGGAATAGTCCAAAATGGCTTTGCCAGCCGTATTCCGAGTGGCCTATTGCGCCATTTAAGCACGCAAATTCGGAACAGTTACCGAAATTGAAAACCAATCAGTATGAACCGCCAATTACTTTTGGCATGTGTTCTCGCGTAGCTGATCCACCAGAAATCAAAACTCGCAACCTTGAAGCGCTTGTATCATCTCAAATTGTACCTAATTCAATTATTAGCAAATATTCTTCGTTTAATAAATTGCAACGCGTAGTCGCATGGATAATGCGTTTCGTTAATAATTGTCGTAAACTTCCTGGTACGGATAATACAAACTCAACTTATCTTAGCTCTAGTGAGTTAAATGACTCGCTTTTGAAAATCATACGCATCGAACAGGAAACATATTTTTCGGTCGATATACGTAACATGCGAAATAACGTTCCATGTTCAACGTACATTCTAAACTTCAAACCGTTTCTTGATAGCCGCGGTATTATCAGGGTGCGCGGTCGACTCAAATACTCAGATCTGTCATACCAAAACAAATTTCCCATCTTATTTCCGAAAATCTGTCATTTGGCTTATTTAATTATAGGCTATTATCACAAACTATATTTTCATGTAGGCCCGCGAAGTCTTCAATTCACTATCCAGCGGAAGTTTTGGATAATGGCGGCACGAAATAAGATTCGTTCACAACTTTCGAAATGCATTGTTTACCATAAGATAACATCTTCAGCATCACCACCTCCGTTAGTTGCTGATTTACCACATGTATGTCTAAACTGATATACAGGGGTATATCTAAAATAGAAATACTTATTCTATTTCAATTTTTTTTTTGTTTTGCTTGGCGACCATTGGGGTCTTTGCCTTCCATTGTTGTTATTTTATTTCTTTATATTTTTGGATGCTTATGCTCAATTTGTTTTATTTTCAAACGGCAATTGTTCATTGAATCCTATCGCATCGCGTTTCTTTTTTTTTGTATTTGTCTTTTTCTTTTGACCACTTGGTCAAGGCGGGGGGGCATGTTCGCGCCTTTATTGTTACATGTTGCCTTTTGAAACTACCTATTTGGTGCCCTCTGCCTCAGTTGAAATTACCTCGCCGCACAGGACAGAAGTCCTAAAACCGCACCGCCTTTACAGTTTTTAGTAATCAAACCGCAAAGTGAACTTTTAAATCTCGCAGCTATTCGCAAGTACCATCGCCACGCGTCATCCATTCTCGCTTATTATTTCGCGATCACACGTTCATTCCCAATCGCCATTCCCTTCCATCTCTCCCATCTCTCCCAAACTAACATACCTACCTTTCCAGTGAACACTGAACGAAGTGGGAAGCAGTCTGGGTAAGTGCGAAGAAAAATATAATAAAATAGGTAATTAAGAGCCGCAATTTTACAGTCCACAAAACGCAGCATTTGATCCCTCGATCTTGAGAGGGATCATTTGCTACCCGCCGCAACAATGGATGTATGGATATATGAATGTATGGATGTCTGGATGTATGGATGTATGGATGTATGGATGTATGATGTATGGGTGTATGGATGTATGGATGCATGGATTTATGGATGTATGGATGTATGGATGTACGGATGTATGGATGTATGGATGTATGGATGTATGGATGTATGGATGTATGGATGTATGATGTATGGGTGTATGGATGTATGGATGCATGGATTTATGGATGTATGGATGTATGGATGTACGGATGTATGGATGTATGGATGTATGGATGTTTGGATGTATGGATGTATGGATGTATGGATGTATGGATGTATGGATGTATGGATGTATGGATGTATGGATGTATGGATGTATGGATGTATGGATGTATGGATGTATGGTTGTATGGATGTATGGATGTACGGATGTATGGATGTATGAATGTATGGATGTATGGATATATGGATGTATGGATGTACGGATGTATGGATTTATGGTTGTACGGATGTACGGATGTATGGATGCATGGATGTATGGATGTGTGGATGTGTGGATGTGTGGATGTATGGATGTATGGATGTATAGATGTATGGATGTATGGATGTATGGATGTACGGACGTATGGATGTATGGATGTTTGGATGTATGGATGTATGGATGTATGGATGTATGGATGTATGGATTGTAACAGTAATCATCAGTATGGACCTTCTGATTATTCTATTTAATGGTAGAGTGAGAGATTCTCTTCAGGATTGTTGGAATAAACGAATACAGGTTCCAACTTGTGAGGTTTCATTGGTTTAAGCAATAAAAGAGTTCATTTCCAAAACAACTAAATCCCAGTATATTTTTATAAAGAACATAACAATGTTGCCCTTTTGAGGGGCCGGGTATCACATCCCCAAAAACATAACAGATTCTGACAATTTAACAGGAACATAATTAAACAGAAAGAAATGTCGTACCTGCGGACCATGGATCTTTATCTAAATACTTCTACAATGACGCGAACTCTTAATTTACTTGAAGATAGCGCGTTGATGAACCGCGGGCCATATTCTCACGCAATCTCCAGGATGGGAACCAGGAAAGACTCCCCAGGAAGGCCAGAGTTTGAGGACTCCCCGCCAGGGAGTAGGGTCCAAGATCAGCACCAGTGCTCTGGTTGAGCCCCTCGGATAACCACGATTTCCGTCAGCACGCCTCATCAGGAAATGAACGCCAAGTAACCATCCGTCAGAAATATGAGCAGCAGTGACCGTACCAGGTCATAAGAACTCTACCTCGCGACGCTCTTCAATATGCCGGTCGCGATTATATAGGTAATTTACAACATCGTTATGCCGCGGACAAATATCGGTCACAATGGCGGCGACCAAACACATTAGAAAACAGCGTTCCGATCACATCAGAAAGGAGCGTTCGCAAAAAGTGCATCGATGTGCATCGCGATTAAAATCGTTTTAAACAAACAATTTGGTAACAAAGGGATTATCCCATTTTTAAATCCAAAACTATCACTAAAGTGACTAGTCGAATTTGCCCCGGCTTCCTGTACGATGCGAATCCAAAAAGTACCGCCGGAAGTTTAACAATAATGTTGCCAATCGAAAAAATCCAAAATACGGCGATTCAACAATTAAAGTAAGCGGCCAGGTGAAGGTTTACTAAGTCAGGCTAATAATTATTATGAAGTAATAATTATTATCGTGACAGGATGTATGGATGTATGGATGTATGGATGTATGGATGTATGGATGTATGGATGTATGGATGTATGGATGTATGGATGTATGGATGTATGGATGTATGGATGTATGGATGTATGGATGTATGGATGTATGGATGTATGGATGTATGGATGTATGGATGTATGGATGTATGGATGTATGGATGTATGGATGTATGGATGTATGGATGTATGGATGTATGGATGTATGGATGTATGGATGTATGGATGTATGGATGTATGGATGTATGGATGTATGGATGTATGGATGTATGGATGTATGGATGTATGATGTATGGATGTATGGATGTATGGATAAATGGTTTTATGGATGTATGGATGTACGGATGAATGTATGTTTGTTACTTTTTCACTGAAAAATTGTATTTTTTTATATTACTTCTATAAAACAAACAAAATTTATCAAAAATCACAAAACATGTTAACTACTTCTTGGAACTTCTCGTTCGGCTGATTTCGGGTGAGTTCGTAGCTCGTATGTCACCCGCCGTCATCAGCAAAGTACTCAATTAATGACGTCCTTCTTTTAAGTGTCGATTATTGACAAATGTTTGTTCGAAGAAGTAGTTAACATGTTCGTTAATTTTGATTTGTTTCATAGAAGTAATATCAAAAAAAAGTAATATTTTTTCAAATAATTCAATTTTTATTTTATTTTATTTAACACGTATAAAAAGAATTTTGTTATTGTAAACGCAATAAAAAAAAACTCAATTAATGAGGTCTTTCCTTTATAATGTAAGTGTTGATTATTGACAATTTTTTTTCCAAGAAGTTATTTGTTATTTTTATAAATTTTGTTTGTTTTATAGAAGTAATATAAAAAAAAGTATTATTTTTTCACATACTTCAATTATCGTTTTTTTTTTAAATTTATTTAATTTATCACATGTTTACTGTCTGAATAAGTGTAAAAAATAAGCCAAATCAAACCAAAAGTAAACAATCGATTTTTAACATATCTAAAAAAGTTTCGGTTTCGGTTTCGGCCGAAATACTCTGGTTTTACCATGTGAATGAAACTTTAGAATACTGTTGGCTCAAGCGATTCTGACCTTGTTCTTGATACAGTTTCTTTATTTATAAGGATCAAAATCGCATCCAATTTATTATTTTTTAATATTTGACGGATCACCGTTGCACGAGCGGCCGGGAACCGGTTTAAAATGTTTGGCGTTCCTCGTATAAAAACATTTTTAATAAATAAAAATCGGTGACAGAAAGTAGACTCTAGTTTTCTAATTTCGTAGTACCCGTGATACATTTTAAAAAATACTAAATAAATTAAAAAGTAAATTCCAAAACGTGATTGTAATGCAAAATGGTATCACACTAATAATACATACATTGTCCCGATAAACAGTTGGTAATAGAGTAAAACTGAAAAGAAAGTGTAATAATTATTGGGATATTCAACTTATGAATAATATCAAATAAAATTTAAAAAAAACGGTTGACACAAACACTCGACACAGGCATATCGTGAGACAGGCATAAAACAAACCCAATCTACATATACTATTTTATAGATAAATAAATAATAAAGAATAAAAAATCTCAGTGATATTAATCCCCTGATGAATTACCACATTTACTCAATCTGTACTAGAAAAATTTCCTTGTTTCGGAAAATTAGACGAGCCTTTTTATAACTTTTGAAGGTTATTCTCTAAAACAACTCTCTCATTATAACTTTGAAGGTTATTCCCATCAATGCAATTTTTAATTGTTCTTATAAAAAATTGAATATTCATTTATACTTTTATAAAAAGGTCAATGTATGTTTCATATAAATAAAACCGAATATTTTTTTTATTCCAGCAGGACTGGGAGGGTGGTGCAATCCCAGTCTGCCATATTACATAAGCAACTATAAAAGAAAGAAAAAATGTTTACATATTAGGTAGGTACCTAATAAAAACATAAAATGAAAACAAAACAAATTTATTTATCCGAGACGCTATCTAGGTTACAAACCAGTTCTTAGAACGATTGTTTCCAATGAAAAAGGTAGTTGCCTATGATATGGAAAAATTAGTCGAAAATAATATTTAATTCTAAAATTTGAAAATAAGAGATTGACAATTTTGACAGTTTCTTAGAAGGCGGCAATGGCTGAATTGGTAAAAGTACGTCCCGGTTAAACGAGAGGTTCTGAGTTCGAGTCCCAGTCGCGACCATTATTTTTTCTATTTTTTTCTTCTCTTTCATATTTTCGTTTAGATTATTAGTGTTATCTTCTTCTTCACTGACGTATTAATTATATGCTCGATATATCACATTCAACTTAATCTATTGAAAACATTGATTTGAAACAATCTCCCTTCTCCATAAATTTAATATGCGTTTCATTAAGAACACAACATTCTTTTGCAACACATACACAACCAACTATCAATCACACTCACTTACCAATAGGATGCATGATTTAGGCAACAAGTTTGGTGGTATTGTAGATATATTCGCTGATTCCCTTTACATTCTAAAATGCAATTTAAACCAACACTTTGTGGAATCCTACAAATTATTGTAACGTGGGTATAATATATTTAACGATTTGATGTGTTATTGTAATGTTTTATATTATATTTTGTTCTATGGTATTGTTAAATATTACATTGTTTGAAATATTTCACAGTTTTAAGCAAGAATATACAAGTGGTTTTTTCTTTAAAACTACTTGTATATTCTTAAAAGTTTTTTCACTTTTATAACGTTTGATATAAATTCTATGTATGTGTAATCCTCGATATCTTAAATATTATTTTATAATCTATGTAAAAGCCCCTACGGGCGTATAAGAACAATAAATAAATAAATAAATAAATAAATAAAACAATCTTTTTTTAAGGCTCTAGATATATCTACCACTCTTTAGCCACACCACCGATGTAAAGCAGAAATGAGTATTTATGTAAATCAAATCTATTAGAAAAGAAGAACAAATTATAGTGGAATGGAACAGGGAAAGTGATGAGAGGTTAAAAAAATATTTAAATTGTAGGACAATTTAGATGAAAGTTTCCGGAGCTTTACTTTGATTTTTTTATTTGCTTGATTTGTTAAAAATGACAGAAATTCTCTTGAAGTGAAACTTCTATAGCCCCATTGTGATTTGGATTTCGGATGAAACCGAAATGACGATTACTGCACCTGCGACGCATCAACGGCGCTCATTGGCCGCTTTGATTATGATGTCAATTTTAAAGGCAACCATTGGTTGAGATATGAAACTTCCGTTATGTAAATTCCGCTAGGTCTGCGCTCATTGGTCGCTTTGATTATGACCTCACTTTTCAAGTATTGGTTGAGATTGTTTTGGTAAAGTTTCGCTTCTAACGCGTGTAAACTGCACACGATTTTATTTATTTATTAGTTATTTTTTTTGCTAGATCTTAGGCATGGCCGCGCAGAAAAGAAACTGCGTAGAAACCGCAAGAACTTCAAATCTTCGCAGCACTTTTTATGATCGTGGTAAGTTGATTTTAATGTAAATTTTGGAAAATCGTTTCCACACTCAAATTCTCATCTATTTAGAATAGAAATTGAATTTCGATATAAAGGGGTCCAAGCTGGGACATACTCCAAAGTAATACCTGTAGGGGTACGGAAATAGATATTAGATAAAGATCACCCAGGACGTCACTCAAACCTCAACTCTAGACTATCTACAATGGGGTTTATGGTTAAGGCAGTCATTTTTAATATGTAAATAGCAATCACATCGAATACCTCACACGAATATCATTGAAATAGAGTAGCATTTATAAAATAGTTTCATTCCTTTTTATAATTCGCAAAGATTGTATGTTTATGTACCTACTTAGTTTACAAATGTTTCAGGTGTGAAAATAGAAAAGTATTTTTTTACTAGAGAATAACAGCCACGGTGATTTATACATTTCCTTTCATAGAACTTATTTACGTGTTATGCTTCATTACCAGCATTCCTTGGCAAATAAACACAAACGAAGAGCATTTCTTGAACAAGGTGAGATTTAATTTTCAAGAATAAGCAAGGTTCTCACATCGCGTAGCATAGGTACCTATAAATAAATTCCTGCGTGCCATTTCTATTTCTCTTTCAATTTTCCTAGTTCTTTTTGTTTAACACCAACCTCTGTTTTCAGAAGCAGATTTCTATGGAATATATTTATTGCTGAAAGAGAAAACTACCCGTTCACTTAAATGTAGCCGGATATGTAATGAATGATTTATGCTTTCACATAAATAGGGGATTGTATTGAAAACATAAACAAGACTCTGGATGGTGTGGATTCTTGCATTAGAAATAAACCATTGCTCAGTGTCGCCGATTTGTATTCAGAGAATAAACTTGCCGGTTTATAAAAAAACTTGCAAGGTCCTATATTTACTTGGATAAAAACAAGAAGACAATGATGTTGATCTGAAAAATAGTATAAGTCAGTGCCTAATTTTATTTTCTGAGAAATAAATAGAACTTAGCTTATGTTATCTCACGCAATCACCGGTTTAGCCAAGATACAAATGTTCCAAAGAGGCATACCAGTTAAATTACACTTCTTCATATAGAAGCTAATAACACTAATGCAGCAAAAAACTTACCAATCACTCACGCAATCACAACATATTATGCATTATAATATGCGAGCCTGAGGTGTGTAAATAACCCCAGACCCTCTGGGCTTAAAACCCAAAGATATGATTATGAAAACTCTACTCGCGCGGACTAATATATCACAAAGAATGGCACTAAGAAAACTCCAGGGAAAAATAACAGATCCACCAACCTTGTTTTGTAGTTCTTGTAGCTTGGAGGCCTCCGTAATTTCATCCAATCAATGCAATCCTTTTGTGACTTGAAATTTGCACTAGAGATGAGATTTGTCAATTAATACACAACTCGTAAGTTTTCACAATGACAATTTTTTTTTCATAAAACAGACGGTGTCAGTTATTCACTTGTTCGGATTCTATTTTCACACCATCAGGTGTCTCTGTTATATCCAAAGAGTACCTAACTGCCACTTTTGTGATATTAATTAATATTTATTTAAATTTTCGAAGAAACAAAAAAAAACATATCGTAATGCCTAACCAACATATTATATACACAAAGAAAAATTACTGCACACTTAGATAATTTTCACAATTTTTTGGTAACATACAAAACTAATAGATATACAAAATTTCTTAGCGTGATTTAAATTATTTTAAAACTACTTACACTTAATTTTTCATGAAACTTTTATTAACAGTCAGGTCGTGAGCATATAATTCTTTATACTATTTTTTTTCTTTCTCTCTTGACTTTCTTCTTTTTATTAATATAATTACTTACAATTTGTATACATTCATTTTTCATTTCAGATTTAATAATCGTTGTTATCTCAGACGAACTAACCCATTACTACTCCACGGACTTACTTCGTAGGTACTACAAACTTTCAATAATTTAATTTAATATACCTTATTACATAATTTACTGCGTACGTCTCATTAAACAATTAAAAAATAGCTTAGTTAAATTTCAGGCCATGAGCTATGCCTGCGTTTAACGCTACACGTATTGTGTGTTACGCTGTGAGCTACGCCTCCATAGCTCTCGACGGCAGCTGTGTTCGTAGTACGTCTTCAAGTAACTACGATTTACATTTTCACCTATCGTCGAGCCCTGTAGAAACGTATATTGTCTAAGGCAAATTTAATATAATTCGTGGCTGAAAATGTGATCGCCGTAATATTACAGCTTAGGTATGCCAAAATCCTCGAAATGATCGCCTGACTAAGCAGTTTCAAAATCGTTTCTTTTATTCGTATTTTTTGAATTTTTTAACGATTTATTTCCAAGTTAGCAAGTCGTAAAAGTGCCGCGAGATGGCATTAAGACTCGAGCGAGATTTATATTGCATATTTTATTATTGTGCGCAACGATGAAAACATCATTTCAAATTTATTTTATGTCTTTCGGCTAAAAAGTCCTATTTGTTACCGTGCAAAAGCCACACTCAGAAAAACTCATGCATAATTAATTTTTATCTTACCTCAAATATGTAAAGTAAGTACCTAGATTTCTTTTAATATACATTAATTTGAATAATATATTCGGACGGAGATGATTTTTGGTACTGAAATTTTTCAGCCATAATTAATCTTTAAATCAGATAATGTGAAAGCAAGCCGGGATTAACTATTTTGGAAAATTCTAATTCAATTTGCAAATAAAAATGTATTTAACCGCAGATTCTTAAATCTCCATTGTACTATTTTTCAAATAAGCGTAATTATTAACATAACAAAAGATTAAATAAATTACAGCTGGAGAGCATTTTTTCAGAATTTCAGTTTTATAATCCAAAACACTCAAATGTTCAAACGCCTGTTCGTAACTATACATAGAACAGTCGGTAGCATATAATTTTTTTTTTTTACATTAGCTCCACGCAGGAGGCCATGAGGAAAATAATTCCCCTCATCAGGGCCTATGTCATCTTTGAGGATGCCGTTTGGAGGGGTTTTTTTAGATAAAGGAAGGAGAGGATGTTCTGGGTAGGAAAAAAAGGCATGAGGGTCGGAATCTGGAGTCGGTGTATCCAACAGTGACGACCATATATTGTTTTTCTTTTTTTTTAATTGAAAAAAAAATTTTTTTTTGGTACAATACATACAATAGATACATAAATATAATGAAAGTATATAAAGAACTTAACACAATTATTATTAATACAAATATACATATTTTTTAAAAATATTCTCCCATAATAAGCAAATGCTTGTGTGTACGGGAGGAAGTATTATTTATTGGGTAATTTAGATTTTTTTAATTTTATTTTTTATTTTTGATTTATTTTATGAATCTATCCTTACCACAGCGGTGCAAGGCAATATTCCGAGAGAGTCCTGCTTAAGAGGTCAAACGATATCCCTTAACCAGTCTCTCCCGATCCGGCTTTCCACACAGTAGGTGGGCGTACGCATCCGCCGCGAAGATCCGGACAAACCTCACCCCGTGAACCCTGTTAAGTCACCGAACGTAGCGAACCACTTGGGGTGATCTATAGCAGAGGTGTTGATTCCCGGGGCGCTACCCATACCCGTCTTCCAAATTGACATTTATAAATGTAAATTTATATTCAGTTGACTTTTTATAGGCAAATTAAAAAAGTAAGTTTATATTTTAGTTCCCTTTTTTTTAAATGAACCCCTTGTCAAAATTAAAAAGGTTTAAACATGTTTATCGACCACCGAAAAACAAACAGTTTTAACGAAGCACGTCGATTTCTTAAAATAAAATATATATAAACTTCAATATACGAGTAAATTGAACTTTGAAAATACTTTGTCAGGACCTGCTAAAGTTTTTAGGTTATAAGAACAAGCTTCACCCCTTAAATGCCGCAAACTCTCCCAGGGGTAGAAAATACTTGAGGAATTGGCGGTTGGCGGAGTCGGGAGGTGCCAACAACAGTTTGCTCAAGAGTTTTTATAAGTAATTGCTAATACAAACACTGAGATTTTTTTCGATTAATCTTACAAAATAAACACGTGTTTTGGCGAGTCGGATTATTACACCACTAGCTTAATTCCTGTTATACTTTCTTTCCCAAAAAAATTTTTATGTATTTTTATAATTGAAATTTTTTAGCGAATCTTTCATTGGCTTGATTGAGAGATTTATGTGAAATGTGGATAAATTTTGACCATTTTCATGATGTTCAAAGCATTGATATTTAACAGAACAAAACATTGAGCATTCAAAAGAATTATTCGTTTCCTAAAACAGATAACTACTCAAAGCTTAATATAATTTCTATTTCTATTTCGTCGCACCCTCGGTAGTCATGTTTAAGATAAGATGCTTTCTGGTTTTAGAAGCCAGAAATAAATTTTCTTTTCATACCTCTCATAGAAATAGTCGTCGTACAGGGAACGGCATTCATACGGAAATCATAGGAGAAGATATCGAAAATAAATGTAATAATTTTCGTTTTACTGACGGAGAGACGCCATGGCCAAATGACAGAAGTAAATTATACCTAAATTTAGAGTCAAATATTGATGACAGAAAGCCATGATTATTGTATTTTAGTTACCCGTCGAACTTATTATAAAATTTGAGTACCTGCTAGAAAAACATTTTTAATTTTTAGGATCATCTTTATTTTTTGTGAAAACATCTCTGCATATTATAAATTAAAGTTAAATTTATTTATTTTATTTATTTATTTATTGTTTGTTTATAAATATTACATAATACAATATAATGAACTTAAAATGTCCAACTAGGCAATTGCCCGTTTTAGGACAT
The DNA here is from genome assembly GCA_929108145.2 of Limnephilus rhombicus. Classification (NCBI taxonomy): domain Eukaryota; kingdom Metazoa; phylum Arthropoda; class Insecta; order Trichoptera; family Limnephilidae; genus Limnephilus; species Limnephilus rhombicus. The sequence continues at coordinate 46,523,353 of OV815273.1, read as the reverse complement.
TCCAATATGATAATGTTTTTACATGTAAATTATAGTAAATTATAGTAAGTTATAGTGAAAGTAAGTTATAATGAAACAATTTAACTTTGTTTGAACCACTTATACACTGAGTAAACCCGACCGGTTTCAGAACAAACGTTCCTTCTTCAGGGCAAGCGTATACTATACTATATATGCCCTGAAGAAGGAACGTTTGTTCTGAAACCGGTCGGATTTACTCAGTATGTAAGTGGTTCAAACAAAGTTGAATTGTTTCATTTATCTATAATGGATAACCGCAAAGTTATAGCTTCATTCAAAAATATAAATTAAAGCTCTCCGCGTCATCTGTCTGTCTGTTCGCGATAAACTCAAAAACTACGGAACGGATTTTCATGCGGTTTTCACCAATAGATAGAGTGATTCGTGACGAAGGTTTAAGTAAATAATTTGTCAAGGATTTGTGTAAATTGGTTGAAACATAACGATAATTGTTAGAAGTATTGGAAAAAGTCAAGCCGCCTGGGAGCTTTCATAGAAAACACTGCCTAATCCCTTTGAGACATAACAAAACAATGCACGGTGGGATATTCCTCTTTTATAGATCTACGAAAAATTCCGCGATGGCGTATATCTATCTTTTACGGGTAGCTTCTAATACTATATCTCCTCTACATCTTTTCTACATATTATACATTAAAGTCCTCCGCGTCGTCTGTCTGTCTGTTCGCGATAAACATAACATAACTCACAAACTACTGAACGGATTTTCATGCGGTTTTCACTAATACATAGAGTGATTCGTGAGGAAGGTTTAAGTATATTATTTGTCAAGGATTTGTGTAAATTGGTTGAAACATAACGATTGTTGTTAGAAGTGTCGGAAAAAGTCAAGCCGCCTGGGAGCTTTCATCGAAAACATTGCCTAATCCATTTATTTATTTTTTTTGTGTTTAATTCGTAGAACTCCATTTTAATTTTTAGAAATTTAATTAAAATTAAATTTGATAATGTTATTATCGAGTTCTGCAAGTTTTTTGGTTAGTGTTTTAGTTACAGCTGTTTCGACTTGTAAGGTCATTTTCAAACTGTGGTGAAGCCACGTACGGACGACTTATTTATAAGATTTTAAATGTGAATTTTTGAAGGTGTCTCAGTTGATTTATTACCGGTTAAACCAATTTGTAGAGACACTAATTGAGAGAGTGCTAATGTGGGATTCGGAGTATTTCCCTTTGGTTTGCCTTGCACTAAGTGTAAGGGTTTTCTTAATTGATTTAGAATGACGTTATTGCTATGACTCATTTAAGTGCATTATATTTTTTAGGTTTGGTAAACATACTAAGTAGAGGGGAATAAACAATTTTCCTTACTTTATTAATATACTAGATTCAAAGAACATATAAGATGTTATAAAAATAAAAACACCTCTTCAAAATTCGCCGAACATCTCTTAGTGAATAATCACGTTCCACTTAAAAATAACCAGCCAAAACCATTACATATAGAACGAAAGGGTCTTAGATTAAATTTGCTTGAACAATTAGAAATCAATAAACGAACGAATGACCCCAACATAACGCTTATTAATAAAGTAAGGAAAATTCTAAAAATTGCCTAATCCCTTTGAGATATAATAAAACAATGCTTTGTGGAATATTCCTCTCTATAGATCTACAAAAAAGTCCGCGGTGGCATATATCTATCTTTCACGTATATCTTACTAAACCCATTCTATATCTTCTAAAAAAAAAAGGGTCACGTGCAATGCGTTAATTGCAAAGTTATTTAGACGGATGCAGTATTAATCCTTATCCACTTAAATGCATTAGTCACCTCAAGCATTTCATGCACATTATTATAATATTTCGCACCATCTCTACGTATTATAACTTAAAGTCCTCCGCGGCGTCTGCCTGTCTGTCAAAGATGACGGTGGTTATAAAGGTTGGATAACCATCCAGTAGATGGCGTTGTGTTAAGTTAGCCACAGCAATGCGTGGCCGGGTCAGCTAGTAATTGATGTACGTACTGCCTTTTTTACAAAATTTCTACCCAAACCTTCTTCTTCTTCCTCATAAGCTTTTTGGCGAACAATCTTGATCATTTCAAATTTTCAATCAATCCCTCAAACGTACAGAAATTCTCCAATTAAACCATCTCGGCGAATAATATATGTGAACAATTCTCTAACAATGGAATATTTATTGCCTTCTCGGCATTCTTGACATAAGCACTTGTTGGTTTGTTTATATTTATCAGAATCTAAGTTTAAGTTACCCTAATATTTAAAAAAAAGATTCAATGGATATCATTTTAGACTATTACACGTTGAAGCATCTCTCACAAACTAGTGTTAAAAATAGAGCTTTTTTCAACATTTATTTTTAAATAAACTTACGATTGCAATGTTGTACAACGTGAAACGTGTAGGAAAGATTGTTGCATATATTATGTTGTACGAGATATGAATCATTCAATGTTGTTTTCTTCTCGTTTCTATACACTAACGATCACAGTGGCATGCATTGTAATCTCCAGACCTAACAAAGGTATCTTGGCATTTACTTGGCCAGACTCTGGTCTAATTAATCATTATTGACTTCGCCCGTACAAAGGATGCTGCCACCACATGGGGCTGTGCAAATCGTTGCATACATCAACCCTTGTGCAGGATGTGAAGGCTTTGATGCATCCTGCCCCCGCCCGCGCAGAATGGCGTACCCTTCATTCTCAGAACATCAGGGATATAGCAGACAGCAGTTCTTACTTGATTAGTTTCCTACATAGAACAACCGCGTTGTACTGGAGGGATACGAGATACAATGGGGGTTCATACAGACCGCCTCTTTGAGAGGATGACTCCGTGCTTTATATGTCTATAGTCTACGTCTACACAGTCTACCTCTACGTGCTAATAGAATAGCCTCAGCGTGTATACACGTTTTGTGGGTGCAGCCTCTCAAGACGATAACATCTCTGCCGCATGAAAATATGATATTTTCTCAGAATTTTATGTTCAGTTTTCTTCATGTTATTTAACCTGCAAATACGTACATTGGAGGTTATTCACCACATACCCGCCCCGGTATAAGTAACAGATGGTTACTCCTTCAAGGCTCTCGCAAGATTCTAATTTTTTTGTTAAACGAAGCTATATTTATTTATTTTTAACGAATCTAGACCTCCATTGTCCCTGCATACGTTGTTGCTTAACAGGAAAATAAAACATAATACAACAAATCAGGTTAGTAATACAAGCAAAAATAATAAAAATACGTACAGTATCGTATGAGCGAATTTAGTTTTCCTGTGTCGTTGTTTGTTTATTGTGAATAAGATACATTGTTATGTATGTTTGTACCAACATAGGCCGGAATCACACATGCATGTAGCATATTCCAAATCCGTTTTTTTTTGGATTTTATTTATTTATTTTGATTTAAAAAAGTATTGTAAACTTTTATAAAATGATATTGATATGATTGTATATATTTAAAATATATTGTGTAGGTTTTATTACATAATGTAATCTTTATAAATAAAAATTAATCGCTGAAATCTATGTACGCGCATAACTATCGAACGACTTCACAAAATTGGATAATATTTTTTTTGTGTTCATTATTGTCAGGACAAGATTTGAATGCAGGTGAGCTCTGGCATTATGAAATTTGTATTAAAAATTTTTAATAGGTGGCACGCGAGCTTTTTTAAATATTAAAGTACATAGACTTAATGTGTGGAATGCGGGAAGGGGATCTCGGGTAGAGGGTTCATGGGAGGATGGGGGGGGGGGGATGGGGAACCCGGGAGGGGGGGGAGGGGAACCCAAGAGGGGTAGGGGAACCTGAGAGGCGGGAAGGGAACTCGGGAGGGGGGTTCGCGGGACGGGGGAAGTGAGGGGTGGATTGGGGAGAGGGAAGGCGGAGTAGGCGTAGTTGGACCGCGAGAGTGGGAGGAGAGCCAGAAGGGGAACGGGATGAACAGGAAACGGGACGAATGGGAAAGGACACGCAGGGAGAAACAATTAGGTACCTACTTTATTAAATGGCATGCCGGGAACCAGCTAGTCTTTTATAAAATTGTGTACACGTAATATTCGTTGGTACATAAATATATTTGCTTAAAAAGGTTACATGTTGTATTGAATATTAAAAAAATGTTTCCTGTTTGTTATGAGTATCGGAGAGAAGTCGTGTTCTTTCCTGTATTTATATTAAAAAAGGTCAAAGCTCTATCCTTCAAATTTTACTTAAATATCTTTCATAAATCGATTAGGTAGGTTCCTACATACATTTTATAAAAAGCATTATAGAATTAAAGGATACTTATCTTTCATTGCGCAGCTTTTTTATTGTCTTCTAAGAAATATTGATATTTTGTCTCAATTCAAACCTTTCAATTTTTAATCAAATAAACTTAGTGAAAAACAGAATAACGCAATTTAGAGCATAATCTCAAAATGACAATATTCACCAAGCCCGATTTCACGTCGTACTCATTTCATACAAGGCAAGACTGCTTGTCGCCTACAACCCATTTCTTACTATAATACAAACTGTAGATCAGTGGTTCTTAATCTTTTTGGAGGTACTGAATCCCACCAGTTTCATATGCGCATTCACCGAACCCTTCTTAATTGGAAAGCGGGGCGTCACTTTAGTGGCGGCGAATTACCACAAAGGGGGGCGTAATGGGATAGGATGAGTCGTGAATCTGAACCAGCTATTGTCACGACTATATTTACCACAACGGAGGAGGGGCGCAATGGGACAGGATGGGGCGGGATGGGATAGTGACATGGGGGGTGTCTTGCCTTCCACCGAATCCCTGAGATTGGCCCACTGAACCCCTGGGGCTCGATCGAACCGAGGTTAAGAACAACTGCTATAGATGATAGATGTTTTGTATTTAAATTGGCAATTTTTTGGTCAAACTTACTTTTCATAATTAATTCTTTTATTAAGAGAATAACCAGACCATAAATATGTCATTTTTAAACAAAATTCTAGACGTATTGACTTTTTTCCACAAAAAAGTATAAATCGATTTCGAAAGATTGTTATTTTATCTAGCAAAGGTATGTTTTAAATTTTGAGAAAAAAGGTTAATTTTTTATATAATAAGGTTGTACCGTAGGTCGTTGCCTGATTTGTTAAATTTTCAAACAAAATTTTGTATTATACAACACACATCATATAATCATGCAGTAAAATAGATCAAAAAAATTATCTGGGAAAGATACTTTTCAGAATTTTAATTTTAGTTTAAATAAAATCTTTGAAAAAAGATCCCAGCATGTGTTTTGTGACGAAATACTTCAGTTTGTCTATATATTTACGGTCCTACAAACTAACATGTATCAGTTTTTTTTAACATATTTATTTTGCTTAGACGTTATTGAAAAATAATAAATACTTGTGATCAAAAAATAATTACAAAAAGTACATCATTTTAATAGTTTTATCATCACACGTTTGAGCATTTTTTTATAGGTATATATCAAAGCAAATTCTTATTGAAATTAAACTGACATTGAGTTGTTATTTAATACGTAGAATAATTAATCTTTCTCATCGGGACCGCCCTGTACAATTGTAAGACTACAATTGCAAGACCGTCTTTCGACGAAATTTGAATTCTCGGCCGCTGGTTAGTCGCCGTTAAAGGTACAGTCGACGAAGTTGAAAATTTGGTTTAACATTTAGATAATAAACATTGTCGAACTGGCTGCTCAAGCTCTCCAACCAGTAACTATACCACTCGTAAAATTTGTCTCGAATAGACTTAAAACTTAAATGTCATTTTAAATTTATTAATTGTCTGAGTTTTGTTTTCTTTTTCAGAGGTCGTCATTATGATAAACCGTTTCTTTTTCAGAATGTCCGAAGTCTTTTTCGCTTTGCCAAGATAATTCGAAACCCAAATCTCAAATATAAAAATATATGTTTAACAAGAGATAGATAACACTTCTTCTATGGGCCATACGAGTTAAGATAGTATTTTCACAAAATGGGCCCATGCCTGATATCTTTCAACATAAAATTTCGGATCTGTCGTAAAAATTTGTTTATTTGACAATTCTATCCATATCGGATCTCACCCGTCGCTCGCCATACATATTTTGCATTTTCATTCGAGGCTTCGCATTGTATTCAATATCTAGTGTCTATTTTCGTAGGTGCTCGGGAAGCTAAAATTCGAACAAAGATCGTGTAGTTTAATATTGGAGAATATTTTGAAAAAAAAACCTGCAGGTAGGTACTTCATAAATTCCTTCTAAAACAAAGGAATTGGTTTGCGAAAGTCAAAGGGAAAATATTTAATATGGATTTGAATAGGCCACTTGCATGGACTTCATAACTAACTAACTAACTAACCATCACGCCGTTTCCCCGCAGGGGTAGGCAGAGAGGACGGACCGCCAAACAACTCGGTCTTGGCACACACTCTTTGCCTCACTCACATTCATACATCGTCTCATACATACTCTTCTATTATTCTGACTTTTGACATGACCCGTCTCAAGTATCTGATTTACTTGATCGTGCCATGTCTTCCTCGGGCGTCCCCGACTTCTTCTACCATTCACATTTGCATCATATATTCTTTTAACACTTCATAACGACTTGGAAAAAATCGTGTGGATTGATTTTTTTACTATGATTACGAAAATGTTAGTCAATTTTTTTAGAAATGCACAGTTTATTTTACTTTTAAATAAATAAATCCATTATTTGGGCTCGTGTCGTCACTACATGAAAATGTCCCGTCTCCGAAAATGTTCCTATTAATTTTATAAAATTCCACACCGATTTTTTTTTTTTATATGGCATCACTTTGATTTCAGGAGAATTTTTGAAATTGACATTTAACGTTCACTAGATTTATTGTTTGTTCTCTGCGAACGTATCATTTGGTTTGATTTTTTGACAGATGTAATGAAGCGAACCCAAATCAAATTTTATAATATTATTTTTATTATTGTACAAGTATATTACATTTGATTTAGTAATATAGACGTTGAACATTATAATGATTTATGATCAATCAGATAATATTCTTAGCTTAGAAAACCTAAAAATAGTGTAGTCTGCAACTGTTCAATCTATATTTCAATATGGTATTATTGGCTGGGGAGGAACATATGACAATATTTTAAATCCCCTCAAAATTGTTCAAAGGTTGATAATTAAGGTAATCTTGAGAAAACCGTCTAAATTTTATACTGAAATTCTTTTTTCAATATTCAATGTGCCTACAATAGACAAAATCTATAAAAAATATTCAATACTTCAAATTTACAAAGAAATACAGTTAAATACTCGTAACTTCCAATTCAATACATCAGCAAGATACCATAAAACTATTAAAATCCCTAAATTTAATATTAAGCAGATTCGAAATTCCTATCTTTATCTGGGCATAATCTATTATAACAACCTCCCATTAAAATTAAAAACCATCGAAAATATGCAGGAATTTAAGCCCAAATTAAAAAATTACCTTAAACTGCTATAAAAGTCCCAAATATGTTTAATTTGTATCTTAAAGTCTGCTATTTTACAAATCATTCATTCCTTATTTTTCTTTCATTTCTTAGTTTCTATATCTCTGAGTCTAATATTGTATAAATCTTGCGTTCTTTCTTACGTATCCTTTACTTACTTATTACAATAATTTTTGTTACTCATGATTCTTTCATTTCATTTTTGTTTCTGATGATATTATGATTTTTTAATTTAAATTATGATTTTTTTAAACTCTTCAGAATTTTAATTTTTAAATTTATAAAAGATTTTTTAACCTACTTATTATTTACAATAGCCGTTATTACCAACTTACACGATCTTTTAATTTACTAATTGAGCTAGAACTCCCTCACCAAACACAAGAGCATTGTCTCTTTATGGTGAGGAAAGGCATTTTTTTTTATTTTTCTGTTAACCATATGTAACTATGTAACTATGTAACTATATAACTGATGTAACTTTATATGTATTTTTAATAAGCATTGCCAATAAAATAAATTTAAAAAAAAAGATGTATCAAGGAAAAAAATATTTACGAGATTTAATATTTTTGGTATGCCTCGTTATTCTCCTGTGTCGCTCGTGTGGAAAACGGTTTTTTTTTTTTTTAATGATTTTTGGCTATGTAATTATCGTTTTTTCGCACCTATAAAATTATGTCCCATCTTTCCGGTTTATAAAAAATGGTCTGATTTTTCGGATTGAAATTTTCAAAAAATCGCCTGGGTTTCAAAAATACGATTAAAAAAAATACAGAATATCTTAGAATATTTGCATAAACCGGAATTTTTAAAAAAAAATGTGATGCAAGTGGCCTATTGATATTACATTTTGTTTTGAAGAGTTTTATTTACATTGTTCATTTTTAACTTAATTGTATTCATGTACTACCGGTACATGAATTCTGTTTATGAAATAATAACTTTTCCGAGTTTGCTAATCATTTATCCACTGGATTGCTTTTTGCCACAATATGGCATTATTTAAAATACCTCGGATTTTTTTGCTGCCAAATTTGGCAAATTTTCCCTTATTTGTGAGTAATTGAGTAGAAGTTTACGATTTTATAATTTATTTTAATAAATCTTTTTAATATGTGATAATCGGCAAAAGATAAGTAAATTCATTGGCTATATAGAACTGTAATCAGTTGTAATCAGTTTGTATATTAAAATTCAGAGGAATGATTTTTTTAATGCGGGCGAAAAATATTCAAAATGATTACGGAAAAATCTGAGAATCGGGGAAAAAAGTTTTAAATAGCGCTGTCGCTGTAGTGGTTATAAGAGTCACGCTATAGTTTCAATAAAGAAAAAAAAAACTAATTTAAAACATTCAAATATTAATAGGGTAAAAACCGGATAGTTGCGCCTATTCTCAAAAAGCTCTATTATTAAAAAAATGTATACTTACTTAGAATAATGCAACATGTACCTTTATTAAAATAAACGTCCTTAATCTTTTATAATAGCCTATTTTTGTGTATATAATTAATATACGTTTTGAGTAAATCCTCTTTTATTTGACCTCTCAAAAAAGGGATAATTGCCTGCTGTAGCGGATAGCGGCCTAACATTAAAAATCAGTCTTTATTATTTACTGAGATCCTTTATTTACTACAAATCAAAATATTAATCAACATTCTGCAAGTCTTGGATGAATATTTATTTTTAATTTTTAACTTTATGATTAAAATCTCAAATTATAATATTTAATTAAATGAAGACAATATTAGCGAAACTCAATCAAAAATTTGAAGACAGAAAAATCATAAAAAAGATATTGGCACCTCTGGGACTCGAATCCACGACCCTTTGCTTACATGGCAGGTGCTCTACCAACAGTGAGCAATAAAGTCAATAGATGTCGCATATTAAAAATAAAATGGGTACAAATTTATCCAGACACTATCAAGATAGCGTTTACTTCGGGTTGAATCTTGCAATCATATATAAAGATAGCAGCCAATAATGCGTGCGTTAAGAAAATGAAGATAATATTGGTAGTTCTTAGTGGAAGTATGATACAGTCAAAAGTGACCGGATTTGATATCGATACCTTAGCTCAGTTGGTAGAGCACTTGCCATGTATGCAAAGCGTCCTGGGTTCGAGTCCCAGAGGTGCCAATATCTTTTTCTGATTTTTCTGTATCCACATTTTCGATTGAGTTTCGCAAATATTGTCTTCATTTAATTAAATATTATAATTTAAGATTTTACTCATAAAGTTAAAAATTAAAAATAAATAAAATATTATTATTTATTTTAAAGATATAACAATACGGCAATTAGCTTTGGCATTCGCATTAATTTATCAGTAGAAGTCAGAGAATTTTCGTTACTTGTTTTTGGGATGTTATGCCGTGTTGCCAACAACTTTATTCTTTAGCCAACGTTTCGGATAGCTTGCAGTGTCAATCATCAGGGCAGATCCGGTAGATCCGACAGATGTGTAATTGTTAGTGGCGAAATGTGTGCTTATTTACTGGAAGCGATACCCCTCCGCGGCTATGTACTACGTATGACGCCACTGCCTGTCTCGGTTATTTTGTACCGGTGACTAGCGAAATTGGATGACATTAATATATGAAATAAGTGTCAGTCCTATCCTATTGGAATTTGGCTCAATTGATACAGTTGCTGACTCCAGTCCCGGGGAGGAAGGCTCAATCCTCAGTCAAATTATTTTTATTTTACTGTTTTTAAGTTTTAAAATGCGTTTTAAAAGTTTACAGCAGTTTAAGAGCAAATACCTAGGGGAAAAGATTCAATTCTCATTTAAACCAAAAAAATCTTTGAAATTGGCCTGCAAAAGGGCGCCACCGGGTCTAAAATTGAAAATAGATGCATTGTAGTAAAAAAACTTTGTTTCTACGGGTTGATTTTTTTTATTCTTGTATTCTCAGCGAAGTCCTCAAAATATCATCTAATAAGCAATTATTACTTATTATCGCATGTTTGTAGTCTTACCAGAGTATGTTGATTATTTCACGATAGTTAGTTTAATATATTAAAAAAATATATATTTTTTACATTAGCTCCACAGAGGAGGCCTTGAGAAAAATAATTCCCCTTAGGTCTTATGTCATCTTTGGGGATGTAGGGGTTGTGTAGGGTATTTTTAGGAAAGGAAGGACATCAAGTTCTGGAAAGGAAAAGGGTGTGAGGGGTGAATAGGAATGCGGGGGTCGGTGTATCCAAGAGTAACGGGCAAATCTATCCTCCCCACAGTGCAGTGCAAGGCGATGCACAGTGATTCGTTTCATACAAGGTAGACGCTAATAAGTCACTTTTGAATTCCCAAACAATGACGCCATGGCGACATTACCAGATAGACAGGATAATAAATGCATGCTTAATTTGGGTGATTAGTGCACGCATTGACTCATACCAGAGGCCTGAAGTCGAATAATGTGTTTTGAAATTATCATTTGCATTTATTCGCTTGTCGCAGCTGGACGTTTAAAATTATGAACTAAGTTTGAAAGGTGTTTTTTTTTTCGATTCTGAAAAATGGTGGCTACTTTGGAAGGTACGTTTTAAAGTTTTTTCTTAATACTTTAGTGAAAATAATTTTAGTTGTTTTTTTAAATAATAACTTCTCGAGAGTTTATCTCAGAGAGTATATCAATATCGCACGATATTTTTTTTTTAAAATAGTGCTACTAATATTCTATTCATATCAGTTTTGATATTAACCCACACGAATCCACATTATTATTATTTTTTTCATTTTACAGGAACCACATACGAGATTTCCAGGCTGGAATTGTTCGTGACATGGAAGAGTTTGTCGAAGAAAGAAAAGCTTGAGGGAATAAAATGAACAAAATTTTAAGTACATTTTAACTTGATAAGCTCTGTGCAAGTGGTGAAAAACCAAATAAGGCTTATATCTTTGAATATACGCAGAAAATGGACCGTAATTTTAGCAATTTATTACAATCAAAATACACTTTTTTTAACCCGGGCACCTCTACTAAGTAACCAAAGGTAGAGAATCACTTGGGGTAACCTATGGCAGAGATGTCAGTTTTCCAATAAATGGTTCCCGGGGCGGCGGTTAAAAAATACCAAATTGAAAAATAAAATTTGTTGAACGATGTTTTTGATAAATCAATACAAGTAATTCGGATAACAATCAATATGGCTATCCAAGAATTGTAAAGTAATTTTTAATTTTTTTATATATATATATATATTTTTTTTTACGCCCAAGGGGCTTTTACATACATAAATAAAGGCAGTTCATCTTTAACATGAGAAAGAAATAATATAAATAAAGTTACGATAGAAATAAAAAAGTAAATAAATGAAATAAAAAAAATTTAAATTTAAAGTACGGTGAGATATAATAACAATGAGTTACAATAAAAAAAACATACATGATATAAAAATACAAACAATAAAAATTTAAAAGCAAGGTGATCAGAAGTTAACAAAATTGCAACATTAACCATGCCCAACAACACCTAAGTATATTGGTTTCGCGTAGTTCCAAACCGCTGTATCGATGGTACCTCCTGTACCCGTGCAAGTTGCAGGAGTTCGGATCTGTCCAATTAGAATTTTAAAATTTTAGATAATAAAGTTAAATCATTTTTTTATAATATCACTAAATAATACTGCAGGTTATGATGGTATATAATACATATTACAATGATTTTACTAAGACATCTCATTTAATTATTAATTTTTGTTGCATTTTTTTATTTTTTTTAATTTAATTTATATACCTTTTATTCACATCGTAACTTTATCTAAACTTTTTGTTTTCTCATGTTAAAGATGGAGGTACTGCCTTTATTATTTATTATTTATGTAAAAGCCCTCTGCGCGTAAAATAAAAGAAATAAATAAACAACTAAATAAATTAATGATCTCCAAAACGAGGTTGAAAAATCATTTGTCATATATTTGGATTATAATAGTGTAATTTCTACTATTTAAGAAATTCTAAAAATTATAGTACTTTAAAATTAAACAGTTATAAATACATTGTGAATTCATATGTCAAATATTGGTTTATAAATGTGTAAATTCTGATTATGCAATTGTAAATGTTCTCTAAAATGGCCTGGAAAGAATCTCCTACTTGTGATCTCACTAAAGAAAACACTCATAGAACATTAATAAATGTATTCACTCTGAATGCATTTATTTACGTTCTCCAAATTGACCTTGAAAAAATCATATCTTTGCGATTCTTTTAAAGACATAAAGAAACCATTCCTTAATTATATACAATTCTTAGTGTTCTCAAAAGTTGTCTTGACAGAAGCAAATTCCCTTGTTATCTTGAACGAAACTATTCCTTTGTTAAGAATATTATGAACTAAATATACAATTTGGCTGTCCTGAAACGGGTATTCTGCCCAGTTGGACAGACAAATGTTCACATTGTAATGTATTGTTAATATATATGCATATGTAAATAAATAAATAAATAAATTACATTAATAAGATAAGTAGAGATAGTTTAGTAAATTTGATCTGGACTAATGCAAATGATTGTTATTTTTTAATATGGAGAATTTCACCTATTAAAGCAAAATATAGTGGTATAAAAAGGTACAACGATTGTCCAAACTGCGTGTGATGATCATAAATCACCCGATTAGATGGCATCGAAACGAGATACATTACTTTGTCCCTTGGCAGGACATACAATATTTTGTTCCTGGGTTCTACATTGTGCATGCAATCCACTAGAGGTGTCATGGGGCCCCGGCACATTAGGAATTCTGCCCGCATCAGGGTCGCCTCAGCAAATTGCCTATATTTATTTCCCGGTCTATATATTACCGTCTTTGGTCTATTATAACCGCGCGTGCATACCACGAAGAGTTTTTATTTGGCTATAAACAAAAATATATTTTTGGGCAAGTTGTCTAGGTACTATGGCATTATTTTTTGCAATTTCGTATAATTAAATTTGTATTGTATTTTAAGCTTGAAAAATTGCAGTAATACAAAACATCTCCTTCATTTATTTTGTTTAAAATGTACTTATGTCATCGTGCGTGATACATTTTGTAAACAAAAATATCATAATATGGCTTATGCAGTGTGCGGCAGCATAACTTCCCTTTTTCAAAACTTAATAAAACCCACTGTATGAATCAGAAATTTTTAATTTGCTTTTTATAATGTAGGCACATACCTACCTAAAGTTTTGTTTTACTTAGTTTTGAAGATCAAATCATTTAGGTGACGTCCCCCATTCGCCATACACTGAGTAACCGATTTCTGGCGTTTATCACGACTCTTGCCAGCATACCAGGCGTTATCCTGGCAATTTCTTCCTGGATGTTGGTCTTCAAATCTTGTAGGGTCCTTGGACGGTTCACATAAACACGGGATTTAAAAAAAACATTAAAAAATCACTCTGGGAAGTGATCCCTCAACAGACATCAATGCTCGGTGATCTAATGGGATAAGTCACTCCAGTTCTTCTTCTTGTCGCACTTGCAGTTTGTCTGAATGTAGTGACCCATTATAACAATTTATTTCCGGTCCGGGACAGAGGCTAAATTAAAGCGATTCCGAAAGGCGCATTGGGTTGCCATCCCAGAACATCCGTTCAAAAAGTTTTAAAATAATATTTTTGTGGGAAAGGCGAGTATGGGTAATGGGGAACCACTTATTGGATAACCAACACCCCTGCCATAGGTCACCACAAACGTTTCGCTACATTAGCAGGGGTGCCCGGGTTCATAGGGTGTGATTTGTCTAGATCTTGACGACCAATGCGTTTATTCACGTGCTGCGTGGCGTGCCAGATCGGGAGACCTAATCTAGAACTCTCCAGCCGGACTCTCGACCGATACCGCAGTGGGAGGGCATACGTCCGTCAATCCTAGACTCAATGACCCCCAGTTCTTACCCACTCATCATTCCTTTTTTCTTCTTAGAACTTCCTCTCCTTCCTTTCCTTTCCTTCCTAAACAGACCCACTAGACAGTATCCTCAAAGATGTTATAGGCACCGAGGGATTTTTTTTCCTCAGGGCTTTCCTTTATGAAGCTATAATTAAAATTAAAAAGTCCTGTCCCGCTTTGGTCGAATCATTTCAGAATTAACCCTGCCAAAAATACCATCACATTTTTAAACAGGTAACCCGCGAATGTTAAGTTATAGCTACTTATCTTTTGGTATGAAAAAATTAAACAAGTAGTTCATAGAAATATATTTAAGAAAGCGCAATTTTATGTATTAAAGCAATTAGTTGTCTTCCTTGTCTTTCTTTTATTTTTTATCCTCCATCAGCCGAATAACATGGTCATAAACCGGAGTCCTGACAGTGATGGCCCACAAGAAATCTAAGTGATTGAAAGTGGGGAGATTGATTTTATACATTTCTTTATAGAAAAACGAAGATATTAAAATTTGAAAATATATATAAATATATTTTAGTAACATCGATACATGTTTATAATATAAAGTTAATATATCGCAAGTGGATATTATTTTTAAAAAACTTCTGTTTGCAGGCACGCGATTTTTGTAATAATAAGGGGGGTTTGATGATAGTAAGGGGGTTTAAATCGCCCAATAATAGCCATACTTTTACTGGCACAAACACCAACTATTTTGTTCAATTAAGCTCTCGACTAGTAGTTAGTTAAAATATCCGTGGGTTCGTTGTTCATATTGTATCCACGTGCTCAATTAACATGCCAAATTTCTTTGTTAAGCAAAATTTTCACCACGTATGAAAATTACAACGATATTTCGCTATACTATCGTAATTTATGCAAATATTTGCACGTTTGTTTTAACCATTAAACGCGCAAATACTAAATATGAACAGTCCATCGTTATATTATGGATTACAATAAATCGAATTATTTCCCATTAGCGAACACAAAGCCGAAGCATTAAATATGTTTTATAATGATGCCACAACAAAAATACTTATGTGCTCTGTCGGGCGATACAATACCCTAACAATGATTGTTTGCTCAAAACTCACATTTTAATCATTTTCGGCGAATTCGTAATTGTTATAACTTTTTTTCTTCAAACAGATACCTGGGGATGTAAGTTCTTTATGTTTAAGATTAATAAAAACAATACCTTACCATTAATATATTTTACGTACAACGATTTTAAAATTTTACAACCCGTTTTTTTCAACTATAAAGTAAGCGGTAAGAACCAGATTTTATTTTTCTAGACGATAAATTAATAAATTCGGGAGGGAAACGTTTAGAAACATCTTATATATTTGTAACGCGTTCTTCAGAATTAATTAAAATGAACCCGGCGGAAAGGTCGACTCTACAGGCCCACCAGGGTGAATTCTACGTCCGTCCAATACGCCGTGCCGCGGGCGTTTATTTGTTTACACGCTATCTTCACTTACGTCGTTAAGATTCCTATATTATTTTAGAGTGTTTGGTAGGGCAAATTCGACAGTAGGTCCTTCCGATACACCGGGTTGCGAGTCGCAATTTGAATATATTTTACGGTTTTGTGTCGTCTTAAATACGTTTTACTTTCATTTCACGTTTGCCTTTCGCAACGATGGCGACATTGGTACGGAGGGCGGTGAGCTTTTTTCCGGTTTTGGTTTGGCAATTAAGTGTAGAAAATAAATGAAGGCGCTGCGATCGTTTTCTAGTTTTAAATGGCAATACCAAGATCGCTCATAAGATAATGAATGTATGTTTTAATAAACACTTCTGCCAAAATGCATATTTCATAGCGTATTTGTATTTTCAAAAATTTTGCACAAAAAACTGTAATTTAATAGAAGTAAAATAAAACAAAACAAGTTTTAAGTGGGCGTTTATTTCGATATAAAAATGTAGGTATTTAAAAATTTAAGTTTATTAATTCAACACCCGACATGTAATTATTGTCTTCGTCCTCGTGTAATTCTTCTTCTTCCGTATCTTTATCTTCATCTAAACGCAGTTCATCGATATCATCATATATAGTACTGCCTCGTGCATGATATTCTGCCTTAATTTTCATCACGTGTTTGCAACAATTTTTCCAATCATCAGCACTTATGCTATTACATATTTTATTATTATTATGTCCATTCTCCGTTTTCCCGGTGTTTCAAATTTTCCACCTGCCTTTTTCCTTCCTTGACGATTCGTCTTAACCGTTGATTCAGATTTAACTGTGAAAAATTATTAAAATTATTATTATAGAAGGTAATTTTAAAAACACACACTAGATAATATTCACTTGGAAAGAAAGAAAGAGAAAACCAGAAAAAAGTAACTTTTCTACGAGTTTAAAGAAGTTGCATATTATTATTTTTTTTATTGAGTTATTCCCTTTTTCCTGTGGCCGCATATTAACTGTCAAATGGAAATGTCAGATACGGATTTTTTTTAACATAACCTCAAATCAGATTGTAATGGTTATTAACGCTCGAAAATTGGCATAAATCTTGAAATACTAATGAAATTTATTAAACAAACTATACTTCGTACCAGTCATTTCTGCAGTTTTGTTTCATCATCTTCTAAATTAGACAGAATCTTCTTCGCGTGACACTCGACTAGGCAGCATTGAAAAACGCAGAATATAACCCCTCTTTCATCACTTTGTAATGGTTTATTCATTTTAATTAAATTCGGGCAAACAATGAATAAAAATATTATCAAATCAGCTCTTCTACTCAGATTTAAGACAATAAGTCAACCGTAACATGCGATAACATGACAGCCATAGGAAACGTCATATAATTCGGTGCTGCCATAGTAATGAACACGAGTCATGTCCTTAAATTATTCCTTAAAATAATACAGGCCAGGATACACAGTAAGTGCGAGCAGGACTTGGATGACACTCAGTTTGGCTTCAGAAATGCGATTGTAACGTTGACCCAAAAGACCAGAATTTCATTAAAAACCTATATTGGTTCCAAACAGCAGAAATAAGACATGGGAATGAGAAATCTAATGCAATTGCCATTCAGCGTGGAGTACGATAAGGCTGTATCCTGTCGCCACTATTGTTTAATCTCTATTCCAACTATGTCTTTAATAGAGCCCTAAGTAATATTGAGAAGGGTCTGAAGGGTCAGGGAGTTGTCATTAATAACATAAGATACGCAGATGATACTGTATTACTAGCTGACTGTATCGATGACCTCCAAGACCTATTAAATCTTGTTAATAATGCTGGTGAGCAACTGGGCCTAACAATCAACGTCAATAAAACTAAATGGATGACATTTGGACGACTAGATCACTCTGAATCAGTGATACAGTTAAATGGTTGCAATTTTCGAAAAAGTGGAAAGATTTAGATACCTCGGCAGTATTCTCACGGAGACTCTTGACCCAGATGTAGAGGTTAGGTGCAGAATTGAAGCAGCAAGAACTGCGTTCATTAAAAAGAAATCCCTCTTCTGCAATGACAATATCAGCTTAAAACTAAGGCAGAGAATGCTAAAATGTTATGTATGGATGTGAAACATGGACCTTGAAAGTAAATATCATGAACATGTTAGAGGCTTTTGAAATGTGACTTCAACGGAGAATGCTCAAAGTCCCATGGACCGACATGATCACCAACACAGAAATTCTCAGGCGGGCTAGAGCAGAGAGAGAACTGCTTACATTAATAAAAAGCCGGAAAATTTCATATCTGGGTAATATACTTCGAGGGGAGAGGTATCACTTGCTCCATTTAATATTGAAAGGCAAGATAGAGGGTCGCCGAGGGCCTGGTAGGAGACAAATGTCTTGGCTGCGAAATATACGAGAGTGGACCGGCATGAGAAGTGTGGAGGAGCTATTCCGGGCAGCGCAAGACAGAGAGACATTTTCAAGAGTGATCGCCAACGTCGGGGGGACCTGATACGGCACACAAAGAAGAAGACATTCTGATTACCATACACCACGAGTCAGTAGTTTTATCCTTTAAACACACTGAGGGAGGCGGGTATGGATACCATTGAGAGGAAAACCAACACCTCCATAGGTCGCCCCAAGTAGTTCGCTACGTTTGATGACTTAGCAGGGGTGCCCGGGTTCTTGAGGGTTAGGTTTGTCTGGATCTTGGCAACGGATGCGTCTGCTCACCAACTGCGTGGCAAGCCGGATCGAGAGAGACTGGTTGAGGGAGATCTTTTGACCTCTTCAGCCGAACTCTCAGCAGGATTCCGACCGCAGTGGAAGGGTCGAATTTGTTCGTCCGTCACTTCTGGATACACCGACCCACAGATTCCAACCCACCCACAAAAGTATACTTTTATTCCTGAAGAAGTGAACATGGTTCACGAAACATGTTGATATTATAAAATATAAAAAATAAAGTGATGTAAACTAAGTTATTTTATTTTAATAAATAATATTATGTCCTACCAGTATGCACTCTAATACCTATGGCTTAGAAACATATCATAGGCATCTACTTTTCATATCGCTTTGTATACTCCGTAATACCTTCCTTTTTAACCTTTTTTCCTTTTATTTATTATATATTTTTTTTTAATTTTTGGTTATCTTCAATATTTGGCTCCTAAGAGCATTTCTTACTGTTTACTTGTCATACTTTTTTATATTTATAACTTTTGTACTTTATATTATTTACAAAGCTAACTTATAGTTTATATTATCTCCTGCCTTTCAACTTTTTATCTTAACTTCTTACTTTTACATTATACTTTATATTTTATAGTTTACACTTTTACTTTAAACTTTCATTTTATACATCATAATTTACTACTCATTACCTTAACTCCTTTCTTTTACCTTTTGTTTTTTATACTTAACTTTCCATTTATATGTCACTTTCTTATGTTATTGTATTGTAATATAAATAAATATAATTATGTCAATGGCACATGTTGTGCCGTATGTTTTGAAATAAATAAATAAATTGTTCAAATTTTTTTAAACAACCCGTCCTTAGGTTATTTAAATCACAGTGAACGTTTATTAACTTAGTGTACCTACTTTATAATTATAATTAGGACTAACATCCTTCGTGGCTGAAAGCTAGGTTTTGCCTGCGGGGCTCTAGAATTATAATAACTCTGCACTTATACGTTCGGCACTCCTCGGAGACGAGACCAAGTGACTCGAAAAGACAACGAAAGTAATGTGGGAACTAACCATAGACTGATAAGACGGAAAACAGTTATAAAGAAAAATTTTAATACATAGTTTTAAAGACTGTATATTGTCATACTCTAGTGCCCTGTTTCAAAAACTACTTTCAATACCATCATTTCTCTTGTCATACATACTACGCCGTGATAGCCGTGACCTTTGTGCAGTGCGGTATCTTAAACATGTTGTGGTGATGACTACGGCTGAATTATATGCACCATAGGTACACAGCAATGATTAGAGTAATGTCACAGAAGAAGAATGAGGGCATCAGAGATTTTATTTCAATGCTCCCATATCATATCGGCTAGTTATTTCGAATTTATAGCCTGCAGGGTTAAAGTTGCTCTGTTGAAACGAAAACCACACAACTTTAAGAAAATACCTGATAAACCAAACTCTTCCACTATCAACGAATGAAAATCTATGGAGATCGAACACAAGATCAGCGCACTTCGACCATTAGTTTTTCTCGCGTTTGTGTTTTGATTAGAAGTAAATAAGAGTGTCCACCGGTCATTGAATCCTGATGTGCCCGAAATTATTTATTTATTTATTTATTTATATCCATATATTACAGTTTAGACCTTATTGTTAACATTTTTACATATGTAACATTTTACACATGTACATATGACGACCTCCGTAATCCAGTGGGTAAGACTCTTGACTCACAATCCGGAGGTCGCGGGTTCGAACCCGGCATGCGCAAATAAAATTTATTTGATTAATTTGTGTTCTTTCACAATTAATTCATTTTAAAAATAATATATAGTATATTTGCGGCATGTTCCAGAGTGGAAGATACTATTAGTATCGCCCTGGTGTAAGACCACCATTCAGAATTGAAACGTTGCTTGAAAATGGCTTTAGCCGTGTTTGGTGACCAGATCTGAATAACCAGGTACTTCCCAACCTTCCTCTTCCCGACCTCCTTCCCCTCCCCACTACCTTCAGCCTCACAACATACCCCAATTGGGGATGCCATAGTCTCACTGGCTCCAGACGGGAGCAGTTGAGATTCTTGTGCAGTATTCACTGTAAAAAAAAATATATATATATATTTTGAAAACATTTTTACATATTAATATTACATTTCATTATGTTGTGTGTTAGGTAGGTTTGAGTAGGTGAAACTGTTGGTTGGTAATATTGTATGTTTCGTGAACACCTCACTAGGAGAACCTGTGCTGAGGTGTTTAGGTGTTTATGATTAAGTGTGACAGGTACAGGTATTTATGTGTTGTAGTAGAAAGTTAGTTTTTTTTTCTTTTTTTTACATTTTAATGGTAATTTTACATGAATATAATTGATTAACATTAATTGTTTAACATTAATTAATTTAGCTCTTAAAAACCAAGTTTCCAAACGTGCAGACATTTGGGAAAGAAATGTAGATTAGTACCAACCAAAAGTATCAAATATTCACAGGTATCGTCGGAAACAACATCGGAACCAACATTGTCATGTCATATGGTTTATAAAACACAATAATAAAAACGCTATTGATCGTTGGCAGAATATTTATTAAACATTTTCTCCGGGAAATATCTTCATCCTTCCGTGGAAAACTGATGTTACCTGTGTATGCTTCCTACGAAGTCCCTAATGTAAAAACGACATTCAATATACTACTCGGAATAAAAGAGCACGGAGATTGCTAGTATCAAATGCATTAAAAAAATAATATTTAAGTTCAGACAATCTTTAAAAACTAAAAACCGAGTCTTTTTGTGGGTTTCAATAAGCGATTTCAGATTCGTGAAGAATTAATATCTACTTGCTAGTACTCATTTCTATCCGTGCTTAAAGTACCATGAAACGTACATATTTATGGTGAGCGGACAACTCAGAATTAAATCAACTCAGAACCTCCTTTGAAAAGTCATTAAAAGTGGTGAAAATAAAATTGGTTAAATAGGTTTAGGTTTATAGGTTAGCGTTATTAAATATGTAATACTAGCTGGTTCCCGGCATGCGTTGATTTTTTTTTTTTTTTACATGAGCTCCACACAGGAGGCCCTGAGGAAAATATTTTCCCTCAGGGCCTATGTCATCTTTGGAGATGTTGCGTGGAGGGTTTTTTTAAGGAAATGAAGGAGAGGAGAGTTCTGGGAAGGAAAAGGGTTTTAGGTGTGGGTAGGAATTTAGGGGTTCAGTGTGTCCTGGTCATCCGCCTCCAACACCTAGACAAACCTCACTCCTCAAACCGCACCCCTGCTAAATCACAAAACGTAGCGAACCGCTTGGGGTGACCTATGGCGTTGATATGTCATTTAATAAAGAAATTGTTTCTCCCTGAGTGTCCTTTCCCATTCGTCCCATTCCCCTTCCGCCTCCCCTTCTTCTCCTGCGTCCTCTTCCCCTCTCGCGTTCCCACTACGTCACCTTCACCTTCCCTCTCCCCACTCCACTCCCCCCCCCCCCTTCGCCGATCCCGCGAACCCTCCTCCCGAGTTCCCCTCCCCCCTCCCAGGTCCCCCTCCCCCATCCCAGGTTCTCCTCCCCCTCCCTCCCTCCCGCTTTCCATACATTCAGTTTTCAAACCTCGCGTGCCACTAATAGCAATTTTTTTATACAAATTTCGTAATGCCAGAGCTCACCAGAAGTTTTACAAAAACCTTGTACTGACAATAACAAACACACAAAAAAAAGAATTATCCAATTTGGTGCCGTTGTTCAAAAGTTATACGCTCAGCAACACATTCAGCGATTCATTTTTATATTATTGTTAAAATTAAGGCTATTTAAAAAAAATCATAGCTTTTATTGACTTTTCAAGGAGGTGTTGATTTGAAATAATTTTGAGTTAGCATGTGCGAGAATGCTTTTTGGTGGTGCTGCTTTTCAAATATGCAAGAGCGAGACGGCAGATTCAGGGTATAAAAGGTGATGAATGTTACTGCTCGCTCTCCTTTAGCTCCGACATACGTGTCAATATTGTGCAAATAAATAACCAACTCGTCCACGCGCATTTCATTAAGATCAACAAGATCTCATCTCACGCCTACACCAATAAATAACAGTCTAAATAACAGCATGGAAGCCATATTTATTTAGTGATTGTTTAGGTGTTTCTTTTAATTTGGGAGGCGGGTGTGGGCACCGCCGCCCCTGGAACCATTTGTTGGATAACCGACACCTTTGCCACAGGTTATAAATTAAATGTATTCAGAATCTTAACGACGTAAGTAAAGAAGCCGTGTATACAAATTGAGACTTGCGACCCGTGTACTGGACGGACCTACTGTCGAATTTGCCCTATCAAAGAAAAGAAGAAAAAGAATAATAATGTGGGAATTTTAACGACGTACCTAAATGAAGAAAGCGTGTAAACAAATATGCGCCCGCGGCGCAGCGTATTCGACAGACGTAAGGTCGAATTCACCCTAGCAGACCTGGAGATTCGACCTTTCCGCCGGCTTCATTTTAATTAATTCCGAAGAACGTGTTACTAATATTTAAGATGTTTCTAAATTAAAACCTCCCAAAGTTATTAATTCATCATCTAGAAAAATAAATTCTTTTGCTCACAGCTAACTTATAGTTGAAAAAGGGGTTATGACGTTTTAAAATCGTTGTATATATTAGTGGTAAGATATTGTTTTTATTAATCTTAAATATAAAACTACAATATCTTGTACATATGATGAGACATCCAGAGAAGAATGAGATCTTGCATATCATAATGCAGGGAAAGATTGCTGGAAGACGGGGCCCTGGAAGAAGGAGAACCTCATGGCTGAAAAACCTGAGACAGTGGTTTGGCCAGTCTACTGTAGAGCTTTTCTGGGCCGCAGTAAACAAAATCTGCATAGCCAACATGATAGCCAACGTCCGTTGAATGGACAGGGTACAAGAAGAAGAAAAAGAATCTTAAATATAAAGAACTTACATCCCCAGTTGTCGGTTTGAAAAAAGTTATTGTAGTTAAGAAATCGTCGGAAATGATTAAAATGTGAGTTTTGAGTAAACAAAAATTATTAGAGTTAAATTAATTAAAGTGCTCGGGTTGATAGAGTGAGGTTTGTCTAGGTCTTGGCGGCAGATACCCCCGCCCACCTACTGCGTGATCGAGAGAGATTGGTATACCAATAAAACACCAATAAAATAATTTCCAACATTGTAAGATATATCTGTATATATATATATATATATATATATATATATATATATATATATATATATATATATATATATCTGTATCGTCCACATCCGCACGCCTTCTCGCATCCACGATAGACCATGATCGTTTTCAAGAATCTCGCTACTGAGAAAAATCTGTACACAAACTGTTGAACGAATGGGATCAAATCTATTGTGATATAAAACGGAAAAGTTTTGTGAGGTAACCATAAGCAGGGTGGCCAATCTCAGGAGAAACTCCAAAATAATAAAAATATTTTTTTGAGAATAGAATATTATTTTATTGATCTTCTTTCTTTATTTGCCTTCTAAGCGAGATAGGTAATATCAAAAGAGTGGATTGCGTAAAGAGTTTACTTTCTCTAATTTCTAATAGCTCTTTATTTATTTATTTAATTTCAACGGTATATGTACATATACCATAAGAACTGATTACATGTCACAAAATGAAAAATAATAATACAGAAATAATAAAAAAAAATTGTTTAACAGATGATTGTGGCATTTGAATTAGAAATGACACCAGATAGACAATTACATACAAAAATCTATAGTTAATTATATTAATATATCTATAGTTGAATTAATATTGACTGTTTGAAATGGTTTGATAGCATAGCCCTCTTGTACCTACCTTCCGTGCAGTTGAATAGATCTGCAACATCTGCATATCTATTAGTAACATCATGTAACCTAGGTAAAAGGGAGTGTTTAGTATACTCAGTCTTACTATTGTTACATTTAAACAGGATTTTAGATCGAGTGGTTCTCGTGGGAATATGAAATTAAATGAGCTTAGTTAAATCAGGACTGTCTATGCTACCATTTACAATTTTGAACATAAATATTAAGTCGGATATAATTCTTCGATCTGAGAGTTTTAATAAATTTAGTTCTTTCATCAAGTAATTGTAGTTTATGTTTTCAATGGGAATACCGAGTTTAAAATTAATACGTCTTAGAAATTTATGTTGATTTTTTTCGATTGAATCTAAATGTATTTTAAAATGGGGGGACCAGATCGAGGAGTTATATTCGACTTGTAAGGATGTATACAAAAAAATTTGTGTTGAAATATTCCTAAAACCTCTGGAATTTCGAAGAATGAAGCCAAGAATTTTCATTCCTTTATTACCGATTGTGTTTACATGGGATATAAAGTTTAATTTGGAGTAAAAAATTATGCCCAGGTCGTTAATTTCTTCGGCAGAGGTAAGGGTAGTGTTATTAAGTACATATGGATGAATAATTGGTTGACTTAAATAATTGGCTAAATAAATTAAGCATTTAACACTACCTTACTATAGACAAAGCACGTAAAGATTAACGGCAGTACCTACTCAGTGTACTCAGTGACTCTCTGACTATCTGAAAATCGTTCAACTCATATTTGTTGATAATACATGTTTCAAGTAACATGACTGTACAATAGTGTTCGTATTCAAATCCAACCGATTTCCAAATGTAACGTTTCATTGGTATGTATTGACCTCATGTTTGTGGTTTATTGAATTCGATTTGTCTTAAAACAATATTATTTTTAATAATTTTTGTTCCAGTAAACTCCAAATTAACACTTTGTGTTCTAACGTAAGGGAAGCCTAAGTTTCACTACGAAGAAGTCACTTAATGATTTGGTTCTCGACGCCAAAATACGGGCTAGAAACATAATGATAATCAAGTCCACATTTTTGAAATATTAATCTTTATCTCACAAAATTTTCACCAAATAGTAATCAATCAATCATGCTTTTTATTTTCGCCTCACTCACAAGAAAGCGGCGTGAGTTTTTTTCCTTAAAATATCACAATTTGACGAGCACGAGCTTAAGTATGGTCCAATAAAACATTCTGAACAATGCCCACCTCAGTTTCAACTTATCTCTTGCACCCTTCCTTTGTTTCTTATCTCATTCCTCCAGATCGTAAGTAGAAAAAGGAAGAAAAATGTCGCTTTTTAACAGAACCGGCGATACTGCGGAATGAATTATTGATGTTTTTAGACTTTCCTTTCAATAGACTGAACTGCTTTTCAGAGTGGGGTAGTATGAAAGGATAATGTCTTAATTTATTTTGTTCTCCGAGGAGTTTTTCGCAGTTTTTTTTTGTTGAGTAATGATACAAAGTGAGAGGAAATTAATGAACCTGTCAGAATCGTGAGAAGATACGTATCTATTAAAGTCGTCTACAAAATAATGCGGTCTTTTGCTGGATTTGGGAACTTTTCGATTCTTTCTTGCCTAATTAGCTCTCTGTTAATAATCGCATTAGTGGAAGTCAAAGTACAGCGAGCATTTTCAAATAACTAACGTTTGTCACATAACAAGATGAATTAAGCCTATTAAAGATGGTTCGTTCAAGGCGAAATCTGTTAAAAAAAACTAGAGAACCTTACTACAAAATTAATGCTAATTTATTGTTTAAATATTATGCTTCAACAACTAAACCGGTGCCAGGTAATTTAGTGCTCCGTATCAATTCGATTATGAACACTTTAGTTCAAACTTAATTTGCTGTAATATAATATTCGCTCTCTCTAAAATTGCTGGTGTTCATCGAGACGTATGATCACGTCTATCATACATAGATCCCATCCACTGCCTCCTCTTCATCTAGCAGCTAGTTTCTAGAATAAAAACTAGCAGATAAACTTTAAATATTACGATTTAATAAATTACAGGTTCGTTATTTTTCATCAGCAACAGATTTAAAAGTACGTAAAATACAATAACCGTGACTTTAAAATTAAAAGTTTGTACATCTAAGAAGAGCACCAGAGACAGAAGAAAATTTCTTAAAAATCAATAGTGTTCTAGAAAAGCCTCAGATGAACTGAAACGGTCTGCACTAAAAACACGAGAAAATCGCTTTCTTTTAAAATATGATAACAAATAAAATGGTTGTTATATCTTTGACATTATCTCCAGAGAATATCTTCATGTGATAAGTATTGAGACCTGTATTCTCTACTAGTTGTTATCCTTATAAACTATAAGATGCATGATTGACAAACTGAGGTTCTTAATTCTTAATAATTATTCTTAATAAAGAAATTGTTTCTTCCTGCGTGTCCTTTCCCATTCGTCCCGTTCCCCTACCGCCTCCCTTTCCTCTCCCGCATCCCCTTCCCTTTTCGCGTTCCACTCCACCTTCCCTTTCCCCCCTCCCCTCACCCACTTGCCCGTCCCGCGAACCCCCCTCCCAAGTTCCCCTTCCCCCTCCAGAGTTCCCCTCCCTCCTTCTGGATTCCCCTCCCCCTTCCCGGGTTCCTCTCCCCCGTCCCGAATTCCATACATTCAATCCCGGTACATTCAGTTTTCAAACAGCTCGCGTGCCACATTTTGCAATTTTTTTACACAAATTTCATATTGCCAGAGCTCAACACAATATATATTAACATTCGCGGGCGTGCTTACAACAACTCACCAAAGTTTCCTCGCAATCGTGTGAACGGTCTAGTAACGCATTTTCGTGAAGCCAGAGCTCGCTATTATATATAGAAACCATCGCGGGCAAACACACATCAAATCCCCAAAGTTTCATCGCAATTGGATGAATGGTTTAGCAATGCGTAGCGGACATACATATATACATACAAAACAAGAAACAAACATATTCTGATTTTTATATGTATACTCGTAGATAGAACAGAAAATAACACACTTTTTAAGGCGCGATGTCTAGTGTTCACAGAACTATTAGTAATACGATTATTCGACTATTCAAATATATCGGCTGTCATTAAACTAGAGTCGTAGTTAACACTTTACGTCGACATGTAGTAATGTCGCAGCTTAAATTATTATTGTTGATATGAAAATCTTGGCACGTAGAATTATCCGAAGCAAAGTTTCCTCGCTAGCAGCAAGTAGCAAGTACACTTTCAAAAGATTCGAGTCTATGAGCCAAGCAAGTTGTATTTCATAAATCTGCCGAACTCCTCAATACTTTGGTCGTCAAACGGAATTTCTTTTTAAGCCACGTTTTTCCGATAACTTATATTTTGCGTTTCTTTGATGAACATCTCGTAAATCATGGCTTCGTAATATTCCCCAAATTAGTGAAAAGATGTCTGATTTCATAAACTGGTATTCTGTTATTCTATTTTTGATTGAACACTTAGGACGGGTTGTTTCAAAAAATTTGACGGACACATCAAATATTTGAGGTTAATATTCACGTTCTGTGTAAGTTCTATTCAAGTTCTGTTATTGTATCATTATAGCCCAGTTGCTCCTTAAAACTGAAATAATCGCAGAACTTAAATAGAAAATAGAATTTTTTTAAGCAACCCGTCCTAAGTCGACATCACGAGCACCCATTTTACTGCTCGGTTTCGTCGGATACATATGTTGAACAAAACGAAATATACTCGTAAAACAAACAACAATATATGATAAAAATCACGTTAAGCACCGAAAATCGCTTATTTGACCACTAATTCACAAGTATATGTTTGACGGCCTTCGTGGTAGAGGGGTAAGGCTCTCGACTAGTAAATAAATTTGAATTGATTAATTTGTATTTGCAGCACATTTTAGAGTGGAAGGTACTCACGGTATCTCCCTGGAAGACCACAATTCAGAATTGAAACTTTATTTGAAATGGCTTTAGCCGTTTTGTGACCAGATCTGAATTTTTGAAAATTGACACTTTCCCATCTCCTTCCCCTCTCCACTACAGTTGGGACTCGTGTACGATATTCACAAAAAAACTTCAAAACTTGCATTACACCAGAGTTCTTTGTTAACTCTAGATTTCTTTTTGGTTCGGAAAATCGAGTTTCTGCTTTACGTTCTTCTTCTTCTCGTGCCCTGTCCGTTCAACGAACATTGGCTACGCGGACTTTGATTACTACGGCCCGGAACAGCTCTATAGTATACTGGCCAGACCACCACTGTCTCAGGTTTTTCACCCATGATGTTCTCCTTATTCCAGGGCGCCGACTTCCGGCAAACTTTCCCTGCCTTATAAGATGCAAGATGTCGTACTTCTCTGGATGTCTCATCACATGGCCTAGATGTTGAAGTATACGGACTTTTATTGTTTTAATAACTTATTTTTTTTATTTATCCGAACCAAACATCTCCATTCGTAACTGTCTATCCTGCTTATTTGTAGTATTCTTCTGTAGATTCAGTTTCATTCTTTTTCAGTAAGCGTCCATGCTTCCATTCCACAAAATAATACCAAAAACACGTGGCATCTGACCATTTGCATTCGTAATCCAAGGTTGATATCATGCCTGCAGAACATCTTTTTCATGCGGGTAAAGGTTGCACGAGCTTGCTCAATGCGGCATTTGATTTCAACTGAAGGATCCCATCTTTCATTTAAAGTGCAGCCCAAGTATACAATACTTTGTACCTTTTCTAATTTCTTTCCAGCAATATAAAGATTTTCATTTCAGTCAACTGCGTTATTTTTGCTTAGGAGCATGTATTTTGTTTTAGTTTTATTCAGTTCTAACCCAATCCTAAATTTCTCAGCTAAGCCTTCACTACTTGATTCAGTAGAAGTTGTAGATCATCAATGTTACATGTTAGAAGTATCGTATCATCTACATAACGCAGGTTGTTCAAAATCTACTTTGACCGGTCAGTGGTTGGGTGGGCATATAATGGGCTTGGGTCCCACCTGGGCGACGCATGTTCGATTCCTCATCTGGCTAAGTCCCCCATCACAACATAAGCAACATTTTCGGCTTTCTGTGGTGGTAGTAGGAGATTTTCAAACATTGTTGGATTTGATGCTTTCTTTAAAAAAATACTAATAATTTATAACAAGTCCTTGAGTAGTTTCATCCAGAGCTTCCTTGAATATTTCTTCTGAATATTAGTTGAACGGCAGAAGGTGAAAGAATACATCTCTCGCACGTCGCACGCCCCTCTTTATTTCGAAAACCAAATTGTGTTACGCCTATATTTTCTTCCACTTTGCGATACATGAGTCCATGTATAATTCGCAAAAATATCTTTAATAAGTGGCTCATCAAAACTAATTGGCGGTGGTCACCGCATTTTCTTGCTTTTGGTTTCTTTGGGAGGGTAACAAAAGTGGATCGAAGTCAATCTAGTGGGATATTTCTTTACGTTCAAGCATTTAAAAGTCACACGTTTTATTCACAAAATTGTTTCCTCATTAGTCTGATGGTCAGTAAGTAGACAAGTTCAGTGTTATGCTACCCTAGGGGAATCCGAGCGTGATAGTTAATGCTCAACAAAAAACTAAGCAACAACTGCGTTATACGAGAGTGAAGAGAATAGCAAACAGGCTCCCTCCCCTGTCAGAGTTTGTACAGTATTGTGAAGCATTAAAGCTCTACGCTACGCCGGAGGTATCAGGAATGCCAGGTATCTAATTATTTCCCGAGACAAAACGATCGGAACGTCGGTATTATTTTACTAAAAGCGTATGTAAGAGCCGGGTAAGAACACACCCCGGGATAATGGCGCGGGAAACACTAAGTTAGTGTAGCAAGTGTGCCTCACGACTCAGTAAATACTGAGAATTACAATTCGATTAGGGTTCGTCTGTCGCTATGGTTCGCGGATATTATAAGAACTATGGATGCCTTGATAATGTGACGTAATTTATAGCAGGTAGAGGAATGAACAAAATCTCAGTGGATTTGAGCGCGCGGTGTGAAAAAATTTATTCCAAATTTCAGATCGCGATTGGACGAATTTTTTAACTGGAAAAAGGAGGTTATTTGTTAGTAAATACGTATTTAAATTAAAATTAATTTAAAATAAAACAATAACTTTGTAAAAACCACTTTTATTTTTATACTTTATGCCGACCGGGTTTCGCTACAACCGTAGCTTCATCAGGGCAGTATAATACTCTACTAACATTAGGTTACATTTGTGTTATAATATATATTTTACCAAAAAATGGGCTGGGCTGGACACACGTCCGTTCCCTTCCCAATTCTCCATCTATGCCTCCCTCTTCCTCCTCCACTTGACGAGTCCAGCCCAGCCCATTTTTGGTAAAATATATATTATAACACAAATGTAACCTAATGTTAGTAGAGTATTATACTGCCCTGATGAAGCTACGGTTGTAGCGAAACCCGGTCGGCATAAAGTATAAAAATAAAAGTGGTGTTTACAAAGTTATTGTTTTATTTTAAATTAATAATGTCACATCACAAAGTATCCGCTTCATATGAACAAATAAATTAAAATTGTTTAAAATTTAAAAATACCAAAATTTTCAAATTATTTTAATATATTTATATTAAATTCCAGCTGTATACAAATTGCTATTATACTTTTTTGACTTGGGCATCGTCCGAATGACATAAAATATTTATCCAAATCTATATAAACAAAAATCAAAATATGTTTGATTGGGGGTATATGAGTATATAAGTGAGTATATGAAATATCTATGCGTTACTTAATCGTTCATCCGATTGCGATGAAACTTTGGGGATTTGATGTGCGCAATGCGCAAGCCCGCGATGGTTTCTATATACAATAGTGACTTCTGGCATCATGAAATTATGCATTACTAACCGTTCATCCGATTACGGTGAAACTTTGGGAATTTTATGAGTTCTGGCATCGTGAAATTATGCGTTGCTAACCGTTCATCCGATTGCGATGTAACTTTGGGGTTTTGATGTGTGCATGCCCGCGATGGTTTCTAATATATAATAGTGAGCTCTAGCATCATGAAAATGCGTTGCTACACCGTTCATCCGATTGCTAGAAAACTTTGGTGAGTTGTTGTGAGCACGCCTGCGAAGGTTTCTATATTTATATATATTTTATTAATTTATAAAATACATGTTACATATATTAGACAATTAAGTAGATTAGATTTATTAAATCACCATACTAGGCGGCTGTCTGTTTCATGGTGATCAATTAAAGATAGTTTCTTTCTAGTGAAGTCTAGTGTAAACACATGGTACTAGTATGTAATGATGTGGTAAAGTTATGACAAAAAATAGAAAAGAGAAAAAGTAGTGCTTAAAATAAACATGTAAATATATTCTGGTGAGCTCTTGCATTACGAAATTTGTATAAAATTTTTTCAATAGTTACATTCCGGTACATTCAGTTTTCTGACTGACTGAATACATAGGGAAGGCGGAGTGAGAATGCGTGAGGGGAGGCGGAAGGGGAATGGGACGAATGGAAAAGGACACGCAGGGAGAAACAAATTCTTTATTACGTGGTACATCAACGCACGCCGGGAACTCGCTAGTATTTAATATAATTTATTAAATACTAGCGAGTTCCTAATAATTTAACTTTCATACCTTTCCATTTTGTGAGATGCTCAAGAATGAGAACGTTAATTTTATTAATATGTATGTAAGGTGAGGAGTCATAACATTTTATTCTTGAGTTCAGCTTACAACATTACATTTTGTAAAGACGTTTTATTTATTGGACGTGCAGTCGATATCAAGGTCGTCATAGGAATATCTTAAAAAATGACACTATATTATGCCACCGCCTTTATTAGTCCCTATTGGTACCAGGGCGGAGTGAAAAAACTTTTTTCAAATTTAGAGTTTCCTGTATTATCAATAAGTGCCTTGGTAGTAACCCTGTAAAGTACACACAATATCATTAAATTCTTACTTCATCTTCAGGTGGCGCACTGACCCTAAAGTTCTACAAAAAAGTGTGTTTTTTCGGATTTTGCTAGTAAAAAGCAACTCATCTAATGCAGTTTAAACGTGACAAAATAGATTTTATTTTCACCCATCTAACTTACTCCTTTTTCCCTCCACCTTTTGACACTATTTTGCGAAACAAAAGATGCAGTCAACAGAAAAAAAAACAGATATCAGCGCGGAGCGCACATTTTTTGGAATAGTCGCGAAAACTTGATTGTGATTTGTTCGTAAAATACCTAAAACAATACAAAATTCAACGTGTTCTGTGTTTGGTGACCCAGAAAAATTAAAAGACAATATGTTACCAACTTATTCCGATAAAATAAAGTATTGTTTGTGGATTAGAAATGACTTGCAATGGTTATCCAATGGAAAAGATCCTTCTGTGAAAGACATGTGAAATAATTGCAATTGATCTTATTACGTTATGGAATAAAGCGTGTATTCCTATTCTAACTCAACATAAAATTGTAAACGGACTAACCCGGTATTATCACAAGTACAAACGCTTAAAGAAATGTCGAATATCTATAAAAACAACTGAATTTTATGAAGATGCAACAAATAAACTCTTTGATATTGCTGTGTGCAGGTGCGTTTGTGTGGATTTTTGTAAATGTTTAGTAAAATACACAAGAAGGAGCTGGAATTCCTACATGATCAGAGAAGTAGCCACAAAATGTATATCGACTCAAAATATTGTAACAGCAATCATCAGTATGGACCTTCTGATTATTCTATTTAATGGTAGAGTGAGAGATTCTCTTCAGGATTGTGGGAATAAACGAATACAGGTTCTAACTTGTGAGGTTTAATTGGTTGAAGTAATAAAAGAGTTCATTTCCAAAACAACCAAGTCCCAGTATATTTTTATAAAGAACATAACAATGTTGCCCGGGGCCGGGTTTCACATCCCCAAAAACATAACAGATTCTGAAAATTTAACAGGAACATAATTAAGCAGAAAGAAATATCGTACCTGCGGACCATGGATCTTTATCTAATTACTTCTACACTGACGCGAACTCTTAATTTACTTGAAGATAGCGCGTTGATGAACCGCGGGCCATATTCTCACGCAATCTCCAGGATGGGAACCAGGAAAGACTCCCCAGGAAGGCCAGAGAATGAGGACTCCCCGCCAGGAGGGAGTAGGGTCCAAGATCAGCACCAGTGCTCTGGTTGAGCCCCTCGGATAACCACGATTTCCGTCAGCACGCCTTATCAGGAAATGAACGCCAAGTAACCATCCGTCACAAATATGAGCAGCAATGACCGTACCAGGTCATAAGAACTCTTCCTCGCGACGCTCTTCAATATGCCAGTCGCGATGATATAGGTAATTTACAACATCGTTATGCCGCGGACAAATATCGGTCCCAATGGCGGCGACCGAACACGTTAGAAACAGCGTTCCGATCACATCAGAAAGAAGCGTTCGCAAAATGTGCATCGCCCGGCTCGCGATTAAAATCGTTTTAAAAACAATTTGTAACAAAGGGATTATCCCATTTTTAAATCCAGAACTATCACTAAAGTGACTAGTCGAATTTGCCCCGGCTTCCTGTACGATGCGAATCCAAAAAGTACCGCCGGAAGTTTTACAATAACGTTGCCAATCGAAAAAATCCAAAATACGGCGATCCAACAATGAAAGTAAGCGGCCAGGTGAAGGTTTACTATGTCAGGAAAATAATTATTATGAAGTAATAATTATTATCGTGACAATATATAGTGGC
The DNA here is from genome assembly GCA_929108145.2 of Limnephilus rhombicus. Taxonomy (NCBI): domain Eukaryota; kingdom Metazoa; phylum Arthropoda; class Insecta; order Trichoptera; family Limnephilidae; genus Limnephilus; species Limnephilus rhombicus. The sequence continues at coordinate 46,489,225 of OV815273.1, read as the reverse complement.
AACCAAGGCTTCGGAGCGTAGGCAATAACGACTGATGAGGCAAAATAAATTACTTCAAAAACAGACTGTAAAGAAACCTTTGAACCCCTCACTAGATACTACATTGACTGCAGAGACCTCGAATGATAGCGGTAAATTATCAGACAGCAATCAAGATCTAATTAATCAATTTGTGATAAAAGTGTGCGTGCCAACATGGTTCACCATAAAACAAAACTTTCATGTAAAGATGGTCCGAAACGTATCCTTAGGTTGATAAAAAGATGCTTCTATTTAAAATGTGAGCTGAAAACAATTGCTTTTCAAATAATTGAGCGGAACTCTTTCTTCGCACATTCTGAAAATAATTTATTAGCGATACTGCAACATATAAAAAAAATTTCAGTAAGCAAAATTCTGAAAGCCCAACAAAATGCAAAGGGGAAGAAAATACTAACATTTGTGACTTCAAAATTACACCTAGAAGTCAACGATTATTATGATTTGATAGACTGGAAAACAGAACAAATATTCGAGCCACCATTCACAAAAAAATACGATGACAGTGAATTATGCGAAATCATGAACGAAGATAAAAATATCCGTATTGAAAATTTCCCCTGTTATTCCCAGGCTATGGAGAGAGGTGTGAAGCTGGTCACTGAAGCTAGTTTGGCTGTTTGCAGAAGTACAGTACGCCATGAATATAATCGAGCAAGAATAAAATCGAGAAAAAAAATGCCAAAATTCGAAACTTTTTCTCTGATTTCAGGGAGCTACCCCATATGCAGATGACACGACTGAAGGCAGAAATTATTAAAAAAATATATATATTCTTTTCAATCTTTATATTTTAATGCAGACAATAAAGTAAAAGTCGTTAATAATATTAATCTTAATTTTTTAAAATTTTCAAGAATCGATAATTTTTTCAAAATTTAAAGTCCCCTGCGCTACCTGAGGATCATATGAGAAAAAAAATATTTTTCAAGAGCCATTTACCCATTGCAACATTTAGTAATATAGGATTTACGAAATTTAAAAAAAAAAAATTTCGACCTCTTTCACTCCAGGCTAATGTACACTGCTTTTGAACCAAATCGACCAAATTCGTAAATTCAGAATTAGATTCAAGTTCAGCTTCCCCTTACCTCCCCTAAACCGATTTAGAACTAAATCAGTGAAGTACTCAATAATTTCAAGATGGCTGCCGTAATTTTGCATTTTAACTTTAGTTTTGATTCGAGTTCAGTCCACCCTACTTTACCTTTTTTAACGTTTGCTCTCCCCACAGGAGGCCACAAGGAAAAAATCCTTTAGGTCTATGTCAACTTTAGGGATGCTGTGTGGAGGGTCTTTTTAGGGAATGGGATAGGAGGAAATTCTGAGAACGAAAAAGTTATGAGGGGTGAATAGGAATCTTTTTTTTCTGTTCTGTCAAAACAGTTCTGTCTGCTACCGGGCAGGCAACAGTCGTGTGTAACTATACTTCAACTGTACTAACACTTTGAGACCCGAAAAAAAAAATTAAAAACTGGAACGATGGAAGAAGAAGTCGATCCACATGAATTTATATATAGAGCTAAGAAAGAAATTGGTGAAATGACTGCATTATTAGAAGACAGTCCAACAAGAATCACCAAAGAAGCGAAAATTGAAATCTTCAAAAAAATTAGCACTATCATGGAAAATATTTCACATATGGCGATAGACATGGCAAAATTAAAAGAAAAAAATACGATGCTTAAGGAAATGCTGAAAATGAAAAATGAAAGAGTAACGTACGCATCAACATTAAAAAGCAACTATCAACAAGAAACTATTACAAGAAAAGAAGATAATGAAGCTATAAAATACGGAATAATAATATCTACTAAGGATGTACACATGGAACACGAAGAACCAAAAAAAAAGTTACAGAAGAATGTTAATGTAACTTTTCTAGGTATCGGTGTAAGCGGAATCAAGAAAATATCTAATAATCGTTTGATTGTGACATGTGACAAGAAAGATGACTCAGAAAAACTAAAAAAAGAAATAAATAAACAAACAAATACGATCAACATAATGGCAAAAGAGGTGAAGAAGAAGAAACCACATATAATATTTAAAGGAGTTGAAAATGATATAGTTAATGGGAATAATTTATTAGAGAGCATTTAGCAACAAAATGAAGATATCAAAAATGTTCACAAAATGGATGCTACTTTACACAAAATGGAGATAAAAAAGGTAATTAAGAGAAAAAACACTGAATTCTCGAATATCATTGTGGAAACTAGCAGAGCTATGAGAAGAACTATTTTGAACAAGAATACTGTTAATATCGGTTACCACAAAGTAAAGGTAGAGGACTGCAGCCCAATTATGCAATGTTACCACTGCCTTAAATTTAATCACTCGAGCTTAAGATGCCTAAATAAAACAAAAGACCCAGCCTGCTCACATTGCGTAGGCAACCATAAATATCAAGAATGCAATAACAAACAAGAACCACCAAAATGCAAAAATTGCATCTTAAACAACGAAAGAAGATCTACAAATAATCCAATTAATCACAGTGCGAACAGTGATAAATGTGAAAACAAACAGATTATGATGATAATTGCTCGTCAAAAAATAGATTACTAAAAATGGAAGATTTTATGACGGAAAATATTGACCAGCTGTACAAAATAAATGAAAATGTTTGTGATACTAGCGACGAGTGCAACGAGGTTCTGAACGAGTGTAATCCGCTGTTTAGTATAATGCATATAAATATTAGAAGTGTCAACAAATATTTTTGTGAATTTTTAGTGCAATTAGATTTAATTTTTAAAAAGCCGGGAGTCATAGTGTTAACCGAATGTCACTCCAATAACAATATTCACTACGATATACCGAGTTATAACTGCATTGCGACAACACTCGAAATCAACAAAAACTCCGGAACATTATTATTCATTAGAAATACATTGATAATACGGAATATTGAGGAAGTTGCTATTGACAAAGTAAACTGTTTACGTGTAGTATTATGTGTAAATAAACTGACAATTAATTTAATTGCAATATACAAGACACACCTGTCAGATCTTTCGCAGTTTATATGTCAACTAAATGAAATTCTGTGCAAAACTCGGGATTTATTTACGTTTTTGGTTGGTGATGTTAATGTGGATATATCTGAAAATCATCGATCTCACCTAAAGGATGAATATATTAATATGCTAACTGAGATGAATTTTAAATCATGCATTAACAATTTTACTCGTGACGTCGCCGGGCAGAAACCTTCCTGTATTGACCATATGTGGGTAAATAGTAATAATACTAAGAGACTTCAGTCAATTGTATATAAAACCGGTATAACAGACCACTATATGTGCTTATTGTATTATAATGCAATAACGCGTACTAATCAGCGGCTAGAGAAATCCAGCGGACGGAGGTTCGAATCCTACGAAATTAAAAAAAAAAAACATTTTGTTTTTGTAAACATTTTGTTTTTATATCAATATCCAATCTTCAAACCACTTAAAAATAAACAGGCAAAGAAAGCGACATCTAGCGACTTTCTAGTTTCATTTATAACGCATGTGAATTACACACTCTATTTGTTTTTTTTTATTATAATATAAAGAATATAAATACATTTATGCACATATCTTTTACAAAATATTATATTTAAGGTCATCATTTGTCATCTTTACCATAAAAAAAGGAGCTCTTGTGCCTTTTTTATATGAATACCTCGCAAAGGTCCCAGTGCGACTATGTCATCCCCAATTGGGGTATGTTGTGAGACTTAAGGTATTGGGCAGGGGAAGGAGATGGGGAGGAGGAAGGTGGGGGAGTACCTGGCTATTCAGATCTAGTCACCAACACGGCTAAAGCCATTTCAAGTAACGTCTGATAAGGGAGCCTCCATTTTCACGCCTCCACACCATATTTATTCCTACACTTGAAAAAATCTTGTGACTTAAAAAATTATAAAAAGTTACTAATGATTAGATACGAGTAGCCATTTTAATATTTCCGCATAATGTATTTTTTCAAAAATTCGGAATTTGGGAATGATTTTTAGAGTGCATTTATTTGTTAGTTATACCTCTGTATAACATATAACACCTTTACTATTCATGTATACACAATAAAACCTTTTTTCAACAAGAAAATCAGGTTAATTAAAGGTAAACGTTGTATTTTACAATTATAAGCAACCATTGTAAACCTTATCTGCATTTCAATAAACTTAGTATTATCAGAATATCCACAAACTTAACACTTCAAATAAAACATAAGCCCGAAAGGTGACTTAGAAGTTACAAGCTGCTGAGATTATTTTTCCGTTTGAAATCTTCTTAGAGAAAAAAACGCACAGTAGACCCGTGGTAATCCATTTATTGTTTTACCAGTAGGTATGTTTCAAAAGTATTCGGTTTTATAATATATTTATCTTGAATTTTCTTCAAAATCGCCTCAAGGCGCTTAACAAAGCTAGTTAATAATATTTTAAAATTATTGATTAAATTAAAAATCAAAACCGGTCTTATAGAATGTGATCAACTTATTTTAAGCTGTGATTCCTGCCATTATTGGGAGTAAAAAATGTTAATGAAATTTTGGTCTCCGGTGACATTTTTGATGTTTTTTTGTTCAACTAAAAATATTAAAAAAGAGTGATTTTGGACAGTTAGGTTCCGGAGTCAGAGAATGAGCGGTTACTCGGCTGAGTGACCAATAACGACATGTGAATGAAAGTTATTTTTTTTGTATTGAGGGAAAAAAAATTAAAAAGACACCGGAGATTGTTTTTTGTATGTAAGTGTGCCGGGGGGGGGGGGGGGGGCAACTGTCGGGGGATCCAAATTTAATAATCACAAGCTTAGGGTAAAAGCCAAAAGCCGGATACTTGCCTTGAGTTGGATACATGCCCCGGTTTTTAATATATTATGTTAGGGATGTTGGTGGTATTAGCGCTTTACTATAATTAGATGTGCCCCTCTCGCGGGCCTCAATGACATGTAAACCGTCGGAGTAGGCGCACGCGTTTTGTGTGAACGAAAATATTCCGCGGCGAAACTTTGTCGGGCGTCGAATTTTAGTTACATTTTTTACTCTAAATAATGTCAGGAATCACTTTTTTATATGAACACCTCACAGGAGTCCCAGCTGCTCCGGTCCTGAGCCAGTGATTCTATGACATCCCTACTTGGGGTATGTTGTGAGGTTGAAGGTAGTGGGGAGGGGAAGGAGATGGGGAAGAGGAAAGTGGGGAAGAACCTGCCTATTCAGATCTGCTCACCAAACACTGCTAAAGCCATTTCAAGCTATGTTTCAATTCTGAATAGTGGTCTTACACCAGGGCGAAAATGGGATTATCTTTCACTCCTGAACGTGCCGCAAATATACTATATATTATTTTACATGAATTAATTGTGAATACTGGTTTTTAAATACAGTTTCCTATATAGCTACTATCAATTTGGCTAAAAGTTTATCCATTTTATTTATTTGAAGTTACGATTTTGAAGTATTGTTCACAATTTTTAAAATATAAAACTTTTAAGAAAATTACAAAAGTGTGTGTTCGTCACCCAGCTGCTTTTTTTTAAAAATAAACTTGTAAAACCAATCATTTGAAATTTATAAGCTGACTTTGTTAATTTGATAATTTTGTGGACACGATATTAACTTTATCATTAAAGCCATTTATAATTAAATGGTCAATATTGAGGCTAACGCTCCCAAAGCCCGATGTCTCTTGCATACGAGGGGAATCACTACGATAATTACATTATAATATTCATTATATTCCTCATCAGTAATTACTCATTCCCTTTACAAATGAGTTTGTTATTTTTAACAATTATTATAAGCAATAATTATCAGCCTGAAACACTCATCTACATGGAAAAATCTTCCGAGAAAAGATACTTGCCGCCAACGGGACATGAACCCGTGTCCTTCTGATTGCCGGTCAACTGCTCTTGACCACTGAGCTATGGCGGCTTATCTAATACCCGCCAAATAATTCAATATATACTAGTGTGTCATTCTACAATTACTGCTTATTATATTTTTTCCACCTGAAAACAACCAACTTTATTTTTGCGAGAGAGACATTGTTAGTGTTAAATCCCTCGCTAGGTGGCGTCGAGACAAATTATGTCTACATTTTTTGGGGAAATACTTAAACTTGTCAAATATTAATTATTATTTTATTTATTGATAAACCAACGTTAAGACAAGCTTTTTATGCATAGCACAAAGGGTTATAAGCAATAATTATCAGCCTGAAACACTCATCTACATTGAAAAATCTTCCGAGAAAAGATACTTGTCGCCAACGGGACATGAACCCGTGTTCCTGTGATTGCCGGTCAGCAGCTCTTGACCACTAAGCTATGGCGGCTTATCTAATACCCGCCAAATAATTCAATATATACTAGTGTTTCATTCAACAATTACTGCTTATTACATTTTTTCCACCTGAAAACAAATTGTTACCCTTTGTGCTATGCATAAAAATCTTGTCTAAACGTTAGTTTATCAATAAATAAATAAAAGTTTATCAATATTTTTCATTGCCGTGATAAAATTGCCGAAAATAGAAATTAAGTACGCCTCAATACTCAATATCCAAAATAACGTTTAAAAACGAGTCAGTAATCACGTGAAGTAATTAAAATGTTAAGTTATATATTTAATAATATTATTATTTCAGTTCAGTATAGTTTGATGATGCCATCGGAAGCCGAGACACCTGTCACTGTAAATTAATCAGTTAATTACTTACAGAAAGTGTTTTAAAAAAACCTTTTATTTAATAATTAATGTACGAGAACAAGTAAATAAACAACTTAAAATTAACTCCTTTACTTATTATTTTTAATTTATAAACTAACGTTTAAGACAAGATTTTTATGCATAGCACAAAGGGTAACAAGGGTTTCAGGCTGATAATTATTGCTTATAATAATTGTTACCCTTTATGCTATGCATAAAAATCTTGTCTTAAACGTAAGTTTATAAATTAAAAATAATAATTAATATTTAACAAGTAAAAAGTATTTCACCAAAAAATGTAGATATAATTTGTCTCGACGCCACCTAGCGAGAGATTTAGTACTAACAATACCTCCCTCAGAAAAATAAAGTTTGTTGTTTTCCGGTGGAAAAATGTAATAATCAGTAATTGTTAAATGAAACACCAGTATATATTGAATTATTTGGCGGGTATTAGATAAGCCACCATAGCTCTGTGGTCAGAGCATCCGACCGGCAATCAGAAGGACACGGGTTCATGTCCCGTTGGCGGCAAGTATCTTTTCTCGGAAGATTTTTCAATGTAAATGAGTGTTTCAGGCTGACAATTAGTGCTTATAATAATTGTAACTCCTTTAAACCTCATTAAAATATTTAATAATAAAACAATTCAAAGACAATGGTGTTTTATTATTCTATTTACATTTTGTTTGTGGGTTCTGTTGATATTATTTTCAATGATAAACACCTGTTTATATCCAGTCTAAAGTATAATTTTTGCCGGTCAAATTAATATCCTGATCGATTGTGAGAACATAATGAATGTATTTCGTAGCGTTTTACCCTCGTTTATTTGAATTATAATTAAACCCAAATCCCGCAGTGAATATTCATTAGTCAAACTTTTCGTTGAAGTGGAAACGATTTCTGATAATATTGCATTAATATTATATCACAATTATTAACAGTATTTTCCCAGTCTGGTAATTGCGAGTACGTTCGACATTATCAGTCAACTTCAATATATGGCTTGTGAGTGTGTAAAGTTTAGGATTGCTTTAGTGGAAAACCGTTTTGATTTTTTTTCTTCGTATGCATGAAAAAAAAATTTACATTTATTATTATGTGCCTATCTTCCTCACGGCTCTACACATCCCAGAGTGGTACTAGTCTTTCTTCATCCAACGGCTCCGGCCCCCAGCCATTCATCTTCAGTGATCTGACCTTCCCACCTTGCTCCAGTGTTCTCCTGCATTGTCAGCCCACTTTTTTCTCATCTTCAAGCTTTTCATTGGCTTACCAACGTATCTGCCATAGGTTACCCCAAGTGGTTCGCTTCGCTTGTGGGGTGCCAGGTTAGGGCTAAGGTCTTAGCGGCGGATGCGTCTGCCCACCAAACTGCGTGGCGGTCCGGATTTGGAGAGGTCGGTTGAGCGAGACCCTTGGATCTCTCCAGCCGAACTCTCTCAACCCATCACCATCGTCTTGCACTGCAGTGGGAGGGGGTGATTCATTTGTCCTTTACTTTGAACACACTGATCCCCAGATTTCTTACCCCTCTTCCCAGAACTTCCTCTCCATCCTTACCTTTCCGTACAGCATCTACAATGTAAAAATATTTTTATCTTAAGAGGAAATACTAGCGGCGTTTTTTCCATACAAACGTATTCCCCGTTTATCTTTCTGGATTTTGACCCCAGAGCAAAATTTTTTTTACGTAATATAGATATTGAGCATTAGCGTGTCGGTACGTTTTGTTTTTTTTTTGATAATTTACTTCTTATAGAAGTTAGGACCTTCCAAAAATGAATAAAATTGCCTGGTATAAACGCCGTCAAAAGGCGTTAAGAATACAAACTAAACAATGTATTTTAAAAAAAGGCAAAACGTACCGACATAGAAAATTTTCTTCTAATACAGTTAGTGAAAAAAAAAAATTAAATCGGTCTAGTTTTGGAGAAGAAAAATGGGGAATACAAAACATCGATTTTTACGATTTTATTTAGGTATTTTCAACCCGATATGCAGTTGTCCCTTTCGCTCAGTTCCCCTGAGGGGAGCGCGGAGTGGAACAGAAGACGTTCGTTACAATACCTATCGACAATATTTTTAAATGACCGGCATAGCTCTTAACTATGGTTTCATGTTCAATTTGTGAAAAATTAAATCTTCATTGTATGTTTTAGAACATTGTAGTTCAAATTTTTCACGAATTAGCATTTTAAATTGTGCGTTTGTAACAAAAAACTTATTAACCACATCGAAGATATACTTATTACGTCAAAAAATTAGTTAAAACGACTAGCTCGTTTTAAAGTCAAAACCACGCATGATGTAAGTTCAAACAGAGACTGCGCGAGAAAGAATGTTTTAATAACATTGATAAAGAAAACACAAGACAGCCTTTCTTCTTAGAAATCAAAAATTTACTAGGCCCATCGATCTACTACATACCTGGGCACTTGATTACTTCGTTTGATTTTCCCCTTGGGTCAAGAATAACGTCATCTTGTTAAAATGTTTTAAACTTCCAATATTTTCGAATTACTTCGCGGAAGAATTTTTTTCCAAAAACCTTCCATTCATCACAAATCATAAAAAAACTTCTAATCTGGTGTTCATAGAAATCGAAAGATAAATGTTGATTCTGATCAAAAACGCTCAATCCGTCCGATAATTCTTTCTATTTTGGTCAAATTAGACTCTTTGGAACACTGTAAGATTATTTTTAATTTCAACGTAAAAACGCAAAATTAAAAATAGTACTTACAGAAATAATTAAAAAGTTACTCTGCAAAAGCCAATCTTGTCAACCTGTTTCAATGGTTTACCGGTAGTTTTTGTTTTATTTATTTTACTAATCTTATCGAGTGGTTTTACAACATGGTAGTAATAATAATTACTTGCACATGTATAAAGCTTAAGTAATTCAACTGCGAGATGTTATTATGATTATATTAAACGTAAGTAAGTTCTACAATACGCAGATGAGGATTCAGGAAGATAAAATTATGAAAAAAATCATTCAGTGTGTACGTTTACCACAGGGAATAACGTCGTCTCTGATTGTTCGTGATAAAAACAAAGCAATTGTTATTTTCGTCAACTCTTTCCAATAGAAGAAAATAATTTGATTTTCTCGCTTTATGAAAAACAATTAATTTAAGCCTCTAACAAAGTTTTCACAAAATAATAGTGATGTTGTACGATAATACAAGAATATCTTGTTAATTTGCTCTACGAGTAAATTGTCAAATTATTGTTTATTGAAAAATCATAAAAATGAGTTCCGGGGTTCAAAATATAAGTACACCCAATAAACAATGGCCACAGTGGTTGTCTGCAAGTTGTGGTAAGAATATTCAACCAATCATTTAATATATTTTTTAAACTTGCATCACAACATTCCCAGTCTATAGGGTAAACCTCAGAAAATCCCAGATTGTGTAAATATTTTACATTAAAATTTTTGCATTGGGGGTAATAATTCTTCTTGCATACTGGAGTGGTTTTTTTCATTTTTCTTGTTTTAATAAGGTGACATTCGATCATTTTCTAAACGGAAGACATTTTTTTTCAAATAAAACTCTTATAGTTCTCCGGCTATATCATAAACAACAAAAATAATGGAGAATATTATTCACAGTAACGTTATACAGATACCGATTAATAAGAAAATACAATTTAAAAATTTAATTTTTCTAATCCTCCACGAGCCATTTCTACCGTTATAAAGTGGTACGTTTCCATAGTGTTTCAATCTTTAAAAAAATACACAGAACTCACAAAAAAAAACTAAACAAAATCCTAATTATTTTTCCAATGTTTTCAGCATGCCTGGGAGGATTTATGGTAGCCGTTTGTTACGGTTGGTCTTCACCTTCAATGACGATCCTCCATTCCCCATCTTCACCCATCACTATAACGAATGACGAAGCATCTTGGATAATCTCGTTATTGCAATTTGGCTCAGCCTTTGGACCAGTTGTCGGTGCAATTCTGTGCAAAAACTTTGGACCTAGAATGTGCATCCTTATTTCGACCATACCATACTCCTTGGGGTTTATTCTTATCATTATTGCTAAATCACCAGAGGTGCTTTACATATCACGAATAATGTCTGGTTTAGCGGTTGGAATAAGTTTTATTGCGACACCACTTTACCTCGCTGAAATTTCTGAAAATCACAATCGAGGAGGCCTAATTTTTCTTTTCCCAGTGAATTTTTCTTTAGGTGCAATTTTCATTGCAGCAATTGCTCCGTATGTTTCTTTAGCCGCCATGGCAGGTATTATGCTTATTTTCCCAATGTTATTGTTGACTTTATGGTTTGCTCCCGAGTCTCCGTTATTCTACATAAGAGTCAAAAAAGGTGATGAGGCACTCAAAGCATTACGTATGCTACGAAGACAAAATGATACAAAGGTTTTGGAAGCTGAATTAGATTCTATGAAAACAAATACAATAGAGAACATTAAATTTACAGAGTGCCTAAAAGAATGTGTAAGGGGTTCGAACATGAAAGCGCTTATGATTGTGTTTTTGACCTCAACATCCCATCAATTGTGTGGTTCAATACCAGTTTTGCTTAACCTTGAAAGTATCTACTCATCCACAAATATGGATTTAGCCTCCAATATTGGTATACTTCTGACCGCGATATTAGGTTTAGTTATAAGCCTAGTTGCTATTAGACTTCCTGACATTCTAGGCAGAAAGCCTCTTTTGCTTATATCGGCTATTGGATGCATTGCCTCAAACGCCATGCTGGGAGCGTTTTATGTTATTTCTGAAAGTAACGCAAATATTCCTAATCTAACTATTCTTGCGTTGGTAGCGATAAATATACTACTATCATCAGCAGTGATTGGTCTTCAACCAATGCCGTTCATTTTAGCTGGCGAACTATTTTCGGCCAATGTAAAAGAAATTGGTATTTGTGCTATAACGGTTGGCAGTGCTTTCTTGGGATTTGGAACTTCAAAACTGTTTCAAATTGTCGAAGATTCATTCGGCAAGAGTACAGTTTTTTTCGGTTTAATGGTTATCTCTATAATACTTGGTATTTTAATGTTCATTGTCGTTCCCGAAACGAAAGGCAAGAGCTTTCACGAAATCCAAATGTTATTAAAAGGTTCTGAATCTCAAACCAAATTTAATCGTACTAGTGAAACAAACGCTAATATTAATGAAGGGTATTCTCACACATATGACTGAATGTTTTTTACAATGTAAGCATTTACAATTTTATATTATATTTCTCCTGTGTTCACAGTCTCATTGAGAATGCACCTTGTATATGGAATCCTCCGTATATACATTCACAAAATGCGTAGATGCTGTCCGATTAAAATGTGTACATCACTTGAACTTCCAGAGACATGTGCGTTATTATGACATGGACAGTTCTATCAAACACTATGGGTATGGACTTAAAATTCTTAAAATTATGACAGACATTACTGGTACGAGTTATTACACATACATATAACTGTCCAGTTTTTTTTGTCGTCATTCAATATTAGAGTACGAAGTAAGAAAACTAGAGACAAGTCATTGTTTCATATCGAAATTGCTTCAATGAGTCTCTCTTGAAAAAAACGAGTGTGCTTACCACACGACTGAAGTAAAACTTCACTAACTTATAAAAGAACATATGACATTAACATTGACATCGACATTGAGATTGACATTGACATTGACATTGACATTGACATTGATATTGACATTGGAGTGACATATGACATTGGGGTGACATATGACCATGGGGTGACCTATGACCCTGGGGTAACCTATGACCTTGGGGTGACCTACGACCTTGGGGTGACCTACGACCTTGGAGTGACCTAGGACCTTGGGGCGACCTACGACCTTAGGGTGACCATCCTTATCCTTATCCTTATCACTCCCCAAGTCAAGCGTGCGTAAAGGCCCGACCGTTCGCCTCGCATTGATCACCGTTCTCATCGATTACCGTTCGCATAACACTTTTCGTAACATCGCACTTATCGTAACATCACACTTTTCGTAACGCATTCACCAGCTTACTCCCAAAGTCGAGCGTGCCTAAAGATGTTTTACTTCAAAAAGTATTGATGCTGATGTTTTGTGGTGTACTTTAAAATATTTTTAACAACACAATTATTATTAAACCCTTTACTCATTATCACATTAATAAGATTAATTATTAAAAAAAAATGTTATTCATTTTTTTCTGTATTTGAAATTTTTTTTAAATATACGTATGTCTTTATTTCTTGTTTTTACGTGTGGTGTTTCTCATTTTTATATTTTATTACTTCTTTGTTTTCCACTAAACTGGAACATTCCACTGTATGTTACTTGTATTTTTATGAAGATACCTATGTTTATTTGTTTTTTTTTCTGGTTTCTATGTAATTTTTTTATTATTATTATTTGTGCACGACGTGAACATTGGTCAATGAGTTATAACCTAATTATTATAATTTTTTTAAACGTAAATTAAATGATATTAGCCTGTAAATGATCATAATAAATAAAAATAGCAAAATCACTTTGGGCGTATTCTTTATATCCCGTTGACGAAACCATTGATCTTAAAATAAATTGTGTAGTAAACAAAGTGTATTATTTTCATTCGATACTTTAATTTTGAAACTTGACACTTTTTGACAGTTACACCTTTTGACTGTCGACCTTTACATCACGTACCTAATTTAATATATTGGTATTCAAATTTCATCGGTCGTATTTACGATTATTATTTTTTTAATGTATCAATTTCTTGATAATTAAAATTTTTGATAAAATTGCAGATGTTTGGAATATTCGTCTTAAATATTATAATAAACCAATATTTTAAAAAAGTGTTAGAAATATATACTTTTGAATGTAGCTATAACTTTGTGGTTATCCATTATAGATAAATGAAAAAAAATAACTTTGTTTGAACCACTTTTATATTTGAGTAAATCCGACCGGTTTCAGAACGACCGTTCCTTCTTCAGGGCAAATGTATACTGATTTGACAGTTTTGAAATATGGATGGGAACAATGGATTATTATGAAGAAGTAAGACCACCATTCAGAATTGAAACGTTGCTTGAAAATGGCTTTAGCCGTTTTTGGTGACCAGATCTGAATAGCCAGGTACTTCCCAACCTTCCTCTCCCCCACCTCCTTCCCCTCACCACTACCTTCAGCCTCACAACATACCCCAATTGGGGATGCCATAGTCTCACTGGCTTCAGACGGGAGCAGTTGAGATTCTTGTGCGGTATTTACTGTAAAAAAAAAAAAAAAAATGATAGGGGTGGAGCCGTTGCAAGGTATTAATGAAGAGTGGGTGGATAAGGGAACATATCCATGATTGGGCTATAAGACTATATTTTTTGTTTGTTGATAATAGATTCATTATTTTTAAAACTGTCGAATCAGTATACATTTGCCCTGAAGAAGGAACGGTCGTTCTGAAACCGGTCGGATTAACTCAAATATAAAAGTGGTTCAAACAAAGTTAAATTGTTTCATTTATCTGTTAGAAATATGATTATTAAAAATAAAAATAAGTGAGAAGTATTCACATTGGAGTAACTTCACAATACAAAGGCAGTCTAAATATTTTTTTATTCAAGGCCACGCTACGTGCTTAATGAACTAATTAACTTTAACCTAGCTGTCTTATAATGCAGCGTTACTATGTGAGATTTGGATATTATTACGCATTTTTGGTAAAAAAACAATTTTTATTTTAAATTTATTGTAAAAACACAATATGTTATAATAACCTGAAATATTTAATGACTTTTGGTCATAGTTATGTAACCCAGAAACTTCCTTATTTTAATATCCCATAGTATTTATTTTATGATATAAATAAAATGCAATTGCTCCTGGCTTGTGCATTTTGGACGTCTTATTACTCATCCTGCAAGATGGCGGCCTTATCAATTGATCCTGAAAATATTAAAATTAATTTTCTTACTAATACGTCACGAATATTCTAGGTATTTGACTAGTTTAGAAACTATCTCATTTAATTAAACCTAAGACCCAATTTTGCTCTAGGATGAATAACGAAATTTACGTCACAGACAAGTGATAATTTTATCATGTATAAAGGAACGCCATTGCGGCTAGTAAAATCTAGAAAAAAATCCAGTTATGATCAGTGATGTGTACCTACATTTTACAAAACACTAAATTCTATTTTTCCTAGCGAAACATAACGCCATAACATTCCTTAATAAAGTTATTTTAACTGACTTTTGCAATCATAACTATTTTGACGTTAGTGTGAATAAGAATGACATAATAATTCTGTTCATTTGATGATAGATTGTAACAGTGTGACTATGAATAATAATTAAGGATTTTTTTTTCGTTTATTGCTTTTCATTGAATTTCTCCTACAAAATGTTGTATTAATTGTGTTTGTTAATAATTCACAATATTAAAGGCAGGCAACACTATTCAAGTTTCAT
This sequence comes from Limnephilus rhombicus, assembly GCA_929108145.2. Taxonomy (NCBI): domain Eukaryota; kingdom Metazoa; phylum Arthropoda; class Insecta; order Trichoptera; family Limnephilidae; genus Limnephilus; species Limnephilus rhombicus. Next base: position 46,474,028 of record OV815273.1, on the reverse strand, counting down.
GGGGAGATGAAACGTCGTAAATCGTGAAAAAATTGAATTTTGGATTTGAAAATAAAATTGAAAAGCTTTTCATGTCATAAGAGTGTGTTATAATTTATTTTAATTTTTGATTATTCATCTGTTAATACCAATCAAATAATTTGCAATGAAAACACTTGTATAATGTTACCTATGTTTTTTTTTTGTAGCGTTAATAGTACATCTAAGTTGTATACTTTTTTTTAAACAACATTGACAACACTTTTAAGAGTAACCCTGAATGCTAAAGGTCAAGATTGAAAAAAAAAACTCATTTTGGAACCTACTGTACGTTCTCTAGTTGTACATGTGATATAATTGTGCGTATACTTGTATGGAAAAAAACTTGCTGACCTTGTTCCATCTGTCGTCATATTGTTGCTACCTTGACCTAGAAAATCTAGTTCATTCCTGTTTATTGAACCAAGTTGCTTTCTTGACATAGTAAGGGCAGTCAATGCATGATTTTACTCTTCTTTCTAACCTTTCTGGTATCACCGGATGCAATAGTTAGGATGCAGGCGAATTCTCTAGTTATTGTATTATATTGTCTTATTAATTACTGTCTGTATTTGAGATTTCTCATAATTTAAATAATATACACGTTAAATATAATGTTTTTTTTTATAAATTAAGGGCACATCCAATAAAGATACGGGAATACTCACTCGAGTAGGTACTCCTAAGAGTTAGAATAAACAAAAGCAGAATCACGAAGATTTAACAAAAAGAGGGAATACATATTTCTGATCGTGGGTGCCGATATAATATAGATATATTTTAAGATTTTCACGGCCAAAAGTATTTTCGATGTTTGTTTTTGGGGTGTTATGCCGTGTTGCGCTACCTCCTTCTTTAGCCAACGTTTCGGACAGCGTTGCTAAAACAAATAACGAAAATACACGAATATAAACTAATAAGCAAAATGTAACATTTTATTTGATAAATACAAATATTTTTACAGTAAGGATAACTTTTATTTTTAAATATTTTAGGCTACCTCAGGACTGCGACAAGTAACAGGTCAACCTGGACACAATGTTTTCTGTTAATTTAATTTAATTATTTTATCGCTGCTATTACTTTGTGGGTATATTTAATCCTCTGTAATGTATGCTGCACCTACTTGTTTAGTTGACTAAAAAAGTTTAAGTTGATTAAAACTGTAAAATACACCAATCTAAACATTGATACAAAAAAACTATCATTCTCTACCAAAATAACATCAAACCTTTTTACCGGCTCTTGGAACCTTGTAAACAAGCGTTCGAAAACACAATCATCTTACTAATATTATAAACTCGAAAGGTGTATGGATGTATGTGTGTTTGTTACTACTGTAAAAAAAACTATTGAGTGAAATTTAATGAAACTTTACAATAATATAGCTCATACATCAGAATAACACTTAGGCTATAATTTATAAGGCTAGCTAGGAAGGGAACGGGGACGTAACGGAAAGCTGATTCAGGGAGAAACAATGTATTTCTTGGAAGATGGCATTGCAACGCATGCCGGGAACCAGCTAGTAATACATAAAATAGAGCTGTTATTTACAAAAAGGAGAGTGAAAGGTAAAACATAATTACATATTGAAATTGTGCAATAGCGGATCTGATGGTACTAAAATCCATTTATCAATGGCCTCGATGGTTGACTCGAGCTGTGGAAGGAATATACCTACCTACCCATCTTACAACATAACAGGTTTTATTGTGTGCGGTTTCAGGTGATTTGGATTGCGACTTGCACAGATCACCGGTGAATTATTCAGTCTGCATGTTTCCAAATCGGGTGACGTTGACTTCACCGTGCATCATATTATGCACTTCAACAACTTTGCTAATCAAATAGTAGCTTACGAAATTTGATCGGTATCCATGAATGAATGTAAAATGATCTAAAAAAACGTTCGGTTTGAAGCAATGGTGTGGTGAATTTCTGGCTTGAGTACAGAGAATTTTTAAATTCAGTGAGCTGCGGGATGATTGTGAAAAATTAGTTAATCAGTTAAAATGAGTTCCGATCCAGAAACAGTGTTACCAAATAAACAATGGCCGCAATGGTTGGCTGCAAGTTGTGGTAAGTAAAAACTCATGAACTTATTTTACAAAAGATACATAAAAAAGTGTTATGTTTGGGGCTGTTAAATGCATATTAAATTAATTATCCCAAAACTGGCTATGAATTCTTGAGTTCCACAAATGCATGTGCAGTTGGATCTTTATGGCGTAGAATTTTATCCACAAACCATTAAAATGTTTGGTTATCACTACGCTTGGGAAGACGTAAAATGCAATAATCGCACCTGCGACTGTAAATACTACTACATAATCATTTTAACAGGTCGCATCAGTATTGGCGTGACCTCAAAATGAATTGATTATCATTCACATGTTACCTACTATTTAACCTTAGTACTATTTTATCTATTTTAAACGTTTTGCATACGACGCACGCGCGTCTTTTTTAAAAAGTAATTGCATTAAAGATTAACAACGAAACTTTAAAAATATGCCAATGCCAAAAGCAAGAATAAATAATTAATTTTAATAATTGAAGAAGATAGTAATAATAAATCTAAGCGTAGTTTAAACGAAACAAGACACATAAAAATAATAAGGTAACGGTCGCAACTGGGAATGATGAATACATTGATAGGTATAACCTTTAAAATTAATTTTAAAAAAAAGCTATTAAAAGATAAGGTATTTTCAGTAATCAAATACAAAAAAAAATTGAAGCGTTAAAAATAGTATATGTTTTCGTCAAATACAAAGTTATGGAAAACTAAATCTTCTTTTAAATAGTTGGTATTACTATAAAATTATATAAACTTACTATAAAAACTGACGACTGGAAAACAATGTACAATAATTTTACTATTTAAATTCCAGCTGTATTTGATTTTAAAATGTTAACCCAAAATGAGTTATAACACATCAGGATTGTTATCTTCAGGATTTGATTGAATTTTGGATACCTGATAATAATTATAAGGAAATAGTATTTTTAAAGCAATCAATGAATTATTCTGCTTTGAAGCTGACAATGAATGGTTCTAAATAACAAATTCACAAAATAATATTATGCAGGTAACGGAGAGGCCAAATGAATGCCTGAATCTCGTAGAAAAGTTTTTTTGAGGAAAAACTTCTTTACGCACGCTCGACATGGGGGGTAAGCTGGTGAATGCGTTACGAAAAGGGATATATATATTTTTATGGCATCGATTGCTAGGCGGGTCGGGCCTTTTCGCAGGCTTGTTATTTTCCAAGGCCACTGTAACCTCGGGGTCAACTAAACTGTAATGGTTCCATCCCAAGTCCCGGGAAACTACATTGTAATGCAAGCGCCTGCACTGTATAACATTATGTACAGTGGGTACCCGCCATGCGTTGCAAGGCCACTTAAACCTCGGGGTCAACTAAACTGTAATGGTTCCATCCCAAGTCCCGGGAAACTACATTGTAATGCAAGCGCCTGCACTATATAACATTATATACAGCGGGTACCCGGCATAAGTTAGTGAAGTTTTACTTCAATCGTGTCTAAAGCACACTTTTTTTTATCCACAGAATTATGAGATCATGCTCTACTTTGCTAATTTTAATAATAATATTTTTATGTTCCAGCCTGCCTTGGCGCATTCTGCGTCTCGCTTTGTTTTGGGTGGTCATCACCATCCATTGCAATTCTCCAGTCTCCTTCGACTCCATTCCCCATCACGAATAATGAAGCATCTTGGATAACGTCTTTGATGCAATTTGGCTCAGCCGGCGGACCAATAATTGCTGCAGTTCTGTGCAAATACTATGGACCCAAAATGTGTATAATCTTTTCAGTTTTTCCCTACTTGGTCGGATTTTTACTCATCGTAGTAGCTGAATCCGCCCAAATGCTCTACGCATCGAGAATAATATCCGGCTTGGCAATTGGATTAACATTTACAGCGTCGCCGCTTTACCTTGCAGAAATATCAGAAAACCACAATCGAGGGGGATTGTTATTTCTGTTTTCGATAAATGCCTGCTTAGGGGGTATTTTCATATCGGCTATTGCCCCGTATATTTCGTTAAGTGCAATGGCAGGTATAATGCTGATATTTCCCTTATTGATGATAACGTTGTGGTTTGCGCCAGAGTCTCCATTATTTTACATCAGAATTAAAAAAGGTGAAAAGGCACTTAAATCCTTACAATTGCTACGCCGACAAAATGATACAAAAGCACTAGAAGCTGAATTAGAATCAATGAAAACTAACACGATTGAAAATATTATGTTTAAGGACTGCCTTAAAGAATTCATCAGAGAATCAAATTTGAAAGCCTTCGGGATTGTATTTTTGACCATAATAGCTCATCAGCTTTGTGGATCCCTACCAGTCTTGCTCAACCTTGAAAATATCTACTTATCCACCAAGATGGATTTGCCATCAAATATTGGTATTCTTCTCTCCTCAGTGTTAGTATTTGTGGTTAGCTTGGCATCCATAAGACTTCCTGACATTTTGGGAAGAAAGCCTCTATTACTTTTTTCTGCCGCAGGTTGCATTGTCTCAAACGCCATGTTGGGAGCATTTTTTGTCCTTTCTGAGAATAAAACACAGACCGCGTATACATCTGTACTCGCTTTATTATCGATTAACGCCCTTATGATATCAGCAGTGATAGGTCTTCAACCAATGCCTTACGTATTAGCTGGAGAGATGTTTTCTGCCAATGTAAGAGAATTTGGCATTTGTATTATTTCGGTTGGTGGCGCTTTGTGCGGATTTGCTACCTCAAAAATGTTCCAAATTATTGAAGATTCTTTTGGAAAGAGTACCGTCTTTTTTAGCTTAATGGTGATAACACTTATTTTTGGAATTTCTATATACATCTTTGTTCCAGAAACGAAAGGAATGAGCTTTCAAGAAATTCAAGACATGTTGAAGGTTTCTAAATCGAATTCAAAACGCCACGAAATACATAAATTAGAAATAAATATTAATAACGCCTATACCCACACTGAATAAATCAGAGAAGGTATATTTCAAATGCTTTATACTTTTGCAAAGGTATATACACATTTTAAAAAAATATACCGCTGTAAATACAATGATACCAATGTTTTATTTTTATGGAGAATACAAAATTTAAGCATCATATAATACTATTTGTACGTAAGTATATGAACCCGAAATTTCTTAACCATTGTATTTTCAATTTCCTTGGTTGACAAGGCTCTTCCACTTCTCGTGGGTCTACCTTGTGTGGAGAGCTGCAGACCACATATTATAGATCCCTTAGAGATCTCTACTAAGGAAACTGAAAATCATAAAGGGCTAATTTCAGTTCTCTGTGATGTGCGTTAGTTATTCCTGCGAGAAATTATTCTTGCGTGAAAACTGGTTCATTGAACTCAAATTTGCTTTGGAAAATAAGTGTAACTTTAAAAACTTTAACATATTATTTGAAGAATTCAGACGAGCGATGAAGTTCCTACCTATTACTTAAATAAATATAATATATTAGCGCAGACCCCTGAGAAATCACATGATAGGCCGAATTTGGGAGGCAGGAATGGGTACCGCCGCCCCGGAAACCTTTATTGGATAACCAACACCTCTGCCATAGGTCACCCCAAGTGGTGCGCTACGTTTGGTGATTTAGCAGGGGAGCCCGGGTTCACGGGGTGAGGTTTGTCTAGGTCTTGGAGGTGGATGACCAGGGCACACTGAACCCCAGATTCCTACCCACCCCTTAAACCCTCTTCCTTCCCAGAACTCTCCTCTCATTCGTTTCCTTAAAAAACCCTCCACACGGCATCTCTAAGGATCCCTGTGTGGAGCATACGTAAAAAAAAATCACGTAAAACCAATTCCAATTTTGAAAACGACAAACGAAATAATTTTCTTTCTTTAAAATATTAAGTAACAGGTCGATAGGTACTCTATCGCTTTTCTGAATTCTTCACACAATCAATTCCAATTTCGAAACTTATATTCAAAGCAAATTTAAGTTAATTGAGCCAGATTTCATGCAGGACTGACGCAACCTTAGTTTATATGTTTAATAGGTGAGTGCTGTATCTCTTGTCTAAATTATTCAGGGTTACAGAGTTCATTGAACGAAGGCGAAGTTTCTCAGTATACTGCACAATCGAAATCAGTATTTTTGATTTTATAAAATTACCTATGGAAAAATTTTTAGAATGTGTGCTTCGGAGTGAAAGCCTTACTCACTATATTTGCATAAATATAGTGAGTAAAGTATTGCATAAATATAGTGAGTAATAAATTATAACATGTTCATGGATCTAGTATAATAATGAAAATAAATAAGTTGAAAAGCGTCTCATTCTTGATATAGATGTAAAACTATTGTAAATAGGTAAAACAGTTTAAATGTACGGAGTGTTAATGGACGTACTTAACATACTTTATCCTGTGTTTCCCCTGATATTATTTGGAGTAAAAAGTTTAAAGGAAGTTTTGAAAGGCCTTTTGCCTCTCCATCCGTATTTTCTCGACCGATCGCCTTGCCCGTAGTGGTAGGAATGGATTCATACGTCCGTCACCCCTGGACTCACTGACCCCCTGGTTCTTACCCACCCCTCATACTTTTTCCTTCTCATAACTTCGTCAACTTCCTTTCCTTAAAAAAAACCCTCCACTCAGCATCTCCTAAGATGATAAAGATAAAATTTAAAAAAAATATGATAGACAGGTAGAAACATCGCCATCTATCGTGATAATAAATACCACTCTCAAATGTTTCACTATAAAATGGAAAAGAAGTCGTATTTCATTATATTCGTGTTCGTTCTAATGAGTGGATAAATATTTTAAAAAGTCTCAATCACTTTAATTTTTCATTTTTCACAAATGAAATTTTGAAAATAGATGAAATTGTTAAAAATTGAAAATATAATCGTCGTATCATTTTGAAAATCATCCGTGTAACCCTAACGCTTTTTAACGCCTAACAAACGGAATTTTTTTTTGACGTACTGTTTCTAGACCAAATTGCAAACTGCCTTACTGACTCCGCAGGCATGTTAGAAAGGATTGCATTTCGTTGCCTTGAACGCAATACCAGATCGAATACCTTTTATTTCATAAAAAACATTTCAAATCGAAATACGCACCAAATTCCTTGCTCGGGCATATCAGCAAAACTTACAATGCCCTAAGAGATATTGACATTTTAGATTGTATCCTTAAATCGTTTAAAATCAACCTTACAATGTACTTAAATCAAAACTATTATTTCTTGTTTATTATTTTATTTTTAACAACTTTTTACTTAACATTGTGAACTGTTATAACTTTAAACAACTACTTTAAACTATTATTTATGAATTGATTATTACCTTATTTTTAATAATCTTTTACAATTTGCTTACATCATGTAACCACTATAGTTGTTTAATAACCACTTGATTCATAATCAGTAACCATAAAAAAATATTATTAATGGAACTTAAGGGCCCGCAACCCAGATTTGTACCGATTTATTACATATTTCCCTTAAACACGGTAAGTTTTAAAGCTCTTAAAAAAATATATGTTATTCTTGAAGATAATACATAGACTTAGAAATGCAAATTATGTAAAATTCCCTCGATAGAATAAAATCGCAAAGCTTGCTCCAAAAATTATTATTAACACGTTTGTTTCAGTTATTTTACAAGTTATGTGTATGAAAAAATTTACAGTGTTTCTTTAAATTCTGTTTAAGATAATGCCCGCGAGATTTTTGATCTATTATAAATGAGTCGTGTTTTATTAAACATTTTCGCAATTTTCGCAACAATTTTATCGCTGTAAATGTTAGCGCTCACCTCTAACATTCGTAATTTCGTATCTCTCCATCTTCTTCTTTTCGGGCCCGGTTGCAGAGCCTTAACTGGCAGATACGATTTTAGATTTTCACGGCTAAAAGTATTTTTGCTGTTTATTTTTGGGGTGTTATGCCGTGTTGCGCTACCTCCTACTTTAGCCAACGTTTCGGATATCGTCACAGTGTCCATCATCAGGGCAGATGTGTTTCAATCATCTGCAACACATCTGCCCTGATGATGGACACTGTAACGATGTCCGAAACGTTGGCTAAAGGAGGAGGTAGCGCAACACGGCATAACACCCCAAAAATAAACAAAAACAAAAGAGGAACTTAACTGGTTTATATTATATTCGCTATTTAACCTTAAACTGTTGACGCGATTTTTTTTACGTATACTCTGAGTTGGGGGCCTGGGCGGCCTGTTACTTTAAATGTTTATATATTAGAGATCCATGAAAATTTTGAGGACCAAATTATTATTTATTGGACATTTTAAATATATTTAAAAAAATAAAATAGTTTTTATCGTTAATTACCTAACTTATATTTGACTATTTGGACATTAAGTAAAAAAAAAAATGGCAAAATCACTTGAGTTAAAAATCAATCCGTCTGTATTATCTATTAAACTAAATAAAAACAATGAACTCACTTTTATATAATATTTCAATAGTATCTCGAATAAATTATATATATGAAACTTTAGTAAAGTTGTTTGTTTATTTTTATTTTGACTTACGGCTCTGGCGTCACTAAATTCGAAGCTACTGGAAGCGACGTATGCGTCACGAGCGGTGAGTATTTAGATATTATAATTTCTGTTTTTTTATTTTTTTATTATTATTCTTTATTCGTAAAAATATTGGTAAGTATACAGTTATTAAAGTTTTTCGACTACCACACTAGGCACATGCCCTATTATGGTAGTCGAAACCCATATTATAGTAGCCCGTATATTGCTAGGACGGAGCGGCCCCCACGTCAGCAGTTAAAGATTAATGTATAATTACTTTATATACAACTGTATGTTTCCTAAATAAACTTAAATGAAATAAAATAATTTGAAAAAATATTGGATTTTTTTTTTTTCAAAAATAGGTATAAATTGTATGGGTCATTTCTATTGTTGGTTTTTGAAAAATGGAAAGATTTGATTACTCGCTGACGTGTGTATAAAGTGTGACATTCAGCTAATTGCGGAAAATAGTTATCAAATAATTTTTAAAATATTTAGAAATATATAATTTTATTTCTGCATCAATATGTTGTGTGGTGATATTTGGAATCCAAACAAATTTGTAGATGATATTATTAGGTATGTTGAAGTCATATCACAAGAAAAGTAAGAGTAAGAGTTGAACAGAACGAGGAGTTAGGACTGAGCTCTCAGCGGCACCACCCACACCAACAACACTTCTCAAGAAAATATTTCAACTAGATTGGTATAGTTTGTATGAAAAATTACATTATTTAGTCGTTTTATAAATAGGATTTGACAGTTGGCGCCGCTTGGCAACACTCACCGGAAGCTGCCGCAAGTAAATACGGCGCGAAAAGGCAAAAGTTTGCACCGGAAATGACGTCACGGAGACTCGGTCACCTCGCGACTTCCGTTCGTGTTGTGGACTTTTATCACACAGATTTTCATGGAGGAATAGTTTATAGTTTTATAGTTCCTATGCGACACTATAAAAATAATAGTTCTCAAAAGTTTGGCGGAAGTCTTGCATTGAATAAAAATACTGGAAGAAGTTCAGCAGTTGTGTGTTGTAAGTTATATGTGTATTATTTATTTGTTTTTGTTTGTTATACTATTGTAAATAATAATACAAAATACCTGACGTTAATTTATTTACGGTAAATATTCACCATTAGGCATTACGTACAATGGTTTTTATTAATATAATAGAAACCCGTGAAAAATCACAGGATTTTATAATTGCAGGATTAAAAATTGTAGGATTGAAAATTGTGGTATTAAAAATGTTAGCTAAAAAGCGCAGACCCTTCAAAAATCACATATGTCTTGTCAGGATCTCTGATAAATTTAAACAAATGATATAAACATTACAAACATAGAATTAAAGTATTTTTCTGGATAAAAAAACATGACATTATCTTTAAGTGTGTACTTACTTTATAAAAATAATATATACATATATTAAGTAGGTACATACATAGGTTGACCGGTGACCAAGTTGGCATCGCGTTTGGGTCCCTTCAAAGCGTCGCGTCCTCCATCATGAGATTTTTTTTTTTTTTTTAAAGAAAGACAAACATTCCCGGGTTACGAATAACCCAACAATGTTTGAAAATCTCCTACTACCACCACAGAAAGCCGAAAATGTTGCTTGTGTTGTAATGGAGGACTTAGCCAGCCGGGGAATTGAACACGCGACGCCGGGATGGGATCCAAGCGCTATGCCCACTCAACCACTGACCGGTAAGATAAGCAACATTTTTCGTTTACTGAGGTAATGGTAGGAGATTTTCAAATATTGTCATGTTATTCGTAACCCGAAAATTCTCCTTAAAAAAAAAGCTAATTTGAGTTCATTGAATCACAGATAACCGAAATAATAACAGAAAAATAATAAATATAGGTAGGAATCTATTTTATCGCTTGTCTGAATTCTTCACACAAATGTAGTTTCAATTTTGAAAATTCCTCTTAAATTCATAGCAAATGTGAGTTCATTGAACTTTATTTCACACGGGACAGAAAAGACATTCGAAAGTTGTATAATAAATTGCAATAGATGTCACTAAATTTCCGAGATTAATGAAGACGGTGAGCCAGGCATTGCATTTCCATTAATATAATATATGCACAAGTATTTATTTACCTGTTTGCCTTTTTCGAGATTTCAATACACTTTTTCGAAATCGATTTGTAATGAACTTTTGAAAAATATGGTACAAGCAATATGGTGTCTTGTCGTATTCTTTGAGCTATATTATGGTTATTTCAAAACTTCATAATGAAATTCAAGTAAAGATTTCAATTTTCATGTCACACATTATTTGTAAATTTTTAGTGTGATGTATAAACACTGAACACATCTTCGGCTTCTAGTTTAAAAAAATATATATTACCCATTTTTTAAATTATTTTTCATTTTTTGATTATTTTCTAAACCGTATTAAATAAAGATAATACCGAGTATTTTACGATATTTTTATTGAGATGGTGGCGTTTTTTTCCATACAAACGTATTCCTCAATTTCCTCTCTGGATTTTGACACTATTATTTTGACACTAATATCAACCACAAGCTCGTCGGTATGTTTTGCTTTTTTGATAAATCACTTCCTATAGGATTCAGGAGCGCGATTCCGGTTCTTTTTAACGACAGTAATCCTCTCCTTTCCTTCAAATGAACGAATTTTTCGTTAATTAAGATTCACGTTCTCTCGATGGTACCTTCTGACAGTTCAAATCCTCTCCTTTGGGCTTCGCAAAGGAGAGGATGCTGGCATTCGTGAAGGAGACCCTACGAGCTGTCATTAGCGATATATTGACTGATATAACAAGAGAAAACTTAACATTGTCATAAGTTTTGACTGTAAACATGATTCTTGAAGTATTTTTCACATAATAATGAATCGAATTAACGTAATTGCGATGTTTTAACTAGTCAGACTCGGGCCTATTTTTTCGGAAGGTCAAAATGTTTCTGCTTCCTATTAAATTCTAAATTAATGGAATATTTGTGAACGTATGCGAAAACTAAAAACTTTTTTCGAAAGCTGATGAAATAAGTTTCCACGTAATTTTCTAAATATAATTTTTTTTAATGAAACATAAAAATGTCTCACCTTACGTTTTTTCCCACTAAAATTACTGGCAATGAAAAAAAAAAAAAAACTTACACATATTTTATTAGACAAATTTATTATAAATGTTATAACCACCTCACTTTTTTGTCGTTTCATGTAAAATATATTTTTTTAAATTCACAACGTTTCTTGTTTCTTTTTCAAATTGCCACCGGCAATTTTGGTTTCATAGAGGTGTACATTTTAACTATTTTGTGGTTAATTTTTAGATTTAAATATAAAGCGAGGTTTTTTCTCTTTCCAACATCGTTTAGAACGTTTAGATATATTTGTTTTGATCATATTTGTAACCAGCGGAGATAGCGTTTTTTATGAACCTCTGGAAGCATGTATTATTGCTGTTACAATATACTGAAAGAGATATTACACCAATTAATGTCACAGTTCTTAATTACACACTTTTCTCACGTTTCTTAACACAATAATACAGTAAAAAAATATAATGTATGAATTGTTTCGATATTACAAAACCTAACCTCAAACGCAAAGCTTTTACTTGTTAACAGAGATAATATTGTTAATTCAGTTCGAGTTGGAGCATATACATATTTATATGCTTTTAGTTAAATTATAATATAGCATTTACTTACCTCATATTATTGTTTTGTACAGCAATCAATTTCAAAATATCGAAATCAAAACAACGATTGCTGTTGACAGCAGCGACGCCAGCGACCCCATAAACGACGCTAGCGATATCTGTCACGTCACTTTTAAGAAGTGAATAAATAACAAAGTAATTACTATCTAGCGAGGTAGGTACCTTTTTACGAAACGTTATTTTAAAATAAAATAAGATGTGATTAAGATGCAATACAATAAAAAGTAATTGTTTTTAAAGATTTGTTTAAAAACCTTGAGTCACTTGATTATATTTCATATATCCGTGTTTTCTTAACCACTCTTAACCAAGTTTGCTTAGGATTTTTTACTAAACCAACGATGTAAGGACACTTAAAGAACCGGAATCGCAACGAAAACGTAATGCCAGCGTTAAAACTAATAATTTGTTGACTTACAAGCGAAACCATTTGTTAGCGAATGCTAGCAGTTGGCTTAAGGTAAAAAGAGCGGGAATCGCCCTCCTGGACTCTTCAAAAATCGTTAAAATTGCCTGGTTTGAACGCCATCAACAAACTTTGGTATACAAACTGGACAATGAATTTAAAAAAAGAACCTACGTACAGTCTGTCAAATAAGAGTAGAATGATAAACTTCAAAATTAATTAATTAATGATAAACTTCAAACTTAAAATAAAATAAGATGTGATTAAGATGCAATACAATAAAAAGTAATTGTTTTTAAAGATTTGTTTAAAAACCTTGAGTCACTTGATTATATTTCATATATCCGTGTTTTCTTAACCACTCTTAACCAAGTTTGCTTAGGATTTTTTACTAAACCAACGATGTAAGGACACTTAAAGAACCGGAATCGCAACGAAAACGTAATGCCAGCGTTAAAACTAATAATTTGTTGACTTACAAGCGAAACCATTTGTTAGCGAATGCTAGCAGTTGGCTTAAGGTAAAAAGAGCGGGAATCGCCCTCCTGGACTCTTCAAAAATCGTTAAAATTGCCTAGTTTGAACGCCATCAACAAACTTTGGTATACAAACTGGACAATGAATTTAAAAAAAGAACCTACGTACAGTCTGTCAAATAAGAGTAGAATGATGAACTTCAAAAATAATGAATCCTCTACTAGACCGTGTATGCATAACACTAGATCGAATAAAAATGATATAAAAAATATTCCAAGTTATAAAACCACATTTGGACAAAGAAACTATACATACTTTGCAACAAAACTCCATAACATCCTCCCCCAAGACATAAAACTAATAAAAAATCCAATTGAATACAAATCAAGAATAAAAATATGGCTTAAAGAGGTCAATGAGAAAACCCTAGCGAAGACGCTAAAAACGACATAGAAGACAAATGAACTATATTTGAATAACTTTAGTCCTCCTCGGCACAGGACCCCCTAGTGAGGAGGACTAAGAAATACAATATTTTGTACTTAATTTCACATTTCATTTTGTATGTAAAATTTTTGTATATAGTCGCTATAATAAAAAAAAAAAAAAAAAAAAGACATTATATGAGGGCGCCACTGTAGTTCAAATGGCAATACTAAACATATTACTCATGGTGTTGATGTAAAGCTGTGTAACCTACATTTTTATAAAAAATTAATAAGGCGTAAAAGTGAAAAAAAAGTTCATTACAATATAGCTACCCACTGATCTCAAAATTAGAATTGCGTATAGGTATATTATTATTATACCTTCACAATTTTGTGTTACCATTATGAAGAAAAACGATAATGTAATAAAATATAAAGCACAGTTTAGAGATTGCTCACATTTATTTAATACTAGCTTAAGTACCCAGCGTTGCCCGGATTTTTAGATCATGTCTCTAATTTTAGATCTGAATATATTTAACTCATTCCGACCTAAGAGTAGTATAACTATTTACCATTAGTGATGCTTCCTTTTTACCTACTGTTAAAGTCAAATTAATGTTATATAGAAAGCAAATCACATTATAAAACACCATTTCATCAAATTTATAAGACACCTTAACAATAGTGCTTCTTGGAATTTTTTTTTTTTTCTTTAAGAACAAAAAAAGGTTTTTTAAATGTGACTTACAGTGTTTTATACATTCAGTGTCATTGCGATTTGAAAGAATATTTGTTAGTTAAATTGGTGTTGCGAACCTACAAATTTAGTACCTAGTTCAATTTTTAATATTTTTTACTCTTAATTGACAGACTACATAGAATGTTTTCTTCTAATACAGTTGGTAATACGAAACCTCTCTTTTGACCATTTTATGCCTTGGGTGCAGTTAACCTTTTCTCTTTTGTTAGGGCGGTTTCGGGGAGGGGGGCGGGGAGGGGGGGGGAACGACATTGGAGGACCCACCACTTACCCGCCCTGGTATAGGTAACAGATGGTTACCCCTTCAAGGCTCTTGCAAGGACTCTAATTTTTTGGTAAAAACGACTCTACATTTGATAATGAAACTAGACCTCCACTGTCTCTGCATACGTTGTTAGCAAGCAGTAGGGGAGACCGAGGGGAGTTGAAACAATTTTCACATTTTGTTTCATACACCAAATACTATAGACAGAAATCGTATGATATTAGTACCAATTGATAGGTCATTCTTTACACTTGTGAATGACTAACATAAAGACATTGTAAGTGTTAAATATTGTGGTGAAATATCGATTTATCCGTAACAAGTCAACATGTTTCAACTCCCCTCATACCAAGGTAAGATGAAACAGGGGTCGAGGAGAGTTGAAACATATGATTTTTGAGAAGTATTAAGGGCTGTAAAATAAAAATTATAATATAATTTAAAGGTATTTATTAAAATAAAACTTTTCTAGTACAAAACAAACTGACAAAAATAATCAGAAATAAATAAATACTTTTATAATCAGTATGCATTCTGAAACAAAATAAACAAATTAAATCAACGAAAAAAAACATTTCATTTTGTGTCCGTTATTTATTGACTGCTGTCCGATATAAAATTGAAAACGAGGAGAGTTGAAACAGTCTGTTTCAAGTAAGAAAAAAGTAAGTAAGAAAAAACCTCCCAATTTTTATTTAATCCACAATCAAGAAGCAAATACACAAAAATCAATTGTACCAAACATATGTAATAAATCTTTAGTTAATGAGCTTTCGAAACACATACAATTTAAACCAAAATACAAAACCCTTATCAAAATATAGGCATCGTAAAAAAACGTTAAAAACTTATTTTTCACGATTTTTGTCAGATGGCACGCACAACTCCACAACCGCACGACTCACGCTACCGAAGCGAACTGACAAGTCAGCAGACGGAGGTAAATGCTTGAAAAGCGACGTTGTTAATTAACTGTTATAAGTCCCGAGAAATCGGTACTGTTTCAAATCACCTTTGTTTCAAATCCCTCGGTCTCCCCTATGCAAGTGCTTAGCGGGAAATACAGATACAATATGTGTTAGTATGACAAAATATAGACAAGACAATGGGACAGGTTGGTGAAAGTCCACGAGGTGGCAAGCGCTGGGTGATTGTATCCAGGGTATCCTACAAGCACCTGTTTGGGAGGAAGACACAGTAGATAACTAATAAGGGCATGAATAAGGTCCTCTACAATCGATTGGCAGTCCCAGCAAGAATGTGCGTGACGTTCGGTCTAGTCGTGAACCACACTCAGCTTCCGCACCCCTTAGCCGGTTCCTCGGTGATGCCTCAAAGAAAAGTAAATGGGAGATTGGGGGGGGGGGGGGGACGGCAATAACAGCAACAGTTTGGTATTATTCAAATTTCTCGGCGACCGCTGGGTTTCCTCTTAATGTTTAAGTCAAATAAAGTGACAGCCGTCACTGAATGATAATAATATTTGGCTAATATACATAGCGCCGTTTTCGTGAAAATCACCTCAGGGCGCTGATAATGATGATATTCACAGAATGTTATTTGAAATATTAGATAAATAAAACATTCTAATACAAGTACTTGCTTACATATATATAATATGATGTAACCTAATAATAAAGTTGGATGGAGTTGGAGGCACTCACATGTAAAATAGAGCTTTAAATTATACAAATCGTTCTGTCCAATATATTCTGTGGAATTAATCCAACAAGGCAATACACATTTGCACAAGTATTCACCCTTGGTCTATAATGACAAAGGTCACCGGTCAGTTAAACTGCTCGAGAGGAAATATGACCGGCTCCCTAACGATTATTACGTTAACTGGGTGTGGGGGAGGGAGATGGCGGTGTTGGATGGCACTCCGAACGAGGGGTGGGAGTAGAGAAGATGTTAATTTGTTAGGACACCCTAAAAGTACCCACTATTGTGTTTCCGTGATTAAATTTTCCAGTTAAATGTTTGGAAAATGGTAGTTTACGTTGTGTAAATTAGAGGACTCGAATTTTATGAGAATCTTGTAAATAATGGCTTCCACTTTCCATTTCTTTTCATTGGTAAAAGGGTTTACCATGAGCCTTGAATCAGTTAATATTAAAAAAAGAAATTTTGTCAATCATTGAAAAAGAAAATATCTACTAATAAATCTGAAAAGGTAACGGTCGCAAATGAATCGAACCCTGAAATCTCTATTACTGGGACAATGCCTCAACCCTCTCGGTCATTGGAACCTACTTTTTTTAAGCAATTAAATTTTTTTTCGTTATTTGTTTTTGGGGTGTTATGCCGTGTTGCGCTACCTTCTTCTTTAGCCAACGTTTCGGACAGCGTGTCACACGCATCTACCGGGTCTGCCCCGATGATGGACACTGCAATAACGCTGTCCGAAACGTTGGCTAAAGAAGAAGGTAGCACAACACTGCGTAACACCCCAAAAACAAATATCGAAAATACTTTTGGCCGTGAAAATCTAAAAACCATTTTTTAATTTGTTTATTTATTTTATTTTCTGTGTATTGTTTCGTTTCATGTTTTGTTTAGGTACGTATTTTGTTACGTTACCTCCGCACTGGAGGCCCTGAGGAAAAAATTCACCTCAGGGCCAATGTCGTCTTTGGGGATGATTTGTGGAGGGTCGTTTTAGGAAAGGAAGGAGAAGAAGTTCTGGAATGGAAAAAGGTATGAGAGTGGGTTGAAATCAGTCCAGGAGTAACGGACGTGTGCATCCATTCCTCTCATTGTGGTGCAAGGTGATGGGTCTGGATGGAGAGGTCAAAAGGTCTCCCTCAACCAATCTGTTTCGATCCGGCCCGCCACGTAGTAGTGGGCAAACGCATCCGCCGCCATGACCTAGACTAAACAAATCCCACCGGTAGCGAACCACTTGGGGTGACCTATGGCAGGGGTACTTGTTATCCAATAAATGGTTTCAATAAGTGGTTGATTAGTAGAATACGGCGGCGGTGGTACATCTTCCCGCCTCCCAACATATATCTTCAATGATTAATATTACATTGATGGGTATAAAAACTTAAAAATGTATTAAAAATCTATTTCATTAAAATAGAATAAAATTTTTAACCATTATTTAAAGCAAAGTACCTACGTAAAAAAAAAAGAAAAACTGATATTGAGAAGCGTTTATGGTGGAAAATTCGTTGGAAAAAAACGTGGTTTTTTACCGTATTCTATTAATCCCATTATACAATTATGTAATTTCCTCTAGGTGTAGGTACAATCTGTTACTGCTATGGATCGAGTTTTTTTTCTGCAGGTAGTAAAACGTGTTCTGGTTCTGGTACGGTGTTCTGGTACTGAAAGACATTCTATGAGGAGCTTTTCAATTTGATGACCAACACCTCTGCCATAGATCATTCCAAGTGGTTCGCTATGTTTGGTGATTTAGCAGGAGTGCCCGGGTACATGGGGTGAGGTTTGTCTAGGTATTGGAGGCGGATGACCAGGACACACCGAACCCCAGATTCCTACCCACCCCTTAAACCCTTTTTTCTTCCCAGTACTCTCCTCTTCTTCCAATAAAAAAATCCTTCCACACAGCATCCCCAAAGAAGACGTAGGCCCTAAGGGAAATCATTTTCCTCAGGGCCTCCTATGTGGAGCTCATGTAAAAATAAAATTGTAGTACCATTTCCCTAGTTCTTAAATATTGTCATATTACACTTTTTTTTTCTTTCCTGCTATGCTTCATAACAGATCCATTTACAACCTGTTATTTCTAATCCTAAGCACCTAGTATTTTTCTAATGAATATATCATTCAATAGACAGTCCTGCATTATTTTTATATCTGCTATATTTTTTTTATTTATTTATTAATTTTCAACGCCCTGATGGGCTTTTACATGACAAGTTTATGATACAGAGACAGTTTTTTTTTTAATAAAAAAGATAAACTATAAAAACATAACAAGTAAACATCATATGAAAGGTAGGTATACAGATAAATTTAAGGAAAGATAGTGCATTACAATAAAAGAGAAAGTATCTTAGTTGTGAATAGCATAGAAAATAAATTAGTTGGTATGTTAGTAAATACAAAATTTACAGGTGACTGATTAAATGTTATAAATAATACATGACAAAATGCAAGATACATAAAAAGAAAACGTTAACAAGTTTTTACAGAGAGATAGAAATACACAAATATATTATGCAATAGACCCTGCGTGATGCTCCTTAGATATCAAAATATTCTACATAAAAATATTGTTCAGATATTTCTTGAATAACGGTAAACTTGTATTAAGTACATCGATATTTGAGGTATATTTGTTCCCTAGTGTGTGTAGTCGAGAAATTGATGCGTGTGTTGTGTGTGGTAGTTGGTTAGAGAATTGTTGTTGCTTTCAAGAATAATGGACAGAAAGTATCTCTCGGATTAACACTTCTCGTCATTCAATGGCAAATAGACCAAAATGATTTGAGACTATCCTAAAACTAAAATAGTGTAGTCGCAATTATATAGATTGCGAATCAACGGACTGTAATCAATATTTTTTAAATAAATTTTTCAGGTTGACACAACTATGTGGGACTTGGAAAACATTGGATATTTGTAAAGGACTTACTTACCCCTTTATTATGATACGATATTATGGAGAATCGATATTACGATCTTGAGAAACATAGCTGGCGGTAATCACGGCAAAAGCAGATAAGACGTTGTTCACTCTACCGATTTCTTATTTTGACATAACGTTCCTTAATTTTTTGTTCCAAGTGACATATGTAGATAATTTGGCCACACATTATCCGATAGGATATGTACGTAGAAGAGAAGGTAGAAGGGAGATGCATATAGTAATATATACGTGGATAATAACGAAATAAACATATTTGCCAGAAGCAGTTGTAATATAGAACCAAGTATTGTAAAAGCAGTTTAACGTAGTATTGGAAATCAGTGGTTGGGTTAGTTTGGGACTTTCAATACAAACAATTCTTTTTTTTAAGTCAATATGAATAGATTTAAAGAAAAATAAATATTATATATTTTGACGCGCCGCACCTGTTGCCTTAAATGTCTGCATTATATTATAGTGCCTCCAAATATTATGACAGCGGTAAATATTTTTCGTCCCATTTCACCCTAGAATGGGTTATATTTGACCCTTTTGTTGTAATTATATTAGAAGAAACTGCCATCCTACTATGAAGGCCACAAATGGTTTCTGTAGCGTTGCGGTGGCAGTTTGTGGGCAGTAAAATACAAGTAGGCAAATATTTAGGTCAGTAGGTACCTATTCCTTTTGGTTAATGTTATAACCTAACTACTTCAAACTGATTACATTTAAATAGTGCGCGGTGGAGAATTAGTTCATATTAAGGCTTAAGAGTGGTATGTAGATGAAAAGAACTTTTAAGCTTCCCAAATTGTTTTAGTTTTAAAAAGTTGCATTGGTAAGTGCTTGTATAGCATGGAAATCGTGATAATTGGCAGAAATAATGTAGTAAAACTTCATTTTGTATTATTACGATTCCTTATTACGATTGATTACAAGACTTTCTTTGGGATTCCACACTTGACTTTAAGCCAACAGGAAGTGGATATGTTTCCCTCCACAGCGCCAAAATATTGTCATTGATGTATTATTAGTTTTTTTTTTTATTGATGTATTAATTTATTAGACACCCGTGAGGCTTTTTAAAAACATAATATTTATTATAAGCAATAATTATCAGCCTGAAACACTCGTCTACATTGAAAAATCTTCCGAGAAAAGATACTTGCCGCCAACGGGACTTGAACCCGTGTCCTTCTGATTGCCGGTCAGCTGCTCTTGACCACTGAGCTATGGCGGCTTATCAAATACCCCACCCAAATAATTCAATATATACTAGTGTTTCATTCAACAATTACTGCTTATTATATTTTTTCCACCTGAAAACAACCAACTTTATTTTTGCGAGAGAGACACTGTTAGTGTTAAATCCCTCGCTAGGTGGCGTCGAGACAAATTATGTCTACATTTATTGGGGAAATAATTAAACTTGTCAAATATTAATTATTATTTTTTAATTTATAAACTAACGTTTAGGCAAGATTTTTATGCAAAGCACAAAGGGTAACAATTATTATAAGCCATAATTATCAGCCTGAAACACTCATCTACATTGAAAAATCTTCCAACACTAGTATATATTGAATTATTTGGCGGGTATTTGATAAGCCGCCATAGCTCAGTGGTCAAGAGCAGCTGACCGGCAATCAGAAGGACACGGGTTCAAGTCCCGTTGGCGGCAAGTATCTTTTCTCGGAAGATTTTTCAATGTAGATGAGTGTTTCCGGCTGATAGTTATTGCTAATAAAAATTGTTACCCTTTGTGCTATGCATAAAAATCTTGTCTAAACGTTAGTTTATAAATTAAAAAATAATAAACATAATATTTATATTTCAAAATTTTTCAAACATTATACAGAAACACATTTAAGTACGTTTATAACGCACTTTGGAAGGCGGGTATGGATACCGCCGCCCCGGGAATAATTTATTGGATAACCAACATCTCTGCCACAGATCACCAAAAATGGTTCGCTACATTTGGTGACTTAGCAGGGTTGAGGTTTGGGATTCATGGGATGAGGTTTGTCCGGATTTTGGCTGCAGACTGCCTACCATCTGCGCGGCAGGTCGAATTGGGAGAGTCTGGTCGAAAGGGACCTTTTGATTTCTTCAGCAGGACTCTCTCGAAACATCGCCTTGCACCACAATGGGAGGGTTGGATTCATACGTTCGTCACTCCTGGACACACTGACCCCCAGATACCTACAGACCACTCATACCATTTTTCCTTCCCAAAACTTCATCCATTTTCTAAAAAGATCCTCCCCACACACATCCCCCATGATGAAACATGCCCGGAGGGAATTATTTTTCTCAGAGCCTTCTGTATGGAGTTAATAAAAAAAAAGATCAATTACAATAAATACTTTCCGTGTACAAACATAACACGGAAATACATATCAGTTACATTTGCAACAGTTGTGAATTATTTACTAATTGTATTGGATTTGATGCAAAACGGAGAAGTTTTGAAATGGTGAGTAACATGAATAAATAGTTAGTGCTACGGTTACGTCATCTTATGTTAGTTATATACATGAGCACTGACCCTCTAATTTGTTTCTCATAAATTATTACTAGAATTTTTAACGCGCTGGCATAAGGAACGCCGATTTTCGTTCTTAACTTCAGGGGCAGAACACAGGAAGATAGTTAAATAATATCTAAAATAACGTTAATTTTTTTTTTTTACATGAGTTCCACACAGGAAGCCCTGAGGAAAATAATTTCCCTCAGGGCCTATGTCATCTTTGGGGATGCTGTGTGGAGGGTTTTTTAAGGGAAGGAAGGAGAGGAGAGTTCTGGGAAGGAAAAGGGTTTAAGGGGTGGGTAAGATGGGGGTTCAGTATGTTCTGGTCATCCGCCTCCAAGACCTAGACAAACCTCACCCCATGAACCCGGGCACCCCTGCTAAATCACCAAACGTAGTGAACCACTTGGAGTGACCTATGGCAGAGGTGTTGGTTATCCAATAAAGGTTCCCGGGGCGGCGGTATCCATTCCCGCCTCCCAAATTAATGCTCTAAAGCTAAACATATGGGCAGACAAGCTCAGCTGAGAAAGCCGGGGGGAATATAAAATCCAAATAAACTAATCAAAATTACTAATAAACTAACTAACGCTGTCCGAAACGTTGGCTAAAGAAGGAGGTAGCGCAAAAAGGCATAACACCCTAAAAACAAATAACGAAAATATTTTTGACCGTGAAACTTAAAAAACGTATTCAAAATAATCACTCTATATAATATAATCAGTTCAGTGATCTCAAATTTATTTTGAATTCAAGTGTCATTTTTAAAATTGAAATAGATCTTATCAAGAATTCAGACAAGCGATAAAGTACCTATCATATAAAGATGTAACAGAAATTTGTCGTCATTGTTGACCATTCTGCAGTAATTGCACTTGTTCACGTGTGTTCTTTTCACAAAATTTCAGCTAATGTGACATTTATAATCAAACTCATGAATCTCTTCGAAATTCATACATGCCCTGAGATATTTATAATCAAGAGAGACGTTGGTCTAATCCTTACAAATAAAATTAACTCAGTATTTACGTTATTATGTTTATCATAGTATTTGCAATGAACTTTTATTTTCTTGATTGCTCTTTTATTTAATTCGTAGTATAGATTCACATATTCATGCTTTCTGTTAATAATAAGCCATAGGTCACCCCAAGTGGTTCGCTACGTTTGGTGATTGACCAGGGGTGCCCGGGTTCATGGGGTGAAGTTTGTTTGTTTCTTGGGGGTGGATGACCAGGACACACTGAACCCAAGATTCCTACGCACTCCTTAAACCCTTTTCCTTCCCAGAACACTCCACTCCCTCCTTTCTTTAAAAAAAACCCTCCACACAGCATCCCCAAAGATGACATAGGCCCTGAGGAAAATAATTTCCCTGTGTGGAGCTTATGTAAAAAAAAAAATAAACTCACATTATACGCACTTATATTTGATCATGTTATCTCTTTCAACGTTTCAGCTAACAAATATAATATGCTTTGATTTTTCCGTGGTTTGCGCTAGTTCTAACATAATTTCGGTACTGATTATAAGTGAACAACGAAAAGCAACATAATTTAGAGGGAAAGGTAGGCACTACTGAAAAGTTTTCAGAAATTTTCCAAGAATCTTGCAATCAGAACTACGAAATATGTACCCCCTGTCCCATGATCCGTTCGCTTTATTTAACATGTTCACAATTTCACATATCCTCTCAAAGGAATGCTAAAATACGTAAGTAATTTATTCCTGCGTTCAGCCGCATAAAGACCCTTAACCGTCGGGCGACAGGAAGGTCGGATTTACCCTATATGTTTCACGCATTGTAGGTTTTATTCCCAGAGCAAGAATTATTCATGAAACCGCATAAAAAACGTATATTTCAGCGAAATTCTCGGGCATTTAACTCTTCCGTTAATTAAATTTGTACGTTATCTTGAATTTCGGTTACGAACCGTCCCGGTGGCGAGGACTGCTCTTTTTCGTACATCTGTTCCGCCTTCCTTCGGGAAGTCTTGATAATTTAACCGAGTAGTTGGTTTTAAATCAGGATTTATTAGTGTAATTAACCAACAAGTAGTTAAGATATACAGTTCGTACCATAGTTCACAGCTCAGAGCCATCTGTTTAGTTCATCTTCGCAGCTCCTTGTTCATCAAATTGATTTCCCGAGATACCTACATAATTATCTCAATTTTTCAGTTATTTTACCTTTAACTGCTGACTTGATTTTTGTAACGTATACTCTGGACGGCCTGAGTGTTTATACAGGGTGTTAAGGGACGGACTTAACTTACTTTAACCAGTGATTCCTGACATTATTTGGAGTAAAAAATGTTAATGAAATTTTGGTCTCCGATGACTTTTTTTGACGACTTTTTTTTTTCGAAATTTTTTTCTTCAAAATCAAACAAAAAAAAAATCTTCCGCATTGCGTCACTGGTCACTCAGCCGGGTGTCCGACGAACCCCTTACCCCGCCTCCAACTGTTCAACAACTACCATTTTTTTATGTTTTTGTAGAAAAAAAAAAATCAAAAATTTCACCGGAGACCAAAATTTCATTTTCATTTTTTACTCCAAATAATGTCAGGAAGCACTGGTTAAAGTAAGTCAAGTACGTCCCTTAACACCCTGTATATTAGAGATCCATGAAAATTTTGAGGTCCAAATTATTAGTTATTAAACAATTTAAATATATTTAAATAAAATAAAACACTTTGTAACTTATATTTGATATTATGTAATAATTTTGGGAAAAAATCATTTAAGATCAGATATCAGTCTGTATCTATTAAACTAAATAAAAACAATAAACTCACTTTTATCATAATATTTCAATAGTGTCTCGAATAAACTATGTACATAAAACTTTAATAAAGTTGTTTATGTTTATTTTTATATAGTAAAAATAAACTTTTAAAAAGTCACGTAAGTATTGACGATGGGTTAGAGAGTCCCGCAAAAAAAAATGAATTTACTTACAAAAAGTTAACTTTAAATTTTAAAACTTACGGCTCTAATGTTACTAAATTCGAAACTACTGGAAGCGGCGTACGCGTCCCGCGCGGGGGAGGGAAGTATTTCGATATTATTATTGTTGCTAGGAGGGAGCGGCCCCCACGTCAGCAATTAAAGGTTAATACAAATGCCACCTTATTACCATATAACAAGCGATGCAATGAGAATACTAGGTTTTATCTTGAGAATGGGGGCAAATTTTAAAAGTATGTTAACATTAAAACATCTGTATTGCTCACTAGTACGAAGCAGATTAGAATACAATTCCTCTGTATGGTCACCATACTACAATGTTCATTCTCAATCATTGGAAAAGGTACAAAACAAATTTCTCCGGTACATCAATTTTAAAATGAAAATACCAATCGAATTTATAAATTATAATTACTTACGCGCTGAAACCAGACTTCTTAAATTATCAGATAGAAGAGTGTTAATTGATTTATTATTTTTATACAAAATTATAAAATCTTTAATTGACAGCCCTAATTTGTTGGAACTAATTTGCATTAGCATACCCGCTAGACAAACTCGTAGTAAAGATACTTTTAAATGCAACAATAAACTCAACACTAATTACTCTATATACTCACCAATACCAAGAATCCATAACCTTGCGAATAAATACTGCGAATCTATAGATATATTTATTATTGACAGTTTTGAATGTTTCAAAAATCATCTAGTCTCGATTCTATCTGCTAATAATTAACTTTTATTATTTTTTTTGTTTTTCTCATAAAATATTTTCTCATCTAAACCTCACCAGTAAAATGTATACTTACTTTATAATATTTTTGCAGTTCTATTTACACTTTGTTCTATGTCAGGTCTTATTATTATTGTTAATAATATGTATAAATATTTAAAGCTGAATTGTTTTAGTTTTTTGTAAGTACAACTTGTACTATCTCATTTAATTTCTTTTTTATGTTGTAATATTCTTTACCTAACGAGTCGATTGCATTCATATCTATTCTGTTTTATTGTTTATGTAATACATGTAATTAATATTGTTTATTATATATTTGCTTCTTTTCTTGTAAAAGCCCACTAGGGCGTTAATAAAATATAAAATAAAATGAAAAATAAAAACATCCTAAAATAAAAACAAATTCAATCAAATATTAAAAAAGACGAGAAGTACAGCATTTTTTTTTCATTTACAGGACCAGACCGATAATTTTCAGCATTTTCTTCTCTCGACAATGAATCTCCCTATCTTTCTCTCTCCGAATTATTTCCCAAGGTATTTGCAGTAACTACAATATCTTAGTTTTTGTTTGCTATTAATGTAATACAAAAAAGCACTTTCATGCCATGTCCTACCCCCAAATCGAACCCTGTGTTAAAAGGCCAGTATATTTTACAGTAAGGTCGATAACAATTTTCCCCAGCCAGCGCAGCTTGTTTTTAAATGCGTATTTTTCCGGTGCCTGTATATTCGGTATACGTACATCCGTACCGACATATTATAGTATGATAAATGAGTGTATGTACGTGGGTATGTAAATAAACACGAACGACCGTAATAACTTGACCCTCGTCAAAAATGTGAATATGAAATACAACTCCCCTGTTATCCTTTACACGGTGTTTATCCGCGTTTTGCGCACAGAAATGCTGTTATCTGAAATCATTGTTTCTATCAAATGAAAACACATACTTTAAATCAACATCTGGTCGCGTCTGTTTCAAAGTGATCTCATTTTTATGCCTGTGCAAAGCGAATAGGTTTTGAAAATGAAAATAACTCTACTTATAATATATATGAACTAATTACCATCAATATTGTATAAAAGGCTTCCAAAAACAACTCCATACTTCCTGATAAGACAAGGAGGGAGACAGAGAGAAGGAGAGAAATAAAGAGAGAGAGAGCATGTTCCAAAGTGGTAGGTAAATGCTTTCAGTATCGCCTTAAAAGACCACCACTCCAGCCGGCATAGTCCAGCGGTAATGCTCTTAACAAGCACTCCGAAGGTCGCGGGATCGAATCCCGGCGTAGAAAATATATTTTTTTTGATTAATTTGTGTTATTTCACAATTTATTAATTTAAAATAATATATAGTATATTTGCGCCACGTTCCAGAGTGGAAGATACTATCAGTATCGCCCTGGTGTAAGACCACCATTCAGATTTGAAACGTTGCTTGAAATGGCTTTAGCCGTGTTTGGTGACCAGATCTGAATAGCCAGGTACTATTCCCACCTTCCTCTTCCCCATCTCCTTCCCCTCCCCACTACCTTCAGCCTCACAACATACTCCAATTGGGGATGCCATAGTCCCACTGGCTCTAGACGGGAGCAGTTGGGACCAGTGGCGGCCGGTGATCAAAATATGTGGGGGTTCACCAGTCATTAAGTTAGACAATAAATTTAGGAAAGGTACATACCTACTTATAAAGAAGTTCTATTCTCCGTTCCGTTAAAACGGAAACATATACTTACAACACAGTTTAAAATACAATTTCAACAATACATTTAAAAAATTCCTGTAGGAACACTGAAATAACAACCAAAGGAAGTTTCTCACTTGTACTTTTGTTCCAATTACGGGTCCTGTTTTCCCAATTTTCATTCGAACGCAAATAACGAAAATAAACCAGAGAAATGCAACAACAAACAAAAGATTCCTATTGGTGGATGTAGTAGCCGGGGACTGTAAACAAACCAAAGTGGACTTATGATTTATGATATTACACAAAGATTCGGGTAACATTTTGCATCGGAGTTATGCCCGCCTGTTGGGACTTGAAGAGGTTATGGCCACGTTTTGTGATCAGATCTGAATAGCCAGGTTCTTCCTCTCCTTCCTCCTTCTCATCTAATTCCCCTCACCACTACCTTCAGCCTCACAACATACTCCAATTGGGGATGCCAAAGTGGATACAGACAGTTGAGAGCAGTTGATACTTGTGTGCGGTTAAACGAAAAAAAATACGCATATCATTTTTCATTAGCGTGTCTTTCTGGTAAAGGCGATTCCCTCAGTACTGATAAGACGCCGCGCGCACCTAGTTGCGTAATTTATTATGAACACTTCAATAAAACTTTCAATACATACATTTTAATACTCAGGTTTGAAAAAATCTCAGAATTGAAACATATAATTAAATGTATGACATATTTCATCTAACCATTACATTATTACCACATACCTTTGCAACGGTTCCAACGAAGGACGCTATAAATATATTGAAAAATGCACACATTAGAGTGCATCAACTAGAATAGTTATATCATTGTTGTATTTCGAATTTCATCTAAAATAAAAACGTACTCGTAAATGTGCATGCGGGGATGATAATAGATAATAATATAAAGGTCAAAAAAATGTATTAATTTATATAATTACTAGTTTTTGCCCCCGGCTTCGCTCACATAGTATTAGGGGGGTTCCCACTCCACCTCCTCCGACTTCCCTATTCCCACTCCACTCCCCTCTGCCTCTCCTCACTTCCCCCCTCCCCCCTCCCCCTCTCCACCCACCCCCTATCCTTCTCAACACCATCCCTCCATACACGTTGCATTCATTTTTCAAACAGCTCGCGTGCCACCTATTAAAGCGTAACAATCAAACACACGAAGTTTCGCATTTTTAATATTTGTATAGATTAGTATTTTACACATATTTGAATATTAACTATCTAAGGGATCTCCAAAGTAACCTAAACAAATAACAAAATGACAGCGCTCATCAAATAATTACCTACTTATAGTTACCAAGCAACGATTTGTTTTGCTTTTCGTCTGGACAATAAACTTGCTTACCAATATATACAGCCTATGTTACTCGCAAATAATGTAGCTTTCTATTAGTCAAAGAATTTTTAAAGTCCATTCAGTATTTTTTGCGTGAAAGAGTAGCAAAAATACATATATCCATACAAACTTTCGCCTTTATAATATTAGTTGGTACAGCCCAAGGAAGAATAAGAAGAAGATAATTATCGATTGCGGATGACTAAGCTTTTTCTGAAATATTCGGCCTTTTTTAATATGTTTTTTACCTGGCATGGCATCCTGTATGGACGCTGATGAAAAAAGATTCCTCAGCGGATATATCGTAGATTTTACAACCATGTACAAAATATTACAAAAATACACAAATATATTACAAAACAGTTGAAATGAGATCCCTGAGACGTATGTGTGGTAAAACAATGTATGATCTTGTGAGAAATGTGGATATCCGCAAAGAATGTAAGGCATAATGAGTAAGATTAAGAAAGGGACCCTCAGATGGTTTGGGCATGTAGAGCGAATGAACGAAGAAAGTAGTGCAAGAAGTATATACGACGCGAATGTGAATGGTAGAAGAAGTCGGGGACGCCCAAGGAAGACATAGCACGATCAAGTGAATCAGATACTTGAGTCGGGCCATGTCAAAAGTCAGAATAATAGAAGATAATGTATGAGACGATGTATAGATGTAAGTGAGGCAAAGAGTGTGTGCCAAGACCGAGTTGTTTGGCGGTCCGTCGTCTTTGCCTACCCCTGCGGGGAAACGGCGTGATGGTTAGTTAGTTAGTTACTTACAAAACAGTACAACCTATTACATAAATACTAGTGAGACAATGCAATGCCGGTGAAAGCGTGGGTAATTTAACTAGAATCACAAAGGAAAGCTAAAATGGTTAGGACTTGTACATCAAATGGACTAAGAAAGTAGCATCATAAAGCGAGTGTGTGGAAGAAAAAGTCGGGGACATCCCAGGAAGACTTAAAACATGCATTGTAGTAAATCAAATATAGCGTAAAATAATATAAGAGTTCATGTGTTTCGGAAAACTGAAGAGTTTTATATGAATGTGAAGCAAATAGTGTGTACTGGACCAAGTTGTTCCAAATTATCGTATCTGTCTACCTCTGCGGAGATGGTCAGAGTTATCTAAATAATTTTACTCCTAACCTGCGACATGAAATAACAACACATTGACTTATTTTGGGCTTTAATTAAAAAACATATAAATGGATTCACACTTTTTATTGATGTCTCAGTCGAGGCATCTTAAATAAATACTCTGAAGATTTTTCCAAACCAAAAACCTTTCTTCGTGGAATGAACGGAGATTTATTTATTCCCGCATATAAAATATTTTCACAAATAATTTGGTTTACCGCGTTAAATTTATATTTCGAAAAGACCCCAAATTCACTTACTCTGGACCTTGCTCTGTGGAATTGAATGACCCTCTTTTTCAATCATGTTTCTGATGGTTCACGACGAGTTCATCGAAAACGAATTCAATTCATCGAAAATCAATTCATCGAAAACCAATTCATCGAATGATCAATTCATCGAATCGCCAATTCATCGAAAAAATATATTTTGTTGATATTTGAGAGAAATGCCAAGCGGACCGAGAAGTTAAAAAAGCATTGGTCAACCTAACCTAACCTAACCTAACCTAACCTAACCTAACCTAACCTGACCTAACCTAACCTAACTTAACCTATTTAACCAATTTTTCAATATTTTTTTATCATCACTCTTAATGCCCTTTCTGAGTTGTTTATGAGTTGGTTTCATTATGAGTTGTCTGGTCACCGTTCCTTAGATATCCCTTTTTTGCAGTATCAGACAATCGGAAATCGAAGTGATAACCTATAAATTTAACATTGACACTACGAAACTGACTGTTGCTAAACACATTTAACTCAGTTAAACAGACCTTTTTGGCTATTTAATTTTGACAGCTCTAATTTCTACAAAAAAAAATGTTTTTCGATGAATTGGCGATTCGATGAATTGATCATTCGATGAATTGATTTTTGATGAATTGATTTTCGATGAACTCGTTTTCGATGAATTTGCTTTCGATGAATTGATTTTCGATGAACTCGTTTTCGATGAATTTGCTTTCGATGAATTAATTTTCGATGAACTCGTCGGTTACCGTTTCATCAGAAACGGTAACCGACGCACAATCCATGAAAACTCCATTAAAATAGCTGGCTTAATCATCCACTGCTTCAAAAGTATTAATGTAGTTATTAATTAATTTACACAAAAACAACAAAACACCATACAAAGCTACACAAACAATACACAATACCCGAGCCAAAAACAGCGAACTTCTCCAAACTCCTTTTTTCAAAACCACCTTCGGGCAAAGACACTCTAAATACATAGCTTGCAAACTATACAATACACTACCAACTGCGATCAGACAAAGTGACACCTTTACAAAATTCAAACAAGATATTAAAAAATGGATTATAAGTATTGGACGCCACACTATCACAAATATCTGTAAAATAAATCACACATAGACAGAAATAACTATTCACATACAACCTAACCCATATAAAATAAATGAAAATAATGGAATCCTGTCAAATTTAACCTTTAAATAGATTAGGCAGAATTTATTTCATTACTCCATCTCCAACATTTATAAAATAACTCTCTTTAAAAGATTTACCACCCTTCCAATCACCCTTCTGTTCTAATTATATTCATAATATGTATTTTACCTGAAATATCCTTGTAACTACTATATTCATTTATATATCTGTACGCCTGTCTCGATACAGGTATACCCTAGTGAGACAGGCATACAAATAAAACCATTGTAAATATATTTTATTATAGATAAATAAATAAATAAATCAACTACATTTAGTCCGTCTTTATGTTTATCTGCCTACATAGTGTTGCCACTATTTGTATTTTCCTCTATTTAGGGACAAAACATTTCAGAAAACCAAGATTTTTATATGGATTATATAGATGTGTGTATTACGTACATGATATATAGATTTTTATACGGTTTAAACAGATCTTTTGACAGTAAAGACAGTTAGTAACATTAAATTTTACCGCAAATACTTTTCAGACCGGGTGTTCGAGGACTTCATAAGTCCTTTTTACTGGATGGTAAACATTAGTTGCCTGGCTATTTAAGCTACAGATTTGTAAATCAAATCCCATACAATAAGGGTGGACAGCACAAACGGGGAAGTATTTTTATTCTGTATTGTAAATTGGTTTTGGATTCTCAAAAATGGAAACGAAATATCAATTTCTGTGGTATCCAATTATTGAAATATCGATGGACTGGTAGCGCCCAGAGATAACAAAATCGAGTAAACAAACTTCAAATGCTTTCATAAAAAGAAAACCCATTACAGGTCGTAAGGAAAAATCTACCTCCAATGAATAGTTGGCTGTTATAATACTATGGAAGAGATAACCCTATTCTCAAATGGTAGTTTTTTATTATTATTTCATTGCTCATTCGGATATAAAAAAATGATAACTTTGTTGCTATTTAATGTTACGTTATACTTTATTTTATTAAGGGGGGAAAGAAATCCTCTCGGGACAAAGTTACTTGTAAATGCTTCTTGGAATATATTCAGATTCTTATCAATTGATATAAAATATATAACTTTACGTTTGACAGTAAAAAGTTTACACGGTCCGTTGATATGAAACACCCAGATGGGTTTAAGTATTATGTAATCAAGTAAAAACTAATTTAAACGGATATGAGCATATAGTTTCTGATACATCCATTTTTTTCCATCTAGTGATATTTACTCTAACACCTAACAAAATCAGTCAATAGAGGGACATTTCTAGAAAATCATTAAATACTCCAGTCGCCGAATAATCACCAATACAATACAAAAGTAAGGATAAGTAAGAACACAAAAAAATCCGGTATATTTTGTTTCGCGTGTGAATACAGACTCCGGTGTGGGTAGGAGAGGCCATTGAGTTCATATTCATTCGGTTGATAACGGCGCAGAGCTCACCTAGATAGCTCTATGTCAGGGAGTTTAGTTAATTCTTGAGCCCATGCTCGTATCTCCGGCAATTTGGAGTCACGGTGCTTTAATTTAAGGCTTCTTCGCTTCCTATAGTCCCATTTCCCATTCTCGGGTATTATCTCCTGAAATGCTCCAGTAAAATTGGCAGACTCATTATTATTTCGTATTCATAATCCGGATTGTAAAACTTGAGAATTTCCACCATAAATCTGAAAGTTTGCAGTAGCAATCTCCCAAAAATATCTTCTTTGTCTAAATTCATAATCTCGGTTTAAGATTCGCGCAATCTATGCGGGTTAGTTTTTCAATAGATACCTCGACAAGAGTAATATTATATCAAAGTGCATGTGAAAGTTTGGTCCAACGCTAAGTTGCGAGGTTTGCAAAGAAGAATTTTTTGGCCAACGTCCAACAAAAATACATTAATCTCAGTAATATAATTATAATATAATATATAATTCGTATCTTAATACATTTTTTGACCGATTAAACTGATTACTTTTAAAAGGTGTGTTGGAAAGACAATAGAGAAGTTTTTTTGCGTTAAATGAAAAAAAAAATATTTAAACGAACTCCCTTTGAAGGTTTTTTTTTTTTTTTTTACAGTGAATGCCGCACAAGAATCTCAATTGCTCCCGTCTGGAGCCAGTGAGACTATGGCATCCCCAATTGGGGTATGTTGTGAGGCTGAAGGTAGTGGGGAGGGGAAGGAGGTGGGGAAGAGGAAGGTGGGGAATTACCTGGCTATTCAGATCTGGTCACCAAACACGGCTAAAGCCATTTTCAAGCAACGTTTCAATTCTGAATGGTGGTCTTACACCAGGGCGATACTAATAGTATCTTCCACTCTGGAACATGCCGCAAATATACTATATATTATTTTAAATAATATATAGTATATATTTTAAATAATATAACAATAAAAGGTCTCCACTGGTTCACTACTATTATGGATAATATGGGGGAAAGCCCTTACAAACACCTACTTGTACACAAACATACCACAAGATTTAGAGAAGGAAAGGGCCTAAAAACTCCTCGAATATTAAATAAATATGGAAGCCGTACTCTTGAATATCTAATACCAGTGATTTTCAATAAAATTAATAAAAACATAAAACTTGAAAAAAATGAGAGACTATGTCCTAAAATGATAAAACTATGGTTAATGAGTGAAAACTCCATGTATCTTTGAATATCTTAATATAGCTGCCTACATATCTTGTTATTAGGCAGGTATATTGAAATATCTTATATATTTATGATTGTAAGTTAAATTATCCAATATTACTATGTGATCTATTCTAATGTTTCCTTAAAACTATAAATGTATTTAAAAATATTTTCTTAGATATAATATTAAGAATGTTTAAATTGTTAGAACCTGCAGACAAGCTGTCATATGACAGCTTTGTGGGTCTACTCAAATTTTTTTTGTACAAAATGTTTTCTGTAATCAAATAAATAATAAAAAAAAAAAAAAAAAAAAAATGAAATAATTGTGAAATATCACAAATTAATCAAATAAAATTTATTTGCGCATGCCGGGTTCGAACCCGCGACCTCCGGATTGTGAGTCAAGAGTCTTACCCACTGGACTACGGAGGTCGTAGACAAGAAGTCGGTAAACAAGAATCTGCATTAAATTTCTTCAGTTTAGCTGAGCTCTCTTCTTTTCGAATCGGCAGCTCTTTCCACGACATTTGTGAGTGACAAAAAAGTTAATATTGATTTCCATCTGCCTAATCGATGCCAAAAATTATACAAGACCACACCTATTTCTCGACATCATTTATTGAGTTCTGTCATGAAGTTTCTTATACGTTCCGCAGTAGCTGAATAATTCTTTCAGTAATCTTTCTTCAACTACACTTCTCAGCCATCTCGCACATTTACAGACTTCGATTCGAAGTAAGATAAAAGTACATAAAACCTTTGTTTATTGAAACTCCTTTATAAAAACAACCCCTCTTGGCGCCACACTAGTTTACGGGCAATGAAGACAACAATCTTCCGAGCGGAATGAAGCTAGATTGGGATGAATATTACAGGAGTTAGTAATAAGTTTCCCACGTGGAAGTGCAGGTCTGATGAACCCTAAATAGATAAGTGATAAAGTACAATACACGTCATGTACGTAGAAACTAGGGAGAATGGCGGGCAAAATTTGTCGCCTGAAAGTTTTAGTAACATCATAAAAAAACGATTCTACTAAATTAGTTTTAGCGTAGAAAATTTTACGTTTTGATATATCACGTATTTTTTCTCGTCTTGATATAATGAAATAAAGCTGTACCTATGTTCCTATCAAAAAATTCAAATATATTCTCAGGTTATATAGCGAGAGGTTTTTTCTTTTACGTATTATGGCAGTTCAAAATATAAGTAGGTACCAATAACCAGTTTAATTTTGTGTCGTATCTGAAAACGACAATGTTTAAAAATATGTAATTTTTGGAAATCAGGAAAACAAAAATATTAAAAACCCAAATGATCGTCTTCATCGAAGTTTTTTATTTCACGACTCTACATATATTAACAATTTCTATTTTGAAACTGACAACTCATGGTGGAATTCCATTATGTTATATAAAAAGTTTTATTATTATATACTTTGCTAGGATCTGAAACCGGTTTCAGATCCTAGCATGATCGATCGATATAGGTTTTATTGAAAATGTCGGTAACTTGTTATCGCTCCCGAGCACGACTGCAGGCCGCTAACGAACAAACAACAGTTAACAACGATTAATGGTTCCTATTTTATTTGTTCCTATTTTATTTTGTTTGTTCATTAGTGGCCTGCAGTCATTCCCGGGAGCGATGACAAGTTACCGAAATTCTCGATAAAACCTATATCGATCGACCATGCTAGGGGTACAGCTCGTTAAAGCCATCTTCAGCCTGGTATAAATTATTTTTAGTCTACGGTTTATATACATAACATATAGGGGAAGGGAAGAGGGGTGGTCTACAAGGATTTTAATCAATTATTATATTAATTGCATTTGTCAGTAACTCTCTATTTTCTATTATAAAAAATGAAACACTTTGTATTTAACCACGAATTTATTATTTTATATATCGACCGGTTTCGCTTCGACCAAGCTTCCCCAGGATATAATAATAACTGAAAATAACTGAAAAAAATATATACATATATTTCTATATTCTAATTATTGTGGTAATTCCAGTAAGCTAATTACAATTACCTTGGGTTTGTAGCTCACTTCAATATTATTCAGGGAAAAAAATTACGAGAAATGTGAATTATCAAAGACCTAATTACCTTTTTAATTAAGTCTTTTTATGCAAAGTAACAGTGAATAGATACAGGTATTTCCACAAAAAATAAAATCTGTACTAACAGCTTTAATAATTTCACTTTATTAGTAGACTGGAATGTACCATTACAATAAAAAAATTATGGTAAAATTTTTTTAGTATGTAGGTACTATTTGTAACAGAAGCATTGTAGTTATTTTACCTATTTGCGCATTAAATTTAATAGTGACTTTTAATTTGACGATCTTTCCAAGTCCTAAGCCCCAAATCTCATAATTTACGGTTTAATGTGAGGATAATCATTAAGTTTGCTTGAATATGACTCCTTTTTCCAAATGGGAGCATTTAATACTTTAAAACTTTAATGTCCTCTTCTGTTTTAATGGGGGCCGGCATCACTAACTTTATAGTGTTAAAATGGTGTATTTAATTGTGTACAAACCTTCTGGCAGCACATTATAGAGAAGCATTAGAGTTTTGTGCTTTAGGAGCCGACCGCTAGGGGCCTGCTCAACTTAACACCTTCGTTACTAAGATCGAGCATTTATTTTTTTTTATAATTATGACAAGATGATTTGTAATAATGACAAAAATTATGGAGTTAGTTAATTAAACAAAGTATTATAAGTGCCAAATGTAGTCAATGAAGAAACAATAAATTTTTAGTTTTGCTGAAATTATAATTTTTTATCGTGATGTTAAACATATTAATTTCAATTCAATTCAATTTCAGTACCAGCAACCAGGGCGTTTATTTTATTTTGATTTATGAACATAGTTTTCTTTTACCCACCTGACTAGACAGAGTCTGTTCCGAGGCGGGTAAATAACATTTTATATTTATTAAAAAGATATGTACATATGTATATAATAAGATAAAGATATATGCATATATATGTACACATGCATGCACGTACGTATTGTTGTTATATTAAATATTTACATGTTAAATTAATAATCAAACATAATTTAAAATAAAAAGAAAACCCATCAAATTAACTACAAATTCGTGTGGATCCGAAATGGCAGAATCCTTGCTCGTAAAGATGAAAACTCGGCGCACGTGGTGGTGATCCGCAACCAGAACTCATTGGCTTCGCTCATCTGATTCCCTACCTTATCTTTATCTAAATTTCAATTTGTGCGTTATCTTTGAATAATGTATACTAACATGGATAACCTAAGAATTT
Organism: Limnephilus rhombicus; assembly: GCA_929108145.2. Lineage (NCBI taxonomy): Eukaryota > Metazoa > Arthropoda > Insecta > Trichoptera > Limnephilidae > Limnephilus > Limnephilus rhombicus. The sequence goes on along the minus strand of OV815273.1, from coordinate 46,437,005 downwards.
ATTATCAGAATGTCAGGGGTTTAAGAACAAAACTGAATGAAGTTTACTTAGAAATACTTAATAACACTTTTGATATTATTATTCTTACGGAAACATGGTTGAACGACTCTATTTCTGATGCTGAAATTTTTGGCTTGCGTTATAATGTTTTTAGAAGGGACCGTGGCAGTTCCTCTAACCACAAAAGTGACGGAGGGGGTGTATTGATAGCCGTTTTACAAGAATATCAAACTAACCGCTGTAAGCATTGGGAAAGTACCTTGGAAGACGTATGGGTGACCATCAAATTCAGCCAGTATAAACTAACGAGATGTCTCTACATATGTGCTGTTTATATACCTCCCCCGTTGCTTGTTGATAATTTTGATTATTTTTTTTTTTAAGTTGGCAATGTTATGGATGCCGTTGGTGAATCAAATACGTTAATTTTAGGAGATTTCAACCTGGGAAATATCGGTTGGACCCACAACGAACCAAACCAGACTCATTCCCTATCTCCAGAAAATTATAATACTGACATCGGTAACCATCTTGTAAATTTTCTTGCCCTAAATAACCTCAATCAATTCAATGGCATTGCTAATAGTAACTGTAGAATCTTAGATCTCGTTCTATCCAATTCAAAAACAATACAAGTCAGGCAAAGTACCGAAATCCTAAGTCGCATTGATATACATCATCCACCTTTAGAGATTGAATTTAGTTTTGATTTCAAATTAACAAAAATGCTAAAAAATAAAAACTTACTTAAATATGATTTTAATAAGAATGATTACGTTCAATTTATTCAGGAATTAGAAGAACTGAATTGGGCACTTTTTTTACCCGATTTTATGTCGGTAGACGATATGGTTTCTTTATTTTATACTAATTTGTATCATATAATTTAAAAATGCGTAACCAAATTTGTAAATCGCAACAGGCAGCATCCCCTCTGGTACTAAAATGAAATGGTAAAAGAAAAAAATAAATTTCGACCTCTCTATAATAAGTATAAGAATCCACGTGATAGAAATTCTTACGCACCCGTTGTTCCAAACTCATTAGTAATTGCTACTTTAAACACATTGAACAAATAGAATCGTGTCTGGTTAATCATAATAACGTTAAAGCTTTTTGGAGATTTGTCAAACACAAGAAACAAAATATAAGTATTATCCCCCAAAACATGACGTTTGGAGAAAAAAAATCATCAAACGGCGAGGAAAGTAGCGAACTATTTGCCCAACACTTTTTATCAGTGTATGAGAAAGATGACATTAGAAGCAATGAAGAGACTCAACCTCAATTTGAATCAATAAACTATTCGAACAGCTCTCTGCACACAGTAAACATTAGTGTACACGATGTAAAAATAGAAATGCTTAACCTCGACCAAAGCAAAGGCCCTGGCCCCGACAAAATTCCACCACTCCTAATAAAAAAATGTGCACACAGTCTCGCACTCCCTCTGACTATCATTTACAGGAAATCATTATCTTCATCCATTTTTCCAACAAGATGGAAACAGGCTAATATTGTACCAATACCTAAAAGCGGAGACCTTCACGAAGTCACAAACTATAGACCCATCTCTATTCTCTGTTCATTTGCGAAAATTTTTGAAAAATTAATTTGTCCATATCTGAATTATCATCTCAAAAATCTTATAACTCCAAAACAGCATGGTTTTCTCTCCCAGAAATCAACATCCTCTAATTTACTTTGCTATGTCAATACCTTAACCGAAGCTGTCGATAGAGGTCAACAGATAGACACAATCTACACAGATTTTAGCAAGGCCTTCGATAAAGTAAATCATAGATTACTAATTCATAAACTAAAACAAATGGGTGTTCATGGTACCTTGCTAAATTGGTTTTACTACTATCTAACTGACCGCATACAAAGAGTAGTATTTGATGGCTATGAGTCAAGAGGATTAGATGTGCCATCTGGAGTGCCGCAAGGGTCCCATTTGGGCCCAATCTTGTTTCTTGTTTTTATAAATGATTTGTGCGATGTTATTTTGGATTCTGAAAATTTGTTGTTTGCTGATGATTGTAAGATATTCAAAATTATCCATACATTACTAGACTCAATACTTCTCCAAAACGATATAAACAGAGTTTCAAAGTGGTGCAACGACAATAGAATGTTTCTGAATTCTTTAAAATGTGTTCAAATAACCTTTACGCGTAAACACAATTCTATTCCGACTCAATATTTTATCGACGGTACTGAACTCCAGGAAGTCGCAACCATTCGGGACCTAGGCGTATTATTTGATAAAAAAAACTTACTTTCACACCTCATATCGACAATATCATTTCTAGATCTATGAAAATGCTAGGATTTATCAAACGAAACAGTAAACATTTTAAAAATCCCACATCAAAAATAACGCTGTACAATTCCTTCACCCGCAACGTGTTGGAGTACGCAAGTGCTGCATGGAGTCCAACCTACAAAGTTCATATTCAGCGAATAGAGCAGGTTCAAAAACATTTTATGTACCACCTGGCATATTCCGATAGGCGAGCTCGATCACTTCCTCACTACACTGATAGACTAAAATTCTACAATATACGCACCCTTGAACAGAGAAGACTAAATACAGATCTAAATTTTCTATTCAAAATTGTAAATGGTTTAATAAACTGTCCTTTTCTACTTCCTTCAAATCAGGTTCAATGTTCCTAGAATTGGTTCACGACTGGTAAATTATGTCCCGTTAAATATTAAAAAATATCGAACTAAGCTGGGGTATGACTCAGCTTTATCGAGAATGTGTCGTAATTTCAATGAGGCTTATAAAAAACATTCGATTAATTTGACAATGTCAACATTGGCCAACTTCAAATCAAATCTTAACAAGCTTTAAAGCTCCCTATTACGTTGTTCTATAAACTTATGAACCTATAAACTCATTGTTCTAAAAACTTGTTCCTTGTAAAACTTGTTAATTATTATTTTGTAATGTATAGTATGTGTTTGTGTGAATGAATGTAATGTATGTGTAAGTATTATATTATCAATGCTGTGTTTGTCTTTAATTAGTGATAGCATCAACCATGTTCAGTGTAATTTTATCTGTGAAAGCTTTGATGTAAATCACTGTTGACAAACCTAATAAAAAAAAAAAATTAAAAAAATCATTACTAAACAAAGGATTCTCTCCGTATTTCAATATATTTCGATAACGCCAACTAAAATTAAAATTGCAAAAATAAATAAAAGCTCTTAATTATATTGTTAATAATCATCACAATTTTATATCATTGAAGAAGAAGATGACATTAATAATCTAAAAGAAAATATGAAAGAGAACAAGACGCAGAAAAATAAAAAGATAATGGTCGCAACTGGGACACGTACACATAGCCCCTTGTTTTACCGGGACGCACGCCTCTAACAGTTCGGCTACTGCCACCTTCTATCAAACCGTCGTATTTGTCAATCTCATATTTAAACTTTTAGAAATGACAATATTATCTTCGAGTAATTCGACTAATTTCATTTGGTATCATATTTTCGTTTCGATTTATTGGTGTTATTTTCTTCCTCAATGATATATTACATTGATGGGAATAAACCTGAGATGGGGATCGCATTGGTGTAAGACCACCATTCAGAATTGAAACGTTGCTTGAAATGGTATTAGCCGTGTTTGGTGACCAGATCTGAATAGCCAGGTACTTCCCCACCTTCCTCTTCCCTATCTCCTTCCCCTCCCCACTTCCTTCAGCCTCACAACATACCCTAATTGGGGGTGTCATAGTCTGACTGGCTTCAGACGGGAGCAGTTGGGACTAGTCCTGGGTCGATCGATCGTTTTACACGACCCGGGTCGCTCACGACACACTGGCGTCACGAGCGGGTCGCGAAGACCCGCTCTTTTCGCGACACAAAATACGAAACTCGGTAACCGAGTTTCTCGCGCCGGTCGCCGCCCAAACCGGTCGCCGCCCAAACGGTCAAGTCATACGCGACACGAAACCCAGGTTATAATTGTATGAACGTTCGCTCACAGCTTTTTTATATTTTTTCTTCGTGTAATAGGGCAAAAAATAAAATAAACGTGCCGATGAATTATTATGATTGCTATGATACTTTTTGATAGTGGGATAGTTAGGTTAGGAGTACAACTTACAAGAGGAGAGGGTGTACAAAATAAATAATATTTGCAATGTTTGCACGATTTTTATTAGAATTTTAATAATAATATAAAAATTCTTATCCGTGTATGTACATAGATTTTTGTTTAATGTTATATTATTAAACCTAATGAATATGAATAATTGTCTAAAGATGACCATAAGAGGCTGAGCATAGACCGGTAACGGTAAAAAAATAAATTGTGGAGAAATTTTTCAAATTGTTTTAATATGTATATAATGTATTGTTATTTATTAACGTCACGCACGTGTATGTTGACCGAATGTGTCGCAGTTCGCACTTACGCTTCACCCAGCTACTTTCTACTACCTGAGTCGAGAGAGCGGGGGGCGAAACCCGGGTGTTGACAACCCAGTCGCTCTCTCATACATCTATCTATCGCCGCTCTCCCGCCACATCCGCACCCGAAACCCAGGTTGCAGTAGTAGAGCGGTTGCGAGATGTGGGTCACGAGACCCGGGTGCTGACGAAAAAATGACCCGCTCGCTCTTTGGTGGTCCGTGGGCGGGTTTCAATGAGCGGGTCATTCACGACCGACCCAGTACTAGTTGGGACCCTTGTGCGGTATTCATATAAAAAATAAAAAAAAAATAACCATTTAAAGTTATAAAAAGAGGTTCTAATAAAATTGAAACATCGCGATTCTTAAATAATCTTAAGCACAGTGTATCTACATCTACGTTACAAAGTCACCGAGACAGATCATACAATGACACATGACAATCAAATAATTAATCCAGCCACGTGTGACGGAAGCGGATCTCGCACGTGGCAGCGAAGGTGTTAACAAGTAAAACACATGTGTAAGAAGGTAAGTGATCCTTGATTTATAGTTCGGTGAGCACAATCTCAAATGCCCTGGGGAGCTTTGCTATGCGCGATAAATCCACCTCCATGTTTCAACTTGCAAATTACTACTGGATACAGGGATGCTCTTAGCCGCCCTCACACCAGCCCGCCCAACGCCGCCCATACCGCCCATACCACCCAGTGCCGCCCAGCCACCCTTACGGGCGAGATTAGGGTACACTGATACATTACTGCTTAAATAATAGCCAGTTATATCAAACAATAAACCTTAAATTATACTACAGCAATTCCTCGGTCAGGTCCAAAACTTCATTTGTATTAAATTCAAACTTCCATAGTAATTTCTTGTCATAAAAAATGACCATCATAAACTACTACGAGGTCTTCAATTATTGTACATGGATTTAGTTACTTTGGACGAATGTGCGCTTCAAATGATTTCCACCCACATGTCAAAGTGTTTTCATACTTTCCATAACGTCAAGAAACAGCATAACTTATTTGATTATGAGATTCAAACACCTCAGAATTAGGCTAGAAACAGTGCCATGCTTACTGTCGGTCGCTCGACAACGTAGCGCTGACGAGCCGGACCATTTTCAAAGAAATTTATTTTTAAATAAATGAAACAATTTAATTTTGTTTGAAGCACTTATATATTTGAGAAAAGCCGACCGATTTCGGAACGACCGTTCCTTCTTCAGGGCAAGCGTATACTGATTTGACAGTTACGAAATATGGAAGGGAACAATGTATAATTATGGTAGGGGTGGAGCCGTTGCTAGGTATTAATGAAGAGTGGGTGGGTAGGGGAACATATCCTTAATTGGGCTATAAGACAATATTTTTTATTTGGTGATAATAGATTCAGTATTTTTAAGGGTTTTTTTTATTTCCAAGGCTTCTAAGTTATCTAAACGTTTTCCTTTATAATTAATATGAACAATATTTATCACCGTATTTTTTTCAAAACTATGGTTATTTTCAATGATATGGTTAGCGAACTCAGAAAAAATATTATTATAAGACATCTTAAATGTTCTTTGATTCTGATTTCAAAATTACGTGTTGTTTTTCCAATATAAAATGAGGGACAATCATTACATTTGAGTTTATATATTCCGGAATTAGACAATTTATGGTCTTTATCTTTAGCATTTCTCAAAAAATTACCTCTTATATTAAACCAACTTTTTATACAGGAAATAATATCGGTAAATGTTCCCCTGCCCACCCACTCTTCATTAATACCTAGCAACGGCTCCACCCCTACCATAATAATACATTGTTCCCATCCATATTTCATAACTGTCAAATCAGTATACGTTTGCCCTGAAGAAGGAACGGTCGTTACGAAACCGGTCGGCTTTACTCAAATATATAAGTGGTTCAAACAAAGTTAAATTGTTTCATTTGTCTATAATGAATAACCACAAAGTTATAGCTACATTCAAAAGTATAATTTAATTTTTATTTTAGTAAATTGTACATTTAAGGTCACAAATTTCTAATTAATTATAATATTTCATTTTGCAACTAAATTTTATGGAGTTCTATGTAGCTCCTACAATACGTCTTGAACTTTCCAATTGGTGTGGACTTTAAAGTGTCTGATGGCGCGATATATAACTTCATCCCTTTGTACAGTAAACTGTTCTGCGTATTCGCCTTGTCCTTTTTTTCAAGCCTAATTTCTTTGCACGTCCTTGTGTTATGACCGTGAATGTCCTTGTTGAATATAATTTTATTTGAGAAGTATTTTTGTAAAATGTTGTTAATTATTTTATGTATAAATATCATTTTATTCAAGGTCAGCATCTGTTTCACGGTTAGCCAATTCAGTTCCTTTAACATTTTGTTTACTTTTGAAAATCTATTTCGCCGTAGTATTATTCTCATTGCCCTGTTTTGGAGAATTTGAAACTTATTTTGTTCTCGTTCGTTACATAGGAAAGGATAGTTGAGCAATAGTTAAAATTTGGAACAATAATCGTTTTGTAGATAGTGATTGTAGTTTTACTAGATAGTTTTTGCCGAATTCTTCCCAAAAAAGATTTTTTTTTCCCAATTTTCTTTTGTGTATATTCAGCATGCTTGTTGAATGTTAGTTTTCAATCCAATATAACTACTAAGTATTTTATTTCAGTAACATTTTCAATAATTTCATCACCAATTTTAATTTTGCTTTCACTGGATGTCTTCTTATATCCAATCACCATACATTTTGTTAATAATAAATTCACTTCATACCCAATTGTAAATAATTTTCAAGAACTTTTCTGATTACGAGTATATATTTAAGATACATAAGTACATATCCGGTTTTCCAAAATGGGCTCTAACGGCACATTTATTTTTCTTCTAAATTAGTTTATTTCAGAATTTATGGTTTGAATATCGGCCATTAGGGCTTTTTACTGGTCACTAAAATGAGATCACCATCCATTAAACGTAGATACGTTTCTAATCAGGTTTGGCTTTTTTAATCAGAATTGATTAGTTTTTCATTCATTACAATTCGGTTATTACTTAAAACCATAGACATCCAAATGACTAGACAAGCAGTTACAGGTGAGGGGTCAAACCAAACCATGGAGGGCGAAGAGGGGAAAGATGACTGTGATTCGTTATACAATCAATCTGACAGTAAATAGGCATCTCGCATTACAATATCACCATTTAGTTCTTAAAAGCAAAATCTGCTTTGAATGAATAGACCTTTTTACACGGGAGCGCGAATTGCTTGCCACGATAATAACATATTTGCTAAGGCCAAATTCTCGCCCCCAAAAGACGCGCCCCAATACACATAGCAATATTTTGTTGCCGTGTTTAGTTAAAACACTATTACAAATGTTTCATAATTTACTTACCCCTGTAACCAGCGACGAGCACACTGGAGAACCGCCCACATTCGCTATGTGCACATTGATATGTAGATATATTGTATAGAATACGCTACCGTTTTGGCGTTGTATTTCGTTAAATGTATGGATGTTACCTTCTAGCTGTTCACGGCAAGAATGATGACGTCACACATTTTAGATTCAAGCGAGGCTCTATCCCCTCCCCATGGAGCGAGCCGGTTCCAAGGAGGAGCTTCAGCCGGCGCCATGTGGAGGGGGAAATAATACGTTTTTATCACTTAGGGCAGGTCCATGTATATTCATATGTCCGTGCTTAAAACATAATTTTCTATTCATTTGGCTTGGTTCAGTAGGTACAGCACGCGCAACCTTCCTGCAGATATAAGACCATCATCTGGTCGGTCACTTTCTTAACCGATCTATCTACAAAATCATTGTGTTTTTGTATTATTTAAAGGCTTTATTAAACGAGCAAATTTTTGCGACAATTTCTTGCCGGTATGGCAGGATCATTTCAGACAAGATTTTCGTATCGTGGGTCGAAATTGCGCATTGTCGATTGTCAATCTTGGCGGTGAATTTGCTCGGATACCGATATAATAACAATATTGCCCGACAAAATGCGGGCAACTATTCGCACCCTGTCCACTACCAAATCTGTCATAATTTCCAACGAGATTAATATTGACTGAATTCTTTTTCGTATTTGGTGGAGTTATTCCTGAAAATGTTTTTTTGTTGAGAATTTGTCATATACTTTAGGCCAATCTTGATGGGAAACGACAATATTTACAGCCAACACCTTGCTCTGCAAGAATATTGACGGCCAAGACAATTATTCGGCAGTAGTTAATAATAGGCAATTTATCTTGTTCGGTTACTAGCACTTTTATCCACATAGCAGATTTTTTTAGAATCAGAAACAACTCTCGGAAAGGTAAGTTTGTGTATCCTAGCCCCATAAGATAGAATTACTGGCTAAACAAAACAATGTAGGTACCATAGACATCCAAATTTAATAGACGAAAAGATATAGATGAGGGGTAAAATCAAACTATGGGGACGAAGAGGGGAAAGATGACTGTGATTCGTTAAAAAATCAATCTGATAATATATAGGCATTTCGCATTATAATATCACCATTTAGTTCTTAAAAGCAAAATCTGCTTTTGAATGAATAGACCTTTTTACATGGGAGCGCAAATTGCCACGATATTAACATATTTGCGAAGTCCAAATACGGCAAAGTAAAGTTCGCCACTTTTCACAGACGAATATTTTGTTGCCGTATTTAGTTTAGAGAGTTTTACAAATGTTTCATAATTTACTTACCCCTGTAACCAGCGACGAGCACACTGGAGAACCGTCCACATTCGTTATGATCAACATATTTTAGGGTATAATGTATAGCACAAGCTAACATTTTTGCCGTGTTATTTCGTAAAATGTACGATCTGAGCTCGACGCTGGTCCGGACAAGCATGATGACGTCACATTTTTTAGATTCAAGCGAGGCTCTCGTAAGCCTAGCCGGTTCCACGGAACCGGTATGGGGAGGGGGAAATAATACGCTTTTATCACTTAGGGCAGGTCTATATATATTCATATGTTTATGAAATGTACACTTTTTTGTAAAAAATAAGACCTGAAATAATAATAACAAGCCATAGTTTGTTCTAACTTTTTAATAAAAATTTTTATCATTACATCTGCCTGATCTGCCCTGATGATGGACAATGCAACGTTGTCCGAAACGTTGGCTAAAGAAGGAGGTAGCACAACACGGCATAACACCCCAAAAACAAATAATGAAAAATTTTATTATTGTTCATTGAGAAAATAATGGAATAATGAATAAAACTCTGCCGAAGCGTGTAGTTACAACTAGTTTAAAATATTAGTAGTATATGTGTGTTGAAATGTATTAATCTATTTTTCTTTGCCACGCCAGTTTTTAGGTTTTCATTCTTTTCCAGAGAAATCGAAACATATTAAAGTACATTTTAAGATAGTCCTATCACATCTTCATTATAATTTATAATCTCATTTCAAGTAATATTATTACACTGTTTATAAGTCCTTAACGGAGGCGCGTCACAGTATTTACCTTTAAGACAATAAGGAAGCCTTCTCAAGAGGTATATAGAGTGTCTAATTACTACTAAGTATTTGTCTAAGGAGACACTTTACTTCAGCAAACAAACTAAACCAACTTTAGTTTCCATTTAACTTAAACTCAGCCTTCCACTCCTTGCTGTTCGGGAGAATTCAATATAAGATCACAATCGAACTTGTGTTTGAGTTGATGGAATTTGTTGAAAATTCTCAAGGATAAATTCTCACACGTATCAATTTAGAAATTCTTGAAAAGGCTTATGTTACTGTCCTATGAATACATACATTCATCGTGAAATAAATTGCCATTATTTGTAGACCATGTTAAAGATATTTATTTTGACCGCAATAAGCTATTCATAATAATATATCAAAAAATGATTATTATTTTTTTAAGCAAATAATGAATATACAAGATGAATTCAACCATATGTTATAGTATCTGCCCTCTAGCCCTCTGCCAATCACTGTTAGAATACGGTATTATCGGATGGGGCAGTGCAAATAAAAACATACTAAATCCACTAATTAAAACTCAAAAAGCCATAATGAAAATTATACTGAAAGTTCCTGTAAGAATCAGCACTGACAAAATCTTCAACAATCTTAACATAATGTCAATTAAGCAACTATATTCTAAAACTATACTCATTTACATTCATAAGTACAAAACCCAAGAAATAACAACTGACACGTACATTAGAAACACTAGATCTCATGGTCAAAAACATATCCAACAAGTAACTGCTAACACAACATTTGGGCAAAAAAGCTTCTTATATTATGGCATTAAACTCTACAATAAAATACCACTCTCACTCAAAAACCTCAACATTATAACATTTAAATTTCAAATAAAAAGCTGGATTCTAAATATAGGGAGATCAGAAATAGAAAATATATTGAAATCAAATACAGACTAAAACCGAATCTAATGAACTGAATTATAAAAAAAGACTATCTTATTTACTTTATAATTATTAAAAAAAAATACTACATGATATATGTTATGTCGAATTCATATTATTCTTATAATTAAATTATAAAATGTAAATGAAATCCTCAGCACGGGAGATCCCAGTGAGGATATCATTATCTCTATTTGTTATTAAGAAATGAAGACAATAAATCATTATTATTATTATTATCATTATTATAGCATAGTAATTTTTTTAGGAAATACGAGGAGTCATGGAACTCAAAGTCACATAATGAATAAACTTTAGGTTTTATTCACAATCATATCAGCATGGCTTTGATTTCACTCAAGAACCTGTGTTTTTTCCGATACCAGAGTGTTAAAAAGAACGCAGTGATATATTAACCCGCCCTTCTTCATAAGAACGTTTACCAAAGCTAGGTGACGCACAAAATAATGTTACTCCCAATGGTATTCTATCGAACAATAAGAACGCATATTATTTGACAATGCCTGATACTACATTTTTTAATTGAAATTTTTTAATACACCAAAATTGAAATTAAAAACAAAACATCTAATAAAAATTAAGTTTAAGTTAGGATTGATAACATTTTTCCAGCTGATACGAATTCACCCATGAATTTTATTTATGGGTGAACAGAATTCAAGGGTGGTGGGCGATATAATTCTACGAGAGCCAAAAGAAATTGCTGGAATGAAAACGAAAACGAAAAACAAATCAATCTCACTTTGGCGCAAAAAAGAGCTGATGACCTAGAAACGCCTGAACAGATTTTCATGAATTTTAGCTAAGAACCATCTCGATCACGTCAGCTTTCAAACAAACAAAAAAAACCGTATCATAATCGGTCCATTCGTTTAGGAACTATGATGCTACAGACAGACACATAGAAAACGAGAAAAAAAGACACCCAGAAAGTCAAACTTAACAAAAGGGATATAAAAAAGAAAAGTCGTTTGCTTGTACCTACGTGACCTTCAACTATCTATAACCAGGGGCAATATCGTTTGCATTGTTTCAATGCTACCGAATTTTGGCTCGGTAATAAGCGCTCAAAAGGAGAAAAAGGGGAGATATGTAAATACGAGTGTTGGAGGGAGCGCGCTCATGACTCGTTTAAAACAAGCAAACATAACATTTAATGTATCACTGTGAATTTTTTCATCCATATAACTTGTAAATATAAAAAAAAACGAGTTTACGATAATTTTCGATTACTTACTTATACTTCACGATTTTTTTTATATAAGTAGAGAGAATTTCATATAATTCCCGTTGCGTGTATCGATGGTACCATGATACAGGCAAGTGTATAGATACTATCTTAAAAAAACTTCTTTTTTTTTTAATTTAAAACTTAAAATGTTGAAGAGAAGTATGTTAACAAACCGTAAAAATTCGGAATTCCGCGGTTTATGATGATCATACAAAAAAAATCCGCAGAAAGTAACCACTTCGTCGTTTGACTAAATTAGTAGTTCTTTTACATTTACACGCATAGACATTTGAAACGTGAATAAATATTATGTAGGTGCTTTCAATTAAGTAATATAAAAAGAGGTTTCATGAATCGTATCCATATGATAACCATATCTTTTTTGTAGAACTCGTAATCAGTGGCGTTCATTGTTCATTGTTCTTTGACCAAGGGCTGGCTGCAGTATTTTTAATTGTAATTTCAAATTATTAATTTATCAGTAACCTAGGTGGCATTAGAAATTCCTTTTTATGATTATCTTCTGTCGGCGATTGTGTCTAGGGATGCAACGATAAATCGGAAAACCGATAAATATCGATATATCGACCCCTAAAAATATCGATATTATCGATATCGACAATACGATGATAGCGATATATCAATATCGAAAAACTCAATATATCATATCGAAATATCAAAAAAACCCGCCCAAATTAAAATGCCCACAAAATCGGATAAGTGCTTTACTAAACATCTTTCTACTCCTGTAAATACTGAAAAAGTAAACATTCTTAAAAGATGGCAAGAGATGCAAGGTGTTTATCCTAATATTTTTAAAGTTGCAATGAGTCATCTACCAATTGTGGCAACAAGTGTTCCTTCTGAACGTCAATTTTCAAAGGCAGTGGCCACTATAACTCAAAGCAGAAACCGGCTACAAGGAAACAGACTGTCAAAGTTATTATTTTTAAGTTCGGTAGCTGGTACAAAATTCTAAAATTCATTTTTTTACATAAATTCATGAAAAAAAATAATTTATATACCTTTCCAAATTTTGTGATTATTCACATAGATTAGTATAAAAAATATATACATACATAATCGATAAACGTTTGACGTAACTAAAACTACATTGGATTTCTATGAGCTTTTTAAAAAAAGAAGAAATATCGATAATATCAGTCTAGTAGGCCGATCGATATATCAATATCGACTTAATTCGATGTATATCGATATTTTTAAAAACCTTGCATCCCTAATTGTGTCTTGGCTGACAAATAAGAGTAAGAGTTGCTTATGTACCATATATTGTATTTTTTCTACAAACGTAATAACATTTTTATTTATCAATATATATGTTTATGTCGATAGCAGAAATTTGAAATACTGTACAATAAATCCAAAAATGAGTTAAATATGTTATTTTTCTCCTTATTTTTCTCTTTCGATCTGCGTCGTCGAAATATTTCTGGGAAAATATGTGCCTCTTTAACGTCGTGCATTTTAAAAGGTTTTTTCGTCAAAAAAAAATTAAATACTGTTATTCAAGAAATTTAAAAAAAAATGTTAAGTGTTCTGAAAAAAAACTATTTAACGTTATTTTATAATTAAAAAATAAACATAATTGTAGGTCTACAAAACCAGGAGATACGATTGTTTGAAAACAAAAATTCTGTTCTCTCTCCTGAGCCACTAACATTTTGTCCTTTACAGCATTTCTAATTTCCATGAGCAATATATCATCATGAAAATTTCGGGCCATTTTCCTACAGTAGGCACAGCTTTTCGTCATGTGTGGACTGCAAACACGCCACAGCTCATTATGTTGGAAGCTACATGAACAACAACAGACGAGGCTTATCACTTTGCAGACTACCAAATGGCGGCGAGCTGGCCCGAGAAGTCAAAAGTTCTAGAGACAATTTAATCCTGAAGATGGCAACCATAGAGAGTAATCTTCTATACCTAAGTTCCTTGTCACGATCTAGTATTATAAAAGCCTTCCTTAACACCCAAATACATGCTCTGCAGTTCAAGTCACCGAGGACTTATACAAAGATAACGGTTTTGAAAGAAAGGTGATTACTATTATCCCGAAAACTAAATAAAAACGCTTAGATTATTCTCTAAATTAGTTACTTAGTATTGAATTTTATTTTTTTAAGTATGTTTATTCAGTTTTTAATTTTACAATACTTTAATAAGATAATATCTTACTTAAATCTTATAAAACTGATCAATCAGTTTGATTGTAAGAAATCTTACATTTTTCCTATTTATTTGCTTACAATAATATAAGCAAATAAATAGGAAAAATTTGCTATTTATTTCCTATTTATTTGCTTACAATAATATAATTAAATTTTACATTTTGGTACGTAATACGTAGTAATTACTTAAAAGTATAATACTTAATATTAAAATACTTACTAATTATTAAAATGCTTATGAACATAATGTACGGTAGTAGTGATTTTATTTTTAAGAGTTAAAAGATCTAGGTATTTTACATGTTCACAATATTATCTGTTTTCAATATTATTTGTTTTCATGTTCTACGGAGGTAGAATGATTTAACTTTTGTTTTGATTTTTGAATAAGATGTCTTATTTTTAATATTTTCAGGTAATGCATTAAATATTTTCCGAGTTTTATGCCTTGTTGTTCTGTCGCCGTATACATTTTAATGAGAATCACTTGACACATATGTCTGGAGCCAATGAGACTATGGCATTCCTATTTGGGGTATGTTATGAGGCTGAAGGTTGTGGCGAGGGGAATGAGATGGGGTAGAGAAGTTGGGGAAGTACCTGGCTATTCAGATCTGGTCACCAAACATGGCTGAAGCCATTTCAAGCAACGTTTCACTTCTAAGCGGTGGTCGTATACCAAGGAGATACTGAGAGTATCTTCCACTCTGGAACGTACCGCAAATTTACAATATATTTTTTTAAATGAATCGATTGTGAAATAACTCCCGATTCGATCCCGCGACCTTCGGATTGCGAGTCAAGAGCCTTACCCCTAGACTTACGCCGGCCGTCAAAATAAAATCTGCAGACATATACATTGGCGACGAGGTGCGACCACCATCAACATAACGGATACATAACAATAGGACACTTGCATGGATTTCATAATGACTTGGAAAAAATCGTGTGCATAGATTTTTCTACCAAGATTACGAAAATGTTACTAAAATTTTTTGAAATTTATCATTTTTTTATTTTTAACTAAATAAATCCGTTATTTGGGCTCATGACTTCACTCTATGCAATGTTCCGTCTTGGATAATATTGAATTAATTTTGTTAATTTCCACACTGATTTATTTTTTATATGACAACATTTTGATTTTCAGCGAATTTTTGACAGATATTATACCGTTTGACGTTTTGACAGTTACGAAGAGAACCCCGTACGTAATATGCATTCTATACCTGTCTTAGAAGTATAATGGAAATGGTGCTGATTTTAACAAAATCAAATTTTATAATAAATTAATTTTATAATTATAATTTACAAGTACAAGTTTATTACATTGGATTTAGTCATTTATAGACGTTGAACATTATAATGATTTATGGTCAATAAGATGGATCAAGGAAAAAAATATTTATGAGATGTATTATTTTTGGTATGCCTCGTTATTCTCCTGTGCCATTCGTGTGGAATACGTCGGTTTTTTTAAAATGATTTTCGGCTATGTAATAATCGTTTTTTCGCACCCTTAAAGTATGTCCTATCTTTCCGGTTTATAAAAATGGTCCGATTTTTCGGAGTGAAATTATCAAAAAATCTCCAGGGTTAAAAAAAATACGATTAAAAAAAAACGGAAAGTCTTAGAATATTTGCCTAAACGGGATAAAAAAATAAATAAAATGTAGTGTAAGTGGCCTATTGAAAGTTAATTATGTATGTGCGTATCTATCCTTGAAAAGGACAATTCAATTTAATAATTCAATATATGATAAGATAATCCCTGCATCAATTACTTAGCCATCTTGATTATTTTATTTCATATATTATTCATGATTTAAAGCTCCCTGCGCTCTCCTCCCGAATGCCATTATGATGGCAAATATTTGGTTTTGATAATAAAGGTTCTATTCAAATTTTAGTTTGGGGATTTGCCGCTTACAGCCAGAGGCGCTAGTGGTCTTCCACCCCAGAAGACAGGCGTTTCCCGCCCATCGAAGAATTTAAAATTCAAATTTGGAAATGGATAGTAATCGCCGCAGAGTGCTGCCGCTGGAGAAGTATGAAAAATTCAGATTTCGCTTTAATGGACGCAGATTGGTTTACTACAGGCCTTTTTTGTCAATTTTTTAAAAGGTTTTATTGAAATTTAAAGTAATAATAGTTATCTCGGCACCGCAGGCAGCCCGAGGCTTTTCTGAATATATGAAAATCGGGAAAACATTATTTTAGCGGGTTATTGTAAATATTGATGAAAAAATCTTCTTTTCGGAATTGTGCTAAATAATAATTATAAGTTGTTTATTTCAGCCGAACAGAGCGGAAATATTCCATTTTCATTCATGTTACACTTGGTTGGTTTAAAAATAAATTGTGTGTTATTTTTACAATAATTCCACACAGGAGACCCCGAGGGAAATAATTTTCCTCAGGGTCTATGTCATCCTTGGGGATGCTGGGTATGGGTCTTTTTAAAGAAAGGAAGGTAATAAGTTCCGGGAAGGAAACTTGTGTTTGAGGGGGGGTAGGAATTTAGGGGTCAATGTGTCCAGGAATGATCGACGTATGAATCCATTCCTCTCGCTACGGTGAAAGACGATGGGTCGATAGAGACCGTCTGGCGGGGTCACAGGATCTCCCTAAACCGACCTCTCCCGATTCGGCCCGCCACACAATTGATGGGCAGGCGCATCAGCCCCGAGACCTGAACACACCTCACCCGACGAACCCAGGCATCCCTGCTATATCACCAAACTTAGCAAACCACTTGGGGTGGCCTACGGCAGTGGGGTCGGTTATCCAATGAATGGTTGCCGGGGCGGCGGTTCCGATAGCTGCCTTCCGAATTATTACTCCATGCTTATGGGGAGTGGTGACTTCTGTAAATACATACATGTTAAGTATGTACGACTATAGTACCTAAACCATACTTTTTGAACTGCTTTCTTGCTTTGTATGCTTCATTTTCGTATTATGCAATTTTGTAAGATGTTTAGTAAATACCATCAAAGTAAACATTCAATTTGTTTCAAATGAAATTTCATTGTGTACTATTGCAATGAAATTTCATTGTGTACTATTGCAATGAAATTTAATTGTGTACTATTGCAATGAAATTTCATTATGTACTATTGCAATGAAATTTCATTGTGTACTATTGCAATGAAATTTCATTATGTACTATTGCAATGAAATTTCATTGTGTACTATTGCAATGAAATTTCATTGTGGACTATTGCAATGAAATTTCATTGTGGACTATTGCAATGAAATTCCATTGTGTACTATTGCAATGAAATTTCATTGTGTACTTTTGCAATGAAATTTCATTGTGTACTATTGCAATGAAATTTCATTATGTACTATTGCAATGAAATTTCATTGTGTACTATTGCAATGAAATTTCATTGTGGACTATTGCAATGAAATTTCATTGTGTACTATTGCAATGAAATTTCATTATGTACTATTGCAATGAAATTTCATTGTGTACTATTGCAATGAAATTTCATTGCGTACTATTGCAATGAAATTGCATTGTGTACTATTGTAATGAAATTTCCTTATGTACTATTGCAATGAAATTTCATTATGTACTATTGCAATTAAATTTCAATGTGTACTATTGCAATGAAATTTCGGGCAGTTTATTCTATAAAAATGGTTTTATTTAACTTTCTTTGTTTTCAATATTTTGTTAATTTTTCATGTGATTATCGTGTTCACTAAACTACCCCAGGGAAACGTCTCCTAGGATGAACAATACTTAAATTTTAAAAAAATATTTGATAGTTCGTTTAAGTAACTTAAAATATTTATTAATCAATTGGTAGGTAATATTATGATTTCAATGAAAGAAATAGGTAATTAAAACAGTTTTTCAGAACACTTACGTTAAACTTGTCACAAGTGAATTTTTGTTATCACGTAGCACTCTTTTTACGGTGAATTGCCTTAAACAACATTAAAAAAAAACTTTTAGTGCTTATACCTCTTGTTCTTCGAAATAGGATCGTTAAAAGAGTACGTGCTTCAAGTAAAATGTTTTTTTCGGCTTTTATCAACCAAGAGGTGGACATTATTTTTTAAACTTTTTGAAATAGTTTCATCCAGACTCAGAATTTAATTAAGAACATTAGGAATATTTCAGACTAAGGTAGTCTTTTTTTTATAAATATTTCTTATCTCATGAAATAATCATCTCGAGGTTCTATTTTTTTTTCTGTCGGGTGCAGTTGCAATCAAACGGAGGTCAAAATAATTTTAACCACAGTAAACAAAAGCAGCCTTTTAGTGACTTTTATTGATAAGAAATATATATTCTCCCCTTTCTACAGTCCTTACGCGGTTTACCAAATTGTTTACTTCGTTAACTCCCATATTTCTCTATTCAATTTTCCAACAATTTATAAATTTATTTATTTAATTGATAATATATCAGAAAATAATAACTATGATATTTAAAAGACATTATTCCCAAAGAATTAATAAAACTCACTTTGGGAAAGACAACTAGATACAACAAAAAGAAAATTACTTTTACATAAGAATATGAATTTAAAAATGAGTTCAATGATGAGTGTACGTAGGTTTTAAAACAGACTTTAATTGATAAATATTTCATAAATACATTAACTCTCGACAGGCTAAGATGCCAAACATGACGTCCGTAACCTTGGGGGTCGGCTGATGACCCCATGCATTTTTTTTCTTAACTTTTTAACCAAAGAAAACACTTTTTCTTTTTTTTAATATTTTTTTTTTTGCTATTTATGTTTGGGCAGGGAATATTACCTACCTATATTTGACAAAATATTTTTTCCTGCGATCAACGATTTTTTCACATTTTTTTTTAAATGGCATATTATGTATTAATCCTTTGTGCAGAAATACGTAAAATACTAAACATATATTTCATGTATTTAAGTAGATATAAGAAGGATAGTTATTTTGGGGTCTACCTTCGGCCCCAGTTGGCTGCGGGAGAGTTAAGAAAGATGCACAAAAATTAAGAGAATTCCAAAGAAAGATTGCGTAACTGGTTATTAAAGCTGCTAAGTGTAAGAGCTTTTACCAATGTTTTTCTGTCTGTTACTGAAACTTTTAAGTGACTGCGTAATGCGTTGTATATGCGATCGTTTTTATTTTATACACGCCAATTACATCACGCTGAGCTGTTTTTGTTCAATATTTTCAAATGTCTTAGTTTAAATTCATTGACCAACAACGAGATCAGCTGAAAATTGAACATGGACATATAAAAAATAACATGAACATGGACATATAAAAAATAACATGAACATGGACATATAAAATTTTACAGATTCCTTAAAATAATTTAAGTTGTTTAATAACAGAAACAAGATGCCACAGAATTGGACTTTCAGTAGCAGGTTGATTTTAAATAATTCGTATTGTATTCATATTGTAATGACAATTTTCACCGACAATGTATCAGTGATTGTCCTTAATTAATATTATTCAAGATATAGATAGACTTTTCACGCTGATTTTTAATAAAATTTACCTTATAATTATATAATGTCATATTTGGCTTCTTTTTTTAAAAAAAAAGAAAAACAAACATTCCCGGGTTATGAATAACTCAATAATGTTTTAAAATCTCCTACTACTTGCTTGTTGCTTGTATCGTGATGGAGGACTTAGCCAGCTGAGGAATCGAACATGTGACGCCCGGGTGGAACCCAAACGCGATGCCAACTCCACTGACCGGTCAAGTTTGAATAAACTTTAAATGTTCAATTAAAATAATTATAAATAGTTTTTGTTATAACAATCTTTGTGGCTAGTAGGGTATATCTAAGGTGAAATAAATTGTGAAAGTTGGCTTATTTTATTGAAAATAAGTATCACTGAAAAGAAAACGTGAGCTTTTCATTTTGTAGATTCTCTTTGAAATATTTATCCAAGCACCGCATTTGGCGCTGACCTCCACCCTCAAATAAAATATTTGTGTTTCTCCCGCCGAGTCGAGCCAAGTCAAATAAAATTAAACGTATCGCGCTGTGGAGCAAACACGTGTCATATTTCAATTGATTGGAGTTGTTTTTATTTAAATATCAAACAAACAAGGCAACCATTTAAACGACAGTATAAAAAATATTTTCGTTACCCCGTCGCTTCCACGGTAAAATAAAACCATTGGTTAAACTTTTGTAATAACTATATATTTTTTAAGAAAGACAAGCTTTCCCAGGTTATGAATAACTTGATAACCTTGCAATTTGGGGGAAGCATGGGTACCATCGCCTAGGGTACCATTTGTTGGATACCCAACACCACTGCCATGGGTCAAGCCAAGAGGTTTGCTTCGTTAGATGACTTAGCAGGTGTGTTTGCCCACCTACTGCCGGAACGGGAAAGACGGATTGGGGTAGGTATTGGTTATCCAATAAATGGTTCCGCCTCCATTAACACATTGATGTTGATATAAATATATGTTGTTATCACCAGCCAAACGAGTGGGTAAATAAAGTTGCTCTTCTAGAAAACTAGGGACCGAAAATGTAAATATGAGAGTATACTTATATATATATAGACCCGTAATGAACTTCACTAACCTTAATAGAAAGATTTGTTTTAATTATTTTCCCCTTACATCTTACAAAAAATGGAGAAAGTCTATTATTTTAAGTGCTTCAATTTGCAGATTATTTTTGGTAATTAC
Source organism: Limnephilus rhombicus (assembly GCA_929108145.2). Classification (NCBI taxonomy): domain Eukaryota; kingdom Metazoa; phylum Arthropoda; class Insecta; order Trichoptera; family Limnephilidae; genus Limnephilus; species Limnephilus rhombicus. Next base: position 46,416,027 of record OV815273.1, on the reverse strand, counting down.
TTTAATATAAAACAATTATCATTAGATGAAAATTTTCCTTCTTATTAAGTAGATATCATTCGAGATAAAAAAATCTAAAAACTCTTATTAAAATCTTCATTTCGAAAACGTTCATCCAGATCTTGTTTAATCTCGCCAGCGCCAGCGCCCCTTTTTTAACTCAATCTTAATTTTAAAAATTATTATTTTACTGTGATAACTCCGTGAACGAAGATTACTTGGAAGTGATTTTAAACTTAGTTTAACATTAGATGGCTCTACCTTGTAGTATAACTAAATAGTTTTAAAAAAAAGTTTTTTTTTTCATAATCCATGTAATATTATGAATTAATGTGTATGAATGTATGGAATGATGTGAAGTAAAACTACGCACAAAAATAATTTCAAAGGATTTTTGTCAAACTAACTAACTAACCATCAAGCCGTTTCTCCCCGGGGGTAGGCAGAGAGGACGGACCGCCAAACAACTCGGTCTTGGCACACACTCTTTTCTCTCACATTCATACATCGTCTCTTATAATATTCTGACTTTTGACATGGCCTGACTCAAGTATCTGATTTACTTGATCGTGCAATGCCTTCCTTGAGCGTCCCCGATTTCTTCTACCATTCACATTTGCGTCATATATTCTTCTTACACTACTTCCTTCGTTCATTTGCTCTACATGCCCAAACCATCTGAGGGTCCGTTTCTTAATCTTACTAATTATGCTTACATCAGCCTTACATTCTTTGCGGATCTCCACATTACATGGTTTTACCACACATACGCCTCAAGGATCTCATTGCAACAGCATTCAGTTTACTTTCATCCTTCTTCTACCAGTTCCATGCCTGACTGCCATACATCAGGGTAGGTACCAGGAATCCATTGTGGACTTCTAGCTTTGCTTCGTTTGACAGTTTTTTTTATTAACGCCAACTGCATTCAGTCCTTCATTGATGGAGTTACCTGCATTTACCCTTCTTTCAATATGTCAATCAGCCTTCCCATCTCTCGTAAATATACTACCCATATACACAGACTCATCCATCTGCTCCAAGTATTCATCGTTCACAACTATATTGCACACTATTTTCATACTCTCTCTTTCTCTCTCTCTCTCTCTCTCTCTCTTTCAAACATCATGTTTTTAGACTTACATTCATCATTAACGCATTCTTCGTTCATCCTAGACACGAGAGACTATAGATGGAAGACCTATGGAAGCATAGTGATAGAAATCAGCACCGCATCGTTAGCATACAACAGTCATTTTTCTATCAATACCTAAATTTTTTTACTATCCCCAATTTGGCAATAAAGGTAAATAAAATAATTAAAAACTATAAAAACATATTCATAAATGCAAAAGGTCAATGTTCCATATCCATATGTTGAATTAATTCATCGTACAAATTTTACAACGTTCACAAAAATGAAAAAAAAATAATCAAATAATACGGACAGCGAATCCAGGAAGTAACGTTCTACCAAGAAATATAAAAAATGCTAAATGAAACAATTTTATATTTGAGTAAATCCGACCGGTTTCAGAACGACCGTTCCTTCTTCAGGGCAAATGTACACTGATTTGACAGTTTTGAACAAAAAAATGCTCTTCACCAAATAGATTCCGATTTGTGCTGAAAACATGGTTACTAAACAGAGAAGCTTTATACTAAGTCATGTGTGTTAATAGTGACAATTTGTATAGTTTTATTATAATCCTACTAATATTATAAAGGCGAAAGTTTGTATGGATGTATGTTTGTTACTCTTTCACGCGAAAACTACTGAATGGATTTTAATGAAACTTTACAATAATATAGCTCATACATCAGAATAGGCTATAGGTTAGAGCTTTGGCATTATGAAATTTATATACAAAAATTGCAATAGGTGGCACGCGAGCTGTTTGAAAAATGAATGTAACAGGTATGGAAGGGTGGTTAGGGGGGGATAGGGTGTGGGGGCAGGGCAGAGGGGGGAAGGTGGATGGGGGAGGGTGGAGAGGGAGGGTGAGGGGGGATTTGTGGGGGGTGGGGGGGGGTGAGAAGGGGCGCGGGAGAGGAGGAGGGGGGGGGGGGGATTGGAGTGGGGATAGGTAAGGTGAAGGAGGCGCTGTGGATACAAAAGCTAGTTAGTAATAATATTATCAATATTTGTTTAATTTATAATAGAATATTAACATCCTATTGACAAACTGCTTAATTGCGGTTTATAGGGATTGTACTTTGAAAATTGTACTTTGAAAATGCTTCCATAAAAAAATCTTCAGAAATCAAAGGTCTCTCCCACCAACGTTAAAAGTAAATTACATCAATCAAGAAAACACCACCTAATCGAGGTTATCCAGCAAATTTGGCAATTGCCGGAAAACTTTCAAAAACGCATTTTATAAAGCTCCGCCTTGCCTACCGAGGAGCCTCCCTTCTTTATATCTCTAGTTCTCGGAGTCTAAATTCCGCAGTTATCCAGAAAGAATGAGTAAAACTCAGATTACATTCAAATGATAAATTAGGAGAGATTTAAACTTTAATTAAATTTGAATAATTAAGATCCGCGCTGGAAATTCTCAAACTTTTTATTAACATTCCAGCTCCTTCAAATATTCCTTTGTATCGCTCAAGTCTTAAGCGAATCGGTTGTAACTAAAATATTTTTAATCGATTTTAAGATTTTGAAGAGGGGTCTATCGGCGACGAGGTTACTCTGTGAAATATCTCTATTAAAAAACGCCCTTTTTCTTGTGCTCTTTTATTAATATTTTAGAAACAAGAGTACATAGGTAAAATGAGAGGTACACGAACACAGGTATTTAGAAATTATTAGAAGGATCGGTATCAGCGACACATATTTAGGAAATATCTGGTGAGTGATTATATACATACGATTTTACGAAAAGAGAAAAAGGATAAACGGTAAATAAATATATCTGTGGCATGTAAGTGTATATGTGTGTGTAAGTCTACACACACGAAGCCCCGAGAAAAATAATTTTCCTCTCGGTCTATTTCATCTTTGGGGATGCTGTGTAGGGTGTATATTTAAGGAAAGGAAGGAGAGGAAGTTCCGAAAAGGAGATAGGTAAGAAGGGACTAAAAATGTGTAAAAAAATAAGAAAAATATAACTATTTTACTTAAAATGCTGGTAACAGTGCCATTTATTTGGCGGCATTTTATCAAATTTTCCAGATTTTATCAGACAAGGACATTGTGACTGTAAAACACAAAAACGTACGATATTTTTTATCAGAGTAATACTGCAAAAATATTCCATTCAAAATTATAAATGTTTTTCTTTAGCTTTGAGAAGGGAATGTGAAAACAGAGAAGAAGACTATAAAATTACCTAGATTATTATGCTTCAGGTATGTTTCACATAAATTTTGCGTAATACGAAAATTATTCACGGCAGTTCGAAGGAGCCGCAATAACAGGTCGGGTGAAGGAAATGTAAGCACGCGCGTGTGTTTCGGCAAGACACGTGTTTGTAAATATGTAATGAGTTAACGTAAATGAAGTTTATTTGAAGACTACCCACAGAAAAAGCTTGACGACTTGAACAAGTCTCATGGGATGACGACGTACCAATGTGAGAATGGAATTAACTGAAACTAACTATGATAATATCGTTCATTCTGTTAAGTTTGTGATCATATTTAATAATATGCTGAAAATGCGAATAAAAGTATTTATATACATACTTCATATTTGGGAGGCGGGATTGGGTACTGCCGCCCCGGGAAGCTTTATTGGATAACCAACACCTCTGCCATAGGTCACCCCAAGTGGTTCTCTACGTTTGGTGATTTAGCAGGGGTGCCCGGGTTCATGGGGTGAGGTTTGTCTAGGCATTGGAGGCGGATGAACAGGACACACTGAACCCCAGATTCCTACCCACCCCTTAAACCCTTTTCATTCTCAGAACTCTCCTCTCCTTCCTTTCCTCCAAAACCCCCTCACACAGCATCCCTAAAGATGACATAGGCCCTGAGGGAAATTATTTTCATCAGGGCCTCCTGTGTGGAGCTCATGTAAAAAAAAAATATATATATTTGATGCGAAAATGTATTCAATGAACCTTCGAGGATATGTCATTTTCAGTTAATCAGATGTTTATGTCTGATTATAAGATACTCGTGTATTCTGAATTTTAAATATGAGACTGACGAAAATGACTTCAAAATAAGAGGTCTCAATGGCCGAGTTATGGTCGAGAATACGAGGGATCCTGGGTTCGAGTCCCAGTTTTTTAAATTTTTATTTTATTTATGTTTATTTAGGAAACATACAGTAGTTGTACATAAAATAGTGAATATAATTTAAACCAGTTAAGTTCCTTTTATAATATTTAGTTGTTAATGGTTAATGATTATGTGATTATGAATCAAGTGGTAATTAAACAATTATAGTAGGTCTAGGTATATGGTGTGAGCACGTTGTAAAAAATTATGAAAAAGGTGATAATAATCAATACAGAAATAATAGTTTCCAGTAGTTATTTAAAATAATAGTACATAGTGTTAAGTAAAAAGTTATTAAAACGAAAATAATAAACAAGAAGTAATAGTTTTCATTTAAGTACATTGTACGGTTAGTTTGATTTTAAACGATTTAAGGGTACAATGGAAAATGTCAATATCTCTTAGGGCAAGTTTGGCAGATACGCCCGAGCAAGGAGTTTTGTGCGTATTGCGACCCTTTCCTTTTAATTTTTCTGTGCTTTATTATTTTTCTTGTTTATATTTATTATTGATTTTTCAATGAGATATATTTGTATGTGTCGAATTTTGATTGAATACCCAGAACTCATTTTCCTTCAGGTACATAACGGCCAAAAACACTTTTTCCTAGTGTTTCGTACGATTTACGCCTATTCCCATAATATAATAACCGAATATTTTCCTTAAAAACTGTACTCAACCCCAGTTACCTAACATCGCAATATGTAGATAGGCGACAGGCGCCGCGTTACACACTGCCTCTAATACAATTCGACCTAATGAACCTGTGAACATTGAATGTTCACTACACGCGTTGATAACTAAATCCCTTATGAAAATAGGTCTCAACCCGCTGATCCCAGCAAGCTAATGAACCGCATGCACTTTGACCATACACATTACGACTCGAGGTAGAACATACATTGCATTGTCGCTATGATTGAATTTGAAGACCAATACCTGCTAAGCAGCATTTATAGCACCAAAAATATTGCTCCCACAAAACACACAACAATAGCACTGCCCAGCACCAGTTAAACGGTTTAACTTAAACTATAGTATTTCATAATGAATAACAGATCACTTTGTATAAACCACTATATTATAAACAATATCTACATGTTTCGATAACAATGTTATCTTCATCAGGATATGTTAATATAAAGAAAAATAAATGACAAACAAGTATAGACAAATTAGAAAAAACTATAACATAGACAAAATATTAAAAAGTAGAGGTGATTACAAATCATAAAAATAGTCATATAAAATTAAATATAAAAATTATTTAAGGAAAAATAAAATTGCATTTAGATAATAAAAAACTTTTAAGAACAAATAATTAAATTAATTAGTCTAAATCAAAAAATTTAAGTATTTCAATTTATATTTCAGTATTTCATTATTTGCTACATGACCGTAGGAAGTGAGGAAGGAGAAGGAGGTAAATGAGGTAGAGAAGTGCGTGGTTATCTGATAATACCTTATTTAACAAAAAATGCGCTATGCAAATAAGAATCTATTATTATTAATTAATTTATAAGTGCACCTAGCTCCACACAATGAATGTTAATTTACAACAATTCGCAATAAAAAAGTGGCATTTTTTCTCAAGCTGCCTCAAACAAGTATTATTATTAATTTATTTTTCATTGTTCTTACGAGAACTCTACACGACGAACATTAATTTATAACAATTCGTAATAAATAGTGGCATTTTTTCTCAAGCTGCCTCTCAAATGCCATCTTGCGGAAGATATTAAAAGCTTGAATGCGTGTTCTCCTCTAAGCTCCCTTAGTGCGGCCCTGTGGAGCCAATATCGATGCTTGTAGGGCAGTGGCAGGGTCAGCTCGAGTGGAAGGCAAACAAGAAGACCCACACAAACACTTTAGTTGGTGCCAAAAATCCTATCCGGCCAGGACTGCGAGCAGGTTACTTGGAATACCGACGGAATGGATTTTTAATCCCCTTCGAATTCAGTTTTGTTGTGTGTTTTCACCCCTAAAGTGATATCAGAGTTTTGTAATCCTGTCGATCAGTTACAATGGATAGGATGGGAAAATATTTAAAAAAAATACTTTTTATTGCTAAGTAAAAGAAGTGATAATATTTCATCGGTAAAATAATATGAAGTATTTAATTTTTTATAAGAATAACTCTCTTTATATAACTTTTTAAGGTTATTCCCATGTAATATATCATTTAAGAAGAAGATAACACTAATAATCTAAACGAAAATACGAAAGAGAACAAGACACAGAAAAATAAAAAAGATAATAGTCGCCTCTGGGACTCTCGTTTAACCGGGACGTGCGTTTTTACCAATTCAGCCATTGCCACCTTCGATCAAACTGTCATAATGGTCAATATCATGTTTTAGGATTAACAATATTAGCATCGACTAATTTTTCCATATCATAGGCAACTACCTTTTGCATTGGAAACAGTCGTTCTAAGAACTGATTTGTAACCTTAATAGCGTCTCGGGTAAATATATTAAGTCCCAGTTGCGACCATTATCCTTTTCTGTGTCTTTTTCTCTTTCATATAGTCGTTTGGATTATTAGTGTAATCTTCTTCTTCAAAAATATGAAGTAATTTGTAATAATACGTGAGGTTAGGAAGTATATGTTAGAATTTAGAAGGAATAGCGCGCAAGGCACGATAAACTTAGTCAACCTCAAAAATGTGAATAGCGTAAGATTAATTTAAATATTTATTTTAAGAGTAAATTAAAATTGGGAGGGGACTTCTCAAGAAATCACCAGAGAATATTAAAATTTTCTTTAAAGTAATTTATTAATGCCGAGTGCAATTTATGTATTTATTGAATAATGATCACGTTTGGTTAAGCTATAGTTGATCTGATGATAAAGATGCCACGTTTTCCATGATTTAGTAAATGTTTGAGCAGCCATCACTTAATTTTATTATCCTGTGCGGCTTTGTAATTTAAATACCTTTAAATATTCTTCGCTGTTTGTATTAGAATAAATAGTATGTTTAAGCCCTACAAGCTCGATGTAAGCGGAAATGGGTGACCATTCAACCCTTAATAACTAAGCCTAGAGCAGCCTTTGTCTTCGGCCCCCAAGGGCCATAACATTGATACCAACAACAACTCGCCGGGCCATAAATGCAGAAGGGTCGCCGAGGGAAGATTGTTCGTGACGTCTTTATGGGAGCCACGCCCTGGAAGTGTCATTTGTATCGGAATTACGCCGCATCCATCATCGCGAGGGCGGGATGTGACAACCCTGACAAGCGCCGAGGGGTGGCAAAAAATAATATTATAAGACTTATGGCGTGGCATTGAAATTCTAGCAGTGGGGGCTGCGATTTCTTGAACTAATGCACGCTCAGTTAGAATTTATTATTAGATCTAATTAATTACCATTTCATTTTGGATGGCACTGCTTTAATCATTTGTTATTAATCTTTATAATACATTTCTATTTATAAATTGGGTTAGATATAAGCTTTGATGTTAGATCAGTCTTGGCTGATGATGCAAGACTTGATGTCTGATTTATATTTAAGATAAGTATATCGAATGGCCATTCCAATCAAATTTTCAACATAAATTGCACGAATATTGGAATAAAATATAATCCATATTTATAAACATTCCCCTTATCATTATGTTTGTTAAACTATTGTATATAACTTGCGTAAATTTTAAAAAACTGTATTAGTGAGTCCTGTTAAGAATACGGGAAAATAAATTTAGTTTTTGTACCACCCACTAATTCTTAGAAATGTTTCAGAAGTTCTTCATTCTCCAAGAAGTTAAATCTAATATTAATATTTTATTATGATGAAGATTCGAGTAATATCTTTTAGCTTTGGTAGTGTCCAAATTCAGAAAAAAACTCAGCACGGCGACGGTTCTTGCCAGTGACTGCTCTAAAAAATGTATTCATTCGGTGATGTTTCTTTGTTTTCATCTATAAGCGATTTTGCGAATTTTGCGATTTTTCGAAAGTAATAAAAAAAATCTAGGCTTAAATCGACTTAATTCAATAAAAAAAGTAATAAAAAAAATCTAGGCTGAAATCGACTTAATTCAATAAAATTTGACACAGTGAAACAGCCCTGGGAACCGGAGGAAAAGAGTTATTATTCGAGCCAAGGAAAAAGTTATAAGAGTGGCGTTTTCTCAAAGTATTACACTATTTTTCTATGAAGAGAAAGTTAAGTAAACCAAACGCTAAGGGGTCTGGTAATTCGTTATATTAAACTACGTAACAGAACAATCACAATAAATTCTTCATAAAATCCAACACATTAAAGAAGGTATGCCACAAATTCAATATAGCCCTCCACACAGCATCCCAGATGACATAGGCCCTGAGGGAAATCATTTTCCTCAGTGTCTCCTGTGTGGAGTTAATGTAAAAAAAAAACTTATTCATCACAGGCTCAAGATCAATACTAAACATAAAAGAGAGATTCACACTCAATAATTTTTGCAAAAGAACTTTGAGTTTCAATACAACATTTTCAAACAAGGCAAGTTCACTTACCCCTCAAAAATAATCAAATGATAAAGCATAACTTCATCTACGTCTTGGGTAAAGTGTATAAATAATTCCATATCAAAAATTTGTTAAATTTTTTCATATCTCTTCGAGAGGTACAATTCCACATAATATTAATAATTTTTCAGAAGGCGAAATAACAATTATGTTTAATTAAAATTATGGCATAATTTATTTTCCTACGAGGCTCCGTAGCTTGGTTGGTCGCAACATCCATGCTAGGTTGTGACGTAATTAATTATTACATTATCTCTGAATTGTTGGCGATAATCGTTATTTTATAATGAGTGCTTTTACAAAATTCACTAATGAGTCTCTTAACACTTTTCATCAATCCCAATATGTAAATTAAATTGTAAATTGTAAAATTGATACCATTTGTTTCAGAATTTGTAAAAAAATATGTTGTTCCTTGCAATGGTGTATTAATTGCTTAATCTTAACATTTGAAAGACCAAGTTGATTATTTGTAAAGTTGTAACAAATACGTTAAGGCAGGATGAACATAACAGCTTTACTCTTCGGTGGAATCACAAATCGATACGAAGCTAAACGGAAGCTCGCTAAACTTCAATCCCATGGCTCCCCGTCCTTTCGAAAATCGCCCACCTACTCCGTAAAATGAGAGACAGCGACCTATAGGGAAAATAAAAAGCCAATAATTTGTGTGATTTCACTATAACCTCGCCCACATCGTCTCTGGGGAATCTGCCAGTAAGGTCTTTCAAGAAGAGGGGGGATTAAACATGTGTATTGAAAATATCCATGTTGTAGGAGTAAGGACACAATATGAGCCGACAAGTCGTTCTAAAACCAACCGTTTGAGAACTAGTTCTCTTATGACAACGTCGTACGGTATATTAACCACGCAGCGGTACCGAGGGGACCAATGACGCTAGTTCTTCATGAGCACCTTCTATTGAAATACTGTCAGACGACATTCTCACTTAATGCCTATATTTAAAAAAAAAAAAAATTTACATGAATACCGCACAAGAGTCCCAACTGCTCCCGTCTGGAGCCAGTGGGACTATGGCATCCCCAATTGGGGTATGTTGTGAGGCTGAAGGTAGTGGTAGGTGAAAGAGATAGGGAAGAGGAAGGTGGGGAAGCACCTGGCTATTCAGGTCTGGTAACCAAACACGGCTTAAGCCATTTCAAGCATCGTTTCAATTCTGAATGGTGGTCTTACACCAGGGCGATGCTAAGAGTATCTTCCACTCTGGAACGTGCCGCAAATATAGGTATTTTAAATGAATAAATTGTGAATAACACAAATTAACCAAATAAAATTTATTTGCCCCGCCGGGATTCGATCCCACAACCTTCGGAGTGCGAGTCAGGGCTTTTTCGCTAATCTTAAAATCTAAGACGGAGAGTCAAAATATTTTTGAAGTGCGCCATCTACCATTACTCTACTACTCTCATCCATATAAAGGCGTGCAGAAATTTTTTTTTTCCCGAACAAGTATTTTATTTTAAATTTTAAATTATAATAACTTTTTAACGAAAAAAAATATTTTTAATTTTTAATTTCTGGCTGTAAGTTTCTACAAAATCAAATATTTTATTCTGTTAATTTCTTCTGAGCTAAAGAAGTTTATATACTTTTCTGTGAATTTTAATGAGTAATTTGACTTGCAATTGGTTCACGCAGATCTTTGCTTGTCAAATAAAATTCACAATTGAATTAATTCTATTCCTAAAATAGGTTTATTTCCTCCCTACTACTCATAGTTTATTCCCCCCTTAATCGCCGTCAGAACTTTCCCTAAATTCTCCCTAGGATCGTAATAATAATTCATCCCTGGATTTGTCTACAAGGCGCGTGGTTATCAAAAGAGAACGAATTTTAATTTTAATATTTTCCCGTTTTCTCGGAAATCGGCTTAAACGAAGCATAATGAAGGTAGAAAATGTGAAAAGTCGCTTTAAACTTAAAGAGGAAAGACTTGCAATCCTTCGCACTTTGGACCAAAATTTATTCTCACGAACAGAATAAAGAAGAGCTATGCTCAAATTATTTTTAACATCATATTTCTGCCATCTTTGAAACTTTTGGTTTACACTTATTCTTATTTCTATTCTTGACATGGCCCGACTGAATGTTTTATTCACTTGATCATGTAATAATTTCCTGGGAAGTAAATACTTGACATTTTCTTCCAACCGCTTGAGCGTCGTACAATCTGCTGGCTCTTTTTCGACCACCCGCCTACATGTGAGAGATTGGACTTACTCAAGGAAGAAAGAGAATGAAAATTATAGGTAACTAGCTTTTTCCCGCGGCTTCGCTCGCATGGTGTAAGGGGGGTTCCCACTCCGCCTCCTCCACCTCCCCCCCTCCCCCTCTCACCGCACTCCCTCCCCCCTCCCCTCACCCCCCTCTTCCCCCTTCACCCACCCCGCCCCCCCTCTCCCCCCCTCTCCCCCCCTGTTCCCCCACCGTCCCCATCTCTCCCTCCCTACCGCTTTCCATATATTCAATCCCAGTACCTTCTGTTTTTAAACAGCCCGCGTGCCACCTTTCACAATTTTTATTCAAATTTCCATTTTTCATGTATATTAAACTTGGTACCTAACATAGGTACCTATTTAAAATATCTAAAATTCTTGATTCGATTCAAAATATTAGGGGAGTACCTATTTTAAATAAATTTATCAACTTAAAGATTTTCAAAAATAGAATCCTGATTTAACAATCATTGTTTTGCAAAACGTCATTCTCAAACATGCGAACTGTCAAACGTGCGATAGTCGTTAGGTTTTCTGAAATTATCCAATTTTCTGCGCAATTTTCTTAATTTTTCTCTCCGTAAGAACCATCCTCGTACTTCAAGGAATATTCTAAAAAAAGAATTAGCGAAATCGGTTTAGCTGCTCTCGAGATTTGCGCTTAGCAACACATTCATTTTTAGCGATTCATTTTTATATATAAGAAAGAAGATGTCAAAGGAGGTTTTTATGTAAATACCTCACTAAAGTCCCAACTACTCCTAACCTACTGGATCCAGTGAGACAATGACATCCCCAATTAGGGTTTGTTGTTAGGCTGAAGTTAGTGGGGAAGAGAAAGGTGGGGGAGTACCTGGCTATTCAGATCTGGTCACCTGAAGCCATTTCAAACAACTTTTCAATTCTGAAGTTATTTATTCTTTTATTTGTAAGAAACAAACAGTTTTTACATAATATACAGTGACAATAGTGACAAGTGAGCTGAAGTCAAGTCACAGAAGTTTCTTATGCTAAAGTACTCGTACATTGGAAATGATGTTTTAATATCTTAAAATTAATTTAGAGTTATAGGAAGGAGAGAAGAAGAGGAATACAGGAAATGGATAGGAGATCCTCCAGATACATTCCATACTCCCATATTTGTAATCGATCGTCCGCGTTACCTCATATCGATATTTCTTTGAGTTATTACTAAAAATTTCAATTCTGTGAAATTTTGTATTTAATTGTGCACACACGAGGAATTAGGGATTTTTTTTCTAATATTTTTTCTACATGAGGGTAAATAAAATAAATCGGATGGTCGGGTTGATCTTGATGGAATATGAAAATTTAATAAATTGGTAAGTTTTGGTGAGTCCAGGGGTCCTAGCATGGTTGGTCGATATAGGTTTTATCGAAAATGTCGGTAACTTGACATCGCTCCCAAGCATGACTGCAGAACGCTAACGAACAAACAACAGTTCACATCGATTAAGGGCTCCTAATTTATTTGACGTAAACTGTTATTTCTTCGTTAGCGTCCTGCAGTCGTGCTCGGGAGCGATTTCAAGTTACCGACATTTTCGATAAAACCTATGTCGATCGACCATGCTAGGGGGGCAGGCCATTATTTAGAATTTTAAACATTAGGATTTAAAATTAGACGTCGTGTTTGGAGGGATTTGAAATTATGAAATTTAATGGAATCGGTATAATTTGAGAAGTGTAAGTTTAGTTTGTAATTTATGTGAATTTTTTTGTTTTTTTTTTTAATTTTTTTTTCTATTCTTTCAACATGGGCTTGGTATAAAGGAGTTCAGATCGGTGTACAGTGTTCCAAGTACGGGCGAATATATGAGGTGTAAAGGGAATATAGAGTTTACGTTGTGAGAGAGTATCTTCCACTCTATCTAGATGTTTGTGGTTTATCTAAAAATACCTGAAAATATCCCAGAAAATATATTAAAATGCCCTTGTTTTCCTACTTTAATAATAAAATGTCCGAAGTAACACAATATACATCAAACAAAAGTTAATAATATTAAAGTAGTAATTAATAATTCTGTTTGGAAATTCTATTTAAAAACGGCTTAGTTTTTCAAGGACCTTTAAGACCGAAGCAAACCTAACCGAGCTTGACGTGTCAGAAGTTGAATGATGTGGATCAAGCAAAGTTTTAGGTTGGCGGTTTATCCTCCCTCAACATTAAGTACTTTTCTCTACAGGGGAGTGATGGTTTCGTGTGGTGTCGAGCATGAGGTTACATTTGTACTAGGGTATGTTTTAGAGTAATATTATATTCATGTACCTAAGAACTAAATCTGTATGCTTATATTAAAATGCTTGATTTTAGCTGCCAGCAAGCAAAAAAAAAGTTTGTTTAAGACATCCAAAAACCTAAGACAGTTTTTTTGGTTTATTCTATATGATTTTTATCGCATCCTTAGACCTTCGCGGTTGAAAAAAAAAATCGCTAAATTTATTACAATTTCAGTTTTATGACGAAATTTTAAACATTTAAAAAATGTACGTTAGTGAGCATATATATCTACACCATAAAGTAGGCGTTAAATAAATATAGAAGGCATATACCATAAACATAGTAGGCATTTCATTGGCCGTCATCTGTGCCGAGTCATCTTGCATTAATAGTTAATTTAATATGATCTTTAGATTTAGCTAGTTGGACTAATTTGGAAGGCGAGTATGGATACCGCCGCCCAAGTCACCCCAAGTGGTTTGCTAAGTTTGGTGAATTCAAACGTCCGTCACACTAACCTAAAGATATTGAAATATAAAAGATGTGCTATCCGCAGTTTTTACTGAGTGGGACTGCGCTTCCGGGTGTCACCGATATTGTTTACTAATTAACGAATAAACTACATGAACGTATTCTTTTCATATTCAAACAATATATATATATATCACAGCGATTTTAACCCAGGGACTAAACTGGAGTGAAACGGCTGAACTAGATATAAATTTAATAAAAAAATGGTTTGATCAAAATTTATTTTATCTAAATACAGAAAAAACTTTTGTAATACCATTCACTTTGAATAAAAATACTACCCCTGAGAATCTAAACATATGTATACACTCATATAATTGTAATCCAAAGTCATTTCTATGTAAACCTAACTGCTCTATACTCACTGTTAAAACTAATGTAAAATACCTCGGTGTAATTATAGATAGTAACATAAAATGGAAATTACAAATCAATACAACAGTAGAACGTTTAAGAAAACTAATTTACGTTTTTATTAGAATACGAAACATATTAAATATTGGAATATTAAGAACCACATATTTTTTCCCTAATTCAATCAGTATTACAATATGGAATTGTTGGCTGGGGTGGTGCTTTCAAAACTTCTCTTTTGCCTTTAGAAATTATCCAAAGAATATTAATAAAAATAATTCTAAAAAAGCCATACGATTACCCTACCATCAAATTATTTCAAGAATTTAAAGTCCTTTCACTTCATACTATTTATAAAAAAATTACGCTCTTACAAATACACAAAGATTGTTTCAATAATGTGAGTTTAACTTTTTTTTTGAACAGCAATAGAACAAATATCATTGGTTCTTTAACGATACCACGCTGTAACACCACCACAGCCCAACAATTCTACAAATATATTGGAGTTAAATGGTTTAACGAATTACCCTTGAAATTAAGATTGGAAACAAATTACAAAAAATACAAAAATTCAATAAAAACTCTTTTTATATAACTTATCAACACAACAACTCAATTATAATATTAGATATCCTTTTTCTCTCATTATTTTTTTCCTTTCTCTTTATCTCCTCCTCTTCAGTCAATTGTACTTCTTATCTATTATTTTGTTTAAAAAATATATATTAATATATTTTTTTCTTATTTACTTTTCTTATTTTTTGTTTAATATATATAAAAAAATATATATATTTTTCCTTTGCTAAAATGTGGTTAACCTGCGTTTATCCGCCTTTTTAACTCGAGCTCTGCTCTTAAAAAGGGTGTAATACGTATTATTATTTAATGTATTTCAATAGAAAAACTTTATTTCTTGTATATAAACATGTAATTGATACCATTATATTATATTAAATAAAAAAAATTTTAAAAAAATATATATATATTTATTTATTTATTGCTTCTTCACAATTTATATACATATATTTTTAGCATGTAATTATTAACCCCACTAGGGTTCGCCTGTATCGGGGTTAATAATTTCACAATTTAATAAAAATAACACACGCAAATATCGGTCACGCAAAACAGTTAAGTAAAAGCAAAATAATAAAATTTAAAAATAAAATGATAAACAGAGAAAATAATAAGTGATAAAAATATATGAATTAATAACAAAGTGTTGAGAGATCAGACAAAATGTTCTCATTCATTATATCATTAGTTCATACCATTTTTAACAATAGATAAAATGAAAAAAAATATATGTCCTTAGGTTTTTTTTTTTAAATATGTGTAAAAAATAAAAAATGAAAAAAAATAATGATTTATAAGCGATTACATTAGAGCGAATCTTTCTTATGCAATATTAAAGTGACTATCAAATAATTATGAAATAAATATGAAAGAAACCGTTTTGATCACAACATTATTGTTTTCATTCCATTTAAGTGAACGTTTTCATTAAAATATGATTGTATTTTATAGTGTAGGTGACACCTTAGAATATATATATTGTTAACTAATAAGTACTAATGCACACCTTACAAAAATCAACGAAATGAACAAATTCTTTTCGTATGCAAACTACTCCGATTAGGTCCGCCGACAGTAGCGCGAACATCACCGCATATCTCTTTTGTATTTGAATATCTTTGCACTAACCCCAGATTCCTACACATTCTTAATACCCTTTTCCTTCCCAGAACTTCATTTCCTTCCTTTTCTAAAAAGACCCACCACACTGCATCCCCAAAAACGACATAGACCCTGAGGAGAATTATTTTCCTCAGTAAATTTTTTTTTTGATGAATATTTATAAAATTCCGATTATACTCACAAGCAACGTCGGAATAATATCGATGGTGGAAAGGAAGAATTTTTCTTTTCCTGCAGAGCTGTATGGCTCGTTAGCCAATCTTCCTTTTCAACGTAGCATCGATATGAAAACACAAACACAACTAAACTTTTAAAAGTTTATATTCTGACTACCCTGAAGTCCTGAAGAGTTTTATACTATGGTAAAAACGTGCACATGAAGGAACAGTTTTTACATATGCCACCAAGAAGAATACCTAAAATACGTCGAACATTGCATTGGTAATAATTTTATTATTGAAGAAGAAAGGTATACTAATAAATTTAAACGAAACATGAAACAAAACAGCATAAAAAAATTGAGTGTGTATTTCACACGCGATAGAAGTGAAAAAGTCACTAGATGTCGCTTTATTTTGCCAGTTTATTTTAAAGTGGTTTTAAGATTGAATATTGATTTACAAAAACATAAATGTTTATTTATTTTTAATTTCGTAGGATTCAAACCTCGGTCCGCTGGATTCTCTGGCCGCTGAGGTTTGCGACGCACTATACCGATGCGCTTTGGGACGCGTTCGGCGAGGCGCGAATTTACGCATTACATTCCGACGACTCCTAAACAAACAAAGCGGCCAATGAGCGCAGACCTATCGTCGTTTGCGTTTTATATCTCAACCTATAGGAGCCTTTAGCGCAGTTTGATGCTTCGCAGGTGCCGTAGTGCGTCATTTCCGTTTCATCCGAATTTCAAATCACTCTAACGGGGGTAAGGAAGTTTCACTTCAATAAATGTGACGGTCGTAACTCGGAAGCGAATCACGTTTCGTTCAAAATGATTAATTAAAATTAATTAATTAAAATTTTAAATTAATCTTCTTCTATAATGATATATTACAATGATGAGTATAACCTGCAAAAGTTATTCCAACGTATTTGAATAATTTTATTAATTCCTTTATTCATGGTGAGGTTCCAGAACTGTCCGACTTGGTGCATACTGCACATGCGACTATCTCGTGGGATCACTTATAATGCTCACACGTAGGCACTAGTAGCACTGAAATACTCCGGAGTTCTTGGCATATTCACGGTTAGCGGGCCACAGACCACAAAGGCTCGTTTTATTAAAATTTCCTTCAGCCGGCCCCGGAACGCGGTTTAAAACCCCTCCTTTCATCAACATTGAATTCCATACGCATTTCAAACTTTGTGCTTTTGCATTATATCAGCATGAAAGTACCAAGCATTAAGAGGGAATAACCAGACACAACCGGAAATATGTCGCTTTTAAATAAAATTCTGGATGTATTAACTTTTTTCAACAAAAAAGAATAAATCGATTTTGAAAGATTGTTATTTTATCTAGTAAAGGTATGTTTTAAATTTTGAAAAAAATACATTGTTTATAGTAGGGGCAATACGTGTTCCTCTGGACATTTCCCAGTTTTTAGTAAACTTTATTTTTTTTCTTCTAAACCATTAGCAATTTATTTTATAAAATGACATATTTTGGAGGTCAGATCTATTGTAATCTGATTTTTTATTTGCTACTTTTTTGTATATTGCGAAATAAACGCAATTTAAATAAAACTTGTTTTTTGTACCTAAAATGTTTTTCTGGACAGTACTTGTTCCTCTGTACAGTGAACAATAAATGTTTTCTAAGTCATAAACACAATAAAACAATAACAGGAATAAGTAGTTTATTTAAATAATAGAACAGTTGCTATAGTCTAGAATTTTTTTCTTGCCATAATTTTTTCTAGATTATGTACTGTCATCCTAGGTTGGTAAAACCTATTTTAGAGTCATCATTTTTTTTATATAGGTGACAAAATATTCACAAAAACTGGGGTAAAATGAATGGCTTATTAGTCATGTGCCAAAGTATTTTTCCTGATATTTGCCTACACAATTCCGCTAACCATAATAAAACAATATTTTATTGTAAAAAAGATACATTTATTTATGCGGCATTTTCCAACAAATCATGGAAGGAGGTGTTCCCTCGTTCTTTCCAATTTACTGCGTGGCACTAAAATATTAACAGTTAAAAATCCTCAATATTAATATATATATAAAAGTGAATATTGTGAGAAGAAGTTAAAAAAATGTCCACAGGAACACGGAGTGGTCATTTTTTACAATTTCAAAAGATTCTCATTTTTAAGTTAAGTTATTAGAAAAACAAATACCCTCGCGGTTTCTTGGAAAAACATGGATTCCAAAATGGAGTTTAAATAATACAGACTTTTAAGTCTTCACAACATACATAAAGTCACTCAATAAAAACTAAAAAACAATACTTTTTCGATGAAAAAAATATCATCGTCTCTCACTTTAGTTTTGACAGGAGAGAATGGAGATTAAATCAGTGTTATCAACTTTAAAATGCGCATGTGTTGGCGGTACTTAATTAATACAAAAATTGATAGTTTATGAAATAACACTACTGTCCAGAGGAACACGTATTGCCCCTATAATAAATTATAAATTTATACAGTAGATCGTTGACAGATTTGTTAAATTTTCAAACAAAAAAATGTACTATACAACACACATTTCAAATTAGACAATCATACAATAAAATAAATCAGTCAATAATCTAGGAAAGCAACTTTTCAGAATTTTTATTTTTTTTATTAATAATTTTTTTTTGCTACATACATAAAAATATTATATATAGTTAAACAATAATACTATTAAACAAAAGATATTACAAATAGTTTACATATATGTATGATATCAAAAAAAAATCCCACATAGGCATCGCCTATGAGGGATTAAGTTTTATTATTTATTATTACTTAAGTTTTTTTTAATGCATTTAAGATTATAAGTAAATTAAAACATAGTAAATTAAACTTTAAATTAGTAAATCACAACCTAATTATGTTTTAATATATTTATAGAACAAATAATTCCACCAATTTTACAAAACTAAAATTAAGAAAAAAATATATATAAAAAACAAAATAAGGTTAAATAAAAATAAAAACTAGGGATTTGTAAAGTTACAACAGGTAGGATGTTAAAGCAGGTATGTTTTTGTGTCATTTGTGTATCATAAATACCCCCCCATCCAATTATTCCATAAGATATTGATGATTGCACCAATGCATGATACACCAGTTTCATTTTTTTTATATCAACTACGTTATTTAATCGTTTAAAAATGTAAGTCAAATACCTAAGTTTATTTACGAGCTTTTCTACGTGATTTGTCCATTTTGGTTGGCTGTTTATAATAATTCCTAGGAATTTAACTGTGTTCCCCGAATTCATTTCTACACAGTTAGAACACAAAACAGGGTTGCAAATATTGTTGTGAAACCTTACATTTAGGTGAGTTAAGGGTGCCGCCCTTTTGGTATTATAGAATGGAATGTAAATAGTTTTTTCACAGTTTAGAGTTAGAAGGTTTTGGTTTAGCCATTCTTTGATAATGGATATGCACTTAGAGTCAATGTGTTTTATTATTTCAGATTCGGTAATACGTTTAAATTGAGATAAATTAGTACTATTTTCAGAGTGCTCGTCCATTTGAGTGTGTTGATGTATATGGTTTTGAAATGAGGGATTGTTATTTATTATATCTGAAGCAACATTTCCAAAAATATCATTGAATTTATTTGCAATATTTCTTATATCCGTTATGACTATGTTATCATCTGCAATAATTTTTTCAGGGAATGTTTTTACTTTATTTTTTCTATTTGTTATTTCATTTATGACTTGTCAGGTTTTTTTAGAATCATTATCAGCTTTTTGTAATTGTTTAGTATATTACTCTTGTTTACATTTTTTTTATAAGAATATTGAAAAAATTTCCATAAATGATGTTTTGCTGTCGTAAATTTTCAGTACGTGGAATGTTTTTAGCCACGCGTGATCCATGGTTTAATTTTTTTATGTTTGCTTCTAGGTATTGGTGTTGGTTCAAGAATATTCTTGATATTATCATTTAATATTGAATAGAAGGTGTTTAGTGATTGATTTGGGTCATCATTGGATAAAACTGTGTTATAATTTTAGTTCAAATAAAATCTGTAAAAAAAAGATCCGAGCATATGTTTTGTGACGAAAAAACCTCAGTTTGTTTTATTATTTACGGTCTTACAAACTAACATATATCAGTTTTTTAACATTTTTATTTTGCTTAGACGTTATTGAAAAATTATAAATACTTTTGATCAAAAAATAATTACAAAAAATACATAATTTAATTGTTTTATCATCACGCCTTTCAGCATTTTTGAATGTAGGTATAAATTAAAGCAAATTTTGAATAAAATAAAATCGATATTTAGTTATTATTTTAAAAACCTGGTACGGAGAATAATTAATCTTTCTCATCGGAAGCGCCCTGTACGATCGTAAGAACATCTTTCGACGAAATATGAATTCTCGGCCGGTGGCTGGTTAATGGCCCTTAGGTCCCTTAAAGGAATGGCTCCGGCTTACTTATCGGAATTGTGTATTCCAGAAAATTCCAATTCTCGGCAGTCAACCCTCGGGTCAGCAGCGTCATAAGCTATCGGAAGGTTAAAGAAACCAAAGCGCACACCAGATATTAAGTTTAGTTAGCGCGCTTTCAGGGTGTCAGGACCAAAAACCTGGATCGAACTGCCTCATCACTTAAGAATGATCACAGACTCAGCGTAATTTAGAGCTAAACTTAAAACTCACCTTTTCAGACAGTCGTATCCATAAAGTCAAAAACCTTTCATCTTCACGTTAACATCCCATGATGTTATAAATAACTAATTGTGTTAAAATGTAAAAATTCTTATTTGTAAGCTTTTGTTAAGGTTATTTCATAAAAAATCTCCAGCCCTGAAGAGTGCTAAATTCTCCAGTTTTTCAAAACAAAAATTTTTGCCAGTAATCTTCTCATAAATGTAATACTAACAGTGATGGGTATTGTAAAAAAATTGTAAAATTTTGAAATGTCCAGTGTTTTATAAAATATAATTTTCTTTACTTGGAAAGTCGTATTTTCTCCAAGCATAAACTTTCTAATTAAAGTGTGGGTAAATATGCAGTCAGTCCACCTCACGGATAAAACGGAACGTTCGTGTTATCGAAGTTTGATGCACGGATAATACGGAATGTTCCTTTTTTAACTAATAGACAATCAAATATGACATTTGTCGGAAGTACCAATCTACTAAAATAAATTCTCTAAAATAAACTCGCATTTCATCATAATTTTAAAAAACATCCCAGGTTTTGAATGGTTTGTTGGCAAAGCAGGGTTTGAGTAATTATTTTAATACATTTCTTTCCATGTTCTACTGTTATAAATAAAGGTACAAACTTATCAATGATGCATTCACTTTGTTTTACGCAAAAAATATTTTTTCTATGATTGGCAGCATTGATGAAATGTCTATGAAATGTTAAAACAAAAACGATGAATAATTATTACCGCGCGAGTGAATTAATTTTAACAAAATTAAAATGTTAAATGCATATTTTTGCATGTTTTTTCGTCTCCCCCGACGTAAATATTCACTTTTCGTAATAATAAAGCTAAATCTAACTGTTTGGATAAAAAGTATTCCGTATTAACGAGTAAGCGGTTTAATGCATAAATAATAAAGTGTGTTTATCGGAAGTGACCTGCCAGGTAAGTATTCTTTTTGTATCTTAAATAATACAATTAGATGGAGCCTAAGAATTCAAATTAAATTGTACAGCGCCGTTAAGGTGATTTTTCACAAAAACAGCGCTCTAGAATTATCCAATTATTACTTTTATTAAAAAGGTATTATATTAATGTTTTCTATTATATTAAATTTTAGCGAGTGTTAAACGTTAACATATTTATTTTAACGTTAACCTACCCTAATTAACAATTATTATATTTTTAATTAACGTGGGTATTAAAGTTCCATCTATAAGTTACACATCTGTAACTTATAGATTGTTCGTTAGTTGTTCCGGCACCACAGATTTATTGTTACTTTTTTGTATACCTGCACCAACCAATCACCATCCTTACCGAATCATTTATGATCTGGAGAAGAGATAGCGCTGGTAATTAGTACACTTGCAATAGCTCAACGAGGAAGTTACGAATGACAAGTTCAACGCCGCGTTACGCGCAAATGAAGCAATCCGAATTTGCCTTGGTGTTTTAGTGAATATGACAGAACAAGAGGATATCCACCACGAGGTAGGCCTATTTCAATATTCTGGTGTCATTCTTCCAGCTGTTCCATTATTTTATTTACGTTCCTAAATACCCCTCTTCAGATATTTCGTTATCGAAATCAGATTACCTTCGCGGCCTGGATTGTCGATTGTCGAATTGTCGAAACAGTAGTTTTAAAATTAATGACCTGTTACTAATTTAAACAAATTTTGACGTTATTATTTCAATTATTAAGACGGATGAATAAACGAAGGGTAGCAGTTAGTCCACCTCACGCATAACACGGAACGTTCGTGTTGTCGAAGTTTGATGCACGGATATTACGGAATGTTCCTTTTTTAACTAATAGACAACCAAATACGACATTTGTCGGAATACCAATCTTATAAAATAAATTCTCTAAAATAAACTCGCATTTCATCATTATTTTAGAAAACATCCCAGGTTTTGAATGGTTTGTTTGGCAAAGCAGGGTTTGTCTAGCGGGTTTGTGTAATTATTCTAATTCATTTCTTTCCGTGTTCTACTGTTATAAAAACATGTACAAACTTGTCAATAATGCATGCACTTTGTTTTACGCAAAAATATTTTTTCTATGATTGGCAGCATTGGTTAATTGTCTATGAAATGTTAAAATAAAAGCGATGAATAAACAATGGCGTTACCGCGTATGTGAATTAATTTTAACAAAATTAAAATGTTAAATGCATTTTTTTGCATGTTTATTGGTCTCCCCCGACATAAATACTTAGTTTTCGTAATAATAAAGCTAAATCTAACTGTTTGAATAAAAAATATTCCGTATTATCGAGTAAGCGGTTTAACGCATAAATAATAAACGAATTAATCCCAATCATTAAGACGGGTGGAAAAAAAAGAAACATCATAAATAAGTTATGATGTTTATATATCAGTGAACCGTATATTGCTTTCAAGTGTTCACAAAATCGCTCCACTGTTCAAATTTTCATGTTCAGAATGTCCAGTCCGCTTAAAAATGAAAATTATTCACACCGCGTGTCAATTATTATTAACCCTAATTATCGACTGGCTGAAAGCTCTGTGACCCAGAAACTCGATGTTCAGTCGTAAAAAGCGTCAATAACTATATAATTTGACCCGTTATTATTTCATGTCCAAATTATATGGGTTAATCGATTTGTACTTCTCTACGATGGGAATACACGAGTATGTGCTTAACTCGTAAAATGGGAATATGTTTCATGATTACTGAGCTTAATAGACAATAATAGATAATTCGCTTTATGGTCACTAGATTGATTTGTAATATCAGGAGTATATCAACCAAACTTTTTTCGTAGCTCCTTGAAAGATCTCGTAGAGTTTTATCGACGTGATTTTCAGATAAGTTTACAATTCAATATTTCTAGTATTGTAATTGAAAAGACGGATGAAACTCATTATCATAACCATTAACGCGAGTTTTGCGCGGTACCCACTCCGAGATTTGGATACAAATGTGTCGATCAATTAGGTAATTCGGTCATCTGACGATGTTACACTGACCTTGACATTTTCAATGCCAGGCAGATTTAGGAACTATAAGGAATTAACTGTAACTTGTGATGTGTGTGAATGATTGTTCAATTTATTCATATTTTTTCATATACTGTTACTTATATAATTAAATAGAACTTCTAAAATAATGTACTTCTACGTATACATTAAAACATAAAAATAATTCAAAATTGTTTGCGGTTTTGGTCGAAATCTTCTTTCAGACAAGTCTACAAAATATGACAACTAAATCGCAGAAGATACGCCGTATATTGAAAATGTGTTTTTTCTATGTGTAAGGTTAGCGCATCGCGCGTCGTTCAAATACAGGGTTTTCCAATAAGAGGTGTTATTTTGAATAACCCGCTATTTCAGTAGATGTCACTTTTGAAGCTGTCATTTTTTGAAATTTGACAATTAGAAACTACGCCATTAATAAAAATGGAACGATACACACTTCAACAACGCATTGAAATTATTAAATTAAATTATTAAATTGAGGCTGGAGCAACAGTTACGGTGAATGGATTGCGCTATCGAAAGATTTGATGATTTTTTATGGCCGGAATCGGATGGGTATTGATCTGGACAACGTTTATTTTCAACAAGACGGCGCTACGTGCCACACAAGCAACGAAACCATTGATCTTTTACGGGAAAATTTCCGGACCGTGTTATCTCTCGAAGAGGTGATCACAATTGGCCACTGAGATCTTGTGATTTAACACCTTGCGACTTCTTCCTCTGGGGCCACGTGAGAGAAGGCCTACGCCAACAGCCCAGCGTCGATTCAAGACCTCAAAGATGGAATTCGTAAGACTAACGAGGACATAGGACAGCCACTTTGCGATTTGGTTTTGGAAAATTTTATGAAAAGGATATGGTCCTGTAAGCGTGTTCGTGGTGGTCATTTGCCTGATGCTATTTTCCACTATTAACGGCATACCTTCCTCTTTATAACGAAATAAACATCCGATCATTTATATTAAAAAATGGCATTTTTCTTTGAATATCAAAATAACACCTCTTATTGGAAAACCCTGTATATGCAGTTACGAGATACCCCGGGAGCTTCCCACGAATTTCCATATTGCAGCCGATGTAGCCATCATGTGGAGCTTTTAATATGCGATTTACGAAGCCTTCGGGCCCCAAACATCCATGACCCATGACACGAACGTTTAGAGTAAGGCACATTTTATCCGGGCTGTACAAACATTTTTTTTCCATTTCACATAATTAAGGTGTTTATAAATTACATAATAATAATAATAACGCAGTATTTATCCAGCTTGGTTTTATGTTATTTCACTTCAAGTGCGCTTAACTATAAAAAACGGAAAAATAATCCTGTAGTGTTCCTTACGAGTCCTATAAGTAAAACAAAGAATATAGAGTACCTATATACAAAGCAATGCCAATAAAACAAAATTAACAACAGCAGTGCTGTTTTGGCACAGGACAATAGATAAAGATAAACAATAACGGTGCACAAGAATCATTAAAACTAAAATGTAATATAGTACAGGAGGCAGTTTATGTTTAGAAAGAGTACATGAAGCATAAAAGTACAGTAAAGAGGTAATCGAAACCAAACAATTACCGGAAATTTGAGAAACATGGCTTATTAGAGTATATTGAAAAGGAGTTAAGATTCATGAAAGGTATGATTTTTTAAATAAGTTTGTTTTTAAAGCCCGTTTAAATTCAGTCAAGTTCTGGATATTAGTAAGAGCCGAGGGAAGTTTATTCCAAATGTGCGGGACCGTTACACGAAAAGATCGATCATAGTAAAATTAGTTCGAACGCCGATTAAAACTGTAAAATCCTCCGCTGTATACTGCAAAAGGATTCCAACTGCTCCCAACGGTCTAGAACCAGTGTCACTATGGAATCCCCAATCGTGGTTTATTGTGAGGCTAAAGGTAGATAGTAGTGGACAGAGATGGGAGAAGGAATGATGGGGGAGTACCTGGCTATTCAAATTTGGTCACCATTATTACCGCTGATATTATTATACGTTTATTAATAATAATAAAATTGACAACCTCTTTGAAAGTTATTGAACTGAAACATAAAATCGAAAGTTTTGCTTATAGATAGGTACCTCTATACTTCTAAAAAAATATTTTGATGGAAAATGCTGCTCGAAACAAAAATATAATCAAAAGATTTGTTTAATTTCATGGGGAGAAAAAAGAAGGATATAACCTTGAAAGCTTACTATCTACCAATTGACAAATCTTAATTACATCAACTTAGGCTGGTCCTAGTGGGGTAAAAAATTAAATTATGAACAATGATACCTACCACGTTAAGAAATATAAACAAATAAATTATCTGTAACGGACGTGTTCGCACCCTCAAAACATCTTTCATCAAAGTTCATCGCTGGTGGCATCCTTTACATTTTGAGGTCATTTCTTGGAAATTTTGCTGAAATTTCTGGCCTCGAAATGCTAATGTACCGTGCCGCCAGCGACTAAATTTGGTGAAAAGATATTTTTTTCTTTAGGTATAAAATTACCTAATACTTATTTTATAAAATTATGTAAAATAATTTTTTCCTAACAATGTGCATGTTCCCGGTGCGACAAATAAACGCTACCTGTCACAGGTTGCCACCGGGGACATTTTATAATTTCATGTAAAATTTATATTGGTTACATATTCTATTGTTTAAAGCCCCCACCCCAGGAGGGCAACCCTTCAGCCCCAGGAGGCGGATGCCTTTCCCACTGGGCAAAGCCCCCACCCCAGGGAAGAGCAACATACCTTTCCAGGGAAAAGCAAACTACTTTTCCAGGGAAGAACAGCCAAGTAGACTCCTTTAGCTTGCAGGAGGCCAACCCGCCAGCCAAGTAGACTCCTTTAGCCTGCAGGAGGCCAACCCGCCAGCCAAGTAGACTCCTTTAGCCTGCAGGAGGCCAACCCGCCAGCCAAGTAGACTCCTTTAGCCTGCAGGAGGCCAACCCGCCAGCCAAGTAGACTCCTTTAGCCTGCAGGAGGCCAACCCGCCAGCCAAGTAGACTCCTTTAGCCTGCAGGAGGCCAACCCGCCAGCCAAGTAGACTCCTTTAGCCTGCAAGAGGCCAACCTTTAAAACGTATAATTATTTCCAACTTACAATTTTAATCGACCACTTTCATGGGCGACACCGCCAAAATGAGGACGCCACATAAATGTCGCCCTATTTATACGATGAGGAGCGGGGCCAAAATCCCCTCCACATTTTGTATAAAACAATGCCCGTTCGCCGTCGGGTTCAACTAACCCAATAAATACGACGAATTTTTCAAACAAATGTGTGAGACAGATCGATAGTTTGTTTTTTGCGACCAGTCTGGATTTTCTGGCGGCCTGGCAAGTTTGGTTCCACGGCGGATTGGGACACTGTCAGCACAGAGAATAGACTGATCATAAAGGAAGACTTGAATGGTGGTAGACCGACGCTATCCGGTGCCGCAAGGCGCCTGAGGCAATCGGCCGCCCGACATTCAGGTCGGCCCAAAAACCCGACTTGCGATTTTTTCTGAATTCTGAGACCTCTGAAAAGCATTTGCGATTAGCCTGATTCTCTGGCGGCTTGGCAAGTTTGGTTCCACGGCGGATTGGGACACTGCCAACACAGAGAATAGGCAAATCTTAAAGGAAGACCTGAATGGTGGCAGACCGACGCTAACTGGTGCCGAAAGGCGCTAGGGGCAATCGGTCCACCCGCCGACATTCAGATCGGCCCAAAAGCATCAATACTAATCATATTTATTTGACAGCAACCACGTCTTCCCCCCTTCCCACCGGCAAGACCCCCCCAGCAAGAAAATGGACACGCGACGAATCAGGGCTGTAAATAAAGGATACCTGCATAAGACAGCAGCTCGAAAAACCAGGAAATATGACGTTCCGATGATATTCCCAGAAGGGGCCACCGGATATAAGATCAACTAGATTACGAAAAAGCCGGAATTCGTATTTTCCACAACGACACAAAAACCCGGCCCAAGCGCCGAAGTAAAGGAGCCCATACCACACGGCAGCTCACAACAACCTATGGACTTTGGCTGGACCTGGGTGGGAGCTCCAAAGCGCCCGTACTCCCCACCAAAATCAGACACACATTTTAATGTGAAAAAAACAAACAGGTTTGAAACCCTAGGAGAAGTTGGCGACGCGTACGTAAGCACAGCGCAGCCACTCAAGAAAAAATCAGCCGGCCCAGCGGCACACGCCAGACAACAGGCGGAGGCGGCGAGGCCGGCAAGGCAGGAACCGGCGGCGGCGGGGGCACCCAGAAAGGGCAACAGAGTGCCTCCCGTCATAATGACAATAAAAAATACAAGTCATGAACAAATTACAGAGGAAGTCAAGAAGCACATCGGAAGTGCTAACTTCAGTTTCCGCTACATTAGGGGCGGAAAAATTAGCGTTATGGTGAGCTCGGTAGAAGCCCATAAAATGCTGACAGCGGCGCTTCGTGGTGAGGAAAAACCATTCCACACATACACCACTGAGAGTGACAAGACCAAGAAGACCGTCATCAGAGGGCTTCCGAAGATGTCCACAGACGACATCATGACAGACCTGGCTAACCAAGGTTTCCCAGCCAGAACAGTGGTCGAGATGACCACCCCGGGACAAGAATACCCGCTCTACCTGGCCCACTTCGGCCAGGAAACAAACATGGGGCAGATGAGAGCCACAGTAGCTTACCTGTGCTACTGCCGCATTACTATGAGAAAATACAGGAGCAATCACCTGCAGCACGGCACACAGTGCCATAGGTGCCAAAATTTCGGACATGGGTCCAGAAACTGTGCCCACGCAGCCCGCTGTGTGAAGTGTGACGGAGCACACGCAACACCGGAGTGCCCCAAAACAAACAGGGAAGAACCGGCCGTCTGCTGTAACTGCGGCGGAGCCCATCCTGCAAATTACAGAGAGTGCCCCAACAGGGTGGCATATGTAGCTGCTCTCCAGCGCAAACAGGAGGCCATAAACGCCCAGAGGCGTAGGGCAGAAGAGCCCCGAGGGAACAGGAATACGAACCATGTAGACGGCCGCTCATGGGCAGACGTAACTGGTGGAAATAGGACAAACCAGCAACAGCAACAGCGAGAATATGAACAGCCCAGACAGGAGCAGCGCCAAGCGTCAAACGCCGGAAATGCCTCTGACGACGAGGACATAATGACTTTACTGCACGGCCTCATCAGAGTCCGCGAAAGACTGGCCACGTGCACAACCAAGGCACAAAAGCTGACCGTTCTCATGGAACTACTACAATCCATCAATGGATAAGGAGGCAGCAGAGGTAAATTGCTTAATTTGGAATGCACGCAGCATCCGGGCGAAAACAGAGGAATTACTAGAGCTTACCAACAGCCTACAGATTGACATCATTCTACTCAGTGAGACTCATCTTCATGAAGGTATTCGACTTCGAGTGCCAGGATTCGAGGTACACAGAAATGATAGAGCCAACCCTGCAAACGCTAGGGGACATCGTAGCGCAGGCGGTACTGCAATACTCACTCGACAGGGCCTTCAAACAACCAGGGTTCCCACACCGGTACTAGAGAACATGGAAGCCACCGTAATCAGGGTGGAGCTAAATAACCAGACGCACACGATTGTCTCGGCGTATTGCCCATCAAGCAGAGCTAAAAACATAACGAGAGGCGACCTCAACAAACTACTGGCGCTAGGTACAAGAGTACTCGTAGGAGGTGATTTAAACTCCAAACATAGAAACTGGAATAATTTCAGAGCCAACAAGAACGGCAATATTCTATTCAAACACATGGAAAATCACGAATACAGCGTACTCGCACCAGACAGGCCGACTCACTATGCCCCGGGATCGAAATACCCAAGCACACTCGACATTGCACTGGCAAAAAACATAACATCTGTGTCACCCCTGATTACGCAGGATAAACTTTCTTCCGACCACCTACCGGTGAGCTTCTCAATAGGCGGTAGACACGACAGAATAATAAAGACTCAACTCGACTACAAAAACGCCGATTGGAAGGGTTTCAAGAAATTTATTAATGAAAAAATTTATCTAACATCTGAGACCCTCACAACAAGGGAGGAAATAGAGGAAGCAGTGTTGATACTTACTGAAAGCATACAACAAGCCAGAGATAAATTCATCAAACATAAAAAAATTAAACTTCCAAACCCTTCCAAGTGGAGCTCACACCACACATCAAATTCTTAATCACAGAGAAAAACAGACTTCGCAGAATTCACCATAACACCGGAGAGAGATGCTTCAAGATAGCGGTAAATTCTCTCGGTAGAGAAATAAAAGAAGAAATTGCGAAGTTAAAAAATACTCTATGGTCAAAGAAAGTGGAGTCTCTAAGTACCAAAGATAACTCAATTTGGAGAATGACAAAAGCCCTTCGATATCAAGACAATAGCATACCGCCGCTCAAATGGCCAGAATCTACAATCCTGGCACTCACAAACGAAGAAAAAGCGAACACATTGGCAGACGGATTCGAAAAAGCATTTGCGACCACAGACGGAATGGAGGACGTGGAAACAAATAATCTGGTGGCGGAAACGATTGAAGAATTAAACCAAAGAACGCAAACAGATACGGAGGACATAAATCTATGTACCCCGAAGGAAGTGGCCCTTATCATAAAGTGCCTAAAATCAAACAAGGCCCCAGGCGAAGATCAAATAAACAACATTATGCTAAAACACCTTCCGCAGAGAGCGATAATATTCATCGTTAAAATATACAATGCCTGCTTACTAAATGGCCACTTCCCAGCATCTTGGAAAAATGCGATAGTTCTGCCGTTTCACAAGCCTAATAAAGATCGAACGAATCCGATAAACTACCGACCAATAAGCTTATTGCCCACGCTCAGCAAAGTCCTCGAACAAGTGATCCTAAACAGATATCTACCGCATCATGAATTACATAAGACACTACCAGATGAACAGTTCGGTTTTCGGAAAAAACATTCCACGATTCACCAACTCACACGTGTAACAGAACACATAATCAGAGGCTTCAACATTAATCGCTACACAGTAATGTCGTTGCTGGACCTTGAAAAAGCATTTGACACGGTTTGGATGGAAGGTCTCATTTACAAATTGTACATAACCAACACGCCAATCTACATCATCAGGATTGCGCAGTCGTACTTGGAAAACCGAACATTCACTGTCAAAGTGGGCGATGCATTATCTACAAAAAGGAACATACCTAAAGGAGTCCCGCAGGGAAGCTTACTCGGACCACACTTTTTCAACCTGTATACCCATGACATCCCACCACTAAATGGGAATTGCAAAAGCGCATTCTACGCAGACGATGCGGCGGTATATGCCACCTCAAGAAACCCCAACCTAGCAGCGAAATACGTACAACAAGGACTCGATACGCTCGCTAAATATTACAAAATGTGGAGGTTAAAACTCAATGAAGCCAAAACGGAGGCAATAACATTTACGCGCCGACGCCAACGAAAAAATCCGCAAATAAAAATTCTCATGGGTGGGAAAGAACTCGAATGGAAATCCGATGTAAAGTACCTGGGACTCACCATGGACCAAGGACTAAACTGGAAAAAACATCTCGACATTGCGAAGTCAAAAACGCAAAAAGCTATTGGCGCGGTAAGCCCAATCTTCAACAGAAAGAGCTCACTAGCTACAAGAAGGAAAAGACATCTGTACCTCAGCCTAATTCGCCCATCCCTCACATATGCAATTCCTGTGTGGTCTAACATCTCACACACGACATACAATAAACTACAAGTAACTCAGAACAAATGTATAAAAATCGCCTACGATACACCAATGTATACAAACCTAAGACGACTACACGAACAGGAAGAAATTCCTACCCTTCAGGAACATGCTTTCGACTTGACGACCAAATTTTACAACACACTAAATCAAGAAAATCCGCTTATTAGAGGGCTGGGTGATTACAACAAAAAAGCTGACTTAAATTTCAAATACAAGCATCGAATGCCTAAGCACCTTATCATGCAGTTTCCATGAGTACTGTTGTATCCTTTTTCCTTAAAACCCTTATTCATTCCTTACATAACCAGAGGCGTAGAGTAAATCCGCCTATGAAATGAACCCCATATTTTATGTTTTTCATGCCCGCAGGTAGAAGACGAAATAACACCAGACCACAGCAGAGGACACGGACAAGCAATGAAATATTTACATTCAGTAAATTAAAAAGTAAAATTGAGTAAAAAGTTCAGAACTTAATATTTTTCCTTTTCTTTGAATTTGTATGAGGTTTTTTATCCAGTTAAGAATTTTTCCTCATAAAGCACAATAATGTAACGTAAACTCAGTCAATTAAATACAACCATCAGATGGTAATAGTAATAAGGCCAAATGAGCCGCAGTACTAGTCAGCTAGAAACATGAAGGGTATTGCAAAGCCCTAGCTAGTTAGAGGATTACGAAAGAATCCATAAAATCAAAAAAAAAAAAAAAAATCAACAAATCATGTTAATCTTTAGTCGGGTCCAAAGCTCGTATTTGTCTTGATAAAATCATTGACAGTCACACAACAAGTCAACGATTTTATCAAGTTTGTCAATGTTTCGAGTTTAGTTGTGCTTTCCATGTTCGACGGAAAACATTTCCTAAACACTCCATCCCGGGTGAAGCGGGAAGGCAGGCGGGGGGGGGATTCATTTTTTGACAGATGCCGCGCAATGCGGTCGTGTGGGGAGAATTAACTCGGGAATGGTCAGAGCTCAAACTGCAACTGAAGATTGTTATTGTTCGAGAGTATCGGTCGCGGCAAGACCCAAAGTCATAAAATAATAATAACAATATATAGCTTTTGCGTTTCTGTGTAAAATCATTTCAAGGGCACTGCACAAAAACATGTTACGTATCCACGTTCCGCGCGGAGAATATTCCAGGCGTTTCTCGATTTAAACCGAATAATTATATTAATATTTGTTACTATATTATAATTTTATTATGAAATATATTTATTATAATATTATGCGTAAGTATCATAATATTTTAAACTCGTGATTATTTAAGCTCGCTCATTACACATAACACGTAACCTCAAAAAGCCGTTCGGTTTGTTCTTCCATAAATATGACCACACCGCGCGGCTCCTGTCAAAAAATGAATCCCCCCCCCCCCCCCACCTGCCTTCCCGCTTCACCCGGGATGGAGTGTTTAGGAAATGTTTTCCGTCGAACATGGAAAGCACAACTAAACTCGAAACATTGACAAACTTGATAAAATCATTGACTTGTTGTGGGACTATCAATGATTTTATCAAGACAAATGACGAGCTTTGGACCCGACTTTTACTCAACAAACTCGTCTCTTTTATTCTTCGGAAGTTTTCCTACAAACACCTACCTCTGGAAGTCTGCCTGCTGCCTCCTGCTGAAGTTCTGCTTGAACGAGTACCTGGTGCCTACCGCTGCAGTCGGCCCTAACTCTGGGCACTGCCAAGGCACCGCTCAGGCAGAAACTAGGCGCATCCAGGACCATTACCACTGGATGTAGGGAGGCCAGCCAGCTCTAATCATCATCATCAGCTTGTACCTCTGGAAGGCGTGCACAAGACCGGTCCCTTTTTTACAGTTCTTGTAAAGACGCTGATACGTCTGTTACATTATCTAAACTTCAAAAGCATTTGCACCGATGGGGTCTGAAGATTCTCAGAAAAAAACTGTTTCCACTGAATCTTCTCACATAGTTTCTAACCAAAATCAGATAAAATATTGAAACAAATTTTCCACTTTTACAAATTTCTCACTCTTACCGGTTTCAGTCTATCGCGGCCATCTTCAAACACACAAAATTGTACCAAAATTTTACTGAGAATTTGTACCAGTACCAATAAAGTTGGCCGTGATAGACTAAAACTGGTAATGGTCACAAATTACAAAAAAAGAGTTTATGTTGTTTCATTTATATCATAATAATCGAATTCCACCACGAATTTTCGGTATTGGAACAAGAAATATTAACATCGTTTGGCAAATATAAAACAAATAAACCATTCTAAAAATATTTTCCATGTTGATAGGCTTGGTCCAGCCCAGATTCAGCCAGCATTGCATTAATCTAATACGTCACGGCGCTCACCGCTCACCGCCCGGACCCGAACCGGGAGAATTGGCTTAGGCACTTCTGCTCCGTTGGCGGCGCCGCGAGTCGAGGATAATATTTTCATCGTATTATAGCTAACCTGACTTTACACCTGGATGCCTTGGCGGGGGAATGAGTGGATTATGTGGAAGATAGATTTTTCCCAAACATTTCCCAGTTAAATGTAATCCGAACTATATTTTTATGTAGGCAAGAAAATTTGACAGAGGCTCAACTATTCGCCTCAAACCTATTCGTTGGGAAGATGTGACATCCCGGAGAAACTGATTGTAGTTGAAGGGGTGGAGAAATGTTGACTAAAAGCAATTGAAAGCAATGTTAGCACTCAGATACTTGGGGTACCTACGGTAGAAATGAAAGATTCTCGCCAAAATGTTTTTGAGGGTGTATAACACAATTGTTGGTAAAATGTTATTTATTTAAAGTAAGTTCACAGATCACATATAGTAAAAATAGTCACAATGTATCAATTCACAATAATAATAATTAACTGAGAAAGGGATTGGAGGGAACCTTGCTGTTTAGTCTTTGGGAACAACAAAACTGACTGTGGTTCTGCTTAGAGGGTCGTACCATAGGACGAAGCGCAACTAAGGCAGCAGTCGGGGTCTGGTTGGTGCTTTACTTATGGTAGTAGAATACTCCTTAGAAGGTCGTGCCAAAGGACGAAGCGCAACTAAGAGAGCGTACTAGTCAAGAGCAAGCTACAGACGAACTGGTTTATTTTAGGGCTCGCAGCTCTTTATATAGGCCATTCCTTGTTGCGGAGCGTGGTTTATGTAGCGACTCGAGAGTAGGAAATGCGCAGAAGGCGTCTGCGCAGCCTGGTTCGCCTAGTTTTGGGTGAGCAGGATGGCGCTGTACGGGGGAAAGAGATGGTGTAGTGGCAAGCGTAAAAACGGCGCGCTACAGGTGTCCTTTTACATGCCAGATTCAAATCAAATCGATTGCCGAAATTGGAAATGCTGTGAAGAACTATAAATCCAAAAATGAGTTAAACATGTCGTTTTCCCCCATTTTTTCTCTTTCGATTTGTCGTCGAAATATTTCTAGGAAAATAAGTGCGTTATTTACCACGTGCATTTTCTGAAAAATTAAATACTGTTATTAAAGAAATTTTGTATTCCAAATGATCTATTCAAAGTTATTTTAAAATAAAAATTCATAATTACAGGTCTACACAAACAAGAGAAATGATTTTTTTGAACATTTTATATTTAGTCCTTTACAGCATTTGAAATTTCGTGATCGATATCTAAGGGACTTTCTTTTTCCATCAGCCAAATGCTACGTTTGCCATCTTCACCAAATAAAAACTAATTTTACAACCAACAATTTTTTGGTTAAAAAACCTTAATATACAGTTTTACGTATTTGCTAAAATTGAAATAATAATTTAAAAATTTTGTCCATAAATAAATAAAAAATGTTTTGCACTCTTTTAAATAAATATTTTTACAATGTGTGCCTATTGCATATTATTTTGTAATATAAACGTAAAACAATAATATTTGTTAACCCAATAAATGTTTTCTAGTGATGAAAACTGTTTCATGTTTGATGTCATATTTCAATTTCTATTCTAAATAACTATTTCATCCATTTTTTTAAATTGTGCTCCCAGAATGTCGTGTGATGCAACGGAAACTTGACCGATTATTGCAACACTGAAACATTATAGTGCATCTTATTAATGACTGTTCCCCAATTAACCAAACATAAACAAATTAAAAAAAAAAACTTAGAAAGAGATTGCTAAAATTAAATAAATTTTAATGTCACCTATGATTCAAACGATCCAACCACTCTGCAGGGGAAAAATGAGGGAACATTATAAAATTTTACTGCTTTGATAGTAAAATATTATGTATTTTTTACGACGCAACGGGTGAGATTCACATACGAGTATCATAAAATGAAACAGATGATTAAAACCTGACAATTAGAAAAGCCATGTTGGTTAAATTCTTCAATATCTCACATAGACGTATACCATAAATTTTCCCTGAAACGCTTTGGCGTCAGAGTTTTTTTCCACCTTTAGGTATTGCTTCACTATTTTAATATTATGGTCTTGTAAGCATTTGAATAAAGCATTAATCTTATTTTTTAATATTGGCAAATGAAAAGAAAGTTGAGTTAGTTGTTTTTATATGTGTTCTTCTAATTCCCCTCTATTGAATTTAGTTTCATTTCATTTTAATGATTAAATTACTTTATTAAATATTTCATGTCGTTGGTTTCACGTTCGTTTATTCTTACTGTAGACATGTTATTTTTCATTGTGATAATTTTTGAATTTCTTCGTATCTATTTTTTTGTCGTGGTTTCATCGAGTCGGGTATTATCCAGAAAAGAACAGTCGACAAACTTCTTCTTTTTAAGTAATACTTAAATGTTTAATCACTGAAGACCATAATTATAAGCGACTATCAATTGAATATTTGAAACAAACGAAAAATCTGAAAAGGCATCTTTTTTTAATTTTTCTGTTTCAAATTTTCGATTGAGTGTCGCTAATATTGGCCAGGTATTTGAAGGTTTATTTTTACGAAAACCCTTACAATATTTAATTTAATTTATTGAATAACATGTTTTTCACAGTGCATTGATGGCTAGAATTTGATGTTTACTTTTAAGTGTGCGGCAATGAAATCGAATAAATTAAATGTATAAGCGTAAAACCACAAAGAGCATCATGGCACCCAAAGACCCAAACACCCCTACATTATCAAACATTACAAGATTAAGTACGCCATAACCGCTGAGTAAGTGTCGTTTACGAGTTTCCTTTAACTCTTGGCTGTACAGAGACATTGCTATGAAATTACATTTGCTATTGCAATTGCCCCGCCGTTAGATAAATCATTTGAGAGGAAACCATGAATCTGCAGCCAGCATGAATGGAAGAAATATTACACGAAAATACTGACATAAAAACACACAATATTCGCCCTTCGCGGTATAAAAGTGACACAAATTAAATATTAGCATTGGAGCAAAGCACACCAAATTACAATTCAACAAGGGTATTCCAGCAATTATGTTGAACTACAACCTCTTTTAAATTATATGATATGCTTAAATTGTTGGACGGAAGGATATACCGTGACTTGGTAAGTAAAATTTTAAAGAATGTAGTTGATGGCTCAGACTTTTTTTTTACATTAACTCCACACAGGAGGAGATGATATAGGGAAATTATTTTCCTCAGGGCCTCCTGTGTGGAGTTCATGTAAAAAAAATAAAAAAGGAGGAAACACACAGGTTGGCAAATTGTTCCACAGCCGAGTCGAAGAAGCGACCCGTTCTCATGTGACAAATGTCAACCGTGTACAAATGTTGGGCACGCGTTTGGCGTGTTTCCCGACTACGCACCGGTGCCGAAAGGATCAATGACGCTAATTCCTCGGAGCATCTTCCATTGTAATACCGGTAGAACAAGTATAGCATTCCCACCCGACATGACGCCTGTGCTCTAAAGATTGCAATCCGTCTGTTAAGATGGGAGAATCTATCAAACGTACCTCCCGTTTCTACACAGAGTCGAGGATATTTTTCAGGTATTTTGGAGCTCCAGGCCAGAGATGGCTGCCAAATTCAACCGTGGAGCGCACTTGTGATTTGTACAGGGTTAGCAGATATGTATTATCAAAGTATTGACGGCCGGCGTGGTCCAGGGATAAGGCTTTTAACTGGCAATCCGAAGGTCGCGGGATAGAATCCCGGCGTGGGCAAATAAATTTTATTTGATTAATTTGTGTTATTTCACAATTAATTCATTTAAAACAATACATAGTATATTTGCGGTACGTTCCAGAGTGGAAGATACTCTCAGTATGACCGCCCGTTTCTGCACAGATTCGAGGGTATGTTTCAGGTATTTTGGAGCTTCAGACCAGAGGTGGATGCTAAATTCAACCGTGGGGCGCACTTGTGATTTATGTAGCAGTTGTAAATTAAGTTTTTACATTCCACTACGTAATACTGGAAGTCAGAATTTATTTCAGTGCAGAAAGTCTGAGATTAACTACCATATGTATTCCTCTTTGCCCAAAACACTAAAGGAGAGAAATAATTATTCCAAGTCAGTGGAAATCTTCAATTTATCACTAAACATATAAAAAATGTTGTTAATGAGGCAGTTCAGTTATTTACAATAAATGCTGCTTAATTTGTACTATTCATATAAGTGAAAGCCTCCAAAAAGGGCGTCAATAAGCTTAAAAAAGATCTCCCGATAAGATTTATTTTTATTTTCTTATAAAATCTGTAAATATGTGATTCGTCGGTAAGAATATACTTAGCAAAACAATTAAGGGATATAATATTTTTTTAAACTCTTGAGTTCATCAGAAAGTGAATGGCATACCTAATACTTTTTAATTCAAAGTACCAATAATGCATTCAACCAAGATGCAAAATAATCCCATAGGACCATTAACGCAGCTGCAGTAAATTTAAAATTTTTAAGGCGGTATCTTTTACCCACAATGTTTTATTTCTTGAAAAATATTAAATTGTTATGTTACCTAACACTGGCTTGGTTTAAAGTTCGACGTTCACTGCTCGACCACATTTGGTTCCGTTTTACACGACTCGTTTTTATTGTTTGGTATAAAGGTTGATATAGGGGTACCAGGATTGTTCCATAAATTTTTCTTCATTTTCGAGCATGTTAATTAGTCTTATACTCCTATTACGGTTGGTACTCACAGGTTTTTAAGTATATATAGGAAGTTTCATCACGCATTGGAAGTTAGGGGTTTGGGCATTTAATTTCCGGCCACATTTCCATTTTTGAAGTAAAACTTCTTTACGCACGCTCGACTTGGGGGGTAAGCTGGTGAATGCGTTACGAAAAGTGGTTACGAAAAGTGTGATGTTACGAAAAGTGTGGTGCGAACGGTAATCGATGCGAACGTTGATTGATGGCGAGGCGAACGGTCGGGCCTAAGGATAAGGATAAGGATAAGGATCAAGGTCGTAGGTCACCCCAAAGTCGTAGATCACCTCAAGGTCGTAGGTCACCCCAAGGTCGTAGGTCACCCCACAGTCGTAGGCCACCCCAGGGTCATAGGTCTCCCCATGGTCATAGGTCACCCCAATGTCATGTCACCCCTATGTCAATGATAATGTCAATGTCAATATAAATGTCAATGCCAATGTCAAAGTCAATGTCAATGTCAACGTCAATGTCAATGACAATGACAATGTCAATATCAATGACAATGACAATGTCAATGTCAATGTTAATGTCAATGTTAATGTCAATGTCAAACTCAATGTCAATGTTAATGTCATATGTTCTTTTATAAGTTAGTTAAGTTTTACTTCAGTCGTGTGGTCTAAAGCAGTGGGTTTTTTTTTAATTCTGTGAAGACTGTCAAGAAAAGAATTTGAAATAGCTAGTAATATACAGACATTTGTACGTTGCCAGACTGCAAAATCTCAACTCTCTCAATCTCAAGTGTGCACGTTTACCGTGATATTAAGACAAGAAGAAAAGTGAACATTAAAGGCAACAAAAGCGCATTAAAAAGCGCGGCAATACTTCCAGACTGGAATATTAAAAGTTTCCAACAATGTAGTTAGTATGCAGCAGTTAATAACAGCTCGGATACTAGGAAGACAAAGTGTCATTATTATCAAATGAGCACGAAGGAGCAATACAAACTCGTAAGCCGCAACTCTCGTGGCGTTGGCTGAACTTAGTTGCGCAAGTCTTTAAAACTATTGTTGGAATATCTTCAGCGTTAGAAAAGAACATTAGCACTTACGGTGCTCACCGCCCCCCGCCCCGCGCCCCCTGATCCGTGTTTTAACCCCGCCCCGGGTCGCTTACCCATCCGATAATGGAACTTTTTATTGTTATTCTTTGTTAGATTTTTTGTAATAGTTGTGTAAACAAGCACTTTCGTTATATAAAAATCAGGAGGTCGAAAAAAGTTAAGAGATTATAAATAAGAAGCTTGCTTTAACACGTTGTAAAGAAACACCAGTAAATAGATAGGATGAATTAATGGAAGAAGATATGTTACTGAGACACGAGTCCAGACATACTATAGTGGACCATTTATAATTCTACTTCATTCGTACACAGATATTCTTTTAATGGCTATCCAATTGGTTATTGAAACGTTGGGGCAGAGCCATTTTCTTTACCTTAGAAACAGAAATTGCAAGGGTTCAGTGAAGACCG
Organism: Limnephilus rhombicus; assembly: GCA_929108145.2. Lineage (NCBI taxonomy): Eukaryota > Metazoa > Arthropoda > Insecta > Trichoptera > Limnephilidae > Limnephilus > Limnephilus rhombicus. Next base: position 46,376,023 of record OV815273.1, on the reverse strand, counting down.
GTCAGTGACTAAGTTAGCATCGCGTTTGGGTCCCATCCAGGCGTTACGTGCTTGATTCCTCGGCTGGCTAAGTCCTCTATCACGACACACATGCAACATTTTCCGCTTACTGTGGTGATAGTATCATATTTTCAAATATTGTCGGGTTATTCGTAACCCGGGAGTGTGCTTTTGACCACACAACTGAAGAAAAACTTCTGCTCCATATATATGATAGGAAGAGAGAAAGAAAATGTGCACGCGCATTGCTCTCTTTTGCTCCTACAGTGTGATACAGGCAATTGACCCGCACTGTGTAACATAATTGGCTATAAGAGAAAGAGAGAAAGAAAATTTGTACTCGCACCTCTCTCTCTTGCCCCTACAGTAATATACGAAGCGTTCGCCTCGATTTTCGTAACGCTCTCGTCACGCATTCGCCAGCTTACTCCCCAAGAAGAAGAAGAAGTTTTACCTTAAAAAGTTTCAAATCCAGAGCCCAATTTATACACCACAGTTGCTACTTTTAAAAATACAATTGTTTTATGAACAGATATTTTAAATCTTTTTAACAAATTTATTTTGCTATAATTTCCATGTGTACTTAGTGTGATTATGGAAATTGGTCAAGAGATCATGGATAGCATATTAATTTGGCTAACAAGAACAGCATTTGCTTGATTGATTCGTCTAAAATCAGCAAGAACCGAATGGCGGAACATTCAAACAGTAACGTTGGAGTAACATTCAGTCAGGGCGAGTGGCATTTAGCTCACCTCGGAAGTTGGGCCGTCACAGCTGCTCTAAGGTGGTTGGCTGCTGGCCGATCTTAATGGTGAATGGTAAGTCGTGACAGTATTCGCGCTGCCCGGTGTGGCTTGTAATGGATGGGAAACATCCAGAACTTCCACACAAAACGGCTCGCAATGCTGGAAATTTAGAGCTCCGTTTGAATTATTATTACACGTGGCGCATCGGAGCGGTAGGTACACATAAGGTGGGCTTCGCTGGTATAACACAGGGTGCTTTGCACTCTTCACTTGATCTCATCAATAAAAACCCCATAAAATATGCTACAAAATCTTGAAGTCAGTGCGACAAATTGTAGATAAATGAAACAATTTAACTTTGTTTGAACCACTTTTATATTTGAGTAAATCCGACCGGTTTCAGAACGACCGTTCCTTATTCAGGGCAAATGTATACATACAGTTAAATTGTTTCATTTATCTATAATGGATAACCACAAAGTTAAAGCTACAATCAAAAGTATGCGATAAATTGTAGTTATATTAGACTTACAGGCTGACCAACTAACTAACTAATCATCACGCCGTTTCTACGCAGGGGTAGGCAGAAACAACTCGTTCTTGGCACACACTCCTTGCCTCGTTCAGATTCATACATCGTCTCATACATGCTCTTCTATTATTCTGACTCTTGACATGGCCCGACTCAAGTATCTGATTCACTTGGTCGTGTCACGCCTTTCTCGGGCGTCCCCGACTTCTTCTACCATTCACATTTTCGTCATATATTCTCCTTACACTCCTTTCCTCGTTCATTTGCTCTACATGCCCAAACCATCGGAGCTTCCATTCTTAATCTTACTCATTACGCTCACTTCAGCCTTGCATTCTTTGCGGATCTCCACGTTTCACACACGATCGTACATGATTTTAGCACACTCAGGTATCTCAGGGATCTCATTTCTACAGCATTCAGTCTAATTTCATCCTTTCTCTGCCATGCCTTACTGCCATACATCAGGGTAGTTACCAGTACTCAATTATGGGCGGCTAGCTTCTCTTCTTTAGACAGTTTTTTGATGGCGCCAACGGCGTTCAGTCCTCCATTAATGGAGTTACCTGCATTCACCCTTCTCTCAATATCTCTATCAGCCTTCCCATCTCTCGTAAACATACTTCCCAACACAAACTCATCCACCTGCTCCAAGTATTCGTCATTCACAACTATGTTGAACATTGTTTTCGTATTCTCTCTTTCGTATACCATGACTTTAGACTTACTTACATTCATTAAGGGCCCGCAAACCGGATTTGTACCGATTTATTACATATTTCCTCTAAACACAGTAAGTTTAAAAGCTCTTAAAAAATATATGCTATTCTTGAAGATAATATCTAGACTTTGCCCGCGCCGAAATGCAAATTATATACAATTCCCTCGATAGAAAAAAATCGCAAAGTATGCTCCAAAAATTATTATTAACACGTTTGTTTCAGTTATTTTACAAGTTATATGTATGAAAAAATTCGCAGTGTTTATTTAAATGCTGTTTAAGAGGGCATTACCAGAGAAAACCAGAAATATGTCATTTTCAAATCAGATTTTAGACGTAATGACTCTTTTCCACAAAAAATTATAAATGGATTTCGAAAGATTGTTCTTTTATCTAGCATTCGCATGTAATAAATTTTGAGAATTTATTAAAATTTTTAGTATAATAAGGTTATTCCATTGGTCGTTGGCAGATTTGTTAAATTTTCAAAAAAGATTTTGTATTACAACACAACCATTTCACATAATATAATCATGCAGTAAAATAAATCAATACATTATCTGGCAAACGCATAATTTAGAATTTTAATTTTAGTTTCAATAAAATCATTAAAAAATATGTACGTACATGTGTTTCTTGACGAAAGTTGGTCCATTTGTGTATTTATTTGCGCACTTACAAACTAACATATTTCAGATATATTTTTTTAATATTCTTATTAAATTTAGACATTATTGGAAAATGATAAATTCTTATAATTAAAAAATAATTACAAAAAGTACATTATTTTAATAGTTTTATCATCACGCCTTTCAGCATTTTTGGATGAAGGTATAAATTAAAGCTAATTTGGATTGAAATAAATTCGATATTGAGTTATAATTTTAAAAAGCTGGTACGGAGAATAATTAATCTTTTTCGTTGTAACCGCCCTGCACGATCGAAAGAACAACTTTCGAAGAAATGTGGATTTTCGTCCGCTGGCTGGTTAAACGCTCTTAAGATAATGCTCGCGCGATTTTTGCTCTATTTTAAACGAGTCGATTTTGTCGCTGTAAATGTTAGCGCTCTCCTCTAACATTCGTAATTCCGTATCTCTCCATCTTCTTCTATTCGGGCCCGGTTGCAGAGCCTTAATCATTCTTCATACGTACTTCGTTCATCCTGGTCACGAGTGAGTGTAGATCTTCCATACTGTTACAGTCAATCTGTGATTAATATTTCAACGGTTACAAAGATGAAAAATTCAACCTACATTGAGACGCTAGTGCCTGCGAATGTAAGATAATTACTATAATTGGACAATTTATCGCACCTGTGACCAACTGAGTACTTATAGGATTATAATATAACAACATTATTTATGCGATTTATAATATCTTCCTGTACATTGTTCCTTCATTGTGATATAGTATAATAGGCCTTCGGAGGACAGGTGTTTTTTTTTTGCTGCTACAGAGAGGCATTGAGAGGCAATGAAGAGGTAGGATTGGAAATAAAAAGACATGAAAAAAAATTGTAGACCAAAAAAAATCAACCCTTATTCCCATAACTTACGTTAGTAAGTCATGCATTATATTAAAAAAATCAATCCAGTGATCTGATAAAATCTTTGAATTGTGGGCGGTGGGGAATCCGAAAGAGGAATCGACTTAGTATTTCAATTTTAATGGGTTTTTACCAACTTTTGCTTTCAAAGGTTTTGCTTTCATTAATAATAAATTATTAATAACCAGTTAGTAGAAGAAATTTAAATAAGTTTTTGTTTTTTTTTTGAAACCTTGGAAAGATTCTTTCTTTGAAAAAGAAGAATAAATTAAAAGCCATCTTAAATAAGTTTGTTGATAGATTCTGAATTGATGTATCACCGATTGCAACATTTTGATACAATACTCTGACTATAAACTAAACCCAACTCACCTTTGAGTTTGTTTTATAAGGGTGCTGTGGTTTTAGAGGATTTACTACATCGGCCGCTATCTCAAGTACTTCAGGGTTTGCTTCGGTTGGGAAAATGGAAAAGACGTAATCAAAAAAAATTTTAAAACCTTTGCTGTACGAAAATTAAATGTCATTTTGAACGAAAAAAATACGCACCTGAAAGATGTGACAAAATGAAAAGTTTCTCGACCATAAATGAAAATATTGGGTTGTCTGCTTAGTGAAAATCTAACGAGTATAATAACAATGGAAAATGAGTTTTCTCCAACAAGTAAGGATTTTAAAATATCGTTCGCGTTAATCATTGAAATACGCGTGCGGCGTCAGGAATTTGAAAATTTCCAGACCTCATTAAAAAAAATCTTACCTCAGAATTTTAATTTGGAAACAAATCAACTGCATATAGTGTTGGAGAGTCATTGAATGCACCTGTATTTAATCGTTTATCTCATATTCTTATATTTTATTACATATATTTTCTTCATAGATTTCATAAAAAAACAGTGCATTTATAAAAGAATGAATTCTGTTTATTATTTACTTCAAAATTGGCTTACGTAGTACCTAACTGGAGAATATTAAATATTTTGACTTCCATATGTTGTCTATATATAGCCTATTTGATAATCACTGATGAGCATTTAAATTGAAACGTGCATTTTTTTATGAACGAACACGATCAACGATTCGCAAGAAAAATATTTCAATCATTTCAGTTCAATTTTCAATAACAAATAATTGAGAAGTCTATTTCTTGTTGAAAAGTAAAAATACTAAGTTATCTTTGTGATTAATCGTGGAATCTTTTGAAACAATTACAATATATTTTTTTAAATGTCTCTTCAAATTGGCCACATTTTGGCAAGCAAACGCTCGAGGGTGTTTGTAAATTGGCCAAAATGTCGTCGAAAAAGTGGATAAGACAGCCACGATTAAACACAAAATTATTTTTGCTGTAATGTCGAACTCCTGGATACATGTGTGACCCTACCGATGTAATGCCAATTTAAATCTCCTTTTTTGTGACGTATTCGCCAAAACTAGTGCCTTTTATATGGGCTCATTTTTGTGTCATTTTAATCCCTAAAGCGGCATATTTAAATGAGAAAAAGGTCGCTTCACGGGATGATTACTTCCTACGAATTAATAAGGATATTACATAATATATTACGTAATTCCATAATTAATTCGACTATGTATTCCGCCTTGGCAATTCCCGTATATTTCAAACAAAATCCAAATAAAATTCTAGGGCGAGAGTATTAAAATGAATAATTTTTATTCTTTTTCATACGCGATGCCCTTCGCGCAAAAATCTGATAAAATCGCCCTCCCGTTCATTTGTTTTTGGGAAAATTTATTACGTCGTTATTTTGAAATGGAACAATTTAAATTTTAAATTTTATTCCTGTGACGCAATGGAACACATTATTACGCTAGTGAGTTAAGTGTTGAAGATTTTCCTGCTGATTATCATTTGGAAAGTAATAAGAAAATTTCGCACTGTAAAGTGTCGTCTTCAGCCAACTTGGGACATAAAATTTCATCAGAAAATTGCAAACCCGACATAAATTACATTTCAAATGGTCGCGGGTACATATAAATCTTTTTCAATGAGCTTTTTTTCAATTTTTATTGAAGAATTTTAATCAATTAAAGTCAAATGCTCTCAATGAAAACCATCGAAAAAGATAGCTAATGGTACTGAAGATTTCCCTAGCAAGACATTAATCAATATTCCTAATACAATCAGTTTAATAGGCCACTTGCATGGATTTCATAACGACTTCGTGTGGATAGAACTTTTTACTAAGATTATAAAAATGTTAGTAATTTTTTTTTTGAAATGTACAGTATTTTTTTTTTTAAATAAATAAATCCATTATCTGGGCTCATGACGTCACTACATGAAAATGTCCCGCCTCCTAAAATGTTCCTATTAATTTTGTAAAATTCCACACCGATTTATTTTTTTTATATGGCATCACTTTGATTTCAGGCGAATTTTTGAATTTGACATTTAACGTTCACTAGATTTATTGTTTGTTCTCTGCGAACTTATCATTTGGTTTGACTTTTTGACAGATGTTATGAAAATAACCCCATACATTTTAGATGTCGGTACGTGTTTTAAAGGTATTATGGTTATGGTGCTGATTTTAACAAAATCAAATTTTATAATATTCTTATTATTATTATAATTTACAAGTACAAGTATATTGCATTGGATTTAGTAATATGGACGTTGTACATTATAATGATTTATGATTAATAAGATGGATCAAGGAAAAAAATATTTATGAGATGTAATATTTTTGATATGCCTCGTTATTCTCCTGTGCCATTCGTTTGGAAAACGTTGTTTAAAAAAAAAAGATTTTCGAAATTATGTCCCGTCTTTCCGGTTTATAAAAAATGGTCTGATTTTTCAGATTGAATTTTTTTTTAAATCAACCAGGGTTTCAAAAATACGATTAAAAAAAATGCAGAATGTCTTAGAATATTTGCATTAACCGGGAAAAAAAATAAAAATCTGATGCAAGTGGTCTATTAACTTCAATCTACAGATTATTCTGAAGCAATATCTTGTATCGTCTTTGAGAAGTAAAGATAACCCACAATGGAAGCTGAAACTGCCTCCAAAGAACGTTTTCAGTATAAATACTTAGATCATTATAAAGAGCAAGTAACTAAATCATTCGTTACAATCCTCCTTTAGGAGTAGGCCAAACAAACATATTCCGTATATTGCGGAGAACACTTTAACATATAAACGGACCGGTATTGTTTATCAAAGTACTCTCTAAGGATATAAAGATGTGAGTTATTGTCTCGTGTTTCGGACGTTTTTTGTCGATAACTGTTTTTATTGCCTTTATTGTGAAACACAAAAAGAAAAGCCCATTGTTTTTAAATTCTAGTTGGCTGTTTATTGTGTTGAGTAAACTTCTGCCAAAGCTGAATACCACTTCAGCAATATAACTTTTAATTTTGTTCACTTCGAAGTGTGATAAGTAGGTACTTACTCGATAAACTATGACGGTAACAGCATATTTATTTATATTTTTATTTGCCTAAAAAGTCTTTTACTAATATGTTATTACGTAACAATTTTGTGAAACGATAAACATGAAGTAAAATATGCTATTCAAATTTTAAAGAACCGATGCAGAAGAATAGAATTAATTGAGGAACGTTATTATAACCTTGTTATAACTATATTCCGTGCAGTTGAACACATCTACTTCTTCCGAGAAAGTATTGCCAACTGCTTGCAATCTAGGTATAAGTGAGTAGGTATTTATATGACTATGAGGTAGTTTATTTCATTAATTTGTGTTATTTCACAATTTATTAATTTTAAAATAATATATAGTATATTTGCGGCACGTTCCAGAGTGGAAGATACTCTCAGTATCGCCCTGGTGTAAGACCACCATTCAGAATTGAAACGTTGCTTGAAATGGCTTTAGCCGTGTTTGGTGACCAGAGCTGAATAGCCAGGTACTTCCCCACCTTCCTCTTCCCTATCTCCTTCCCCTTCCCACTACCTCCAGCCTCACAAGCATTCCCCAATTGGGGATGCCATAGTCCCACTGGCTCCAGACGGAAGCAGTTGGGACTCTTGTGCGTTATTCGTGTAAAAAAAAAAATTAGGCTTCATATATTAGAGCTATTTAAAATACCATTGTTATTTACTTCTACTTTTGAAATCTTTGATCCATGGCGGTATATGACTTTAACACCTTTGTAACATTGTTCCACTTTTATTATTTATGACCAGACCGATTTCACACCATTCCGAAGATATTTGTTTTAGGGTAAAATCTGTTTGGTCATAATAAACAACTGGAAGAAAATTATACAGGTGGTTCAATCTAAATAAAAGTGATTTTAATATTAGGTATATTAATTGTGATAAAAAAAGTGAATGCAATGGCCGCGAGGGAAAAGAAAAAAATGTTCGCTTCTAACGATATTTAACTAAGATAGCGCAAGATAAGGAAGGCTTTTCCAAGATTCTGAGGTCAATAACCTATGATAATTTTAATCGCTTGGCTTTAAAAGACATGTGCAAATGTGCAACCAATTGTCAAGAAAATTATGGAACCTTCTAAGAACTTATCAGGCTCGATCAAATAATGAAGGTTTTTACAAAATTTTATGATCAAAATCCTTGGATACTCGTACAAAGGAATGCTTTGGGTTTACAGATACCTACACACTAATAACAACCGAACAACTTATGTAACGCAGATGTTCAGAAATTCAAAACTTCTTTACGCGCGCTTCACTTGGGAAGTAAACTGGTGAATGCGTGACGAGAGCGTTACGAAAAGTGTGATCGGGCGAGGCGAACGGAAGTTGAGAGGGAGATATAAGTTAGTGAAGTTTTACTTCAGTCGTGTCGTGGTCTAAAGCTCACTCGTTTTTTTTTTAAAGTGAATACCACAAAAGTCCCATCCATCTAAATGAGACTACGGCATCCCCAATCTTTGGGGTTCAGCCTCACAATATGGCTAAAGGTAGTAGGAATGGGAAGGAGATGGGAAGAGGCAGGTGGAGAAGTACCTGGCTATTCAAATCTGGTCACCAAACACGGCGTTGAATTGCGAAATAATGCAAATTGATTAAATAAAGTTTACTTGCACGCCAGGATTTGACCCGCGACATCCGAATTGTTAGTCGAGAGCCTTACTTACCCCTCGACTACGGAGGCTGTCGGTTATTAATTATTATTATTAATAATAAAAAAATACTGTTTTCTCTTTCATTGAATCGTAATTTATTACACTATAATAATTTAATATAAAGTTTTCAAAACGTTATTCAGGGATGTGCCCTCAAATTATTTTTTAAAATGTATCATACATATTGTACAATTTTGTATTAAGCCATTAAATTAGAAAAAAAATTAAGCGAAAAAATGGATTTCACTAAGAATCTATTTTAATACCCCCGATCCAAAATCATTCGTCCTATCCTGGTACTACTAAGATCACATATAAAACTTAATTGGTAGCAAAGATCCAAAACCATCAAATATTTATCGTGGCAGTATCAAAGGCGTCCTCAAAAAGTAATATCAATCTCCAACTTTACACACAGATTGAAAAAACTTCTACAAAATGAACTCGTGGAATGCATTAACATCCAGGTTGATGATCGAGTTCATCCTCGGCACCATTAAATACAGCATTATACGACTCTGCGCTACCACAGACAGAAGCCAGCTTTGATAAAACTCTTTATACTTAAAAGCTAAGTCGTGCTGCAGGCAATAATGCACTGTTATTGCGGAGCGAAAACAGTATTTTACATCCCTTAAATAATAGATGCGGGTAAGTTCCTATAGTTTATAAGAACTACAGACTGGCGTTGGTTGAGTAAGTGACAAAGAACTAGCTTTATGACCACTGGGTGCACGGTTCAAATCCTTTGTTGCGTTTGTTACGTTTTCTCAATTCGCGTTTGAAACTAGAAAAATATGAAATCAATAAGGCAAGAAACCCACGCCAGGCTTTCGCGATGTGTTCACCTTTACTTTACTCGAGAATACAAATAAAAAAGTCTTTCCGTTTATACTTGTTGTTTAGCAATAGGAGTATTTAACGTTTGGCTTATTAAATACCAATGAAACAATGCCTTTAAGCTGTTTTTTATACGAACATTGCAAAAGAGGGTATGGTCTTGCGGTGGAACAAAAAATAGTAAAGGGGAATGTGAATAGAGAATTCAAAGGACTTTACCATTCATTTATTTAATTATATAGATATTGAAACGAGAGCTTTCACGGCGGCATTATGTCAGCTTAAACTCTAAAATAACCGAAACGCCCAAAAATATGATGATAGTTTTTTTTTTCAATTAAAAGCATTATGTTTTATTACCCGGCTTTGCCAGGGACTGGTATTGGAAAAAAAATGAATTGTAATCAGTTCGTTTTTTATCATTTTGATTGAACAGTTATTAAAAGTTTTTTTGCAATAGCTCCACGCCCTGAGGAACAAATAAACCCTCAGGGTCTATGTCATCTTTAGGGATGCTGTGTAGGGGGTCCTTTTTAGGGAAAGGGAGGAGAGGTAGTTCTGGGAAGGAAAATGGTGTGAGAGGTGGGTGGGAATCCGGGGGTCAATGTGTTGTCACTGCAGTGCAAGAAGAACGGTCCAAAGAGTCCGGCTGGAGAGATTCAGAGATCATAAGTCTCTCAACCAGTCTTTCCCGATCCGGTCCGCCAAACGGTAGCTTGGCAAAGCATCCGCCGCCAAGACCCAGACAAATCTCATCCTGGAAACCTCTGCTAAGTCACCAAACATGAGAAGAACCACTTGAGGTGACCCATGGCAGGGGTGTCGGTTATCCAATAAATGGTTCCCGGGGCGACGGTACCCATACGCCTCCCAAACTGAATTGGATAGACACTTCTCTTTTGCTAAGGATCGCGTGATATAATCAACTCCTCTTCATAATGTTAAATTTAATTACCAAGGCTTTTCACATACCTTTTTCGTAAAAATCCGCCCAATTAACTTTATTCAGAGCTGTTTACTTCAATCGACAAATCTTCACAGGGGACATAAAGCAGGCATTCATAAAATCGTAAAAACTTGGGAATATTATGATTTGGGGACATAAAAGTCTTTCACCAATAAAATTATGGAACAGTTAAATAAATTGGAAGAGTCTAAACTTTTTTTCGCTGAAAGCCTCAAAGGTTGCGAGATAAAAAAAACTTTTTTATACGGTAAGGTAATATACCAGAAACATTTTTCGCAATATACAAAGGTAACAAAGAATTTGAGATAATATGCCATTATTGAACATGTGAAATGGATGATAAAAAATGTTGCTTTGCATAACGGTAACCTTCGAGAAAGAAAACAGGTACTTACTTAGAAACAAAATATACTTTATATATTACGCCGACTTACGTGGCAGACGAAAAAACGGTCTGGGGCAATGAAAATTATATTTAATTAAATGAAACTCAATCGAAAGTCATGGGTTCGAGTCCTAGATGTAACCGTATCTTTTTGATTTTTTTGTTTTCAGATTTTCGATTGAGTTTCGCTAATATTGTTTTCTTTTCATTAAATGTTGCAATTTGCGGTTTTACTCATTAAGTTATAAATAAAAATAAAATTTAATTAACATGGGTTTCCATTCTCAAGCAATTTCAATTTAGAAGGCGGGTATGAGTACCACCGTCCCGGGAACCATTTATTGAATAACCAACACCTCTTCCATGGATCACCCCAAGTGGTTTGCTACGTGGTAACTCGGGAGGGGTGTCCGGGTTCACGTGGTGGGATTTGTCTAGGCCTTGGCGACGGATGTGTTTACCCACCTAATGCCTGGCAGGCAGTATCATAAGAGACTAGTTGGGAGAGACCTTTTGACCTATCCAGCTGGACTATCTCGACCCATCACCTTGCACCGTAGTGGGAGGGATGGATTCATACATGATGATGGATGGACACATTAAACCTCGGAATCCTACCCACCCCTCATACCTTATTCCTTCCCAGAACTTTTCCCCTCCTTCGTTTCCATAAAAAGACCCTCCACAAAGCATCCCCAAAGAGGACACAGGCCCTGTGGGAAAAATCCTCTGGGCCTCCTGTGTGGAGCCAATGTATCTAAAAAAAAGTTGAATTTGCCCACATACTACGTGGCGGACCGGATCGGAAGAGACTGGTTGAGGGAGACATTTTAATCTCTCCGGCCGAGCTCTCTCGACCTATCGCCTTTCAAAGTATCGCAGTGGAAGGGATGGATTCACACATTCGTCACTCCTGCACCCTCAGATTCCTACAAATCTTTTATAGTTTCTTTCTTCCCAGAACTTCATCTTCCTTTCCATGAAAAGACCCTCCACACAGCATCCCCAAAGGACATAGACCTTAAGGGATTTTTTTCGACAGGGCGTCCTATGTGGAGCTTAATTAAATAAGTAAATTTTGAATCTACATCAATATCATTACAAGTCAAAAAAATTTATAGTAAAATGTATTTTTTAAATCTAATCTTGTTAAGTGGGGTTTGCAGTATTCACGAAGCAATATAATTAAACATTATAATAAAGAAGTAAAATATTTATTCATTCAACATTCAAATGGAATAAATAAAAAATGAGGCGTAATAACTACTTGGAAAGATAATCCAACAATAAAATGTTTGGTAAAATAAATATGTAAATTACCCAAATGTAAATAAATTGTCAGGAAATAAAACGTATTCATTTTCCATATACAATCAACTCCGAGTCCCCAGTGCAGTATTATTATTTATTTGGAAAGGAACTGCAGTACAAAATATTCTGGCTTTAAAAAATATGTTCATATAGACCAATAAACGCTGATTCTGAATATATAAGTTTTAATATTAAACGCAGGGTTTTTAAAAAATATTTAAAAAGTCCATTTTTAATCGGGTCGTAAAAACACGCCATCAAGGTGACGTCACTGTTCGACGTTTCATGACGTCACCGTAAAGTCATTGAATGGGAATGTAGGATATGACCCAAGACATCGTATTAATTTATTTGTTTATTTACATACTGTATATAGAGATTTAGTTGTTGTGTTTATTGAAACATTATTTAGGGCTAAATAATGTTTCAAAAATAAAGGTATCTCTTATTAGTTTATCTCTATTATTGAAAATATTCAAAAACTACTGCACAAAAAAAGTAGTAATGCTATTTCTAGAGAGAATACTTCGAACAACCGAATTCAAAATGGCGGCAGTATACTTATTTCAGGAGTGATGACGTCACACGATTCACCATACGTACGGTGGTTTTCGGGGGGTCTTGAAAAATTGAAACTTTGACAATTATTTTAACTATTAAAACTAACTCTAAAAATTAAAATAAAAATGCATTTATTTAATTTAGAAGGTAATTATTCATTAAAAAAAATATAAAAATTGGACTGGAGTTCTCTATGGTAGCATTGGCAAAAATCTGAAAACAAAACCAACATTGGCAACATTGACTACTTCGATTACCAGTTTCTGAAGTTTCGTTTGTTCCATTGAAGATAAACCGTTTGTGCCGTTTCAGCAGCGAGGGCGAGAATGTATCATTGGAAATCCCTATTTTATTACAATTGAGGGGCCTCTATAAATTGAAAATGCTTTTAAATCCTCCAGTCATCATCAGGTTTCATTCTGAAGTGGTATGCAAAATGTTCAAACGGCGTCTAAAACATTCCAGAACAGAAGCCTCGAACATTTTTACTTTAAAGCACAGTTTGTTTTCCTTAAGTTAGTATACAAATGGTGTACGTGAATAGGTACAATCTTATATATAAAATCTCGTGTCACGGTGTTTGTGGTCGCACTCCTCCGAAACGGCTTGACCGATTTTTATGAAATTTTTTAAGTTTATTTGGTAGGTATGAGAATAGGTTTTAAAGTATATTTCATACAGCTAGGTGATTAGGGTGTCCCTATTTTTTTTTTATTTGGTATGAAAAAATACCTATAGGTAATCCCAAAGTTTAATCCTCCTACCCCCACCCTCTCATTTCTTAATCGCGATTTTAGTATTTTTGTATGAACAAATTTAACCGTCTTTCGTATTTCAAACAGAACGAAATTATTGATTTCATTGAATGACAGATTGCGTTGCGTCCGCCTCATCTAACTTTCATCCACACATGTGCAATACATTCACGAGAAGCGTCGCGTCATTTTGATATTTCATTCGGCATCATGTTCTCGCGTGGGCAAACCATCGAGCTTATTTGTGTTTGCCCATGACGGACTAACAAAAAATATCGTACACTCATTTGCTCTTCGAAATTCATATTGATTTTCTTCATTTAATTTTCCGGTGGTTTTTAACGGCGGTCATCGTCTACAGCGCCCCATTCCTATTTCTGTCATAGATCCCATCCCCACACACTTACAATACATTCGTTATTTTTTATTTAACAACCAAAATATTCACTAGAAATAATGTATATGGCAGAACAACGTAAGATAGTATAATTATAAGTATATAAATAACAGTTTTTTTTAATAATATAAATATATTAACGACACTACGGTTCGCTACGGACTTGGCGGAGTCCCTAATTCTTACCCACCCAACACACATGTATCCTTTTCAGAACTGCTTCTCTTTCCTTTCCTTAAAAAGACCATCTACACAACATCCCTAAAGACGACATGATTAAAATTGTTTTTCACATGACCTCTTGTGTGGAGCTAATGTAAAAAAATGATTGATTTTTTTTTCAATACTCTGAAAAACAAAATTTTAAGCCAATAATATTTGTGATGGTATTTCAAACCTTCAAATCACATTGTACATTGAAAATTATTACTCTTACATTAAACTTGCATGTGTTAATTTCATGTAGACATACCACCTGGTTTGCGACATTTTTTATAATGATCACTCGGTCACAAGTTGAAATAATTGCAACCCATAATATAATCTTTAACTTTTACAAAATCATTAACCATTAGGTATCTACTTCAACATACCATTCAATTTATTCGTTGAAAAAAACTACAAAAAATTGCATTTTGAAAGCCGCAAACCGAACCCAAAATTGTTATATTAATAAAATCAATTAATATTTTGTTTTGATAACCATTTTCGAAGATAACATTTAACAAAAATTGCAAAACTATTTTATAATAACAAAAGCGAAAAATCCATTGTAGGAAAATTTGTATTTTGCTGGAAATTGTGAAAACCTACAATAAAGAACTCCAGTGAAAAATATTATGGCTTTTAAAAAATTTATTCATGTAGACCAATAAACGCTGATTCTGAATACATAAGTTGTATTAAATAATATTAAACACAGAGTTTAAAAAAAATTACTTATTAAAAAGTCCATTTTTCATCAGGTCGTAGAAACACGCCGTCAAGTTGGCGTTATTGAAATGTTTAGTGGTGACGTCACTTCTCATCGTGTCGTGACGTCACCGTAAAGTCATTGTATGGGAATGTAGGTATGACACAAGCCATCGTATTAATTTATTCGTTTATTTACATACCGTTTATAGAGATTTAGTTGTTGTGTTTATTGAAACATTATTTAGGCCTAAATAATTGAGTTTCAAAAATAAAGGTATCTCTTATTAGTTTATCTCTATTATTGAAAATGTTCAAAAACTACTGTACAAAAAAAATAGTAATGCTGCTCTAGGGAGAATACTTCGAACAATGATTTTAAAATTGCGGCAGTTGATCAGCTGATTGCCCGATCTTATAGTAACTTTTCAGGAGTGATGACATCACACAATTCACTACACATATGGTGGTTTTCGGGGGAAAAATGAAAACTTTGACAATTATTTTAACTATTAAAACTAGCTCTAAAAAATTAATACGCAGTTATTTAAGTTAGAATGTCATTATTCAAAAATTTAAAAATTTACTGGAGTTCTCTTTTGGTTTTAGCATTGTTTTTTACTTTAATTTATACATGCAATTTGAGCTTTAGTTTTTTTTATAAAAATTGTGATAGTTAAAAACACAAAACATTTTCTGTTTTTTTATGAGTCTTAAATGCCGGAGGTATTTGAGACTTTGGCACACCCAATTAGGATACTCTGTAAGGCTGAAGGATGTGAGAAGAGGAAGATGATGTCGAGGATGAACGTCAGAAGACGTCTCTGAAGGGAGCAAGACGTCAGAAGACGCCTATGAAGGGAGGAAGACGTCAGAAGACGTCAGAAGACATCTCTGAAGGGAGGAAGACGTCAGAAGTCGTCTCTGAAGGGAGGAAGACGTCAGAAGACGTCTCTGAAGGGAGGAAGACGTCAGAAGACGTCTCTGAAGGGAGGAAGACGTCAGAAGACGTCTCTACAGGAAGGGTAAAATAAATATTTGCCATTATATTATCATTAAAAATGGTGTAATATAGTTTACATTATTAATGCAGACAAATAACGGTAAGAACTGAATGTAAATAATAATTTAAATCGTTTACCGTGTTTTTACCATTTTTTTAAACCGAGCCATCTTTTTATTTTATATTTTGTAATATTCTCGATCCACTGGTTGGTGACCTCTTTTCTTTGAGGTTTTTCCGCGCCTAGCTCCAACAGGGGTGGCGTCTTTTTGATGGTGAGCTTTTATCGCTCCGTTCTAAAGCCATAAAGCCTTCAGCGGCCGAGTCGTAATATGAAATAATGCCCGCTGTAAGAATCCAACCCCAATAAAAAGTGAGCAAGTGATTTCGAGATAGCTATAACCAAAATAATATTCAATAAACACAGATTATTGTAAATTTAAAGGTTTTCATGAGATATTTCCTAGAATATCTGAATATTGTTAAATGCTGTCGAAACGAGACACATTTGCAGAACTTCGAAACAAAAACAAAAAACATTCGTCTAAATTAAACACTACATTGCAATGTTTACTTCGTATGAAATTCATCACCATATTTTACGGCTAAAACAGAATATAATGTTGAATCATAATGAAGAGCATTGTTTACTTTGCAGGTGACAGATAGTCGAACCAAAAATATTTTCAATTAGATTTCTCCCAACAAAACTGTTTTTATTTATCGATATAAAGCAAAGCAATTCTGAAATCTACACGTGCATCACAAATAATCTCATGGTTTTGCATTCATGGACTTTGAAAGCCCATGAAAAGTCCAATAATTCCGGTATTGTCAGTTTCGGATATTATGTTGTCAGCTTCGCGGATATAAGTAAAGTTAAAAGTAACAATTAATATATGCAATAATTATTAGCCTGAAACACTCATCTACATTGAAAAAATCCCCCGAGAAAAGATACATGCCGCCGACTGAGTATTTCAGGCTAATAATTATTGCTTATAGTAATTGTTACCCTCTGTGCTATGCATAAAAATCTTGTCTTAAACATTAGTTTATCAATTAAAAAATAATAAAGTTAAGTTAAGTGTTTAAAGTATTTTTGTTCGGTTGCTTTATTGTAATACATTTTTATATTGATGGTGTGCAATGAATAAATCATTTTATTTTAATATTTTCACTAATGCTTTTATTTTTTAGACCCTGAATTAAATTAGAATATTATTTTACTGTACCAAATTAAGCGTACTCTATACATTGGCAATACTGATGGTGGTGACGCCATTCACTGCGTAGTTAACCCTGTTAGGCTTTTAGGTCATTTTACATCCACCTAAATATATTTCTTTTATAATATGCTCCATTTAAAATATCTTTTCGACGAAAAATAATATTATAAACACTATGTTTACCTTTCCACATTTTCATATAAAAATACAATCGAAAAACCTATTTATAATGAACAAGGTTTTTCCTGAATTCAATCAGATCGCTACTAGGAATTGCTGTACTTTGGCATATTATTTTTCTCCATAAATAACCAACGACGTGTGGTATGCGGTGTACATATTTGTTAATTAACGTAAAATACAATGTTGGCCATTGGCCACCCTACTCGGTATTGGCCATCGTGTGATTTATGCCGAAGACTCCGTGCAGGCCAATAAATAAATATTGGTCCGGCGTTTCCATTAAAGCTTACCGGAAAATGTTTTTCAATCCGCAAGGCGTGCTTTAAAATGCTATCGGAATATTTGGAAAAAAATACTCGATGGTCTAACACACCTTTCCCGAATTATTTATTTATATTGGGTTCTTACAGATGTCACTTACGCGAAAACAATTCAACTTTAAAACTTTGTTATAATAAAAGCTTAGTTATTTTACAAACAGGTAAAAAAATACAAAAACTACTAGGTAAATGGATACATAATATCTCCAAGAAATATTAAATACATATTTTTTTTAAACTCACTCAAATGACAAATATCACAAAGCGAAGCAAAATTTGCAAGAGATACAAAGTGAGACATAAGCGAGACGTAATAATATTAGTTCTACGATTCTTACATATTTTTTAGCAACAGCAAGACACTTTTTCTGAATCTGTATTAATAATTATATCGACGAAAATGTCCACTTCAGCACACTCTTATGTGGTGGACACATTTGAGTCAGAGAGGTAAAATATATGATATTTTTGTTAAATGTATTCGGGTGAAAATTGCTATGGCGTCTTGAACTATAGGAATTGGTAACATTTATTTTAATTGACAGAAGGCAATATCGAGATGACTGTGAATTATTTTAGATAAACTTACAACTTATAATATTTCAATCGATAACTTTTTTATTTTAAGAGTATCAATGTTTTGAAATGTAATTGAACAAGACGTGTGTGTGTGTTTTTAAAGAATTTTAGCTACATAGTTAAGTAGTTAATAAACTTCACCCTAAGTTCCCTCCTTCAAACTATTTTCGCAATAAGGCAAATTCAAACACATATTGTGCGTGATTACTTCTTGTGTATTGTTTTGAAAGGCAATTTTGAGTAACCGATAGCATAGTCCATAATTTACTCTGTGATCTGATTAACCGTTACATGCATTTCAAGTACATATTGTACGGGTAAAGAGCAGCATAAAATATTAAGAAGATTGGAAAACGTCTGAAATTCTAATCAGAAGTCGAAGTAACCACTTGACTTTAAATGGTGGCATTAGTTAAAGTCAGAATCACAAACAAGCAAACACCAAAAACTCTGGAACTGTGCAAAAAATAACCAGCCTTAAATATATTGAGTGGAAAACAAATCCGAAAACATCTGAATTCAACATTTAAAAAAAATGTTTGATGTTGAATAATTCAATGTTGTTACATTCATTCTCTTGACTGTTTATATTCGGTAAATATTAAAGTTTTCCACCACACGATTCCGAATAAAGATTTCAAATACTTCCCTATTTACATGTTGACAAAATCCAGAAGAGCAAGTGAAGTATGTTTTTTGAAAATTGACTGTATTTCAAAGCAAGTTTATAAATCAAAATACTCGGAAAAGTAATATCTGGAATATGTTCGCTAAACTTTCAATCTCGAAATGAATAGGCAGATCTGTCAGCGAGAGAAATCAGTTTTCCACATTTAAAAATTTATCTGCGAATCACATGAATGGTATCATAGTTCGACGACTCTTATTAGCTATACCTGCTGGATATGAACTTTAATATTAAAAAAGTTAGTGCAATAATTTTTTATATAATTCTTGAGAATTAATTTCGTCAAAATATAATACATCTGCTTCCGGGGATTTTTACTGCTAGGCTCTGTAGCATAGACGGCTTTCGTTGGGCCTCGCCAAATTTAGAAAATTTTTCTGATAGCAGAGTTTTATGCCTTTGTGTACACGAAATCAATTATTATAATAACGTTTGCAAAAATTAACTTATCGAATAGGTATTCGTTTTTCTATTCAAATAAAAACCGTTGTGAATGTACACGTAACATATGTATATTGTATAATTTCGTTCAAACAAACTAATCTCCACTAAGTAACAAACTCCCATTAAGGAGCCACATCCGTGCTCAAAAAGATGAAGATGGAGAGATATGTAATTACGAATGTTAGAGGAGTGCGCTAATATTTAAAGCGATAAAATCGACGCAAAATTGTGAAAATGTTTCATAAAACACGACTCGTTTAAAATAGAGCAAAAATCTCGTGGACTGCGTTTTAAGTATCATTTAAAGAAATCGTCGCCCACGAGATTTTTGCACGAGTTTCTTTAAACAGTGTTAATTTTTTCAGTGTTTTTTTTTTTCAGTGTTTTTTTTTCTATCGAGGGAATTTCATATAATTTGCGTTTCGGCGTGGAATGTGTCTAGATTCTAGATATTATCTTAAAAAATAACATAGATTTTTTTAAGAGCTTAAATGCTTCAAATGTTTAAGGGAGATATGAAATAATCGGTATAAATTCGGGTAGCGGCCGCGGCGGTTTAACTAAGAAATTTTCTGCCAATCAGAATTCAAGAAAATAAAGAACGCGCAGAAATTTATAATTATAAATCTCTATTCTTTAAGTACCTACTGTATATATGTATTTGGTTTTCTGATATTAACTTTCGTACTTATGCAAATTTAAAATGTACTTTTACTGTACTTATGACGTACTTTTTGATTTTGTAGTTATAAATCTTATTTTTTTTTTGTTCAATTAAGATAAATTATTATTATTATTAATTATGTATTTTCCTCTATTCCTAATTTCCTCTAAAGCAATTTTTAACCAAATCCGTTCTAAAATTTCAAAATTACCATATACATTCTTTTCTTTATAGGCACAGCTCAACTTTTAGAATTATATAAAAGCCAAATTGAACCGATTCCAAAAATAGCCAGATCCTTGAAAAAATAATATCAGGCTATCCATTGGCAGGAAAAAACACTGGGACAAAAACGTGACAAGATGACGTTGGGTTAGATTTTTATTTTGTTTAATTTTTATATTTGACTATGAAACACGTCATGTTTGGTCTTTGGCGTTCGAAAATTGGAAGTTATTCATGTTGAGAAATATTTGATCCTGGATAATTTTATTTTTCTGAAAAAAATTCTTCTGGGAAAATCTTAAAATTGGTTGGCAATAGATCTGGATTTTTTAAATGTAAAAACATTTATCCTTTTGATATTATAAATATCTACTACTACTACGTTATTATTATTATTATGTGAAGTTGGGAAACTTTCCATATTAGGAATTTTTATTGGTGAAAATTTTTCCGGGAAAATAGGAATAATCGTTAACATTAGGTTCGGAAAATTTATCGGAAAATAGGATAGGAAATTTTTATTAAATTACATTTATATTTTAGATTTGATTTTGTAAAGTCTTGGAAAAAAAATTTTGTCGAAAAAAAATTTCTACAGGGAAAAAAATTTGCTCGAAATTGCTGTATACAAGTTTTTTTAATTGAGAAATTTATTTAATTTGTTTTGCAATTTTCTCATCTATACTGTATACCCGATGAGAAAATTGCATGGTTCTTTTGAAAAATAGAAGTATTAAATAAATGAGAGGGCGCGAGCCATTCACTTTACCGTGCCGTTTCCACGGAAATACTAAAAGCAGCTAATGCCTTCATACGTAGAATCAGAACATTTTTCAGTTAATATCTTCCATCTCTGCCTATGTACTTATTAAAGTTCTAAAATTCCACGCTCAAGATAATACTTTTAATTACGCCTATTCACGTTACACTGTCAATCATCAGCAATCTCTTATAAAATTATCTAGTACATTATCACAAAGAAAAAGACTTAAAACGCACGAAAATCGTATAATGGTAATTCTTTTACATATATCCATAACTTAAGGAAAGGTTAAATGTTCCAGCAAAACAATAAAACCATGAAAGCGAATGATTTTCTCATTGCGTTGGATCAAACATTCGCCAAAGTGTAGATAGCTATGTATACCAGGAGTTATTGTAACGGAAAACGCTGTAACGAGATAATGTCACGTCTGCGAAGCCACGTGGCTAATTCAATTAGCTCGCATAATATTCTGTAATTAACGAAACGGAAAGATTAGCGAAAAGCCTCCGCGGCGGAGGCAGCTTTCGATGAAATTGAAGGGCACATTTACAAAAGCTCTCGATCGGCGTAAGTGCTAAAGATTCATCACTTTTGAGTTATCCCTACTTGTGTGTTTTGGGATTTCTATACATTATGTTAGTCGTGGGTCGATCGTGAATGACCCACTCATTGAAACCCGCTCCCGAGCCACCAAAGAGTGAGCGTGTTATTTTTTTGTCATGTCGCAACCATAGATAGATGTGTAAGTGAGCGAGCGGGCTATTAGTTCTCGCGACCCGCACTCTCGACCCGGGTGTTGGCTGCCAGTGTGGCGGGGAGAGCGACCATAATAAAAATTATGTTTGTAATATATTTTTTCAGAATGTAAGGCGGGGGTGCTCAAACGGTCGATCGCGAGTGCTTTTTGAGTCGATCTCGAGAAAAAATTGCCAACATAAATAGATCTATTCACGGTTTTTGTTTTAGTTGATCTTCAATTAGGCCTCAATAATACCGCACATTTTCCAAGCCTTTTTGTTTATTATTTATTTGTAGCTTATTTTGTCAATGGTCGCGCCTTTTTTTCTGTTAACTATATCCTCATCTATGGTGTGCGACGTCACAAGTCCTCATAGAAAAAAAAATTGTCAAATTATTGCGTTTTCATGGTGAAATACTGTCGAATTTTTTTTTTTAAACTCCTGAATAAAAACTACCCCTTTAAAAGCCCGAAGTTATCAATCTAGTTTCTAGTGTGTCGTATGGTTTATATATGAGTCAGTCAGTCCGAGTTGTAACTTGAAGGCGACACGAAGTTTATTAATAAATAATACAAAATGAGTTTTGTGATCACAATGTAAAATTCCAGTTTCGGATTCACTGTGCAGTTATAAAATTCTAGTTGCAGACTATGTATGTGCTACCAAAATAAAGAAAAACCATTTTCATCGGCGTGTAGTTTTAATTCGCCGCACACAGATTTAATTCAAACCATTTCTGTTGTAATATTTCGAAGGAACATATTCTCTTATTCGAAGTGTAGTCATAAAATTCAAGTTACTGACCTTGTATCTGCTCTAAGAATATGATCAAAGAGAAACCATTTTCATGTTCTTAGTGTAGTTAATTCGCAGCATACAGATTTAATTTGAACAAGTTTTGTGTTTAGAGTGTAAAATTGGAGTGAATTATCTACTGACACATTTCGAAGGAAAAAATTCTCTTATTCGAAGTACAGTTATAAAATTCTAGTTGCCGACTACGAATGTGCTGCTAGAATAAAAAAAACATCTTCATGTTCTAAGTATTGTTTTAATTCGCCGCATACATATTTAATTAAAACCAGTTTTGTGTTTACAATGTAAAATTCAAGTTGTGGATTCATCTGCTGACACATTTCGACGGAAAACATTCTCTTATTCGAAGTACAATTACCTTGATTGACCAGTGTCAGTTGCTGTGCAGACTCTTTATGTTTACCACTTTTT
Source organism: Limnephilus rhombicus (assembly GCA_929108145.2). Lineage (NCBI taxonomy): Eukaryota > Metazoa > Arthropoda > Insecta > Trichoptera > Limnephilidae > Limnephilus > Limnephilus rhombicus. The sequence goes on along the minus strand of OV815273.1, from coordinate 46,353,193 downwards.
ATCATTTTTAATGCATCCCTAACCACGGGAACTTTTCCTGATCTGTGGAAAAAATCTCATATGGTACCAGTATTAAAATCAGGAGACCAATTTTTAATAAAAAAGTCTAGATATTATCTTCAAGAATAACATATATTTTTTTAAGAGCTTTAAAACTTACCGTGTTTAAGGGAAGTATGTAATAAATCGGTAGAAATCCGGGTTGCATGCCCTTAAGAGTCCTGTATGACCTGGTATGAACGGATTTTCGAGACCCGCTCACGAAGCCACTGCGTCGTGAGCGAACCGGGTCGTGTAAAACGATCGATTGCCCAGCTCTACAGCATATATTCAATACAGCTTGTACTTGAAAGTACGGGTTCAAAACGGTTATGAATAAGCCCCTTTGCGTAAAGGTTAGGGTCGAGAACCTATGTAGGGTTAATTGGGTTTTCGTAAAACAATCATCAAAAATCGCCCTGCATATTTTAAGGCATTGTTAACTTCTTGCTATTAATTTGTTTGAAACGGATAGGAAACGTTTTTAATGTATCAAAGAAACAACGCAAATAAATCCGAAGGGTCTAAAAACTCCCCGAACTTGTTAATTTTTTTATAAGTAATGTCATAATTATATGATTTAAACCAGCGGTCGGCAATACGCGGCCCGCGGACGTCTTACTTGCGGCCCGTGGATGTTTTGTAAATACTCAATGGTTAATAGACCTTGGATTTTTGATAGATGTAACTCAAGAATTAAATATGCTGAATGAACGGCTTCAAGGTAAAAACAAACTAATCTCTGAAATGCACACAGACATAAAGGCATTCCAAATTAAAAACAAACTCTTTATAAAACATTTATGAAAAAAAGTTAGACCATTTTTCGTATTGTAAAAAGGCTGTCGAGGAAGCTGGAATTAATTTTCATTGGAAAAATTATAAAATGAAGAATATTTTAATACAACTCCAAACTCAATTCACCGACAGATTTGGTGATTTTGAGAAAGTTTCAAGCAAACCGAAAATTTTTGCAAACCTTTTTTCGTGTGATATTGAATATGTACCGAGTCATTTACAAATGAACGTGATTGATCTCCAATCTAATTATGTTCTCAAAAGCTATTTCTTGAAATCAATGATCTTGTTAAATTTTATGGCAGCTTGCCATCTGATTTTGAGGAATTGAAAAGGATTGCTCAGCAGTTCATTTCAATTTTTGGTAGCACTTATTTAAGGAGTCTGCCCACTACACCGTTCCATACCATGACCGTAGTATGAACGTATCAGCCACGAAATAAACACGCTACGCCCTACTATGCCCACTAGAACGTGCTAACACCGTATGATACCCGTACGTAACGGTTTTAGTGACCGTATGATACCCGTATACACCGGGGTTTGTGTCCGTACCATCCCCGTTCAATAGGCGTACGGTGCATGTTCTATCGGTTGTAGTCATTTCGCCTGTGTTTTCGTGTCGGACTGACGCATCAGGAGAAGTATAGTGTTATTGTCATATCATTAAAATACCTGGATATAAATAGATGGCTATTTGAAAATTATCTGTAAGACAATTAGCGTTGATTGCCACTATTTCACTACACCATCTCTTCCTTCAATGAATCCATGTATTTTGGATGTTTTAAATTGTATATCAAGTCGTATTTACGAACACACTCGATAAGTTTTTCATCCTCTATTTTTTCAAAATTCTTTCAAAATGTCTCTTTACCCGCTGACGCACGTCTCATAGAACTGAACACAAATCACGAACTGACGGAGTGGCAACGCGGTTAGAACGGGGATCATACGCGTATGATCCCCGTTCTAACACCGTCGCGTGGCATTCATAGAGCGGACCGGCACCTGCAAAATATTGTTATCGAGAATTCGCCGTCAGTCCGGTCATGGTATGCGACGGTGTTTTTCGGTGACGGGACGGGCTAGTGGGCAGCGTTTCATACTGATCGATACAAAGAATATTTTTTTGCATGCGCCGCTACGGTTACGGTCATGGTATGGAACGGTGTAGTGGGCAGAGACCTTTATGCGAACGAGCTTTTTCAATTGTCAATTATAGAAAAAATAAATATGCTTTTCGTCTCACAGGTGTGGATTTGAGAACCATTCTACGAATTGAAACAACAAGTATGACAGCTAACATACAAGAAATAGCCTCCCAAATGCAACCTCAGATATCACACTGAAATTCGTATAAAATCAGTTACCTATTTAGTTACTTTGTTGTTTTAATTAAATTTCTAAATGATTTGCAGTGGTTATTTTTCTAGCTATAAAGCTCAAGCATATAAACATAATGTAAGTATTACTTATACGAACTAAATTCCGTATAATTAAACAATTTTTAATTGCTTTTTTATTTTTATATAGGATATGACCAATTATACGTAGGTATATCGGGCTTCTAGGGTTAATATCATAAGTGCGGCCCGCCTTTAGTTTATTTTGCCATCTTGTGGCCCTTTCCTGCCAAAAGGTTGCCGACCCCTGATCTAAACAAATTAATCAAAGGTGAAATACGGATTTCTCTAAAGCAGCGAGGAGTTTCGTTTCAAATTAGTTAGGTTAAAAGCATAAAGAGTGAAAGAAGTTATATCCATGATACGATCCATGAATGTAGAGTCATTCATAGAATAATTCGTAAGGATCAAAATGCATGAAACTCGATCCTCTCTGCTTATCCTGAATATAGTGAGATTGGATGTAATGTTCATTGTTCGTACTAGCTAATTCACGGGTATTTAAGAAATGTTTTCGCACATCCCCGGGTGACCTATTCAACTTGTCCGTAATAATTTGTGAACTCGCTCCTTTGTAAATTTAAACACTTAAGTTGTCGTGTGTTTTCCACATACTATACAATTTAGGATGGTTTGCAAACATCCATTTGAAATATATAATAAATGGACTGAAATGAGGCTAGGAAAGTTTTCATCGTGGCACTGGTGTTATCTGATTCACTCGCGAGTGTGGTTTCACGTACAAGACTATTACATTATCAAACAGAAATAATGCCCAACTTACCACTTTTAAACAGAACATATTATGTCCTCCAAAAACTTTATTTGTGCGAAGGCTTCATTAGCGGCATTAAAATTCACGAACTTTGAGAAAATTGATAAATTAACATAAAATCACGTTACACATAATTTGGGAGTCGGCTTTGGATACCACCGCCCGGGAATCATTTATTGGATGTGGAGGTGTGCTTGGGTTCGTGGGGTGAGGTTTGTCTAGGTCTTGGCGGCGGATACGTTTGCTACGCTTGGATCGCGAAGGAATGGTTGAGAGAGACCTTTTGACCTCTCCAGCCAAACTCTCTCGACCCATTGCACCTCAAAAGGAGGGATGGATTCATTCGTCCGTGTCACTCCTGGACACCAAGATTCCTACCCACCCCTCATACTTTTTTCCTCCCCAAAACTTCCACTCTTTCCTTTCCCCAAAAAGACTTCCCAACAGCATCCCCGAAGATGATACAGGCCCTAATTTAAATTAATTTTTTCGTGGCCTCCTATTGATAAAATAAATTAATATTAAAATAAAAACATATAAATTTGTCATAGAACAGTATAATTTTATTTTTTCACACTCTACCCGGTTTCGGAAGAACCCTTCCTTCGTCAGGAGAATATAAGAACTAAAAAAAAAACTGATTCTAATATTTTCCTGACGAAGTAAGGGTTCCTCCAAAACCGATAGAGTGTGAATAAAAAAAAATTAAAGTGGTCTATAACAAATTAATATATTTTTATTGTAAATTACGGCGAGCCACAAAGTTAGAACTTTTTACAAATATGTATAAATCACAAGGGCCCCGCACGGTTGAATTTGGCAGCCACCTCTGGTCCAAAATACCTTAAAAATACCCTCGACTCCATGCAGAAACGGGCGGTCCGTTTGATAAATTCTCTCATCGTAAGAGACGGATTGCAATATTTAGAGCACAGGCGTCGGGTCGGGTATTACAATGGAAGATAGAAGGAACTAGCGTCATTGATCCCTTCGGCACCGGTGCATAGTCGGAAAACACACCAAACGCGTGACCAACATAATATACGTATACTTCGACTCGTTCTTGTGTTCAACAGCTCGGCTGTGGAACGATTTGCCGGCCTCTGTATTTCCTCCTTCCTACAACACGGGTCTCTTCAAGACCAATGTTCATCCCTTCCTCTCCTCAAAAAGACCATCCACACAGCATCTCAAATGACATAGGCCCTGAGGCAAATTATTTTCCTCAGGGCCTCCTGTGTGGAATTAATGAAATAAAATGTAAATTAATATTGTTTGTTCTCTCTCAAATACGTACAGTTTGTAATGTTATGAATAGTTCTCCAAAATGCATAGTTTTAATTGAGAGGAGATGTAAACATTATCGTTTGGTAAATTTGAAAAAGTACAAGATGGGTTATGTTTGTTAAATATGAGAATGTAAATAACGTAATATTATCATGTTTGTTAAATTTGAGATATTTCAAATAACCTGCATGAAAATTTATGTGCATTCCATATTATCAAATTTACTTTGTGCACGAACACAAAATATAATAATGGAACAAACTAACAATGAGCACATGTTTTTTCTCCAGAATTTCACCTTGAATGAACCACAAAACCCAAGGCCATTTATCCCCCGAACAACAAAGGGTAAAATGGGTAGACATAGGTCCAATGTTAGCAAAGATTTCATTATGTTCATATTTCCATCATGTTTGCTCATTATTCCGGCGTTAGCCTCAGGGAAATCATATGTTTCATGAAGGGCCGGTTCCATAGAAAAAGCATGTAACAATTATTTCGTCTACCTACTTGTAAGTGTTATACTTGAGGCTTTTTTGGTTGGTTTTTATAAAACGGACGGATACGGAATACGTGGGTAAGGAAATGTTAAGTTAAATGAAAATAAAAATAAAATCTTGTTAGACCTAATTCAGGGAATTAACTGTATAAATAGTTCATCAGTTGACTTAAAATCGCTGAATAGATTATTTAATTTATTTATTTGAGTCGCCAAACAAGATATTCATAAAACATTTTTGTGGCTAATATATAAAAAAAATTAAAATATAAATATCCCTAGACTAATGTGTCTGCAGTAATCACATATGCATTTTCACAGAAGCAAACACATGAAAAAAAATGCAAGAATTATTATTTATAAATAACTTGAAAACTTAAATACAAAATTGAAATACATAATAATAATAAGTATAGGTACAATATTTATGAAATATTTACTGAAAAGTAATAAAACAACAAATTTTTATAAGCGAAGATTTTGCTACCATGTAGATTTGAATGGATACCATTGTCGCCAGTGACTGGTTTTGAAGTGAAAACTTCTTTAGCACCGTTGTGATTTGAAAGTCGATGAAACGAAAAAGCGGCACTAAAAAGAGTCAAACATATACATATTTAGGATTTAGCGTGCGAGAGAATGAGTTAGAATAATCGGTATCCTCTTTGTGCGGTGCTTCGTAGCCTCCCCACTCTAGTTTTCTGAAGGTTTCACTTTGACCGCGTGTGAACTGCACACTTGTATTTTGTGTTCTAGTCCATTTAGCTCGCGTTCTGTCTCTCTTACACTTGACTGCCATCGTTTATCATCAATGGTGAAAATAAGAGTTGCAACCGAATATATTAGCTGTCATTTAACTTATACTTTGATTTTCCGATGACTTTGATTGTCCAATGATTTTGATTGTCCAATTACTTTGATTGTCCAATGAATTTGATTGTCTAATGACTTTGATTGTCCAATTACTTTGATTGTCCTATGACTTTGATTGCCCAATGACTTTGATTGTCCAAAAACTTTGTTAGTCCAATGACTTTGATTGTCCAATGACTTTATTTATCCAATGACTTTGATTGTCCAATGACTTTTTTTTATGATAAAGAAAAAGTTATACAATATTACAGGAAATTTAATAAAATAAAATATTACAGAAAAAATAAAAGTCCCAATAAACCACTTTTAAGTACTTTGTCAATGGGTGCTTTTACTTTGTCCAATGACTTTGTTTGCTTAACCAACCCAGCCCTGAGTCAAATAATGGCGCCTAAAAAGTGGTGTGTATTTTTCTTGCATTTCATCCTTTCACACGGCAGAAGTCAATATTGATGAACACGAAAGGCGCCGAGGCCTTTATTAATGATGCCATGTGCTTAGTCATAGGCTTCAAAGCACAGTGTTCATATATTTATCTTTTAAGTGACGCATTTTTTTCCAATTATTGGGCCTTTAAAAGATCTTTGTACAACTCAGTGCACCAAAACAAAATTATAATTTGCATCATTATGCCACCATTTACTCAGATTTATTAAGCCGTGATTAGATATTGCCTTTAATTGGTATTATAATTTTGCCTGTAATTGGTATTATAATGTTGCCTATAATCGATTTGTACGCAACATGCTAATTATAGGACGCAATACACCGCCTGAAGTAATAAACCAGACAGCTCAAACTCATGAACCTCTACAAAAGATAAACAAACAACAGATTCCATAAAAGCTATTCTCACAATATTCCCTGCAGCTAGATGCAAAGCTTTGCAAATAATGATATTGACTACATGAAGTCGCCTTTCGTGGTTTTCTCGAAAGCTGCTGTTATAAATATTGCACCGCAAGCAAGACTTTACTGCGAGGGCCTGGCGGGAGGTATCGCACAGAATAGCAAAACTTTACTGATACAGGACTCTATTCATCGTCATATTTTGGTGGCCGACCGAATATGGTCATGTTATAACAGAATCTGAAAATTTCTATCGAACGAGGTAACCATTTTTTTGCAGTAATGTAAAATTTTCAGATCTCTTCATTTATGATAGAATAGAAAATAAACCCAGAAAAACACTATTATATGTTCTGATTTTTTTTTTCAACCATACATACTAATATTCCGTTGTGAAGTTTTTTAACGCAGTTCAGCAAAGATGTGCACTTTTAATAAATTGCTCGAACGGTTTCAGAAGTGCCCTTCCTTCATCAGGAAAATATTAAAATTAAAACTAACGTTATATGCAAAATATGGACAGATATATAGTATTCAGAAGTGAGAGCTCAACAAAGGGAAACGGGTAATTAGGGGGATTGTAAGTGGAATAGGGCGATTTACTGTCAATATATGTAGAATGGGGTTACAAGATAAACTAGACACTTGGTTATTCAATATATGTACCTACTCGAATAATTTTCTAATTTCAAGTGCCTCTAAGATATTTACTTTTTTGCTTTTATTATTACGGTGGAGAATTTTAACCCCTATGTTATAATTTGAAGTGTGATGGGTGTAAATGGAAATTTACAAACTATGCTGCAATGACTGTTAAAAAAAAGTGGTTCAAAACAAATGCATGTATTGTAACCATAACACAGGCATGTGCCTAGCATGGTGGTCAGAAAATCTACAAATTATGTAACCATCAAAGCAATGAATAAAGAAAAATTAGAAATACTTTGGTAGGTATTGCAAATTTTGTTTAAATCTTTTATGATTTTATATCTTCAAATAATCCATTTTATTTCTTTCTAGCCAATGAATTATTATTGCATGCCAAACCTAACCAAGCTTTAATAAAAAGTTTTTAAAAGGTTAAATAGTTTTAAAGGATAGTTTCCCGTAAAAATTGTAAAGTTGTAAAGAACCATCTTTTAGGCGGTAGCTAGTGAAGTACCTACCGTTTTTTGGTGTGGTTCATACAGACCTACGTGGTCGAGGGTAAGACTCTCGGCTAATAATCCGAAGGTCGCGGGTTCGAATAAGTTTTATTTAATTAATTTGTGGTATTTCACAATTAATTAATTTACAATAATTTATAGTACATTTGCAGCACATTCCGGAGTGGAAGATACACTCAGTATCGCCTTGGTGTAAGACCTCCATTCAGAATTGAAACATTGCCTGAAATGGCTTTAGCCGTGCTTCGTGACCAGATCTGAATAGCCAGGTACTTCCTTACCTTCCTCTTCGCCATCTCCTTCCCTTCCCCACTACCTAGGTATTCATATTTAAAAAAGGTGAAACGGCAAACATTATTATAATATAGTTGGCCTTATCTAGCTATTCTTTCACTTGTTGCGAGTATTTACCATAACAACAATTTGTGTTCCAAAAATCTTTGCTGGCCACCCTGCTGCCTCACAACTTCCATTCATTGACTGTGGGGACGAATATTGCAACATCAGGGAGATAAATTTTTACGAGGCTTCAGAAAGTTGCTAAAGATTCAGCAAGGGAACTAGAAGGCCATAAGTAGAATGGGATGGAACCGGAGTGTGTGAAACTTCCTATTTGTTGGTGCAATGAAGCACAAACCATATTTTATACTAGGTAGCTTTTTCTAAGGTCTTGATTTTGGTAATATTTTGGTCATCCTTCAGAAACAAATCATCAAACCGTGTTTTTTCTGAAACGCTCTACTTTTGGAAGTTAGTTATGATCATGGCTATCTCCACGTATTAATATTAAACAGAATCATTACTTGGGAGTCTTAGATTTTGATTAACCATTTTGTTTCAAAACATGGCTGAATTAAATAGTAGAAGATGAGGTTTATGTTCCTAGATTTTATTATAATATGTACCTATGTAGTGGAGACTTTTTATGATTTTTTTAAAAAGGTTTTTGTATTTATTTATCCAATTTTTGAACTCAAATTTCAATATTGTAATAAAAATGGCTGTCGAAGGATTAGCGTTTTATTGGCAACTCAATTGAATAATCTAAAAAGTGTTTTAGGGGTATATAAGTCCCATCAGTTTTTCTCGCCCAATTTTTCTAATTGTTGTAATGTAAGAATTTAAGGTAATATGAATTTTGTGTAGGTAGAACCTATACCTTTTGTCATCCGACCGCTGTCTTCTCAGAGCAAGTAGAACTCCATCGCAGGATAGTGGAGAACAGGATTTAGAGGTCATGCATATAAAAGACGCAAATTTTACTAGTGAAAATTAATGTTGACTTTATTGCAGTTTGCAAGGGAAAATTGAACAAAGGAAATTGTAAATAAAACATAAATACCTTGAGCAATTATTAACTGATGTAGAAAGAGAGAGTCAACCAATTACGATTAATTTTAATACCGCACACGTCCCGTCGCCGTGACAGCCGTGACATTCCTCCAAAAGACGACAGCAATCCCCAAGACACCGTCCAGCACGTCATCCAACGGCGCGCAGAAAATCTCGTCAACCAAAGCAGAGCAAAGCCGTTTCCTTCAAAGGGATTTCACCCAACAACCAGGCACAGCAGATATAGCCCCCATCAGGCGGTAGGTAGAAACTCTCGCCGGCCAAAGCAGAGCAGAGCCGTTTCCTTCAAAGGGATTACTCCCAACAACCAGGCACAGCAGATATACACCCATCAGGCGGTGTGTAGAAACTCACGCCGGCCAAAGCAGAGCAAAACCGTTTCAATACATCCCCCGTTGATTACAGAATCAAATTCACTTCCGCACGCGGTTCAAACAATCGCTCGGCATCCGGCGAGAAATAAAATAAAATAAACAGGCTTCTATGCCATCTGAGTCGTCACACGCTCACAGAGAGAAACAATAAATTCATTCTAGGCTACATCGCACTAGAATTCTTGATCACCCAAAAACTCTCCTCCCAAAATCTCCCCTCGCCTCGAAAAATTACGTGATGTCCTCCGCCATTTTTCCTCGAATGACGTTTCCGTCGCCGTGCTAGTTTGACCAACCAACAAAGTTAAAAAAAAAAAGAAAAAATAAATAAAGCATAGACAATAAACAGTACCTATTTTGAGCAGTACTTGCTCACGAAATAGATATGTTACATTTCCCCGCAACCCCCGAAAATTTTACGCCGCGAAGTGAAGTAAAATTATTAGGACACCGCCCAACAAGACTCTCTCTTTCCATATCTGTTAAACAAAATAACACATCACAGTATCAGAAAAAACAATAACATAAGACATATTAAAGTAGCAAATTTTGTAACCAGCTCAGATCCTTAGCTAGTAACTTTTACAAATTAAAATTTATTTTGCCTCATTGTACTCTTAAACTCATATATTTTTCTATGGTAGAATCCATCCTTAGATATGGTATTCGAACTTGGGGACATGCAAGCACTACTTACATTAAATATATTGAAAATTTACAAACTGCCATAATAAAAAAAATTGTCACAACAAATATTTACAAACAGAGACATAACTTAAAACTACTGTATGGCTCAGAGAGCTTACTTACAATAAAAGGTCTCCACTGGTTCACTACTATTATGGATAATATGGGGGAAAGCCCTTACAAACACCTACTTGTACACAAACATACCACAAGATTTAGAGAAGGAAAGGGCCTAAAAACTCCTCGAATATTAAATAAATATGGAAGCCGTACTCTTGAATATCTAATACCAGTGATTTTCAATAAAATCAATAAAAACATAAAACTTGAAAAAAATGAGAGACTATGTCCTAAAATGATAAAACTATGGTTAATGAGTGAAAACTCCATGTATCTTTGAATATCTTAATATAGCTGCCTACATATATTGTTATTAGGCAGGTATATTGAAATATCTTATATATTTATGATTGTAAGTTAAATTATCTAATATTACTATGTGATCTATTCTAATGTTTCCTTAAAACTATAAATGTATTTACAAATATTTTTTTAGATATAATATTAAGAATGTTTAAATTGTTAGAACCTGCAGACAAGCTGTCATATGACAGCTTTGTGGGTCTACTCAAATTTTTCTGTACAAAATGTATTCTGTAATTAAATAAATAATAAAAAAAAAAAAAAAAAATTAAAAAAACAAAAACCCATTCACAGAATGGTATACAAAAGAAAAACTTTGAAAATGAGGTAATACCTCCACTTTTACAAGCTCGCTTGTAAGATTACCAACACGTTACTCACATGACGAGAGACAATCTCTCAAGAAAACACTAGTGAGTATGGAGAACTCAAGCTCCCACTTTCCTTTATAGAAAAAAGCAACACTTAGTTATTATTAACATATAATTAACTCTCTCTTTCTCTATCCTTATATTCTAAACAAAAATGATATATGGAAAAAGTAACGTCATACAAATTATACTTAATGCGTTTTAACTTATCGACTAAAACTAGTCCAAGGTATAAACAAATATACAGAATTAACTCGTTCAATTTAAAATTGATGTCTAGGAGGTCAGATCAAGTATAATACAATTATTACTTGTCCATCGTATAACAAGTTTTATAAAAAAACTGTCAATTACAAAGTGGTCAGAGTAGGGTTTATATGTAAAGACATACCTATCTGTCAAACGGTTTTAGATCAGGTTTTACAATACCAAGGCACTACCTATCTATAAAAGAGGTTAGATTAGGGTTTACATATTTTAAATATCTATCCATCAAAATTATGAAAAAATTCATTAGGAACACAGAAGCAAAACAGGATCTAGAATGTTAGGCTTAGAGCTTAGGGATTACAATTAAACAAAACACCTAGCTATTATAAAAGTGAACCTCAAAAAGTACTCTTGATTTTATACAAAAATACAAGATGTAACTAATATAAACCATCCTCAGAGGACGTTGCTTGTGCAAGAAAAGACTGAAGATAAACCCAGGTGGCATTCCTTCAAAAAATAACACTTAATACATCAAGTAAGTGAAAAGTCATAAATTTCTTGAACAAACAATGATATTTTGGTGATCGAATATACTTATTAGATAATCGACACTAGATAAGGTGTGATCGAACAATATCCAAATGAACGACACTAGTAGACAAAATTAAGAGTACAACACTGGTTTAAGCAGTGAGAGACCTATATATGTAAATGCTTAATGTTAACTTAAAACTAAAAGACAAAATACACTTTCGTGTATTAGAGGTAAGGTGATAAACTTCAAATATTAGTTACTTTAATGGGTAGGTATGCCAGAGCAGTACCACCTTTGTTTGTGACAAGAAAAAAAAAATTCTTAACAAATATTCTTAACAAACTTAACTAACTGACTTTAAGGAAAGTTATACCAGACTTAATCTATTTAACATAGCTATGGTATATTTATGAAAAAATTAACTTAATCACTAATTGTTGAAATATTAACAATCTGTACACAAGAAAGTAGCTCAAATCTCTCATAAACAGAAGTTTTGAATCATTCTTTCCAAGTCCTTGGAAAATCATTATTCGGGAGAAAATTCCAACGAACTTGAGAAGAAGGATTCAGACTTAAACACTAAAATAGTACAACATAACCTATTATTTTACGGACGCATCAGTGTGTAAGTATAACTGTAGCCTATAAGGAAGGCGAAACAACTCGTTACGTACAAAAAATTAATTAGATTTAAATTTTAAAAAAAATCTCGTCAAAGACTAAGCCAATTACCAAATATGACTTAAACAAAATATTGGGCGTCACTGATCACACGGATCAGAGGAAACGACATTTATTGTAAACGACGTCTCCTATAGAAAAAAAAAATCCGAAGAATTTAAAGAAAATAATTTTAAAAAGAAATAATGAGGTAGCAAGATTGAGGAAATTTCGTGAAAATTCTAGACATAACCTCTTGAGGGTACCAAACCTCAAAAGCAAGTGACTAGAAAAACCACTGACGAAACAAATGGAACAGCATGCAGGGTTGGTAGCCCCGCATACTATTACGTTGGTTTCATCTATATATAAAGAGTAAGAAATATTTAATCAATGCGAACAATATCCTTTACATGAAAATTTCCTACAATTCTACCGTTCATATCAGCTAGAGTATAGACCAAATTAGAGACTTTACCTTTAATAACATTGCGAACGAACCTAGGGGCCAATTTGTGAGAGAAATAATTCGGTCCACTGGATTGAACGAAATTCCTCCTCCAGATTACGTCGCCTACTTCATAATTAACCGTCTTACGGCGTAAATTGTAGTGTTGGGCATTTTTCTTAAAAGCTTGTAACAAAGCATTTGAAACTTGTTCATAAATTGGAACTAAGTCCTCCAACTTCTTAGCGAATTCGTCCCTAAATTGTTGTAACGTGGTGTCTACGACACCAGAAGATAAGTTATTTTTATGAAAGTTTCCGTCAATAATTTGTTCCCTACCGTGCATGAGGAAGAAGGGCGTGAAGCCGGTTGCAAAATTAACCGTGTTATTAAGAGCTGATTGAATTTGAGGCAGAAATCTGGACCAATTACGCTGGTCAGATTCGGTTAAAATAGACAAAGCAGTTCCAATGGTTTGGTTATAGCGTTCTACCACATTATTTTGGGGAGTATAATAAGCATTATAAAAAGGCGGAGGTACGTTATACTCTGCTAACAATTGTTTAAAGTCTTTTGAAATAAATTGTTTCCCGTTGTCGCAGACGCACGTTTGCGGCACTCCGTGTACAAGGAATATGTATTGTTCAATGTTTTTAACAATGCTTTTAGTAGTTGCATTTCTAAGCGGAAAAATCCAGGTATATTTAGAAAATACATCAACGACTGTTAGAATATACATAAATCCTGCATAGCTACGCGGAAGAGGACCGACAAGGTCAATAGACAGCATTTGCATAGGTCTTGTAACTATTTTCGGGTTCGTAGAAATGCCTGCCGGCGCAGCAGTGTTAATTTTATGTGCCTTACACGTTTTACATCTATTGACAAAATTTTTGACATCATTATACATCCCTGGCCAAAAATAATGAAGTTGAACCTTCTTATATGTTCTAAAAACTCCTGGATGACAAGAAATAACCGACTCATGTTCTTTAGATAGAACAGCGTTACGGTCCTCAAAAGGAACAACAAGCTTCCAAGCTGTGTCCTCCTGCAGAGCGAAACGAGATTTAGTGTGACGAAATAATTTATTTTCCTTAATTTGAAAATTATTAAAACGTTGTGGATTTGATTTACAATTAGAAAATAAGGTATTATACCAAGTATCTGTACTCGTAGGAACGGAATCAATGGCCGAAATTAAAGAAACGTCTTTACGTGAAAGAACGTCCGGAACCGTATTTAATTTACCTTTCCTGTGAATAACGTCAAAAGAGTACTGTGACAAACGAGTAGACCAGCGAGCCAGTCTACCTGTCGGGTTAGATAGTGAGACTAACCATTGTAGACTAGAATGGTCCGTTACCACAGTGAAGTGAGCACCTTCTATGTAGGGCCTAAAATGGTTGACTGAATCTAACACCGCTAGGAGTTCGCGCTCCGTCACGCCGTAGTTTCGTTCATGCACATTAAGACACCTAGAGAAATAAGATACAGGGTGCTCCTCTCCTTCAAAAATTTGTGTAAGTACACCTCCGATCCCAACGTTGCTCGCGTCACAGTGAATCGTGAAAGGAAGCGAAAAATCCGGACAATTAATAACAGGGGCAGAAGTCAACGCCTTCTTTAATTTCTTAAAAGACATCTCCGCTTCAGGAGACCAAGAAAAATTACTAATTCCCTTCCTTGAACCAGTGAGTTTTGTTAAGGGAGCAGCAATGGTTGAAAAATCCTTTATAAAACGCCTATAATACCCGCACAGGCCAATGAAAGCTTTTACCTGTTTAGAATTCTTTGGAATGGGGTAAGTACGAATGTATTCCAACTTAACTGGGTCTGTGCGAAGTCCTTTTGCATCCACAACGTAACCGAGATACTTCAATTCATCCTTGCAAAACTCACACTTTTTCAAATTGACAGTTAAGCCTGCCTCTTTCAGACGTAAGAAAACCCTATTTAATTGCTCTAAATGTGAATCGATATCTTCTGAAATTATAATTAGGTCATCCAAATAGCAAAAACCGTTTTCGTCGAACTCTGGACCAAAAAGTGCATCTACCAGACGCTGAAGTTCACTAGGAGCGTTTTTTAACCCAAACGGCATCCTAACGAATTCAAACAAGCCATGTCCAGGTACTACAAAAGCCGTTTTGCAGCAAGAATCCTTATGTAAAGGGATTTGCCAGAAACTTTTCGATAAGTCAATAGAAGATATGAAGCGTGCACCACGTAGCTTGTCTAAAATACGCGAAATATACGGCAAGGGGTACGAATCTCTTGTCGTGACGCTGTTAAGCTTCCTGGAGTCCAAGCAGAACCTTGCAGAACCATCCTTCTTAGGCACGATTAAAACCGGATTCGACCAAGCCGAACGCGAACGGCGAACAACACCTAAATCTAACATTTCCTTAAGTTGAGATTCAAGTTGTTGCTGACGTGTTTGAGACAAAGGGTAATACCGTTGCTTAATGGGATCTCCCGTCGTGTTAATTTTGTGCTGAACTAAATGAGTACGACCCAATCCACATTTTTCAAAAGAAATAGACTTAAATTTATCTATAACATTATTTAATCTACGATTGTCTTGAGGGGACAGTAGGGAAGCTGACGTGATATTGCGAATTTCACCTATAGTATCTTCAACATCACGTCCACTGTTGGCCTTTGAAAACAATTGAGGAGCGATGTCAAATTGTTTCCAAAAGTCGACTCCCAAAACAATCACAGGTGAAAGAGACTGAATAACAAAAAAGGTAACATATTTCTTAAAATTATTATAAGTAACTAGTACTCGCATAGTACCAATTACATCTTGACGTACACCATCAGCGGTGGTAACGTACGATTCTAACTTATCTAAATTAAACCCTAAACTAATAAAGAAGTTGTAAAGAGAACCGCCAAAACAACTGACAGTCGCACCACTGTCCAAAAGACCTGAAAAGACAAGATTTTGAATCGAAATATTCGCATGGGGTCTTATATCTTGTCCAGAACTAGCCATCGGCATGCATGCGTCCATGTCACGCCTGAAGAACCGGTTACTGGAGCTATAAACTAAGGGTGATGATCTCCTGGCATCCTTGCTAGCAGGACGCAGAGGATCACACTCTAGTTTTTTGGGTTTGTGCGAGCGGGGTCATCTCGGCGTTTGTTAGAATTCTTCTGAGAATCAAACTTCCATTTTCTACAAAAAGGTTTTGTATGACCTTGCGCCTTACAATAAAAACAATTTAAAGTTTTTCTACTATTTGAAGAAGAAGAATGTGTAGGAGAAGAGGATGTTGCTTGAGGAGAAGTAAAATGCGGTAAGGGTTTATCTACGGAGTGCTTTTCAAATCTCCTACACACATTTACCAAAGAAGATAAGTCCTTTTCTGCAAAATATGCGATAGCCAATGCGTATTTAGGTAACAGACTATCAGAAACTAGGTCTACCAACTGTTCCTCCGTAAGTTGAGCGTCTAATCTGAGATTAGCTAATTTAATTTCATCAACGTAATCCACAACACTTCGATTAAATTTCTGTTTTATCGCGAATAAAGCTTTTAGGGCCTCTGTTTGATTAATACAACGGTCAAAACGTGCTATGAGGAGATTTCTCAAGTCAGGCCAAGATAACGAATCTTTATAAATAGTCCTATACCAAGAGAGAGCTTTCCCCTCCAAAAGATCAGCAAAGGACGTCACAACCGATGACAGTTCTATATGACGGCATCTAGATAATTCCTCCACACGTTGTATAAAATCCCTAACATCAGAAGAACCAGAAAATTTAATACCCCAAGAATGTACGGATGTATTTGTATTTATCGATTGATAATAATTATTGACTATATTTGTAGTCTGACTCGCTTTATCACTATTGCCTTCATTTTGTTGTGGAGAATCACTACTGGATTGTTTTAAACTTTTATTATATATACGAGCCTGTTCCCGCATAGCTGATAACGTAGGCTCTGGAGTGATATTCACTTCTGATAACATCTGTATCATCTCCTCCTTAGTAGCACCGTTAATATTAGAAATCGCCATTTTGTTTTTTTTTTTTTAAATTTGAGAAAAAAAAACAATAATAATATATTTTCATAAAAATAGAAAATATTAATTTAAAAATATTTAAAATTATTTAATTTAAAAAAAAAAATATATACTTTGTAGTTTGAAATACCGGACACCGTGTAAAGCCGAGAATAAATCGAACCGATGAATAGAAAACAATTAAATATATTGTACGTTGGGAGTATGTTGCCTAAAAAAATAATAATACTTTGCTTTGAGTATTTACCATGTATGTTGATAAACAAACACGTCAATTTGGCAGGTGACAGTTGACATTTGAAATTTACGTATTGCCAGTAAAGAGAAAATATTTACCCCACAAATCTGTCACTGCTAACAATGTACTTTTAAATTGTCAAAAAAATATATTATTATGCATTTTAACTATGTGGCAACACATAAACCAAACAGAAACGTCAAACAAGTATAAATGTGTAATACATTTAACCTAAAAAACTACACACACTGATGCGTTCTATATAAAATACATCGTAAAATACAGATAACCTACAAATTATCAAGACCATTATTACAGATATATGCATGAACCGAAAATCCCATCCGAGCACCAGTTATTAAACTTTAAAAAAATCTCTTTTGTTGGGCCGCCAAATGTAATGTAAGAATTTAAGGTAATATGAATTTTGTGTAGGTAGAACCTATACCTTTTGTCATCCGACCGCTGTCTTCTCAGAGCAAGTAGAACTCCATCGCAGGATAGTGGAGAACAGGATTTAGAGGTCATGCATATAAAAGACGCAAATTTTACTAGTGAAAATTAATGTTGACTTTATTGCAGTTTGCAAGGGAAAATTGAACAAAGGAAATTGTAAATAAAACATAAATACCTTGAGCAATTATTAACTGATGTAGAAAGAGAGAGTCAACCAATTACGATTAATTTTAATACCGCACACGTCCCGTCGCCGTGACAGTCGTGACATTCCTCCAAAAGACGACAGCAATCCCCAAGACACCGTCCAGCACGTCATCCAACGGCGCGCAGAAAATCTCGTCAACCAAAGCAGAGCAAAGCCGTTTCCTTCAAAGGGATTTCACCCAACAACCAGGCACAGCAGATATAGCCCCCATCAGGCGGTAGGTAGAAACTCTCGCCGGCCAAAGCAGAGCAGAGCCGTTTCCTTCAAAGGGATTACTCCCAACAACCAGGCACAGCAGATGTACACCCATCAGGCGGTGTGTAGAAACTCACGCCGGCCAAAGCAGAGCAAAACCGTTTCAATACATCCACCGTTGATTACAGAATCAAATTCACTTCCGCACGCGGTTCAAACAATCGCTCGGCATCCGGCGAGAAATAAAATAAAATAAACAGGCTTCTATGCCATCTGAGTCGTCACACGCTCACAGAGAGAAACAATAAATTCATTCTAGGCTACATCGCACTAGAATTCTTGATCACCCAAAAACTCTCCTCCCAAAATCTCCCCTCGCCTCGAAAAATTACGTGATGTCGTCCGCCATTTTTCCTCGAATGACGTTTCCGTCGCCGTGCTAGTTTGGCCAACCAACAAAGTTAAAAAAAAAAAGAAAAAATAAATAAAGCATAGACAATAAACAGTACCTATTTTGAGCAGTACTTGCTCACGAAATAGATATGTTACATTGTTTGATCAATCTTTCAGGAGAATTTATCAGTTTTTATCAAATAAATATAAATTTAAAAAAAAACACTTTTTTCGTAAGTAAAAACATAATTTTAGAAACCTTTGCTCTGAGAAACATAAAATAATTTAAAAATAGCAGGGGTGCCCGGGTTCGTGGGGTGATGTTTGTCCATTTCTTGGTGGCGGATGCGTCTACTAGAAGTTGCGTGGCGGGCCGGATGGGAGAGGCAGGTTGCGGGAGATCCTTTGACTTATCTGGTCCCTCTAGAGGAGGAAATAGACTTATACGTCACTTCTGGACACAAATTCATTTCCACCCCTCATTACGTTTTCCTTCCCAGAACTTACTTTCTTTCTTTTCCTTAAAAAGAACCTCCGCACAGCACACCCAAGGACCGAAAGAAAATTATTTTCCTCAGTATGGAGTAAATGTTTAAAACAATGCCACGGTACATCCCTGCAAAGGTGCTGGGATATTTTTATAATCATTTTGATCAGACTCATAAAATCAGAGAATAAAGCAAAAACACGAACAACCTGACTCAGAATTGATGGTTTTATCTTCCCTAGACCATACCTCCCAGAGCACAATACAATAAAGCCACAGAAATGAATCCCACATGTATCTATCGTCCACGGGCCTTCGAAAGAGAGAGGATAGTGGATATCCTCATCGAAATCGACATTTCAGAAGAGGCATACCTGGATTTACCTTTTCGGGTAGTCCATACAGGCGTCCTCCGTGGTATCGCAACCTTGGCTTATCTTCAGATATTATATTTTGTCCACACATACAAACACGTTTGGAACACGTACTGTATTGTGTGTGCAATGAAAGATTTCTTATGTTTGAAGAGTAAAGCTGAGTTTTCACGAAATATCTTTATTCGTACACTTAATAAAATTAATTTTTTCAAAAACTTTACAGAATAATGGGTTCATGTCGAAACCTTTTATATTGACCTCTGATATTGTGTGTGTTTTCCCACGTTTTTGAATATCAAATCCTCATATTTATAAATTTCTATATAGCTCCCATATTTTTCGAAATGATTTTATATTGTTTTTTTACCCACACAGTTTTCAATTTAAATTTACTTGGCAGAACTGCAAAAAAATGTTTAAAAAAAAATTGCATTTTGTGGAAATTGAGTTATAGTTCTACCTTTCACGCTGACAATAACAGGAATACATAGATTATTTAAATAATAGAACAGTCGCTATAGTCTAGAATGTTTT
The DNA here is from genome assembly GCA_929108145.2 of Limnephilus rhombicus. NCBI lineage: Eukaryota > Metazoa > Arthropoda > Insecta > Trichoptera > Limnephilidae > Limnephilus > Limnephilus rhombicus. Next base: position 46,333,505 of record OV815273.1, on the reverse strand, counting down.
TCTTGCCATATTTTTTTCTAGATTAGGTACTGTCATCCTAGGTTGGGGGGGGGGGAGAGGTGCGCCCCGGGCGGCATTTTTAAGGGGCGGCAAAATTTCACAATAAATAATAATAATATCTTGTTAAAATTTTAATCATTTCCTTCATATTTTTGTTGCATATATGATTCAGACCGATTGAAATGGGCACGGAATTTTTCATTACTTATTCTGTGACATCCCCTTTCTTCAAATGAATGTATAATAATGTCATCTTGATAACTGTAGCGACTGGCAACACCGTCCGGGTCGAATTTCGTTTTGCGCTTGGATTTTTTATGACTAATATTCGGTGAGAATGATTGAGATAGGTCCGTGGGCGATGCGCGACAATTCTAAGAAAGTTTCATGGATCGTCAAATCCAATGGATCATCAAACCATCCATGTATTCCAAGTACAAAAGTAAGAGGAAAACCATTTTCTTGTTCTGGGTGTAGTATCTGAGCTTAAGCTGAGGACTTAGCAGATTAAATCCTGGGTAAAACCAGTTTCATGTTCCGAATGATCTGTCAAAATTCCAGTAGCAGATTAATCTGCTGACACATTTCGAAGAAAACCGTTCTAATATTTAGAGAGGAGTTAAATTTTTTATTTCAAACCATTCCACAAAATTCGTAATTCATAGGAAAACCATACTACGCATTATATGAGAGTAATACTAATTAAATCTGTGAACACGCAAGCAGATTCACTATTCATTTAAAACCAGTTTTGTGATCAGAATGTAAATTTCCAGTTTTGGATTCATCTGCTGACATATTTTGAAGGAAAACGTTCTCTTATTCGAAGTGAATTGGAGGTTATCCACCACATACCCGCCCGGTGTAAGTAAGAGAAGGTTTCTATTTAACAATTTGTTTATAGAACGACCCTCTAATTATAATTAACTAAAACTAGACCCCTATTGTCCCTGCATACGTTGTTAGCGAGTAGTATGCAAGTGTTTGATCTGATGACAAACCGTTTAGTATGGAGAAGGCCCGAAGATATCGATCTAGGGATTGGTTTATTTATGACTCAACACCCTCCTACTGTTTGGGAATTCCCCCTAAGCAGTGATTGCAATACGAGCACAGCCTCTCACCACTTACTTCAATTCCATCTATGGGCAGAATAAAGAATTGATATAATATGATTCTTTGGTTAATTCAAAGCTGTTTAGTTAGATATCGCTACGCTACCCTAATAGGAAGTTTTTTTTTCTATAATGTCAAACAATGAATCATAGTCGATGGACAGGTATTTTAAGGTAGGGCATTGCCTCCTAATGCCTCCCCTAGCTACGGCCCTGTTATTGTAAATATTGTAAATTGTTCCTCTAGAACAATTTACAATATTTACAATATATTTGCTTGTTCCTATGTCCAGAGGAACAAGCAAAAAAATGTCCAGAGGAACACGGAGTGGTCAGTTTTTACAATTTCAAAAGATTCTCATTTTGAAGTTATGTTATTAGAAAGATAAATACCCTCGCGGTTTCTTGGAAAAACATGCATTCTATAGTAGCGTTTAAATAATACAGACTTTCAAGTCTTCACAACATAAAGTCACTCAATAAAAACCAAAAAATTAAAAAAAAAAATACAAATTGGAATTGTTTCGTTTTTCAAAAAAAATTTATGATTATATTTTTTTCGATGAAAAAGATATAATCATCGTCTCCCACTTTAGCTTTGACAGGAGAGAACGGAGATTAAATCAGTGTTATCAAGATAAGTTTTAAGATTTTCACGGCCAAAAGCATTTTCGTTATTTGTTTTTGGGGTGTTATGCCGTGTTGCGCTACCTCCTTCTTTAGCCAACGTTTCGGACATCGTTGCAGTGTCCATCATCAGGGCAGATCCGGCAGATCCGGTAGATGTGACAACTACCGGATCTGCCCTGATGATGGACACTGCAACGATGTCCGAAACGTTGGCTAAAGAAGGAGGTAGCGCAACACGGCATAACACCCCAAAAACAAATAACGAAAAAGACAGTGTTATCAACTTTATAATGCGTCTGTTGGCAGTACTTAATTAATACAAAAATTGATAGTTTATGAAATAACACTACTGTCCAGAGGAACAATCGTCCAGAGGAACACGTATTGCCCTACATATTATTTTCAAAGATTTAAAGTAATTTTTTTTTCTCGAAAGGCTTCCTTATTTTCGCTCGCCTGAAGTGGGTTAAGTGTGCACTTTTCACACAACTTTAAGTAATACTTTCCCACAAATATGAAGAAAAAGACTTTGAAACAAAAAATGACGAAATTAACATTTTATCACAAAATCTGTTCCGAAAATGGGATATAACTTCCCGCAATAAATAATTTAAGCTTCGCCATAATAATAATTGTCTCCGATATATTTTCTGACGAAACGACCATTATTACGCTTTTTTCCTGTGAATATAAAGGAGCCCGTGACAGATGTGTAGCTAGCTGGTGTAAACCCGGCTTTGGAATAACGTTGGGTTACAGAGATTGCTAGTGTCGTGAGAGGTGGCACTTGTATAAATCCTGCTTTACTTTGCTCGATGGTTACCTTGGGAAGGCGACTGAACTAGTTATGGCCATAAATTTGACAATAAAAATATTTTATTAAGATTAAAGCATTGTCTAAACTTTTTAAAAAGTTGATAATAAAGACCCTTTCAGAGCCGACCTGTATTACCTGATTCATTGAAATAACATTTTATTTATGAACTTCGGTTACTTGTCAAATATTTATTTCAGAAATTTATTGGAATAATTAAATTAAACAAATATTATTTGTTTTTTCTGACTAGATAATTCATTTCTGAAACCGTTATTTTTTATATTATCGTAGAAAGCAAACACTTTGTGGCTTGACTTTATATAGAATGAAACAAGTACTTTGTTTAAAAACCACTTTATTTTTATTTATATTTGTCGACCGGTTTCGGTTGACCTCAACCTTCTTCAGGACAATAAACATATAAACTAAATTACAGTACATAGTTAAGATTCTAAGATAAACACAAAAGAAAGATAGAGAATATAAGAGAGGGGGAGAACATCAGATACTGGTTGGTGGAAGGGTAGAAGGCGGAGTCACGGGCGGGTGGGGGTGGGGGTTAGACAGGGAGAAAGGGAATAACTTTAAAATCGGACTGTTGGTTAATTCTAACCGTTTGTTTAAAATTTGGCAATTGTGTTTCTTTGATTTGGATATTTGTAATGCTTCTAAATTATTAAGGCGTATTCCTATTTTGTTATATGTATTATTTTACTCCTGTATTTATGTTAAATGTATGGTGAGTATCCATTAAATGATCAGCAAATTCTGAGAAACCTGTGCTAGTAAGGCACCTGACGTGTTCTTTAACTCTAATATTTACATTACGCGCTGTTTTACCTATGTATGTGGCTGGGCAATATTTTAAATTTTGTTACTTTAAGTTTCTCCGCCTTTCCACGAACTTTGCTTTTTAAAAAGGTTGTAATATGAAATATTAAAAATATTTTTTTTACATGACCTCCACTCAGGAGGTCCCTCGTGGCAGCCATCTTTAGGGTGCTATGTGGAAGGTCTTTTTAGGAAAGGAAGAAGAGGAAATTCAGGAAAGGAAAAGATTATGAAGAGTGGGTAGCGCGTAACTACGAGGAGTGGGTGGCTAGTAACTATTTTACGCACGAAGGTGCGCTTATAAAACAGTTTAATCTGGATTTCGTAAAAAGGGTCTTTATACAGTTAGTTGGCCTTCAGATTACAATTTTGATCGAAGTTATCGTAATATAAGTTTAACAATTATTATTTTTTAATTGTTAAACTAACGTTAAAGACAAGATTTTTATGCATAGCACAAAGGGTAACAATTATTATAAGCAATAATTATCAGCCTGAAACACTCATCCACATTGAAAAAATCTTCCGAGAAAAAATACATGACGCCAACGGGACAATAAATTATTAATATGTATTTTTTTCTCGGAAGATTTTTTCAATGTGGATGAGTGTTTCAGGCTGATAATTATTGCTTATAATAATTGTTACCCTTTGTGCTATGCATAAAAATCTTGTCTTAAACGTTAGTTTAACAATTAAAAATAATAATTAATATTTGACAGGTTTAAGTATTTTCCCAATAAATGAAGACATAATTTGTCTCGACGCCACCTAGCGACGGATTTAACACTAACAGTGTCTGTGTCGCAAAAATAAAGTTGTTTGTTTTCAGGTGGAAAAATATAATAAGCAGTAATTGTTGAATGAAACACTAGTATATATTGAATCATTTGGCGGGTATAAGATAAGCCGCCATAGCTCAATTGCGAGAGCAGCTGACCGGCAATCAGAAGGGCACGGGTTCAAGTCCCGTTGGCTTCATGTATTTTTTTCTCCGAAGATTTTTTCAATGTGGATGAGTGTTTCAGGCTGATAATTATTGATAAGTTTAACAATGTAATCTATCACATATTTTACACTCCATTTTTTTGTAGATATGCATCGAAGATGTCATGTTGAATTAAACTATTACTTGTGGAAATAAATAATTTAAGATATTTTGTTGTCCATACTCGATGCGCTTTCCCAACATACTTGGGAAATATTTCAAAGCAATTCCACCAGATGCATTTTGATAGTGCTTTTCGTGTAAATAACGTCTGCTACGTCCTGGGTATTATTAAACATTGAGCCTTTCAGACGTTTCCGCTGATTTGATATATTATTTTTCGATTTTATTAGTATTACCTTCTTCTTCGAGTTTACCAATCAATATTTTTGTCTTCAATTTTATTTGAACATTAGAGTGATTAATGTTAATAGCAACTTTTTTTTTTTTACATTAACTCCACACAGGAGGCCTTGAGGAAAATAATTTCTCTCAGGGCCTATGTCATCTGGGATGCTGTGTGGAGGGTCTTTTTGAGGAGAGGAAGGAATGAACATTGGTCTTGAAGAGACCTATGTTGTAGGAAGGAGGAAACACAGAGGCCGGCAAATCATTCCACAGCCGAGCTGTTGAACATAAGAACGAGTCGAAGAAACGACCCGTTCTCATGTGACAAATGTCATCCGTGTACAAATGTTGGGCACGCGTTTGGCTTGTTTCCCGACTATGCACCGGTGCTGAAGGGATCAATGACGCTAGTTCCTCGGAGCATCTTCCATTGTAATACCGGTAGAATAAGGATAGCATTCCCACCCGACGCCTGTGCTCTAAAGATTGCAATCCGTCTGTTAAGATGTGAGAATCTATCAAACGGACCGCCCGTTTCTGCACAGAGTCGAGGGTATTTTTTAGGTATTTTGGAGCTCCAGACCAGAGGTGGCTGCCAAATTCAACCGTGGGGCGTACTTGCGATTTGTACAGGGTTAGCAGTTGTGCACTATTAAAGTTTTTTCCGGCCCTATACAGTACGCCCAGTTTCTGGAAGGCTAACTTTACTCTAGCTTCGATGGAGCCCCCATACCTGAGCTGGTCACTTAGGGTTACACCAAGCATATCAATGGAGGGCCTGTTCGGAAGATTGCTTCCGTTGAAAGAGACTAGATTTTCATTTCGATCCCTTTTAGACGTAATCAGACAAGATTGGGTCTTTGAAACATTAAATTCAACGAGATTATTTTTACCCCAAAAGAAAACACTCTCGAGGTAACCGTCCATTCTTTGCTTCAAAACCCTACGAGCTGTTGGAGTTTGTGAGCCCTTTGGGGGCTTGTCAAACAAAATTCTATCATGAACTGTACTGTCATCCGCGTAACAGTGAATTGGTGCACATGACAAAAGGTCGTTGATGTGCAACAAAAACAAAGTCGGAGACAGAACCGATCCCTGCGGGACGCCAGCATTTATCGGGTGTGAGGAAGAGGTGAAACCACCGACTACCGTCTGAATCGACCTCTCCCTCAAGAAGTCGGCAATCCAAGTACACAAGGATGCGGGAAGTCCGTAAGAATGCAGTTTGTTGACAAGTCCTCGGTGCCAAACCCGGTCTTGGAGATGTCCAGTGCAACCGTTTGGGTCTCACCGAAACGTTCCAGGCATCGCCCCCCAAACATGCGTCCGCCGGAATCCGTATTGATGGTCGTTAATAATTTTGTTCTTCTCGAGGTATGTGAGCAGTTTGTCGTTGATCACACGTTCCATCACCTTAGACAGAACTGATTTGATCGCTATGGGGCGGTAGTTGGCCGGGTTGGAGCGGTCACCTTCTTTGGAATAGGATGGATAACCGCTTTTTTCCAACCAGAGGGCACAGAGCCAGTCTTGAGGGACATTTTAAAAAGCTTCGTCAAAATTGGAGTTATTTCTGCAGCGCACCTCTGCAGTACCAAGGCAGGTATTCCGTCAGGCTGACTAGCTTTATTAACATCAAGCCCTCGTAAAACATGGAGTACTTCCCGATGCCGGATCCTCAGCTTTTTCATATGAAAACCGCAGTGAGGAACCGACGGCGGGACAGCACCTTGGTCATTGACGGTTGAGTTATCCGCAAACATTTTACCTAATAAGTTAGCCTTTTCGGTGGCGGTGTTTGCTAGTGAGCCGTCAGGTCTGGTAAGAGGCGGCAGACTGGAATTGCAGAAATTGCGACCTATTGAGCCAGCAAGCGACCAGAATTGCCAGCTGCCATGCGGGCATGCAGCCAGCTTTCTGCTGATCTGCTGGTCGTGCTCAAATTTTGATCTATTTATGATTCTCTTGGTTTCCTTTGCCATTTTGTTGTAAGCTGTTCTGTCTTCGGATATTCTAGATGTGTTGTAGGCTCGGTAAGCTGCGTTTTTTCGTCACACTGCTTCAGCGCATTGTCGACTGAACCACGGCTTTAAGCCTACACCAGTTTCTTTAACAGTAGATTGGATGAAGCCATCCATCGCGGATGTGATGACTTCACCAATTTCCTGGGCACATCTTGAGGGATCCGAAGTCCGAAAACAGACAGCTGACCACGGGAAAGCATTTAAATGTGCCCGCAGACCGAACCAATCTGCTGACCTATAGTGCCACACTTTTCTCTTCAGCCTCTCGTTTGGTGGTCTGAAGTTTACAGGGATTGATGTCGTCACCAGGCAGTGGTCGGACGATCCTAAAGGCGCTGTGACTTCAATCTTGTAACCGTGTGGCACAGTAGTTAAAAATAGGTCCAACAGATTGGAACGGTGAGTCTGGACATCAGGAACCCTTGTGGGCTCCTGAACCATTTGCTCCAATCCGTAGCAAAGGGCAAAGGATTCCGCTTGGCGTCTAGCCGAGTCCGTTGATCCTGAGAACTTTAACCAAGGTTCGTTATGAACATTGAAGTCCCCCAGGACCACAAACTCTGCCGTAGGGTAGCGGGGCAAGAGGTCATCAATAGTGTCGCTAAAGTTTTTGAAGAGCTCGTACGTGTCTGATTTGCCAAGGTTCGGTGAGCGGTATAAACACGCGTAGAATCTTACCATACTGGCAAGATTGACGCGTACCCACATTACGTCGAATCTGGAGTTTTCCAGATTCAACAGTCGGACACAGTTGACGTCAGCTCGACTATTGAGACAGACACCTCCTTTAGGTCTGAACTTGCCTGCGAGGGTGAAGCCCGGGCAGTCCAGATAGGAGGCGTCTACAGGCTCAGCTATCTGTGTTTCAGACAGGAAAAGTAGGTTGGGGCGTTGAGAAAAAAGATGGTGGTGGACAAAGTTTAAATTGGTGTGCAGGTCGCGAATGTTGGTGTAATTCACCAACAGTTTTGGCCTGCACCGGGGACGCCTACTCCTCGCCGCTGAAAGGACGTTAATTGTTGATGGTTGTATATTCATGATTTTATTTGTAGGGTTATGTAAGTGTGATATGAGAGGAAGGAAGGTCTGGGAGGGAAAAGGTAAAGGGGTGGGTAGGATGCAGGGGTTCAGAGTTTCCAGGAGTGTCGGACGTATGTCCGTCACTCCTGGAAACTCTCAACTCCAACTCCATACTCCGTAGGTATTTTATATTTAAGATATTTATTAACGCGTTTGATTTACCTAAAAATAAAAATAAATTTAATGTCGTTTACTGTAAAGGGTCTCTTATTTTATAATAAGGTCTCCACGAAATATTGATATAATAATGTAGAACGTAGATTTAATGCACTAAGTTTGTAACATTATTTAATGCATCAGAAAATTAAATTTTATGAAATCTTTCAATGTGTACTACCCAGTGGCGTAGCGAGGGGGGCGGGGGGGGCGGGGGGGGGGGGGGGGGGGGGGCGGGGGGGGGGGGGGCGGAGTGCCCCGGGTGCCACCCGAAGGGGGGTGCCACTTGACCAAGATATTGCATACACATGAACACGGTCTGTTATTTATATTTTCGGAACTCTATGGCTCCCCGTGGAGTGCCCCGAATTTTGTGTCGGCCGGGACATCCGCCCCGGGTGCCACCCATGCTAGCTACGCCACTGGTACTACCCTCATACGACTATAAGATGATTTTGCTTTTGACTGGAAGATGGGTGAATAACTAGATAATTTAATAAAATAAAATACTTTTTTGTTTAAAACCACGAGATTTATTAATTTACGAACCGACCGGTTTCGCTTAACTTAAGCTTCTTCAGGGTACAAATTAATACTAAACAAGAAGTACGTAATGTGTGCTTATATATAACAAAATATAGAGGGAGACAACATGATACAAATATTACAAACACATAGACGGCCATAAAATGTACTCAAGTATTGGGAAAACCGAAAGATAATTATGTAGACTAATGGGTTATAATAATAAATTTGGAGAAACAAAGCATCAACTGGCATGGTGGTAAGGAGCACTGAGAATTTTTATTTTTAAGGGTTTATTGGAAACAGACCTTATATAGGACTACTTGATATGTCTAATTGATTATTAAGTATATTACTTATTAGGTATATAGGAAGAACCCTTCCTTCATCAGGAGAATACTAGAACTAACCATTCATATTTGGATGACCAAATTAATTTATCTTTCATTCCTATTTTAGCCCTTTTGTTCACCTCCTACTCAAACACCTAAAATGTATATGTATATGTATATGTCTATCTATATTTAATATCGTAGGTTAGTTCTAATATTCTCCTGACGAAAGAAGGGTTCTTCCGAATCGGTAGAGTGTGAATAAAAAAAATTAAAGTGGTCTATAACAAATTTATATGTTTTTATTGTAAATTTTGGCAAGCCACAACGTTAATGCTTTTTACAAATATGTAAAAATAATTATTATGATATTCTATTTATAAATGGAGGTTTGTTTAGAAAATAATAATTCCGAACCTGTTAAAACCTGTTAGAAAATGTTAAACAAGGAATAAAGTTCGTTTTAAAAATTATTTGAAAATTAATTGAAAAATTAGTTTTTCTTAAAAGGTTTTGATTGCTGAAATTGTTTACCGAAGCTTTTATTATTTTTCCATTATGGAAGAAGAAACTGGACTAAATTTTTGATAGAATAATATTCTAACTGTTATTTTCAATTTAAACTAACCGAACAACAAATTACTGCTTGTTTTTCAACTGTTTGTTTTAAAAACAATTATTTTTCTCAATATTTCATCTCTCAAAAGCAACGTTTTTGCTTTTTTTAAGTACACTTTAACTGAGAAGGGCGCACATAAAATATTGAGGAGAATCTGCAGAGGATACCGACCCCAATTTCTTTGTAGAAAATTATGTCTCCATTTTTCAATTACGCCTCTATTTAGACTTTTTCGTTAGCGCTAAAATTTCTTTTTCTCTTTGCAGTGAATTCTTTTTGAAGTTAATGTCTTCACTTACAAAAACTATTTATATTGAAGAAAAGAATCTGTCAGGTAATTTAACTTTTCGTTAAAAATATCAAAACATTTAGTTTAATTTGAAAAGTTGCCTTTTCACATGTTTCGTGGCATAAATTAAAAGGGGGAAGAAGTGTATAAATATTCAGTCAAGGGAAGTTGGGAATTTATGTTTGGTGCGACTAGGTAAAAAGTTTTTTCCCGAAATTGTTATTTTTCTAGAGGATGATTTATGTTCAGCTGTTGTTTTATTTTAAGTATTAAAGTAGGTACTACCAAAACAAATGTTTCAAATACACAAAATTTATTGTACCCTTTTTTCTGTCATAATTTAGGGAAAGGCTTTATTCGAGTAAAATTGCTGGAATTTTTATAGAATCAAAATCATCACTTTTTTAGGCGACATGTTTATTACTCATAGCTCACATTAGTGGTATTGTTCTTTCGCGTGTTATTATTACTTACAAAATGTCAATTAAATATTTTTTTGTGATTTTTAATGGAATTTAAGTGATTAAATACTTGTGACGACTATAAAAAAATCGAGCGCAGTTTACACACGGTAGAAGTTAAACTCACAATCCTTCACCCAAGCAATCTCAACCAATAGGAGCCTTGAAAAGTGAGTTCAAAATCAAAGCGGCCAATGCGGTAAGGTTTTATTCTATCTCATTCTCTCGCAGGCTAAATCCTATAGACGCATGTGTTTGTCTCTTTTAAGTGTTCTAAAGACGTTTCACTTAAAAAAATTACAAGTGTGCAGTTCATCCGCGGTAGAAGTGAAATCAACTAAAGTAGACAAGGGTGGAGAGGCTACGAAGCATCGCACAAAGAGGAGACCGATTATTTTATCTCATTCTCTCGCAGGCTAAATACTATAGATGTATGTGATGTGTTTGTCTCTTTTTGTGTGGCTTTTTCGTTTCATCGAGTTTCAAATCACAACGGTGCTAAAGAAGTTTTCACCTCAATAAACATTTAAAAAATCGGATGCAGTTTGATCGGAAAACTCAACAATATATCAAAGTGATCGTATTGTTGAAATAACGAAAGTTGGGGTAAAATCGAATAGCACAAATAATAATAAAAAAAAATCTCTGAAGAGATCCGAGATCTAGAAATGATTGACTTTTGTTGTAGTTTCTGTCTTAAGGTTGGCGACACCCATCCTTACGTAAGTAAATATAATAAATTATTTGCTCCTTTACTATTATTTCACTTAATGTTTCACAAAAATTCGTTCATCGTTTATTTATCACATTACTTTACGTATCAAAGAATTGTAGTTTCTAATAAAATGACGCCCAAAAAAGGTACCTACCGTAAATATTCGAATTGTTAGGCCAGCCAAACAGGGAAATGTGAACATACCAATTTGAGTGGAGCGCGGGAGGCGGCGTAACCGTCTTCCTTTCTGTGATTGCAATAATCGAATCTGACAGTATACTAGTACTCAGTAGTATTCAGTCCTCAAAAATAAACTCTGTTTATAAATTACTAGTCCTTTTTACAATTTTACTGCAATCGGCTAAACAAAATTTGGAGCTCGTTTCGAAAATTTTATGTTTTGTTACACTATTTGGTTAGACATTTTTACAAAAGTGTTATAATAATGTATCCACCTCCTAATGTTGGCGTCGCTACGTCAGGCAGTTTGATTTTTTTGTTGTTGTTTTTAATGACTTAAAAATACAAAGTTCTTTCACAGTCCTCTTCGCTAGGGACTCCTGTTGCGAGGCGAACTGTTGTTGAATGTTGTATGGGTGTTACATCACGATTTCCTCGTCTTCATGTATGTTGATTTGCTCAAAATAAAAAAATAATCTTGTAGGATGTGGTGGTATTACTTTATTTTAAAACGAACATTAATATCCAGCGCAGAAAAGTCCCACGACGGACTACGATGTAAACCTTTGCCTTACTTTAACGAACTTTACATTTCTGCGTAGGGTCTGGTTATTTCAACGAACGACTGATATCGCAGTTTATTTAAAGCATTATCAAATCCTCCAGGTATCAAAAATATGGTCACATTGTTTGCCTCCAGCTCGTCGAAATGATACCAGATTTCACGTTAGGGCAAGTCTATTAATTTGGAGGTTTATCTATTAAATCTTAAATTGACTAACACAAAATAAAAATGAGTGCAGTTTACACGGGGTAGAAGCGAAGCTTTACCAAAACAATCTTGTAAACCACTACTTGAACCAATACTTGAAAAGTTGGGTCAATAATCAAAGCGACCAATGAGCGCAGACCTAGCGTAATTTGCGTGTTATATCTCAACCAACGGCCAATTAAGCGCAATTGATGCGTCGCAGATGCAGTAATTTTCAATTCCGTTTCAACTGAAATCGCTTCAAAAAGCATTTAACGTAAGGATTGCAAAAACACGATTCATTTGAATTCAATTACATAATTATACCTACCTTGCAATAATTTTCTACAAACATATAGGATTAAAGCATGATAATGCAACATAGTAAAATGTTCCAAAAAATGAATCCACACAGTCTTCAACGTAATGTAAGTAAAATTGAAGATCTCCAATTATTTATTAGGTTGAATAAAACTCATCGTCTCATATTCTGTTCATTCGCCCAACTTGGCAACTTATTCAACTTCAATTTGAATAGGTACATCAAGTAGCAGTGGGTAGGTAATATTTGCATCGTTTTGTGTTCTCGTAAGAAAGGAAACTTGAATGACCCGGAGGGAAACTGTATTATGGCGAAGTTCTAAGCCAACAGCTTCTAACCAGACCGGCGAGTGAATAGTAGTTTTGTTCCTTTACACGGTTTCCGCTGAAGTAAGGAACTAAGGGATATTGTGTTTATTCAACGCAACCGTTCTTCATTATAATACAAGTCATAGCACCAACTTAAAGCTGACGTAGTAGTCGTATTACAATAACCTGTACGAAATAGAATATAGTGAGTTCTCAATAAATAATTATATCGTTAGAATTTTTGAAACAAAGATTTATCGGTTGGTTCAATAAAATGGTTCGGAATTCGTATTAACGTGAATAAATAATCTATCTATCTATCTTCAACCTAAATAAATAAAAATGATCTTGATCTATCTTTGTATATATATATATATATATATATATATCTATATTCTATCTACCTAACTATCTAACTATATAAATTAAAATGAATCGCCTAACTGTATGTACGCGCATAACTAATAGAATATAACTCCATAGTCTGGTCGCCCTTCTACAAAATTCATACTATTGAAAGAATTCAAAGAAAATGTATACGTTTTGTAAATTTTAAACTTAACATCCCTTTAGAACACATAAATTACCCGTCGCTAATGAATACTTTAAATATTCCAACATTAGAAAACAGACGAAAAATAAACGACCTAACCTTTTTATTAAAATTATTAAACTCTAAATTCTACAGGTGTGAACTCCTGCAATTAATAAATCTACATTAGTGTTGCAACAGAACTCTGCTTCCGCTTCCGCTTCTGCAGAAGTTCCGCGCAAGTTTTTTCACTTCCGTTTCCGTTTCTGGTTCCGCAAACTTCATAACAGAACTCTAAACGAGGAATAATTTGCGATTGAAGATATTGAAGTGCAACCTTCTACTTCAAAATCATCATCATCATTACAAATATTGGAATCGATGTTAAGTGTAAATGAAGACCACTAGGAGAACTCTTCTACAACTGACGAAGGTGACAATTTATTTTTAGAGATACAGTCACACCTCCGGGATTACAAGAAAGAGAAGAGACTACCTCTCCATGAGGATCCCATTATGTGGTGGAAAGTAAATGCGCACAAATACCCCCCATCTGTTGCCCATAGTTCGCCAATACCTATCAGCTCCCCCAGCAGTGTAGCTAGTGTGCAATTATTTATTGGAGCTGGTTTAATATATGAAGAGCACCGAAACAGATCCAAAGGTGTAAAAGCAGCAAAATTACTTTTTATTAAATATAATTTACCTTTGTTTAATATCGAGTACTAAAAGTACAAAATACAAATTTAATTAAACAAATCTTAAAAAATAAAATTCTTCTTTTTCTTCAGAGTATTAACACTTCCGCTTCCGCTTCAGCTAAGATTTATTTTTGACATCTGTTTCCGCTTCTGCTTCCGTTAAGACACTTCCGTTGCATCACTAATCTACATGTACCTACACGAACACGAACTAGACAAACATTGACATTTTATATACGTACATCTCATTCGAACTATGATTTACATTCTCCAATACAACGTTTACATAGTCTTGGTAACAAATACTTGAACAATATGGATGTATTTGACAATAATTTGAACTTAACAAACTTCAAACGCCATATGTGCCAACTATTTATTTCTACCTATCCCATAAACTAATGTGAACAACTATTTTAACCTTACCTACTTTATCTCAACTCATATATTTTATGGACTTTATTTTGTTTCTTATATTTTATGTTACCTGTATTTTGTTAACGCTTATATTTTATGTAACCTAATTTAAAAAAAAAAAAATTATAATGTTTGTTGGATTTTGTAAATACTGTAATAAAAAAAAATGTACTGCATTCTATGTAAAAGCCCCATGGGCCTTTAAATAAATAAATAAATAAAAAAATAAAACTTCCGAACGACAACATTCATTCCAACGTTGGGGATTTGATGTGTGCATGCCCGCGAAGGTTTCTATATACATTGGTGAGCTCTTGCGTTATGAAATTTGTATTAAAAATTGCAATAGGTGGCACGCGAGCTGTTTGAAAACTGAACGTACGGGACTGAATGAATGGAATGCGGGAAGGGGGAGGGGAACCTGAAAGGGGAGGGGAACTCGGGAGGGGGGTTCGCGGGACTGGGGAAGCGGGCGAGGGGAGTGGGGAGAGGAAAGGCGGAGTGTGAACGCAAGGGGAAGGGGACGAGGGAGAGGAAGGGGAACGGGACGAATGGGATAGAACACGCAGGGAGAAACAATTTGTTTATTAAGTGGCATAGCAACGCATACCGGGAACTCGCTGTAATAATATAAATGGAGTGGCCGATCGATTTGATTTTTATGCAAATTAATAAATGGCGGTGTAAATTAAAAGGTTGGGTAACCATCCAGTAGATGGCGTTGTGTTTCGTTAGACACAGAGACGCGTGGCCGGGTCAGCTAGTTTTCTAAAAATACATAATTACCAATTTTTTTCCAAGAAGACTAGTTATTAGATATTTCTCAAACTTATATTTTTTGCAAATTTTACTCACCTTTTCGAAGTTTGTCTATTTATTATTCATTGATATTATTGTTATTTAAAAAAATGTTTATTTATTAACATGCTCTGGAAAACTAGGCGTGACAACTATTTCGCCTTCTAAAGTTATTATCAAATTATGGATCAGCTACTAACTTGTAAATTAAGTAAAGTAAATTATTCTACTCTAAGAAAAATATTTATTTATAAATGCCTAAACTGAATAATCTTTTGAGAAATTGATTTAATTTTTTTTTACATATTTATTTCCTTATTGGTAACCGAAAATATCGTAGAAAAATTTTAATAGTTAATTTTCTTTTAAAATTTCCCTACTAAAGTAGTTCATTTTTTTTATTGTTTGGCCTTAAGGTCATTAAAGTGGAATAAATGGTGTTTACAAATTAATAAATTTAAATTCGACTAACTATTTTAGGAGTGGAAAACGAATTAACATATTTCGTTAATTTATTAAATTAATTTAAAGATTCTTAAATTTTTTTTTTATTAAATTCCTACCGCTCTAAAATATTTAAATATACTTCCTTTATTTTATGTTTTCTTAAAATCTGAATATATTTAATGTGTTTGTTTTTTTAAATTTATTTATTCACGACTTGAAGGCTTTTACAATATCACATTTTCATAGATACATAAGTTATTCAGATTAGGTATTAAGTACATTACATTAAATTTTAAATGTTTTATAAGTTAATAAAAATATGTATAATGAAAATATTGTATGATGCCTTAGGGACGTTAAATAAAAAAAATGCAATATTGACAGTAGCTGGTTCTATCCAATGTTTTTTTTTTAAATTAGCTCCACACAGGAGGCCCTCAGGAAAACAATTTCCCTCAGAACCTACGTCATCTTTGGGGATGCTGTGTAGGGAGCTTTTTAGTAAAAGGAAGTTCTGGGAAGGAAAAGGGTGTGAGGGGTGGGTAGGAATCTGAGGGTCAATGTATGTATCTAGGGGTGACGGACGTAAGAATCCATCCCTCCAACTGCGGTGCAAGGCGATGGGTTGAGAGAGACCGGCTGGAGAAGTCTAGGTTAGGTCACCCTCAAGAAATTTCTTTTGATCCGGCCCGCCATGCAGTAGGTGGCCAATCGCATTGGCCGCCAATACCTAGATTAACTTCACCCCATGAACCCGGGCACCCCTGCTAAGTCACCAAATGTAGCGAACCATTTACGGTGGCACAGCACCTGCACTACGGCAAGAGTGTTGGTATTATCTGCCTCCTAAATTCTGCACCATTGCGTTGTAATCAGAAGGACACGGGTTCAAGTCCCGTTGGCGGCAAGTATCTTTTCTCGGAAGATTTTTCAATATAGATGAGTGTTTCAGGCTGATAATTATTGCTTATAATAATTGTTACCCTTTGTGCTATGCATAAAAAATCTTGTCTAAACGTTAGTTTATAAATTAAAAATAATAATTAATATTTGACAAGTTTAAGTATTTCCCCAATAAATGTAGTCATAATTTGGCTCGACGCCACCTAGCGAGGGATTTAACACGTACAATGTTTCTCTCGCAAAAATAAAGTTGGTTGTTTTCAGGTGGAAAAAATATAATAAGCAGTAATTGTTGAATGAAACACTAGTATATATTGAATTATTTGGCGGGTATTTGATAAGCCCCCATAGCTCAGTGGTCAATAGCAGCTGATCGGCAATCAGAAGGACACGGGTTCAAGTCCCGTTGGCGGCAAGTATCTTTTCTCGGAAGATTTTTCAATATAGATGAGTGTTTCAGGCTGATAATTATTGCTTATAATAATTGTTACCCTTTGTGCTATGCATAAAAAATCTTGTCTAAACGTTAGTTTATAAATTAAAAATAATAATGATCGTTTGCTTTCTCGGAAAAGCAAATTTGCCTTTCGAATCTAATCAGGAAATTATATTTACCTAAAATTTTAATGAAATAAATTTCATAAGCTTTTTGTGAGTGGAGCGCCAAACTATCACTAAATTGTGTTGCATAAGTTAGTTTTTCATTGTTTTAAAGATCCTTTCCTTCTAGTAGCCAAACACGAAACCTCCATAAAATAAACAAAAGGCAACAAGGAAGACATTACTCTTCAACGTACTCCACCTCATTCTCTTCTCTTAATCCTTTTCATTCTACATCAAAGCACTGCATCCCCCAGCCGGCGGTGCCGCGGTGCCTTGCCGCGGTGCCTTGCCGCGGCAGGCGGTTCAGCCCTCACGTGCGCATAAGATTTTCCTCTGGAAGGAAGTTAGAGCATAAAGATAATCCGGTTGGCAGTTTAACTGTCTTCCGCCCTGGCCCTGGTTCGAGGGACCTCTCTCCCCTCCGCCCCCGCCCCCGCCCCCGCCCCCGCCCCCTCTCGGGCACCCACATATCCTCTTCCTTCGCGGACCAACCAACGGCAGGCAAATTACGCTTATTTTATACGTTATTTATTGATCCTTCTTTGTTTTTAAACCTGATTTTAAAATAGAAATAAATCCGTACAAATTCATCACCACAATCAAAGAAAATTCTATCAATTTTTTTCTTATCAATTAATATATTTATGTAAGTTTACTCGTAGGTAATAATTATTGGGAGAATCAATAAGAATTTCAGGTTACCGATAACCACTTCAGAAGTAGAGGTGTATTTTTCAAAGATGAAATAAGGATATATTCAGATTTCTTCAAAAATAAAAATAAAATCATAGAGAGGGGTGAAGGGTTGCTAGAGACTTTCCAAGTCAAAAAAATTGAATCCCGGACCAGGGGTGGCAAAAGAAATTCATAGAAAATAGAGTACCTAGGAACTTGCGAAATTCAAAATATTTTTATCGCTTTTTAACATTTTTCAAAAGGAATTGCTTCCCGAAATAACCGATTCCTCAGAAAAATTAAAGATTCAATTCGAATAAGAATGTTAACCATATCTATTTATTTTCAATTTGGGAGGCGGGAATGGGTACCGCCGCCCCGGGAACCTTTATTGGATAACCAACACCTCTGCCATAGGTCACCCCGAGTGGTTCGCCACGTTTGGTAATTTAGCAGGGGTGCCCGGATTCATGGGATGAGGTGTGTTTAGGTGTGTTGACCAGGACACACTGAACCCCAGATTCCTACCCACCCCTTAAACCCTTTTCCTTCCCAGAACCCTCCTCTCCTTCCTTTCCCTAAAAAACCCTCCACACAGCATCCCCAAAGATGACATAGGCCCTCAAGGAAATTATTTTCCTTAGAGCCTCCTGTGTGAAGCTCATGTCAAAAAAAAATTAAACTCGAATTTTATCACTGACCAATGAAAAAAATTGGCATAGTTTTCATTTTTTAACAATGTAATGAAAATTTTGAAAAACCATTGCTCGTGGCGAATTCGAATTTCTAACGAAATAACAGATTCCTCAGAAACATTAAAGATTTGTTTCGAATTCGAACAAGAATATTTAACCATATCTATTTATTTTTTTTATTTAAGCTCGAATTTTATCACTGACCAATGAAAAAAATTGGCATCGTGTTCAATTTTTAACAGTGTAATGAATATTTTCTAGGGCCATTGTTCGTGACGAATTCGAATTTCTAAAAATCGATTGGAAATGAAAAAGGTTTTTTTTTCCAAACTTCACAATTCGAGATTGCTTCATTCAAATATTTTTTTTAGCTTATAGCTACGATTATTTTCGAGCACGTCGAAGTCATTCTCGAACCCAAAGGATAAATTAATTAAAAATATTCGTTTTGTTTATAATAAGAATAGAGATTTTAATATAAATGGCATGAAGTAGGTAGATATAAAATAAGATACATTGTTTTAATGTATCGACGTATGAGTATATTCTTTACCTGATATTGTTTGTTAATGATTTTATTTCAATGAAATAAATAGAATTATGACAAGCAAACAATAATTTAGTTTAATTAAGAGTTAAAAGATGCATCCTGAATTTATTAAACATTTTTAAAGACTTACGTAGGTAGTTCATTCTGTATCACTTGAAAAGACATTACCAAAGCTTTTTGATTGAATTAAAGAACCTTTTTCACGTTTTACGTCAGTTTAGGTATTCTTCCCACTTCCCGGGAAGTTCGATAGAGGAGTAATTAAACTTTAGAATTTGTCAAACGGTCGGAACAGCGGCAGGTGCATTTTTAATGCACTTATCAAAGTTTCCCGCTCGTGTTCTTGAAGCCGCATTACTATAGTTTCAGTGCAGTTCTAAATCTACATGATGTTGATAAACCAATATTTATTTATTTGCCTTTATTGGCTCACGATAAATTATTCTACTCTCATGTTTAATGTTTTTTTTATGAAAAATGAACTATAATTAATCCATTCCAAATATGTTTTGTTAATTTTAAATCATACACTATTTCAAAACATTGTTTTTATACAGTAGTTTACCGAATAGTCCCCTCCGAAAATCGCAAATATTCACTTATAATGTCTCAAACGAAATGTAAGTTTTACGAAAACTTTGTGTTATTACCGCTTCACAATTAAAGCTCTATAATTGAAACATTTCTGAACGTAGCCGAATAGTAAAAACTGTTTTAGAAAGGTTACAAAACAAGCTTTGAAATTGTTATATTACAAATAAATATTAACATTTGTAAATATTAAAATTTAGAATGCAAACATTAAAAAAATGACTCAAGTGATGTTTTTATGTGAAAACGGTGTCTACTAAAATCACGGATTATGTAAACAACGATACTTATTCTATTGTATAAATGTATAATAAACACTTTTGTAACCTCACTTTTTTATCATTTCATATTAATTTTTTTTTAATAAAAATTAACAATATCGAGCGGCCCGTGGGCAATTTGGCGGATAAATATATGTTTCAACCGCGCGACTGACAGAATATTCTTGTTATGTATTTATATGGACAACTTGATAGGGATGTACAGCTTGATCCACTATGGACCTTTTACTTTTTGTTTTAGGGATGTCACTAAAACAATAACGGAAATAGAACAATTTCTATGGGAACACACGCGTTGATGTATAAACACGCTTTTTGTACTTGACTGCTATCGTATTTTTAACGCATATATCTGCTTACGTTGCTGACCGGTTTTTCAGTGACGTTGATGCTGGGGTTACAGTTGAAAAAATTGTAACGTCTACATTGTTGAAACCAAAATCTAATAACAAAATCAACCAGTCAGTTGTGCAAAGATTTTGAAGTTGGTATTTGAACGCCTCACAAGATTAGACAAAAAGTATAAAAGAAAATGTTCGCCTTCCGAGAACTCTGTTAAGCATGCAACCGGTAGAACTATATCGCCATCCGGTTGGGCGACATTGTGAGATAGGTCAAGGAAGAGGCGGCACGAAGGGATTTGTAAACGCGGATCTTGAAGAGGTCCGAATTAAATAATTAATCAGAGAAACGTGTTTCATTTTGTCCTGGAGAAAAAAACTACGAGAAACTCTACATATTTAAGCCGCCGCTATCCGAATTTCTAACCATTTCTTACATATCTCCCTTAATCATTTGAAGTTTTTAAGCTCTTAAAAAAATATGTATTATTTTTTAAGATAAAATCTAGACGCGTTCCACGCCGAAACGCAAATTATATAAAATTCCCTCGATAGAAAAAAATCGCAAAGTATGCTCCGAAAATTATTTTAAACACGTTTGTTTCAGTTATTTTACATGTTATAGTTGTGAAAAATTCACAATGTTTCTTTAAATGATACTTAATT
Organism: Limnephilus rhombicus; assembly: GCA_929108145.2. NCBI lineage: Eukaryota > Metazoa > Arthropoda > Insecta > Trichoptera > Limnephilidae > Limnephilus > Limnephilus rhombicus. Next base: position 46,312,814 of record OV815273.1, on the reverse strand, counting down.
TAAACTGGTTTAAACTAGTCGTGTTTTATTAAACATTTTCGCAATTTTCGCATCGATTTTATCGCTTTAAATATTAGCGCGCTCCTCTGACATTCGTAATTACGTATCTTTTTTATTTTTTTTTTATTTACAAAAAGATACATAAAATATAATAAATTTTACACAATAATTAATTACATAATACATGTATTTGATGTACCCCCATAAATAAGCAGGGCTTGTGTGTATGGGGGGTGTTATTACATTGGTTCAAATTTATTATTTTTTATTGAGTTCAAATTTTCAGTATAATTTTTAAGCTGAGTTTTAAATTATTTTAAGTTACTATCCATGTTTCTGATTTTTTCAGGTAGTGAATTAAAAAAATTAACTCCGAGATATTTATGATTTAACTGTCCTATTGTTTTTTTACATTTTGGAGTAGGAAGTTTTGATGTTTGTCTAAGATTTCTGTTATTTTTAAAGGGTGCAAGTTTATTTTGAATATTATCTTTATAAATTTGTAATGTTGCGTGATAAAAGTATAATGCACTTAATTTTCTGACCTTAAATTATTTGAATAACAGTTCTGATGAATATGAGTAGGGTTTTTTTTAAATTGTTTTTATTATTAGTTTTTGTGATATGTAAATTGTTTGTGTTTGATTTGTATATGTACTGCCCCATCCTATAATGCCGTATTGTATAATTGATTGACAGAAAGCGATGTATGTGGTTCTAAGTAATTTTTCGTTTAAAATATCTCTTAAGCATCTAAATATATATGTTAGTTTCCTTATTCTGTTGTTCAGAATATTTATGTGTGGGGACCATATTAAACGCTGGTCTATTATTATGCCCAGGTATTTAATATCGGTCTTGCTTTCTATGTTTGTACATTACATTGCATTTGTGGTTTTCTGTATTTGTCACAGAGTGGATTATTGTGTTTAATTCTTTAGGTGTTTCTTGTTTTTTAATGGAAAATGGTAAATTATATGTTTTTTTAGAATTTAAAGTCAACAGGTTTTTATCAAACCCTAATTTAAGTGCATTGATATCTGTGTTTGCCTTTTTATTTAATTCAGACCATGTGTTTGCTTTTAGTAGTATGACTGTATCGTCAGCGTAGGAGACAATGTCTCCATATTTGGAAATATGGAATATATCATTGACATATATAATAAATAACAGTGGTCCCAAAACTGTACCTTGGGGTATTGAAAAGTCGCTATATTTTGAATCGCTGACTTGATTGAGTAATTTTATTTGTTGAAGTCTTTTATGTAAGTAACTAGTTATCCATGCTAAGACTTTCCATTAATTCCTATCGATTTTAATTTATTTATTAATTTTTTATGTGATATGCTGTCGAAAGCTTTTTTCAGGTCTATAAATATTCCAATACATTTTTTATCGGAATCTAGGGCCGTATATAAATAGTTAGTTATTTTTGCTATCGCGTCATGAGTACTTGTATTTTTTTTGAAGCCGAATTGGTTATCATTAATTATTTTATTTTCTTCCAAGAATGTCCAAATTTGTTTTTTTACAATTTTCTCATATATTTTTGATATGTTTGATAGAAGGGAAATCGGGCGGTAATTTTGTGGATCTTTACGACACTCTGTTTTATAAATGGGAGTTATAATTGCTCTTTTATAATTATTGGGAAATTCGCCACTTGCTAGACTTAGGTTTATTATTTGTGTTATGGGGAGAAAGTATGTTTCATCGCTTTTATTGTCTTTGCATCTATGTTATCAAAGCCGGGGGCGAAACCTCCTTTTAGTTCCGAGATAGTTTTGTTAATATCGGCTTCTGTGACTGGGTGAAATTTATTTATTTGACATTGTGTTATCTGTTGTGGATTTGATATATTGGTTGTATTTATGGATTTTGCTAAGTTTTTTTCCAACGTTATTAAAATAGTTATTTAAAATATTACATTTTTTTTGTCATTCTTTACGTTATATATTAATTTCCCATCTGATATTTCTGATATGTGCTTATGTATTTTTTTTATTTATTATTTCATTTATTGTTGACCAAATTTTTTTATTACTGTCTTTAGCTTCTGAAATAATTTTTGAGTAATAGTGTTTTTCATTTTTCTTATTAGAGTAGTTAATATATTTTTATACTTTTTATAATATAGTACAATTTTATTGTTAACTAGTAGCCTTTGTGTTATTTTATAAAGTTTATTTTTTTCTAATGGTTTTTATTAATCCTAGAGTAATCCAGGGTTTAATTTTCCTTGTTTTTGAATTGGGAACGATCTGTGTTGTTTTTGTTGCTTCTAAAACGTGTTAAGTTAAAGTATTTTCAAACAGTAAGGCACTTTGGTTGGCGCATTTATTTTCTAAAACTTCTTCCCATTTTTCAGTAATTAATGATTTTTCTAATAATTTGTAATCTACTTGGGAATATGGAAGATTTAATTTGGGACTCGTGTTTAGTTTTTTATATGTCTCATGTAATATAAGACAAGCGTAGTGGTCAGTAATGTTGGTTTTCCAAACAGTAGATTTAATATTTTTTATTTCATTTAAATGTATATTACACCAGATATGATCTATACATGATGGCGTTAATTTCTCGAGTGAAACTATTAATACAAGATTTATAATTGAGGTGCGTCATCATGTTAATTTAATTATTTTTTTCTATTGAGTTATGGTTTGTAGAAATGTTTATATTGAAATCACCACACACAAAAGTAAGTATTTTCGATAATTTGCTTAGATATTCACCTAGTTCATTTATAAAGTTAGTTATGTTTGATTTGTGTGTTCTGTACACTGTTATAATTCTGTGTAATTTTTTTTTTAATTTTATATCTATTTTTAGACAATTTACGTGTTGTATATAAATTTCTTCTATGTTAGTAATTTCACATCTCTCCATCTTCTTCTTTTTGAGCGTGAATTCGGGGCCTAAAGGCTCCGCAACCGGTCTCGAAAAGATAAGATGGAGAGATACGAAATTACGAATGTTAGAGGAGAGCGCTAACATTTACAGTGACAAAATCGATGCGAAAATCGCGAAATTTTTTAATAAAACACGACTCGTTTAAAACAGAGCAAAAATCTAGCAGACATTGTCTTAAACAGCACTTAAAGAAACACTGTAATTTTTTTCATACATATAACTTGTAAAATAACTGAAACAAACGTGTTTATAATAATTTTTGGAGCCTACTTTGCGATTTTTTTCTATCGAGGGAATTTTATTTAACTTGCGTTTCGGTGCGGGGAATGTCTTGATATTATCTTCAAGAATAACATATATTTTTTTAAGAGCTTTAAAACTTAACGTATTTAAGGGAGATATGTAAGAAATCGGTAGAAATTCGGGTTGCGGGCCCGTAAAGCTTTTTGTATCTGTATATATAAATATCTGGCATTGAATCATAACCTCTGGGCGCTGAGCCAAGATTTTCACCGTTCTGCAACTGCTGTACTTTTAACGAGACAATTCAGTGCAATTCTTATACATACTAATATTTTTATATAAGTTTTTAATAAAATCTATAGGCATATTTTACACATTTTAAAACACCCTGTTCCCACAAAATACGAATCTATCTCGGCACTCTAGTTCTAATGAAGAGACAAAGTGCAAGGTTATTCGGTTCATTAGGTTATATGATACAGCGCTTTGCTGGCACTCAATTTTCTATGCAGCGAGCAGCATGCGCATTAATCAATCTCAAATGGCCTCGATACAAATTGTATTACAAAATGCAATAAGCATTCTGTAACTTTAACAAAAAATATCTACCGTTTTGCAAATTTTGCATTTAATAATCTATAATTAATGATAATATTATTATTATTTTTTTTATTTCATATATATATATCCCGTTAAACTACAGTTAAGTAATTTGTCAACAGGATTTTTATTACAACTTTTTACAGATTACAACTTAGACCTTAATTTATACAATAACAATAAACTTACACATTAATAGTAAAACTAAATCGTCTAATACAAATTATTTCTACCTAGTAGCCATGTTTTCAGCAAATATCTGACTCTATTTGGAAATTCGCATTTCTTAATATTACCAGGTAGCATATTATATATTTTAGGCACATTATACTCAAGGGTTCGCTCTCCGTATTTATTATTATGTTTAGGTACAAGCATGCCTTCATTCTTTGTGAACCTAGTATTGTGCCCATGTTCAACTTTCCTCTTATACTCAGAGTCAGATATGTGCTGAATCAATATTTTATACCATAATAAGGCCTGCACCGGCAAAACTGTTAAATTTTGATACAAAAGTGAAATGTTTCGTCTCTGCGAAAAAATATTTAAAATAGTACGAAAGCTTGAAATTAAAAGCCGGAATCGTAGCTCATCGATTTTTCATCCGATTCACTTCATTCAAAGTTTTCATTAAAAAAAATTAAACGTATACACGGATGAACCACGATCAATAAAAAAAATATTATTAAAGGACAAAGTTATTGCAAAATTAAGGCCGATTTTTTCGTCAATTTTCATTTAATGTCCGACATTTTTTTTACAAACTGTGTTTCATGCGCATTCTTCATTCTTGCTATTACGATTTTTTTTTAAATTTCATGTGTCAGACAATTTCCAAGGACTCCAGGCTGGATTCCAGTCGATTTGGTCGGACATTCCAATCAAATTTTCAAGTGTTTTTTATTGCTATTTTTTTACATTAGCTCCACAGAGGAGGCCCTGAGAAAAATAATTCCCCTCAGGGACTATATCATCCTTGGGGATGCTGTGTGGAGGGTCTTTTTAAGAAAGGAAGGAGAGAAAGTTCTGAGAAGGAAAAGGTATGAGGGCTGGGGAGGAATCTGGGGGTCAGTGTGGCCAGGAGTTACGGGCATGTGAATCCATCCCTCCCACTGCGGTTCAAGACGATGTTCCGAGAGAGTACGGCTGGAGAAGTCAATGGAACTCCCTCAACCATTCTCTCCCGATCCGGCCTACCATGCAGCTGGTGGGCAGATGCATCCGCCACCAAGACCCGGACAAACCTCACCTCATGATCCCGGGCACCCCTCACCAAAGTCACCAAACGTAGCGAACCACTTGGGGTGACCTGTGGCAGAGGTGTTGGTTCTCCAATAAATGGTTTCCGGGGTGGCGGTACCCATACCCGCCTCCCAAATTGCGGAATCTCAAATGTACCTACCTAAAAGTTTCGAGATGAAAATAAATTTTATCTTTGAAAAAACGCATTGAAAAAAAAAACTCGGCTGGACCAGACACTATTCTTAAGTTACGAAAAATCTTACAATATTTGATTTCACCCTAATCCATCAATTGAAATCTGAAATTGTGGTTGCCTAAAAGTTTGTATATTCAATTGAACAACGTTCTGGGGAAATGTAATCAAAATTCACGTAGCTAGAGAACATTCTGAGAATATGGCAAATGTGATGGTCGAACAAATGACGGCTTAAGTTATGCTCCAAAGTTCAAAGTTTCCCGCCAGTGCACAGTGGCTCGATGTTCAATAGTCACTAAATGGCGAGAAGTGGCATCACTTACCCCCTCCTTATTACCCCTTCCGCTGCGTAAAACATACGCGCCACTGATTTACATTTAACTAGATACTAGATGGTCTTTCAGATTATTACAATTACAACAACAAAGCTACAAATCTAAGCAATATTTTGATAACGTTTCACATTGTCTATTTTTTACACTTGTCTGTTTTTTACTATAGCTATATCTTCCTGCTTGTCACTTGTCCGTTTTTTTAAATAGCAATTTCTTCCTGCTTGTCACTTGTCTGTTTCTTACAATAGCAATTTCTTCCTGCTTGTAACTTGTCTGTTTTTTACAATAGCAATTTCTTCCTGCTTGTCAATTGTCATTTTTTTACACCAGCAATTTCTTCCTGATTGTCACTTCTCTGTTTTTTACAACAGCAATTTCTTCGTGCTATTGACATCTTCAAATCGGTATGTACTTCCAAAGAGATTTAAGATTCCTTGTACCCCGTCACTAGATGTTATAAAAAATCCTACTGGATTTAATTATTTAGAACCCGCTTTTAAAGAATTTTTACTAATAATTTGACATATAAAGCAGATAAGCGAGTACAGGGAAAGAAAAGAGAGGAACTTTAGGGAAAGAAAAATGTATGAGAGGGTGGATAGGGATCTGGGGGTCAATGTTTCTAGGAGTGACGGACGTATGAATCCTTCCCTCCCACCGCGGTGCAAGTAGATGTTTCGAGAGGGTCCGGCTGGAGAGTTCAAAACGGTCTCCCTCAACCAGTCTTTTCGGATCCTGCCCACAACGCATTAGGTGGCTAAACGCATCTGACGCCGAGACTTAGACAAACTTTATCCCATGAACCCGGGCACCCCTGCTAAGAGACCAAACTTAGCGAACCACTTGGGGTGTTATTATGAAAACTATTATTATTATGGTGGTTAACGAGCAAAGTTCATAAATCATATAAATATTATTTTAATTAAGTTCTCCATCACGACACAAGCAGCATTTTCCGCTTACTGTGGTGGTAGTAGGAGATTTTCAAATATTATTAGGTTATTTGTAACCTGGGAATGTTTATCGTTATTTTATTAAAAAAATAAAAAATTACTCAATAAGTATCTACGACTAGAGTCATTTCAAGTAACGCCAATGTTTCAATTGTTCAATTATGGTCGTTACTCGCAGTAACCAGAGGGGCGATTCCCAATCTACTTAAGGATAAGAAATTGTCCTTAACCTTAAAATTAACGACATTTTCGAATTGGAATAACGTCAACTGTGATTCTATATCTCTCGAAGATAGCGAAAATGTCATTAATTTAAGGTTAAGGATATTTTTTACATTATGTAGAACTGTAGTTAGTTAGTTAGAATACCCCTATTTAACGAAAAATTTAAGGTAAAGGATAATTCCTCAACCTTAAGTAGATCTGGAATCACCCCTCAAGACTTTACTGAGAGAAACTATAATTTTTTTTTCAACATTTCTTTTTATTTCTCCGCACACTTTCTTCCATTTTATTATTATTTCTCATAAATTCATCAGTTCAGATTTAAGAACCATTCGCATCTCAGGCGAAATTATCTACAGATATTCCATAAACATACTAATTAGGTTCTACAACCATGTAATGATTTAAATTAAAATTCCTTATCATTTGTATCTTAATTTACTGTGTTTCTTAAAAACAAATAAATCAACTACTCCGGAAAGAGTGCAAAAGAATGTGTAATCGTTATATTGCAAAGGATATTTACCACGAATTAACCATTTGGAAAAAATAAAATGTTAAAATTAGATTGCCTTTTATCATTCTGCCGGGAGGTTGTCCTAACATTTTCCAATCTACCGAAGAAAGGATTTTGAATGCAAACTCGGTCATCTGGCTAGACAATTTGACGATAGCTGAGTATTTTCTTTACACTGCCATTTCTTTGGATTGGATTTGAGTCTGAATTACCTACTGGAAAGGCCCTAATCACATAGAACTCGCCTAATTTAAAAAAATTAAAATGATATTTGAATTGTAGTTTTTTCCATTGAATTTTACATAAATTTTACAAAAATTAATTCCTTTTTGTTTGATCGTAAGAAATATCTCAATTTTACATTTGTTTACAAATCAGTTTTTATCAGTGTCACGATAATATTTATTTTGATTAAATAAATATTGTCTTGACCTAGTTAATCTTAAACTCACCTGGCCGCTCACGTTTTATTATGATCTCCGTAACTCTTAGTTCTTAACCACTAGCGACTAGCGCCATCTATTTCCAGAGCCACTTTTTGAATTCTCGTCGTCTAGGGGAGCCGATGGTGATTCGACAAGTCGCCGAATTATGGAAGTTTCTTGTTAAATATGTGATAGTATCACCTTTACGGGTTTTACCCATTTAAAGAAGAATCATGGGTTATTTTATAACCGCGAGCCGTGTTGTTTCCGTGAGTGAAACGGGATTTTTAAAAGTTTAAATGGTGGAGTCGCCATATTGTCGATGTGCCGACCTTCACGCTCGAACTTGATTGTGGATAATCGGTATAATCCTGTGTTTGGCGTTCATGATATTAACGTGGCCAAGGCTTTGAGAAGGGTTATCCTCGCGGAACTCGATATTTGAGGCGGATGGAGGCCTGGCGCTGATCTACAAGGCTTTGAGAAGGGTTATCCTCGCAGAACTCGATATTTGAGGCGGATGGAGGCCTGGCGCTGATCTACAAGGCTGCGGTAAACGGAGTCTACCAAGATTTCACCGGTACGCACAACCAGGACTTTGAGCCTGATGCTGGTTCCTGTTCCCTGAGGAGGAGTCCCCATCCTCTGGGGCCTTTCCTGGTTCCTGTTCCCTGGTGAGGAGTCCCCATGGCCCGGGGCCTTCCTCGGTTCCTGTCTATGGAGACCCCGCGTGCTCCTGGCCGCCTATTAACAGGGGTTCGCGTCAATGTTAGAGTCAGGATAATTTAGCTAAATTACGGTCCACAGGTATGCTCTCTAGCTTATGTGTTATTTTATTATTTCTTTAGGAAATGTGGAATTCTTGACCCCTTGGAGGGCACCCATGTATACACCATACCTTTAAAATATAGGTGATATTGTACTGCTAAATTATTTCTTTTATTTATCTAAAAATGCCCGAAGATAAAGACTGTATTTTCCTTTCCACAAACTTGAGAGATATTCTGATGCTCTACCAAGAAATTCACGTTACATCAGTTTTATTTCCAAAATACTTCTCGTTAAAAATTTACTGGATATGTGTCGTACGATATTAAATTAGCTTTATTTTTAACAATTATTTGTTAATATATGCAGGTACGCATATTGCATACTATACACACACAGTATTTGTGTTTTTTTTACATGTTCTACGGGGGTAGAATAAATGACCAGATATTTTTTTTCGAAATTGAGATGTCTCTTTTCCGTTAAATGTTTCAGGAATTTCGTGCCTCATTATTCTATCTCCGCAAGCATTTTGTGATTTATATCGTTGTTCTTCTCTATGCCTACTAGTTTAATATGGTTCACAGTTTTTTTTTTTTTTTTTTTAATTCTGTTTTCTAGAATTCATCCAGCTTTAAATGATTCGCTAGCAAGGGTACTCGGGTTAATGGGGTGAGGTTTGCCCGTGTCTTGGAGGTGGATGCGCCTGCCCACCTGCTGAGGAGAGAGACTGATTGAGGCAGACCTTTTGACCTATCCAACTTGAACTTCCTCTCCTTATTTTCCTTAAAAAGATCCTCCACAAAGCATCCATTAAGAAGACACTGGCCGTGATTGAGATTATTTACCTCGGGGCCTCATGTGTGGATCTAGTGTTAAAAAATCTGGCCTACTATATATGTGGAGCATCTAAAGAAGAACTGAAATTTATAAGCATCAGAGGCAATTAGTTTATATTCATTAGATATTACTCGTGATTGAAGATATGCCAAAAAGGACCTGTTATATTCAAAACTCATGATAGATATCGAAATGGACATAAACAATAGTGATACAAAGTAGCCAGAAATACTTAAAAAGGTGCGATGCGATGCGCATGCGATTTCATTTTTAATAATCCGATGGATTCTATGCCGTGTTGCGCTACCTCCTTCTTTAGCCAACGTTTCGGACATCGTTGCAGTGTCCAGTTGGCTAAAGAAGGAGGTAGCGCAACACGGCATAACACCCCAAAAACAAATAACGAAAATGCTTTTGGCCGTGAAAATCTTAAAACTTATCTGATGGATTCTATGTCGTGGAACGAGGCTTTCCTAATGTATTTTCCCGGCTTGATTCCTCAGCACTCTCCGGCAGTATCACCACTCCAACCTCTAAATTACTGCAGCCTCGCTCTTCTCTCTTCTGTGCTCCTGATAACTTGTGTTTGCTCCTTTGTGGGGTATGAATACGATTCGAAGTTTGAAGCACTGCATGGTGAATCCTATTAAATTATTTTAATTCGCAAACCGGACTGCAAGCAATTGTTTAAACAGTTTAATTATTTGTTTCTCTCTACTCCATCTCTATTTTTTTTAATATTTGTATTGGGCGTCCGTTAACCCGATTACGGAGGTATATATTCATGTATGTATATATAAATATGTTCTTAGCATGTTCAGAAAGTAAGTGTACTGTGACGATAACGGGCGGTGGTTTTTAGTTCTTTGGGGATTGGCAACACTGAGTGGTAAAGGGGGATTTCCTGACCATAGCGAGAAAAGCAAGAACATTTTAGTGTCCAGTTGCGCCAAAGATGTCGGCAAAAAGTCCCGCCAAGAGCTGTGGTCTGCTTTTTACTCATGGAATTTGTGACATCTACCGGATCTGCCGGATCACGTAAAAACACAGTTTTTACGTAATTTTAAACTTACTTTTTACGTACATAAAATCATGTAGTATCAAAAATCAACACAATCTTGACCTAATTTTCATATCATCCACAGAAACGTAATCATCCAAATAAAAATGCATAGTGATATTAAGCCTCACGTCTCTACAACGTGCGCATTCTCAAGTATGTACGAGTAGAATGACACCCATGGCGGCTGAAGCATCGCGCTCAGTAATGCCGATTGAGGAGCGTTTTCACAAATAGAAATATCTACAAAAGTCTTAATTGTTAAATATTTTAAAGATTAAGTAACAAGAAAACTCAATTCATTTGTGAAAACTATCTTTGAAGCAGTTGGGAAATTTTACAACAGCGAAAAACTTCAAAATCAAAAACTTTTCTCGAAGCGAAATATCCCCAACATTTTGGTCTTAATTAATATAATATAAATATATATAAATATGGAACGATATTTATATAATATATAATATATAAATATCGTTCCATTTGTCGCAGTAGCGTCATGTGATAATGAACTCTAAAGTGGCTTACTATAGAACCCATTATCGCATGATGTTACCGCGACAGATGGGACCTTGTTAATCCAAAGGGTCGAAAGGTTGGCTTCATTATTCTAAGCCCCACCCCTAAAACAATATTTTAAATCGACGGTCCCGAAGAACAACGTCGTATGTGAGATTTTGTACCGAGACACCAGAGGCAAAAGCGGCACAAGAGACACAAGATACACAAGAGATACAAGAGGCACAAGAGACACAAGAGACATAAGAGGCACAAGAGACACAAGAGACAAAAGAGATACAAGAGACACAAGAGACACAAGAGACACAAGAGGCACAAGGGACATAAGAGACACAAGAGATACAATAGACACAAGAGGCACAAAGGACACAAGAGATACAAGAGACACAAAATACATAAGAGACACAAGACACACAAGACACACAAGAGACAGAAGAGACACAAGAGACACAAGAGACACAAGAGACACAAGAGACACAAGAGACACAAGAGACACAAGAGACACAAGAGACACAAGAGACACAAGAAACAAAAGAGGCACAAGGGACACAAGAGATACAAGAGACACAAAGGCACAAGAGACACAAGACAGACAAGAGACAGAAGAGACACAAGAGACACATGAGACACGAGAGACATAATAAGAGACCCAAACAATATTGTTATGATATTTTGCATTTTATTAAAAATTTCGAAAACACGGAATTTTAAATCAACAAAATAAGCCAATAAATAACCAACAGACGGATTTTCAACTTTTAGCAAATCCGACATTGTTTTTCGGGACCGTCAAAATAATCACAAATAATTTTTTAAACATTGACCGTTGATACGTCCATATTTTTTGGAAATTTATTTATTTAGAAAGATATTTTGGAAAATCTGAACTAACCATTTCGTACATACATGGTGCTAAAGTGATATGGTATTACAAAGTACTTCACTTACTTTAACTCTCCTACTTTTATATGGAGTAAAAAAAATTTATGAAATTTTTGTCTCCGGTGATTAAACTAACTTTATTTTTGTGAGAGAGACATTGTTAGTGTTAAATCTCTAGCTAGGTGGCGTCGAGACAAATTATGTCTACATTTTTTTGGGGAAATCTTTAACTTGTCAAATATTAATTATTATTTTTTAATTGATAAACTAACGTTGACAAGATTTTGTGTCAGGAATTACTAGTTAAAATGAGTCAAGTACGTCTCTTGACGTCCTGCCCTTTATAATTTTTTTTTATAAAAAACCATTTGGTGAGGATATTTCCCTTTGTGAAAACGCTCCTCATATTATGAACACGATGAGATTGCAAGCCAAGCAGGATTTATTAATAATACCAAGAGAACAGGCAATGATTACGTTGAAGCTCGGAGTTACGTTAACTGGAGCTTCTGATTGTTATTTGAGGTTCTATGGTTATTAATTGAATGTTATTTCAACAAGAGAACTCGCTTGATTCCTTCGTCTTGTTGCTTTACAATAGAAGGTAGGAAAGTAATTTCATCTAATTCAATGACGTATTTAATTACCTTTGAATATAAAGTCATTATTTTCCGTTTCCAGATTAAAAGGTTTTTAGTATGAAGGTACGTTTTTTAAATATTTAGATACATTTAAATTTCAGTATTGAAATGAATAAAATATCCAATTTAACAATAAAAATAAAAGTAATGTTTATATGGTGACCCGACACTTGATCCCTCGATAGTTGGTCCCTGAAATTATAATTATTGTAAAATTATATATTTTTTTGCATTATTAACCAATTTCAGACCTTGAATCTGTCACATCACTATTGTTGTATGTTGCACATCACTAGTGATGAACTACTTCTTATAATTATTGTCATCTGTGGTCTATTGTGAACTAATGTCAATCAATGTCAATGGTGTAAACACCTCTTCAATAAAAAGTCTTTAATAAAATAATAACAGTGTTTTCTGTTAAGCTATATAAAATAATATAACTTAACAGAATCGACTTCAAAAATACCTTTAATAAAATCAGTTGGAATAGCTATTAAACGAATTTATTTACAGTATCGATTTTTTTGTACTTATACGCTGGTACATACAGTACATAAAGAAGTAGTTTTATCCCAGTGACATTTGAATGAAAATGTGTTTTATACTTTGTAGCAATTATTTATTTATTTATTTAATGTATTACAAAAACAACGTAAGTAACAACGTAAGTAAACAATGTAAGTGTAAGTAACACATTATTCCCAATGAATTAAGAAAAAAACTCATTTCTGGAAGGACAGACACATATAAGTACATTTTACACAGATATTACACATTTAAAAAATACAACATATTGAAAAGGAAAAAAATTCATTGTCAAGAATAGAGATTTTAGAAATACTGAGAAACATCCATACACGTAAAACATAAAAAAAAAACAAATGTATGAAGGCGAGCGAATATTCAATGGTTTAAAAACATTTTTAGGAAATATTCTTTAAGCGTTTTAACTCATATTTGTTTGTTAGCTACTGGTTGCTTTATTTCATTAGGTAATGCATTGTATTGTCTATATGCAATATATTGTATTGAGTTAATACCAAATTTAGTTGTGTGGGTTGATGATGCTAGGTGTATTTGATTTTGGGATTGTGCTTTGTGCTGGTGGATGTCTGAATTAAAGGCTGGTCTGATGTTAGTGTGTGAGGATCTATGTGTGATTTGTAATATTGCACTAGTGTTATTGTATTTAGGTAGAACCGTAAAAGGAAGTTGAATATATATGTTTGATATGTGTAGACCACGGTAGATGGTAGATATTCCTTATAGCTCGATTTTGAATCACCTGTATTTCTGATATTTTTTTTTCAATAATAGTTCCCAAGATACTAACTAAATAACTCAAATGGGAGTGAATCGTCGCAGAGTATGTGGCCCGTAGTAGAGATGTGGATGTATTAAAAAGAAGGTTCTCAAATAAGAATGTGTAAAGAATCCGGCTGATCGTCCGGTCAGTGGCTGAGTTGGTATCGCATTTGGGTCCCATCCAGGCGTCGTTTGAATCTAAAAATATGGCATTTTTTGAAAACTAAAGTGTATTTCAAATTTCAAATACACAAATCTAAAAGGTAATTTTATTTTTTTAAGGATTTCATAAATGGTATTTGCTTTTACGACACCTTCAAAAATAAGAAATATATAGAACATTCAAAATACTTTGGAAAAATTCCAAATTTCGTTCAGACATCATTAATAAAACAGAGATAAACAACCGTCCCAGGCTGTGTAAACCACGTGTATTTTTTTCCATGAACAATTTTTTTAATTAGTAATGTTTTCACATCCGCGGCCGCTTGTCAATTGAATAAAATTTTCACTGGGTTTTTTAGTAAGGCTGATAATGTTATTTGTAAGGATTAGACTACAGTCTCTATCGATTATGATGACCTCGTATGAATCTCAAGGAGAATTCATATAAGTTAAATTATGAATGTCACATTATTATAAAATGTTTATTGTAGATAATTAAACTATATCAGGCGCCATATCGTGGTAAAAGTGAATTGTGTCTACCCAAAGATATTGAAATATAATAGTAGGTACTACAAGGGTTGAGGTCAAGCTACGAAAGCTGCATGCCGTCATAATTTAGATATACATCCCAGGTTTTGAATGGTTTATTTGGCAAAGCAGGGTTTGTCTAACGGGTATGTGTAATTATTCTAATAATTATCCTTTCTATATGAATAAATTATTGTTTTATATGGCACTACTATGTTTTTTATGAATGGCAGCATAAGTTGATTGATTGATTTTGATGATATCTATGAAATTTAATACAAAAATTATGAAAATAATGGCGTAGCAAAGTTCGTACACCGCGCAAGTGAATAATTTTAACAAAATTAAAATGTTACATGTATATTTTTTCGTCTCCCCCGACATAAATTCTGACTTTTCGTGATAATAAAGCTAAATCTAACTGTTTGAATAAGTATTAACCAGTAAGCGGTTAAATACATAAATATAAACACGGGCACGTGCCTAGTGTGATGGCCAAAAAATTATCCATTTATTGTAATGTATAAACTTTACTGAATAAAGAACATTAAAAAATCATATTATTTATATATCTCAATCAAGTATTTAAGAAAAGCGAAGTTATTGGGAAATTATGTTTGAATTATCTATTTATATAAATTGATTTGGATTACAAATACGATAATTCCGCCATTGTTCAGTTTCCTTGAGGAGTCGCTGCATGCCCGTATTTTAAACCTGTCAGATCCCAACTGAAGTGAGCAACATGGCAAGCATCTCGGTTAACTTTCAAAATATAGAATTAGAGATGTGCTCGTCAATTGATTTATTTAGTGTAATCTAGGGAATGCAATCTCGACTCGAGATCGCAAATTCGAGATCTCGCGAGATTAGAAATTACAATCTCGTAATTTTCGGGATCTCGTTAATTAAAAGAAAATATTATTTGAAACAAAACAAAAACCTTTATTCTTTAATATTAGATAATTAACTGCTTTTTTAAATTAAAATAATCAAAAGAAAAAAATTAGCTTAAGGAGATTAGAAAGTAATTACGGGTGATTTTGAAAGTAACTTCTTAAAAAAACAAAGTGTATTAAGGGTGCTATCTGCTAAACGGCATCTAATGTCCGTTTCAATGTACCCAGCTGCTGAAAATGCCCTCTCAGAATACAAAAATTATGTTTATTTAACTCACATAAACAATAAAAAATGCATAATTTAAGAATAAGAATAACCATAACTGCACAACTAAAACAAACAAACAAATGGCTGCCTGCACGCAAGCAAATATCTCTTTCTCACTCACTCGACACAGTTTTATATTATCTGTTCCGCTCGTCATCCGTCGCTAATATTCGTAAATAGTCGGGATAGTTTTCTTTCTTCGATCGACACTCCCGCCCGACCGTCAGTCAGTCGGCGCACCACTCGCGCCCCAAGTGGACGTGTGTAGCGTCGCTGACATCTATCGCCCAATCCCGTTGATCTCGAACGGGATCTTGTCATATTTTGCTCGCGAGATCGAGATCCCGCGAGATCGGGATTGCAATCCCTAGTGTGATCATTGGGAAGCGGGGTTAGATGATTTATTTAGCTAAATCACACGTTGCAACCATTTTTTTTATTCAGCAGTACATCCTCTTGACATACCTCTTCGATGACACTTAGTTATATTTTGTGTAAGTCTGTTTACCGTATTTTGCCTAAACCGACTGTATATTGTATATACATAAGTACGCCGGAAGGCCATCTGTCGGTGTACCAACAGTCATGGAATTGGTTTATATTACGGTTCTCAATATTCTATTGGATAACAAATTTGTTTCTCAATACTTACAATTCCCTTTGTAACATATTTCCAAATTCTCGTCCATTGCCAATAATTATCCATGTCTAAATATCGCGTAAGTAACATCAAACCATCGCCAAATACGAAAATATTCGTTTCATTCAGATAATTCTCTCATCTCGTGCAAATGCACTTCCATATGAAACACTTTGTGTATGGTTCCTTCTTGAATAGAATTTTGACGTATTTTGCCGCCCAACTTGTCGGGGACAGGTCAGCATCTGCCGCCCACGTCGTGCCGCCTGAGTTGCCGCATGGGTGACGGGAGAACCAGTGGGCACAGAGGGCGGCATGGGCGGGATAGGACGGCATGGGGCGACACCATACTGCACTGAGGCAGCAAAACTCGTACAACCTTGTGAAACGCACAGACCAGAAAAATGGAAACGAGCTCTAGACTTACAAATTATAAGTTAAAAAATAAGGATTTCCGCAGCACGATCATCTTTCGGTTATCAATATCGGTGAAAAAATATTAGGGTTCACGTGCAGTGAAATTTCGTTGATTATTCACGGCAAATATAAATAAGTTTTTAAAATCATTTTCCAAAGTAAACAGCAGCCTTCGTGTGTGTTCAACATAAAATCACCGAAAACAAACATGAAACTAATTACTGTTTCTTTAAAAATCTAAATGTTCTAAGGGACGTGAAAAATTTCAGTAGGTACATTAAACAAGAATTGATTCCTGCTAAATTATTTTAGAAAACATCAACCCTAAATATGCATTTATAAAGCAGTGACCGGACATCTCAGAATCTTACAACTTCAACACCTTTTTTGAAAAGTCATTCAAAGTGATGAAAAAAGGATATAAAAAAAATGGTTAAATATATTTCTTTAGGTTAGGTTATGTTTATGTGCTATTTTTAATTATTTTTTTATAAATGTTAATGACTTTTCAAAGGGGTTTTTAAAATTGCCTAGTTCTGAGTGAAAATGAAACCGATATGAATGAATGAAACCAATATAGCAGGGTGAAACCCATACAGAACCAAACAAATAAGCGGTACAAATTTACTTTCAACAGATCATTATTAGACCAGTTAGACAATCATACAAAAACATAAAACCACCGAAGGGAAGAACAAACTTCGGACAAAGGGTGACCGGACAACTCAGAACCTAATTTTAGAAACCAGTAAAAGTGAAGAAAAAAATATACATAAAAAATTGGTTAGGGATACGTTAGGACTTTTCAAAGACGTGTTGAGTTGACTTTATTCTGAGATGGTATGGAACCGGACAAAGACACCACAATAAACGATAAATAACGATAATGATAGAACAAAAAAGGCAACATTAAAAATATTTTATAATGTAAAAGAATAAAACATAGAGGTATAATATATATAATACATAATACACACTTCATTGTAAACAACCGTACCCCATAATATATGATTTTTTAACTATTGTCTTTATTATTGTACCTACTTTATTTCATCTCAATTTATTTAGTTTTTTCAATTTACTATTTCATATATTACATTTTTATTGAATTTTAGTGAAATAGGGGGCCCACATTGTCATATAATGTTTGAAAATAATAATATTAGTGTCCCTAATTTTTTTTTATAAAAATAAAATATGTGTCACTATTAGGTACAACATAATCCCACTGAAATCTAAAAACTTAAACATTTTGCATTATTTTTATTTGTGAGTTTTTGAGCCAAGCGTGCTTTTGTCTCAATCTTTTTGTTTAGAAACTCGTAGCTTGTCGCAAAAACTCACTGAACAAAAAGTCTTTTCAGCAAACAGCCGTTCTTCCCATATCTCTTTTACGCACAAGCGAAGAATGTCCTCAAATGTCTCGCAAATTAGCGACGTTATTATAACCCGAGCTCCGTAAACTGTTACTTTCTGGTGAATAATTACACTCCGTCACGGTCAGTGGGCCGCGACCGTGCTGACCGCTGTGCACGTCGTTATAGGGGCCATTGTTGTGTGGCAAATGACTGGCCGGCCATATATCTGCCATACATCTGTGCTTAAAGCTCGGGCTTTGCGTGAGCCGGGGAAAAGCACACAGGACAAATCACTGCGATTAATATTACGGAACGCTGAATTTTGGCAAGAAAAATAGTTGGATTTATTTGAACTCTGTTTTGCCGACTTTTCCAGATTATCAGAGTTTGTGGTAATAAAGTTGGAGTATTCGCTTTCTTTGCGGATTTTTTTACGCATTTGAAAGCGTACAATTTTTTGCTGAAAACATTAATAGTCCGAATATTGAAGAAAAAGATTTTACAAGGTTTAAAATGTAGAGTTAAATATTTTTTTATTTACAATTTAGTACCCTTAAAAGAACAGAATAAAACAAACGACAATTTATTTTACAGTGTATAAATAGTAACTAAATTCAAATAAACTAAAATTTACATTTAGGCTATGACAAACAAAATGTAAACTACTATTTTCAAAAAATATGCGGCTTGCTTGTTTTAAGTTCTTTTGGTGCTATTAAAATATCACTAGTTCTACATACAGGTTAAGTAAACTGTGAATGCTGTTTATTAGTTAGAAATTAAAGTCTAGAGTTGATCGTGATTTAAGGATTGAAAAAATGAGAAGTAGGTTAGACTGTTTTCTTTAAATAAACCGCACACAAAAGTACATAATATAGTAACGATTTGTTTGTATTGATTAAGAAAAACACATATACTTCAAAGTTCTGCGATTCGTAGACTGAGCATGGTTCAAGAATGAGAAATAAAACTTCATAAATGCAGCGCATAAAAAACTCTCGAATGATGATAAAACAAGGAATGAAAATGCACTTCCACTGTTCTCCATGAGTTGTAATATAAATTTATTCTTAAATTTTATTTATCGAGAGGAACGTATTTTCATGGTATCCATTGGTGCGGAATGAGACAGGGTGGTAGCCAAGCGCACCAATTTACCCACAACGTATCTACGGTACTATTGAAACAACGCTCGCCAAATTGAGAAGTCATAACAGCTCATGGTCACTGGTAAAACGAAAAGTAGGAGAAGCAGAGGAAATCTCAGATACGTCGAAAAAGTAAACAGGCGTTCAGAAAGTGAGTCGTGTTCCGTCGTGTCACGTCGTGTGGCGTCGTGTCACGTCGTGTGGCGTCGGATCTCGTCATATCGCATCATAACGCGTCGTATCGCATCGTGTCGCGTCGTATCGTGCCGTGTCGGTTTCACATCGAAGTGCGCGACTCTCTTTACAATGCAAGACCGTCAAGAGAGGTGTCCGGTTCTTCAGGGTAATCGAAGTGGGAATCGTGATTATTTTAACATTAACTCCAGTACGCCATGAGGAAAATTTCCCTTAGAGCCTATGTAAACTTTGGGGAAACTGTGGAGGGTGTTTTCGGGGAGAGCAAGGAGTGAATATGGGTCGTGAAGAGTATTTAAGTATCTGTGGGCCTGGTAAGTATAGTAATAGAGTCAAGTATTTTTAAAGAATTTTGGGGCTCCTGACCAGAGATGGCTTCCAAATTTAACATTGGTGCACACTTCCAATTTGTTTGGGGTCAGCTATTGTGAAGTATTAAAGTATCCGTGGGCCCTGTACTTACAGTCCAGTATGTAGGTAAAACAACAATCTGGCGACATCAAAGTCAAACAATATAATTGGGCTCAGTTTTATCGAAAGCCTCGGGGAACATCTTATTAATTCTAAGTCAATGTTTCGTGCCATCTCATATATCGACTGCCCGCCGCGAAGCCTTTGCATTGGTATTCAGGCTGCGTTTTGCTGCACCGGGGTAATTGTTATTGACAGGCTGTTACCGGGGCTCACCCCAGCGGAGTAAAGACACGCGGGAGATGGAAGGCATCACTCGAGAATAAAACATCAACTCCTCCACCCAACCCCAGGGATGACCTTCTATTCAGCATGATTTAAATAAATGAAATGAAACATAATACATATATTTGCATGTGATCATCAAATGTTCAGCGAAAAATATTGTGCACTTTTTTAAATCTGTTAAATTATTTATATGTTATAAGTTTTACGCAGAATTTTTCGAAATCTATTGTAGACAGTGACCGTCCTCTTGTTATTAGAGTGAAACTGTATAAATATCATCATTCTCGGAATAAAACTGGATATTTCTACAAAAATCAAATTAGCCCGTCGTTTGCCGGTGGCCACTAGCCACATGATAGTTTTTCTTATTAACGGAGTATACTTGACTAACAGTGATTCCTGGCGTTGTTTGGAGTATAAGCTGAAAATGAAGTTTTGGAGTTGCTCATCCAGCCGAGTAACCATCCGAACCCTCACTCGTCAATACGTAGTGATTTTAGAAATTTCATTTAGCTATATTGTGCTCCAAATAAATTGAGGAATCATAGATTAAATTAAGTCAAGTACCTAGAACCCTAAACACCCTACACAAATATATAATGGATTGTATCTGTACCTATCATGTATTAATCAATGTGTACTAATGTGCATTTAATGCATGAAATCCTCTTCTCGCTTTTCCCAAAAAGACCCCAATACAGCATCCCTAAATATGACATAGGCACTGAAAGAAATTATTTTCCTCCAGGCTTCATTTGTGAAGTTAACGTTAAATATATTTTTTTATATTATTGGAATATCTTTGAGATGAAAAAATAAACTTCACAAAAACGGCGCAGTGCAAATGATTCAACAATTATCATTAAATAAGCGTGGAAATACAATATCGAACAATTTTTTTCTTCTTAATTTTATAATATTTATGTAATTTTTTTTACAGTAAGTACATAATACAAATGTTCAACGTGCCCGGAGCCGGTGGAAACTAAAGGAAAGAGGAAGGAACTCGCAGAGGATGATTTGAAAGTGCCTCAGTCACCTTGCATTAGTACAACCTATATTAAAAACAACGTTTCAATTTTAAATGAAGGTGTCTGACTAGTAACACCCACACTAAAACAATGTGCATTTATGTAATTGTATGATTTAATCTATCTATTTATCTATCTTCTATCTTCTATCTTCTATCTTCTATCTTCTATCTTCTATCTTCTATCTTCTATCTTCTATCTTCTATCTTCTATCTTCTATCTTCTATCTTCTATCTTCTATCTTCTATCTTCTATCTTTTCTTCTATCTTCTATATTCTATCTTCTATCTTCTATCTTCTATCTTCTATCTTCTATCTTCTATCTTCTATCTTCTATCTTCTATCTTCTATCTTCTATCTTCTATCTTCTATCTTCTGTCTTCTGTCTTCTGTCTTCTGTCTTCTATCTTCTATCTTCTATCTTCTATCTTCTATCTTTTATCTTCTATCTTATATCTTATATCTTCTATCTTCTATTTTCTATCTTCTTCTTCTATCTTCTATAAAAATAAAAATGAATCTCCGAAACGTATGTACGCGCATAACTTCCGAACGACTGCACCAAGTTGATTTTTTTTGTGTTTGTTATTGTTATTGTCAGGACAAAGTTTGTATAAAACTACTGGTGAGCTCTGGCATTATGAAATTTGTATAAAAAAATTGCTATAGGTGGCACGCGAGCTGTTTGAAAACTGAATGTATCGGATATGGAATGCGGGAGGCGGGAGGGTAACTCAAGTAGAGGGTTCGCGGGAGGGGGGAGGTGCACCCGGGAGGGGGGAGGGGAATCAGGGAGGGGGAGGGGATACCGGGAGGGGGGAGGGGAAACCGGGAGGAGGGAGGGGAACCCGGGACGGGGGAAGGGGGGGAGTGAAGGTGAGGCGGAAGGGGAATGGGACGAATAAGAAAGGACACGCACCGCAAAACAATTTATTTATTAAATGGCATAGTAACGCATGCCGGGTACCAGCTAGTTCTAAATAATTTTGAAAAATATATTAACATGTAAAAAATTATAATGCTGGTTTTTATTATGCGATCGCGGTGTTAAGATCCAAAAATCGTGCTTTTGTGCTTTGAAGCACGTGGTTGTACCTTTGAAAATGTGTCGAAATCAACAATCTTTTTCAAGCCATTCCAAATCCATTTTTCACTTCCACTTGAAGTTACAAGTTGTGCGCTGAAAATGGCTGTCGTTTAATCTACCTTTTTGTAGACCTGAGAGATTCTCACATTTCCCTACGCGCCGGCAGCACCAGCCACAGCGGGAACAATAGGGGGTGCTGTTGGGGGTAGTTTAGTTTGCTGTGTGAATAGTGAATATTCATTCCCTGTGATCTTCCACTCGAGATGGCGCTCTGTTCCGGGGAACTGGGCGAGACAGACTGACGCGACGCCTGTTACTTCCAACAATTAGATACCGAGGTGGATGATCGAGCGAGTAATTCCGCACAATGCGATCCAACTGTCCTATTCGTAATTCTCGGTGATTATTACGTATTGTTTCGTGATTTGACCCCGTGGAGCACAAATCTGCTTAATTTATGTAACGGATTTCGTGTGAGTACGTTTCTGCCAGGGGCGTGCAGGTCATAGAACTGTAAAGCTACCATCACCAAAAGTTCATTTCACTCCCACAAACCAAATTTTGGCCAAAAAGAGGCAAATTTAGATTCACGAATACATTACGGCTACTTGGATTATATTATCTGTGTTTTTACCATTGAAAGACGAATGACATAGGAAGTTCCCACCTAATATTTCATGTATTTAAGTTTTTATTGCAATCCCAGTTTGCCATGTTACATAAACTATGGTAAAATAATATTTTACAAAGCAAATAAAAATCTAAAACAAATAAAATATGATAACGTATTATGTAGGTACCTAATGAAAACAATAAATGAAAACAAAATTCGAACATAAATAACAAAAAATTAACCATAAAATTAAAAATTAAATTAAATTAAACAAAAATTAAACAGAAATAAAAATAAATATTTGTTTTTTTTTTCGATCGTCCATCTAATAGAGTGAGAGAGAGAAAAAAACAGATAAATGACTTATTAGCATCGTATTGTTGCGCTTTTCAGATGATACTGGAATAGTTTCATCACCTAACTTCTTTTTTTTAAAACTGCATTGTCAAATTACCATCTACTGTCCAGTTTTATGTGTGACGCCATTGTTAGAAACGTTTTAAGATTTTCACGGCCAAAAGTATTTTCGTTATTTGTTTTGGGGTGTTATGCCGTGTTGCGCTACTTCCTTCTTTAGCCAATGTTTCGGACAGCGTTGCAGTATCCATCATCAGGACAGATCCGGCAGAACCGGTAGATGTGAACGAATAAAAAAGACGCCATTGTTGTTTGGGCATTTCTTTTGTCTGTCAGTGAAGTCGGCTAATTGTTTAAAAATAATATAAATTTTATCAAATAGGCAGTCCCGTAGGCGTAAGTATCCAGCCATCGAGTGTAAAGATATTTCGAATAAATAAACGGCAGGAAAATCATTTAACAGTTAAAGTCAAAGATTACAAAACTATTCCTGTCGCACATTTTTTCAATTTATTGTATCATTTATTTAGCGCATGACATTTAAGATTGTTGTTAGTTAATATTGAATTCGCCAACTTATTATTTATGACAACGAACACTGGAAAATTTTATATTTTTTCATTCGAATGGACAGCCGCCACACAAATATTTGAACTGAATGATTAGATGATTGATTGTTAATTATATCAATGATAATATTATAATACTTTCATTTTTAGATTCATGGAAATATTGATTACTCACCTTTCAATTTTTTATCATATACCGGCTATTAATATTTCAGACCGTTGCAAAAAAAGGTTAAGTTTTACAAAGACAATCATTTTCTTTTCTTTATTACACTTTTAGAATAGAAAATTACGAAATCACAATTCCAAACCATTGCAGAAAATTCCTATCCTATTCGTATCTATCGATTTGTTTTATTTAGTACTTACATTTTGTGTAACATGTTTGTAATATAAGTGCACGTTTCAGGTTTCCGTAGCAGCGCAAAAAAGGAGCTTCAAATCTAAGCCAACCAAGAACTTTCCTGTGTTTAAAACATGTGAACATTTCGTCATCAGAACATTGAATGTAACTCGGTGGTCTAAGCAGTGCTCACAACATTATATGTATGTAGTTATAATTATATTTATCAGGTCATGGAGTTAGAAAATAAATTTAACATCTGATCAAACACATCTTCCCTGATGATGGACACTGTAACACTGTCCGAAACGTTGGCTAAAGGAGGTAGCGCAACGCAGCATAATACCCAAAAAATAACAAAAACAAAAAAATTATAATAATATGTAATTCAAAATACATATATTATGATGAACGACGTATCTTTTTAAAATTGAATTTTATTTCCTTGACTTTTACTACAGTTTACTAGACTTGTCAAAAAATATTATGATTAAATGGGGTACTGTACAAACAAATATGTGTTTTATTTATACGATAAGTATTGCCCCCAAATGTCAATCAAGGGTCAAATCACTGAATAATAACCATGAAAACGGTTCGGCATTGCAGCCATCTTGGCCGCCATTTTTGTACCAATGTTTGAACAGAATGTTTTATCGGTATACAAAATCCTTCTCTTAAGTATTTTGTTTAGTCATTGGTTTTTGTGGTCATTTTTGTAACCAATGTTTGAACAGAATGTTTTATCAGTAAACAAAATCCTTCTCTTAAGTATTTTGTTTAGTCATTGGTTTTTACGAGAAGCCAATTTTCAAGATGATTTTCATGATTTTTTAACACTTCTTTGATTACTAATTTGGTGGTATTTACATTCCTTTCTCGTGGCATGCATCTTACCAACAGGACTGCACGCCTCTGGTGTTTGCTAAAGCGTTGATTCATTCATTCTGTATACCGCTAACAAATATCTATTAAAGTAACCAATAGTCGTAAGTAATTATATTTTGTTTCGTGGATTGATATAACATTATAATTGGACCTCATAGTACGTTGAGATGTAGATAAACTACAAGCATATATATTATTGTTACCGCGTTACCGGTTATCAATACACTTCATTCATTTCATTCATAGCAATTCAGTTGTCTTCCTGTCCCAAAACTGCCGATGTGTCCTGGAAAAAATATAACATTATGAAATGAAAACATAATCAGAAAAACAAACTTTAAATCTTCAATATATTTATTTATTTATTTATTTATAAGTACATGTTACATGATTAATACATTTACTTGAGAAGATACATTAAATCACCATACTAGGCAGCTGCCTGTATCATGGTGACCAACGGAGGACAGTTATTTTAAAATGAAGTCTAGTAAACATATTTAAGTAAATTATTAAAAAAAAATAGAAAATTGGTAGAAATGTTTCCAATAACTCACAAATTGCCAAAGTTGCCTAGAAAATAAACACAAATAAGTAAGGTAGCATGTATTTATGCATAACCACACATACATGTATATTCATATATATACCTACACATATACATACATATACTTACACATACATATATACACTTAAATTTGATGGCAGAAACAAGCCTTCAGCAAATAGTGACAAAAACAAGAACATCTAAAGGAGGCTGGATACTACTGCATGATATATATACATACATATGTCTGTATTATAAAGTTATAATATACGCATGCTATGTTTGCACGTCTCGGTTTTAAATAAAATAAAAAAGAATAAAGAAGAATAAAGAATAAATAATAAATTTATATCACTATCTGAGTATGTGAAACAAGTTGTAAACACTGTCGTAGTCATATATTTTAGGGGTATTAATAGTTTGAGACAATACCCCAGTAGCTAACGGTATGAGTGCTTACATGAGCCTTACATATCATACCCGAATCAACTATAATAATTTAAAATAAAGTAGGTACTTCAAACGGATTTCGAGAAAATCGGTTTATTCGGCGTATTTTCCATCCAACCATGCGTATCTAGAGAACCGTAAAATGTTCCGAGCCCGGTGGCGTTAATTCATAATTATAAAAGAAAACATTGCTTTCGTAACTCTAACGTTCAAGAAAGTCAAAGTTCTGCGCAAAATAATGCTAACGTACCGTTCCCCAAATTAAAAGAAAACATTGTTGCTCTCTCAGCTCGCAAGCAAGGTTTATTTTTCTTCCCTCCCTCATCCTAATATGTATCAGTTGATATAACGTTCACAAAACGAGGATAACATTTTATAATATAACATTTATTTTATATATATATTTCTAACATTTTGTGAATCTCACTCATGCAGATAGAGGTTTACGAAATGTTTGAAAAATTTGATGAAATAATCAATTTAAATTATCAAACCATTTCAGTTCTGACTTTTTTTTACATTAGCTCCTTAAAATCATGCCTCAGGGCATAGGGATGATGTGTGGAGGTCCTTTTTACGGAAAGGAAGGAGAGAAAGCTCTGGGAAGGAAAAATGTATGAGAGGTGGTTAGGAAATGTCAAGAAGTATGAACGGTTGAATCCAAGGCGATGGATTGGGAGAGCCCGGCTGGTAAGAAGTACAATAACATACTTTGTTATAACCCGACAGGATAGTAATAAATATTTATGTCTGAGGTTTAAGTTTAAATTACGGTTTTCTTAGAGAAGAGGATTACGAACTTGTTACGTGTAAGTCATAAATATACCAAACCACCCACGTGTAAGTCTTGTCTCAAAGTGACGCGCCAGTGGAGCCAACTTTATCAACATATGACAGGTGGCATTATTACATACATAATGTACATATTACCCACAAAGTGGCACACAAAACAGATGGTAATTTCATTTTTTTTTTTAATATTCCAGTTGAACTTACTTCCAAATAGATTGTTAATTAGCAAAATAAATTTCGGCATTCCTCAAACAAAGCAAAATTAATTTCTTTCATATTTTGTTTTTCGCGACTACCTCCATTGAGGGACAAAGGTGCCCTCCGGGACACAAAATATAAAAAAAGCTGAACAAGGGACAGGTCACGAAAAACAATGTTATTTTGAAGGTAAAGGTGCAATCACATCGAGTGTACTGAAAGAATTTATTTCCAAAGGACAAATCGAAAATGGTCTACAAATCTACAAAATTAAATATACATACGCACTTGAATTTGAAAATAACGGGGAGTTAACTTCGAAATTAAAGATGATTTGGATGAAATTTTGATTGATTTCGAACCAATTT
Organism: Limnephilus rhombicus; assembly: GCA_929108145.2. Taxonomy (NCBI): domain Eukaryota; kingdom Metazoa; phylum Arthropoda; class Insecta; order Trichoptera; family Limnephilidae; genus Limnephilus; species Limnephilus rhombicus. The sequence goes on along the minus strand of OV815273.1, from coordinate 46,285,587 downwards.
ATTAAGATGCAGTTACGAGTACAAAAGTAAAATACACCTTGTTGATGTAGTATAAAAAAATCGTTCCTTTATTTCTCTTTTATTTGCCTACGTGATAAAATTATCAATCCGTAGTTAAGTACTTTAAATTTCTTTAAGAAACCAAAATACATACCGAATAGTCTGGATGACATATCAACGCAATGGAGCGCATCAAAAATGACATAGTTTAAACGTAATGCTACGTTTCCACGTTTGCCAAGGCTTGGCAAGCCTCCACAAGCGCAAACGTGTAAACAGGTCGTTTGGCTTGGCTTGCGTAGGCTTGCAAGAGCTTGCGAGAGTTTGCCGCCGATCCAGTCGGGGTCGGATCCAACGGCAAGCTTCGGCAAACGCTCAGTGGAACTTTCGAACTGACGGCGAATGCACGCCGTTTTTGCTCCATGCGGTCTATGATAATATTTATAATATTACGAGACATATGTATGACGTATGAGGCATGCCAGACTTATTAAAATGTGTACATAATTTTAATGCACTTATGTTATGTAATTTATTGCGACTGGATTTACCTAAAAAGTCAAAATAAATAAATAATATTTTATTGATGATTTACCATTTATATATTTATATAGTAACAAAATATATGATTTTTGTTAGAATAACTTTTTTTATAAAATAAAATAATTTTATATAAGACAAGTGATCTTCGAGTTCGGGTCCCAATTGCGATCATTATTTTTGAAGCGAAAACTTCTTTAGCACCGTTGTGATTTGAAACTCGATGAAACGAAAAAGTGGTACTAAAAAGAGACAAAAATCTATAGGATTTAGCCTGTGAGATAATGTCTCCTCTTTGTGCGAAGTGACCTGGGACGATTTTTATGAATCTGTATCATCCATCATCCTCGTGGTCGTCGAGCTTTCCTTGTTTTTGTTACACTTTGCTTGTATTTCAAATAAAAGTTTGATAAACCAAACGCAATAGCCGACACAAGTTCGGCGTCCGCCATGCTCAAGCTCATTCACAAGCATGTAAACGACTTCCAAACGCCAAGCGAGATTTGTGGACGCTTGGAGCTTGCGGAGGTTTGCCAAGCCTTGGCAAACGTGGAAACGTACCATTATATTTGGATTTAGTTGTTAAAAACATTAATTCAATAGAAACATAAATTTAAACATCTTTGGTAAGTATTCATCTGTGTATTATTTTCCACGGTTTGTATTACATATAGCACAATAGCTTGGAGAGATTTTAATAATAATGTTCTTCGACTCTTTCAAAGACTGGTTGACAAGAAGTGATCTCATTAAGAACTTGCTTTCTTAAAAATGAATAAGTACCAAAGCAATAGTCTGCATGGACCTTAACTGGCCCGAGAGTTGAATTAAAATATGATACCGTAAACACGGCGAGCCACCTGAGGGGGGGAGGGTGGGGTAGAAATTTTGGGTGGTTGGGGGAGTAATAGAGAAGAAGGGTGGTTTTATTACTTTGTTATTCCGCTGGAAGTAACCTTTTCCGGCTAACTCTAAAGGACTGTCAGTCACGTGCTGGTATCTTGTTACAATGGTTGTACACTTCAGACCTTATCTAATTAGATAAATTACATTTTAGCCATGTCTTTTATGATAACTGAAAAGCTATTTAAACTAATCCACCATCCTTAACAATCAACGGCAAGACTTTTTTTTTTTTTTTTTTTTTTGATTCACCTGATTTATAAATGTGTGTTACATATTTGACTAATGTGGGCCTCACTGGGTGCTTTACCCGTGCTGAGGACCTCATTTTACAGTTTGATATGATTTATTTTTTTTTTTATTTAAGATACATATAAAATAAAAACTTAAGAAAAAAGAGAGAATTGAAAGAAAGAAAATAGAGCAAAACAAAATAGAGTAAAATAACACTAAAATAAAACAATAGAATAAAACTATATAAATAGGATAGATACATATAAACCGATAGTGAAATTAAAAGGTTTTATATATTAGTGAGTATTGCAATGGTGTTTATGTCTATGTGTTTTTATTTATTTATTTTTTTTTATGTTGTGATTTTTTTGTAAAGTTGTCTTTTTTGGTCTTTAATCCATCTTTTAATTTTGAGTGTGAAAAGTTTTTTGTTTTCTTCTTTTTTTAAATCGAGTGAAAGATGGTTGAATGCTTTTATTGCCTGGTATTTGTGGTGTTTTTGTCCAAAGCTTGTGTTTATCGTCGGTGTTTTTAAGTTTTGTATGTATGCTTGTCTAACTGGTCTATTAATGTTTTGTGTTTGTTGGAGTTTGTGTTTTTGGTCAAAGATATAGTTAAGAAGTGTTTTTATGTATAATTGTCGTATATCAAGTCCGTCGAACATGTTGAATATTTGGTCTGTGTCAGTCATTCTGTGTTTTTTTAGTATAATCTTTAAGATGGTTCTCTGTGTGGTTTCCATGTGAGCAATAGTTGAGTTTGTTGCTCCTCCCCAAACAATGATTCCATATTCTATTATAGATTGGCAGAGTGCAAAATATATTGTTTTCATTTGTTTTAGTTTGTATATGTTTCTTATGGTTAGGAAAAGATGAATTGTTTTGAAGAATTTATTGGTGATATGATTTATATGATGTGCCCATTTGAGATTATGATCAATTATGATTCCTAGATATTTTATTTGGTCTGTTTTTACTATAGCAGGGCAGTCGCAGTTTTTGGTGTTTAAACAATCGTGTATTTTTATGGTGTTTGTTTTATTTGTTGTATTATTATTGTTGACTACGCGGAAAAATCTTTGATAATGTTTTAAACCCAAAATCGAACCCGAAAGTTTCCTAATCAAGGTCGCATCCATCAAACCTTATGCCAAGCAGGTAGTTAAATCGGTATTTCGAATTGTGTACCAAATTTTTGTTATATTGTAAACTATTGAATTTCTGTAAATCATCATTAACGTATTGAATAATGTCTTACTGTTAATTAAAATATTAGTCAGATGATTGATTGTATTTAGCAGACACTCAAAATAGTTAATTAAATAAAAATATAATTTTAAAGCGATGGGTGACATCTTTTTTCGCTTTGATAAAAATGTGATATCTACCCATCTCTTTGAATTAATTTATAATTACTCAGAAAAATAACACGAGTTTTGAATAATTTTCCGCTCCAAATGGGAATTAATTGTATTCGTGACAAAAAGAAAATTCCTTTCACTTTTTCACACATTCATAAAACAATGTTGTTAAAGACCCTTCATATTTTTCAGATATTCACTTTCCCATTTGCTGTATTCATTTTGTGGAATTTCCCACAGGGTTCCGAAACACCCTAATTTTTCGTTCCACCCTTTTTGGAAATTGATTGTTAATTTTCAAATTTGGTTTATTAGGTGGGATTTTGGGTTGGTTTTCTGCCAATGTTTTATTTTTTTTTTGGGAAAATCAACAGAACAAAGCGATAAAAAAATACGATGGCATCAATCAAAATTCTGTTTTTATATAAGGAACTTGTACTGGATTACTTTTGTGAATACAAAGATAACACAATTGCTGAATTAATTAGTTTATTATGATTACATTAAATGTGAAAGATACTATGGCTTATATCTATGATTATAATTCCGTTTGTATTTATTTTTATTTCAACTTTAATCTTGGTTTCCTTACGCAGCCGTGTATTAATATAAAATACGTATTACATATTTATCATTTTAAGAAACGTCCTTTCTTTGTGATGATTTCTTGTTGCTCCTTTTACGAAAATCCTTTATACATCGCTTACTCTAAAATGCATTAAAGAATGTCTTCAATAACTTTTAAAAACATATGACCCCAAACTTTTCTCACAAATCTAGTACTACATAATAAATAATAAGTATAATCATGTAACCATAATATTATGTCCTACCAGTATGCACTCTAATACCTATGGCTTAGAAACATATCATAGGTACCTATTTTTCATATCGCTTTATATACTCCGTAATACCTTCCTTTTATTTATTATATATTTTTTTTTAAATTTTGGTTATCTTCAATATTTGGCTCCTAAGAGCATTTCTTACTGTTTACTTGTCATACTTTTTTTATATTTATAACTTTTGTACTTTATATTATTTACAAAGGTAACTTATAGTTTATATTATTTCCTGCCTTTCAACTTTTATCTTAACTTTTTACTTTTACATTATACTTTATATTTTATAGTTTACACTTTTACTTTATACTTTCATTTTATACATCATAATTCTATTTACTACTCATTACCTTAACTCCTTTCTTTTACCCTTTGTTTTTATATTTAGCTTTACATTTATGTCACTTTCTTATGTTATTGTATTATAATATATATAAATATAATTATGTCAATGGCACATGTTGTGCCGTATGTTTCGAAATAAATAAATCTGATACCTACAAAATAATGGCACATCTATAAAAATAAGCCATTTAAAATTATGGATCGTTCCCGGTTTAGTACAAAAAGTAATATTTGATTAACGAAGTCATCCGTGAATCTCCATTATTAGATCTTAATATTTTACAACTTCATCAGAAAATGGAAGATGCCCAGATTGAGATGAAATTACGCTGCAAGAAAGGGGTTTTCACACGACCCCCGTGTGTCGTATAATCATGGAATAGCTCCTTAAATTTTTGATACGACCAATAAACTTGTCAGCCATTTTGACTTCGTTATTATATGTACGTTTATTTAAGGGATGATAAACTACATTTTCTTATAAAGGAATATAATGCAGAAGATCTAGCTGTATGATATACGAAGCTGTAAACGAAAATGATAGGCACTGTCATCGTGAATATTGTACAACACTTTTGGTCATGAATCGTTAGATCAATGAAAATATTTTTAATTTTGATAACAGCAAAAAAATTGTGTGAAAACTTTTGGCAAAGCCGGGTGCAACATTAACTACTTGCATAAATACAGGGTGTCCCAAAAGAAAGTTGATATTTGTTTTGCTTTCTGTGTGAACGCAAATTTTCCGAGGGGCGCGGGGGGGGGGGGGGGCATTCGAAAATGGGTCCAAAAGTTTGAAGAGATCGGTACGGCAAAACCAAAATCCTGGCGACCAAGGTCATCGAGAACGGTAGAAAACGTAGAAAGTGTTTGTCAGTCTTTTTGTGGCGACTCAAACTTTTCGATTCGGAAGCGCAAGTGTTTTAAATGTGCATAGATCATCGTTACACAGCATTTTGCACAAAGACCTAATGCTGCACCCCTACAAAGTTACTTGCTATAACCAAAGAACATGGTTCCAGCAAGACGGAGCAACATTACATACGTCCAATACGTCTCTACCATGAGTTCGTGAAATTTTCCCTGGCAAATTGATCTCCAGGAGGGGTGACATAAATTGGCCTCCTTGTGGTCCTGACCTAACCGATATGGACTTTTTTCCTGTGGGGTTATCTCAAATCTAAAGTGTACGTCAAAAATCCGACTTCCCTGATGCAATTAAAAGAAAATATCCGTCACGAAATGGCAGCCATCACGAAGCCTACCTGGCAAGCCATCATTAGAAATTTTACTCTTCGATTAAATGAATGCCGCGAACGTGAGGTTTTACATTTGGACGAAATTATTTTTCAGAAATAAATTGCCAAATTATGTATTTTAGTATTTAATAAACATTTTTTCGATAGAACCCTTACTTTTTTTTTAAATCCATCCACTAGATATCAACTTTCTTTTGGGACACCCTGTATATTGTGACGGTGACCAGACAATTGGTCCGGCGACAGTTGGTCCGGCGATAGTTAGTCCGGTCGAAAGTTGAGAAGATGTTTTCTTCAAGTAAATATGCAAAGAGGATATACAATTCTGAATGAATACCAATTACTACATGCGACATACTTACATGTTTTTTTTATTTTTTTATTTATTAAATTACAGAAGACATTTCGTACAAAAATTTGATTAGACCCACAAAGCTGTCATATGACAGCATGTCTGCAGGTTCTAACAATTTAAACATTCTTATTATAATATATAAGAAAATATTTGTAAATACATTTATATTTTTAAGGAAACATTAGAATAGATCACATAGTAATATTACATAATTTAACTTACAACTATAAATATATAAGATATTTCAATATACCTGCCTAATAACATGATATGTAAGCAGCTATATTAAGATATTCAAAGATACATTTTAGGACATAGTCTCTCATTTTTATTGAAAATCACTGGTATTAGATATTCAAGAGTACGGCTTCCATATTTATTTAATATTCCAGGAGTTTTTAGGCCCTTTCCTTCTCTAAATCTTGTGGTATGTTTGTGTACAAGTAGGTGTTTGTAAGGGCTTTCCCCTATATTATCCATAATAGTAGTGAACCAGTGGAGACATTTTATTGTAAGTAGGCTCTCTGAGCCATACAGTAGTTTTAAGTTATGTCTCTGTTTGTAAATATTTGTTGTGACATTTTTTTGTATTATGGCAGTTTGTAAATTTTCAATATATTTAATGTAAGTAGTGCTTGCATGTCCCCAAGTTCGAATACCATATCTAAGGATGGATTCGACCATAGAAAAATATATGAGTTTAAGAGTACAATGAGGCAAAATAAATTTTAATTTGTAAAAGTTACTAGCTAAGGATCTGAGCTGGTTACAAATTTTAGCCACTTGTTTATCCCACTTAAAATTGTTAGGTATCAACAATTATTCCCAATATCTATTAAGATTTAGGAGGTCGTATTTTGCAATTCGTAAGTATTCATTCAGAATTGTAACGTTGCTTGTAATGGCTTTAGCCGTGTTTGATGACTATATCTGAATAGCCAGGTATATTTTTCACATCTCCTTCCCCTCCCCACTACCTTTGGCATCACACCATACTGAAATTAGGGATGCCATAGTCTCACTGGCTCGAGACGGTTGGGAGCAGTTGGGACTCTTGGAGTCGAAATTATTAGTAAAAATATTTTTACAGCGGATTTTCACTCAAGATGCCTGCAGATATAAGTATATCGACTTTGGTTGTACGGCCGTATAACCTCTGTGCATACTTACTTGAAGAAAACATCTTCTAAACCTAAACTTTCGGCCGGACCAATTGTCGCCGGACCAATTATCGCCGGACCAAATGTCGGCCGGACGAACTGTCGGCCGGACCAATCGTCGCCGGACCAACTGTCGCCGGACCAACTGTCATGGAACCATTGTGACATATGTTGTGAGTATAATTCAGTTGAAATAATCATTGTATTGAGAAATGTAATGTAATATGATGTTGTTTTAAATCATGTTTCACATTTGCTCACTAAAAATATACTGGAGAAATGTAATATTAAGAAAAAAATATTCATCAGTAATTATTTTTGCATTCAGATGTAAAAACGGAAATATTATTTATTTATTTATTGTTTTGGAACATTTACAGAGTATTAACAGAAAAAAGGTCATTGGATTAGCATTGTAAAAAGCGTACATGTTAATAGTCCACTTAAAAATGTTCACAGAATGCACAGTTTAATAGTTGTTAACAGAAATTAGGAATAAAAAGAGATAGGTATAAAAATATGAGGTATAAAAAGAGATAACAAAATTAGTGATGATCCAATATAGAGATGACAAAGATAAAAAAAGATCGATATACGATGTAAAAAAACAGAAAAACAAAAAAAGTAAAGTACAAATAGAGTGAAAAACAGCCATTCACATTCAAGTTCAAGATAAGTATTTTCAATTCTCAATTACATGTTAGGTTAGTCTATTGTTAATTTGCTTTTTAAAGTAAGCGAGACTATTTGCATGGATGTCTATATGGTTACATTCAATGGAATTATACAGTCGACGCATCCGAGACAGTGGATTGAAGTATGCAATATTGTTTTTAAATAATTCAAGATGAAATATATTCTGATTCCTTAAATTACGTCTATTGGGGACCTTAATAAGAATATTGCTCAGACAGTGAGTTGTTTCAAGCTTATCATGAATGATTTTGTATAGACTCATTAAGTCATTATGTTTATGGAAAGAATTCAAAATATAATGAGATATAATATATGGGTTTTGTTTTTTTTTTTTTTTTTACATGAGCTCCACACAGGAGGCGCTGAGGAAAATAATTTTCCTCAGGGCCTGTCATCTTTGGGGGTGCTGTGTGGAGGGTTTTTTTAGGAAAAGGAAGGAGAGGAGAGTTCTGGGAAGGAAAAGGGTTTAAGGGGTGGGTAGGAATCTGGGGTTCAGTGTGTCTTGGTCATCCACCTCTAAGACCTAGACAAACCTCACCCCATGAACCCTACCTGCAGATAAAGGGTTAAATGTAAACACTCGGCAATTCTTGCTGGAGACGTTCAGAATTATGATTGCAAAAGCCCAGAAAAAATAAAGTTCAAAAAGTTAAGTTAAAAAAATGCTTTAAAGTTCAAAATCTCCTACTTATTATGTTTTTTTTTTTTACTTTTCGATTATGGTTTTATTATATAATGTGGTAATTTAAGTAATTTGGAAAATTATTTTAAAACATCTAAATATCTGTTCCCGAATTTTGCAAAATAAAATAAAACTCACTATTTGGCAATATTTTTTCCTCTCATAAATCAAAACAGGCTGATAAAACTATTATTAAAGTTAATTATCAAGACAAAGTAAAGCGTATTATTTGATAAACTTGGCAATTTAATGCATTCACAAACTCGTAATATAAATCCAACAAATAAGTCAATTTGGCTCTATTCGAATAATAATATCTCATATTATTACAGTTGAAGTAAGTAATATCAAGAAAATATATTTTTTTAATAAAACAGCTCTCTTTTTATAACTTTTGAAGGTCGTTTTGAGTCCCAGTTGCGACTGTTTTCTTTTTATTTTTCTGTGTCTTGTTCTCTTTCATATTTTCGTTTAGACATTAGTGATATCTTCTTCTTCAATGAAGAAGATAACAATTATCTTCTAATTCAATGATTATTTTTTAATAAACAAGTAGAGCAAACATGTGCTATTTTATGTACTTAGGATTTATATTATGACATGTGGGCCATTATTTCATTTTTCATGATTTCACGGGCAACTTTGGTTATAATTTGTGAGTGTGATTTTTTTTTTAAATTTGCCTGTGTAATTAATTATTTATTATAATATATGCAAATTTAAATATAATGAAAAATAAATTAAATCTATTTGAATATTTTTAAGTATACATTTTAAAAAATGAGCTGAAGAAAAACATTTGATTGGCGCCAAATTTACAGATAAAAACTCTCGATTTGCGTTGGAACACAAATTTATAGCGTATAAAATTTTAATTTTAATTTCTGCCAAAAATGCATTTTTTTACAAAGGGTTATTTTAATTTTCATTATATTTACGTTGTATGTTGGATGAGATTATTTTCTTATTATATACTATTAAGGGCCTGTCCGCACAGCGATATTTCACCGCGCGTTTTTTTTTCGCAACATTCTGTGACACATGGGATCTTATAGGGCTATCCGCACTGGCAGTAAAAAAATCGCGCGAAAAAAAAATCTGTGGTTTGATGCAAATTGAACGCGATGCGGTGCGGATTTATTTCCGCGCGAATATTTTATGCAGTATGAAATAGTATGGCTATGGCTGCACTGCGCAATAAAATTCGCGCGTTTCACATCAATTGGACCAACTAGTTGTAGTAAATTATCAAATGATTTTTTTGTCATTATGTAATACCCAAAAAACGTTTTATGGTATTTTCGCAGCTCTTGATGTTTTATAAAAAAAAACATTTCGTAGGTCTCAATGCTGTAAATGGGTGAATCCAATGTTCGTGACATCTTTTGATACGTCTGTTACGCCGCCGTAGTATTAGATAAATTAAAATTTTTGTTCTGTTATCCATTTACACGTGCGTCTTAAGCTGAGAACTACACTGTACTGAAAAAAATCGCACGAAATTTTATTCGCAGTGCGTACAAGTTGTAATTCCGATCGCGGAATATAATACGCGAGAATTTAAAACGCGCGGTGAAATATCGCTGTGCGGACAGGCCCTTTTACTCACAAAAAAATATCAAAGTTACCTCTCAAATCATGGACAATTGAATTCTTCAAAATATATTGGCCTATATTTTATAATTTAAAATACAAATAAATAAAGTGGCACATGTGCGTACTAGATATTTGCAATAACTTTTGATTATTTTTTTTTGCTCAGCTTGGTTGAGTATTTAGACATCAAATACAAAATGTAATCCGTTCCTCTTAAACAGTTTGGAAAATAAATATGTGTCGCGGAAAGTTCTGTTCTGTGTAAAAAAGAAAAAAAAAGGTTTTAAGATAATTTTTGTTTTACTAATAATAAATATCTCGTATTAAACCCCTAAGAGAAATCGAGGCATAAAATTGGTTAGGGGAGATTTTAGTTACTAAGGAAAGTTTCAAGACTTGGGGTAAAGTTTGGATGCGGTTTAACGAATGCAATGGGGATTGTGTCGGTTGACTTTAGGGTATTCGGAACCATGATGGAATTCTCCCTCCTTCTTAATCAAACATTTCGGACAAACTTGCAATTCTATCATTAATCAATTCATCAACTAAACAATAGTAAAAAAATGTCGTGGTATAACTGAAAGTATACTAGTTTATGAATATATATATATGTATTATTTTACCAACAGAATTTCTTCATTCATTTTCATTTTCAAATTCATTTTTCTTGTTTTATCTATTAATATTACTTTAGTTTATTATGTCAGCTAAACAATAGTAAAAAATGTTGTGGTATAACTGAAAATATTCTAGAATATGAATATACATATGTATTATTTTACCAACAGAATAGTCAACACTATAACTTACTATAATTCATTATAATTTACATGTAAAAACATTATCATATTGGAATGTCCTAAAACGGGCAATTGCCTAGTTGGACATTTTAAGTTCATTATATTGTATTATGTAATATTTACAAACAAACAATAAATAAATAATGTAGATATTGAAGCTCGAAAAGGGGATGGACCACGCATCAAATTCTTGAAGTAAATGAATAATAATAATAATATTTGGATGATTTATATAGCGCCGTTTTTGTGAAAAATCACCTCAAGGGCGCTGAATGAACGTGACTCTCTCGACTTCGGCAATCTTAAATTATATCAATTCACGGTTAATTCTTTGTTAATTCGTCAGATTATATTTTTTTCGTAGAAATATACAGTGAATTATGTTAGAGGTATTATGATATTATATAAAGCAGAAAATCTAAGTCCTGAAACTGCAAAAAATCTAATACTGGGAGTTCGGGAAACAAGAAATTTGGATTATTTTTTGGTTGGAATTTCAAAAGAACTATTTTCGTTTCACAAGCACTTAACTGTCAAAAAATAAAAAGAGAAACCACATCGTTTATTCTGTTAAAACGATAGACATATGAATATATATATATATATATATAGACCTAAGTGATAAAAGCGTATTATTTCCCCCTCCCCATACCGGTTCCTTGGAACCGGCTGGGCTTGCGAGAGACTCGCGTGAATCTAAAAAATGTGACGTCATCATTCTTGTCCAGACCACCGTCGAGCTCTCTTCGTACATTTTACGAAATAACACGGCAAAAATTGTAGCTTGTGCTATACATTACACCCTAAAATATGTCGATCATAACGAATGTGGGCGGTTCTCCAGTGTGCTCGTCGCTGGTTGCAGGGGTAAGTAAATTATGAAACATTTGTAAAAGTGTCTTAACTACATACGGCAACAAAATATTCGTCTGTAAAAAGTGGCGAACTTTGCTTTGCCGTATTTGGACTTCGCAAGTATGTTAATAACGTGGCGAGCAAAATTGCGCTCCCATGTAAAAAGGTCTATTCATTCAAAAGCAGATTTTGCTTTTAAGAACTAAATGGTGACATTATAATGCGAGATACCTATATACTGTCAGATGGATTTTTTAACGAATCACAGTCATCTTCCTTCTCTTCGTCAAAATTAAGAAAATTGGATAATTTCAGAAAACCTAACGACTATCGCACGTTTGACAGTTCGCGTGTTTGAGAATGACATTTTGCGAAACAATGATTGTTAAATCAGGATTCTATTTTTGAAAATCTTTAAGTTGATACATTTATTTAAAGTAGGTACTCCCCTAATAATTTGAATCGAATCAAGAATTTTAGATATTTTAAAAAGGTACCAAATTTAATATACATGAAAAATGGAAATTTGAATAAAAATTGTAAAAGTTGGCACGCGGGCTGTTTAAAAACTGAATGTACTGGGATTGAATATATGGAATGGGAAGAGGGAATGCGGGGAAAGTGGAAGTGGGGAATGCGGGAGGGGAAGAGGACGTGTGAGGGGGGAGGGGAACTCGGGAGGGGGGTTCGCGGGACGGAGGAAGGGAGGGGGAGTGGAGTGGGGAGAGGGAAGGTGGAGGTGACGGAGTGGGAACGGGAGAAAAAAAGGGTAGGTGGAAGGGGAATGGGACGAATGGGAAAGGACACTCAGGGAGAAACAATTTCTTTATTAAATGGCATGGCAACGCATGCCGAGACCAGCTAGTATAGTATAAAAATGAATCGCTGAATGTGTTGCTAAGCACATAACTTTCGAACGACTGCAGCAAATTGGATAAAAATTTTTGTGTGTTCGTTATTGTCAGGACAAGAACTTCAGGTGAGCTCTGGCATTATGAAATTTGTAAAAAAAAATGCTGTTGGTGGCACGCGAGGAAGCGGCTATTGCTATGGAAAGCGGGAGGGAGGGAGAGATGGGGGGAGGGGAACCAGGGAGGTGGAGGGGAACCTGGGATGGGGGAGGGGGGCCTGGGAGGAGGGAGGGGAACTCGGGAGATGGGTTCGCCGGACGGGGGAAGGGGGGGGAGTGGAGTGGGGAGAGGGAAGGTGGAGGTGTCGGAGCGGGAAACCCCTAAAACCATGCGAGCGAGGCCGCGGGAAAAAGCTAGTTTTAAATAAAAACCTAATTTTTAACTACCTACTTCTTTTTATTTCAATACAGCCCCTATCACCTGACTATAATCAGTTAAAATAACACATAAAATGTATGCTATAACAATAATTTAATCATATTTATTTTTGGGGTCCTAAGCGACCCCGCGCGGCACCTCGCGTCTGCAAAATACGCGAAGAGTGGAGGGTTAATTAGTTAATTTCATTTGAAATCTCGGGCGAGACCATGTGGTTACACTAGTTCTCATTTAAACTAAAAAATAATATATTTTTAATAAAGTCAAATATTTAGGGGTTACGTTTAGCAATGAAGAACTTAGCCAGCAGAGAAGCGGTCAACGCTTTAGACTACTCTGCCCTGTAACGGTCACAATCACTAAAATTTGTAAAGCATACCTCGTTTCGCTTTTTTATTATTTTGACGAGAAACATAAAATACATGCTACTTATTTTCAACGTATTAAAACAATTGTTACTGTCATTGGTACTGTAATCAGGAAGTGCCACCGTATTTCATTAATAATCCGTCTGCAGTCCGATCCATTCGCTGCGAGTTACTTGAGTGCTAAATAAGGGTCGTGACCTACAATTCTCCCCCCTTAATGTCCCAGGCACCGGAACCAAGTTCCGTGGAACCTGCTTCAGGTAGTGTCGAGTTCCGTCGCTGCCGCCATCTAGCGAATTCTGCCCGAGCTATCGGCATGGTGATTTTAGGCTTACAGATTATCTTCACCAAACACATACAAGTTTTCCAGAACTTTCTAATAATAACAGACTATATTCCAAGTTTCACGTTGCAGCCATTAATGTTTACATTGGCGATGGAAGGCAATTTCTTGTGCAAAGAAAGTCAAAGTTGAGTTGATCAATGCTTTATTTTTGTTCCACGCTTGCAATAATATCGTAGAATTTTTGAGAGAAAATAGGAGCGGAAAGCTTTCATCAAATCATTTTGCATTGTTTTGCGCTTTACTTAAATGTTTTCTGAATTCATACCAGTTTCTATTTCTCGTTGGTATAACTACAAAATGTGTGTATGTGAATTCCGTGAACGATTTGTTCTGGTGTCGTGAAGTTTGAAAAATACATCTCGCAAGGTTAGAACATTAGTTAGTTATCGAGTTAGCTGTAGGTATTAAGACAAGCAGCCATTTTATTTAATTTTTGTTGTTTAATTATTCAAAAAGAAAAATATTTCTTAAAATAAGTGTTGAAATGCCCTTTAATGCTTAAAATAGCAGCAACGCGATAAATATACTTTAGTTATCAAATAAAAATGATTTATTATCATGAAAACCTCATTCGATAACCTTTGTCTAAAATTAGGACATTAAATTCAATTAATCTGAAAACTTTGAAAGTCCTGTCCCTTTGTTAATAATTAAATAAAATTGAAGTATCCGCCAACGCTGTATTTATTTTCAACGCCTTGTCTTTTGCTTTATAAATAATTGTCTCGTTCTCAAATAATCAAAAACGTAAAGACAAAACAAATTAAAATTATAAAATTCTAGGACTAACTGCTTTTTTACATTTTTCTGTTTCAAATTCATTACTTTTCAGTTTAAATTGGTATTCTTAAATCTACAAAAAACATTAAAAAGATTAAAAACATAATCAAGGTCTAAGAAATTCTTCAAAAGGGTTAACTCATCAGTAGGGATTAAAAATCCATTAAAATTATTAATGCGTATAATTTTGTGGAAAATTCAACGGCCGAGAATTACGCTTGAAAATCAACTACAAAATTAACAAACTCTTCTCTGATATTTTTAAAGCATTTCGAAATAAATTGCCTTTTAACTTCATTTAATATAATAAATTGTCTAACTAGCGGAGGCGCGTGAAAAATCACGGGTTTGTCGAGGAGGCGCTCTTGCGTACCAATATCTCGTCGAAACCATTTCACTATTATCAGGCGAGTAGCAGTGCACGGGGACTGGATTCACTTTCCGGTCTTTCGGCGTTAGACCGTTATGAGCGTTGGAGTTCAAATTGAATTAATTGGAGGTAAAAATGTGGAACCACATTTTCAGACCGTGCTTCGTCTAAGGAGTTAGTTTGAATTCTCGACAATACCTTTCCTCTTGACTTTCTGTGTGATACAGCCCTGCTTCTGAGGGTTGCGTCGAAGCTCACATTTCCTTTACATATCCTTAAATCGTTGTTTATGGGATAGAGAAAGAATTTTCAACCGATCTCTCAGCGGTAAGTAGGTACGTTAAAAAATCTGTTCTAAAGCAGTCAAAATACTCACATTCTGATTTTTAGTGTCACGAAATTTGCATTTTGGAATGCGCTGCTTTTTATACTCGTCCCGTATTTTTCGTCCTGAGCTACATAAATTCCAAATGCAATGTCAAAATATACCACAACTACCATTCTACAAATAATTATACACCCCTCACGCACCAAAATTAAACCAGCCTTTATTCCGACGTAAACCATCATAAACGACAAATCACAAAATCAAATACACTTAACGTCATCTACTCAGATGACCAAATTTGGAGTTAACTCCTTACTAACCTTAATAACCTAAAACTTCCAACATCAATTTGGAAATCGGGTATGGGAACCGCCGCCATAGGATACCCCCAAGTGATTCGCTACGTATGGTGACTTAACAGAGGTGCCCGGGTTTATGAGGTAAAGTTTGTCCAGGTCTTGGCGGCCGATGCAACTTCCCATCTCACTTCATTTCACTTCAGTAAAATATGGTAATAAAATAATAAAGTACGCAGCACCCAATGAGGTTCAAATTATCAGAAAATGTTTTAAAAAACAATAAAGAATAAGTTTAAAGAATATTAAAAATAATAAAAATACGTATTTTGAAGGCCTCCGTGATTACTGTTGTAACTGCGGGTTATTTCACAATTCTTTAAATCCGGGATCAACAAAACACTTTCATTAGTGACGGCTTTATTAGCATATGGTAGGAATAATTCTGGGCCTCCACCTTGGGCTCGCAGCCGTATTTATCTAAGATTGAAACCTGTGCCACACACAGCTATAAAAGATCATGTGATTTGGCATATTTCGACATATCGCTGCGAGCGATATTGTAGCGTAATTTTAGCCGTGGAAACTATTCCTGTTCATCACGGATTATTTTTGGGTAGAGGTGAGGAATCTCGTCAGGATAATGGGGCAATACAAGTTCCTTCTTTGCGTATATAGAAATCAGAGTTGAAATAAAAGTATTGTGTTAAATCAACAGAATCTAGTATATTTAAGCATTCTAAATTATAATAAAACATTAATGTCCTTTTAGGGACGGGTTTAAGGTAAAAAACCGATAACTAACCAAGATAAAAGTATACCTGTGAACCAAGTCATGAATCCTAAATTACATCTAATATCTCGGGAGTACTTTAATTAACGCCTCTTCACGCGTTAATGGACTGCAAGCCGTAATAGCTGTATCCGAGGATCGCATCCGAGGAACGCATCCGAGGAACGCATCCGCAAACCGTAAACTCATGGGAAGACTCTAGAGAACGCCTCCGAGGATCAGGCCCCTTCACCACTCAGGCAGCGCCAGGCTGGTGAAGGGGCCTGATGCGGGCGTAACCGGCCAACGACCAACGACCGTTTACCCCCGCGTAGGTACGATGGATCGCGTTTATAACATGATCATGCTTAATGATTCGGCTCGCGGTTTGAATTATTATAAAATATATGATAGGGATTATCCCATTTTAAAATTAACACAACAATCACATCGGCGACTAATCGAATTTACGTCGGCTCCCGTGATGGCGGCAATTCAAAAGGTAACCCTGACGGAAGTGCTCTTAACAGTGTCGCCAATCGACAAAGCAAATTCAGGGCGATTCATTAATTAAATATCTAGCCAGGAGGGAACAAATTAACGATCGGCCAGCAACCAAAATAGTTTAGAAGAGGTTTTATATAATTATCTGCTATCAGTACTACATCATCTGCAAAAAGCATAGTCTTGGGAATACTATTGTTCATTTCTCGAATCGTTAGATAATTCATGACTATTGTGAATAGCTGTGGGCTGAGGACAGTTTCTTGATGTACCACGACAACAGGTTCGCTGCCGGCGACTCCGGTCGGAGCCATTCAGCGTCTTGCACTGGGTGCCGGCGGCTCCGGCCCGAGCCATGAGTAGTATGTCTGCACAAACATAATTTTCCTACCGGCACTCGCGACGGATGGTTGTTTTTGTAGCTGGCGTTGTTGTTGACAATTGTACCAACATGTTACAGCAATCGGTTTTAAAAAAAAAAATAGGTTATTGTTGTAAAGGGCCATTGAAAAAAGTACACGATAAGCGAAAAAATTTACTATCCAGGCAGAGAACTCTCCCTTGATAAGCTTATGATATTGTAGCGTGGGCGATTGTCGTTCAGATAATACTTAAAGAATTAATGCCAAAAGTATGGTGTGAACCTGATGGAACCATTTTGAAATTTCATGTGTACGGGGGATCGGCCGATGCAGATGTAGGTGGAAAGGGTCATGCAAGCAAAGTAGTCAAGAAATTGAGATACTTTTGATGAACTCATTCAAGTTTTACAATAGATATTTTCCTTAAAGAAAAATACCACTCTACGACTTCAGACTGTCTATAATCCAAGCACTACTTTCGCCATCATCACAACCTGTTACACGTCAGCCTACCACATCTCATAGAATACAGCTAATATCCAATAAATGTCCCGATAAACTTACTTGTTCAAGGATAAAGAGCAAGAGATGCCGATTATGCACGAAAAAAGGAAGAAGAAGGCAAACAAGACGCCACTGTATTGATTGCACAGATAAACCTGGCTTGTGCGTTGAGTGCTTCAACGAGTACCACCAAATTTTATAAATATTTTTTTCTTTATTCATTAGATGAATATTACTTTCTATATTTTATTTTATTTGATTTGCTCCTTGTATTTTAGTAATTATTTTTACGAAAGACAAAAAAAATCTATTTTTGTTTGATTATTATCATAATAAAAAGTAGGAAGTAAAAAGAATGCGACTAAACGGACGAAACCGCCGGCACCTGCTAAGTGATTTTCAACCATGGTGCCGCCGGCTCCGGCCGGAGTCGTGATTTGTTTTTACATTTCCAATGAAAAAAAACTTTGGCAACGATACATTATTTTTGTAAGCATATTTAAAAACAACAAAAAATATTTGGCACCTAGGATCAGTTATATTGTGCATAGGCGGCAGCGAACCTGTTAATTGGGAATTTCGGTGATATTCCTGATGTGCATCTTACTTGGGTTTCTACGTTTGTATACTTGTATTGAGAGCACATATCCTTCCGGTTCGTTATGAGATCTCAATGCCGGCCACACTAGGCTCCTGTTCACCCTGTCAAATGCTTTTTCCAAGTATAAATAACATGTGCAAGTCTTTTCTTGCATCTCGATATTTTTCAACTGTATTCTCTCATATTTTTTCATGGTGTGAGACAAAAGCTTGAGGGAGCAGGCCGGATCGACAGAGATGGGTAGAGAAATAAAAGGCGTCAGTCAAAAATGTGAGTCAGTCGTTTATTGGGCTACGTAGCGAGGGTAGGTGAAGTGGTAACATGATGTAATGCGGAGTGCCGTAGATGAAATGCTGCAGGCGCACGGAGGTGATGGAGATGGTGTGGTGAAGGTCAGCGAGTTGCTTAACACCTTGGCGGTGGAGATGACCTATCTTCCAGGCCGTTGCTCGACGCTTTGAGTTGCGGAGATGAACGGTGAGTGGCTCGGTGAGCTGAGCCACCAGCAGGTAGTTCTGGCAGGGCGGAGCGTGTTTCCATGGCAGCGAAGCACGTTGCGCTTCGGGGTGCCATGAAATGGTGAGCTGATCCCTGGACTGAAGGTGACGCAAGCCTTGTAAGTCGCGGGATGTAGCTGTTCTGTGGAGCTGAAGGCACGATGGGCCTTATAGCTGAGACGTGGTGATGGACCTCGCGGAAGCTGCCCTGGATGCGTAGAGATGCCATGCAGGAGCACTTGTGCGGAGATCTGTTACATGTTGATTTGTTGACTGACTAATGGTCTGGAACTGACTGAGCGAGCGCCGAGTTGAGTCGCTTTATATACCAGCGCGACCGGTGGAGTAATTTTCCATTCGCCGGCAATGTGTACACTAGAAGGTACTCGAACATACCCGGTGCTGAATATTCAGGCGGTTTATAAACTCTAGACCTTCCTAGGCGGTGGCGATATTATTATTTGTCGGCGTGGCAGGCGGCCGAAGTCCATCGTGCCGTCGTAGGTAGATAGGTACATAGGTGAGTGGCTTGCCAGCGCCGCGCGAATAATTCTCGGGCGTTCTTTCGATAGCGAAAAGATAATGATGTGTCGCCACAAGCTTTATCCCTCTATAATTGTCACACTTCATAGAGTCTCCCTTATTTTTATGAAATGAAAGAAGATAACTCTTCCTAAAGCTTTCTGGCATTGGTTCTCCATTCAGTATTTTATTATACATTTTGCACAACTATTTATGAACCACTTCACAACACTCTTTCCATGATTCGGCTCGCATATTGTCTGGCCCCACTGCTTTCCCAGGTCACGGGTTCAAATTAAGAGGAGCGCAAATTAATTAAATTTGATTAATTCGTGTTATTTAACAATTTATTAATTTAAAATAATAGGTAGTATATTTTGTACATATTCAATATTGGTGGATACTTTCAGTATAATCCTGGTGAAAGACTAACATTCAGTATCGAAGTATTGCTTGAAATAGCTCTAGCCGTGTTTGGTGACCAGATCTGAATGGCCATTTACTTCCCCATCTCCTCCCCCTCCCCACTGTTTTTTGCCTAACAATATACCTACCTAATAGGGAGTGCCAAAGTCTCACTGGCTCGAGATGGTTGAGAGCTTTAGGGGGTCTTGTGCGGTACTCCCATAAAAAAATTATAATAATTCAAACTATAAAACTGTGTAAGGATTCTTAAAACCATAATCCTGGAACATTATAATCCGGAAAACGGTTGGGCCATTCCAACTGAAACTAAACCGTCCTGGCTCCACGGTCATTCCGAGTAATTAAGAATTGTCGAGTCAGATTTCAGCTTTTATAAATTAGATTAGGTGCTGGAAATCCTAAATAAACGCCACGTTAAATATATTGTCTTGTAACCCCCTCCGGATAATCAGTTCTAACCCCCTTACTCAGACCTTCTAGAAAATGATATTTAGCTCCCTTACCGTGGGATATGAAGCGTAAGATTTAATTATATTTTGTGTAAAATTACGCGTATTATAATATCTAATAATACCTCATTTGGTATCTCATATAAAATATGACCGTAAATGTAAAATTTACAAGTATTCGAATAACGAACTCCGTAGAATAAAATTTAGGAAGGAGGGGTGTGCAGATTCGTCACGGGGATAATAATTTTAATCTAGGATCATATTTATAATTAATATTTAGTCTTCCCGTACTTTATCAATTTAATATTAGTAACCGGCCGAAGGTTCGGTTTCGGTTTCGGTATCGGCAAGGTTCGGCAATTTCGGTTTCGGCAGAAAATTTGCCGAACCTTCGGCCGCACCGAATTGTATAATACCTTCGTGAATTATCGCGCGTCGTTCGGCTACCTTCGGGTGAGTGGTGGCTCGTGTGTTACCCGCCATCGTCAGTAACACACTTAATTAATGAGGTCCTTCCTTTATAATGTGAGTGTTGATTATTGACACATTTTTGTTCCAAGAAGTTAGCATGTTTGTTAATTTTTATAATTTTTGTGTGTTGTATAGCAGTAATTTAATTTTTTTTACACTTACTTCAATTATTGTTTTTTTTTACTTCATTTTACACGTGTAATAAAAATGTTGCGATACTAAATTAATGATGTCCTTCCTTTATAATGTAAGTGTTGATTGTTGACAATTTTTTTTAAATTAGCTCCACACAGGAGGCCCCGAGGAAGATAATTTCCCTCAGGGCCTATGTCATGGGTCGAGGGTCTTTTTAAGGAAGGGAAGGATACGAAGTTCTGCGAAGGAAAAAGGTATGAGAGATGGGTAGGAATCGGGGTCAGGGTTTTCCAGGAATGACGGACGTATGAATCCATCCCTCCAACTGTGGTACAAGGCGATGGATCGAGAGACCTGGAAACGTCAAAAGGCCTCCCGTAACCAGTCTCTCTCGATCCGGCACGCCATGCAGCAGATGGGCAGACGCTTCCGCCGCCAAGACCTGGACAAACCTCACCTCATGAAGTAATATATATATAAGTCACCAAACGTAGCGAACCACTTGGGGTAACCTACGTCAGAGATGTTGGTAATCCAATAAATGGTTCCCGGGGCGGCGGTACGGTTTTTGGTTAATTTTTAATATATCTAATTAAGTTTCGATTTTGGATTCGGTTTCGGCCGAAACTGAGACAGATACCGAAGGTTCGGTTTCGGTTTCGGTAGAAAGTTCTGTTTCGGTCGGACACTACTAAATATAGTTAAACTCAATAATATCGTAGTGATCTTCGGTTGTCAGTGGCTGAGTTGGCATCGCGTTTGGGTCCCACCCAGGCGTCGCGTGTTCGATTCCTAGGCTGGCTAAGTCGTCCGTCATGACACAAGCAACATTTTCCGCTTACTGTGGTGGTAGTAGTAGATTTTCAAATATTGTCAGGTTATTCGTAACTCGGGAATGTTTATCTTTCTTTTTAAATTTAATTAGTTCATTTTATTCAGAACTTTCATGCTTCGAGATGAATTTCACCAAAGGTGTTGTTTTCATAAATTAAATTATACGGCTTAATTTTATTTTATTTTTTTCACACGAGCTCCACACAGGAGGCCCTGACGAAAATAATTTCCCTAAGGGCCTATGTCATCTTTGGGGTTGCTGTGTAGAGGGTTTTTTTGAGGAAAGGAAGGAGAGGAGAGTTCTGGGAAGGAAACGGGTTTAAGGGGTGGGTAGGAATCTGGAGTTCAGTGTGTCCTGGTAATCCGCCTCCAAGACCTAGACAAACCTCACCCCATAAATCCGGGCACCCCTGCTAAATGTTGGTTATCCAATAAAGGTTCCCGGGGGGGCGGTACCCATTCCCGCCTCCCAAATTGCAGATGATTAATGAGATTAGATAAAAATTACACGTTATGAGTTGAAATAATTAAGAAACTTTTGTCCTCATGAAAGATCATTTGTATGATGGTACTTAAATACCTACCTGTGTAATTATGAACACCAAAAAATGGTTAAAACTATGTGTTTATTAATCTCTTCTAGTATTTGGAATCTAAAAGTATTTTCGTAATAAAATAAAAAATGCTGGTCAAGACAGCAAAGAGTTTTGGAAAATCATCAATACAATAACCAACAAAAGCACGAAAAAAAGTTACCAAAAGAAATTACTCATCACGGAATCAACACTGACGCCGAAAAAAATCCAAAACTGTGCGGTAACATTTATAATGAATATTTTGCTAATGTCTGCCCTAATCTTGCTCGTAATATTATCCTAGACAACAAACAAACACAACAACCAGAGCACAACTCAACTATTGAAGAAGGTTTCCACACATTTGCTTCAGTAACTGATAAAGAAGTCGAAAACGCTGTAATAAGTTCAGCAAGCCCTGGCTACGACAATATAACCGTAAAAACATTAAAAGCCGTTCATGAGATAATCAGCAAACCGATTGCTCATATAATAAATGTAAGTCTAAAGAAGGGTGTATTCCCGAACAACTATAAGAAGACTATTATCACCCCTGTTTATAAATCTGGAGATGAAAAAAATATTTCCAACTATCGTCCCATAGCACTCACATCAAACATTGCAAAAATCTATGAAAAAATTGTTAAAAAACAACTCAACAATTACATAAAAGAAAAAAAAGATAATGAGCCCAAACCAATTTGGGTTTAGGGACAATCTCAGCACTCAAGATGCAATTGCTAAATTAACTTCAACAATAATACAAAAATTAGATAATGGAGAAAAGTGTCTTGGTATATTCATCGACTTACGCAAGGCATTTGATAGCATATCACACTCCAAACTAAATGAGAAACTCATGCAAATTGGATTGGACGGAACAGTACTGTCATGGTTCCAAAGTTATCTAAAAGAGAGATTTCAATACGTCAAAATAAATAATACACTAAGTGAACCTAAAACCTCATCATTTGGTATACCACAAGGAACTGTCATCGGTCCTATCCTTTTTATTATATATGTAAATCAAATGTTCACTCTTCCCATAGTTGGAGATATCATATCTTATGCAGACGACACTGTAGTTATCACTAAAGGGAAATCATGGGAGGAAACAATGAGTATAGCAAATATCAATATAAACATACTCAAAACATGGTTTGACCTAAATTGTCTCTCACTTAATACGGAGAAAACTTATTTTATTCCCTTTTCTTTGAAAGAAAAAAATGTCGAGAACAATATAACTATTAAAATCCATTCATCACAGTGTGAAAATAAAAAGGAATGCAACGATGAAAATTGCCTACCAATAACATGCAAAAATAGTATAAAGTATCTGGGTGTCATAGTAGATAGACACTTAAAATGGAAAGAACAAGTCCAAAATACAGTAACCAGAATAAGAAAACTTATATACATATTTATTAGACTGAGAAACATCTTATTATCCAATATGATCAAAACTATCTATTTCTCTCTTGCCCAATCTATTCTACAATATGGTATAATCGGGTGGGGTGGGACTTTCAAAACTAACCTCTTACCTGTAGAAAGGGTACAGAGGTTGATTTTGAAAGTCATCTTACGAAAACCATTTGAATTTCCAACAACACAGCTATTTGACTATTTTAGGGTTCTCAGTCTTAATAAAATTTTCAAAAAGAACTCATTATTGCAAACTCATAAAGATCATTTCAATCCATCAACAACAACATTCACAAACATAAACAACCGACCACGATCACGGGGCAATTTAGAAATTCCAAAATTTAAAACGAGTGCTTCCCAACACCATTATGCTTATCAAGGTATAAAATTTTTCAATGCTCTCTCATATAAAATCAAGTCTGAAAAAAATTATAAAGTTTTTAAATCCCAAATAAAAACACTAATAGACCAACCCGACACTAATTATAAGTTTTAAATTCATCATCACAATAATAACAACAAAAAAAATAAACTAGAACATAATCTCTAAAAATATTTCATCACCATATCAAATTTGAAAGCAAAGTACATACGCATTATTTGCAGGCACTTTATTATATGTACCTACTCTGACAATACTGTCAGTTATTATGTCCACTTGTCTTCATGAATATATATTTTATTAATATAAGTACTTGTAATAACATACTCTGTGTAACTATGCATTTTACAATGGCACTCCAAAATTCAAGCACGAGAAATGTTTTCTCTATTGAATTGGGTAGTTTCATTAAAAAGAAATTTACATATTGTTATTAGTTTTAAGAATCAAATGTTTTACTATGCATCTGTATACGTATGTATTTTTTTAAATAAAATAAAAATAAAAATAAAATAAATAGTCTTTGCGATCTACAAATTGTAAACACACGCATAACTATATAGAATTATTTTTGTTAAAATGCCTTGTTTTACGATATTCAGGGGTTATGTACAGTCAGTAGGCCCAAAAAAATTTATTTTACAAATGTACGTGTAACTTCGAAAATAATCGCCGAATTGACTTAAAATTTGTATGTAAATTACGAAAATAAAATTTTAAAAAATCGATTTATTGAAAATTCTAACTGTATATAACCACTCAACACAGAAGCCAAAAATAAACGCTAATCTACTTTAATTAATTAATTAATTATTAATTGTTTTTGTGTTTAATTCGTAGAACTCCATTTTAATTTTAAGAAATTTAATTAAAATTAAATTTGATAATGTTATTATCGAGTTCTGCAAGTTTTTTGGTTTACTAAGTAAGTAAGTAGTTCTGCAAGTTTTTTGGTTGGTAAACCAAAAAACTTGCAGAACTCGATAATAACATTATCAAATTTAATTTTAATTAAATTTCTAAAAATCTACTTTAAATTTGCGCTTTTGAGCCGTTCAAAAACTTGCCTCTTTTTTTAAGTTCAAACTGAGCCCGGCCTTGTTTCACATTATTCCCTCATTGGCTAGGTGCTCTCGGTATCTTTTAAGTGCATTATTTATAGACTTGCCTCCCCATTAACCTGAGCCATGCCGTCATAATACAGGCTCTGAAACCCAGAAATAAATGCACTACCGAGAGAGTATATAATTACCCCACATCCAATGTACAGAATTGACGAGAATGGACCCAAAAGACTACAATATTTATTTGTATGCTCATTATCATTATCAATCTTTTGTATATCAGAAAGGATGTTCGTATACAGGGTATTAAGGAACGTACTTAACTTACTTTAACCATTGATTCCTGACATTATTTGGAGTAAAAAATGTAAATGAAATTTTGATCTCGATCTTGATCTGAAATGGGAGGTATTGCACAGTTGGAGGTGGGGTTAAAAGTTAGTCGGTTACTCGGTTGAGTGACCCGTGACGACATGCGGAAGATTTTTTTATTGTTAGATTTTGAAGAAAAAAAATTTAAACAAAAATGTCATCAAAAAAGTCATCGGACACCAAAGTTACATTTACATTTTTAACTCCAAATATTGTCAAGAATCGCTGGTTAAAGTAAGTCAAGTACCTACTTCCCTTAGCACTTTGTATATATATATACGATAAGTTGTCGATTTTTTAAATATCAACCTGTACTTACTAGTAGATATTAATAGGCTTCGTCCGAGTTTCAAGAGTATGCTTTTAGACACATTTTTTCCGAACAAATAATTAAAACCCATGGAATACAGAAGAGTAACTTCTTCCATAAACCAGGACTTGTAGGTACAGAGGACCATTGTGGAAGATTTTCTAAGAATGAATAAGTTTTTCTAAATTCGTGATAGATTATGTATATCGATATCGGAAATTTGATGTACTGTAAAGAGCAATAAATGCAAAAATGAGTTAGATGCGTAATTTTTCTCGGGTTTTTTGTTCTTCGATCTGCGTAGTCGAAATGCAAGTAATTCTTGAAAAATAAGTGCGTCTTTTGCGACGTGCATTTTAAGAGGATTTTTTTTCTGAAATATTAAAAATACATTAAAATATTTTTATTAAAGAAATTTACAAAAAAATGTCAAATATTCTGAAAGACCTATTTAATATTATTTTATAAAAAAAATCTTAATCAAAAAAGGAGAAATGATTTTCTTGGAGAAAAAAATCAGAGTGTGCAATTAACACGCGGTAGAAGTGAAACTAGAAAGTCGCTAGATGTCGCTTTCTTTCCTTTTGCCTGTTTATTTTAAAGTGGTTTGATTGGATATTGATTTTCCAAAAATAAAAATGTTTATTTTTTTGGATTTGGTAGGATTCGAACCTCCGTTCGCTGGATGTCTCTCTGGGCGGTGAGAGTCAGGCGCTTTATGCCGCTGCGCTATCGGAGGCTCGCGCGGAGCCGTGAATTTACCGCATTATATTATAACTGAGGGCCCGTCAAATAATACATTTTAGTTACGCACTTCCGTTTTATCCGAATTTCAAATCACAACGAGGCTAAACAAATGTCACTTCAAAAACACTCGTTTCGCTCTGTTATTAAAGAAAAAAATAACACTAATCATTTTGTCCTTTACAGCATTTAAATTTCCATAATTGATATTACAGGTGTACCTCAATAAAACACACTTTTATAAGGCCCAACCGCTCGATTCTCAAGATGAGAAGTTAAGATTTTTTTTCAATAAACATATTATATTTTTTTATTGCCCTTCCCATTAGTTGTGAAACGACAGTGTTGAAATGGCAATGTAAATTACATACCTAGATATATTTAGATACTTACCAATTTATTTATTTGTAAACATTTAATAATAAAATGATTATAATAAAAACATTTATTCATCAATATATTTTTACAATTTATACATTTCGTTTAGTTATTATTGATTCTATTGACAAAATACAGCTCAGCTATACATTCAGGATTTCTCCTGGAATACAGCTGGTTTTCAGCAGTGCCTCACATAATAAAAGCATATCATAAACAACAAAGTCACGTTTATTAACGAAAGGGCCACTCTCGGAAGAAAATTACTACTGCCCTTGAATAACCACTTCCGACATGGCGGGGTGTATTTTCACTACGTTATGTACCAAGATACGACGTTTTCCCTTATTTTAATTGTGAAACTGAATATATTTTCTTAGCGAGAAATTTTTTTAAGAATTAAGGAAACATTAATTAGAAACCAGATTTCGTAATTCAATTAAATGACTTTTTCTTAATTAAGTCTGTTAACTTTTCTGTTAGTTAAAACATTAATAAATTAAGCTCATCACAAAGTGTTTCTTTAAAATAAAAGTTTATATACGAGTATATTTTTATCAAAGCATACAGCAAACGTTTGGTGTTTATTAATAATTTCCGCCTTGGTAAACTAAAATGCTCTCTGCTTCTACTCCCATTATTCGCTCACCAGGTCACTCGCTGACTGCCGACATGAGTGCATAATGCAGTAAATAAAAGTATAACATAATTCAAAGTAAAACTACTGGTCGTAACTTGTAACTTGGACAGTTCGTTTTGGAACCAAAATTCTTTTCGCAGTATTTTGTCCTGTATTGCGCGAAACCGAAGTAATCAAATATGACTTTAGGGCTTACGAATACAGCTCCCGAAATACGAATAGAAGTAAAACCTATAATCAAAAACACGTATTTTTAGCATGGTTAAGATGTTTTCTTTTCAGTAGCAAAATATTGTATTACTTTATAAAATTTTACGTTTAAAAACAGCACGTTACCTATGGGGTCATATTTTACGTCTACTTAATAAGTACGCCTGCTGGCGAAAGCCTCGTAAAGTTGTATTTTTATATCACTTGTCGAGATTTTTTCCGAGAATCAACGCCAGATATTAAATTTTATAAAGGAAATTTTTGCAATAAATTTTCGAAGCATAAAGGGAGATCAAAACAAGAAACGGAAGTAATAAAAATTCTGGAAAAAAGGCACTGCCAAAACAGTTTTACGGCCGTAATTCTTCATGATAGATCGGCCAGGGAAATGCTAAATAATAAAACCTTAAACAAATTGTTTTCTTTGAGTTTTACAGAATGCTGCCTCTGAGATATGACGCATTGATCTTTTAAAATATGCAATTTAATTTTGAAACACATGAATCCTTAGGCGTTATTACTTGTAAAATATTTTTGCGCAAAGCTTATTTTAGAAACCTCTCATCTTCTTACTTGGTTTCGAAGTACAGTAGATAAGAAATAAGAATGTTGAAACATAAAGTGGATTAAATTTTTATGTAGTGAGTACATAATTTAAAGAAAAATAATATATCACTTCGGCTAACAAAGTTAGCGAAGCCAGAATAAACACATTAATTTATTTTTATGTTTGACCGCAATCAGTCCTGATTTCTCCTTGCCAATACCAATACCATAATAAACAAAAATTTTAACAAAACAAAAAAACGACTTCAAAAAATGCACTAAAAAGTAAAAAAATAATTTTGTATTCTTGTACAACTTCATAATCAACTTACTTTTTCTAATCATCAATATGTAGATACGATTGTTATTTTTGGAGTCGGTGTCAGTCAAGGTAGGTTTGTAACTACATACATAGTTATAGGTGAGATGTGCTTGTGTCGCACAAGCGACTTGACGAGGCGAGAGGCGAGAGCGGGGCCGCGGCGGGAGGGGATCTGTCAAGTGAACACGCCGGGCCGGGTACCTTGGCTGACACCGACTCCAAAAATAACAATCGTACCTACATATTGATGATTAGAAAAAGTAAGTTGATTATGAAGTTGTAGAAGAATACGAAATTATTTTTTAACTTTTTAGTGCATTTTTTTAGTCGGTTTTTTGTTTTGTTAAAATTGTTGTTTATTTTTTGATTTTTAAAGAATCTGAAGTACACTAACTAATTTGTCTGAATATGGGTAAACCTACTAAACGTGCTGCTCATATGAGACAGACATAATTTGACCATAACGACGTTAGGGTCAAATTAAGAGATTAGGCCGAGTTTCGTTAATTTGTCATGGATCCGATAATCAGAACCTAACCAAACTCTCAAATTACCCTTGAAGTACATCCTTTTCAATAAAAAAAGAATTTTTGAAATCGGTTGGCGTGATATTGAGTTATTCGTCCATTTGTCGCGCACATACTTAATGCAAATTTAAAGACTTATATGGTTTTCTCATGGATGCCATTGTCGAAACTGGACCAAATTAAAAGGTGACCACACGGGAAGCATCAGCATTCAAATAAAAAAGGAATCATCAGTATCGAATCACCCAGTCGAAAGTTCTGAGGTAACAAACATAAAAAATAAAAAAATACAGTCGAATTGAGAACCTCCTCCTTTTCGAAGTCGTTTAAAAATGGCATATATACGGTAAAGATATTGGTAGCAACTGAGGGGTAAATAACAACGATTTGTTTACTAATATTACTTACTTTTTAATTGAAACTGCATTATATATTTTTATCGAGAGTTTTTTTTTTAATATTGTTGAGCCGAGTAGCATTAAGCTTTAACAATTGCTTAAAAAAAAGCTTGAAAATTTTTAATTATCTTAATATATAAAAAAATAAATATTTCTTTGTTTCTCCCTTATGCATTCTCAAACCATTCATCTGATTACGATGAAACTTTGGGGATTGGATATGCGCATGCCCGTAATGGTTTCTATGTATTATAGTTAGTTCTGGAGAATGACATTATTTCCTAAACTATTCCGATTGCGATGAAACTTTGGTGTGTTGTTGTGCGCACGCCCGCGATGGTTTATATATATATATATATATATATATAACAAGGACATTCACAGATAATAACACAAGGACATGCAAAAAAATCAGACTACAAAAAAAGGACAAAGCGAATACGCAGAACAGTTTACTGTACAAAGGAATGAAGATATATAACACGCTACCAGAAACTTTAAAGTCCACAACGATTGAAAAGTTCAAGATGTATTGTAGTAGCTATATAAAATTAGAAATTATATAGTTTGCAATATGAGATATTGGTAAAGGAAGGGAGACAGGGAAGAAGACGCGGGAGGTGAAGGGGAAGGGTAAAGGGAAGGTGGAGGGGAACGGGAATGAATTGGAAAGGACACGCAGGGAGAAACAATTTCTTAAATTAAGTGGCTTTGCAACGCATGCCAAGAACTCGCTGGTAATTTATAAATAAACTAGCAGACCCGGCCACACGTTGCTGTGGCTAACGAAACACAACGCCATTACCCAATCTTTATAAAATCCACACCACCCGCTTGCCAGCTACCCGCTGCCCGCTGCTGAATTGAATATTTGAATTGATCGGCTTTTCTCTACTATAATAAGCATGTATTATACATATAAACTAATTAACTCGCCACTAATTATACAATGCTTGCAATGCAACACTGGATATTTGAAAAGGGAAAATCAAACACTTACTTACTCTAGGACATCTATTTTCCAATTTCTTCCGTAGAACGAATTTCAAAAGTGACTATAGTACGGCCCGCCAGCCGTTTTAAATCGCACAAAAATATGTTTTTTTTTAATATCTCGGCTTTTTTCTAATATAATTTACATGTATTATATATATATATAAACATTCCTTTTCAATCACTCTATCTATTGGTGAAAACCGTATGAAAATCCGTTGCGAAGTTTAAAAGATTAACGCGCACATAAATTTTGAGCGACTTCATTTTATACTATGTAATGATAATGACGATGATTAATACTTATCTGGATTCCGTGTAATTCACGAGCGAAAATTAAAAAATATACAATTCATAAGAAAAAAGTGTTTTTTCAAAAATTAATTTAAATCTGTTACAAGAATCTACTTAATACTTTAACAACCGCCTAATTCACCCTCTGGTCCATAATAAAGCTTCTAGGAACTTTAAAAGTAAAACTATGGCAAGACGATAAGGGCGACATCCCCCGGAGTTCCGCTACAGCCGATATCGCGGGGGACATAAATTGCGGTCACTCGGAGGGGCTGAAAAAATGTCAGCGGGGTAGTGAGGGATTGGCTAACCGAGGAGGCCCAAATCCAGTGGATAAATGGGGGTTCTTACCGGAAGATAATGGACGATGCTTTCCTCAAATAATAATGTTTGTGGATGAAGTGGTGAAGAAAACTGAGCGTATTTATATGATACCGCGTAAGAGTTTTTATAATATTTTGTAAGGCTGGTGGAATGAACTGGGCGAATGTGATAAAAAAAATAATTTGGATTTACTAATACTTGCATTATGTCTTTATGGTGTTCTTATATATCACTTTTATATTCCAAAGGTTTCTTCGGTGGGTTGCCGCTCGTGTATTTATTTTCCTTTAACCACTTAATTTCTAAACATACTAACTAACCATCACGCCGTTTCTCCGCGTGGGTAGGCAGAGAGGACGAACCGCCAAACAACTCGATTTGGCACACAATCCTTGCCTCGTTCACATTCATTCATCGTCTCATACACGCTCTTCTATTATTCCGACTCTTCACATGGCCCGACTCAAGTATCTGATTCACTTGGTCGTGCCATGTCTTCCTCGGGCGTCCCCGACTTCTTCTACCATTCACATTTTCCTCGTTCTTTCGCTCTACATGCCCAAACCATCTGAGCTTCCCTTTCTTAATCTTACTCATTATGCTTATATCAGGCTTGCATTCTTCGCGGATCTCCACATTTCTCACACGATCGTACATGGTTTTACCACACATACGCCTCAGGGATCTCATTTCTACAGCATTCAGACTACTTTAATCCTTCCTCTGCCAGTTCCATGCCTCACTGCCATACATCAGGGTAGGTACCAGTATTCCATTATGGACGGCTAATTTCGCTTCTTTGGACAGTTTTTTTATTGGCACCAACGGCGTTCAGTCCTCCATTAATAGAATTGCCTGCATTTACCCTTCTTTCGATATCTCTATCAGCTTTCCCATCTCTCGTAATTTCTATCATCAATGTTAAGACATTTCTTTAAAAATATTATTCGTTCCGCTGTCTGAAGAATCCGTCATCGCCAGGTGTTTTAAGAAAAGTAAAATATAAAGCTCAACGTCGGAGGAAGCCCGAAGTCTACTGGTTTTAGTCCCGCCCAGGGTGGCCTTATAATCCGCCCACAGCTTTGTGAACGGGAACCGGCCGTGATAAGGTTAATCCGGCAGTACGGAGGACTCGTACGAAGATTACATCCGAAGTGAAGAGGTTAATGAATTACCCACAAGCGGGGCTGATGCCGAAGGGATAAAGTTATATGTTTTCTTAAGCCACATCGAATGGCTCCTAAAATAAGACGGAGCTGGTAACAAAAGCAGCGTGATGGAGACAAGTTCGTCTACTCGTGGATTGATACGTTTTATATAATGAGTGTTTCTTTTACGACAGATGTGAAGACATCGTTGTTGGGTCTTTTTTTTTTTTTTACATGAGCTCCACACAGGAGGCCCTGAGGAAAATAATTTCCCTCAGGGCCTATGTCATCTTTGAGGATGCTGTGTGGAGGGTTTTTTTTAAGGAAAAGGGAAGGAGAGGAGAGTTCTGGGAAGGAAAAGGGTTTAAGGGGTGGGTAGGAATCTGGGGTTCAGTATGTCCCGGTCATCCGCCTCCAAGACCTAGACAAACCTCACCCCATGAACCCGGGCACCCCTGCTAAATCACCAAACGTAGCGAACCACTTGGAATGACCTATGGCAGAGGTGTTGGTTATCCAATAAAGGTGTCCGGGGCGGCGGTACCCATTCCCGCCTCCCAAATTGAAAATCTACTTACTACTATACCTTTTATATCTAGTCTTCTTACATTGTAATATAGCCGATATGCGACTGTCATGATGGGGGCTATGAAGCTAATGTAATGGTCGTGATAATGCACATGATTATTGTAATGTGGAAATCATATGGAAATCATATGATTCATATGAAAATTTTAATCAAAAATTAAACTGAATACCTTTATTTAGAAAATGCATAAAATCTGCTTAAAATTCGCGGCACATTCATAGAGTATCTTTATGAGAAAGAAATATTACTTAAATCAAAAAATATATCTAGTCTGTCGCATCATGTTCCTTTCCTACCAGAGGTAGAGATAATGACTGGAAAGTGAAACTGAGAACAGAATGTCATAAAATAATATTGCTCTTCACATTCAGCTTTTAGCTAGCTTCCAATCGAACATAAGGTAAATATGCAGGATGAACGAAGTATGTATGAAGAATGAGTTAATGATGAATGTAAGTAAGTCTAAAGTCATGGTGTTTGAAAGAGAGAGTACGAAAACAGTGTGCGATATAGTAGTGAATGATGAATACTTGGAGCAGGTGGATGAGTTTGTTTATCTGGGTAGTATGTTTACGAGAGATGGGAAGGCTGATAGAGATATTGAAAGGAGGGTAAATGCCGGTAACTCCATTAATGGAGGACTGAATGCCGTTGGAGCTAATAACAAAACTTTCAATAAAAGCGAAACTAGCAGTCCACAATGGAGTCCTGGTACCTACCCTGATGTGTGGCAGTAAGGCATGGAACTGGCAGAGGAAGGATGAAAGTAAACTGAATGCTGTTGAAATGAGATCCCTGAGACGTATGTGTGGTAAAACCATGTATGATCGTGTTAGAAATGTGGATATCCGCAAAGAATGTAAGGCTGATGTAAGTATAATGAGCAAAATTAAGAAAGGGACCCTCAGATGGTTTGGGCACGTAGAGCGAATGAACGAAGAAAGTAGTGTTAAAAGAATATATGATGCAAATGTGAATGGTAGAAGAAGTCGGGGACGCCCGAGAAAGACATGGCACGATCAAGTAAATCAGATACTTGAGACGGGCCATGTCAAAAGTCAGAATAATAGAAGAGTATGTATGAGACGATGTATGAATGTGAGTGAGGCAAAGAGTGTGTGCCAAGACCGAGTTGTTTGGCGGTCCGTCCTCTCTGCCTACCCCTGCGGGGAAACGGCGTGATGGTTAGTTAGTTAGTTATGGATAATACGGAACGTTCGCGTTGTCGATGTTCGATGCACGGATAATACGAAACATTCTTTTTTTAATTAGTAGACAATCAAATATGACATTTGTCGGAAATACCAATCGTCGGAAATAAATTCTCGTCGAAATAAAAACAAAAAAGTACCTTCTTCGAATTATTGGATTAAGGTTAAAACTACGAGGGCTGCATGTCATCACAATTTAGATATACATCCCAGGTTTTGAATGGTTTGTTTGGCAAAGCAGGGTTGCTAGACAAACTAGGGTTTGTGTAATTATTCTATTACATTTCTTTCCATTTATTGTTATTAACTTTATTTTGTAGAACTCCATTTTATTTTATGTATTTAATAATACTGTAATTCAATGTATAAAAACAGTTTATTATAAACAAGTTCTGCTTCTGCTTCGTAATTATTATTATGCGTTACAGCTGTTTCGCCCTCTGAAGGCATTATCAAACTGTGGTTGTTACCACCTACAGATGATGTATTTATGTCATTTCTAGACAGCTACTTATGTTGAAAAAATGAATAGCTTTTTTATTTTTATTACCTGTGCCCCTAAACTTCTAAGTAAAATGACTGAAATATTAACGGTTAAGTTTCCCAATTACTGGATTGTTTAAATTTGACTGAAGGTCGTTAATTATTCTATAAAATAAACCCGTGATGATAAAAAAAAAACATTTCTTTCCATGTTCTGCTGTTTTAAATACAGGTACAAACTTGTCAATAATGCATTAACTTAATAATTTATTGCTTAATATGGCAATAATATTTTTTCTATGATTGGCAGCATTGATCGATTCTATCAAATTTTAAATAAAAACGATAAATATGAAAATGGCGTACACCGCGTAAGTGAATTAATTGAAACAAAATTAAAATGTTAAATGCATATTTTTTGCATGTTTTTTGTCTCCCCGACACAAATACTGAACTAGCATCATTGATCCCTTCGGCACCGGTGCATAGTCGGGAAACACGTCAAACGCGTGCCCAACATTGGTACACAGTTGAAATTTGTCACATGAGAACAGGTCGTTTCTTCGACTCGTTCTTGTGTTCAACAGCTCGGCTGTGGAATGATTTTCCGGCCTCTGTGTTTCCTCCTTCCTACAACATGGGTCTCTTCAATACCAATGTTCATTCCTTCCTCTCCTCAGAAAGAACCTCCACACAGCATCCCAGATGACATAGGCCCTGAGGGAAATTATTTTCCTCGGGGCCTCCTGTGTGGAGTTAATGGAAAAAAACTCACTTTTCGTAATAAAAAAGCTAAATCTAACTGTTTGAATAAAAAATATTCCGTATTAACAAAAAATATCTAATAATTTATTTTTTTAGTGATACGACCGGGTCGTCACTCGTTTGAAAGTTGCTAACGCACTGAGGCATAAATAAACCAAACCACTCACCACTGAGGTTTTGTGACACGTGTGGGAGTGAAATTGTATTTTTTTTGTAACAACATCTTTTGTAGGTATATCTTATGCCAAAGGTTTTGGGTAGGTACAGGGAGGTAGAACAATCCTTAACAGAATCCTTAAAGAAATTCCACCATTCAGGATTGAAACGTTGCTTGAAGTGGCTTTAGCCGTGTTTGGTGACTGATCTGAATAGCCAGGTACTTCCGTACTTTCCTCTTCCTCATCTCCTTCCCTTGCCCACTACCTTCAGCCTCACAACAGCTGAGACTCTTGTGAAGAAGTATTCACAAAAAAAAAAACTGTTTTTTTTTTTCTTTCGAAAGATGCCCCACACGAGTCTTTTACCCAGAAGTTGGGTGGCTTGGCATACTTTGTGTATTGCTTCCAGTCTCCATTCGGTAGGTTCCACCAGTGGTGGGGGTGGTTTGATATGGTTATGCCAGTGGTAATGAGAACGTCAGAAGAGGCGGTGGCGAACGCACGAAGCCTTCGTCTTAAGAACGTTTAACCAGCCAGCGACCGAAAATCCACATTTAGTCGAAAGTTGTTCTTAAGATCGTGTAGGGCGGTTACAGTGAGAAAGATTAATTATTCTCCGTACCAGCTTTTTAAAATTATAACTCAATATCGATTTTATTTCATTCCAAATTTGCTTTAATTTATACCTACATCCAAAAATGCTGAAAGGCGTGATGATAAAATTATTAAAATAATGTACTTTGGTACTTATTTTTTTGATTATAAGTATTTATCATTTTTCAATAATGTCCAAGTTAAATAAGAATGTTAAAAACATCTGAAATATATAAGTTTGTATGTGCGCAAATAAATACACGAACGGACCAATTTTCGTCAAGAAACACATGTATGTATATATTTTTTAATGATTTTATTTAAACTAAAATTAAAATTCTACAACATGCGATACCCAGATAATGTATTGATTTATTTTACTGCATGATTATATGATTTATAATGGGTGTGGTGTAATACAAAATCTTTTTTGAAAATTTAACAAATCTGCCAACGACCTATGGTATAACCTTATTGTACTAAAAATAAACATTTTTTCTCAAAGTTTAAAACATGCGAATGCTAGTGTTCAAAAAGTGAAGGTTATTGCCACCTAGCGGTATATTTTGTAACTTGACTGTTTGAATCGCAGATTACAGGCTGCGGCCATAGGGCTGCACTGGTTTAAGGCTAGACGATAAAGCAGATTTCTGGAATCTTTATCATATGTATAGATTAATAATGGTGGTTGGTTTTGTTTATGTTAGTATGTG
Organism: Limnephilus rhombicus; assembly: GCA_929108145.2. Lineage (NCBI taxonomy): Eukaryota > Metazoa > Arthropoda > Insecta > Trichoptera > Limnephilidae > Limnephilus > Limnephilus rhombicus. The sequence goes on along the minus strand of OV815273.1, from coordinate 46,248,932 downwards.
AAAGTGTAGTTATAAATAGGACATTTTTAGTTAAAAACATGCTCTTAATAAGTGGATCTCCTGTAAACAGCTAGCATTATCTAGCAAGTGGTCAAAGTGGCCAAATTAAGTGTTTTTGTTCGGGTCGGGAACAAATTTATTGTAAAATGTGCCGTGAATAAACGAGAAGATTTCCTACTTGAAGCCATGTTTTCCTTGAAGTCTTTCTGCCTAGTTACCAATTTATAACAGCTAGACAAAAGAAAAATATTTTGAAATCCTTTTATAATTTTTTTATTGAAAAGAGTCAATACGTCTAAAATCTGATTTAAAAATGACATAGTTCTGGTTTTCTCTGGTAATACCCTCTTAAATACAAATCCTGATAGCTGCAACGACTATTGATATTGAAACATAAATTCAGGAAAACAAAAATAAATTCAGTTAAAAAATTACAAAATGGATTAAATAAAGAACAAAAAACAAAATTACCAAAATTTTATAACATAAAAAAATGAAACATATACTCGTACACGTAACACACCAAACAATTATAATCTGTGAGTAATCCATGCAGTTATCACCTTTCATGAACCCTCGGTCACTTTAATGTCGATTCGTACAGAAACCTGTGATTACTGTGTTTAACCTCGTGATCCGTGTTATTTTGAAAACACATAAGTTTTATCTTTACGGTCCATTGATTTTAGCAGTCAATGTTTTCGCGACCACAAGTCGTTTACAACATTTTTGTCGACCTCATATTCCCAATGCCCGAGTCTTTTGAGGCGTTCCTGGGCTTAATTCCGTTACGACCGTTTAGTTTTTATTTTCCTGTGTCTTTTTCTCTTTCATGTTTCGTTTAGATTAATCTATATTATCTTCTCCTTCATCGATTAATATTACTTCAATAGTTATTAAAAAGTTAACAATATTGAATAAAATGATATATTTAAACCTGGAAATTTCTTTCGTGAGAAACTTGCAAAAGCTCTTTTCCGGAGTCCTTATTTGAGCTGAAAAATTCAACGCACTATATACGCTGAATTCTTTAAATGTTGTTTGCATGGCGCTTCCTTTGAAGTGGAACATTACTCGAATGCTTTCAAAAGATTTGCGTAATGAAAATTCTAATTTTATTCCCTTTTTATTATTTAAAAAAATACACACAAAATTCAAGTTACATTTGTAATGCTCAAATAAAAGAAAACAAATATTTCTTTCTCTGTGAAATATGTGTTTATTTGCATACTTATTTATTATTCGTAGAGCTTTAATGTGAACAAAGATAATAGAATATAATTCTATTTTTCTTTGAATGTAAATCATTGCCCCGTTATATTGGTCATCCTAGATCCTGAAATAAATTATGTTGGATTAAAAACTGTCCAAATAAACGAAACTAGCCGTCCATAATTGAGTACTAGTACCTACCCTTATGTATGGCAGTTAGGCATGAAATTGGTAGAAGAAGGATGAAAGTAGATTGAATGCTGTATAAATGAGATCCCTGAGGGGTATGTGTGGTAAAACCACATTCGATCGTGTGGATGCAAGACTAATGAAAGCGTAATAACTAAGATTAAGAAAGGAATCCTCCGATGGTTTGGGCATGTAGAGCAAATGAACGAGGAAAGGAGTGTAAGGAGAATATATGACGCAAATGTGAATGGTAGAAAGACGCCCGAGAAAGAGATGGTATGACCAAGTGAATCAGATACTTGAGTCGGGCCATGTCAGAATAACAGAAGAGCAAGTATGAGACGAAGTATTTATGTGAACGAGGCAAGGAGTGTATGCCAAGACCGAGTTGTTTGACGGTCCGTCCTCTCTGCCTACCCCTGCGTGGAAACGGCGTGATGGTTAGTTAGTTCATTTGTTTTTTTTTCGAAATTAATTCGTTTAAAATAATATGTACCTTTTTACATTTGCGGCACGTTTCTAGTGTGGAATATACTCTCAATATCGCCCTGGTATAAGATCACCATTCAGAAATTAAACTTTGCTTGAAATGGTTTTAGCCGTGTAATTCCCCACCTTCCTCTTCCCCTCCCAAATGCGTTCAGCCTCACAATTTACCCCAATTGGGGATGCCATAGTTGTAATAGTATCTTATGTAGGTAGCATACCTTTGTCATTCGACAGCTGATCTTCTCAGAGCAACTAGAATATCCATCTCAGGATAGTGGAGATAGGGATTTGAGGTCATGCATTTAAATGAAGCACCTATTTTACTGGTGAAAATTAAAAGAAACTTTATTGCACTTTGCAAGGGAAATAGTACCAAAGAAAACTTAACAAAAAATATAAATACCTTTAGCATCTATCAATAGATTTGGAAAGAGAGAGTTATTTATACCGCGTACGTCCCGTCGTCGTGATTCTCCTCCAATCGTCAACAGCAATCCCCAAAACACCGTCCAGCACGTCATGGGGCCGCTTGGTTAAAGGGAGTCCTCCCAACAAAACAGGCACAGCAGATTCTCACCCATCAGGCGGCGTGAGCAGATCTCACCGGCCAAAGGAACAGCAAAGTAATTTTGGCGAATCCAACCAGAATCTAGGAGCCGCTTCATTAATAAAGGGAATCCACCCAACAAAACAGGCACAGCAGATTCTCACCCATCAGGCGGTGTGAGCAAATCTCACCGGCCAAAGGAACAGCAAAGGAATCCTTGCGCGCAATACATCACCCGTTGATTACGGTCTAAATTGACTTCCGCACGCGGATAAAACTATCGCACGGCATCCGGAGAGGGTTAAACAAAATAAATAGGCTTCAATGCCATTTGAGTCGTCACACACTAACATAACGTATAAAAATACTCTTTCTAGGCTACATAGCACTAGTATCTCACATAACAATCCCCAATCGCCCCGAAATAACTCCTCTGGCCCCAAAAACTACGTAATGTCTTCCGCCATGATTCCCGAATGACGTTTCCGGTCTCCTTCCAGTTTGGCCAACCAACAAAGTTAAAAAAAGAAAGGAAAAAATAAATAATGCATAGACAATAAACAGTACCTACTTTGCGCAGTACCTGCTCACGAAATAGATATGTTACATAGTTTCACTGGCTCCAGACGGGAGCAATTGGGACTTTTGTGCAGTATGTATATAAAAAAAATATATTTTAAAAATCATTCCTATTTACAAATATTTTTTTCATAATTAATTCACGTAGTATAAATATTCGGTTCAAAAAGGAATGTTCATAAAAATGAACAACAACCCACGTAAGTTTTTAGAATGAGGAATGGCCGAATAATGAGGTTCATAAATTAAAACGGTCGGTGTCTATTATTCCCATTCACTTGTAACGTGTATGCTCACTTTCCTGAACTGGCATATTCATGTTATTTTGGTGCACTGTGGAAAAATTAAAAATTTTAATAGTTTCTATTCCATTAACGATGTAGCGAAATGTAATACAACTCAGTCCAACGCTTGCCAATGTGAAATGCTCAAAAAAATATTTATCACAATAATCAATGTTAGGTATAATAGTGTTCGTCTGCACTGCGTCTATATCATACTCTAATGTAGATTCTAAACTACTTACTTCATTTATATTAACTATCAGACAGACTAATTAAGTGATAGCTAATAGATGCATAATTTTTTTCAAAATTATTATTTTTAAACCAAAGTTATTATTGAATCTCTAACTGACAGCCCTGAAAAGCAGAACTAATTACCTGTAGTCATTTCAACTGAAGGTCACAATAATATCATTACTAAGTTAATCTATTTTAGCCAATTCCTTGAAACCAACGATATGTACAAATGAAAGTAAATTATATTATACTTGATGTTGAGAATTTTTCTAAGAATTCACCTTTATTTACTTATTTTTATTCTGCGTAAAAATGTGTATACTTTATACGAGCTCATATTCTTTTTTTTTGTTGTAAAACATATTTGTATCCTATAACTAAATACTAGTTGTTATCATACATATGTACTTTGTTTAATGTACATTATTATCATTGTAATTACCCTCCTGTGTACCACTGTGTATCATGTATCACCGGATTGTAATAGCCATTTTAATTGAATAAATGCAAACACCATAAAACATTCCATGATCTGTCAACAATTTATATAGGTTATTAAGAGAGTCCTGAGGGTCATTTAAAAACCATAAAGTAGGTAAATATGGATGGATGGATGTACAATTTGGGAGGCGGGAATGGGTACCGCCGCCCCGGGAACCTTTATTGGATAACCAACACCTCTGTCATAGGTCACCCCAAGTGGTTCGCTACGTTTGGTGATTTAGCAGGGGTGCCCGGGTTCATGGGGTGAGGTTTGTCTAGGTCTTGGAGGCGGATGACCAGGACATACTGAACCCCAGATTCCTACCCACCCCTTAAACCCTTTTCCTTCCCAGAAGTCTCCTCTCCTCCCTTTCTTAAAAAAAAACCCTCCACACAGCATCCTCAAAGATGACATAGGCCCTGAGGGAAATTATTTTCCTCAGGGCCTCCTGTGTGGAGTTCATGTAAAAAAAAAAAAAAAAAAAAAAACATATAAAAATTTCGCACGTCTAATTACAAAAATCAAAATAACGAATGCACTCTTTTTTACATTAGCTCCACGCAAGAAGCCCTGAGGCAAAATTCCCTCTGGGCCGGTGTTATCTTTGTGGATGCTTTATAGTGGGGCTTTTTAGAGAGGAAAATTAAGGAGGGGAAGTTCTGGAAAGAAAAGGGGGTAAAATATGAGGGGTGGGTAGAAATCAAGAAGAAAATGTGTCCAGGAGTGACGGACGTATGAATCCATCCCCCTCCCTCACCCACAGCTTGCGTGCCACTTATTAAAACGTAACAATCAAACACGAGCAGTAAATTTTAACTATCAGAGGGATCTCCATAGTATTTCAAAACTAGAATCAGGAAACATGTACTTTGCTTAAGAAATAATAATTATTCCGAATTTGCGAATCATTTAATAGAGTCAGGCCATAGCTTCAATAAAGAAAAAACAAAATTTAAACATTGCAATATAAATTCATACTTTAATCTTTGCGCTTTAGAAACGCTTGAAATAAACAAAAAAATTAAATCTAAAATTAATTTAGTGAATAAAATAATAGCGCCTTGCAAATCTCCTTTACTAACCATGTTTCCGTATAATATTGACTCCTCCCACCGCTTTCCCCCTCCCCCCAAAATCATCCCTCCCACTACTCCCACCTAATTAATCTTTGGTACTTGCATATTATTTTTGTTTTTAAGTTAGTTTTAATTCTACTCGTGAATGATACAGTTGTATCGAAACCGGTCGCGGAAAAATTTAATTTAAGTAACAAATGTACATTTAATAAAACTCTTCAAAAAAAAAATGTCTAGAAATTGTTACATAGTTAAAGCCCAAGAAATACAAAACATCTCCATAGTAACCTAAACAAATAACAAAATGACAGCGCACGTCAAACAATTACTTAGCAACGCTTTGCTTTTCGTCTGGACAATAAACTTATAATAAATATTTTATTTTTATTTTAACTTTACGAGTAAAACCTCAAATTGTAATATTTAATTAAATGAAGACAATGTAAGCGAAACTCAAGTCCCAGAGGTGTCAATATCTTTTTCTGATTTTTCTGTTTCCAGGTTTTCGATTGAGTTTCGCTTATATTGTCTTAATTTAATTAAATTATAATAAATAATTTCATAACGCCATATCTTACCAAAATATATAGCCTATAGTACCCGCAAATAATGTAGCTTTCTATTAGTGAAAGAAGTTTTAAAATCCATTCAGTAGTTTTTGCGTGAAAGAGTAACAAATATCCATACATCCATACAAACTTTCGCCTTTATAATATTATAACAGGAAGGATAGGAAAGGATAATAGGATCACTAACTATTCATTACGTTTCAATTATATTCTCAAATGATTTAATAATTCACAATAAATGGGTGCTAATGAATAGTCGATTAATGTCGGCTATTTTTTTTATTTTATGAATATGTAATGAGCGATTTTATTATTACATGACGAGCCACGTTGTCGCCAAAAAGGGTAATAAACATTCACTCCTTATCTCTATATTGCTACAACTCTTGCGTACACATTAAATAAGAATGAGGCAAAATATGAGATACAAAATACGTGTGTCTGTTTCCTCCAAAGTAGTACTTTTTTCCTTTGAAGGAAATAGCTGATATCATATTACGGCTCAGCTGCGGCAACGGGAATGATGTTTCATCTTCTTTATACGTGTGAGGGAGATGTATGATAATGATTGTATGTTTCCCTTGGGGGGGTGCAGACGTACGTTTACCGCTTGTCTCATTTTCGTCTATTGTTATTTAGTGTGTAAGAAAGAACTGCTGCATTATATGTTTAACAACAAAAGCAAAACCATTGCAAAGCATTGAAGTTTGACGTTTTTTAATTTTTTTATTTCACCCACACTTCAATATTATCCTCCAACTATTATATTCCAAAATTTCAAGATTATCGTCACGGCTTGTAGTACTGTAGGGGTCTACGGAGACGTAACGGTGCGGTGTGTGAGAGAGATGTAAGAAAACGATTACTATTTTGACTTTTTAGGAAACAGACAGTACATTGTGTGTCTCATCTTTTGAAAGAGCTTTTTAATTTTTTTAAGTGAATACCTCACAAGAGTCCCAGCTGCTCCCGTCTGGATCCAGTGAGACTATGGCATCCCCAATTAGGGTATGTTGTGAGGCTGAAGGTAGTGGGGAGGGGAAGGAGATGGGGAAGAGGAAGGTAGGGATGGCTATTGTATGGCTATTGTATGGTCACCAAACACGATTAAAGCCATTTCAACCAACCTTTCAATTCTGAATGGTGGTCTTAAACAAGTAAAGGGCGATACTGAGAGTATCTTCCACTCTGGAACGTGCCGCAAATATACTGTACATTATTTTTAATGAATTAATTGTGAAATAAAATTAAAATTAATATTAATAGATAACTAAAAATAAGATTAATAAAATTTATTTGTCGATTAATGCTGCAGTAAATACTGCCACTCATGAACCGTTAAGGTCACCACATACTTTTTGGCCGAACACAAACATCAATGTTTTTTCAGTTTATGTATTCAGCATTTTTCAAAAATTAAAAAACTTCTGTCCTCAGCATGCTTTTTAATAAAGAATTTGCAAAAAAAAATCGTTGTGGGAAACAACGTCCATGATCTACAGGTCAAAACTTGTAAATTTCGCAGCCAGACCATTGCTGGCTTCACAAGCGATAATGGAGAGCTTCAAAAGCGATAGTATCCTCATTTCTGTCATTGATTTTTTTACCAAGCAATTACATTTCATAGCTCTTAAAATTGCATAATATTCTATGGCATTTTAAATATTTCACAGCGAAAACGTTCATGGTATTGTGATTTTTGTAAATAATTAATTTAACACAATCACAATATTTGAATTAGATTACTCGTTTATTACCTTTCAAATTAATGTTAAGAGGGCATAGCCACAATTTCAATAAAAAATATATTCTCTTCAAAATAAAAAATCTGTAACAGAAAGAAAACTTTTAATTGAAATTTTTTTAAATTTCTGGGTCGAAGCAATTATTATAAGACCGCAACATTTCATTCGAGATCAATGGAGCTTTGAATAAATTTAATTTAGTTTTTAAAAAAAATGGACAACGTTTAACAATGTGTGTGTCGTACGTTCCGTATTGATAAGATTTTTTTAAAGTGTTAAAATCGGTTCCATGACAAAACAGAACATTGAGAAAAGTGAAAAGAAAAAACTTACCTTACCGAACCTAATTAACCTAACCTAACCTATCCAAAACTAACCTAAACTCTATAATGTTCTCTGTGATGTCAGTTTTCTGTTTCATCCAGTTTTCGTTGAAAATCCGGGCGGAATTGGGTAAAAAAAGTAAACTGGAAGCCAAGTATTACAATACCTTTTAAAGTGAAATGGATAAAATTTTACTCGCAACTCGACTTTTTATTATCAAACATCTTGCATTTACTTAAGTTATAAGAATATTATAGTAATTGGTAAGTAGGTATTTAGGTAGAATAGAATCATTTATTTTTTCAAAGAACGTAGTTTAGTTATCTACACCACCATTAAAATTTTTGTATGTAAATAACATTTTAATAGCCGAAAGATTAAATATTACTATATATAATATATCATCACCATAATAACTCTTTTTTTATTTGCTTACTCCATAATACTTACATTAATTTTAGATATTTTTAAATTACATACTTTGATCTTCCTTCATATGCTTTATATATTATTTTACCTCTTTCATACTCTTTTTATATTATTTTATACTCATTTTCATTCTTTATTTTCTTAAATACTAAGTTATTTTACATTCTTTGATATTATTTTATAATTTTTTATATTCTCCTATATTAGTGCTTACTTAAAATGTTAATTCACTGTATGTAAAATCGACCACCATATTACGGGCATGTGCCCAGAATGGTGGTCAAAAATTCACAAATTATGTAACCATCAAAGAAATGAATAAAGATTTTTTTTTTAAATTACTAGATTATTGATTGTGTGGGCGCAGTGAGCGGGGGTTCAAAATTATTTCAAACCAATTTAAACACCTGTCGGTGTGTATAAATAATTTCAAATGTGCGCTCTTTACAATGATTGCGGGCGTTTAAATAGAACTGCGTAGGGTCCCAAGGTCTGGTCTCCGGACAGTCTACCGTCAGGTGTAAGCTGAGCAGCTTCGTTGACTTCCTTCGTTTTCCACACCGAAAGGGAAATGCAGAGTGAGAGAGGTTATGATTTGCGTGGATTCTCTTTTTAATTAAAAACACTCGTTGGGTTTGTACTGGATTATTGTTACTTTAGTTTGTTCAGATGAATATTAAGTTTACACGGAGATTGGTTGTATTCTGAGTACTGAAGTTTCAAATTGTAGATTGTAGAATGACGTCGCAAGTAACAATATGCTAATTTATTGACTTAAAAGTGAAAGTTTATGAATGACCACAGACAAAGAGTGCTAGTAGACAAAAATGAATCAAAGGGTGACATAGACGCGAAAGTTATGAGTACAGGACACTACACATCGAGTTTAACCCGTCTGCTTGGTTCAATATATTCGCACCTCACAATCCCGAAGCCTCAGTTTCGCACGAAAATTCTGAAACCGTCACTTTGGATCGAGATTGTAAAATATCTATGCCAGGTAGCTTTCACATGTCAAAGATAATTATGAAATAAGCGTTATTTCGTTCTCTTTCTGGTTAAAAAAAATACATACGTTTGCATGAGAGGAAGAGAGATACATAGCTTTTAAAAATTAAGGTCGCTCGGGACGTTTTTGGTCTTATAAAAGTAGGTATAACGCGATTACGTGTTCGGGATGTATTTATTCCTAAACAAGCAGACGGGTTAAGCAAAATTAATAAAATGAGAAGTGCTCAGTGCAATATAAATTTAAATATGAGATATTGGACAACACAATACACACCAAGAACAATTACTTTTGCACATAATCCCTTAAATTACAACATCTCATATTTAAACAAAAATGGCGATGAGTTGCCTTTTTGTAAGTAACTCAAAATTAATGTTTAACACGCTTGCTTTTAAATTTCTTATTCTAATTCTGTTGTACAAGAAATTCCGCCCGCCATGTTGGGGGGGGAGTGGGGATGGTTATATAAATCAGAAGCGGCGGCCGCACACCGCCGAGGAAATGCCAAAGCTTTCAAAAGAGGACCGGCCCTTTAACCCGACAAATTACGGTATTATAGCCGACCTTAAATAAAAACTACATTATTACTCAAATTTCACACAGCTTTGTATAAATAACACTAATGGGTTTTATTTTCTATTCACTGAAGCCACTAATCGTTTTCAAAAATTGTTGGATTAAAAAATAAATAAAATTTATTTTTTCATACCAAAGCTTCCACGGAAACAACTCTATTTAGAATCGTTAATTTCAAGAAATATTTAAATACCGACAATACTATAAATGATTTATTTTTTTAAGCAGAAGATACTCTCTGTGTTTCCATTGTTTAATAATACGATTTAAAAATGAAAAGTTGTTTGAAATGGGTTATCACCAACTATTTTCTCCCATATTTCAATCCCCATAATTTCCCAATATTAAAAGAACTCCCCTTCGAAATGTTATTTTTGTTCAATACAATCACTTTTACCCGCATTGTATTTTCCATCATGAACTATGAAGCCATGTAGTATCATTTTCTCCTTAAAAATTAAACACAAGACGTCATTTTTTTATAACAAGCTTCGGTCAAAACCAGAAGTATAGCTAGTCGTGAATAAATATCGATGAATATTAACTAATTACGAAATAAAGTTGGTTGACGCCACGTCGCTAGTCGTGAATAAATATCGATGAATATTAACTAATTACGAAATAAAGTTGGTTGACGCCACCTAGCGACGGATTTAACACTAACAGTGTCTCTCTCGCAAAAATAAAGTTGGTTGTTTTCAGGTGGAAAAAATATAAAAAGCAGTAATTGTTGAATGAAACACTAGTATATATTGAATCATTTGGCGGGTATAAGATAAGCCGCCATAGCTCAATTGGAAGAGCAGCTGACCGGCAATCAGAAGGGCACGAGTTCAAGTCCCGTTGGCGTCATGTATATTTTCTTGTAAGATTTTTCAATGTGGATAAGTGTTTCAGGCTGATAATTATTGCTTATAATAAAATAAAATAAATAAATAGAAGCGGAGGGCGGGTGTGGTTCGAGCCATGACGATTCCGATTTGACTAACATTGGAAACTTGTACGTGATCGCACTTAAAAAAATCTTTTAGGGTTTAAGCTGACATTGCAAAAGTTTATAATTATCATTTTTTTAACTAATTCCAGCTTTTAACTTTAATAACTAAATTATTAAAATAATCTCCAAAGTTAAAATCACAATAAAAAGTTATTTCGCAATGCCACAGTTCAACCCCATAAAGAACCTAAAATATGAAGCAAATTCCTTGCAAATTGTTTACTAGCCCAGCCTTGGCTCGGCTTTTCCTTCGAGATGAAATAAAATGAGCCAGCGCTGAATACAAATGTATATGATTAGCATAATTTACCTTTAATTTTAATCTCTACAGTTGCCGAGTTTTAGATTAACAGTTTGTGGTAATATATTGTAGCGCAGGATATATTATTTTACCAAAAGAAAATATACAATTTGGTAAAGGCGACGGTCTTTTTGGAATAACTAACTACCAGGGGCTACAATATATAAGGCAAAGAGGGTGATCCTGGTAGATAGGTTTATCATTAGGAAGAAATACGTGACAACATTTTATTAATGTCAGTCATCCAAGGGGGTGAGTTGGATGAAGAATACTTAGTGTTATCGTCGTTCAGAATATAACTACGTAATATTACTTGGTCTAGCTATTAAGTTTTAAGTTTTCATTCTAGAAAAACTATAAATAACTAAAATAAATGCATTTGACACTGCGTTACACGTACATAATATATTACATTACAATATTATGTATTCACTTTAAATATTTTGTTGATTAAGAATAAAAAAGAATATATTTTTCTAAATGTACATAGATTTCTTAAGATTAAAATGGAATTAAGAATAGAATTTTAATTTTTCCGAGCTAAATTTGGATTTGTAATTTTCACAAGTAAGTTGTTAGCACAACAGAGTTGAAGTCACTAAAAAAGTTTTCAACGACTTAAATGTTTTTATTTTAACATATACATATCTACCTTGGAGCTTCTAAACGAGACAGAGCTGGCATAAAACCGAGATGAGTGAAGGAAGACTCTTGAGGCCAAGACCCACCAGGGGTTGTAGATTGTAGAACCAAGAGCAGTACCGGATTATCCCTAAGGCAGAGTAGGCAACTGCCTAGGGGCCCCGCATCGGCTAGGGGCCCCGCGTCCCGAGAAAAAGTGACTTGCTTCAATTAGTGAGCAACGAAGTTTCGGAAAAAGTCAGCTTTCAAGAGTTTTAATTTTTTTTATTAGAAAAATTTACAGATTAATAATATTAGGTACACGCATTAAAGAAAACAACAAATTATAATAATTAGGTTATAACCCAATAAATAATTAATGTTCACATCATGCACAAATAATAAATAAAAAGTCTTTAATTAAAACAAAACTTTTGAATGTAGCTATAACTTTGTGGTTATCCATTATAGATAAATGAAACAATTTAACTTTTTTTGAACCACTTTTATATTTGAGTAAATCCGACCGGTTTCAGAACGACATATATACATTTGCATATATATAGGTAGTATACATTTGCCCTGAAGAAGGAACGGTCGTTCTGAAACCGGTCGGATTTACTCAAATATAAACAAAGTTAAATTGTATCATTTGTCATTTAAATATATAAATAAACATTGTTGAATTTTACTTTTCTTTCCTTCTAGTTGTTGCAACATTACTTAGTATCTGAAGTGATTAAAGGTGCCGTGTGTGGTTTATATTATGGTCGAGTCAAGATTTTGAGTTATGATGGTCATGAACTTCAGAAATGTTGTTTTCGAAAAAACTGATTTAAAATTTTTTATACTCTAAATATACTTGAATTGTTAGTTTTGCTCCGATTTATTTGAAATTTTGAATCAATACTCAATATACTAACATGTTTAACATTCAGAAAAAAATCTAAAAAAAGTTTTAAAACTTCCCCCCCCCCCCCCCCCCCTTAAAGCCTTGTTAAGGATTTGATCAAGGAAACAAGGAGGCATTCAACCCCCCCCCCCCCCCCCGTTAGTCCGCCATTGGTAAGGGGGCCCCGAGACGTGCATTGCCTAGGGGCCCCGACATGGTTAATCCGGCCCTGACCAAGAGTGGTGATGATGATGAGACTTCTGTCGTTTTTGGTGTCAGGAAGGCAATAATATAAATTCTCCCCCTTGTAACCAATGGATTGCTTACCATAGAGAGTACGTATGGTGTTTAAATATATGTTATGGTGTAAAGTGTATGCGTAATTGGAACATTTTAAGGAATTGTGTGTTTGAATGTATGAGTTTATTATTTATTTTGTATACAAGGAGACATGTATTATATTCAAATAGTTGTATTAATATTAACAGTTTTGTTTACAAGTATATTTTTTTTGGATTTTCTAGATCTGTGGTGAAATAACTTTTTTAATACTTTGGTTTGAATTACCTTTTGTGAAATATAATAATATAAACCTTTTCTTCATTTGGTAAGAGATTTTTTAACCTAAATACCTAATTAAGGGGATGATAATAATAATGCTTGATTCCAGTATGTGGGGAACACAACAGAATTTAAGTAAAAAAATCGTATTTCGAATAGGATATAGGAAAAAAACAAAAATAGTAATAAAAATAAAATTAATAATCAACTATTATGTAGGGCGTGGTCTGGGGCCCAGCGCTCACTCAGGAGTGGCTTGGTGCTGGAAGGTTACGGTCACCACTGTGTTGTCAGAGGTCATTAACTATATCTTGTATATGCTGTTTAAATTTCAAGTGCTTATCAATGAAAAACCCATGACATTTTTCGTGTGTCTGGATTTGCATGTCGTTCATGTTGTCAATTTTTAAGAAGGAATTTTTTGGGTTGAGCATAAAATCTTCACTACACAGTGTGGCGTGACATATATCTGAGAAAAAAAATATTAATTAGTTAAAACTTTTCTTTGACGGCAAACAAAAAAATAATAACAATTTTTCCGGCCAATAAATTAGACACCATGCTTGTCGTGAAGAAGGAGTTTTATTTCAAAATTATCTAATACACGGCAAAAATGTAATATTTAACCGAAAGATTGCCATAATCTCTTTGTTTTAGGAGTTAAGTTGTGCTAATAATCCTGTGTTCCGGGTGTAGGATGAATAACCTTTTTTGAGCTGAGAGTACGTACTTAGTTGGTACTAAAATCCCCACAAGTAGTTAAATGTGGCTTAGAAACAGGCTTTTCCGAGCTAAATTACTACATAAAGGCTTAAAAATGAAAAGAGTGATTCTGAAAGTTGACCCCGGCAATAATTCAGAACTTTTAGAGCTTTGTTGCTGTATCATAATTTTGTTATTACAGTGTTTGCTACCGAATAAAGCAATTTCACGTAAAAAAGTAACAAAAGGGGGAACCGTTACTCACAAACTAATATAATTTTTTGAAATGTGATTTAAGCCAAACTTCAGCATCAGAAAACTTGTGCGATAATTAACTAACCATTCTAAAAGCCGGACAATAATAATATTTAGCTTGCTTTCTCAGCTTCGCTAACAGTGGCTTAAAGGCTCAAAACTTGGCTTAGCAAAGCTTTTAAACTCGCCGTTGCGCATTAAGGCCGCTGTTACCCAGTATATTCAGAACAATTAAAAAAGGCGAAAAGACTAGCATTCTCTACATTCATAACTTTGTTTCTTTAAAAAAAACATATTTTCAGCGTTACGTAACTCTTTTAACTAAAATATTCATACATAATTGAGGGGAAAGCAAGGAGGAGTCAACAAACATTACTGCAATCTCAATTTTAACTAAATCAGAAAATCTGTATTACGATTCTATTTTAATGAAATTATATGTAGGTGTATACTATTTACTGATCATGATGATGATATTACGCTGAATTTTCTTTTAGTCTTCGGATATTTTACCCCAAATATTCATTCTTTGTGGCTTTAATGAGTGGTTTTCTAAGGGACACGGAAGCTAAGAATGGTTAATGGTCAGACCGAACACCATTCACATTTTTGTTGGTACTACTTGTCAATTGATTTGAGATTTATTATATTTTTTATGTTCTCTATTTTATACAGATGCTTGCAGTTTTTTACACGATGCAATGCCGCCTTATGGAGTCTCATGAATGAGTTTTTCTTTTGCCTTGTTTAATTCATATTTGCCTTACTTACCAATTTTTTGCACTTTATTTTTCCTGTTAAGCACTTGCGTACTGCTTACTAACAATAAGATGCGGGGACTCTGAAGGTCTGGAATCGTCCAAAATAAAGAAATGTAGGTTAGTTTAAAAAAAAAATAATCTTACGAGAGCCTTGAAGGAGTAACCATCTGGTACTTATACCAGGTCGGGAAAGTGGTGGATAACCTCAAAAGTGATTATTGAATATATATTTTTTGTCAAAGTGAAATATCTTGAGAGTGAAAATGTTCTCAGGTCATTGTCTATTTTAAATTGGTCCTTGATCTCTAATAATTATAAATACACTCTTCACCATAGGGTCGAAATTCTGTTAGCTGACACTCGCCCATACTTTTCTGGGATAACTTATGTACGCTTATATAAGCTTATCCGTGAGCTTACCATTCACTTTCAAAAGTAAAACAAATCGTCATATCATAATTTCCACAATTTTCAACTACAATCTAGTATCAATTATCATAAGCAATAATTATCAGCCTGAAACACTCATCTACATTGAAAAAATTTTGCCGCCGACGGGACTCGAACCCGTGTCCTTCTGATTTCCGGTAAAATGCTCTGTCCACTGAGCTACGTCCGCTTATCTCCTGCCCGTCAATTCTAGTAATATATTAAAATTTTATCTAAAATACTATCTTAATATTATGGAAAATCCTAGAAAGAATCAAAGCACGTTTAAGGGGGTATTCTAGTCTGGAAGGCCGAATTTTGGGCCTTTTTTGACGGTCGATCAAAATATTTTAACTAATATATTTTTCAATAGTTTTTTTTTTTTTTACTCTTTTTTTTCAAAAAAACAAATATATGTTTCACGAAGTTATGTACATGCTGCTGAAGTAGAGGGGGAAAAAAGAGTGTGTCCATCTTGTCACGATTTCTACCCTTCTGGTCATCTGAAAAATAAAAAAGGTAGATTCTTTATCAGTACAAATCATTACGGAAAATAAAAAATATTCAAAAAAAAAAATTGTTTATTATTTTAAATTGTTAAACTAACGTTTAAGACAAGATTTTTATGCATTGCACAAAGGGTAACAATTATTATAAGCAATAATTATCAGCCTAAAACACTCATCCACATTGAAAAATCTTCCGAGAAAAAGAAGATTTTTCAATGTGGATGAGTGTTTCAGGCTGATAATTATTGCTTATAATAATTGTTACCCTTTGTGCTATGCATAAAAATCTTATCTTAAACGTTAGTTTAACAATTAAAAATAATAATTAATATTTGACAAGTTTAAGTATTTCCCCAATAAATGAAGACATAATTTGTCTCGACGCCACATAGCGACGGATTTAACACTAACAGTGTCTCTGTCGCAAAAATAAAGTTGGTTGTTTTCAGGTGAAAAAAAAATAATAATAAGCAGTAATTGTTGAATGAAACACTAGTATATATTGAATCATTAGGCGGGTATAAGATAAGCCGCCATAGCTCAATTGGGAGAGCAGCTGACCGGCAATCAGTAGGGCACGGGTTCATGTCCCGTTGGCGTCATGTATTTTTTCTCAGAAGATTTTTCAATGTCGATGAGTGTTTCAGGCTGATAATTATTGCTTATTAAAAAATTATTAAATTATTTGTTAAAAAATATTGTGTTTTACGGTTATTTTTTAATTTTCCGAATTTTTAAAATAGTGAAGAATAAAAATTTTGATTTTTGTTAGTTTCTACCATAGAGGGATATATAAAGAAAATTCATGCCAATTTTCAAGAAAATCGGTTAATTAAACTCAAGATTTTGTAACAAACGTTTCGAAAACAGTGGTTTCGAGAAAAACTCGCTTAAAGTTTTGCTCTTTTTAGATTCTTGTTAGATTCCATCTAAACCGGTCGAACTAAAATAGTTATAACTTTTAAAATAATTCGAATGTCGAAAAATCCTTCAATCCCAAAAGGAAATTCTTTTGAATATCTAAACTATTGAAATATGGATAAAACGAAAAAAAAAATAGACTAGAATACCCCCCCCCCCCCTAAGGCCGTACTCGTGTGTGAAAATATGTAAATTTTTTTATTTTATAACCTAATTTACTTCTTCAATAATCGCTAATTCACTTTGTCACCATTTTCATTTAATTGGTCTAACATTTGATCAATATCTTAAGTGGAATACACATTGCCTACTTGTCACGAATAAACTAAGAAAACATATTTATTTCTTCAAAAACATTAGAAACATACTAGATTCCAAATCTATGAAAATTGTTTATTACTCTCTTTGTCAATCAATCATTGAATATGGAATAATCGCATGGGGAGGTGCAACACTATCAGCTATAGATTCATTACCGAAGGCACAAAAATTAATTATGAAAGTCATTCTTAAAGTTCCCATAATAACAAGTACTGTAGATATATTCAAAAAATTCCCTGTATTAGATATTCGACAAATTTACACAAAAACAATCTTAACTCATCTGTTTAAAAATAAAACACGCACATTTTATGAAAATACCCAAAATATTGTAAACACACGGCACAAAACCAAAGAACTCATACAAACACCTAAAACAAACACAACATTTGGTCAAAGAAATTTCAAATACATTGCGCCTAAAATATACAATGACCTACCTGACAAAACAAGACAATCGAATAATATTAACAAATACAAAATCCTGGTCAAACAATGGATCATCGAAAAAGGTCGTGCAATAATTAGTCACCTCACCCAAATATAATCCTCTATCTCATTATTGTTACCACTAACCAACCTGAAAAATTTTGTCAAATATTTTTGCTGTATTGAAAAGTGTACTTTATTTAATATTTATAAAATATTTGTAAACTAGTCTGTCTCGACACAGGATTTCCTAGTGAGACAGGCAAGGCCAAAAAAATATATGTTAACCTTTTTATATAGATGCACATAATAATAAAAAATAAAAAATAAATTTACGATCGCATTACAATCTACCTACCAACCTGAGCTTCATATTATTAATTCACCAATCAATACAAAAGCCTTTATTTTCTCAACTTTGTTTATTAACTTTTATCAACTTTGATGAATGTTTCAGTTTTGCTTAATACGAAAAAAAATCCGATCTATTTTCCCTTAATTCAATTTTGCTTTTACATAAACCCATAACCCATCGATGCTTTTTTTCTTCTCATTAAACTTGATCAATGTCATTATATTTTGTTTTTTTTTCCTCTTTCTTTTGGATGTGTAATACGAACTAATTGCATCATTTTGAATATATATATATATATATTATAATAATATATATATATATATATATTATATATATATAATAATATATATATAATATATATATATATATCCTATAATTGTCTTATAATATATATATATATTATAAGACAATTATAGGATGGTCATAAGTTTTCATTCATCTGTGTAATAATTTTTGTATTCAATAAATAAACTAATCAAAAAAAAATATTGAAAATCTTATAGAATTGGGGAAAAGGGCATAGTTATATTAAAAGTAATAATTGTTTTTGTGTTTAATTCGTAGAACTCCATTTAATTTCCTAAAAATTTTATTTAATTTAAATTTAATATTGTCATTATTAACTTATTCTACAAAAACTTGCGTAGTAACACTATGAATTTAACACCACAAATTTTGGAATTTTCTTAGATGAAAGAAAATTTGCTAGGAGAAGACGAGGAAGAGAAAAAATAATTCAAATCTGGAAAGTACCCTGCTATTCAGATCTAGTAACAATAGCTAAAAAATGTATCGGCGTTTTCTCAGCAGGAACAATTTTATTCATTTTTAGAATACGCTGTAAAAATTATCTTAAAAAAGCAACAAAGAAATGAAAAAAGCGTATTTTTATGGCAAATATTTTTTTTTTATTTACTCGTTGTGCCGAGTCACTGCGTATCAAATAGGTAGTGGAGAAATTAGCATCTTATCTTGCAGCTTTATTGTGAAAGCTGGATTTTGGATATTAATAAACAAAAGCTTTCTTTAAGCCTCGATTACACACGGCTAGTTTACAAGCTACTATCTATTAAGTTTAAAAGCGGGAAAATCAGCGAGTGAGATTGTCATGATGACACACAAAACTGTCCACTCGCTCAGAAGCGTAGGAAACTGAGGTCGCTTTTAACGCCAGTAACAAGAATAACAACGCCTGCGTGAACTAATTCTTCAGATTTTTGACAGTCGAAATCAGCTGTTTATCGGAAGCCATGTTGGAAACGTAAATAAATCAATCACGAGCAAGCGGAGCAAGCGTGTAGACGAGTAAAGTTGACGACCTTTCAACTTTTTTTCGTAGATTGTTAACAATCCGCTAGTTGCTGCTAGTTAGCAAGTGACACGATGACACTGGGCGAGTTTACTAACAGATAGTGAATTTCCCAGATAGTAGCTTGTAAACTAGCCGTGTGTCATCGAGGCTTTAACGAAATACTTACGCGGTTCTCTGTTTTACCCACTTAACTTGCGGAACCATGGCAAGTTTTAGAATAACACAATTTATTTTTACTTTAAAATAGAACAAAAAGTTTTTATCAGCTGTTACTTTCCGGCCGTGACCTCTTTTGAAAACTTTAAAACTTTGTAATTTCAGCTTTTCCGGGGTCGGTGGAGATTAAACCCCTAAAGTTACAATGAAATTCCGTCCCACCTCAGATTGGAATTTCTATTCGGAAGACATACTTTTATCCATAGGTGCACAGTGACCCGAATTATGACGTGAAAAAAATAACTTTTCGATTTGGGTCTTGCGTTCATTCAAAATAATTGTTATATTCTTCTTTTGATATTCTTGACAAATGGCGTCAAAGAGGATGGTATCTTTTGAAAAAAAAATCTCGAAGACTGTCATTGATGTGCGCCAAAGGTCTGAAGATTTAAAAATCGAAATAAAAGTAAAAAAAAAAAAATAATCTCTATCGGTAAGTACCCACTAAATAGTTATATATAGTTTCCAACTTATTTTATCAAATTAATTATCAAACTTTTCGTCACTGAAGAGATAGAACTAAATCGTGGACGTATCTAGTGTGCCCGAAGTAAGGCTGAATTTACCTTATTTAAACTTTTACAAAAAATCGGGATTCTTTTCAGAGAGAAGGATTTGATATATCTTACAACATATTGGCGATATACTAGCGACATCGCTTTTCTTTTAATTTTTTTTTTAAATTCGATTGCTTCCTTATTCGATAAGACGCTGCTTTCAGAAAAGATTCAAGCTTTTGTGACTCTTTTTTTAGGCAAAACAGATTATAAAATTTGTTTGAATGTATAGCATTATTATATAAATAAACTAACTGAACCCGGTATGCATTGTAGCTCCACTTAAATAAACATAATATTTTTCCTTTCCAATTCGTCCCCGTTCCCCTTTTGCATCCTCTTTCCCTCTTACGTTCCCCCTCCACCTACCTCCCCTTTCCCCCTCCCCTTTTCCGCTTACACCCGTCCCGCGAACCCCCCCCCCCCCTCCCCACTTTCTCCGTCTTTCCCCCTTTCCTTGACCCTCCCTCCAGCGAATCTTCCCCCCTTTATTCCCCTCCGCCCCTCCCGGATACCACTCCCCCTCACGCCTACCCACCTTGCCGCTAAAATACATTGAATACACTCATTTTTCAAACAACTCGCCTGCCACTTTTTACAATTTTTTTATACAAATACAAATTTCATAACGACAGAGCTCACCAGTGTATATAGAAACACTCTTCTGCTAAAATGAAATGTGCTGTAAAAATTTTGACTCAATCCATCGATTACTTTTCAATTTTTGCAGACCCAAGGACAGGGATACCTAGCGGTATGAAATACACTTTAGACCTATTCTCATAACTACCAAATATACATGAAAAAATTCATTAAAATCAGTCTAGCCGTTTCGGAGGAGTGCGACCACAAACACTGTGACACGAGATTTTTATATATAAATATAGATTGAATTATAAATATATGTTCTGTACATTCCATAATAAGTATCTATATTTAACTAATCCCTGGTATACCCACACACTGGTCTTGACTATGTGGTTTTTTTTATGTGTATTTACATTCTTTTCATATAAACTCGTGTAACTAATTCGTTCTAATTTTTGTTAAATGTATTATTTATCTCCATTGTCGAATCCGAACTGCTCACTTATTGCAGCTTCAGATGCAGTTGTAATGGACTGTAGAATACTAAAAAGAAAACGAGTCGGAATGGTGTTTGCTGGAATTGGGTGAAAATATGGGTAGCAAAAACAAGGTATGCAAAGAAAAGGGATAACCAATCACTTGCCACTGCACGTCTGCGAAGAAACATAAATCACAATATAGTTATAGAGTTCCACGGCGGTACCCCGAATTTTCGCCACAACAAAACGAATGAGTGCAAAACGATACTATGTACTTACAAGGTGGTCAAATTCCTTTATATTAATTTAAAACGAGATTGTGTACACGAAAAACGCCAACAACTTGCTTTCAAGGAAGTCCCAAATCTTCTTATGTTTTCATAACAATTACCACAAATTAATTCAAAATTAATAAATAACAAATGTTCAGTGTTTTTCTTCCCATTGTTCCAAATTTTGAAATACTTTCCAGCAAGGTGGTGGCTAGAGAGAGGTAGGAACTGGATAAATTACATCGCGGTAGGAACTAAGCATATTCTCTTTTTAAAACCTAATATCTACATATAATATAATAATATTTTTTTATTTCTTACCGTTTGCAAAAAAGTGTTATGTATATATTCAATATATGTAACAAAAATGGTAAACCTAAAAAAAAATTTATTATGGTTTTCAGTGGTTGTCATCTGAAAGAAAAACGACGGGAGATGCTTCTTTCTTACTCCCAATCTGACCAAGGTACCTATCTGTATTTTACTTACGCGCTGTCAATACCTACTAATAAACTGCTCACGATTAACTCAATCGTCCAATCGTTAGTGTGATCGTCATTTTCGGGCCCGATTTAATATAACGGGGTGAGTGCACCGGGATTTTATCTCAGGAGGGCACTGGCGGCAAATAAATGGGTACGATAGGAAGCCTTTATTGGAAAACAATACTGTTCGAGATTTTACAAAATTTACAAATACTTGCCTTTCTTCCAGATATCAGGTAATTTTAAAGGTACTAAATTTGTTTCTTTGCTAGGGACTAATTATTTGAATCCCTTTTATCAATTTAATCAATTAGGTACTCAGCAAATTTTTTCCACATTTCCCATTCCAAACAATGGTCCTCCGCTCGCCGGTGTCTTGTATTTTTTATGACTTTTTACATTAGCTTTATGCACTATGCCCTGAAGAAATAAAATTCCCTCAGGGCCTATGCCATCTTCGGGAATACTGTGTGGAGGGTATTTTAAAGGAAAGGAAGGAGAGGAGGTTCTAGGAAACAAAAGGGTGTGAGGGGTGGATAGGAATCAGGAGGTCAATGTCTTCAGATGTGACGGATGTATGAATTCATCCCTCTCACTGCGGTGCAAGACAATGATGGGTCTAGATTCTAGGGAGTATGGCTGTAGAGGTCAAAAGGTCTCCCTCAACCAGTCTCTTCAAATCCGGCCCGCCGTGTTGAAGGTGAGCAAACGCATCCGCCACCAAGACCACGACGAACCTCACCCTGTAATCCCGGGCAACCCAGCTAAATCACCAAATGTGGCATACTATTTGGGGTGACCAATTCAGGAGTGTTGGTTATCCAATAAATGGTTCCCGGGGCAGCGTTACCCATACCCGCTTCCCAAATTGAGATTGACTCAACCAAATATAAAATTATACCAAACGCAGGCGTGCCAAAAACGGTGACCGGCCAACTCAGAACCACCTCACAAAGGTCATGAGTGATGATAAAAAAATATTAAAAAATTGGTTAAGTATGTTTAGTTGGGTTAGGGTTACCGGCTATTTTAAAATTATTTTTTCATAGCTTTTAATGACATTTCTGAGGTGGTTCTGAGTTGGTTTCATTCTGAGTTGGCATGGAACCCCAAAAACGATAGTAAGTGATGGTACGCTTTCTCTTTCTTCGGCGAACATTTCTGAATGTATGCGTAATCAGTTCGAGAAGGGGTAGGAATCTCAACACGTCTTGTCATCTCAATAAAGCAAGCATCCTCGTATAAACTACTTGAGATAAATGATTCAGTATAACCCATTTGTACAGCACGAACTCATCTGTCAATAAACAGTCTGTATATTTAGTTCAGAGATCCTCCGCATCGCTGTTTGTTCATTTGTTCGGTATTTGAATATCTGTGACACAACTGTGCTCTCAGGGTTAGAGTGCTGTTGTCAGGGAATCAGGACTCCAGTATTCTTTATGCCAGGAGGGGTGGAAGTGGTTGCTTGCTGGTGCTGCAGGGGGGTTTATTGGAAATGTGGGAATCTTCCCGCCATCAGAGATTCAGCACGAGAACCATTCCACAGACAATGCTGTTCGAAACGGTTTTCAGTTCAGAGCCGGTGGCTAAAAATGCCCAAATTATTAATATTATAGGTAAATGAATATTTTTTTTTGTACGTAAGCCGTTTTAAAAGAAGCTAAAAAAGATTATGATTCTATGACAAATGCACTTTGTTGAATTGTCATGGACTGTTTAAACACCCCCTTGTATTTAAACACTCCATTCAAGTATTTAAACACACTCTTCAAGTGTTTAAACATGAACGTCATTAAAAGTGATGCCTTTTTTTAAGTAAAACTTCTTTACACACGCTTGACTTGGAAAGTAAGCTGGTGAATGCGTGACGAGAGCGTTACGAAAAGTGTGATCGGCAACTTCCGTTGAGAGGGAGATATCAGTTAGTGAAGTTTTACTTCAGTCGTGTGGTCTAAAGCACACTCGTTTTTTTTAATAGCCTGTAACCTAACCTAAAATACCTATTTAAGCATGCTTTTTTCATCGCTTTTAATGACTTTTCAAAGGAATGATGAAGCTGTAGTTGATTTGTCCAGTCACCATAGGAACCTACTATGATCAACATTAAATATCCGAGTTTCTTTTAAAATAAATTAAAAAATTACTAAATAATATTACAACACAATGGTTAACCATCATAACACGGGCAAGTGCCTAGCATGGTGGTCGAAAAATCCACAAATTATGTAACCATCAAAGCAATGATTAAAGAAAAATTAAGAATTACCAGTATGCAATTCACACGCGGTAGAAGTGATACCTTCAGAAAACTACAGTAGACAAGAGTGGGAAGGCTACGAAGCACCTCACAGGAGACTGATTATTCTATATCATTCGCTCGCAGACTAAATTCTATAGATTATTTTTAATTTATTAACTAACGCTTAGACAAGATTTTTACGCATAGCACAAAGGGTAACAATTATTATAAGCAATAATTATCAGCCTGAAACAAACAGCCAGTATCTTTTCTCGGAAGATTTTTCAATGTAGATGAGTGTTTCAGGCTGATAATTATTGCTTATAATAATTGTTACCCTTTGTGCTATGCATAAAAATCTTGTCTAAACGTTAGTTTATAAATTAAAAATAATAATTAATATTTCACAAGTATAAGTATTTCCCCAATAAAATGTTGTCATAATTTGTCTCGACGCCACCTAGCGAGGGATTTAACACTTACAATGTCTCTCTCGCAAAAAAAAAGTTGGTTGTTTTCAGGTGGAAAAAATAGAATAAGCGGTAATTGTTGAATGAAACACTAGTATATATTGAATTATTTGGCGGGTATTTGATAAGCTGCCATAGCTCAGTGGTGAAGAGCAGCTGACCGGCAATCAGAAGGACTCGGGTTCAAGTCCCGTTGGCGGCAAGTATCTTTTCTCGGAAGATTTTTCAATGTAGATGAGTGTTTCAGGCTGTTAATTATTGCTTATAATAATTGTTAAATTCTACAGATGTACGTGTTTGTATCTTTTCAGTGTCGCTTTTTCGCTTCGTCGAATTTTAAATCATAGCGGTGCTAAAAAAGTTTTCACATTAAAAAAAAATCATTTCATCTAAGAAACTAGCAGTTTTAACGTTTTATAATTTTCGTTACTCGAATGCTTGAAAAAACAAGTGAATCGCCCCAGTCCAGCCCTCTTGCATCTCATGGCCGATTCCATTTTACCTTTTCTTATACACTTGAGCGTTGCCTTCTCAACAATAGCAGACCAACATTGTGTATATATTTCGTGATTCCGTTCTGCTCGGGAAGTAAACTCAGTTTATTTTC
Source organism: Limnephilus rhombicus (assembly GCA_929108145.2). Taxonomy (NCBI): domain Eukaryota; kingdom Metazoa; phylum Arthropoda; class Insecta; order Trichoptera; family Limnephilidae; genus Limnephilus; species Limnephilus rhombicus. Next base: position 46,223,898 of record OV815273.1, on the reverse strand, counting down.
AACGAAATTTTAAAATGTATCTTTACAGTTCAAGGTTTCATGGCATTCGGTACTTAAAATGGTTTTCTACAGTGATGTACAAAACACTAGGTTATGCCTCCTCGAATAAACAAGTTTGCGGGATTGACACAAATCATGTAATTTTATGCAGAAACAGAGCATTCGTCAAGTCACGAGGTCGATTACTTTCGCATATAGAAGTGAAAACTTCTTTAGCACCGTTGCGATATGAAACTCCATGAAACCGAAAAGCGACACTAAAAGGAGACAAACATATACATGTATAGGAATTATCCAGCGAGACAATGAGATATAAAAATGAGATAGATAGTCCTTTTTTTATTTCTTTTAAATGATGAAACGGAAATGCGTTACAACTCAGTTCTACACAAATACTCGGTTCTAATTAATATACAGCGGTAAATTCTCACCTCGACGCGTGCCTCCGATAGCGCAGTGGGCAAGACGCCTAACAAGTCTCAACGGCCAGAGAGACAGACATCAAGCGAACGGAGATTCGAATCCTACGAAATCCAATAAAAAAACATTTTTATTATTGTGAAATCATTATCCAATCTTCAAACCACTTTAAAAGAAACAGGCAAAAGAAAAGAAAGCGACTTTCTAGTTTCACTTCTACCGCGTGTGAATTACGCACTCTGATTTTTTTATCGTTTATTACAGGTCTCGGGGAGGGTGGTTCAATCCCACGAGTTCCATATTATACATATCAAGTAATATAATATAATAACATATGTTTTTTTTTATTTTTTTTTTTATTTACATTTAAACCCGCTAAACAACTTATGTAGTTTGTCAGCAGGTACATAATGACAACATTGGTACATTTTCAAACATTGTATACATATAATTTTATAATATTGATGCTAAATATCAATTAAATAGATTATTTAAATTACGGAAATAGTATATACATGTAAGTAGCACTAGAAGCCTTAAATAAAAAAAAATGTACACGGTTGATATTTGTCACATGAGAACGAGTCACTTCTTCGACTCGTTCTTGTGTTCAACAGGTCGGCTATGAAATGATTTGCCGGCCTCTGTGTTTCCTCCTTTCTGCACATGGGTCTCTTCAAGACCAATGTTCATTCTTTCCTCTCCTCAAAAAGAACCACCACACAGCATCTCAGATGACATAGGCCCTGAGGAAAATAATTTACTGTGTGGAGTTTAAAAAAATCAGTCTCCTCTTTGGGCGGTGCTTCGTAGCCTCCCGTCTTTTCTTTAGTTTTCTTTAAGTTTCACTTCTACCGCGTTATAACTGCACGCTTATGCATTAATTATTTATTTATTTCGCGTATTAGGTAACGAAAGCATGTAAGGTAACCTAGATTTTCATCTGTATGTATGCCTACTTCGCTGCCAGTTTGGGTATGGTGATATATATTATAGTATATGGTGGTTATATTTCACGAATATTCCAAAATTCACTATTCGTTGACTATTGTGAAAAGAATTGTGTCTCATCAACTTTTACTTGTTTTTCATAAGAATACGTAGTCGGGTTTTATGAAAACTGGACTCAGCAATGTATTCTTTTGGGTACCACCAATCTCTCACCTACTATTTCCATTGATTTTCTAATACACGTTTCCCACACCGTAAGTAATACTCGATCCATTATAGAAATTCAATAGATTTTTTTGCCGGGAAAATGTAGTACAAAGCCGATAACTTGAAGGAAGTTGGAAACAAATTTTAGTTACAATATCTTTAGGATTTGTAAGTTCAGATTACATGTAGCACGAGCGGGGGTGATTTATTTTAAAGAGTTTTTGGCCCCGGTACAGGGAAAGGGGATTTATGCGTTTTATTTTGAACATCTGGATAAAATATATGTTCCTATCAAATCAATGCGATACTAAATAAACATTTGACTTTATTTTGCCATTTTCAGGTAATAATATTATTGATTGCATTAAAATAACAGTATTTACATATTTATTTATTGTTTCTTTACACTGCAGGTTAAAATGTTTACAATACAATTTGTCACCTCACTAGGACAAGCCTGTGTTGAGGTTAACAATTATACAAATTTTAAAAAATAACACAAAATTATACAGATATTGAAAGAGCAATATTGTTGTATTTCTTACAGGTTGAGATTATGGGTACCTACTAAACTGATGGCGCTAGGTAGTACATTAATGTAAACGTGTAGACTTTTAGGGTGACCATAGTTTAGTGATCTGATTTAATAAAGGATTAAGTTGTAAATAATAAATAAATGTATGTAATATAATATGCTATAAATTTGGCAGGAGGAAAAATATTAATTTAGCTAATTATTATAAACATAATCATTTAGCTAATAATTTAGAAAGGACAAAGTAGGGAAAATCAATTGGCAATTCTCGACTAACACAAATAATTTAAAATTCTTTTTAAAAGTATACAAGGAATTAGATGACTTTATATATTCTGGAAGGCTATTAAATATGGGTGGAGCTTGATAAAAATAATTTATTTGACCAAAAGAAGATATTGTTTGAATTGCCATAAAGTTCAGACCAGAGCCAATTCTCGTAGTGCGAATTTGCTGTGTTCTTTCTGCAATATTAATATTATTAAAAATCTACAAAGCGTCTGTGTAATATATAACTGTTTTACATTCATTACATTACATTCCTTGAAAAGATTGTTATTGTATGATTGCTAATGTTAAGTTTGAAGTATATTCTGCTGTCAATTTATTTATTTAATCATGCAGACCAAACGCTTTGTGCTGTGACATCATAAATTAAATTGAACACGACAACTTTATTTTAGACCTCTATTTATTTAATATATGTTTTGATGCCAGAGGCAGAGTTTCGCTTCATCAGAGTTTCATTTTAACTAATTATAATACATAATTAAACATTAATGAAGTTCGAGTCAAACGAAATCCCGCTCGACTAAAATGTAAAATAATTGAGCTGGTAACTGTTTTATTTTTAATGTGATGTTAATTAATCATTGACAGATTTAAACATAAGTACACATACAAATAATTAAATTAGTACTTTTTTAGAGTGCTTTAGTAGAATTGCGCTACTCATTTTAGATTTACGATTGGAGGAAGATTTAATTTAATAAAAATATGTCTTATTATTCCACCAATATTTTACTCGATACTCAAATGCGTTCACAATTTTAAATTTAAAATACGTTCGTTTGAATGCTTTCCTGGTTCGATTCAATTTTGTGTAGAAATAGCAGACATGCCTAACGTAACGCCCGTGTATTTTCTTTACATTTGTTTGAATTTTAAAAATATTGTGTTGTTTTCATAGATAAGCTTTTATCAAAAGTACGATTTTATTTAAGCGGAAGTTTTTGCGGAGCGGTGTTCTTTAGAACGGGATAGATTTTAAGGCTTTATTTTTTTTTACTTTAGCTCCACACAATAGGCCCCGAGAAAAAGAATTATTTTCAGGACATAAATCATCTTTGTGGATGATGTGTAAAGGATCTCTTTAAGCAAAAAGGTTTGAAGGATGCGTAAGTATTCGGGGTTAGTGTGTCAAGGAGCGACCGACGCGACGTATGAATCCATCCCTACTGCGGTGTAAAAGAGTCCGGCTGGAGAAATCAAAAGCTCTCCCTCAACCCGATCCGGCCCGCCACGCAGTAGGTCGCCAGACCCATCTGCCGCCAAGACCTAGACAAAACTCACCCCTTGAACTCCTGCTAAGTTAAAAAACTTAGCAAAGGTGTTGGTTATCCAATACCTAAATAGTTTTATCGCTCTTCGCATGAAAAAAAAATTTGTAAGGTTTAAATAAAACTAAAATAATTCAGATTTAGATTGAAATAAGAAAAATATTAAATTTCTTTGAAAATTTGTTAATTTGTTTGAAACGAGGTTTATTTCTTGTAACATGTAGATATCTTCTCAACTTGAAATATACATATATATTTTTTTACATGAGCTCCACACAGGAGGTCCTGAGGAAAATAATTTCCTTCAGGGCCCATGTCATCTTTAGGGATGCTGTATGGAGGGTTTTTTTAAGGAAAGGAAAGAGAGGAGAGTTCTGGGAAGGAAAAGGGTTTAAGGGATGGGTAGAAATCTGTGGTTCAGTGTGTCCTGGTCATCCACCTCTACGTAGACAAACCTCACCCTATAAACCCGGGCACCCCTGCTAAATCACCAAACGTAGCGAACCATTTGAGGTAATCTATGGCAGAGGTGTTGATTATCCAATATAGGTTGGTATCCAATAATTGTGTTCAATTTATTATTTACCTACCATTAAACATTTTCAACGTGCCTCATCTTTATGTTAAGTTATTTACAAATAAATATATTTTTTTTAGTGTTGCAATATTGTAGTATTTATTGTTTGATTTGTATAATCTACACATGGGAGGCATGTACAATTTGGGAGGCGGGTTTGAGTACCGCCGCCCAGGGAACCATTTATTGGATAACCAACACCTCGGTCATAGGTGGTTCGATACGTTTGGCGACTTAACAGGGGTGCCCGGGTTCACAGGGTGAGGTTTGTCCAGGTCTTGAAATTATTTTCATCAGGAATTCTTGTGTGGAGCTAATGTAATAAAAAATGTTTTTCTTGACTTCTGTTTTCCATTTCTTGCTGTTTTACGAGCTCATTAGAGCTGTCTTTTTCATGTTGTAGAGATACTGATACTATTTTATATTATGTAGAAGCCGAATGGCGTTCTTCTTCTTCTTTTTCTTCTTTTTGTGCAGATCCGGTAGATCATCATCAGGGTAGATCTGCCGGATCTGCCCTGATGATGGACACTGCAACGATGTCCGAAACGTTGGCTAAAGAAGGAGGTAGCGCAACACGGCATAACACCCCAAAAACAAATAACGAAAATACTGTAGAGCTGTTCCGGGCCGCAGTGAACAAAGTCTGCATAGCCAACATGATAGCCAACGTCCGTTGAACCGGCAGATCCGGTAGATCATCATCAGGGTAGATCTGCCGGATCTGCCCTGATGATGGACACTGCAACGATGTCCGAAACGTTGGCTACAGAAGGAAGTAGCGCAACACGACATAACACCCCAAAAACAAATAAGGAAAATGCTTTTGGCCGTGAAAATCTTAAAACTTATCCAACTCTACAGTAGATTGGCCAAACCACTGACTCAGGTTTTTCAGCCATGAGGTTCTCCTTCTTCCACGGCCCCGTCTTCCGGCAATCTTTCCCTGCATTATGAGATGCAAGATCTTGTACTTCTCTGGATGTCTCATCACATGTCGTAGATATTGAAGTTTTCGGATTTTAATTTTTTTAATAACATTTTTTTGTTTATTTAATTAAATGAAGACAATATAAGCGAAACTCAATCGAAAATCTGAAAACAGAAAAATCAGAAAAAGATATTGACACATCTTTTTTTGTTTATTCATCCGAACCATAACATCTTCTTTCGTAACTCAGTCCATCCAGCTTATTTTAAGTATTCTTCTGTAGATCCACATCTCGAATGCCTCAAGTCGCATAATAATCCACCTTTCGAATGGCAATAATATTATAAATAAATATAAAATATCAAATAATGCCCATCCAGAGTAATTTTGATTTATACCAGGTCATTTTTCAAGTCAACCTAATCGTGAAAGCTTATTCCTATATTGACCAGTAAAATGTATTGCGTATTATTAATCTTATTTCCGTCCATCTATCTTTCTTATATTTTTGTCTTATTATTTGACATATCTAAGGACAGAAAAATTGCTAAAGAATGCTTAAAAAACATTCGATACAGATGGAAAAATAACTTTATAAGACACAAATCTTCCAGTAACGTCGAGGCATCTCTTACATTTTATTTGTCAATCAATCATACGAGTCAAAATGGCTGCCACTGAAAATGAATTGAAAGAAATAACGGTTAAATGTAATAATGTATCCGTTGTAATAAAATAAATACACTTTGGCACTTCCGCATGTTATTAATAAATTAAGTAAAATGAAAATATTAAACGTTTTTAGTGAATAAAAACTACTTTCCTGTTTTCGTTACTATTTGAAGTATCGACGAGAATGATTAAACATCCTATATTTTAATGGAAAAAAAACATTACTAATTTCGGTTGTCTGTGCTGTGCGTTAGTCTTGTGTGAAATCTGGTTCAATGAAGTCAATTTTGCTTTGAATTATGACAAGCTATAAAGTAGATAAAATGAAACAATGTAACTTTGTATAAACCACTTATAAAATGTGCAAATCCGACCGGTTTCGGAACAAACGTTCCTTCGTCAGGGAAAGCTTATACTGCACATTTTATAAGTGGTTTATACAAAGTTACATTGTTTCATTTTATTATAATGGATAACCACAAAGTAATAGCTACATTCAAAAATATAAAGTAGATGTCTAGGTACCTATAATTTAAGATTTTTTTACACAATGGAAGATTGTCAAGATTTTAGACCGTACCGTGATTTTTCACGAGTCTACGCTAGTATGTACTAAAACATTTACATTGAATATTTTTACACTATTTAAAATTATTTTCATTAATAGCATGCTAGTAATCTATGCAAAGCCGTGAATAGTTAGATTAATCCTTGTTTTTCAATTCTCGCTACTAATTAATGGGGAGGGGGGGTAAGGGTGGAAGGGGGGAGGGGGTAGGGGGGAGGGAGGGCGGTGAGGGTGGTAGTATTGTTATTTTTATGGTTCTACCTTGTAAACTGTCGTGCCAGGAACATGAAAAGAAAATAACGTAGCAACTCGGGGGTATTCAATATCGAAATAATAATTTGAAACAAAATTATTAAATCGCAAACAGCTCTTCGTTCAGAAAATTTTCGTAGAGTTAAAGAGTAAAATAGGTAGCCATAATCTAAGCAATGTCTAAGAACACGTACTAATAAAATTTAGGTGTACATAATGAAAAAAATTAGACAAAATTATTTTGCCACTAATATTTTAATAAATGTTATATCTAGAGTAATGGGGAATAAAGTAACAACTTTAAACTTTAGCATTCAATTGCCAGTGTTATTATTATTCAGTTCTTGGCGTGCAAAATCTTATCTTCTCCAAACTTAAACTACGTATTCAATAAGAATGTATTTATATGAACGTATTTATGTATTTATTGTATTTATATTAATGTATTTATATTATATGAATTGACCTGCCTGGTAAGCATATTAAGTATATAATCGGTCTCCTCTTTGTGCGGTGCTTCGTAGTCTCCCCATTTTTGTTTACTTTAGTTTTCTAAAAATTGCACTTCTACCGCGTTTGAATTTCACACTCTTTTTTTGATCACAGAACATGACAAAATAGTCAAAATGGTGTAAACGTTTTTTTTTAATATTCCGAATATCCAAGGAAATTATAAAAAGTGCTATTTTCCAGTGCCATATCCTTTTACCAGAAGAGGTTTACGTTTTAGTAACCGAAATAGAGAAATATGTTTTGAGTGCTCCATGACAACTCAACAAAGTGGCATTTCAACACAACCTTTTGGAAAGTCATTAAAGGTGTTAAAAAAAATATTATGAAATATTATCTCCATCTCATAACGTAACGTAACCTATTTAATTTTATTATTATTATTTTTTTAATTTAGGAATTTCATATGGGTTCCGTAGCTCAATCGGTAGAGTTCTTGCCATGTAAGCAAAGGGTCCTGGGTTCGAGTCCCAGCGGAGCCAATATCTTTTCTGATTTTTCTGTCTCAGATTTTCGATTGAGTTTCGCTAATATTGTCTTCATTTAATTAAATATTATTATTTGAGAATTTACTCATAAAGTTTAAAAAAAAATTTAAATAAATATTCATCCTAGACTTCAGAAAAAGTCAAAAGATGTCGCGTATTAAAAATAAAATGGATAAATAATTTATCCAGACACTATCTAGATTGCATTTAGTTCGAGTTGAATCTTGCAATCATATATAAAGAAAGCAGCCAATAATATGTGCGTTAATAAAATGAAGATTTTTAAAATTTATTTATTTATAATTTATCACCATACATGTGTTCTTATTTTTTTTTACATACAAAAATATTAACCTCACCAGGACTAGCAGGCTGTATTGAGGTTAAATTCATAAATTTGAGTGATGCATTTACACACAAATCACTAAACTACAAAAAAATTACTAAAATACAAAACACTACATCCAAAACACTAAAATATTATATGCGGAAAGTAAGAAATAACAATATTATATAGGTGACCAGGGTATCTAGCATGGTCGATCGATATAGGTTTTATCGAAAATTTCGGTAACTTGTCATTGCTCCCGAGCACGACTGCAGGCCGCTAACGATTAAATAACAATTCACGTCAAATAAATTAGGAACCCTTAGTCGTTGTGAACTGTTGTTTGTTCGTTAGCAGCCTGCAGTCATGCTCTGAAGCGATGTCAAGTTACCGACATTTTCGATAAAACCTATATCGATCGACCATGCTAGGACCCCAGGCCCCCTAGCATGGTCGATCGATATAGGTTTTATCGAAAATGTCGGTAACTCGCCATCGCTCCCGAGCACGACTAAAGGCCTCTAACGAATAAACAACCGTTTACTTCAAATATATTAGGAACCCCTAGTCATTGTGAACTATTGTTTGTTCGTTAGCGGCCTGCAGTCGTGCTCGGGAGCGATGGCAAGTTACCGACATTTTCGATAAAACCTATATCGATCGACCATGCTAGGACCCAGATGGGTAATTTGTAACAATATAGACCATAAACCAAATCCTTAATTACTATACCCACCAAGAAATAAACAACTAGGGTGACACTCTGATTTTGACAAATGGAACTCAAATAAAATCTACTTATTTAAAAAATATATATAGAAGATAATGTTGGTAGTTCTTAGTCAAAGTATGATACGGTTAAAAGTGACCGAATTTCATACGGGTTCCGTAGCTCAATCAGTAGAGCTCTTGCCATGTAAGCAAAGGGTCCTGGGTTCGAGTCCCAGCGGAGCCAATATCTTTTCTGATTTTTCTGTCTCAGATTTTCGATTGAGTTTCGCTAATATTGTCTTCATTTAACTAACTATTTAATTTTCTTTTTCTTCACCTTTAATAACTTTTTAAAGAAGTGATGAAGTTGCACATTGTTGAGTTGTCCAGTCACCGTTTTGAGACCCATCAGTTTAAAATGTGATTAAAATCTTGCATAAAAACTATATAAATCCTCTCTCTGCAATAAATCCAGACAAAACGCTGACTTAAAAATTAAACGAAATGGAAATTCGATGAAGGTAGATTGATTATCAACCCAGAGAATCAATTCTTGAGCGCCGATTTTTTATTTAACACAGGTGAGAGGTTTTTGGATGCAGCGGGTTAGGCCGGCGACTGGCGGTGTTTAGTTCTGAAACAGCTTATGAACTGAAACTCATTTTCCCAAATTCCTTGCATTGTTATTTTCTTCCTTTATCCTTTTCCTTCCTTGAAAGGCCCTACTTACTTACTGGAAGAAGAGAAAGATGATGTCTATCTACTTGGCACACATGCCCAGTATTATTGCACAAAATCGAAAATTACCCACATTTAATTCAGTCGTGAAATTGAACACAGCTCTCTCTGGAAATCTCGCTTAAAATTCGTAAAAAAATACTAATTAATGGAAAAAGTGACAGTAAACTATAACCACCCTTTGTGCCATCATCGTGGAAGACCAGTCACCACCAATAAAGCAGCGTATGACCACAGCAAAGGCAGGGCATTCGCCTTTCCAATCGCCAATTTCTGTGACTGATTTTACAAATGCCGTCAATTGTCTTACATCACACATAAATATAGATTTACAGTCCACACTCTTTCGTGTCACGATATTGGTCATAGACAGGTGGAGTTTATCTTTTTGTTTGTATTGTTTTTGTTTTGTTAATATTAATTAATAAACTCATTGAATATTTATTTCAGCTAAATGTATTATTATGATTATAACAAGTGATAGAGTATCAGTATTTGAAAGATCAATAAATTATCCAATCGACCAACTTGAAGATTAGATAAAAACTTCTAAGTATAATCGTTAAAACCTGTTACAAGGCAGTTGGTTGGTGACTAGTATTGGGAAGCATCCTTCGACCAAGTATACCCGAAGCATCCGAAGGATGTGTAGCGGTCACTTAGCCCGCTCTTGTAAAATCTAACGGCTGTGCTATTTAAGGCGGCTGTCATCTCTATACAGCTCAGTCGTTAAGTCGCCTCTGCAAGTCACACACACAGTAATACAGTGCCCAGTTTATCAGTGAATAGGTTCCAGTGCGGTACCCGACAAACGGCCAGCCCCCCCGGCGACTCAGAGCCGGAACCTCTGCCCGTTGCGCAAGCAACCTTCGAGGACCCATCATCTCGCAGCTAACATGGTCCACCGCACCATCAGCTTTGGAGACTCAAGTGTCTACACCATCTGACTATTATTACCATCTGCTACGTAGCTACAAATAAAGACTTCGACTGACGCCTTTCATTTTGTCCTCCGTCTCAGCCGATCCGCAGTCCGCCCCCTCAGATTTCATCCAACGATTCCTGAGCATATTTTGAGCATGGTAAAAAATGCAAAGGTATGTCATTTTGCCGTCCAATCCAAATTTAAAACAATAAAAATATATTCCATCACGCGTCGCAACTAAGTATGCGGGTATGACGGGTCCATTCCGTCTCATTCCAGCAGCACGGTAACACACGAAGCAGCGCGCGTATCACGTGATCCCGTTGTGAAAATGTGATCAGTGGCGACATGTGATTATTTTTTTTTTGTTTTTAATAGAAAAAATATATCAACGGACAGTAAAATGACATTTACATTTCGCACCTACTCCAAATATAATAAATGAAATCCTTCGGGTTCCTACGTGCTGTTACACCCCGTATAATAATTATTAATTATCCTTTGCCACAGTTATAAATTGTGGTAATTACCTTCCAGATAAAAAAGATACAATTGTATATTGCGCAGACGAAGGAGGTTATCGACTCCTGATTGAACATTGTCAGCATTTAAACTGCCCGTCTATTAAAAAGCCACCCGTAAAATTTTACAGAAATGTGTGTTTTATAACGATGGGGTTACAGAATTCCATCCATTAACGCGAAAAGTACTTACCTTGGCCGTAAAAATAAATTCACAGTACCTGGCCGCACTCTCCGACTAGATTTATAAAGTAAAAAGAATAGTGGGTACCAGTTTTCCTTGAAAAAAAAAAAACTTGAGCGCTGAATCGGCGTTCCCGCTCAATGGAAACTCAATCTGAAGTACTCCGAGTGCATAAATGTCCTAGAAAAAAATCACCGTCGTGTAAAGAGTTTTCCGAAGTTTTTTTTTTCCGGCAGTCTCGGAAGTTTTTAGCCGTACAAATTTATAGACAAATTTATCATTTTGTCATTTTCCTGGTTTTAAAGACAAAAATTTGCGTTTAAAACTTTGAAGGAAATTTTTACTTACATATTTGAAGCGATCTCTTTTAAAGTTTTCTAGAAAAAAGTTTTTCTTGGATATTATTTATGAAATTTAGTCAATTTATTCTTATTTTATGGTTTTCTTTCCGACTTAGGTCATCTACGATTAGCAGTGCTGAAATAGTTAGGTAAGTCTGTAGATCAATTATTTTCAACAGAACAAAAAATGTTTCAGTTTTTTTTTTTAATTTTGACACGATTCGAGATAGTTTACTTGGCATCTCTTCTACTTGTAAATTAAATCAAGCTCTTTCTATGTCTAAACATTTAACGAAAGCGTTCACAGGCATTGGTCGTTCAAAACGTTAATAATGTTTTTCTTTTCAGCAAATTGTTATGATCTTTTTCGTTATTTGTTGCGCTAGCCCCTTCTTTAGCCAACGTTTCAGACAGCATTGCAATGTCCATCATTAGGGCAGATCCGGCAGATGTGCCGGATTGCCGGAATTTTTTTTTTTACATTAACTCCACACAGGAGGCCCTGAGGAAAATAATTTCCCTCAGGGTCTATGTCATCTGGGATGCTGTGTGGAGGGTCTTTTTGAGGAGAGGAAGGAATGAACATTGGTCTTGAAGAGACCCATGTTGTAGGAAGGAGGAAACACAGAGGCCGGCAAATCATTCCACAGCCGAGCTGTTGAACACAAGAACGAGTCAAAGAAACGACCCGTTCTCATGTGACAAATGTCAACCGTGTACAAATGTTGGGCACGTGTTTGGCGTGTTTCCCGACTATGCACCGGTGCCGAAGGGATCAATGATGCTAGTTCCTCGGAGCATCTTCCATTGTAATACCGGTATAACAAGGACATCATTCCCACCCGACGCCTGTGCTCTAAAGATTGCAATCCGTCTGTTAAGATGGGAGAATCTATTAAACGGACCGCCCGTTTCTGCACAGAGTCGGGGTATTTTTCATTTATTTTGGAGCTCCAGACCAGAGGTGGCTGCCAAATCCAACCGTGTGGCGCACTTGGCGCCGGATGTGTGTAAATTAAGATCTGCCCTGATGATGGACATTGCAACGCTGTCCGAAACATTGGCTAAAGAAGGAGATAGCGCAACTCGGCATAACACCCCAAAAATAACGAAAATACTTGTATACACGTGAAAATCTAAAAACCAAAATTGTTATGACTTTCGTCGATGTCGGTAATTAACCTCTAAAAATCACTAAAACTGTTTCGGTTTTTCTTACAATAACTCCCAAAATTAATATCGTCTCTTATCACCCGTAAATCAAGTTTTTTTTCATTCAGATTATGATAAAAAGAATTGTTCTACAAGGGGTGGCTCATAAATTACTCCTGTTAGAATATGAAAATTGCACTTTTGTTATTTATGGTCTGGTATTACGTAACCGAACATGTAAAATAATAATAGAGGTCGAAGTATTCCCAAGAACCACGAACGTCCTTCGACGACCACATAACAAAAAACGCCATAAATTCATAAAAGAAAAAATAACCGGCATGTAGTTACTTGACACTGTTTTACGTATTATCTTTACAATACCACATTTGTTAAAGTAGAAGAATTGGAGAAAGAATTATTCCTTTATAAAAAGCTATTCACCTCACGATTTGCCTCTGAGAATTGTCTACCCTTAACAAAGCACATTTTGGCTTTTGGTTTTCATTTTGCCCTTTTTGTTGGTTTGTAGACAATGTTGGCAAGGGTTTTACAGTACTGGGCGGGTGTTAAAAACAACGAACTGCCAAGTTTGAGTAACAAATTGAACCGAGCCAAGTAAACCGAAATGGAAACCGTTTGAATAACGTGGATGTTACTGTAATTGTGATACTTTTTGTACCCCAGATAATTATCATAATATTAGAAGTGGATTCAGTTGAATATTTATCGAATTTTAATTATTAATCCTCGTTTCATTGTTCCTTACCGTGTGAAAATTACCTAAGTGCATTAAAAATATTTTTTATGTGAATACTGTGGTTGTGCGACGAGTTTTTAATTTTGTGTACTGAACAATATGGTTAATTATAAGATACAGTCTAAATGCTGTGTCTAAACTCTGAGCTAAAATCTCAGACGGGCATCAAACACTCGCCAGATGTGACCATCCCTTCGGCTGTTGGACAACCCAGGGGTGCCCCTCGCCTACCCCGCACCCACACTGCACCCCCGCTGCCGCCGTCAAGCAGTAGGTTAAATTATGACCTGTCCGTTGCATCGGCCACTGGAGCGGCCTTTCGCAGAAAGAAAGAGAAATAAGATGAGTGATCAGGTGGCCTCTGCACTCTGAGCTACACACCCCACCCCCACCGCCTTTCCTGTCCCATCGCCCTACGCACCGAGAAGGATGACATTGGTCGGAGCCCGCATACTGCGTTCCCTAAGAGGGAGCGATTTACACTGATAAGACTGATAAGACATTATGTGACACAAACATTTTACAAGGATATAAAAACTTTACAAAAATATGAACATTTTACGATGATACAAAAATATTAACGGTGATAAGACATTATATATTTTTTCTTTTAGTGTTAGTTTAATTAAGTTGTTAGTGCAGTGCAGTAAATTGATTGTATTAATTTTAACTATTGTTACGAGTTGTATATTTATAGAGGTAGGTTTGAATACGTGTAACGGTGTTTGTATGAGGTTAAGGTAGTTTTATATGTAGTCCGTGCAGGAAGGGAATGGCCGACAGAGGTGTCGATGAGGCTCGCTACCCATCACATCGCCAATCCCTTGGTAGCGCAAAGAGGAGGACGGAACGGGAACAATGTCGAATTGGTACGTGGAATATCAGAGGAGGGATGGAAAGAAAGATGAATGAATTATGTGAAACAATGGATAGTAAATGTTTGGACGTACTTTGTGTGACAGAGAGTATGAAAAAAGAGAGCGGTACAATGCAACACAACGATAGACTTGTCATCTGGTCTGGAAGACCAGATACAGAGAGGGCTTGTCAGGGTGTTGCAGCGTTACTGTCTCCCAGAATGGTTGAATGTATGTCGCAATATGAATGTGTAAGTCCGAGAATAATGTGGATCCGATTCAAAATTGGTTTGACAAGGGTGTTTCTGGTTATTTGCTATGCTCCTGTTAATTCTGAAAGCGACGAAGTGAAAGATGATTTTTGGACTGGTGTGAACGACGTAATGAGATTAAAAAATTCGAATGAAAGGATTATAATGGCGGGGGATTTGAATGGGTGGGTGGGAATTAGACGTGACGGATTTGATTCAGCCTTAGGTAAGTTCGGGGATGAAAGAACGAATGACAATGGGAACAGAATACTTGAAGTATGTTTAGAGTGGAACCTGTTTGTATCGAATACTTTTTTCGATCATAAATGTGTCCACCAATATACGTGGGAAAGAGGAAATGAAAGATCGATAATTGACTTTGTGGTAATTGACTCTAGGTTGAGAGCCGTTACCGAGGACACCAGAGTTTTCAGAGGGGCGGAGGTTGAAACTGACCACTTTCTGGTGGTGTCGAGAGTAAACCTCTTTCGCGGCTGGCGCTCTAAAGTGAAAACGATATCAACTCCAACAAGAGTCAAAGTAGAAAAACTGCAAAATGCTAATGTCAGAAGTGAGTATGAGAATTTGGCAGAGATGAGATTGAATGAGAAGGAAATGGACGGTCTAAGCATTGATGAAACATGGAACCACATAAAGGTGAGTCTTTGTGAATCTGCTAGAGATGTATGTGGAATAAGTACGCAAGGTAGGAAGAAAGGTGACGCATGGTGGGATGACGAGATCAAAGCACTGGTCTCAGAGAAGAAGAAAGCATGGTTACGTCTGATAGCGGCTGGCACTGATTCTAGCGAAGAGAGAGATAGAGCGAAAGAAGTTTATAAGGGATGTAAGAAAAGAGTAAGTGTTGGAGTGAAAGAACGAAAGAAACGCCTGGAAGAGGAAGAGGGAATAAAAATGACAAGACACTTCCAAGAAAACATTAAACTGTTTTGGAAGGAGGTCAAAAGGTCCCGGAGTGGTTCAGAGAACGGAAGCCGGAAAGTCATAAAATCGAAAGATGGAAAAATGTTGACGAATGAGGAAGAAATAAAAGAGAGATGGATGAAATATTTTGAGGAGGTTTTTGAAAGCGATCCGGGTGATAGTGAGGCCAGCAGTGAATCGGGTATGAACGATGACGGAGTGAATTCAATCAAAATCAGCGTGGATGAAATAAAAAAATCGATAAAATGCATGAAGAATGGTAAGGCTGTTGGTTTCGACAATATTGCTGCCGAATACTTTAAAGGAGATAGCCATATTATTCTCACATGGTTGTGCAAACTTTTTAATCAGTGTTTAGAGGAGGGTTACACGCCATTAGATTGGAGAAGGGCTGTAATCATGCCGTTATACAAAGGTAAAGGGTCACGTATGGAATGTGGAAATCATAGGGCTATTAGCCTGCTAAGTTCAGTCGGCAAGCTGTACGGAAGAATATTGATTGAAAGGGTAAGAATGGAAACAAAGGATAAAATATGGGATGTGCAAGGTGCCTTTATGAGTGGAAAGGGATGCATGGACCAGATTTTCTCCTTGCGTATGCTTACTGAGAAATTTCTGGCGAAAAACCAGAAACTTTTCTGCGCCTTTGTAGATCTACAAAAAGCATACGACCGAGTCGACAGGAAAAAGCTATGGAAGGTTTTGTCCAAGTATGGAGTGAATACAAATCTCATACAGGCAATTGCGTCTCTGTACGAGGGAAGCGTTGCGTGTGTTAGGGTAAACGGTGGTTTTACGGGGTGGTTTGACATCACAAAAGGTGTCAAGCAAGGCTGCGTAATGTCACCATGGTTATTCAATCTATACATGGATAATTGTATGCAAGAATTGAAAGAGGTGGGATTGGGCGCGAAATTGAGTAATCTGAAAGTATGTTGCCTGTTGTATGCTGATGATGCGGTGCTGATTTCTAACACTATGGAAGATCTACAGTCTCTCGTATCTAGGATGAACGAAGTATGTATGAAAAATGAGCTAATGATGAATGTAAGTAAGTCTAAAGTCATGGTGTTTGAAAGGGAGAGTACGAAAACAGTATGCAACATAGTTGTGAATGATGAATATTTGGAGCAGGTGGATGAGTTTGTGTATCTGGGTAGTATGTTTACGAGAGATGGGAAGGCTGAAAGAGATATTGAAAGAAGGGTGAATGCCGGTAACTCCATTAATGGTGGACTGAATGCCGTTGGCGCTAATAAAAAACTGTCAAAAAAAGCGAAGCTAGCAGTCCACAATGGAGTCCTGGTACCTACCCTGATGTATGGCAGTGAGGCATGGAACTGGCAGAGGAAGGATGAAAGTAAACTGAATGCAGTTGAAATGAGATCCCTGAGACGTATGTGTGGTAAAACAATGTATGATCGTGTGAGAAATGTGGATATCCGCAAAGAATGTAAGGCTGATGTAAGCATAATGAGTAAGATTAAGAAAGGGACCCTCAGATGGTTGGGCATGTAGAGCGAATGAACGAAGGAAGTAGTGTAAGAAGAATATACGACGCGAATGTGAATGGTAGAAGAAGTCGGGGACGCCCGAGGAAGACATGGCACGATCAAGTGAATCAGATACTTGAGTCGGGTCATGTCAAAAGTCAGAATAATAGAAGAGAATGTATGAGACGATGTATGAATGTGAGTGAGGCAATGAGTGTGTGCCAAGACCGAGTTGTTTGGCGGTCCGTCCTCTCTGCCTACCCCTGCGGGGAAACGGCGTGATGGTTAGTTAGTTAGTTAGTTATCCTCGTTTCATGAAACGAAACAATGTCTAAATAAATATTTACATACATAATATTACACATATTGAATGAACGTATTGCATTTGAAAGAGATTTGTCCTTCCTTTATTTCAGCTTTTATAAAAACTCAGAGATTCGATTTTTTAAGTTTATCTCTTATCAGATCTCAACTTCTGAAATGAAACAAAGCGCAAAATCAAATTGAAAACAAAGTTTTTCGTTTCATTTGATCATTTACAATTTTACAGTTTATATTGACGAAGATTTCATTAGATATGATTAGAAATTTACACGATCAAAAATATTATTATCTTGATTTATTTTAGGGGTATTACGCCTATTATTAAGCCTATTTATCACGCTCATTTATTTTTGGATATTATTAATTAACCCTGTGCAAGCGCAAGTCCGCTTCAGGCGCCGCCGGCTTGCTAAGGCGCCAAGGAGCCAGGACGCTGAGAATGCGTAATACAGCACCCTCGAGGTTTTACTAGCGCCATGCCCCGTTTGGCTCATAATAATAATAATAATAATAATATATCTTTATTGAACAAAAAAAAATGAAGATTTATAACTACAAAAACAAAAAGTACATCATAAGTACAGTAAAAGTACAGTTTAAAAGTTGCATATGTACGAAAGTTAATATCAAAAAACAAAATACGTATATACAGTAGGTAATTAAAGAATAGAGATTTATAATTATAAATTTAGGTTTCTCATAACCTGCCTCACTAGGCTAGCCTGTGTTGAGGCAGTAATTTTATGTCAATTTATTATACTGTGAACATACCTACACTTACATTAGAATAAAATCACACAATAGAATGGTTGCATTAATAATAACAATAACATTGGTACAATAATAACAGCATTGGTTCAATATTAATTTCGAATTTGGGTGAGTGCACCGGTAAATGCTCTATCATTATTTTTTATCCAAATTTTTATGTTTTTTTTGAAATTTTTTTGTGAATCACATTTTTTTATACTAATTGGAAGAATGTTGTAAAGTCTTGTTGCAAGGTATCTGAAGCTTCGTTGACCAAAAGTAGTATGAGTTATGGGAATTTGTAGTAAATATTTGTTATTGTTTCGAGTACAGCGAGTGTTTAATCTTTTTTCATAGTATTTGTGTATATTTGTGTATAGATGAGTGAGGATTGTTTTTGCATATATCTGCCGAACGTCAAACACATTCATAATATTGAAGATTAAGTTGGAGTCTGTAATTAGAGGTAGTCTAAGAATTAATTTTATAATAGTTTTCTGTGCCTTTATGATTGGGTCCAGTGCTGATGCAGTACCGCCTCCCCATGCTATGATACCATACTCAATAATGGATTGACAGACTGCAAAATAAATCATTTTCAAGTGTTTTAAGTCGAGAAAGTTTCGTATCGTTCTGAAAAAGTGCATGGTTTTTCTTATTTTGTTAGCAATTATTTGAGTGTGAATATTCCATTTGAGATATGGATCAATTGTGAGGCCGAGATACTTCATCTGTGTAGTGCGCTCAATGTAGGGACACTGACAAGATTCATCGGAATTTAAACATGTGTGTATTCTAATAGAGGCGTCATCACGAGGTTGACCTGTTATATTTATGCTTGATGTGACATATTTAGTTTTCTCGGTGTTCAATGTGAGCGTATTTGTATCCAACCACTTTTTATAATGTTTATATCCGTTTCAGCTTTTTTGTAAACAGCTTGCCAAGTGTCAGCTTCAAATAGTAAAACAGTGTCATCGGCAAAACTAACTATTTTTCCCTGAATGTTAAAGTTACATAAGTCGTTGATATATAAAAGGAACAAAGATGGTCCTAATATGCTACCTTGAGGTATCCCATAGTGAGTTGAGCACTGATTGCTAAGTGTGTTCATTATTTTCACTTGTTGCTTGCGGTCATCAAGGTAGCTCTTAAAAAAGTTAAGTTCGTTGCCTGTAATACCGATTATTTGAAGTTTGTTTAATAATTTACTGTGTGATATTGTATCAAAGGCTTTAGAGAGGTCTAAAAATATTGAAATACATTTTTTGCTTTTATCGAGGTTTTTCACAATGAAGTCAGTTACGGCGGCAATAGCGTCAGAAGTACTCTTGTTTTCTTGAAACCCGTATTGATTTTCTGAGAGTACTTTATGGCTCACCAGAAATTTTACCAACTGAGCATTGATAATTTTTTCAAATACTTTGGATAGTGTGGTCAGTATAGTTATTGGTCTGTAATTGTTTATGTCTGTCTTGTTACCTGTTTTATGTATGGGAATAACAATACCTTGTTTCAAGTTTGAGGGGAAGTGTCCTTGACTGATACTAAGGTTAATTAGGTATTCTAAAGGTAATGTAATTTCCGTAGCCAGCGTTTTCAAAATCTTGGTTGATATTCCATCAACCCCGGCAGAAGACGTGTTTTTTAGGGAATTAATTATTTTTAGAATCTCTTCCCTTGACACAGTTTGAAAATTGAATCTTCCTTTGGGAAATTGAAGTTCTGCTTCAGCAGGTAGAGCATTCCCACAATTTGGTAGACGAGAAGCAAGATTTGAACCAATATTTGTAAAAAAATTATTGATATAATCCGCAACGAGCTTGGGGTTTTTTGAGGTGTCAATAATTTTTCCGTCAATACAAAGTTTACTTATGTCCTGTTTGTCTTTAGTGTTTTGTGTATTTGTGGCTTCTCTTAGAGTTTGCCATATTTTTTTGGGATCATTGTTACTTTCTTGGATTTTGTCTCTGTAGTAGATTTCTTTCGCCTTTCTAATGACTTCGCCGCATGTATTTCTATATCTTTTATAGATGTTTAGTGATATAATGTCGTAAGGATTTTCTTTCACTTTTTTGTGTAATGCGTTTCTTCTACGAATGCAGTTGATGATTGAATAATTTATCCATGATTTTAAAGGTTTAATTTTGTTTGGAGTGTGTTTTGTCAGAATTGTAGTATTATTAATTAATTCATTTTTCAAATAGTCAACGAAATATCTCCATGCATCATCTGAGTTTTTTATTTGGAAAAGCTCTTGCCAAGATTTACTTTTAATTATATCTTTTAAATTCTCAAAATTAATATTATTGTACATAATTGTCTGATTACTTTTATTTTTTGTGGTGTCGGATTGCAATGTAAATATTGTTGTGTAATGATCTGTAATTGTTGATTTGTAAACAATGCTTTTGTTTTGTTTATTAGTTTTGACCATAACGTGATCAATGCATGATGTTGATTCATTAGCTATTCTTGTTGGTGTATTGATGGTACTAATTAATCCATGGAACTCTAACATGTTCAGATAGTCGTGGCATTGATGGTGTGGGTTATTTGGAAGTATGTTGATATTTAAATCTCCCATAATTATTATGTTTTTAGTGTAGGAAAGATTTGAGAGTATGCTATTTAGACTGTTAAGAAATGGTGTTATATTACGAATCGATGGAGAGCGATATATTGCTAGAATGCACGTATCATTATTATACATTATTTGCATACAGCTCGCGTCAATAATGTTTACTTCCGTTACAACACAGTTTAGGTCGTTTTTTGTGTATACCACTACTCCATCGTTCTGACTATCATGTTTTGATGAGTTGAATGAAGAGTAGTGAGTTATAAATTTTGGTGTGTAAATATTTGTCAACCAACATTCTGTAAGAATAATAACATCAAATTTTATATTAAGGTGGTTAAGCTGTATCTGGAGTTCATCAAAGTTTTTATTAATTGACCTAATATTTTGGTGCATAATAATAGTGTTTTTTGAATCGGTTGTTACGTATTTGCATATTTTTGCATCTGATGTTATAAACAAATTGTCTTGATCACCTAGTTCTTCATATGTATTATTAATGGTAATAGCCATATTAAAATTTATATTACAAAAAAAATAAATTGTTTAATTCCCAATAAGAGAAACACTAATCCATAGCCATCACTGGGGATTACAACCTTTCATTGAAAGTGGTAGAGGTGAATTATTGTTGTAATTTGAAAATAATAGTATACAACATGACTCACCGAACTGAGGGGAATCGACCCAGTGAATGACCGGTAAAAGTGAGACTCTAAAATAGGAAAATTAATCAATTTTTTTAAGGTCATCAGAGTGTTTGATATATATTACTCTGTCATTTTCATTTTTTTTAACCATCACCTTACATTCTTTGTACCAGACATATTTATATCCCATTTCTTTCGCCTTAGTCTTCGACCTCCACAGAAGATCTTTGAAATAGGCACCAAGGATTTCGCTAATAAAAATCTTCTGGTATCCGTTTCCTTGGGTTGTGGTAGGGTTGAGTAGCTTCCTGTTCAGTAGAATCTGTCGCCTTTTTTGGGGATTAGTGAATTTAACGTGGAATTTTGGGGGGACTCCTGGTCGTCGGTCTGGAATTTTCTTGATATTGAGAATATCATCGCCTTTTAAGTCGACATGGCCGGACCTGCTCATTTAGCCAACGTTTTGGACAGCGATAGTGTCCTTCGTCACGGACACATCTGCAACGATAATCATTGTCCAAAGTGTACTTCTTACTCGTATATAGAGGGCAGGTTTGGTGTCAAATGTCATATCCATAGGGTCAAACCGCACTAGAAAAGTATCTCCACATGTCTTCCTGGTGGTACATGTACAAGTCCAGGAAACTGCTGCTTTTGGCTTTAACCTATGGACGGCCTCCGTAGCCGGGGGGTAAGGTTCTCGACTAGCAATGCGAAGGTTGCGGGTTCAAATCCCGACGTGCTTAAGTGAATTTTATTTGATTTAAGTGTGTTATTTCTCAATTTAATCATTTAACACAATATAAGGTATATTTGCGGTAAGTTCCAGAGTGGAAGATAGTCTCAGTATCGCCCTGATGTTAAGACCAAAATTCAGAAATTAAGCTTTGCTTGAAATAGCTTTAGCAGTGTTTGGTGACCAGATCGAAATAGCTAGGTACATCCCCTACCTTCTTCTTCCCCATCTTCTTCCCCTCTCTAATTCCCTCAGCCTCACAACATACCTCAATTGGGATGTCATAGTCTCACTGGCTCCAGATGGGAGCAGTTGGAACTCTCCGGACTCTTGTGCGGTATTCACAGGATTTTTTAAAAATAAGTACCCTCTTGTCACACCCTATTTTTATGTGATTTCTACACAAGAGTCCCAACTGCCACAGCCAGTGGAACTATAACATGCACTTCGTGGGTATGTCGTAGGCTGGTAAATGTAGGAAGAGGAAGGAGGTAGTAAAAATGAAGTTTGGTTTATAGGTTTTATGACAAAACTTCGATTCTGATTGTTGGTCTCTCACCAGTGGGAATATTCCCGTTCACTTCTCCCAGGTTCAATCATTTGTCTAACAAAGGCATATCTGTAATATTCTATTTCAGCGTGTCTGGTCTACTTCTCTACTTTAGCAGCCCGTCACAACGATCCCCGGGGAGAGGTTAGTAGCAACAAAAGTGGTAGTTATTTCTCAGGAGGAACTACGGGATCCATTTCACTTAACTTACTGTGTTCCTTCTGATAGAAGACATTACATACCGTTTAGTTATTTTATTTCATGGCAGTCTTCACTACGTACGGGTGGAGTACCTATCGTTAAATGGATTATTTAAATATCATTTTAATTGATATGGGATTATCAAAATTATTATTATTTATTTTTATATATCCCAAGGGACTTTCGCATAACAATAGAGTACTTAAGATGAAGCCATACTAAATAATGCAAAATCATACAAAATCACATGTTTTAGTTTTGAAAATTTTATAGCTTAGAAGTATTATAGATGCTTCAATTAAATACTGTGTGTAGAACATACCTTGGTCCTTAAAAATATCTGTAATTTTTTTAATAAGTCTTTTAATAAGTCTTTAAAAAAATAAAGTATAAGGTCTATAAAAAACACTTTCAAGTCCAAACTCTCCTTTTTATAAAGCCCTTTTCGGATTTGGTTTTATTGTATAATGTGGCAAATTTAGTTTCTTTTATAATAATCGCAAAAAAAATTGATGTTTACGCCCGAACTTCACAAAACTTTGTTGCTTGTAGTAATGCTGAATCATTTAGCTAAAGTTACAAACTCTCTCTCTCTTTTTATTGCTTAGAGTGATGCTGAATCTTTTAGCTAAAGTTTGATGCCTTCTCTCTTTGTTGCTTGGAGTAATGCTGAATCATTTAGCTAAAGTTACAAATGGCAAATTTAGTTTCTTTTATAATAATCGCAAAAAAAATTGATATTTACGCCCGAACTTCACAAAACTTTGTTGCTTGTAGTAATGCTGAATCATTTAGCTAAAGTTACAAACTCTCTCTCTCTTTTTATTGCTTAGAGTGATGCTGAATCTTTTAGCTAAAGTTCAATGCCTTCTCTCTTTGTTGCTTGGAGTAATGCTGAATCATTTAGCTAAAGTTACAAACTCTCTCTCTCTTTTGTTACTAATGGTGGGTTTCTTCATTTACCGAGAATGCTAAATGCGATGCTAATTGTAAAAGTAAACGGTCAAATGCATAGAAATTTCGTTTAAATTTTATATTTCGATCGTTTACTTTTACAATTAGCATTGCATTTAGTATTCTCGGTAAATGAAGAAACCCACCCTTAGAGTGGTGCTGAACTTTTTAAGTAATGTTCCATGCCTTCTCTCTTTGTTGCTTAGAGTGATGCTGAATCATTTAGCTACATATCTTCCTTCTTTGTTGCTTGGGGTGATACTGAACCATTATTCTAAAGTTACATACCTTATCTCTTCAAGTTACAAACCTTCTCCCTTTGTTCCTTGGGGTGATGCTAATTTTTTTAGTTTACTGTAATGCTGTTTTTTTTAGTTTACTGGATTCTGTAACCTAAGCCAGTAATTATAAACGTAACTAGCAGATCATTAATTTAGTGAGGTGATTTTAAATATTTTTTCCTTAAGTCGGTGCTCTAACGATATTCAATTATTTCGGATAATATTAAAAACATGTATAATTAATCCGCCAGATTTTAAAAACCATGAATAACCTAAAATCCATTGAACCCTCAATGTAAAACAAATTTTAATTTAAATAGCACTCGTTCGTTTGTCCATTGAAGTTGCTTTGGGGATGTAGGTAGTGTGTACCTACGTATCAGGTCACATATCTGTCCTGTCACAGGTCACAGAGTGATGGGTACTTGCTGGCATTGTAATTTGTTTCCAAGCCTGTGAATAATTAATTGTTGGAAAAATAAAATACGTTCAATTACGATTCGAACAATAATTTTAACGACTACAAGGAGTGAAATTTCTCCTGTTGACACAAAAACCAAGAGGGTGGAATTTATCACGTTTTACCGCGGATTAAAGGCAATGTCGCTACTTCTTTTATCATTATGTGAGATTAATGAGAAAACAAAAAAAATAATTTATATGTGAAGGTCGCAAATGACATAAATCACACGAGTTACTAATACAAGATTTTATTTTTAACATTTTTGCTCAAATACTACATTTGCACTCACGTCTTTATCCAGCAAAAAGTTTCACAATTTATTATTTGCGTCACAATGTTATTGTTTATCCTGGTTTTGGATTTAACCCTTAAAGGAAAACAACCCCGAATATGTTACGTAAATCCCTAAAAACGAGGGTCATTTCGTATATATTTTTTAAAGAAAGTGACCGTCATATTTTGTATTATGAGGCATGCGTGTTTTTGCAATGAACCGACCCTTATTATTTGAAAGAGAATGTGGGTCGAATTACGAAACCCTTTTAACCCATAGTAATAACGTGTACCTAATACCATAATATAAAGCTTCAACAAGAATGAAAAGTTCCCATCAATGGCTTATCGCAATATGATTTTGTAATTTTAGCTTATTTATTGCACTTTATTTACAAAAGCCTTTCAGCAACTTATTTATATATCCCACAATGGACTTTGGGTGAAATCCTGGGGTAATATTAGAATGTTTTTGTGATTATGGCCTGTGTGTATCTACCCGCACATTGTGGGACGTGACAAGTATCACAACCTTCCTCAGAAAAGATTCCATTTTCAAATTAATTTGGTCAAAACTTCTGGAAAGTACATCTTTACGGCAAAAGGCATTTGGAAGTTTATTTCTTGTAATTCAGTAAACGTACAAGTACATAGAGATTCTGAAAAAATACTTGATGTTTGTCATGACATTAAAGTGGTAATTAGAACGAACTCTAGAAAATGAGGCAGTATTATGTATAATATTTTGAGAATGATTAACATTTAATTTGCTTTATTACCCGAAGATTGATTAACAATTCTGTGATTGGCAGGTGTAATTTCGTAAGTAAGTATGTAACCCATTCTGACTTTACCCGCCAACCACAGAATTATTGGGTTTTGACACGAGATACTCATAGGTGTTTAAAGTGTTTTATAATACTTTATTATAATTAAATAGTTATAAATACATTGGGAATTCATATGTCAAATATTGGGTTATAAATACTATGCAATTGTAAATGTTCTCTAAAATGGCCTGGAAAGAATCCCCTACTTGTGATCTCACTTAAGAAAACACTCTTTTTTTTTTTTTGTTGGCGATATTCATTAAAAATACATATGAAGTTACAACAGTTACATAGTTACATTAAAATAGAACATAGAACATTAATAAAAGCATTCACTCTGAATGCATTTATTTATGTTCTCCAAATTGACCTTGAAAAAAATCACATCTTTGCGATTCTTTTAAAGACATAAAGAAACCATCCCTTAATTATACACAATTCTTAATGTTCTCAAAAGTTGTCTTGACAGAAGCAAATTCCCGTGATATCTTTAACGAAACCATTCCTCTGTTAAGAATATTATGAACTAAATATACAATTTGGCTGTCCTGAAACGGGTATTCTGCCCAGTTGGACAGACAAATGATCACATTGTAATGTATTGTAATATATATGCATATGTAAATAAAATAAATAAATAATTTTGTCTACCGATTTATTACATATCTCCCTTAAACATATGAAGCTTTTAAGCTCTTAAAAATATATGTTATTTTTTAAGATAATATCTAGACGCGTTCCATGCCGAAACGCAAATTATGTAAAATTCCCTTGATAGTAAAAGTATGCTCCGAAAATTATTATAAACACGTTTGTTTCAGTTATTTTACAAGTATAGTTGTGAAAAAATTCATAATGTTTCTTTAAATGATACTTTTTTTTTTTTTTTTTTATTAAGGAGAAAATACAGATACAGACGTCAATTGACAAGAATATACAAAACAATTAATAGAGAATTCGCCTGCATCCAAACTATTTCTCACGAATTAACATTGACAGCAGATGAAAACATATACAAATATTTTTACCGTTAAATACGGAAAAGACGTATGTATATACATAAGTAAATATTATTTTACAGAGAGATGAAAAAAGAATGCGCAATATCCTTATAAAAGTTTACAAATTGTTTTTGGAAAAATTTTGATGGTAAGACCAAATATATATATATAGATAAAAAATAATGTCATACAGAAATTTAAAAAAATAAAGGTAGTTAAAATTATAAACCAAGCAATGTCTAAGGTATTGTACTTTGTAGGAAAACGGCCTTCAATTTTCTACTAAAAGTACTGCGTGTATCAAAAAATAAGTCGGAATCCTTGATGTTTTGATTTTGATTAAACGATTCGCACATTCTTCTGATTGGATCCCTGACACCAGCATTTGTACGCGTCCGGCTAATGTGGAATAAGTCGTTAAGCCTTGTTACTCTGGGTGGTATTTTGAAGTTTATTAGTTTCAGTAGGTCAGGACAGTCGATAAAGTTATTGCAGATTTTATAAAGCGTCATGAGGTCAAGGTATGTTCGCCGGTTAGTTAGAGTGGTGACGTTATAATTCGAGAGCATATTTATGTACCCCCGTTTAGGTGCGCTCATTCTGTAATTGAGGTATTGCAGAAATTTCTTTTGAATACTTTCAATGTTGACTTTATAGACACCGTAAAGTGGTGTCCATATGGAGGTGCAGTATTCAAGTTGAGAACGGACCAGCGTGTAGTAAAGTAGAAGATAAGTTTCAGGTTTTCGAAATTCGCGGCTGTTTCTGATGACAAATCCTAGCATGCGGTAAGCTTTATTCACAATGTTCTCAATGTGCGCATCGAAATGGAGTTTAGAATCAAAAAGTACGCCTAGATCTTTTATACAGTAAACGCGCTCGAGTAAATAGTTACCAATACAATAATTGTGTATAATAGCGTTGTGATTTTTAGTGAAGCTTATTTGTTTACATTTGTTGTAACTTAGGTAAATTTTGTTTTCATTGCAAAATGCTTCGAACCTTACTAAGTCGCTTTGGATGAGCAGACAATCGTTTAAATTCCTAACAATGGCAAATATTTTTATATCATCGGCGTACAAAAGAAATAAACAATGCATGAAACATTTAGTAACAGTGTTAATAAAAAGTATAAATAACAGTGGACCCAGGATTGACCCCTGTGGTACGCCAGAGGTAACTGGTTCCCACGTAGAAGTATGTCCTCGTAATGATACAGCTTGCTGTCTTTTTGTCAAATATGAGACAAACCAACGTAATAAGTTTCCCCTAATTCCGTTGAACATTATTTTTTTAATAAGAATAAGGTGGTCAACCTTGTCGAAAGCTTTTTTGAAATCGCAGTATATTGCATCTACCTGGTGGCCTCGATCCATGCTAGTGAATAAGAAATTTGAGTAAATTAGTAAATTACTCATTGTAGATTTGCCTTTTACAAACCCGTGTTGTTGTTCTGTAATTTTGGCGGCAAGCTGGGGATATATATTATCATGGACAAGTCTTTCCAAGAGTTTAGGGATCGCCGAGAGAATAGATATTGGCCTATAGTTTTCGACTTTTTGACGTGAGTCACCCTTATGGACTGGTATAATATAAGCCAACTTCCACCTATCAGGGAAAACCCCGTCACTCAGGCATTTATTAAATATTATGGTAAGTGGAACATACAATGACGACGCAGCAGATCTGAGGAAAAATGCCGGTATTCCATCGTGACCCGCACCTTTGTTTATATCTAACGCCTTTAAACTTGATTGCACTTCTTGTTCCGTTAGTTCAATGGTGTGAATGTGCGTAAGTCCAGAGTCCCGAACGGCCTCAAGTTGGTCAATGTTAATTGAGTCATTGATAGAGGAGGGTTCAAATGTTGACTTGAAGAACTCAGAGAACATATTACAGATTTCTTGGGCATCATTAGATTTGCGCCCTTCGAAGGACATAGTAGCAGGATATCCATCAGATGATTTTAAGGAGGATATGTATGACCAAAAGCATTTAATATTATTTTGCAATGAACTTTCGATGTTTTCAAAAAATAACTTTCGAGATTCACTAGCCAATTTTTTGTATGTAGCACGTAAGAGGGAAAATTTACGATAGTCAGAAAGACCTTTATATGTCTTCCATTTGAGACAAACTTTATCTTTTTTCCGTGATAAGCTAATAAGTTCGGGAGTAAACCATATGGGGAATTTGTCATTTCGTCTGGCCAATACTGGAATAAACTCATCAATTATATTGTTTATTATTACATAGAATCGGTCTACTGCTTCTTCTGCTGATAAATTCGCGATTTCAGACTTCCAATCAATACAATTAATGTCATTATTAATTTGAGTATAATCAGCTTTCCTGAAATTGTGCCTACGCTCTTTGTTGTTTTTAATTTTTGGTTGAATCGCAGATGATATTTCAAATTCCAGGGCTGGATGGTGTCTGTCCTCTGAAAGGAGAGGGTCATCGCTATGTGTAACTTTTGTTTCGCGACTGTAAAATATAAGGTCTAAGAATTTATCGTTGTGGTTAGGTATACAATTATATTGAAATAAGCTCATCAATGCCATTGTTTGAAGAAAAGTTTGCGATGCAGCCGTGTTTGAGGAGGCAATACCATGATTGCAGCCTTCGGAAAATGTCCATGTAAGAGTAGGTAGATTCAGATCTCCAAGAACACAAAACGTATTATTTGGTTCTGATGAAAAGACGGATTCCAGGTTTTTGGAGAAAATATCATAAAGCATTATTGGCGAGACAGGAGGTATATATACAGCACATATGGTGAGATTTAGAGACCTTAACGGAATTGATATAAAGATTTGTTCAATTTGATTTTTTTCCCAATCGTCGAGACGGGAAGCTGCGAGTTCCTTGCGCACTGCCACTAACACACCACCTCCGTCCATCTTACCGGTAATTATACGGTTCCTATCTCGTCGGAATACCGTGTAACGCGAATCTATGAATTCGGCCGTGTTTACACTTGCTACAAGCCACGTTTCAACTAGAACTATAACATCATAGTTATTCGATGAAATATTAATAAGAAGCTCCTGAGTTTTAAGATACCTTCCACGAGATTTTTACTCTATTTTAAACGAGTCGTGTTTTATTAAACATTTTGGCAATTTTCGCATCGATATTATCGTTTTAAATATTAGCGCCCTCCTCTAACATTCGTAATTTCATATCTCTCCATCTTCTTCTTTTTGGGCGCGGATGCGGCGCCTTAAGTGTTTTGCTAAGTTTGGTGACTTGGAAGAAGCGTTCATGAACTGAGGTTTATCTAGGTCTTGGCGCTGGATGCGTCTGCCCACTTACTGCGTGGCGGGCCGGTTCGGGAGAAACTGGTTGAGGGCCGTTTGGCCTCTCTAGTAGGACTATCTCGACCCCTCGCCTTGTACCGCTGTGGGAGGGTATGATTCATATATCCATCACACTTGGACCCACTGATCCCCAGATTCCTACCTCACGCAAACCGTTTTCCTTCCTTTCATTTAAAATACCTTCCATACAGCATCCCTAAAGATCACTTAGGCCCTGAGGGAAATTATTTTCCTATGGGCCTCCTGCGTGGAACTATTGTAAAAAAAATCTTACATGAGATAACAGTCTAAAGTAGAATTCCTATTTCAGTAGATGGAAATAGCATCTCTACGTCTCTACATATTATAAATTAAAGTCCTCCGCCGTGTCTGTCTGTCTGTCCTTCTGTCAACTCAAAAACTACTGAACGGATTTTCATGATTTTCATTTTCACCAATAGATAAAGTGATTCATGAGTAAGGTGCAGGAATATAATTTGTCAAGGTTTTGAATAAATTAGTTGAAATACATAAAGTTTTGTGGTGCAAGCGGACTGGCAGCGGGCGGTGTGGATTTGATTTGTATGTAAATCTACAGTTTTATGCCGAGGTTGATGAAATTTTGCACATGTGACCTTCGAAACAAGAAAAAGGTCACTGTCTACATTTGATTTCGAAAACTCTGTTTAACTCTGTTTAAACCGGGCGTCGCCGGGGACTTCAGCTAGTTTCAAATAAATTGATAACAATAATCGGAAACAAACTATAATTACCATTGATTATAATAAATCAGATTTTATTTACAAAGCATTTTTAACAAAATTAAAGTATTCGCTAATTTTATTAATTTTAATTTTTGCTGACTGAATTCAAGCCTTCACCATGGATAATTATTATTGTTGAATTTTCACTTCTTAATATATTCCTTTAGAGAATAACAAAGCCAAAGAACCCAGGCATTTAAATAATAAATTGCATTATCGCCCACGTATTTGCCGTAAACTTAAATTATCAAAGCTTTTTAATCAAAAATTTATCTTAATTGCCGACAAAGGGGGTTCATTTCAATGAACTCGAAGTTTGGGTGGAGGCCAGGATGGCCTCCGAAGTTTCGAAATACAATCGTTAACAACAGTTGAGAGTATTAGTACATTATTTACGCTTTGCTTATTGATTGCCTGATGGAATTTGGAACAAATAAAACTATCCTACTAAGTGCATTGGCGGGCATCCATCCTCGGTCATGCCATAAATTAACATCGATAGCGAAACAGTGAACCGAAAACAATCTAAATGTCAAAAGCAAAATCCATATAACAAAAAAAATCCTACTAATATTTTTTTATAATGTCATTGTAAACTTAATGTTGAATACTTAAGCCGAATTTAAATTACGCGGCGAGTTATGCACAAGTTGTTTCGTGACATTAGTTGCACGCTAGTTTCACATGTGAACATAGAGTTTCATCGTGCTTGCATTAGTGGCACGCCACAAAATTGGAAACGCGCCAGCGCGAAATTACAACACCACTAGTGGTATGCAACTAGTGTCGCGAAAACGTTTCAGCTGCACGGACGTGTGTGTTCTTTCGTTTTTTGTAACTGTGAGAGAGCTGTGTACAACACAAAGATATTTTAAACCCGAGATGTGCTATGTTGGCCGCAGACCGTGGACGGACCACTATTTAAAAAGGAAAGTTTGAATACGGAAAGAATTCGAATACGATTTTAGAATTTCACGGCCAAAAGTATTTTCGTTATTTGTTTTTGGGGTGTTATACCGTGTTGCGCTACCTCCTTCTTTAGCCAACGTTTCGGACAGCGTTACAATGTCCATCATCAGGGCAGATCCGGTAGATGTGTTAGATCCGGTAAACGTTGGCTAAAGAAGGAGGTAGCGCAATATGGCATAACACCCCAAAAACAAACAACGAAAAAAAAAAAACGGAAAAAATTCGTTCATTTTGTTGATTTTGTGTCGTAACTAAGTACAGTTTGTGCCCGTTTTATTCAAAATGCCGTCTTGTTCAGTGCAACTATATAAAAATAGGACACGCAATGTGAATTTCGAGAAAAGTGGAGTTTTATTTCACCGGTAAGTACAAAATTAGAGTACGTTATCAATTTTTAGAGGAAAAATGTATTCTTAATTACAATTAAAAGATTTATTCCATTTTCATAGATCTTTTAACACATTTAAATATAAATATTACGTGGGTAGGTAGGTACCACCTAAGCATTTAAATTTGGAAATCAAAAACATCACAACATGTAGGTTATACAAAATATTAGAGAAGTTGTGTGTACAAATAAAGTAACTGTACATATTTCATTGGCAGGGCTGTGGTTGAAGAAGGTTGCTTACTCTATATTTCCCATGAAATCCCTTCACAAATAAACAACCCGAGTAGTTACTGCCGTGAGACGGCTCAATGATTTTACAGAGGGAATAACCAGTAAGGCAAGCCATTAAGGGTCTCCCAAGGGCCCGCGTCCGTTATTTACGCCTAAGTCTATCAAATCCTCAAGGGCGCGACATTCCTGGGGTTCGCCGGGGCGGCCGCAGGAATATGGATCGTTCGTCTTACTCTCAAGGACTTGCTGAACCGGCTTCCCGCCATTCATTTCCCGGTAAACAGCTATATTTTGATGCTATTTTGGGTGGTGCGTACGTAACGTCAAATCCAGTAAGTTAATATATTATCTTCGTCGCTGGAACTTGGTACATTACTGACTGTTATTATTCATTCTACAAATAATTAAATTAAAAAATATACACTTTTACTTAGGCTAGTAAATCCTACTCTATCTTTCAGAGGAAGTATGAAAACAATGTGCAACATAGTTGTGAATGATGAGTATTTGGAGCAAGTGGATGAGTTTGTGTACTTGGGAAGTATGTTTACGAGAGATGGGAGGGCTGACAGAGATATCGAAAGAATGGTAAATGCAGGCAACTCTGTTAATGGAGGACTGAACGCCGTTGGCGCCAACAAAAAACTGTCCAAAGAAGCGAAGTTAGCCGTCCATAATGGAGTACTGGTACCTACCTTGATGTATGGCAGTGAGGCATGGAACTGGCAGAGGAAGGATGAAAGTAGACTGAATGCTCTAGAAATGAGATCCCTGAGGCGTAAGTGTGGTAAAACCTTGTACGATCGTGTGAGAAATGTGGAGATCCGCGAAGAATCCAAGGCTGATGTAAGCATAATGAGTAAGATTATGAAAGGGACGCTCAGATGGTTTCGGCATGTAGAGCGAATGAACGAGGAAAGGAGTGTAAGGAGAATATATGACGCAAATTTGAATGGTAGAAGAAGTCGGGAACGCCCGAGGAAGACATGGCACGACCAAGTGAATCAGATATTTGAGTCGGACCATGTGAAGAGTCGGAATAATAGAAGAGCATGTATGAGACGATGTATGAATGTGAACGAGGCAAGGAGTGTGTGCCAAGATCGAGTTGTTGGGCGGTCCGTCCTCTCTGCCTACCCCTGCGGGGAAACGGCGTGATGGTTAGTTAGTTAGTTAGTTTCTAATAAATCCTACCGGCTGTGCCATTTGTTGTATTAGCAAATAAGGAACGTTTAGTTAGATTGCTGAGATGTTTATATTTAGGCCCTGAGGAAAAAAATCCCTAGGGCGTATGTCATCTTTGGGGATGCTGTGAGGATATTCTTTTTAGGGAATGGAAGGAAAAGAAGTTCTGGGAAGGAAAAGGTTATGACGGGTGGGTAGGAAACTAGGGGTCAATGTGTCCAGGAGTGGCAGACGTTTGAATCCATCACTTCCACTGCGCTGCAAGACGACGGGTCGAGAGAGGTCTATGTTTGGTCCACCTGAACCAGTTTCTCTTGATCCGGCCCGCCATGCAGTAAGTTTGGCAAGCGCATTCGCCGCCAAGACCTAGACAAATCAATTTGGGAGGCGGGAATGGGTACCGCCGCCCCGGGAACCTTTATTGTATAACCAACACCTCTGCCATAGGACACCCCAAGTGGTTCGCTACGTTTAAAAATCATAGCAGGGGTGCCCGGGTTCATGGGGTGAGGTTTGTTTAGGTCTTGGATGTGGATGACCAGGACACCCTGAACCCCAGATTCCTACCCACCCCTTAAACCCTTTTCCTTCCCAGAAGCCTCCTCTCCTTAAAAAATCCTTCACACAGCATCCCCAAAGATGACATAGGCCCTGAGGGAAATTATTTTCCTTAGGGCCTCCTGTATGGAACTCACGTAAAAAAAAAACACACCCCATGAACCTGGGCACAACTTTTAAGTCACCAAACGTAGCAAACCACTTGGGGTGATCTATGGCAGAGGTGTTGGTGAACCAATAAATGATTCCCAAGACGTCGGCACCCATACTCGCCTCCCAGATGTGCTAACTGCAGTTTTTACTTGGTGGGACTGCACTTTCGGGTGTCGCCGATATTGTTTACCAATTAACAAATAAACTAAATGAACGAATTATTAACGAATAAACCAAACGAACGTTAAACTAAATGAACTAATTCTTTCCAAATTCAAACTTTATTGTTAATCACTAATGCACATCTTCAAAAAATCAACGAAATGCACAAATTCTTTTCGTATGCAAACTACTCTAATTAGGGCGTAGTCTGCCGACAGTTGCACGGACACCATTCCATATCTCTTTTGTATTTGAATATCTTTGTCGCCTCCTAAATAAAATTTATTTTATGACATCTATTCGGCATGCATTCTATCTCGCTTTCACATAATACCCTTTCATCACACATTACAGTGTCCTTAACCCACTTTACCCGCACAAATATCATTTATAAGTCGTATTTTCAAATAGAGATTGACATAAACAAACCCCTTTGAGGATCTTAAAATGCTTTTACCTTGCTGAAAACACGTTTAGAATAATAGGTTGCCATATTTCTTTAAATCAACGTTAAAATTAAAAAAATAAATGTGTTCTTATATTTGGCGGGAAATACGTTTTTCAGGATCTAGGTTTAGGTGTATCAGGATCTTAAAAAAATATGTATATCCCCGAATTTCTAAAATATGGCATGACGCTCAAAATGAGTTGCTGAAAGTATTACGCGTGTACGCACCGCGAATTTTGGAGGATCGGTTATCTCCACTGACCTGTCAGAAATATCCCGCTCCAAAGGTCACGGATCTTACCAAATTAAAACACTGTTTAGTATAGTTAAATTTATTGGAAACAAGTTAAACGATTACAGGCTTTGTATCCGCGAAAATATTTATTATACACAAGCGATTTAGTAAAGTTTACTGGCGGAGAGGAACGTCGGGGATAGAATGATCTCGAACTTTATTTCGAGTCCGAGCTCACTTTTGTTATCTGCACATTCCGACTGCGCATATAGTGTTGCTAGGTTAAAAGATGATGCTTGCTCACAAAATGCGTATTCGCGGTGCCTACACGCGATTTTTTCAGAAGCTTACATTTTGAAAAATAAACAGATTTAATTTAAAGCTTGGAGATATGTATACATAATATACTTATTTCTAGGGTCCGATCGAACTTTCGGTTTTGGTTTCGGTTACGGCTTAGTTTTGGCAAAAAAACGGGTTTCGGCTTAGTTTCAATTTCGGCTGCCAATCAGCCGAAACTACGGCCGAAACCAAAACTGAATTCGGGAGACATGTTTATTGATTGCTTAATTATGAATACTGATACTAATTATTAGTCCATTAAAATTATTATTATTGGTAGCTCAATAAAATTCATTTTATTGTAGTTCATTAAAAATAGTGGCATACAAAATGACCAAAGCTTAGAAAAAATTATTTTGTTCAAGATGAAAAAGTATTTTTGTTTAGTGTACCCAAAGTGTAGATACCGAAAGAAATTACCGGTAAAATGAAGTAATTTAGTTTTGTACATTTCTTATGTTTTGGTAAATGCCTACTATTTCTTTTTAAAATATTATTTACGAAGGAGTATATTTGAACTGGTATAGTAAGTATATTTATTTCAAATCAACTCCTTATTTCAAGAGGCACAAATAATTTATTTGAAATATCAGAGACTGAATGATTAATATATGATTTCAAAATAAAGACTGACTGATTATGATTATCTATTCTTTTCCCACGACAACATGACCTTGTATGGAAGTTTGGGTTTTGGTTTCGGTTTCAGCCGAATCTGAGACCGAGGCTGAAATTCGGTTTCGGTTTCGGCCGTAAAAACTAGTTCAGGTCGGACACTAATTTCGTTGCCTTTTACAAGAAACATCACTTGAGAAAATGCGCATTGTGTATTATTGTAATAACTGATGTAACTATTTTATATTCTTGCATTATAAACCATACCGATGCGTGGTGTGGGGTAATTGTCCAAAATCCAGGGACTAAATAAGTGACAAAAACTTCAAGTCAAGTACGCGATGATTATCGTTTCTTTCTGGAATCTTTTCGTTTTTCCCAACTATTTGACCTTTGACTCTGGCTTCATAAATCTTTGCGTTTCTATCCTCGGCTTATCCTCTTTTTGTTTTCATTCTGCCATTAATCATCAAACATTCAACGTTTCACAAAATCTATCTTTATTTTAGTGCCCATACTATATTACTATTTTTATTTTTATTAATACTTATATAATACTTAATAACATTGAGCGAATACAAAAAAAAATTGCGTTTTATAAATATTAAATTAAATATCCCATTAGAAGACTTAAAATATTATTTATTATTAAATATTCTAAAAATACACACACTAGAAGACAGACGTAAAATAAATACAACTTAACATTTTTATTCAAAATACTTACTTCTAAATTTGACTGTTGCGAACTCCTGCCACTCATTAACTTACGAATACCGACGGTAACTACACCACAAAATACACTATTCTACTGTAGTGTTCATAAGCGAAACTACATTTCCCACTCTCCGATACAACGATTGCACACTACGGGAAATCAGAACTCTTAGGTGATATTAACATATTTAATGATGATGAGTTGATCTTGTAAAAAACTTATTCCAAAACTATTCCTAAACATATCTGGATCTTTGTAAACATATGAAATCGCTGTATTTTTATGACTTGTGTGCTTTTTTATCTAATTTTATGTTTATTATTTATTTATATTTTTAAAAATCAATTGCCATGAATTAATTGTACTACCAAACATGTAAAAGCCCTTTGGCCGTTAAATAAATAATACAATGACGTGAGAATTTCAAGTTCTACGCCAATGAAGAGAGTTTTTTGTAGGATCAAAAAATAATACTTAATATAATTGCATTAAGATGATACAATGATATAATTGCAG
Organism: Limnephilus rhombicus; assembly: GCA_929108145.2. Taxonomy (NCBI): domain Eukaryota; kingdom Metazoa; phylum Arthropoda; class Insecta; order Trichoptera; family Limnephilidae; genus Limnephilus; species Limnephilus rhombicus. Next base: position 46,186,839 of record OV815273.1, on the reverse strand, counting down.
TTAGTACAGTTTCCATATGTTTTTTAATGGTGAATTAAGTTTTGAATGTTTCAATGTATTATCTTTGGAAAGTGGGTTGTTTTTTCGTTATTTGTTTTTGGGGTGTTATGCCGTGTTGTGCTACCTTCTTCTTTTGTTAAATTGCTTTAATAATTAGTCTTCATAGGGCTTATAATTTTTTCATACGTTCCTCCCCATCCAATAATTCCACTCCGAATTAATGACTACCGGGTAATAGATTTTTTTTTAATTATTTAAGAATATTTCTTAATGTAACAAATATACACGTATAAATGCATTTCTTATTGCACCTATGAAGTTCACTCGTGTGTCTGTACAGTTTCATATGTTACAATTATACCGAGGTACTTTTGGTTCAATATGGTACACAAGCTATTACAGACATTTTTTATTATGTATAAATTATATTAAATGGGGTATTATATGTTTGGTAAGTATGGGTTTGGGTAAGTTCTGAACTTATTTATTGAGAATGGAATATAAAGTTCTTTTTAATTAATTGAGAGCATGTTTGTATCGAACTAGTATTTTAGGATTTGCATGTATTTGTATATTCTAGTCATGACCTGTAACTATGATGATCGTGTCGTCCACGTAAGAAATAACACATGACACAGTTTGTTGACACAGTTTAAAATTGGTCTTGTAAACCGAAACAACTGTAACAAAAACACATACTAAAATATTTGCAGAACTTGATATAATACTTTCAAATTTAATTTTAATTAAATTTTTTTTAAATAAAATGGAGTTCCATGAATTAAATTTGAAAACAATAAATAACACCATACGGTTTATGGTTTCTCCAATACCTTGTAGCATCATTTTAATTCAAGAGAAATAATTAACTTTTTTTAGGTTTATTGAAAATTAATAAATATATAACAGACAAACATAAAAAACCAACGGTGAAATGTAATTCACTAGACATTATTGTAACAACATTTGCATATTTTTTTGTAAAATAATAATTTAAATATATATTTTTTTTTTATTAGGTTTGTCAACAGTGATTTACATCAAAGCTTTCACAGATAAAATTACACTGAACATGGTTGATGCTATCACTAATTAAAGACAAACACAGCATTGATAATATAATACTTACATATAGATTACATTCATTCACACAAACACATACTATACATTACAAAATAATAATTAACAAGTTTTACAAGGAACAAGTTTTTAGAACAATGAGTTTATAGGTTCATAAGTTTATAGAACAACGTAATAGGGAGCTTTAAAGCTTGTTAAGATTTGATTTGAAGTTAGCCAATATTGACATTGTCAAATTAATTGAATGTTTTTTATAAGCCTCATTGAAATTACGGCACATTCTCGATAAAGCTGAGTCATACCCCAGCTTAGTTCGATATTTTTTAATATTTAACGGAACATAATTTACCAGTCGTGAACCAATTCTAGGAACATTGAACCTGATTTGATGAAGTAGAAAAGGACAGTTTATTAAACCATTTACAATTTTGAATAGAAAATTTAGATCTGTATTTAGTCTTCTCTATTCAAGGGTGCGTATATTGTAGAATTTTAGTCTATCAGTGTAGTGAGGAAGTGATCGAGCTCGCCTATCGGAATATGCCAGGTGGTACATAATATGCTTTTGAACCTGTATAATTAAAACTTTTGGATGTATAGTAAAATCCAACGACAGAAACCGTATTTTCATAAATCACTTATTATTATATTCTTCACTTATTTTTTTTTATTGAAATAATAAATAATACATAATATAATCAACAAACAAGTCCTGCTAAGCCAATTGAATCGGCTTGTCAACAGGTGCTTATATTTTAGTTACATATTTATACATTTTTAAAATTTAAAATTTACATCTTATATCTACAGATACAACATTTTTTCATACATATCAAAATCAATATAAATCTTTTTTTTCCGATAGCCAATTTTTCACCATATATTTAACCTTATTCATAGAATTACATTGCTTTATAGTGTCAGGTAGTAAATTAAATATCTTCGGTATGATATATTCAAACGTTCTCTGTCCGTACTTATTGTTAAATTTCGGAACTATTAACCCGTCGTTACGCGTGAATCTAGTGCTGTATTTATGTTCTAATTTCTCTTTATGCTGCGGGGTAAATATATGTTGAATTATAATTTTGTGCCAAAGTATTGCCTTAACAGGTAAAATTTTGGCACTCTGAAACAGCAACGGTTTATTTTGTCTCTGTTTGAAAATATTAGGGACGACCAATAATTTTACAATTGCGTTTTGTACAACTTGCACTTGTTTCAGATTGGTTATAGAAGTATTTCCCCATATTGTTAATCCATATCTTATAATAGATTCTGCTAGTGACATATAAATTATTTTAAGTGTTTCAATTGATAGGAAAAAAATTAATGTGTACATTCTGCCAGCAATCGATCTGAGTCTTTTACAGGTTTTTTTTTTATATGTTTGTCCCATTTAAAAAAACAATCTACAGTAACACCAAGATACACGTATTCCGAAACTAATTCTAAGCTTTCACATTTACAATTAGTTGGAATATTTTTATGAATGCAATTAAAATTATGAGATATAATATTAGGATTAAATTGAAATTTGGCATTAGGTGATCTTATATGCATTACTTTGGTTTTTTTAGCATTTATTAATAGTCCTGCATCATGTGACCATTTACAGAGTTGATTAAAGTCAATTTGCATGAGTTCAATTGCAATTTTTAGATCTTTATGTGATATGACCAATGCCGTATCATCTGCGAATACAAAATGTTTCACAAAAGAGAAAAGTTTTTTCATTATGGTTACATAAATTATATATAGTGTAGGTCCTAATATGGAACCTTGTGGAACTCCTGCAGATACATTTTTTGTTTTACTAAAAGTATTATTTATTTTGATACATATTTTTCTATCTGTAAGATAATCTTTAAATAAATTTAACACATTTCCTCTTATTCCAATTTTTTCTAGTGTTTTAAGCAGTTTTTTGGAGTTAATTGTGTCAAAAGCTTTAGAGTTATCAATAAATAAAACAATAACATGTAATTTATTATTCAATTGGTTATTTACGTAATTGGAAAAATCTTGCAGTAGTTTTTCAGTTTTTTTTTCTTTGGAAACCATATTGACTTGGATCAATGATAGAGAATTTTTCAATATAATTATTTAATTTATTTGATAAAAATTTTTCAAGAATTTTTTCTAATGCTGGTAGAATACTAATAGACCTACGTTAGACCAATTACGTAAAATATCACATAAGAAAATTGTTTGAAGTTCACCAAGAATTAATTATAGTTAGCTAAATACTTATGCAGAGTTTCGACGTGAACGTTTATTCTGGCTAATAATGGTGACAGTGCACAGGTTAACATTAAACGTCATGGGAATTACCAGTATTTCTAATGAAAAACTCATTTTCTTAGCAGTGAATTTATTTCAATATTCCAAAGTGTATAGATTATTTCTGGATATTTTTCCCAAATACATTGTATTGATCTTTAGCTAATATTGATACCTATTCCAATAATGAAAAGTAATATTTCTTCGATGGCCTGCGAGTTCCCAAGGTATATTTTTATAGGTAGATACTTAAATCAGCTAGAGAAGAAAGACGACAAAGTAGGGGAAAGTGGAGTAATAAAGATGATGAAAACAATAAGATCGGTGACAGGAAAGAAATTGAGTGTTTTCTTCTTCTGTTTTCTCTCCCTCCTCCCCCAACTCCCCCGCAATTCCATTTTGTGTCCCAATTCACCCTCGCTATTCATCGCTGAATTAATATGGTGTTATTTTTTCGTACTAACATTTCATGTTCTGAAGAATGGTCATAAATAACGGTTGGTCGAAAATTAACTTTGTTTACGATGGCTGTCATTCTGGTATTGACTGATTTTGGCAGTTCATAATGTTGACAAGAGAGCATTCTAGATTTGTATATATTGTATTGAAGATTACGATTCACGATGCTTCGCCAACGCAGTGCTATTGCAAAGACATCGACCATTCGCCGAGACATAGACCACGTTTACATAAAATACCGTAGTTACTTTAAAACTGAAACAATTTGAAAGATGAATCTTGCTGAATACCTAGCTTTTAAAGTATATACCATTGTGCTTACCCATTATTAAGTAAAATTAGTTGATTGTGGTTTGTTTAAACTATTGTTCTTGTACCTAATACGAGATATAATACGATTCCACGACGAAGAAGTCGAAGTAGAAGCAGGATCCAATTGAATACAAATCAAGAATAAAAATATGGCTTAAAGAGTCAATGAGAAAACCCTAGCGAAGACGCTAAAAACGACATAGAAGACAAATGAACTATATTTAAATAACTTTAGTCCGCCTCGGCACAGGACCCCCTAGTGAGGAGGACTAAGAAATACAATATTTTGTACTTAATTTCACATTGCATTTTGTATGTAAAAAAATTATATAGTCGCTATAATAAAAAAAAAATTAAAAAAAGGAGAAGTCAGAAATATTATTAAAAAAATGCTATGTGATAATTGGTGACCCGACAATTGGTCCGCGACAGTTGGTCCGGCGACATTTGGTCCGGCCGACAGTTCGTCTGGCCGACATTTGGTCTGGCGACAATTGGTCGAAAGTTTAGAAGATGTTTTCTTCAAGTAAGTATGCATACGGCCGTACAACCAAAGTTGATATACTTATATCTGAAGGCATCTTGGGTGAAAATCCGCTATAAAAATATTTTTACTAATAATTTCGACTCTCCGAAGTAGCATGCGGGAATCACAAAATACGACATACTTATACGTGCAGTTGACTTAGCAAAAAAACGCTAAAGATTCCTACTGGCGTATAATATAACTTTTATATCTGAATATAACACAAGAGTCCCAACTGCTCACAATGTGAGACATGGCATCCCCAATGTTGGTATGGTGTGATGCTGAAGGTAGTGGGGAGGGGAAGGAAAATGTACCTGGCTTTTCAGATATAGTCATCAAAAACGGCTGAAGCCATTTCAAGTAACGTTACAATTCTGAATCAATACTGACAAATAGCGTTCGTAATACATAATAATTATGTATTACGAACGCTTTATATACTTCCTTTATTTCTCAATTTTTTACTTTCTTTTCCTTCTCTTTTTTTCTTGTATACTCACTTCGAAAACACTGTTTCTTGTATATTGGATGCTTGATTCTAGAACCTAGTCTACTACTACTGTCGTACTGCATCATATATTATAATTATGTAAATGGAAATTTTGAATGTTAACTTTACTTATTATTATATATATGATCATGTACAGTTTGGCAATTAAGTGTAGAAAATAAATGATGGCGCTGCGATCGTTTTCTAGTTTTAAATGGCAACACCAAGATGGCTCATAAGACAATGAATGTAAGTTTTAAAAAACACTTCTGCCAAAATGCATATTTCATAGCGTATTTGTATTTTCAAAAATTTTGCACAAAAAACTGTAATTTAATAGAAGTAAAATAAAACAAAACAAGTTTTAAGTGGGCGTTTATTTCGATATAAAAACGGAGGTACTTGAAAATTTAAGTCTATTAATTCAACACCCGACATGTAATTATTGTCTTCGTCCTCGTGTGATTCTTCTTCTTCCGTATCTTTATCTTCATCTAAACGCAGTTCATCGATATCACCATATGCCTCATACTGCCTCGTGTATAATATTCTGCCTCAATTTTCATCACCTGTTTGCAACAATTTTTCCAATCATCAGCACTTAGGTATGCTATTACATATTTTATTATTATTATGCCCATTTTCCGTTTTCCCGGTGTTTCAAATTTTCCATCTGCCTTTTCCCCTTCCTTGACGATTCGTCTTACCGTTGATTCAGATTTACCTGTGAAAAATCATTAAAATTATTATTATAGAAGGTAGTTTTAAAAACACACACTAGATAATATTCACTTGGAAAGAAAGAAAGAGAGAGAAAACGAGAAAAAAAGTAACTTTTCTACGAGTTTAAAGAAGTTGCATATTATTATTTTTTTTATTGAGTTATTCCATTTTTCCTGTGGCCGCATATTAACTGTCAAATGGAAGTGTCAGATACGGATTTTTTAAACATAACCTCAAATCAGATTGTAATGGTTATTATCGCTCGAAAATTGGCATAAATCTTGTAATACTAATGAAATTTATTAAACAAACTATACTACGTACCAGTCATTTCTGCAGTTTTGTTTCATCATCTTCTAAATTAGACAGAATCTTCTTCTCGTGACACTCGACTAGGCAGCATTGAATAACGCAGAATATAACCCCTCTTGCATCACTATGTAACGGTTTATTCATTTTAATTACATAAATTCAGGCAAACAATGAATAAAAATATTATCAAATCAGCGATCTTCTACTCAGATTTAAGACAATAAATCAACCGTAACATGCGGTAACATGATAGCCATAGGAAACGTCATATAATTCAGTGCTGCCATAGTAATGAACACGTTTAGTTCCAATTTATTTAATTTCTACACTTATTTGCCAAACTAAAACGAAACCTGTCAATTTGACTGTCCTAGAACAGGAGACCTTCCTAGTTGAACAGTCAAAGCTTCCTTAAGCTGTGAATGTACTTTTTTTAACAAAATAATTGACAACGCGACAAAATGGCATTTGATCACCCCTTTAAAAAGTCATTAAAAGTGATGAAAAATATATTTTTTAAGCTATTAAACCAAGTTTTATTTTTTCATCAATTTTTAATGACTTTTCCAAGGAGTGATGAAGTTGTACATTGCTGAGTTGCCTGGTCACCATATAATACATGTTACATCTGTACGCTTATTGGTAAAAGAAGCCTACTTTATCAAAATAATAAAGCGATATTATGAGATTAGAGAAATAAATAACAATAAATCCGTAAACGTACAAATTAACACAAACGGTAAACGATGAAAGGCTTTATTAAGTACAGCAAGGGAAGCAAGATAATATATCTTACAAAACAATTAATAAATCACGTTTAGTGTATATCTACTCAATGACGAAACATTTTTTTTATAATAAAGTAAAACGGTACTAAGCCTTTTTTCATTCATGTTAAATAAGTGGGCTTTATAATACAGTATATTATTGTATTATATCGAAAGCTGACTTGATTCCAAGCTGATTCTATCGTATATGTTGGTTCGTTATGAAACGGCTATCCCCAATTCGAGTAGTTCATTTTATCAGCGTTTTTCAGTCCAATTCGGCGGTGAATTCCTCCACGGGAGCCACTGCAGGACGTCTCGAGCGTTAATAGGTCACGTTTTGCAACGTAGATAAATTATAAGTAAGACGAATGGGGGAATTTATATGGGAATTGGACGACCGGAGGAGGCCGGCTCGTGGTTCGGCTGATTTTTATCTGGACTGTATTTAACTGGGCGAAAAATGAATAGTGAATTTTCGTTTCGCCTGATACGAGTGTGTACATATTTTATACTAGTTTTTGCCCCCGGCTTCGCTCGCTTGGTATCAGGGGGGGGGGTTCCCACTCCGCCTCCTCCACCTTCCCTATCCCCACTCCACTCCCCCCCCCCCTCACCCCCCCTTGCTTATCCCCTTTACCACTCCATATCCGTTACATTAATATTTTAAACAGCTCGCGTGCCACCTATTGAAGCGTTACAAACGAACACACGCAGTTTCGCATTTATAATATAAGTATAATTTTAACTAATAAAGGGATCTCCATAGTAACCTAAACAAATAACAAAATGACAGCGCACGTCAAATAATTACTTAGAGTTACCACGCAACGCTTTGCTTTTCATCTGGACAATAAACGTATAATAAATAATTTCATAAGGCCAGAGCTTACCAATATACATATACAGCCTATATTACTTGCAAATAATGTAGCTTTCCATTAGTGAAAGAATTTTAAGTCCATTCAGTATTTTTTGCGTGAAAGAGTAACAAACATCCATCCATACAAATTTTCGCCAACGAGTGGAGCGACCACCGAAATAAATAAATATGCCTTGATTGCTCGATATTTCCCAAAAGATCATTTTTTTAAATTTTTCACCAACATTTAAAAACTACACCATCGAATTTTAACGTTAAGACATAAAAATTTATTATAGTGCTATAGCCAATGAATTAACCTGTATTTTTATCTCATATTTGTAGTATTTATAAAAAAATATATTTAAAAAATCGCTAAGTTTATAACCGTGCGAATCCTGCGTGTTTTTTACTTGGAAACTGCCGTGATGGGTACTTATTCGAGTCAACATAGAATATTTTCGATGTATGTATGTGTTCTGTGGTATACTTGATAATAAAAGGTGCATATATATGGAAAAATGACTTAATTTTAACCGTAAGCAGCTGATCAAAAATTCGGTGGGAAAAAAATATTTTAAAAATTTATTTTTAACTTCTTTCCAAAATAGTCTACGAAGTTCGGATTTGCGACGTCTATGGTCATAATAGATATAGTATTTCAATAGCTTCGTTTTAAAATAAATGGCTGGCTATAGAAATGTTTTAAATAATTACAATAAATGTTTTACGAATGGTAGGAAAATGTCGTCCAATTTTGTCGCTATCAATCGCAGAAAAATAAAAGTGGTCCATTTTCGAACATAATCGCTTCAGTGGTTATAATATTAATAGGATAGGACGATAGGATATACATATTTCCTGATCACTTGCTCAAGTGATACTGCATATGAGTTCCAAACTTCTGGAGCCAGTTGACTGTGGTGTACCTATTGGGGGGAGGTTTTGAGGCTGGAGGAAAGGGAAATAGAAAGAAGAAGTTTTTAATTATGTTCAACTTACGTTTGAGAAAAAAAGGTGCAGAAATACTTAATTTCGAGATACAAAGTTTCGATTCCAAATGATTGTTTTTTTTTTTAGATTGTATTATTATTGTGGTGGTATTTACTAGGGCAGTGGGTACTGAGACTCTCTGCCAATTACGAAGGAGGCACAAGATGTAGCTAGAAAAAATGCATGCCAGTTTTTTATTATTTTCTTGAAGTAACCAATATTATTTTAACAAAATCTCCCTGCGCGCGCGGAAAATGGGAAAACTCCGCCGATTAAAACATGCTGCGAATGGGTAAGGTTAGGTTCGATTTCACATGCTTTCGTAACGCTACTGCAACAGAATATTAGTTTTTGATTTTTTTTATGTGAATACCGCACAAGAGTCCCAACCGCTTTCAAATCGTCTAGAGCTGAGGTTCGCAAACTTATTTTTCTCGTAGACCCCTTTCAAAATTTTACTGATTTCGGTGGACAACCTGCTTTTTTTTTTTTTTTACAGTGAATACCGCACAAGAATCTCAACTGCTCCCGTCTGGAGCCAGTGAGACTATGGCATACCCGATTGGGGTATGTTGTGAGGCTGAAGGTAGTGGGGAGGGGAAGGAGGTGGGGAAGAGGAAGGTTGGGAAGTACCTGGCTATTCAGATCTGGTCACTAAACACGGCTAAAGCCATTTTCAAGCAACGTTTCAATTCTGAATGGTGGTCTTACACCAGGGCGATACTGATAGTATCTTCCACTCTGGAACATGCCGCAAATATACTATATATTATTTTAAATGAATTAATTGTGAAATAACACAAATTAATCAAATAAAATTTATTTGCGCATGCCGGGTTCGAATCCGCGACCTCCGGATTGTGAGTCAAGAGTCTTACCCACTGGACTACGGAGGCCGTCAACCTGCTACTACATTTCTATCATATTCCCAAAACTCATCAAAAATGTGAAGATTAGATCTAACGATGGAAATTTGCGTCGCGGCCGAGTCCCAACCCTAAATTCGGAGTGGTATAAATAAAAAGAATCTTACATTTAAAAATCTCGTGTCACGGTGTTTGTGGTCGCACTCCTTCGTTCGAAACGGCTTAACCGATTTTTATGAATTTTTTAAAGTATATTTGGTAGGTATTAGAATATGTTTTAAAGTATATTTCATACCGCTAGGTGATTAGGGAGTCCCTAACCAGAAAAAAAATCGATTCAATGCCAAAATTATTTGGCATCGAAAAATACCCACAACCCCAAATTTTAACCCTCCTACCCACACTATCCCATTTTTAAAAGCGGTTTTAGTTTTTTTGTATGAACAAACTTAACCGATTTCGTATTTTAAATAGAACGAAATTATTTTTGTTCTTGAATGTCAGATGGCGCTACGTCCGCCTCACTGAACTTTCATCCACACATGCGCAAGCCATTCACGAGAAGCGTCGCGTCATTTTGATATTTCATTGCGTGCATTCGCAAGGGCAAACCATCGAGCTTATTTATGCTGGCTAAAGACGGACTGCCAAAAAAGATCGTACACTCAATTGATCTTCGAAATATGTTTTTTTTTTCGAAAATATTGATTTTCTTTATTTCATTTTCCTACTTTAGTTGGTGTATTTTTGTTTTTATCGGCGGTCATCGTCTACAGTCCTACATTTCTCTTTCTGCCGTAAATCCCATCCCCACACACTACAATACATTCGTTTTTTTTTTTATTTAACAACCAAAATATTCACTCGAAATAATTTATATGGCAGAACAACGTTTGTCGGGTCAGCTAGTTACATTTTCTTGTGTTTTATTTATTAAAAAAATATAATTACAGACTTAGGGGGGGAAATACATGTATATAGATGACTCAAAAAAATGTTTTTATTTTTTAATTTCATAAATTGTTAGCATAACTATTAAAGAATATGTTCTCAAAGCTTAAGGATGGTTTGTTTAAAAAAAATAACGAATTTATGAAATATTTAAAGTTATATTTCACTTTCTGTGTAAGTTCTATTCAAGTTCTGTGATTATTCCGGTTTCACGCAGCAACTGACCCATAATAATGTAATAACAGAACTTGAATAGAACTTGAGAACGTAAAAATTAACTTCAAATATTTGATGAACTCATCGAATTTTTTTAAACAACCCGTCAAATAAAATTTTCAATTCGTTCCGGTATTACGAGGGTGTTTGTGCCGAACCGCGTGGTAAACTGAAACGCATTTTTCTCGAAACGACTTTTTTGGAATTTGTGTGCACTCTAGCTCAGAGAGTTTTTAACCAAAAATTTATAAATGTGCAGATACCTTATTTATATAATCACGCTCTATGTGAACCGAAATTCGTGGTAATAACATTGTAAAAAGTATTTTTTAAATGCAAAAAAATACAAAAAATGGCAAAAAATCAAGGTTTCCTTTTAACACACCGGTAAAAACTTTAATTTACATTTTTTGGGAAAAAGTTAGGTATACACAGAAGAGACACATGTACTTAAATTAAATTTAAAACCCTATTGATTTGAGATGAAAACTGTGGCCACCAAAAGGCACACAAAAGCTAATTCTGATGATGACGTTCGATGTTATAGTAGCTGATAATTTTCATATTTTCTGAGGAAATGCTTCGAAAAATTCAGAAGTTTCAATAAATTATACACATTTCTTACATTAAAAAAAATCATGAAAATCATTAAAAAACCGAGTCCTGTGTTTCCCACCTTAATAGAGAATATGCAAGTTTTTATAAGTAACAGTCGCTGACCTTCTAAATATACACTGCTCAAAAAAATTAAAGGAGGTTTTAAAAAAGGAAATTATTGCTAAATATTAAGGTTATCGGATTCATAAGCCGGCCTAACCGAAAAAAAAATTCAAGCCCGTGTACCAATAAAATAGCAAAAAATTAGGATCGCATGAGAACCGTAGCTCCTAAAAAAATTTTGCTTAAAATATGAAAATTATTATCTTAAAGCTTCAAAATGCTTTTTTTAAAGTTATCAATACGACAATTTTTCACCGAAATACAGCCTGTCGAAAATCACCGAAAAATTTGGATTTTTGTGCTCCCTTAATTTTTTTAAGTAGTGTATTATCTGCCTACATTGATGGGTAAAGCCAAGCCAACGTTTTTGTTCTTTACTATCGAAACCAGATAAATTTTCGTGGACCCCCAAATACAACTTATGGACCCCCATTTTTTTATCACGCCAACGTAGACCCCCGTCGAGTCTCCCATGGACCCCTGGGGGTCCACCTGGACCACTTTGGGAATCACTGGTCTAGAGCCTGTGAGTCTACGCCATCCCCAATCGAGTTATGTTGTGGGGCTGAAGGTAGTTGGAAGGGGAAGCAATTGAGGCTGGGAGAGTACCTGGCTGATCTGGTCATCTAACACGGCTAAAGCCATTTCAAACAACATTTTAATTCTGAATTGTAGTCTTATACCTGGGCGATGCTGAGAATATATTTCACTCTGGAACCTGCTACAAATATACAACATATATTTTTCAATGAGTTAATTGTGAAATAACACAAAATAATCAAATTAAATTTACTTGCGCACTCCTGCGCTTGAACCCGCGACCTCCAGATTGCGAGTCGAAATCCTTACCCCTCGACCACGGAGGCCCTCGAATATAAGATAAAATCAAAAGTTATTGCGAATATTATATATATTAAATGCATAATCAGAAATATTCTTTATTAACGGAATATCAATAATATTATTGAAAGTAAATGTGCTTCTGGTATTCATTAATTATTATTAGTCGATAGTTTATTATAAAAAATAGTTTACTTAGTTTGTTATTTTCAGTAAGAAGTAATTTAGAATAAAATTCCACTATTTGGTCCCCATACTATAACGCACGTCAAGTAAAAATTGAGAAAGTTGAAAATAAATACTTAACGTTCATTAATTTCAAACTCTCCATACCCATTGAAAAAATTAATTATGTTAACTTAATGAAAATACTTAATTTAACTGACTTATCGTGTAGAAGAACCAAGAGCGATCTGGATCACTTGACGCACCTGACTTAACAAAACTAATAACATTCCGAGTACCAAATCGTGACACGAGACTTCCAGAGTTGTTCTTTGTTTATCATTCCCCATTTTATTAATTCGCCAATCCAATGACTACATACGCTTGGAAATAAATTCAATTCCGTTGATATTTTCATTTATTTCTTACCTAAATTTATATCAGAAATTTCTAAAATTCTGATGTAAATTTTATTATTCTAATATTGTTTTTGTTGTTATTTCTTTTTAATTCTGCTCGCCTTCCATTAGTGTAAAGAAAGAGAAATAATACTTTAAAATATTTGGTATTTTATGGTCTCAATGTCTATTATTACTATGTTACACGATTGATGTAAATGTTCCAAGTATATTAATTATAAGAGTTACATTATGTCTATAACTAGTTTTATAAGGTGTAAATCTTTTGAATTCATGTCAAAGCGAATCCACGAAAGCTTTAATCAAGTAAGTAACATTTTCTGTAATCCTTTAGACTGAACCTACATTTCCAAGAGCCGCCCTTGCGGTTCCGTGTCACACAACTAATTTTCTTGACCGTGATTGGAGGAGCGACGGTGTCTCGTTAAATCCTATCCAATCATAGAAATCCTTTGGAGGCCTCAATAGCTTCTAAATTTCAGAAGATTGCGTCGCAAAAGCGGGTAGTGGAGGCAAAAAGAGACAATAATTTGTTGAACTAAAAGATTTTATCAAGTTACAGATTGCTCATACAAGTAGGAATCAAACTTATATCCCTATCCCATGTACAGCCGAGTGGCTTCACCAAAGAGGACATTACTTATTTGTTACTGTTACTAATCGGTTTACTCCGTTAATAAAAAAGAAATGTTAAAATCTTTATCACTCCTTTGGAAAGTCATTAAAAGTAATGAAAAATAACTTGGTTAAATAGGTTACGTTTAGGTTATGGGTTTTTTTTTAAATTTCATCACGTAAATTAATGGCTTTTCAAAGAGGTGTTGAAATGCCACTTTGTTGAGTTATCTCTTGCAATGGAACCAAAAATCATATTACAGGCAGACATATACCTACGTTATTACTCTGGATACAGTATATATTATTGTATCCTCAATTTGGGAAGCGGGGTAATGGTACCGCCGCCCCGGGAAATATTTATTGGATAACCAACACCTCTGCCATAGGTTATCCCGAGTGGTTCACTACGTTTGGTGACTTAGCAGGGGTGCCCGGATTCATGGAGTGAGGTTTGTCCTGGTCTTGGCGGCGGATGCGTCTGCTGCGTGGCGGGCCAGATCAAAAGAGACTGTTTGAGGGAGGCCTTTTTACCTTTCCAGCCGAACTCTCTCAACCCATCGAAATGTGCCACAATTGGGGGGATGGATTCATAAGTCTCTAATTCCTGGGCACACTGACCCCCAGATTCTTACTCACCCCTCATACCTTATTCCTTTTCGCGACTTCCTCCCCTTCATTTCCCTTAAAAGACCCTCCACACAGCATCCCCAAAGATGACATTGGCCCTGAGGGGAATTATTTTCCTCAGGGCCTCCTGTGTGGAGCTAATGTAAAAAAAAAATCTTGAGCATCTTACACGGTGGACTCTTGTCCATCGGTCTTGAAACGTGTTGAGTAAAATAAACATTGGTTAAAGCAAAATCTTTTATTATTATTAAGGAAGTGCCTGGAAGCAACTGTGTGATAAGATGTTGTCTCATTAATCTTGCATCTTCTACAGGAAAAGAATACTACGAAGAATATTTGTAATCTGCCGATTTATTGCTGCGATAATACAAGTAGAAATAAGAAGAAACAGGAAAATGTATTCTTCCTCACTGCGAAACAAGAATATCTCATAAAACGACCACGTCGTTACGACGAGCTATCCTGCTCCATTTTACGTAGATGAAGCTTGTAAATTTGTTTTGGTGAAAAAATTGAAAACAGAATCAATACTTCAGCAAATAGTTTTTGTAAAACCGTATAATCAAAACACCACTTTTTCCAGAATCAGTAAGGTTCACTTCTAGGTTGTTGTATAAATTATATTGTTATCATGTGTGTAAGTAACACGAAAAAACTAAAATAATGACATAATATTTCTAGCACATCTACGAGCCACTAACAAAAAAATTCCAGTAAAATGTTTTTATTGCTTATTCGGAATTGTTTGTATAATAATTGGAATTGTATAATACAAGAAGAATAAATATGTATCTGTATCACTTTAAGCACGTCTTAGACACTGTTGAAGATGCCCAATAACTTGTGTTTATCATGCAAAGGAAAATTTAAAGGATGAATAGAGTTCCAATAACATGTTTTTAATTGAAAAATACTCGTATCATAATAACAGGACACAGAAGCAAGTTAAAGTTTTTAGCCAACCGGGTTCAAAAAGAAGAAGATTGAGAGATATGTAATTACGAATGTTAGAGGAGCGCGCTAATATTTAATGCGATAAAATCGATGCGAAAATTGTAAAAATGTTTAATAAAACACGACTTGTTTAAAATAGAGCAAAAATATCGTGGGGGTTGTCTTAAATCGCATTTAAAGAAACGCTGTGAATTTTTTCGTACGTATAACTTGTAAAATAACTGAAACAAACGTGTTTATAATAATTTTTGGAGCGTACTGTTTTTCGGCGCGGGGAATGTCTAGATATTATTTTCATGATTAACATATATTTTTTTAAGAGCTTCAAAACTTAAGTGTTTAAGGGAGATTTGTAAGAAATCGGTAGAAATTCGGGTAGCGGGGGCTTTATTATTGTGCAAAGGTGTACGAAATATTAACCTTGTTTATAACAACATAACTTTGTTTCAACCAAAAACAAAGTATTGGATTATTAATAAGGGGAAGGGATAACTAATAAAATAATTAAAATTTGCTTTGAAAAACGCGCAAAATTTATTAATGTTTATATTACAATATATTCCTCCAGACGATGTACTGAAATATTTTGATACTATCCACATCTTTAGTGATGGTAAATTTTTAACAAAATGTGATTTAATAAGGTTTTTTTTTTTTTTTACAGTGAATACCGCACAAGAATCTCAACTGCTCCCGTCTGGAGCCAGTGAGACTATGGCATCCCCAATTGGGGTATGTTGTGAGGCTGAAGGTAGTGGGTAGGGGAAGGAGGTGGGGAAAGGGAAGGTTGAGAAGTACATGGCTATTCAGATCTGGTCACCAAACATGGCTAAAGCCATTTTCAAGCAACGTTTCAATTCTGAATGGTGGTCTTACACCAGGGCGATACTGATAGTATCTTCCACTCTGGAACATGCCGCAAATATACTATATATTATTTTAAATGAATAAATTGTGAAATAACACAAATTAATCAAATAAAATTTATTTGCGCATGCCGGGTTCAAACCCGCGACCTCCGGATTGTGAGTCAAGAGTCTTACCCACTGGACTACAGAGGTCTTCAAAAAAACATTTTGATTGGTTTTTCTTTAGATTCTTTAGCCGATGTTTCCGAGCAACCCAAAAATTAATATGAAAGTAATAACAAAAATAGAAAACAAAGTCATTATGATACGTCGGTATATTTTATAATATGCAGTTTCAATTCAGGGCAATGATTACAACATATCTTACATCAGTTTACAAATCCTAACAGTTTTTCTATTTCTTTGCAAAGCACGCTCAATCAAGGTTTGTCTCTTGCCTTACCAAACGACGTAGTATCGAGGTTTGTCTCAATACGCGACTGTCCTCCGGCATCCGGGGCGCAATTTCCGTCGCAGGAAGAAATCCCCTTTACAGATTCATAGTGGAAATCTTGATTGATTGAGAGGAAATATTTCAAATGAATCCTTTTGAGGCTTCCTCTATATAAATAACTCCAAGCATAACACGAAAAGGAAAGAGAAGGGAAACAGTCGCTTTATTTTGGCATGCTTTCAGCGAAATTCTTCACATTTGTCAACTGAATCAAATGCTTTCAATTCTTGAACCACGACCGTAAACTAATATTTTTGTGTATTAATCTTTTTTAATTATTCACTGCTATACATATAAATTACGTGTGTAGGTATATAATCCATAAATATCTCATATTATATGATATATATGTATAAATATCTCATATTATAAAAAAACTTTTTTTTTCTATGTTCATCAGACACCTTTTATATCCCTAAGAGCAAGACAAATTATCTTGAAAATGTATTTGTAAGAAGAAGCTGTAGCACTTTTAACAGATTATGCCCAAATATCGATGTGTTTAATACAAACCTTGATAAATTCACAGCATGCATAAAAAAATAACACTATTGAATGCCACATGTTTAACTAATAACTTAATATTTCATTGATTTCTGTATTTCTCTTTTTTATTTTTAGTATCACCATATTTTCTCTCCTACTTTTAGCAGTTCCAATTCAAATAAAATCACTTCCTGAAATATATTATTGATATGCATCAAAATTTAACTGTAATCCCTTGAAAATTTTCAGTTAATTACTTTTTGTAGATTTAAGTAAGAAGATATTATCATAATTGTTTATATCAGGTGTAGGTATTGTATATTTTTGAATTATGGTTCTAAATTGAAATTTGTCGTTATTTTATTGGTCTATGACATACTTATTTTTATCACTGTCATTTATGAATTTTGTACAGACTGTTTATAACGCTAATAAAATAAAATAAAATAAAATAAAAATCTTTCTTACATCTATTATAATAATTGATGTATTATGCCTGTATAAAGAGGAACTTCTGTGTTGACAGCAGGCGCAGTTTATAACAAAAAAAAAAACAAACAAACAAAAACACAATTTTACTTTTAAAGTTAAAGACAATCAGCATCGTATCATTGGAACGGATACTTATAAGTGGAGGCGCAGTTAATAACAAAATCAATTTAGAACAAAAATGCAAATATCAAAACAATGTTATATTTAAAATAAAGACAATCATCATCTTGCCATTACAAATGCACACTTATAAATTGGTTTTGACAAAATCTTTGATTTCTTGGCAGATGACTTTGCGACTAATTTGTATTTAAAATAAGTTGTGTTCTGTCTATTGGCACATGTTTGTTGCAAAGTATCTGAAATTTCTAAGGCCGAAATTTGTTTTAGCAAAAGGGATAATAAGATTATGACCTTTGGTTCTATTGTCTCGAGCAGTTTGGACATTGTCAAAAACAGTTCTATTTGGTATATTTTTGTCATAAAGTTACCGAATGTCCAAAATACAGATTCTCCTAAAGATTTCATCCGAACTGCTTGTTTTAGAATAATCTTTATAATTAGTTTCTAAGCTTTAAAAATCGGATCAATGACTGCAGCGTTTGCACGTCTCCAGGCTCATTCCGTACTCGATTAAAGATTAACGTAGTGCGTAATAAATTGTTTCGAGTTGATTTTCTTCGTTTTCTTGCTGTAGTCATATGTTCTTTCCACTTTAAATAACTGTCGGCGGCGCGCGCAAATATCTGCCGTTTTCTTTTTAAATATACCCACCTACCCCCCTAATCCATAAGTGTGCGGTCTGCGGTGATACCTCACATTGTCCTGTTTGGCCCTTGACCAGAAAAGTGTACGACCGCTGTTCTAGCTTAAAATGTCTCATAATATTTTTTTAAATCAAAAAAGTCCCGAAAACTGTGGCGGCGCTTGGTCATACAGATAGTATACCCGGAAAATGTTGCGATGATTTTTAAAATATTTTTAAAGGAAGAAATAAATTTTGTCGAAAAGATTCCAAATAGAATACACCGACTCCAAATAAAAATAAACAAGGCGTAATACAAAATATATAGACAGGTACTAAGTATGGGTAATATCAAATGATGTTTACAGTGATAAATGTTACGGTCTCCGTACCTAATATACAGGTAGATACTAAGATATGGGTAATATCAAATGATGTTTACAGTGATAAATGTTACGGTCTCCGTACCTAATATACAGGTAGGTACTAAGATATGGGTTATATCAAATGATGTTTACAGTGATAAATTTTACGGTCTCCATACCTAATATACTGGTAGGTACTAAGATATGGGCAATATCAAATGATGTTTACAGTGATAAATGTTACGGTCTCCGTACCTAATATACAGGTAGATACTAAGATATGGGTAATATCAAATGATGTTTACAGTGATAAATATTACGGTCTCCGTACCTATTATACAGGTAGGTACTAAGATATGGGTAATATCAAATGATGTTTACAGTGATAAATGTTACGGACTCCGTACCTAATGGTCTACGGGTTCCATTACCGGTTCGATTTCTCTTGCGTTGCAAAATACATATAAGCAGATATTCTTTGCTGTGTGGTGCGTTTTGCTGACTGATAGACTATACAAAAACAGCGAAGGAATAAAATTAAATAATATGCAGCATTTTTACTTCGTTGTGGATATCTCTGTTGGATTGAGAATGTTTTCCAAAGTTTTATTGCGAAGACCACATGCGACCCCTGACCCCGACGTATTGAATGGATCTACTGTCGAATTTTCTCTAACAATACTCATATACTCAATGAAGCCGGAATCTTAAAGGCCTAAAACTGCCTTGATTAGAGTCTTGGGGGGGGCACCATAACTAGTATTTAATTTAGTTTTAAGCAGTTTTTATTTTATATTTTTTTCTTCCAATTAATTTAATGGTGAATTAAAGCAATTAATAAGGAAGTCTACAACTTGCGAAAATGTTCCTAATGTGGCCTAGAAAGAAGTAAACTCTCGAGTTACCCATCCTGTAAGCTTATTTTTCCCGTGCATTTTTCCGCCGTTAGAAGTCCAAGGCAGGCTTTATTCAAAGCTGCGGAGGATAAAGCTTAAGGCAGTATTTTAAGGCTCCGCTAGCGCTCACCTACTTAATTAGAATCTAAACAAAGTGGAAAATAAAACACCGCCTATATTTTTCTTCCCCCCATTTATATAGAACACGTACACTTGGATAGCGCTGAAAGTAAACCACTTTTGTCAGTTTAGTAATCACAAAGTATGTTCAATACTTCCAAATTAATATTTTTATCATAAAAGTAAGATTAAAAAAGTTTTTCCTAGTTACCTTATCGATGTCACCATTCAACAATAAGAGAGTTTATCCATTATCCTGATTGTGCGTGAGTTATGTTATGTTTTATTGACAGCAAATAGGCATGATAATATTCAGCAATTGAGGTGCTTCCTGTTTCGAGAATTCACGGTACAAATAACATAGCGATCCCAACTTCCGTCTGTGTTATAAATATTGCAATCCATCCAGCAAGATAGGAGAATCTGTTGGACGTTTCAGCGCAGTCAATTTTTTCTGATATCCAGGCTCCCAGACAGTTCTATATGACTACACAACATGGTTTATGATTTTAGCAGCTGCGGGCTTTGCAATACCAGTCTATTTCTAGACTGGCATAGTAACGATGGTCCTTATATTCTCTTCGCCTCTAATTTAGCAGATCAAAATGAATATTACGTTGCGAAAAAATATAATTTTTACTTTAAACGCGAGCCCTTCGCGAAATGCAAATCATATTGGCCAAACAGTTTTTTTTCGGCAAAAACGAATTGTACGTTTAATTGGGGCATTAATTTATTGTTTCATGTTCGCCCTTTCAACTTTTAATTTCCTCTTTCAATTTCCTCTCTCGTGGTCTGTATCTTTAAAGCCCACGCAGAAATTGGAGATGAGGAGTCAGAATCGCAAAAAAGGCATGGATACAGTTATTGAGATTCTTTATATTCTTGGCGTTAATTAAAGTTGAATAGGTGCAAAAAGTAACACTTCGCCGTATAGGAATTTAACAAAATCTTCCTTTATTTCACCTCAAGCGCAAAACCAGTAAAAATTAATTAATATTTTGCACATCCAATGGCTAGTTAACTTGGGTTTCAGATATTTTTTGCTGTTTTTCTTTTTAAACACCACTGTGGTCGGAATATTTAATTAAAGTAGCTAATATATTATAATAAAACAAATATAAAACTTTATTCCACTTACTTTTATTTGACCGTAACCGGTTTCAGCTCGTTAGAGCCATCTTCAGACTGTAAAGTTGGTAAGTTAATTCAAATAACCTATACATTTTCTCAGCGCTTCTGTAGGTGAAGTTTTTTTTTACTTACTTTATTATTAGATACCGTTTTCTGAACTTACGTATGTAATCTTTTTTGAAGTGAAACTTCTATAGCACGGCTGTGATTTGGATTTCGGATGAAACGGAAATGACGATTAGAATACCTGCGACGCATCAACTGCGCTCATCGGCCGCTTTGATAATGATGTCACTTTTAAAGGCTCCTATTGGTTGGGATATGAAACGGAAATTACGCGAGGTCTGCGCTTATTGGTCGCTTTGATTATGACCTTACTTTTCAAGTATTGGTTGAGATGGTTTTGGTAAAGTTTCGCTTCTACCGCGTGTAAGCTGCACCCGAATTTTTTTTCAATAGGTTCCGCCGAGGCGTCGCGTCTTGCAGGCGTAATAATATCAAATTTATTATAAGTATACGTGAAATAATAAACACTAGCCTAGCGCAATGTTAGATGCAGAGGTGAATTCGGAGTTGTGGGTAAGCTTTTTAGATCAAAGAATTATTGAATAATTTATAATTCCGAAAATAATAGTCACCACGGCGGAGGATGCGGGTTGTGGAATGACGCATTGGGCGGTGCTCACGTAAAACTATGGCACTCTGGATAGTGAGGAATCATATCAGAATATCGTCGGGAAATATTTAAACTAATTCCGCCATATTATGACCTGATTCGGTAACAAATTATTTTGTTTGATTTACAATGCCGCTCCATTTGGATATTCGGTTAATTGCGGTGGGTCTGGCGCGGCGCTCGGCGGTTGAATTTACCACATCAAACCTTCGATACACCGCAATCTGTATTAATGTACACAACAATTCACACGTGCGCTTATGGAGTCGCACCTGTACTATCAGTGGAAAATAAACATGTTCGTGAAAAACTCTATTTGATCGCGGGCAAATAATTATCGTTTTGCAAATTTTTTTATTTTTTTCTTGTCGTCCTTAGTATGTCGATTGGCGACTTTCTACCAGCAACTCTGATTAGCAAATCAATTTTAATAAATAGATACAACACAAGGGTTAGTCAAAAAGTAATGCCTCCTATTTTTTCTACTTATATAAAGTTAGTTAAGTGAAAATTTTGAATTTGTTCCTCAAACCTTCTTCTACAATCTGCTGCAGTAGTAACTTTTTGCGTCAACAGGTGGCAGCATTGCAGTCCCTTGCAAAACGTCCGACATCGATGTTCGTATTAGACAGCGTTCTGTGATTGATTCTTGACTGTAGAAGGTGAATTGTATAAGGTGCCAATTCGCATTCATGAAATACTGAAAAATGTCTACCATGCAACAGTGGATGATAGCACTGTTAGGCGATAGGTTCATCGCTATAATAAAACTGAAGGACAAACACCGCTGGCTGACGAAAAGCGGAGGGGTAGACCATTGATTGCGGTGACTGCAAGCTACATTGAGCGAGTTTGTGACATCATTCGCGGTGACCCTAGATAACTACAGATGTCGCATTCTCTCACTCAGTTAAGGCAGTGTGATGAAGATTATTTGACAACTGATTATTCAACAAAAGTTTGTGCAAGGTGGGTACCAAAAAAGTTAACCGGCCAAAAGAAAGAAACAAGAAAAACAATAGCCTCACAACACTTGCCGTGCTTTGGTTTCTGGAAAAAATTGTGACCGGAGACGAAACATGGGTTCATTTATTATTAACCTGAATCAAAGAAGCAGTCAATGGAATGACATCACACAAACTCACCAAGGACAAAAAAATTCAAAACTGTGTGATCGGCGGGGAAAGTTATGGCGATGGTGTTTTGGATGTGACCGTGTTTTTCACAACACTGATACATGCCCTTGTTAAAAGATAGACCAAACTGTGGAAATTAACGGAGATTATATTGAAAAATAACAAATTAATCGTCAATATTGTAGTTTTCAACCCATGCATTTGCAATTTTTATATATTGACAATTAATGGAAAAAAAATAGGAGGCATTAGTTTTTGAGTGACCCTAGAACAAAGATACTTTAAAATTTCATTAATACATCGGTTCGCCTGCTAGGCTAAGTCATAACCCATAACATTACAATAGTGAAAGACTCAAACAGTAACTGGGTAAAATAAAATTTTGCGCACGCTCAAAATTTTCAATAATAGCCAAATCTATGGTGTCGAAATGAAACAAATAAAAGCCTTATCTGTGCATTCAAAAAATTGATTCAATTTAATTGTTATATACATATATCAACGAGTTAGTACTTCACACTATTACAATTTATTTTTTCTTTATTCATAAAGTAACTTTGTGTTACAATTTTTTTTTTATGTATCATGGTATTCGATAATTAATATACTATGTAGTCCAGAGGTTCCCAAAGTAGTGCCGCGGCACCCTGGGGTGCCACGGAGAGAGATCAGGGGTGCCGCGAGGCGACCCTGAAGCCTCTACTAAAAATCAAAATTGACTCGAACAAAAACATTTATCAGTCGAAAATGAGTATCCGATTCTAAGTTCAAAAGCTGTAAGGGTTCTTATTCCCTTTGCGACTTCATATCTGTGTGAAGCTAGATTTTCAGCGGTTGCTGTTATAAAGAGCAAATATCGTTCGAAAATAAATGTGGATAAAGAAATGAGAGTATCTGTATCAAGCCTTATGCCCCGATTCGAAAAATTGTGCGGTGAGCAGGAGGCTCACCCATCGCACTAAACACACACACGTCAAGAGTATGTAAAAGGTTTTTGCATTTTTTTATTTTATTTTATATAAAATTATTAGCATTTTTTTGTATTTTCTCCTATACTTTCCTACAAGTAAATGTACTTGTTCATTTTAAATACGAGTTCTGTTAGTTGCTTACCTAGTTTCTTCTTCTTAGTCGTACATTAAATTTATGAAATATAGCTACCACAAATCGATATTTAATATGACTAGGGTGTCGTGAGAATATTAAAATTTTCTAAGTGTGCCACGACTTGGAAAAGTTTTTAGAACCCCTGGTGTAGTCTATCGTTTGTTAGGGTAAAGTTCGGTTTATGAGCGAAATTCCTAAAAAATAAAACTAGTTATTTTTATACTAATTTGGGGTCGGGGAATCCGAATCTGAAAGAATTAGGCGGCGGCAAGCAATATTAACTGAATTACACGACTTTAAAATTTTCTATACACACACACAGTAATTTGACACACGTAGTACAAAGATCATAGAAAAACAAGATAACATAGATGTTTTTACCACACAAAATTAAGTGTTGCCATTAAGCAGTAATATTAATAAGGTAAAATAACATGTTTATATTTTAAGTACTTATTTTTTATAAATAATAAATTTTACTCACTTTTGTATCACAAACCATGTTACATAACCCGGCGTAGCTGCTAAACTACTTGAAAACAGGGATGTTTTTTTGCCGTGACGCGAGCAGGCGGTATAAAGGGGCACAAACCATGTTACACAAACCTAGCGTAGCCGTTAAACTACTCGAAAACAGGGATGTTTTTTTGCCGGGACGCGAGCAGGCGGTATAAAGGGGCACAAACCATGTTACACAAACCTAGCGTAGCCGCTAAACTACTCGAAAACAGGGATGTTTTTTTGCCGTGACGCGAGCAGGCGGTACAAAGGGGCACAAACCATGTTACACAAACCTAGCGTAGCCGCTAAACTACTTGAAAACAGGGATGTTTTTTTGCCGTGACGCGAGCAGGCGGTATAAAGGGGCACAAACCATGTTACACAAACCTAGCGTAGCCGCTAAACTACTCGAAAACAGGGATGTTTTTTTGCCGTGACGCGAGCAGGCGGTACAAAGGGGCACAAACCATGTTACACAAACCTAGCGTAGCCGCTAAACTACTTGAAAACAGGGATGTTTTTTTGCCGTGACGCGAGCAGGCGGTATAAAGGGGCACAAACCATGTTACACAAACCTAGCGTTAGGTTAGGTTAGGTTACGGATTTTTAAGACTACGAATTTTCATACTTTTGGTTTAAGAATACGGCCGTTGAGATAGTCGTAATTCATCAGGTTAATGTGTTATGTGAGGAATTGTCGTGTCGGAAATTATTGATATAGGGATAAATATTTTTGAGAGCAGGTAACACTGCCGGCACATGTTTTTGTATATTCCTTGTTTTTCTATGATCTTTGTACTACGTGTGTCAAAATACTTCCGAAATGATTATTTTCATGTGTGTGTGTATAGAAAATTTTAAAGTCGTCTAATTCAGTTAATATTGCTTGCCACCGCCTAATTCTTTCAGATTCGGATTCCCCGGCCCATAGTTAGTATAAAAATAACTAGTTTTATTTTTTAGGAATTTCGCCCATAAACCGAACTTTTTCCGTTTGTTATAAATAAAGTGGATTATAACTAAGCATTTTTTGATTTACATTATCTATAATATAAAAATGAATCGCTAAATGTGTTGGTAAACGCAAATCTCGAGATCAGCTGAACCGATTTCGCTAATTCTTTTTTTAGAATATTCTTTGAAGTGCGAGGATGGTTCTTACGGAGAGAAAAATTAAGAAAATTGCGCAGAAAATTAGATAATAACAGAAAACATCGCACGTTTGACAGTTCGCGTGTTAGAGAATGACATTTTGCAAAACAATGAATGATTGTGCAATCAGGATTCTATTTTTGAAAAGTTGAAAAATTTATTTAAAGTAGGTACTCCCCTAATATTTTGAATCGAATCAAGAATTTTAGATATTTTAAATAGGTACCTATGTTAGGTACCAAATTTAATATACATGAAAAATGGAAATTTGAATAAAAATTGTAAAAGGTGGCACGCGGGCTGTTTAAGAACTGAATGTACTGGGATTGAATATATGGAACGCGGGAGGAGGGTTGGCGGGACGAGGGAGCGATAAAGGGAAGTGGGAAGGCGGTGAAGGTGGAAGGGGAACGCGGGAAGGGGGACCTGGGAGGGGGAGGGGAACTCGGGAGGGGGGTTCGCGGGACGGTGGAGGGAGAGGGGAGTAGAGTAGGGAGAGGGAAGGTGGAGGTGACGGAGTGGGAACGCGAGAGGGGAAAAGGACGCAGGAGAAGAAGGGGAGGCGGAAGGGGAACGGGACGATGGGAAAGGACACTCAGGGAGAAACAATTTCTTTATTAAGTGGCATAGCGACGCATGCCGGGACCAGCTAGTAATAGATAAGTTTTAAGATTTTCACGGCCAAAAGCATTTTCGTTATTTGTTTTGGGGGTGTTATGCCGTGTTGGGCTACCTCCTTCTTTAGCCAACGTTTCCGACATCGGCATAACACCCCAAAAACAAATAACGAAAATTCATTATAATATATTATATTTATTTTTCGAAAACAATAATTGATAGTAAATAAACCACGTTTGTAGTCCCCGTGTTAAAGATCTTGGTCACTTTTTCTGTAGTAAAAAACCTTGATGTTAAAAATATTTTTTTTACATTAACTCTACACAGGAAGCCCTGAGGAAAATAATTTCCTTTTCGCTAAGAAATAGTCGATCTTCGTATGAAATTTCTAAATTTCTTCATCCTGTATGCGCGCTTAGATCTTTTAAACTACGCAACGCATTTTCACGCGGTTTTCACCAATAGATAGAGTGATACACGAGCAATATTTTTAGGTACATAATTTGTCAAGGTTTTGTGTAAATTGGTTGAAATACATAATATATCTGGCCAAGCGGCAGCGGGCGGCGGACAGTGGGCAGCGTGCTGACAAATGATGTGGATTTGAATTAACAGATGGCATTGGTTATAAAGATTTCGTCGTCCACAGCAACGCGTGTCCGGGTCTGCTAGTATTCTTTAAAAAGGCCAAAAAATTTGGGATAATTCAAAATTAAAAACATTGTCCTTTTATTTAAATAATTTGCTAGAAAACTATCGCTTCACTTTCTATATCGTTCATACAATTAAAAATTATTTAAAAAAAAAAAAGATAATTCCCCAAGAATCACTGAAAAACTCTAACATTTTGGATTCATTTTTGCACAATTTAAACCTTGATTTTTCGAATTTGTATTTATTTATACACGCATAATGTTTTCATATTATTAAATAGCATTATTTTCAATGAAGTTTTATCAAACCTATTTTTAACCGTTAGCAAAACTATATTAATAACAACACATGAACTATTAAAACTGAAAAAAAAGTAATAATTGTAATTATGTTGAAGTATATGAATTGTTCATTTTAATGCAAAATATGGAACAAAAACATTATATGAATGGCTCGTGAAATATCGTGTTTCGAAACATTTATTTTAATTTTAAACATGGCGGACTGCACATGTGCAGATATACCGAAGTCCAGTGTGACCAACAGAAAAAATCCATTTTGCTATTAGTAACCTTCTAAAAAATAAAATGTACAATCTTTTCACGGTGTGAAACAAAAACACCGTTTAACGGTCATTAAGTGTTTTTTTATTAGTAAGCTGTATGTGTTCCATTCTCATAAATTGAAACAAACAAGATCCACCTACTGTTGAAGAGAGGGAATTATAACGATTGTATGTATAAATGGGTATAAAAAGCTGACTTTCATATCACGTTAAGATAATATTTGAATAATATGATTATCTAACACCTACCAAGAAAAAAAATTTTGAACTTCCACAAAATAAATATTGGTTTTTTGATGTTTTTTTAAGCATTTCATTTCACGATATTAAGGTATGGTTGACTACATTCTTCCATTTTATTCCACAACATAAAAATTCGACGATAACCATAGTTTTCCATTAAAGGGATTTGCCTTTAACATTCATGGCAGCTTTCAATTGAAAACGGTCTTTGAGTTTTCCTAATGGACGCTATTTACGGTCCCCTAGCACCTCATTACGGTTGATTAAATTTTTTTAATGTTTTTACGTACGCCGCAATGTCGCAGGTTTATTCTGACGCCACGACTGAGCTTCTCATTAAAAACTCAATACGCTTTTCTATGATTTAACAGATAATACCTACAATTTTTGTCTCTACTCAAGAGAAACCTCAAGGATAATCATTACACCTCAGACGATGAGGTGAAGGCAGCTGTCAAGTCCCGGATTCGAGAAAAGTCAGAAAAAATTTTCAGTGGCGGAATGAAAAAACTTGTTACACGTTGAGAGAAATGTGACGATGACCGTGACAAAGTTGAAAAATAAACATATGATTTTGAAGCTTAAGAATTGTACATTAATTTAATTTTGCTATTTGTTTTTGTTAATATTCTACAAGCATGTGTGCATTACTTATCAGCCTACTCTCGAATTTTAAAACACAGTAATATCTTTTAAGTGTTATAGAAACCTATATAACATTAACCTAGATAATATTAATGCAGTATTTTTTGTACACATTTCTATAAAAATCTAATATCAGTGAAATAATTTATTAATAAGTTAATAAAAATTATGAGGAATAAAAATGAAAAAAAATCATTCCGGAAAAAAGTTGTTTTTTTTTTACTATAATACATATTTATTTTTTTAACATTAACTCCACACAGGAGGCCCTGAGGAAAATAATTTCCCTCAGGGCCTATGCCATCTGGGATGCTGTGCGGAGGGTCTTTTTGAGGAGAGGAAGGAATTAACATTGGTCTTGAAGAGACCCATGTTGTAGGAAGGAGGAAACACAGAGGCCGGCAAATCATTCCACAGCCGAGCTGTTGAACACAAGAACGAGTCGAAGAAACGACCTGTTCTCAGGTGACAAATGTCAACTGTGTACAAATGTTGGGCACGCGTCTGGCGTGTTTCCCGACTATGCACCGGTGCCGAAGGGATCAATGATGCTAGTTCCTCGGAGCATCTTCCATTGTAATACCGGTAGAACAAGGATAGCATTCCCACCCAAAGCCTGTGCTCTAAAGATTGCAATCCGTCTGTTAAGATGGGAGAATCTATCAAACGGACCGCCCGTTTCTGCACAGAGTCGAGGGTATTTTTCAGGTATTTTGGAGCTCCAGACCAGAGGTGGCTGCCAAATTCAACCGTGGGGCGCACTTGTGATTTGAACAGGGATAGCAGTTGTGTACTATTAAAGTATCTGCGGGCCCTGTACAGTACGCCCAGTTTTTGGGAGGCTAACTTTACTCTGGCTTCGATAGAGCCCCCATACCTGAGCTGGTCACTTAGGGTTACACCAAGCATATCAATGGAGGGCCTGTTCGGAAGATTGCTTCCGTTGAAAGGGACTAGATTTTACATCTGTATCTGCTAAATACCAATCGAATAATACTGACATTTATTCGTACTGTAATGTCATCGAATTTCAGAGAAATGCGCATACGTCCACGTGTATGTGCCGCATGGGTATACAACCATCAAAAGTCGGTGCCCCCAGTTCCCAGCCTCCTGGAGCCAGTGAGACTATGGCATCCGTAAGGCTGAAGGTACGGGAGGAGAGGAAGGAAATGTAGAAGAGGTAGGTGAGGAAGTACCTGGCTATTTGGATTTAGTCACCAAACACGGCTAAGTTTTGAATAGTGGTCTTACACAAGGGCCATACGAAGAATATCTGGAACGTGCCGCAAATATACCTTACGTAATTTTAAAATATTATTTTATGAAAACACAAATCAATCAAATAAAATTACATAAAAATTTACAAAATGGACAGTTTTTAGCGTATTCTGTAACGTTGCCAAAATTAAAGTTAAATCAAAATTAAAGACTTTTATTTGCTACATTATACAATAAAACCATATCCGGAAAGAGTTTTTAAATAGGAGATTTCGCACTTCAAAGAATTTTTTTAATGGCCGGATACTAGATACTAGATACTAGACCGGATAGATTTATCAAAAAATTACTCCATATTTTTAAAGGCCAAGGTGTTCTACTAGCAGTATTTAATTTAAGCATCTATAATATTTCTAAGCGATAAAATTTTTCAACATAAAACACGTGATTTTGCATGATTTTGCGTTGTGGTTCATCGTAACAATATTTCAAACTTTTATAAACGATCGACATGCCAAAACTACAAAAGCAATATATAACACGTACGCATCATTTTCTTTTATAAAATATTTCTAATTAGTACAATATTATATAAATTATTAAAATAGCATTTTGCAGTATTTTGAAAGCAAAGCGATCAATCTTACGTGCAATCTGCAAAGCACTCTCGAGTGTTTCTCCGACAAATGCATTCCTAAGTTGCTCCGACACTGGAAGAAAGTTAAAGTTAGCGAGGTTCGAACTAATGCTTTCTTGTTTACGGCGGTGCGATCAGACATATGGTATGATTTACAACCTATTATTTGAATATTGATGAACAAATTTCCTCTTTGGTAAAAGAACCTCCTTTTAATTTACAAAATTGAAAGAACACGCATTGTATTGTCCTAGTGTGGGTCTAGTGCATAAAGCATAAATTCAATTTTTCCCATTATGGGGTTTACATTATTTAATTCATTTCTAAATAACCTCAACTACCAAAAGAAATATATTCCCTACAACACTGACGAAAACAGACAATATTACGTGTTAGAACAACATTGACAACGTAAGGGGACATACATTAATTACGTGAGCCCAAAGGGGGGGGGAATATAATATATTAAACAGAATATACGAAGTGGTCCAAATTTATCTCACCAAGGGGGGGGGTCTAGATTGGAAAAAAAACTTCTCACGTAATTAGTGTATGCCCCCTATTGCCCTTATTGAAGTGAAACTTCCATAGCCCCGCTATGATTTGGATTTCGGATGAAACGGAAATGACGATTACTGCACCTGCGACGCATCGACTGCGCTCAATGACCGCGTTGATTATGATGTCACTTTTAAAGGCTCCTATTGGTTGAGATATGAAACGGAAATTACACTGGTCTGTGCTCATTGGTTGCTTTGATTATGACCTCATTTTTCAAGTATTGATTGAGATTGTTTTGATAAAGTTTCGCTTCTACCACATGTAAACTGCCCTCAATTTTTTTTTGGTAAAAGAACGTCCTTTCAATTTACAAAATTGAAAAAACACGCATTGTATTGGCCTGGTGCTTAAGGGCCCGCAACCCGGATTTGTGCCGATTTATTACATATTTCCCTTAAACACGGTAAGTTTTAAAGCTCTTAAAAAAATATATGTTATTCTTGAAGATAATATCTAGACTTTGCCCGCGCCGAAACGCAAATTATATAAAATTCCCTCGATAGAAAAAAATCGCAAAGTATGCTCCAAAAATTATCATTAACACGTTTCTTTCAGTTATTTTACAAGTTATATGTATTGAAAAATTCACAGTGTTTCTTTAAATGCTGTTTAAGATAATGCCCGTGAAATATTTTCTCTATTTTAAACGAGTCGTGTTTTATTAAACATTTTCGCAATTTTCGCATCGATTTTGTAACTGTAAATGTTAGCGCTCTCCTCTAACATTCGTAATTTCGTATCCCTCCATCTTCTTCTTTTCGGTTCCGTTTGCAGAGCCTTAAAGTATAAATTCTATTTTTCCCATTATGGGATTTACATTCTTTAATTCATTTCTAAATAACCTCAACTACCAAAACAAATATACGACGAGAACAGACAATATTACATGTTAGAACAACGTTGACAACGGTAAGTCCAATTATTTTCCTGCTTCTGTGCTTTAAGCATTTGCAACAGAAGATGTGCTTTAGCAAAATTATTGTGATATAGAGTGGAAGATACTATCAGTATCGCCCTGGTGTAAGACCACCATTCAGAATTGAAACGTTGCTTAAAAATGGCTTTAGCCGTGTTTGGTGACCAGATCTGAATAGCCAGGTACTTCCCGACCTTCCTCTTCCCCACCTCCTTCCCCTTCCCACTACCTTCAGCCTCACAACATACCCCAATTGGGGATGCCATAGTCTCACTGGCTCCAGACGGGAGCAGTTGAGATTCTTGTGCGGTATTCACTGTAAAAAAAAAAAAAAAAAAAAAAAAAAAAAAAATTGTGGACAATCTGAATCACAATACACAAGGTTCTTTAAGAATTGTAACAGTGCAAGACTATGACTATACCATGTTATTTTTTAACTAAAGTTACCTCTTCGGAACACCAAGACTTTTAAATGTTTAAATATCTGATTCTTCCTGGATTCTTCCGGCAATAAACTGCAACCATGTATTCCATACCGCATTATTTTATGCCAATATAAAAATTCATTATAAATATGAGCATGGTCTTCATAATTGTTTAATTCTGCAATGAACAATACCCAGTTCCTAGGCGAGTGAGTTAAGCCATAGATAACACAACTTTAGAAAGAGTCACGGCAATGAGAGATCTTGGAATTATTTTGGATGAAAAACTAAGTTTCGCCAATCATATCCACCAAATTGTAAACAAAGGTATGAAAACACTAAGCTTCGTATTAAGAACAACTAAAAACTTTAATTCCATACAAGTCATTAAATTATTATATGTATCTCTAGTTAGAAGCCTAATGGAATATAACTCAGTAGTTTCGTCTCCATCTTAGAAAATTCACATTAATAACACTGTGCGAATACAAAAAAAATTTCTGCGTTTTATAAATTTTAAATTAAATATCCCACTAGAAGACTTGAAATATAATTTATTATTAAATATTCTAAAAATACACACACTAGAAGACAGACGTAAAATAAACGACTTAACATTTTTATTCAAAATACTTAACTCTAAATTTGACTGTTGCGAACTACTGAAACTCATTAACTTAAGAATACCGACAGTAAGTACACGACAAAATACACTATTCTACTGTAGCATTCATAAGCGGAACTACATTGCCCACTCTACGATACAACGATTACACACTATGGGAAATCAGTACTTAGGTGATGTTGACATATTTAACATAAACTTGTCGAATTTTGTTGATCTTGTAAAAAATTTATTCCAAAACTATTCCTAAACATCTGTTTTACT
This sequence comes from Limnephilus rhombicus, assembly GCA_929108145.2. NCBI lineage: Eukaryota > Metazoa > Arthropoda > Insecta > Trichoptera > Limnephilidae > Limnephilus > Limnephilus rhombicus. The sequence goes on along the minus strand of OV815273.1, from coordinate 46,154,107 downwards.
GAAAACCTATGAAATCGCTGTATTTTTGTATTGTTATGACTTGTGTGCTTTTTTATCAAATTTTATTTTTATTATTTCTGTATATGTTTAAAAATAATCTGTCATGAATTATTTGTACTACCAAAATGTAAAAGCCCTTTGGGCGTTAAATAAAAAAAATAATAATAATAAAAAAATATATAATCATTTATTTTTTAACCATTAAAATTAAGAATGAAATATAGATGGCATTAAGAAAGGGGAGGTGGAAAATCTTACTAGGGGCTGTAAAATGTTTCTTTGAACTTTGGTAGTTTTCCTTTGAGTAAATTTAATTTGGAGCAGGCTCCGTTAATTAACCCCGGGCGGGAACGGCATAATTAGGGGGAGGTGTGTTTGGAAGATTTCGGCATAACTTATTGCCCCGTAAATATGAATTAATGACAAGGATTTTATCAATTATTTTAAAAGTTAAAGGAGAGAATTAACGTATATTACGTGTTATTAGATTTCACAGCTATTTTGTGTTTTATCTTTTTTTTGTGTTTTTTTTTTACAATTTTGTATCCTGTAATTTAAACTGATCTTCTATTAGAAGCATTTGCTTGTGAATGGAAGAAGTGTTTTAAGGGACGTACTTGACTTACTTTAACCAGTGATTCCTGACATTATTTGGAGTAAAAAATGTAAGTGAAATTTTGGTCTCTGGTGACTTTTTTGATGACTTTCTTTTTTTTCAATTTTTTTTTCTCAAAATTCAAACAATTTTTTTTTTTATTAAATGAAGACAATATTAGCGAAACTCAATCAAAAATCTAATCGAAAATCTCAATTGAAAATCTTAAAAGAAAAATTAAAATTAAAAAAAAAAAATTAAATTAAATAAAAAAAAATTCTTCCTCATGTCATCACTGGTCACTCAGCCCAGTAACAAATCAACCCCGCCTCCAACTGTCCAACACCTATCATTTTTTTATGTTTTTGTAGAAAAAATAAATAAAAAAACATCAAAAATTTCACCGGAGACCAAAATTTCATTTACATTTTTTACTCCAAATAATGTCAGGAATCACTGATTAAAGTAAGTCAAGTATGTCCCTTAACACCCTGTATACATTTGGAAAGGGGCGACAGACAGATGGTTCAATTTTATGAACGGTTTGCATTACTATGAGTTAGTTTATATTTCTGTTATTATAATTAAGGATACTAAAAAAAAATGCAGATGTGCAGTTCACATAACGTAGAAGTGAAACTTTCAAAAAACTAAACAAGAGTGGGGAGGCTACGAAGCACCGCACAAAGAGAAGACCGATTATTCTCATTCTCTCGCAGGCTAAATCCTGTAGATGTACATAATATGTTGTTGACACAAATATACTACCTATCCTTATATATATTCTACCCACATAACCTTACCGAGCTGGCGAGAATACCCTGACTGGTGAAAAATGACAATACTAATTTATGTCAGTCTACTACTGTTATGTGCTTGTAATGATCTACATTGATCTCTTGGTGCATTCAACGTCCACTATTAAAGAAATCTGCTACTTTTTTGTGCTTGCAACGATCTACATTGATCTATTGGTGCGTTCAACATCCACTATTAAAGAAATCTACTACTGTTATGTGCTTGCAACGATCTACTTTGATCTCTTGGTGCATTCAACATCAATTATTAATGAAGTCTGTTATTAATTGCCGTGCTGTGACCTTGCTCTCTCTCAGTTCTTAATTATATCAACCTCTCTTGTTTTCTCAAGTGTTTATGTAGTGATAATAACTAGAGGTGTGCCTCAGGCCGTGAGATCGACCAAGAAGAAGGATTTATCATCACAACCGAATGACGTTTGGTGAGCCCCATTCCATATTATTATCATAAAACAAATTTAAATACAGTTCACTATTTGAATCGCAGTAAATCTAGATAACGTTATTTGAATTTTCCACGAATAAGTTTTGGTTTGTGAAAAATTCAACAAAAGTCTGGAGGTCAGACGATTTCAATTTATAAGCTGCTCCCCAACTGATAATAGCATATTGAAGAATACACTTTACTAATGCGTAATATGTTGAGTTCAGTCTTTTCGTTGATAGGTAGTTTCTAATTCGTAAGAATACATAAATTAATTTCGTTTGAAAATTATTTTTTTACTGTATGGCCGATGTGATCTTTCCATTTAAAGTTTTTATTTATGATTATTCCAAGGTATGTAATTTTATCGTCGCCCCGGGAATCATTTATTGGATAACCAAATCTCTACCATAGGTCACCCCTAGTGTTTCATTACGTTTGGTGACTTTTTGGTGCCCGGGTTCATGGGGTGAGATTTGCCCAGGTCTTGGCGGCCAATGCATCTTCCCAGCTACCAAAAGGTGGGCAGGATTGAAATAGACTGGTTGAGGGTGGTCTTTTATACTCTCCACCCGGAATCTCTCGACCCGTTGCGTCGCCTTAAAGGGAAGGATTCATACGTCCGTCACTCCTGGACACACTGACCCTTCCCAGAACTTCCTCTCCTTCCTTTACTTAAAAAACCCTCCACACAGCATCCCCTAAGATGACATAGACCTTGAAGGAAATTATTTTTCCCGGGGCCTCCTGTGTGGAGCTAATGTAAAAAAAACGCTACTTTTAGAAGTTACCATTTTGGTCGACAGTGATTGTGATTAGGGTCGTGTTGTACAGGGTGGCGCAAAATTAATCATCCAATTTTGTTTTTGAATAACTTTTTTACTAAATAAAAAAAAATGATTTTTAGTAATAAAAATCTTTATTTGGACTTGTGCATTTTTTTCTGTTAAATGGAAAAGATGATATCCGTCAAGTGGCTGCCGCCAGTGTTGATACACATTTGTGCCCGTTTTATCGCATTTTCCAAAACTTTCCGCAAGATTTCCGGTGATAACTGTTCGCATTTCTGTCGAATATTCGCCTTAAGGGCTGCGATTATCTGAGGCTTCTTGGCATAAACCCGCGACTTCAAATAGCCCCAAAGAAAGAAATGTGGAATGGTTAAATCGGGCGACTGGCCATACCAAATCGCCAAAACGAGAGATTACGCGACCAGGAAATGTTTCCTTCACAATATCCATTGTGGCTCGTGCTGTGTATGCAGTTGCACCGTCTTGTTGAAACCACATGTTTACCAAGCACCGCTCATCCAATTCCGGAAGTAAGAAGTCGTTTATCATGGCCCTGCCTTTATGTGACCGTAATGCCAATGGCGTCCTCAAAAAATACGGCCCGATCACTCCTCCCGCGTCAACGCCGCACCACACAGTGGCTTTGAGTGGATGTAATGGCTTTTCGTGTATCACGCGGATTTTCAGTGCCCCAGAAATGAATATTATGCTTATTGGCGTAACCGTATGCTTATTGGTAACTTTCGACACAAAATCGCTAAAAGCGTTAAAGCTTAAATCGACACAATTATTCCACGCTCTTGCGGAGTATAGCGCTCCATTGCTTGTCTGTTTGTATTCTGCAGCTGTCTAGTTCACAAATGTCAAATATGATTGACGTACGACGCCATTTGCAAAAATTATAACATCTTCCGATAGGGTGATTAATTTTGCGCCACCTTGTATAAGAGAATGATTATGTAAGATTATTTAAAGATATGGAGGTAAATTGTTAGTGTTAATTTCGAAAGGGATGAAATATATTTTATCACTATTTAACGACGGGGTGTTATTGTCAAAACCATTTTTCTATATTATTTTTATCACAGCGGATTTTAAATTTTTACCCATGTTTATTCTTTTATTTTAAGAACTGTATCATCGGTATAAGAAATATGTCATTTATATACGAAATGAACAATATTAGTCCCAGAACGGTGCCCTGTGGGATACCAAAATTTGATGTTTCTTGGTCGCTAGTTTTGTCAATTATGTTATACAAGTAACTATCCATGGGATGGGACATCTTTATCGTTGATGATATTTGATTTCAGTATTTTAAAGAGCTTTACGTGTGAGATACTATCGAAAGCTTTTCTTAGATCTATGAATACTCCTGCGCATTTATTGCCTTCATCCTTCTTTAAATTTGGGAGGCGGGAATGGGTACCGACGCCCCGGCAACCTTTATTGGATAACCAACACCTCTGCCGTAGGTCACCCCAAGTGGTTCGCTACGTTTGGTGATTTAGCAGGGGTGCCCGGGTTCACGGGGTGAGGTTTGTCTAGGTCCTGGAGGCGGATGACCAGGACACACTGAACCCCAGATTCCTACCCACCCCTTAAATCCTTTTCCTTCCCAGAACTCTCCTCTCCTTACTTTCCTTAAAAAACCCTCCACACAGCATCCCTAAAGATGACATAGGGGATAACCAACACCTCTGCCATAGGTCACCCCAAGTGACGTTTGATGATTTAGCAGGGGTGCCCGGGTTCACGGGGTGAGGTTTGTCTAGGTCTTGGAGGCGTATGACCAGGACACACTGAACCCCAGATTCCTACCCACCCATCCTTTTCCTTCCCAGAACTTCCCTGAAATTATTTTCATCAGGGCCTCCTGTGCGGAGCTCATGTAAAAAAATAATCAAGAGCAGAGTATATAAATGCTGTTACATTTGCTATCGCGTCTTGTGTGCTTTTTGTTTTTATGAATCCGAATTGATTGCAGTGTAATATTGTATTGCCCTCGAGAAAATCTACAATTCCTTTTTTTCACAATCTTTTCTAATATTTTTGCTATATTCGATATTAGGGATATCGGTCGATAATTTCAAACATTTTGTGGTTCAAGATAGGGGGTATTGTAATTAGTCATTTGAAGATACTGTGTAAGGCAATATTATTATCTTTCAAAATTCACAACACCCATGTCAAATTTCAATACCTAAAAAGAAATGACATAGGAGTATACCTATATGGCTACTTTATTAAATACTTGTAATCTCCATTCCTCTTTTGCATTATTACCGATTCTTTAAAGGCAGTAAATTATCGTAATATTAAATACTTAACTTAATTTGTTTAAACTGATTGATTTATTTCCCATCCCCAAGGTGATTTTTTTGTTTTTGTCCGAGACCGCACAAATTAAAGACGGTGTTATTTTATTGCGGCTCAGCGTTTGTAATACTGTTTGGGTTCATTAGCAATGTGTTATTTTCTGTGTAATCAATTAATGTATTCTAAGGATTAGAGCCTTATTTTGTCGAGTACTAGAGTATTTTAATGTTAGCTATGTTTTTTCTAGGAGTAGTTTTGTTTTGTTGTTTAATCTTTAACGTTTGCATAGTCTTGGTAACAAATACTTAAACAATCTTTTTTTTTTTTTTTTACATGAGCTCCACACAGGAGGCGCTGAGGAAAATAATTTTCCTCAGGGCCTATGTCATCTTTGGGGATGCTGTGTGGAGGGTTTTTTTAGGAAAAGGAAGGATAGGAGAGTTCTGGGAAGGAAAAGGGTTTAAGGGGTGGGTAGGAATCTGGGGTTCAGTGTGTCTTGGTCATCCGCCTCCAAGACCCCCCTTCATGATCTGGATGTATTTGACAATAATTTGAACTTAGCAAACTTCAAACACCATATGTGCCAACTATTTATTTCTACCTATCCCATAAACTAATGAAAACAACAATTTTAAACATTACCTACTTTATGTCAATACTTTATTATTTTATGGACTATATTTTGTTTCTTATATTTTATGTTACCTGTATTTTGCTAATGCCTATATTTTATGTAACCTTTATTTTTTTTATTTTTTTTAACCCTTTTTTTTCTAACCTATATTTTGTTTTTAACAAATATTATGTTACTTGTATTGTGTATTGTATTTTGTAAACCCATTCTTTACACTGTAATTAAAAAAAAATGTACTGCATTCTATGTAAAAGCCCTATGGGCGTTTAAATAAAATAAATAAATAATCTTCCGCAGTAAGTCAGATGAATGGGTACATTACCGAATATAATATTTTTTGAGTGAATTTAAAAGTACATACCTTTTTTATATGAATACCGCACAAGAGTCCCAACTGCTCCCGTCTGAAGACAGTGAGACTATGGCATCCCCAATTGGGGTATGTTGTGAGGCTGAAGGTAGTGGGGAGGGAAAGGAGATAGGAAGGTGGGGAAGTACCTAGCTATTCAGATCTGGTCACCAAACACGACTAATGCCATTTAAAGCAACGTTTCAATTCTGAATGGTGGTCTTACACCAGGGTGATACTGAGAGTATCTTCCACTCTAGAACGTGCCGCAAATATACTATATATTATTTTAAATGAATAAATTGTGAAATAAAACAAATTAAGGGCCGCAACTCGGATTTCTACCGATTTATAACATATTTCCCTTAAACACGGTAAGTTTTAAAGCTCTTAAAAAAATATATGTTATTCTTGAAGATAATATCTAGACGCAAATTTTATAAAATTCCCTCGATAGAAAAAAATCGCAAGGTATGCTCCAAAAATTATTATAAACACGTTTCTTTCAGTTATTTTACAAGTTATATGTATGAAAAAATTCACAGTGTTTCTTTAAATGCTGTTTAAGACTGTCATACCAGCAAATCATAATTCCGATTCCGACTACAGCGCTCACACATCAGCGGTCGCGAGCGGACGTTTTTGGAACTAGATTTCGTTCCGCCGCAAGCCGGGTTTCACGTACCTATTAGTTCACGCGGAGCTGGGCCTACAGTATGGTTCAGATGAAGATGTTGAATTCTCGCTTTCAAAATTTTAATTAGTAGTAGTTATTTGTAATTTGTGTATCTAAGTGCATAGACATAAATTGATACAGAAACACAGTAGGTATAAAGTAGATACCTACACAAAAAAAAAACAAATTGTTATATTTTTTTTAATATTTTGGTTTTAGTTTTTTCATTTTATTTTACTGCCATTAGAGTGGAAGAATTGAAACGTTACTTGAAATGGCTTTAGCCGTGTTTAGTGACCAGATCTGAAGAGTCAGGTACTTCCCCACCTTCATCTTCCCTAACTCAGTCCCCTCCCCCACTAACTTCAGCCTCGCAACATACCCCAATTGGGGGTGCAATAGTCCCACTGGCTCCAGACGGGATCAGTTGGGACTCTTGTACGGTATTCATGAAAAAAAGAGTAATATTCAGTTGGATTGTAAAAAATATCTCATTTTGAAATATTTATTCGTGTGCATAATTTTTAATTTTATATTTATGTGAATACCGCAAAAGAGACCCAAATGCTCCCATCTGGAGCCAGTGAGACTATGACATGACTATGGGGTATATTGTGAAGCTGAAGGTGGTGGGGAGGGAAGGAGATGGGGAAGAGGAAGTGAGGAATTACCTGGCTATTCAGATCTGGTCACCAAACACGGCCATTTTTAGCAACGTTTCAATTCTGAATGGTGGTCTTACACCAGGGCGATACAAAAGTATCTTCTACTCTGGAACGTGACGCAAATATATTATTTTTAAATGAAATAATTATGAAATAACCAAAATTAGTCAAATAAAATTTATTTGCCCACGCCGGGATTCGATCTCACGACCTTCGGATTGCGAGTCAGGAGCCTTACCTCTTGACCACGCCGGCCGTCAATAGGTAGTATCAGTAATTTGGAAGGCGGCTATGATTACCGCCGCCCCGGGAACCATGTATTGGATTATCAACACCTTTGCCATAGGTACGGGTAGCCCGGGTTCATGGGGCGAGGTTTGTCAGAATCTCGGCGGCGGTGGCGTCTGCCCACCAACTGCGTGGAAGGTCGGATCGGGAGAGACCTTTTTTTTACAATCGCTCGACACATTGCCTATCTCTTCTTTGGGGATGCTATGTGGAGTAGTGTTGGGTAGGACACGATATCAGGATGAGTTTGTATGAGGTACTCGAATATTGAAATGAGGTGTTGAGGTGAGGTATTACAAAATATTTTCGCTTACGGGGGGGGGGGAGTGGCTAGAGAATTTCAGGGAAGTTGTTTTTTTCAGCTTGATTTTCTTGGTTCAGAGGTGTTGGTTCCTGGTTGTCTCCCTACAACCTCCTCTGATCCCCCCCCTGCACCCCCCTCTTATCCCTCCCCCTCCTCAGCAACCCCCTCCACCTCATCAAAACACTGCCTCATCCTCCCTCCCTTGGAGCTGTTGGGACTCTTGTGCGGTATTTAGATAACATATAACAATAATTTAAAATAAAAATATTTTTTTTTTTAAATTGGAGCATTTGGTACTGTTGTGCTGTATTCACTTATCAATACATAATTTACAATAAAAAATATTTAGAATAAAAAATAAAAAATTAAGCATTTGGGACTCTTGTGCTCATAAATTATTGTTATGTGTATTCACATAACAATAATTTACATAAAAATAATTTTTAAAAAATATTTTTTTAGAACTTTGGGACTCTTGTGCTCATAAATTATTGTTTTGTGTATTTATATAACAATAATTTTCAATAAAAAAAAATCTAAAAAAAAAATTTTTGGAGCAGTTGGGACTCTTGTGCTCATAAATTATTATTTTGTGTATTCACATAACAATAATTTTCAATAAAAAAATATTTAAAAAAAAAATATTTGGAGCATTTGGGACTCTTGTGCTCATAAATTATTGTGTGTATTCAATAAAAAAAAATTCAAAAAAAATTTTTTTTGGAGCAGTTGGTACTCTTGTGCGGTATTCACTTAACAATAATTTAGAATAAAAAATAAAAATTTCGGAGCAGTTGGGAACGCAGTTGGGAACCAGTTGGGAACCAGTTGGGAACCAGTTGGGACGCTTCTGCGATATTCACAATATATGAATGGCTTACCCCATCACCACCTCACGGTTCTAATACAAAAATGTCATAGAATATATAAATACTTCACGTCTCACCATCTCATACATTTGTCCCAAACTATGCGTGACATGACATGTAGTTTAATACATCAACCACCTCACACCTCACCTCATATTTGCCCCATACGTGACAACGTGACAATGTAGTCCAATACACCAACCACCTCACACCTCACCTCATATTTGTCCCGTACATGACATGAATGTAGTTCAATAAAACAAACCACCTCACACCTCATCTTTGTCCCTCCTTCATATTTGTCCCCCCTTCATATTTGTAGTAATAAAAAAGAAAAAGAGTTGGTACAAATACATATTGTGAGGTGGGGGGACATTTTACGTGTTTGTATGGGACATTTGAGGTGCCTCTTGTATGAGGTACTCAACACTAGTGTGGAGGTTCGTTTTAGGGAAAGGGAGAAGGGGATCTTCTGAGAAGGAAAGGGGTATTAGGGGTGGGTAGAAATGTGGGGGTCAGCTTGTCCAGGAGAGCGGATGTATGAATCCATCCCTCCCACTGCGGTGCAAGGCGATGTTCCGAGAGAGTAAGGCTGGAGAAGTCAAAGGGACTCCCTCAACCACTTTCTCCAGATCCGATTTGCGATGCAGCTGGTGCGTAGACGCATCCGCCGCCAAGACCTGAAAAAACCTGTGAACCCAGGCACCCCTGCTAGTCACCAAACGTTGCGAACCACTTGGGATGACCTACGGCAGACATGTTGGTCTGAATCTAAAAAATGATTCCCGGGGCGGTGGTACCCATACCCGATTCTCGTGTTTGTTATTTTTGTAATACGAAAAATGGATATAAAAAAGCCTACCCTCCCACCCCTCTCAACCCCCACCCCCTCTCACTCCCTCCACCCCCCGCCTCCTTTACCCCCCCCTCAGCCTACCCCTTCACCTCATCCCAACTCTTCTTCAACCTCCCTCCCTTGGGAGCTGTTGGACTCTTGTGCGGTATTCACATAACAATAATTTAAATATGTATTTTGGAGCAGTTGGGACTCTTGTTCGGTATTCACATAACAATAATATAACACACATACAATAAAAAAATATTCGAAATTTAGCATAAAACTATTCAATAAACATGAAATTTGGCCTTCCGTTCGGTCAACCCTGTAGATTTTATCAACATGAAACAAGGAAATCGTTTACATTCAAAGTTTCGTATTCAATATTCTTCATTTCAAAATGTTACTATATAGATCGCCGCGGAGACGACCGGAGACAGCGGCTCTTACCCGCGGAATGAGCTCTGAAATTCTCTGTTGCGAGTATGCGAAAAATTGTGAAATGCGAAGCTGTAAGTTAGTTAATATTAAATACTTCCTAAAATTATTTTTCGCTCAAACTTATTTATGATTTTTTTTTTTAATTCGTTTATTCCAGATCTCGGGGAGGGTGGTGCAGTCCCACGAGTTCCATATTATACATATATAATACATTAAATTAAAATATTTCAAGATGAAAGATATATATATATATATATATTTTTACATAATCAAAGGAAATAAATAAAAGAAAATAATAACAATACAAAAATTAAAATAAAATTTGAAAAAAAAAATTTGTCAATAATGTCTTAGCACAATAAGTATCTAAAATAATCTGAAATATATTAGTTTATAAGTTCGCAAATAAATACATAAACTGACGTCATAAGTTTCGTCAAGAAACACATGTACGTATATATTTTTTAATGATTTTATTGAAACTAAAATTAAAATTCTAAAACATGCGTTTGCTAGATAATGTATTGATTTATTTTAGTGCATGATTATATTATTTGAAATGTGTGTGGTATAATACAAAAACTTTTTTGAAAATTTAACAAATCTGCCAACGACCTATGGTGTAACCTTATTATACTAAAAATTTAAAAAAATTCTCAAAATTTATTACAATCTTTCGAAATCCATTTATATTTTTTTGTGGAAAAGAGTCAAAACGTCTAAAATCTGATTTGAAAATGACATATTTCTGGTTTTCTCTGGTAATGCCCTCTTAACCGCGAGATTTTTGCTCTATTTTAAACGAGTCGTGTTTTATTAAACATTTTCGCAATTTTCGCATCGATTTTGTCGCTGTAAATTTTAGCGCTCTCCTCTGACATTCGTAATTTCGTATCTCTCTGCCTTTTTCTTTTCGAGCCCGGCTGCAGAGCCTTAATCAAATAAAATTTATTTGCTATGCCGGTATTCGATCCCGCGACCTTCGGTGTGCGAGTCAAGACCCTTATCGCTGGACTACGCCGGCCGTCATATCTGTGTACGTGTTTTAATTTTTTAAGATATGAAAGAATAAAAACTATTTTTGTTATGTAACAATATAAATAGTAATAATCAAAGAGAAGCAAATTATCTTGGTTTTTGCAATTTCCCAACTGATTACCATTCTGTAGTTACGACGTTTAACTCTAAGCAATTATTTATTACTGTTCTGTAAAACATCACAGCATCTAAACTGGCAGTGGATAAATATTAAGATAGTGTCCAAAATTCATATTTATCTGCTGCGATGGGAATCAAATAATGTAACCAGTCGACGAACAAAACAACAATTTGTTTTTTTAAGTATTAAAAATCGTATACGGCAAAAGGGAAATACAGTTGAATTCCCTGTAAGCAACTCGTATCTTACTAACGCCATACTCCCACCTGCATTGTTCCACATTAAATCCAGTTTAGTTCCCTCCATCTTCCCGGCTCCCATGTCTTATCACCTGCTTTCTAATTCAGGCAATTCCCGCCCCGCCAGACAACCAGACAGGAGGGGATATTTCAGGCGACGTTGCAGGCGCGAGTGCCTCGAGACCCTGAAACGCCCCAAAGACGTCGGTAAAAGAATGCGCTTTATTTTTCAAACCCCCCGCTGAGCAATTCACCGCAACGCAAAGCGCTGAAAAATGTCGGATGACGTATTTCAGCAAGGTTGAACAACACTTGTGGGCTGACAGACTTGCACTATACTCTCACAGCGTAGCCTATTTCAGTACACCGCGCGCTATACATTCCAAATGGGAAGGTATGGCTAGCAATATGCTTAAATAGGCCAAGCCACGAGAATGCAGCGTCTGACACAGGTATTACTTCTGCGCATGCAAGGCTTAAGGGTGGAGATTTGGATGAGACGCTACAAACATGCATCCGGCTTTTACAAGTGAAAAATATGAAAATCAAAGGAACGCTTTTATTCACCAAATGCGCATTGCGAAAATAAAATTTAATTTTTGAAGTCAAACTTCTTTAGCACCATTGTGAATTGAAACTCAGATGAAACGGAAACGTCACTAAAAAGAGACAAACACATACATCTATAGGCTTTAGCCTGCAAGAGGATTAGATAGAATGAAACCTTACCCCATTGGCCGCTTTGATTATGAGCTCACTTTTCAAGGCTTATATTGGTTGAGACTGTGTGGGCGAAGGCTTCACTTCTACCGCGTGTGCACTGGAATCGATTTTTTTAAGTGAAACTTCCTTAGCCCCGTTAGAGTGGTTTTAAATTCGGATGAAACGGAAATTACGCACTACGGCACCTGCGAAGCATCAAACTGCGCTCAAGGCTCCTATTGGTTTAGATATAAAACGGAAACGACGATAGATCTGCGCTCATTGGCCGCTATGTTTTTTTACGGATCGTCGGAATTTAATGAGTAAACTCGCGCCTCGCCGAGCGCGTCCCATAGCGCAGCGGTTTAGTGAGAAATCCAGCGGACGGAGGTTCGAATCCTACGAAATCTAAAAAAATAAACATTTTTGTTTTTGAAAATCAATATCCAATCTTCAAACCACTTTAAAATAAACAAGCAAAAGAAAGCGACTTTCTAGTTTCGCTTCTATCGCATGTGAATTAAACACTCTAATTTATTTACTTGTTTAACTGCTGACGTAATAGTGACTAAAATATTTAAATGAAAATATAAAGGCTTAAATATTTAAGGAAAATATATTTAATTAATTCGCACTTAAGTCTACGTGTAAACTTTGATGCCTTATTGAGGGTTTCCACCGAAGGTAATGTTTAGATGGAAGCTAATCAAGTTTCCCAAAGATTATAAGTTACCTGGAAGATAGCTTGCCTCTGCCTGTACCTTATCTGCCTGTTCCTATGGATGGCGACATTGTCGATGTCCAGTATAAATGTTTCGAGACAAACATAATTATTACATCCTTAACTTTAGGAGTAGGCATTAACGCATCTTTAAACTGATGTCACTCCGGTATAATATATTACTAATAGACTTTCAAAATAAATGTTAAAAAATATATATGTTAACTCTTTAGTTTTAAAACGAATCGGTATCGAGTTAAAATGTATTGATTAATTTATTTATTTCTTATGTTTGCATAAGTTTCTACAGGTAAATACATTATATGATGCAAACTAGCGCAGACCCATGAAAAATCACAGGAAATTATAATTGTAGGATTAGTGAAACTGAAAGTATTTATAAAATATTTGCCTCAGGATAATTGGGCAATTTCAAAAAACAAATATTGCCAATTTTCTTGTAATATATATTTTTCAAATTAGAGAGATGACAGAAATGTACCTTTCTAACAAATATTATTAGTAAACTTGAAAAATCATCTGCCGAAAATTAAAACAAAAGAAATACACTTTCCAAATATAATATTTTTTTTTTAATACAATAAAATAATATTCTGATTATAGATAGGTACCTACTTTCTCGCTTGTCTGAATTCAGTTTCAGTTTTGAAAATTCCAGGCAAATGTGAGGAATGTTTCACATTACGCCCATCATCACAGACAAACAGTTTGTTTGATGTTACCATTAAATACTTCTCATTTGCTTAAAATATGTTACTGATTCTGATAAAAATGTTAAAGTACAAAGCTCAATTTGGGCGTAAATAAATAAATAAATTAGGCGAAATCAGGCCCATCTTTATCAATTTATTGACAACTAGCTGGTTCCCGGCAGGCGTTGCAATGCCATATTCAAAGAAATAAATTGTTTCTCCTTGCATGTCCTTTCCCGTGCGTCCCGTTCCCCTCCCGCATCCCCTATCCTCCCGCGTTCCCCTTCCACCTTCCCCGCCCACCCTCACCCCTCTCCCGCTCCAACGTCCCGCAAACCCCCCTCCCGCGTTCCATATATTCAGTCCCAGTATGTACATTCAGTTTTCAAATAGCTCGCTTACTACCTATTACAAATTTTTTATTCAAATTTTCATTTTTCGTATATTACAAATATTCATTTTTGTATATTATTATAAGAACAAACCTAACATAGGTACCCATTTAAAATATCTGTAATTTAAAAAAGAAATAGTCGTTAAGTTTTCTGAAATTACTCAATTTTCTGCTCAATTTTCTTATTTTTTCTTTCCGTAAGAACTTTCTACAAAGTATTAGAAAACTTAAAAAAAAAGATGAATGAAATAGTTAAAGTCGTTCTAAAGTTATAGCGTGACCAAGGGAAATAGGGATTCACTAGCTGGTACCCGGCATGCGTTGCTATGCCATTTAATAAAGAAATTATTTCTCCCTGCGCGTCCTTTCCCATTCGTCCCGTTCACCTTCCTCCTCCCCTTCCTACCCACATGTCACCTTCCCCTCTCGCGTTCCCACTCCTTCTCCACTTTCCCTCTTCTCATTCTTCTCCCCCCTCCTGCCCACGTTCCGCGAACCCCCCTCCCGAGTTCCCCTTCCCCCTCCCGAGTTCCCCACCCTCCCGGGTTCCTCTCCCCCTCCTTCATTCCATACATTCATTCCCGATACATTCAGTTTTCAAACAGCTCGCGTGCCGCCAATTGCAATTTTTTATATACAAATTTCATAATGCCAGAGCGGCATTATGAAATTTGTATAAAATTTTTTGAATTATGCAGGTGAATTGCATAATTAAAAAAAAAAAAATCATTTCCAAGGCAACAATTTGTTTGCTTTTCTTCTGACGTTTGCAATTTTGTTATTCTGAACGAACAAATGACAACCATCAAAATATTAAAATTTAAATACGCGATAATCCGAGTAATGTGGATATATGTTGTCGATTCAAAGCCCTTAATTTAATACGTGCTTCAATTCGAGTGAACTCGAGTCTACCGTACCGAAGGGACGAACGTCAAATGAAAGTAGGTAGGTAGAAAATTAAATTGTTGTTTATACTATCTTCCCTGCAATTTTTCCATATTATCTCACCGTTTAAACCTTCCCTGGACTACGACAAATATTTCAAAATCAAAATCAGCTAAATCGGCCCAGCCGTTCTCGAGTTTTAGTGAGACAAACTAACAGTAATAGATTTTTATATATATAGATAGATATAGACAGATGACCCTTCGGTATGTCGTTAGATCTAC
The DNA here is from genome assembly GCA_929108145.2 of Limnephilus rhombicus. Taxonomy (NCBI): domain Eukaryota; kingdom Metazoa; phylum Arthropoda; class Insecta; order Trichoptera; family Limnephilidae; genus Limnephilus; species Limnephilus rhombicus. The sequence goes on along the minus strand of OV815273.1, from coordinate 46,138,996 downwards.
AAAACATAAAATCTTGGTTTTTCCGTGCCTCCATTTTTCTACAGCAAGTTCGTGTAAATCAAGGATTCATAAAATTAACATCGTTCAAAAGATATTGGATGATCGTGTATTGCTTTGGTTTATTGCCGTAATATTTTAAATATTTCACACAAAGATGGCGCTATCTCCTGTAATCGAAAATTTGCTGCGATATATTTTTAAAATATTTATACGGGAATCCATTTCCACGCTCGCTTGCAACGAGAATTTATACTCCACTAGCACCATCTGTCGAATCCACTTGGAAGCGGCCATAACATGTGCACTCTGATAATATTATCAGTACCTACGGTAAACTAGACTATGATTGCCCGCTACTAGTGATCGCCCACTCTCACTTTTTTAATAATAATAATAATATTTATTTCACATAAAATTATACAATGAAATGGCCTAAAACAGGATCCATTCCTAGTTGGCTAGTCAAAGTTTCCATATATACAATGAAACATATATGGAAACTTTGACTAGCCAACTAGGAATGGATCCTGTTTTAGGCCAGTCAAATTGACAAATTTAGTTCATATAATAATTTCATATTACATTGATTAATTATATAAACATATTATTTATTGAATGAAACAAGTGTTGCAATTGAATTCCTCGTAGAAGCTTTAGTTAATAACTACAATTTTGAACTCATAAAAAAAGAGAATAAGCGAAGAGAAAAAACAATCTCTTAAGACCATTGTTTGCCGGCGACCGAAGTAGATCTTCAATAATCTCATGTCTTTCGTTTGTCCCTTTCTAACGAAATATTGTATTTGCGGTGTGTAGCGGGGAGGCGGGAAGGGAAGATTTCTATGTAGTGGTATTTAGTTGCAGCGCTAGCGAGCAAAATATGGTGTTATAGAGTTTTAAAGAAAAGGGCGCGTAATTATTATGTAACATCATTTTATCGGAGAATACGAGAAATGATCTTTTTGTGTAGTGCCTTGAAATTAACGGAGATATTATATTGTTATAGGAGATACGGGAATTGGATGCATGACGTAAAATTGTAAATTAGTAAAATAGAGTTAAACAAAATAAGGCATTTATTTCCATGCCCGAATACTTGCACGAAGACGGTGCAATGCCCCTTTTGTTGATAATATCTATAGCGACACGTCCTATAATATGGGAGACTCCCGACATATTTCGTAATGGTGTTAGTGTGTCCGGTGTCCCGCGTTTCGACGTGTACACAGTAAAAACACGAGAAACCACCGAAACAAAATTTTAATTTTATATGTCAATATATTTTCGTCAAGACGAGAAATCATCCTTTTGCTTAGTTCATTCAATATTAGCTGAGACATGTATTGTTAGAAGAGCTCCGGAAAAAATAATGATAATATATAATATTATACAATTCTGCAAAGAACTCTAGGAAACATCTAAGTATAAAAATCAATGTATGTTTGTTTGTATGTATGTTTGTTCCATACGCGTTGCTAAACCAATCATCCTATTGCGATGCAATTCTGGGGATTTGATGTGCGCATGCCCGCGATAGTTAATATATATAGTGGTGAGATTTTTTTTTTATGAATATTAAGAGAATTTTAGAATTTTAGAAATATTATTAGAATTTTAAGAGTCCCAACTGCTCCCATTTGAAGCCAGTGAGATGCCTCACGGCATCCCCAATTGGGGTATGCTGTGAGGCTGAAGGTAGTGGGGAGGGGAAAGAGATCGGGTAGAGGAAGGTGGGGAAGTACCTGGCTATTCAGATCTGGTCACCAAATACGGCTAATGCCATTTCAAGCAACGTTTCAATTCTGAATGGTGGTCTTACATCAGATAAATCTAAACTTTTCAGTCTCCGTAAACTATTTATACTGCAAACTATGAAATATATCTTTAAAAACGTAAACAAATTCGAAAAAAATGTAAACAGAACCAACATTAGAAATAATAATATATTCTATACCCCCTAAACACTCACAAAACAAATGCAAACTCACAGTAGCTTTATTGGACCTCGTACCTTCAATAGTTTACCAAAACATATTCAAGTTGCAACTAAACTTCCGCATTTCATAAAAGAGTTAAAATTATGGCTAAACCATACAGATGTAAAAACTCTATTTATTTAGTTTTATTTCACTTTATGTTTCTAAAAACTCTATTTATTTAGTTTTATATCACTTTTCTCACAAACTTTACACCTATTATTACAATGTATCATTTATTGCACTTTACACGTATTTAACCGTACACAATTGTATACACTTTTTGTACAAACTGTTTAAAGAATTTTTGTTTTTGCTTTATATACCCGTTTGTTTTTTTCTAGGTACTAAATATATTAACTATATTACCCACGCACAGGCTGCGCCTTAGTGGGTTCCCACATTATTGTTTATGATTTTCATAATATGTAAATATTAATTGTAAAATATGGGAAAAATAAAGGAATAAAAAAATAAAAAATAAAAAAATGTTTGGTCATTTAAAACGCTTGCAAAAATTGAGAATCGAGACATTCTTCAAGCGTGATGACAAAATCCGTATTATAATTAACGTGGATGTTTAAACGTGATTACAAAAAATAATTATAATTATAATTAACGTGAGTGACCTATCCCTCAACTTTACGAGCGGGTAAAGAAACTCAAAAAGAATGTGACTCGAAAAGGATGCAGCAAATGAATAAAAACAATTTGTATATAAATATGTCATAAGTTAGTTAGTGTATAAATAGTGACATGACAGAGTGGTTGATAACAATTGTATTTATTTCCCTTTCCTTGCTTCATTTTTTCATCCTACTACTGCTTACTTTGGATGTCATTTTCTGTTTTCGCACTAACGTATTATGTAAATATTTCATCGAAATACTATATAAATATCACTACGAACGTGGGAATCACTACGAACAAGTGGGCAATCACTGTACATCTAGCATTTTTTTGTGGTAATAATAATATAGTCGATGGGAGGATTTGACAGGTAATCAATTAAATGTTATGCATCATTGAAGAAGAAGATAACACTAACAATCTAAACAAAAATATGAAAGAGAACAAGAAACAGAAAAATAAAAAGGTAACTGTCGCAAGGGGCAAAAAAAATTAGTCGAAGTTAACATTGTTAATTCTAAAATTTTAAATATGAGATGACAAATACATGACTCTAAAATAAGTGGCCTTAGCGCTAAGGGAACGTACCCATACTACGTGACACACTTTTTGCAATTTTTTACACCCCCCCCCCCCCCGGTGACCACGTGTAGTATATTCCAAGACCCCCCCCCCCTACAGTTTTCACGTAGTATTTCATAAATATGGCTTCGAATCATTTTTTGCTAACAAAAAAAAAAAAGCATTAGTTGGCTTATATTTGTCATTATTAATACGGCGCTTGCTGCGTGACAGCAAGAGTGCATGCATTGCAAGTGGAAAAAATATTATCAATATAAAACTTATGTCAAAATATATTGAAATCGGAACGTAATTTATGGAAACGAAAGTCTTGTTATTTTTATAAACATTTTTCATCTCAATCGTCTTCAACAAACACGTTCCCTGAACTTTTTCACTTATTTGAATGTACGAGGGTGGGTTTTTAAGTTTGCGGTTTGGGTAAGGAGTGGAAATAAAAACCAAAATTATTTTTCCTTTTCAACATATTCACCTACTACCCTAATACATTGTTCCGATCTTTAAATTAACTTAAATGAACTTTATAACAGCGCGGAACGCAATTTTCTCCACATTTCACAATTTCTTCCCGATTGAAGTGTTTGGTCGACGATAGCTCAAAGACTAAAGACCTAATTACGATAAAACCCGGTGTTTATCCTAAAAATGAGTTGTTCAATTACTACCTAATTCAGCGGTACCCCCATTAATCACTTACCTTCGCATTCCGCGAACTTAAAAACCTCCCCCCGTAGCTCGAAAAAAAAACGCGAGATTTCTAGATTGACTACGTGATAAAAACCTAAGCCCCCCCCCCCCCCCCCCCCCCCCCCCCCGTTGTAACCAAGCGTGGTATTTTGATGACCCCCCCCCCCCTGAACAGGTCACATAGTATGGGTACGTTCCCTAATTGGTAAGACGTTTGTCCAGGTAAGACGAGATGGGTTATGAGTTATGGGACGAGAATGGGTTCGTGTCCCAGTTGCGACCGTTATCTTTTTATTTTTCTGTGTCTTGTTCTCTTTCATATTTTCTTTTAGATTATTGGTATTAACTTCTTCAAATATACATTACGTTCTGGGAATAACCTTCAAAATTTATAAAAAAGACAGTTGTTCTAAAAAAAATTAAATGTTATGCATCTATTTATTGTTTGGTAATATGTCGGGTAGGACCAAATCTACACCCTTTCAACATCAAAAATTTCCTGAAGAAGAAGCCGCAAGCCATAAATGTTTAGTAGGCCTTAAAATCGCTTGGCAAACGAATTCTAGAGATCACAATTTCAGCACAGAGGTGATTTTTATTTATTTTGTTAATACATTCATACCTTTCTAATGAAAAACCACATCTTTGAGTAGTTTACGCACATATTTTTTATAAAGTACCTATTTAATAGTTTTATTTTAATTTATCCAAAACATTTTTTTTAAGTAAAACTTCTTTACGCACGCTTGACTTGGGGAATAAGCTGGTGAATGCGTGACGAGAGCGTTACGAAAAGCGAGGCGAACCGTAGTTGAGAGGGAGATATAAGTTAGTGAAGATAGAAAGAGAGAGAGTTACATTTCGTATATTGCTGTTGGGGCAAGAGAGAGAGGTACGAGCACACATTTTCTTTCTCTCTTTCTCTCATAGCCAGTAAGATACGTTTCGTATATCTAAGACAAAGTGCAATAACTCTGGACTGCCATCAATATGATAAGGTGCTCCCATGGCCGTTGTGCTCACATGATGCATAGATGGGGCCTTAAAGAGTCGGCGATGTGTGAATGCGGTGCGATGCAGACCACCGAACATGTGGTCAACGAATGCCCGCTCCATTCATTCCCCGGCAGGATTGATGAGGTCCACAGGGTAACGCCTGAGGCCTTAGACTGGCTCGCAGACACAGATGTCCCCCTCTGACCCCCCACCATACGAAAGAAAGTGCAGGCCTATGGTCTGTATCACACTGTAGGAGCAAGAAAGAGCAGTGCGCGCGCACATTTTCTTTCTCTCCTCGTATCATATAGATGGAGCTAAATATGTTTACCTTAGGTCGTGTGGTCTAAAGCTCACTAGTTTTTTTTGTATTTATAATGTAAATCGATTCGTTGTAAAGATTAATTGAAAATTGTAATTAAGCATTAATGTTCGCCTTATGCGGGCAATCATTACCAATTTTACCTCTACCTGTATATAAAAATAATATTAAAAAATTATTACGGCGATATGTTATGATTTTCAACAATAATTATTTCGGCGGATGCATCCAGCTGAAAATGTGCTTCGGGATTCAATTTAATGCATGTTTGAGTGCCAACGATAAAACGGTATAAAATAAATACCAGTAAAAATGTGTTATGCATCTATTTGGCGGGCGGACGGTGTTGATTTGATTTGTATACAAACATAGAGTTGTAAAATTTCTCAGTAGTGTAGTATCGCCCTGGTGTAAGACCACCATTAAGAATTGAAAAGTTGCTTGAAATGGCTTTAGCCGTGTTTAGTGACCAGATCTGAATAGCCAGGTACATCCCCACCTTCCTCTTCCCCATCTCCTGCCCCTCCCCCTGCGGCCCTGCCTTCAACCCCTCAACATACCCCAATTAGAAATGCCATGTAAGACCATCTTTCAGAATTGAAACGTTGCTTAAAATGACTTTAGCCAGATCAGATCTGAATAGCCATGTATTTCCCCACCTTCCTCTTCCCCATCTCCTTCCTCTCCCCCTACATAGTCTCACTGGATCGAGAGCAGCTGGGACTCTTGTGAGGCATTCATGTAAAAAAAACTGTAAGATGACAATTTATTTGGGGATTTGGGTGCCAAATTTTCTGGGTGGAAGGTCTTATTGAGTTTAATGTTTGATAAAAAAAATTACACTTATCGACCATTATCGAATTTACTTCTTCTCAACTTATGCACCATTTTTTTAAGTTAACCCCACAAAGGAGGTTCTGAGGAAAATAATTTTCCTCGGGGCCTACGTCATCTTTGGGGATGCTGTGTGGAGAAGGAGTGACAGTTCTGGGAAGGAAAAGGCTATGAGGGGAGGGTAGGAATCTAGGGGTTTCTGTCTCCAGGAGTGACTGACGTATGATCGATCTCTCCCGTTGCAGTGTAAGACGATGGGACGATAGACACCAGCTGGAAGGTCAAATAAAGTCTCCGTAAACTGGCTTTTCCCGATCCTGCCCGCCACGCGGGTGGTGAGCAGACGCATCCGCCGCTAAGTCCTGACCACACCTCACCTTATAATAATTATTTGATAATTATTTGATAATTATTGCTTATAATAATTATTTTTTGTACAAAAATTTGACTTTGCTTGACTAGGTCTGGTCGGTTAGGTCGGCTAAGTCGGGTTGAGTTATGTAACATTATCCACCATGTGCCAAATATTATAGTAATCGATAAGATAGATAGGCAGTAGATGGCCACAAATAATTGAAACAGATTGCACCCATTACACTGATTAAACAGCCCCGTATTGTTCTGTAATCATGGATAGTTGCACTTGGTCAATTAACTAATTAATTTCCATTAGAGTATTTTAAAGACCTCAAAGGAGATAACTGAAACCGCAAAACCAGTAGGTAGGTATGTGCCGTCCGTATATTCTCTTAGGTATTTTATTTAGTCATTGATTCATTTATCCTTTATTCATTCCATTAATCCGTGCATCTTTCTATTTTGAAAACCGCATTCCACGTAAATTACGATACTTTCCTAATATTTCGATACCGGAAGCAACATTCCTTGTAAATTTGAGTGAGTTTTCATCTTTCCGTGTTGAAAACAACATTCCTTGTAAATTACTTTCCTTACATATCTATCTGTTTTGGAAACAACATTCCATGTTCCATCCTTTTCGTACCTACATCTTTCTGCTTTTGGAAACAACATTCCGTGTAAATTCCTTTCTGTACTTCTTTCTGTTTTGGAAACAACATACCGTGTAAATTTGATTTCATGCATCTTTCTTTCCGTGATGGAAACAGCACACCATGTAAATTACTTTCCGTACATCTTTCTTTTTTGGAAACAACATAACATTTTAATTCTTTTCTGCACATCTTTCTGTTTTTTAAACAACATTTCATGTAAATTTGATTTAGTTTTCATCTTTCCGTGTTGAAAACAACATTCCGTGTAAATTGCTTTCCGTACAACTATCTGTTTTGGAAACAACATAACATTTTAATTCTTTTCTGCACATCTTTCTGTTTTTTAAACAACATTTCATGTAAATTTGATTTAGTTTTCATCTTTCCGTGTTGAAAACAACATTCCGTGTAAATTGCTTTCCGTACAACTATCTGTTTTGGAAACAACATTCCATGTAAATTCCTTTCCGTACCTACATCTTTCTGCTTTTGGAAACAACATTTCGTGTAAATTTCTTTCCGTACTTCTTTCTGTTATGGAAACCGTCTAAATTCCTTTTTTTTTTTTTTATTTGATTCACCTGATTTATACATGTGTGTTACATATTTGACTAATGTGGGCCTCACTGGGTGCTTTACCCGTGCTGAGGACCTCATTTTACAGTTTGATATGATTTTTTTATTTTTTTTAAGATACATATAAAATAAAAACTAAAGAAAAAAGAGACTCAACAATAACATATGAGAATTGAAAGAAAAAAAATAGAGCAAATCAAAATAGAGTAAAATAACACTAAAATAAAACAATAGAATAAAACTATATAAATAGGATAGATACATATAAACCGATAGTGAAATTGAAAGGTTTTATATATTAGTGAGTATTGCAATGGTGTTTATGTCTATGTGTTTTTATTTTATTTTTATTTTTTTATGTTGTGATTTTTTTGTAAAGTTGTCTTTTTTGGTCTTTAATCCATCTTTTAATTTTGAGTGTGAAAAGTTTTTTGTTTTCTTCTTTTTTTAAATCGAGTGAAAGATGGTTGAATGCTTTTATTGCCTGGTATTTGTGGTGTCTTTGTCCAAAGCTTGTGTTTATCGTCGGTGTTTTTAAGTTTTGTATGTATGCTTGTCTAACTGGTCTATTAATGGTTTGTGTTTGTTGGAGTTTGTGTTTTTGGTCAAAGATATAGTTAAGAAGTGTTTTTATGTATAATTGTCGTATATCAAGTCCGTCGAACATGTTGAATATTTGGTCTGTGTCAGTCATTCTGTGTTTTTTTAGTATAATCTTTAAGATGGTTCTCTGTGTGGTTTCCATATGAGCAATAGCTGAGTTTGTTGCTCCTCCCCAAACAATGATTCCATATTCTATTATAGATTGGCAGAGTGCAAAATATATTGTTTTCATTTGTTTTAGTTTGTATATGTTTCTTATGGTTAGGAAAAGATGAATTGTTTTGAGGAGTTTATTGGTGATATGATTTATATGATGTGCCCATTTGAGATTATGATCAATTATGATTCCTAGATATTTTATTTGGTCTGTTTTTACTATAGCAGGGCAGTCGCAGTTTTTGTTGTTTAAACAATCGTGTATTTTTATGGTGTTTGTTTTATTTGTTGGCTGTCGCGTGCTATTTATACTGTACGTTGTGAATTTTGTTTTCGATATATTTAATGTAAGTATGTTTGTGTCTAACCATGTTTTCACTCGCGTGATTCCTAATTCTGCTGTATTATACACATTGTTCCAGTCTTTAGATTTGAAGAGTAATACTGTGTCGTCCGCATAACTAATTATTTCTCCGTCTATTTCCAAATTACAGAGTTCATTTATGTAGATAGTGAATAGCACGGGCCCTAGTATGCTTCCTTGTGGAACTCCATATGTAATTGGCAGTGGTTTACTAGTATGGTGATTAATTTTAACTTGTTGGGTTCTGTTGCTCATATAACTTTTCATTAGTTGGAGTTCCTTGCCTAAGAAACCAATGTTTTCTAATTTTTTAAATAGGGTTTTGTGGCAAATTGAATCGAAGGCTTTAGCTTTTTTTTCCGTGTAGGGTTACCATTTAGAAAATTGAAAAGTCCTGACAAAAAACCTGACAGTCCAAAAAAAGTCCGGACATTTTAATCACTTAATGCAAATATCCGGTACGCACTTCATAACGGTATTGGCGTGTAGCGAACGGTCGCTCGGGTCGCGGAGGGCGGTTGCGGGATGCGGGATAAAGATTAAAGACTTATTTGATATTACCTGTGTATGTTTTATTACTCATATTCCATCTAAACCAAAAAAATCAAAGAGCCGGACAAATTCCTGGCAAAAGGCTAGAAGTCAGGACATGTCCGGATTAATCCGGACGGATGGTAACCCTATTTCCGTGCTTCTTTCTGTTTTGGAAACCGCTTAAATCTCTTTTCCGTGCATCTTTTCATGTTGAAAATCGCGTTCCGTGTAAAATGGTAGTAGATAATCAATTACTATTATTAGTGGCACATATGTACAGAGTAGGACCTAACAAGGTTAAACCGTAAGCAAGCACATATCATTGTTGTTCTCAAATTTACAAATCAGTTACTATATCTACTGTATTTAATTTTTATTTTTTGTGCAATAATTTTTTTTCTTTAATTTCGGTTTTTTTCGTTAATTTTAAGGTTACCGAAAAGTTCCTTTACACGAGATTTCAGATGCTGGAAGCCCAAGGAAAAAATATTATATTACATCTCACGTGCGGCTGATAACGGCGAAAGCGTGACTAACGTCGGAAACGTGATCGATTTAAGTACTGTTTCATCCGTATGATATTAATATAATACAATTTTTCTTACAAGATGAAATAATAAAAATAATATAATTATTTTTATCAATCACCGCCCGTGCCTGCGGCGGCGATCGAAGTATTGCGTTATTTCGACGGGTCCCGCACTAGCCTCCGTGGCGCAAATGGCAGCGCGTTCGGCTGTTAACCGAAAGGTTGGTGGTTCGAGCCCACCCGGGGGCGAATTATTTTGAACTTTTTTTTTTTTTTCTTTAATTTTTAACATAAATATTATCACATCAAAACCGTGGTTTCAACAATTTCCACATATTTAAAAAAATAAATTTCCTCACTTATTCGAATGAGAATTGGACATAGTTCCATTTCTTCTCACCTTTTTAAAATTACCGTCTTGACTTCTCAGATTGCACTTTCAGTGGTCAAGGTAGGTACTTAGTCATATTTATTGATTGTTCCTTTCTAAACAAATATCCTCTCTTCTATCAAGTCGTAACTAAAAATGCCTCACTTCCGTTTATCTCATCCCTTCCAAGTCTGAACTCGACTCCAATCTTCCAAATAATTATTTGCCTTTTTAAATGAAATTAATGGCCTAGAGGGGTGACACCAGAAAAATTTGAAAAAAAATATTATTATTCACAGAATTCTTATTAAAGAATGATTTTTTTAATTGAAATATTCTGCCATAGTGAAATGAAATATTAAAGCAGACGAGTATACAGTAATCTTTTGTTTGTCAATAAAATTTTATTGGTCAATAAAATCTTCTCAACTATCATCAGAGCAGATGCCACATGCATCGCCGTGAAACCTCAAATCATATTTGATATAATTTTTGTTTTTTGTTGAGTTTTGTGTTCTTAGTCGATCATTATTTTCGGCGATGCGCCTGGGTTTCTTTTATTCCGCAATTTGCACAGCACACTCGCCTTGACTACTTCTTGACGGAAAATTAATCAAATAATATTATGTAGGTTTTTACCTTTCATAAATTTGTTTAAAATTAAAGTTTGTGTACTTCAGAAGCGAACCCTTTGGCGCAAATTAAAATTACTATCAAAAATCTCTTTTTTTTTACAGATTTACGTGCTGGCTTTCATTAAAATATTATTAATTACGTATTTCACCAATCAATAGGAAATAAGTCATGTTGAGCTATTATTGTACTAGGTGCTTTTTATTTTTGTAAAAATGTCAAAAATTTATAGAGATGACACCTCTGAATGATCAGGTAAGAAAAATTTTGATCACGACATTTTTGCCTACAGAAAAAGCTTGGATATTAAAATACAAACGTCTAGTTTTCTTCTCGCAAAGCTGCAAATATGTAAACAAAACAAAAAAATGTGATTAATTCACACGCAATAGAAGTGAAACTAGAAAGTCGCTAGATGTCGCTTTCTTTTGCCTCTTTATTTTAAAGTGGTTTGAAGATTGGATTACAAAAACAATAATTTTTTTTATTTTTTTTTATTTCTTTTTATTGAGGAAACAAACAGTCATACAGAAAGATGATTATAACAATAAAATTCATATGTTGTAGACCTATTAAGTTCCATTATGTTAAAAAATATTGGTTTACTATTTTTACCTACTCAACTTATTAAATGACAAAGAAAAAAATAAACATAATAAAGGAAAGAAGAACATAAAAAAGAACATAAAACATAATATAGAAAAACGTAAAATTATTAACAAACATAGTTATATGGTTATACTATTTACTATGGTTGATAATAATATAATTTTCACAAAAAATAGAAAAAAAAGTATTTTAAGTTATTAATTTATTAATCTGCATTTTATATGATTTCAAGTCATGGTTGAAAATGTCTACATCTCGTAAGGCATTGTAAGTTTCACAGATACGTACTATTACAGAGTTTTGCGCATATTTAGATTTACTGTGTGGTATTCTAAATAAGTCGTTCGATCTGGTGTTTTGTTTGGGGCAACGAAATGCAATATTTTCTAACATATATGATGAATCAACAAGGCAGTTCACGAATGTTTATTTTTTTGGATTTCTCTGGCCGGTGAGATTTGCGACGCACTATACCGCTGCGCTATGAGACGCGCTCGGCGAGGCGCAAATTTACGCATTAGGTATATTCCGTCGAACCATAAAAAAACAAAGCGGCCAATGAGTGCAGATCTCTCGTCTTTTCCGTTTTATATCTCAACCAATAGGAGCCTTGATGGCAGTTTGATGCTTCGCAGGTGCCGTGAATTTCAAATCAAAGGAAGTTTCACTTTAAAAAAATTACGAAATTAATGCGTGTCTTTAACGAACGAAAAACCAGTTTACCACTCCTAATGCAAAATGTTAAAATAAATAATAAAACTGGATTACTAGATAACATTAGGTTTACATAACATCCTTGGCTCTTTTAATTCCGTTTCACTTTGACACATCGCGTATTTCCATCAATAATTTCGTATGATAGACGTCACACATTACACAATCTGATGAAAAATTGTTTTTATTCAAATTCAAATTCAAATTCAAATTATTTATTTATTCTTTCAAAAACATTACAAAATTAAAAATTTTAATGTGTTTTTAAAATACAATTGTAACATTATTACATTAAACATATATGGTAGAATGGTAGGCTAAAAACTATACAAGCATTAATAGAGCTTGCCTTTTAAAAGCAGCTTCACTAACGCTAAATATGTCGATATCCGAATTGATTCTATTCAACAGCAAGATTGCTCTCCCGACCGGCATGACCATTGGCAAGTTAGTCCTGCAGGCCGGAAGATAGAACAGCCTATGCTGTCGGTGGCGAAGATAACCATCGGGAACATAGAAATGAATGCTCTCCAAGATAGCTGAGTTTTCAAACCATCCGCGAATCAATTTGAAGAAATGCGTAGCAATGTGTACATCCCTTCTGACTCGTAGATGGTTCATTCCGAGCATACCCAAAAGAAAGTCAGTAGGATAGAGCCACGGGTAATAGCCGTACTCCCTCATGTACAGAAATCTCAGAAATTTTTTCTGAACTCTCTCCAACATGAGGGAATATTTTACTTGGTGCGGACTCCAAATTACTGACCCACTTTCAAGTCTATTCCTTACTAGGGAATTGAATAGGATTATGAGAACCCGGGTATCTCTAAAATTCCTTGCAGTACGCAGAATAAAGCCCAGCATTCTCAATGAAGTGCTACAAACCATCTGAATATGAGTATGAAATGTCAGTCTACTATCAAACATGATTCCAAGGTCCTTCATGGTGGAGACACGTTTTAGACTTCGGGCATCCATCGTATACCGGTAATACCAGGTATGACACGCCCTAGTGAATGACAAAATTAAACATTTAGATATATTGAACTCAATCCGATTTCTTTTACTCCAGTCAATAATTCTATCAATATCTGACTGGAGTCGTGTGCAGTCTTCTAGAGTTAGTATTTCTAAGAATAGTTTCAGGTCATCAGCAAAAAGAAGAAACCTGGAGTGCAGAATTACTTCTGAAATATCATTAATAAATATGGAAAAAAAGGAGTGGGCCTAAATTAGAACCTTGGGGTACTCCTGATCGTACAAAAAATAGAATAGACTGGAATACTCCATGAGAAACAAACTGTTTCCTGTCTGCAAGATAGCTAGCAAAAAAGGTGAGTAGTCTCATGGAGAATCCTATTTCAGCCAGTTTATTGAGTAAGACGTCGTGATTAACAGTATCGAAGGCTTTTGAAAAGTCGTTATATGAACAGTCTACCTGATGGCCTTTATCTAAAGATTTTGATACGTAATCAGTAAACACTAATAAGTTGGTTTCTGTAGATCGACCTTTTCTAAATCCGTGCTGTTCTGAAATTAAGTACGGCTCCACTTGTGGCAGTGTGTATTTATGAATAATCGATTCGAACAGTTTGGCCGGTGCAGATAGTATTGCTACTGGCCTAAAATTTTCTACAGAGGTCTTTGTACCGCTTTTAAAAATCGGACAAATCTTCGAAATTTTCCAGGAATCAGGAAATACACCGGTTTCCAGGGAAAGATTAAATAAGAAACTAAGTGGCTTTTTTAAAAACTCGGCACAACCTTTAAAGAAGAATACTGGAAGAAAATCTGGACCAAGTGAATATGTATTTTTCATTTTTCTAATGGAAGTTTCTATATCTGATTCATCAATTTGATTAATATCGATATTCTGGGCTCCCTTTATATTCAACTTAGCAGCAAGATTTGTATCTAGTAATGGAGACTCATTACTATACACGGATTGGAAGTGTGTTGCAAAAGCGTTAGCTACGTCTACTCCACGAACTTCCCGATCACGATGCGTCATGGTGTCTTGGATATCACCATCTTTTCTCAGCGATTTGACGTAGTCCCAAAACATGTTGGGATCATGCTTGATATCGTGTTCAATGGAATTTACATATAATTTGAAAGCAGTGCGTATATTGCGTCTAACCACGGCTCTATGCACACTGAACAAATCATAGTCACGTCGACAGCCGGTAGCCTTCCATTTTTTATGGAGAGCATGTTTCTTCCTAATGCTCGCGATGGTATCTTGACAGAACCACTTCGGATATCGACGACCACCTCTACTGGGAGGTTTCCTAGAGAAACAGGAATCAAAAATATTGTGAATACAAGCATAAAAATGATGTACCGCCTCATTTATAGTGCTAAAATTGTATAGTTCTTGCCAATCTAGTTGGCTCATCATATTGTACAGTTCATAAACATCGCCTTGCCCAAAATTCCATCCACGCAAAGCATTCTTGTCATTCTTTATTATACTTGGGTAGGTTCATTATTATACTTGGGTAGGTCTCTACGTTAGAGTATCCAGTGAAGCGCTTGTACCCGTGGGGCCATTCTTGGGATGCCATTGTGGGACTATTTTACATTTAGTTTTTACGCTAAAGGCAAAATATTAAAAATGTTCTGTGGAGAAGACAATATTTATTAATGAATATTTAAGCATTTCACAGTTTTGCCTTGACAAAATATATTTTGCCAGTTGACATTGAGCGAACCCTTAGTTACATACTCGTAAGTTGAGTGACATGAAATTGAGTAGTTACCTACGTAACTTTAAGGTTATTTTCTTTAACTTGACTTAGTTTTTATGTGAAAATAATCTATAAGAGCATCATTTGTTTGTTTTTATATGTTAAATATCCACTTTCGCTAAAATAATTACTGTACAGGAATGGTTGCAAAATGCCACTCTATTACCCAGACTAAAAACCTGACAATAATTATAAAACCTCATATTACCACCACGGTAAGCGGAAAATGGTGCTGTGTTATGGTTGAGCACATAGGCCCTCCGTTCATGGAGGTACTTACAATCTACGTAATTGTTTCGAAACCACTGATATACTACTTTTTAATGCTAGTCTCCGTACACGGCGCTATCCGAAATATACTGAACTTGATCATTTTTCACATGCAGCCGTGGAGTTAACACGCTGTCAAGCGATGTCATATATATGACTTTTTTTCCAACATCAATCCATGCCTTCTCCACTAAATCTTTTCTTACGTATTCTGGTAACGTATAGTTATATAAACATGTATTTTGGCACTTCCAGAGCAAATCTAACATTACTTTCATGTTCCAACGCCATTTCTGTCAAACGTCAAACGAATAAGTATCAGACACAAATGATGCGACGCGTCGCGTGCGATCAGCACTGTCGTGATACTGATTGGAAACCGACAGCCACCGCGTAGCGCCGTGAACGGGCACCAGCAAAATCGTACGGGGGGTACTGACGATCGGCGCGTATGATACGCTCACGAGGATCGAGTCAGCCGAGGAATTGAACTTACGACGCCGACGCCTGGTTGGGACCCAGACGCAATTCAACTCAGTCACTGGCCGGTCAATTGGTGACCGGACAACTCGACAACATTATTAGTAGTATTAATTAGGATTGGGTTGAATTATTATTCAAAAAGAATATCATAACTATTTATGACTTTTCAAAGGGATGTTGAAATGCAACTCAACTAAGTTGAGTGTCAATGATAATAATTATATGCCACTCTATGCCGCCCGGGGTGACCGTCCAACTCAGAATAAAACCAACTCAGAACCACCTCAGAAAGGTCATTAAGAGTGATGATATAAAAATTGTAAAAATAGGTTAAGTTAGGTTAGGGTTACCGGCTATTTTAAAATATTTTTTTCATAGCTTTTAATAACCTTTCCGAGGTGGTTCTGAGTTGGTTTCATTCTAAGTTGGCATGGAACCGCGCCGCCCGGCCTTTCAACTTTGCGCTACAAGATCACTTCGATGGTTGGTCAGTTTAGCTGTGTATGGGTTAATGTTGAAATTAATGAGTTATACGTTTTCCTATAAAGCCGAGAGTGTCGGGTCACCCTAATGCTGTGTTCCGCCAAATTGTGAAGAATCGTTTCAGTTTATTGTTGCCAAGGAAGTAGTATTTCTTTTATCGTGTTTCGATATTTCAGAGTGGGCGAGGATTGAATCCATCTGGATGGATTGTCCACGGGTGATTGGATTGACTGCAGGACGCCGGAGTAGATATCTCGGAGAGTATGATTAATGCCTTCCACGTTACATATTGGGAGTGAGATGAGATTTGTAGTGGATAGACGATTGGCCACGTCACGGAGGAGAGCGGTGGCCTCTATAGAGGACGATGGACGTGCTGAAGAATTCACAATTTCTCATTCAATTTTATTTCCAAGTGTCAATCATTTTTTTTATATTTCCTTAAATGTTTCTCGGTATACCTATTATGTATACACGGTGTCCAGACACTCGTAGTAGATACAGGCGGGAAACTGGTGAATCTACTTCACATTTGGTGTCGTTCTTAAATTACTCTTTTTGAAGTGAAACTTCCTCAGCCCCGTTAGAGTGATTTGAAATTCAGATGAAACGGAAATGACGCACTGCGGCACTTGCGAAGCATCAAACTGCGCTGAAGGCTTCTATTGGTTTAGATATAAAACGGAAACGACGATAGGTCTGCGCTCATTGGCCGCTTTGTTTTTTTACGGGTCGTCGAAATATAATGCGTGAATCCCATAGCGCAGCGGTATAGTGCGTCGCAAATCTAAGCAGCCAGAAAAATCCAGCGGACGGAGGTTCAAAACCTATGAAATCCAAAAAAATTAAACATTTTTGTTTTTGTAAATCAATATCCAATCTTCAAACCACTTTAAAATAAACAGGCAAAAGAAAGCGACATCTAGCGATTTTCCAGTTTCACTTCTATCGCGTGTGAATTACACGAAGTTGGAATTTTTTATAGATCTGAAACATTAAAAAAAGTATAATCATGTATGTTTTGCCGTTAGTTTTCGTGTCATTCATCTTTTGATTAATTAATTAAATTAAGCAGGAAGGTATCTCCATCTTTTAAAAAAAATTGTTAACTTTTAAACCTTACTAAACTACTTTAATTTATATAAAATGCATTTTAAAGTTAAAGTTAAAATAGTATTGACAATATCATACGTAACACTCAAAACATTTTAAAGTAAGGCTACGCAGTGCACAAAAATAGAATTGAAAGCGTTCAAAATAGATTTTTAAGGTACCTCAATTTCCGCTCTTTTCGATCTCATGTTAGTAATGAAGACTCTGCAAAGTTCTTCAAAATACAAACGTTAACTTGTCGAAGAAATATAGCAGATTCGCTAATGTTATTTAAAATTACACATAACTTAATCGATTGTCCTGATCTTCTTCAACGCCAATCATTCCATGTTCCAAATCGCAACAGCAGGCAGTCGCTTACCTTTAATCTCCCTATTTGCAAGACCAACTCCAAACAGAACTCATTTATCTACAGATCCACACACTCATTTAACTTAAATTATTACCACATTGACATTTTTAACTCAACTTTACTTGACATGAAACGAAAACTCACCAAGCAACATGACTCAAACTAGAGAGTTCAATCCCTACATATGTTCCCGTCCTTTGCCTCTTAATCCTATTCCTATGTTCCTCCTCCCCCCTCCCCCTGTTTTATATTTTGTAACTAAAAAATGAAACTACGAAAATACCCTTACAATGTTACACTTTATTATTTATTATTAACTATCATCAGTGGAAAGTTCATAATTGGCATAACTAACACCTTATTAATGTATTATATTGTAATCTTTGATTTGCTGTCAACTTTCTCCAAAATAAATAAAATAAAAATAAAAATAGTTTCAAACGGTACCAATACATATTATATAAATTAATGGTGATGACTAGGGCTCGGATAAATACGTATTAAAAAATTCAAAATATGTACTTATAATATGGACTAAAAAATGTAAAATATGGAGTATAAAATAAGAATATCTTTCATATTAAACAATGTTTATTGTGAAAAATTACTATGCAGTAACAGTTACATTAAAAAAATTATAAAAGATAGCGAAATGTTCAGGTAATTCAAATAAAAAAATTAAGTTTTTTTTCATCTTCCTCTAAATCTGTCTTATTAAATTGATTGCAGTACACAATCACATGGTTTTTTAAATTATCGAAATTAAAACATTGTCGATTTGGTCTAAATATGTACCTATAGCCTTTTATTGTCTGAAAGATCTTTCCACGTCACATGATTTAATGGAAGCGTACTTAAAGACGCCTAGTTCCGAAATTGTGTATGGCACTTCTGCAGTACCCTCAAAGCTTCCGCTCAGAATTTTATTAATTGTTTTTAGGGTGTCAAATCCTTTATTTTTGTCTAAAATATACTTTACTTGATACGCAAAGATTGTTTATCCTTGAGCATTTTAAATTTAAACTGATAGGTACCTAGACAGTAGTAGTAGGTGACTTGAGTAAAATAAAAAGTAAAAATAAAAGTAAAGTAAAAATAAAAGTAAAGTAAAAATAAAAGTAAAGTAAAAATAAAAGTAAAGTAAAAATAAAAGTAAAGTAAAAATAAAAGTAAAGTAAAAATAAAAGTAAAGTAAAAATAAAAGGACGCGCAAGCAACAGCAAGCAAGTAGAGGAAGAGAATCAAAAATCAAATTACGAGAAAATACGCTAGAGAAATGAAACACGCGCCGCCGTTTGGTGGCGAGAATGCAAACACGTAAAATTATATCAATTTTTGTGAACTAATTCACGTTTTATGATATAAAAATCTAAAATATGGATGATTATGATATTTTTTTGTAAAATATGGACTTAACCATGAAATATAGAAAAATATGGAAAATAAAAATTAGTTTTTCACAATCTATATACGATAATCTAGGTAGAGAACACATACGAGACCGAAAATCGTGCAAATTAAAAATATGTATTTACATATTAATCCGGGCCCTAGTGATGACAAATTAACAGGTATATACAATGGAAGATGCTCCGAGGAACTAGCGTCATTGATCCCCTCTGCACCGGTGCATAGTCGGGAAACACGCCAAACACGCGCCCAACATTTGTACACGGTTAACATTAGTCACATGAGAACGGGTCGTTTCTATGACTCGTTCTTGACTTCAACGGCTCGGCTGTGGAACGATTTGCCGGCCTCTGTGTTTCCTCCCTCAACATGGGTCTCTTCAAGACCCGTGTTCACTCCTTCCTTTCCTCAAAAAACCCTCCACACAGCATCTTCAAAGATGACATAGGCCCTGAGGGAAGTTATTTTCCTCAGGGCCTCCTGTGTGGAGTTAATGTAAAAAAATAATAATAATAATTTACATTTACGATGACGGAGAACAAAGCAAATATTTTTTTGTGTTTTTATATTATTGTTATTCATTATAAGCATCCACTAAACTGCCTAATCTGTTTATCTCATGTCAATTTCACAATATTAAGTTACACTAAAGCACCCATACAGCAAGAAACCACAGTATAGAAAATAGATATTGAAGAATAACATCTCAAGTAACCACAATACAAAGGATAGATATAACACAGGCAACATACTCATAGGCATACACACGCCCTAAGACAAGTATAACATACTTAAAACACTTAGTAATATTATAGTGTATTATAATATTCACTCGTTTTTCTTTTCACTTTATTTTGTAATGTCAACTTAATAGTATATTTTGCTTTGTGGAAGAACGGGTTTTTCCGAAACCGATCGGGCTATATTAAAAAAAATCGTTGTAGCGGTAATGGCGAGTGAATACTTATTTCTAGAAAACCGTCTGAACATGCGGTGAAACAAAGATGGAACTTTTGCTCGAGTATGACTTCACGAAATGAAGGATGAATGAATCATGTGATATAGGCTTCACTGACTTTATAATATTAATGAATCGAAAAATGTATTTAGATATAGGTACATTTTTTTCCATTTGTATTATGCAGGTACTAAACAGCGTGTATTGAATGTGTGGAACTTAATTGGTAAATAATTTGTATTTTTTTATTATGTGTATACTTTTTTTATCAACCACTGTTTGTTTTCCCACCGTCGCGTCGCGTCGATTTGTAATGACGTCAAATATGGCGAAAGTTGGAATATTTGTTTTCATAATATGACCGGATCAAACGATACCCACCGTTGTCATATTTTATGCCACTTAACTAAAAACTTTAAAGCCAGTTTTGGTAAATTTATAATTGAACTTTGTATCATTTTCCCACCCTTCAAAATAATATTACTTTAAGCGGAGTTTTTTTTTTATTTCTCTGAATCCAAATTGCTTTCATTTCCCGTGACCTTTGAAATTATGATTAATAGAAATAAAGCCATTCCGCGGGGAGACTTTGCCTTTTCCCTTTTCTTTTTGATGTGGCCCGCTTTCATTTATCGCAAATTTGGGTCTACTGAACGCCGGGGAGTTGCGGGAATATTTAGGCGTTTTTTTCCGGAATTTGGGTAATTCACTGGATTGCTATTTATTTATGAATATTAAAGACGGCGTAAAGTTTTTAAATGTGAATTTAAAAGACGTTTAAACGGCAACAGTTCAAAAAAGCATGAGAGATTGCGAGGTTTCATTAAAAAAAACTGGGAAAAAAGATAAAGTAAAAGTTATTTAATTTAACTAAAATGATAAAAGGATTCTGTCGGCTATATTAGAGAAGAATTATTTTTGATATGGACGATAATACAATAATTTATGTTGCGCAATTTTGTGATTTTCCTCCCTCTACTCTAATCAAATGGCTTAACCAGTTTTAGGCTGTTTTGCATTTCGTCTGGCTGCAATTATTTTGTACGTTCAGTTTCCGGTTCAAGATGGTGGCCGTTTTAATAGGATAGAAAAGATTATTTTTGCAAATATGAAATCGTCATGTTTATTTGGACTTTCTTTTTCGCATTTGTAAATATTATGGTACCTTCCTACCTGCAGAAAGTTTACAAAAATAATCTAATTAAGGTGATACTTAAAAGAATTCATAATCCTCTCTTTCATAGATGGCGCGAGTTTAATTATTTAACGGAAAACACCTTTTAAAAGTTATGCTTTAAAATGTTAAAATGAATTAATTGTTTGTGTCCGCACATATGCAATATGAATTTGATTGAATAGTTTTGTTAATAAACAAACCCAAATTTTTCAAGAAATGCTAACAAATACAATATTGGATTGAGTCACCTATACAAAATTGGATTTGTTAGCCTTTCTTGAAAGCTTCGGGTTTTTTTATGGACAAAACTATTTATTTATTTTCATATTGAATTTGTACATGCGCAAACTATTAAAAAAGTGATTTAACCTAAAATAATTTAACTGGCGCCATCTGTGAATACGTAGATTATATCGTACCTTTCGTTTAATCATAAGATAATTTTATTGTTATATTTGGACCAGTTGTATAATTTCTTATTTTATTTTTTTTTTAAATGTGACTTAAAATATATGGTTTCAAAATAATATTTAAGTACCTACTTGTTAATCTTATGATTTTGGTTTTGGTTTATTGAATAAGATAAAATTAGAAATATGCTTTTATTGATGCTAGGTCTACTGTTCACAGAACTACTAGCATCATGTGCAATGTTAATAAGTTAAAGGCAACCAGTTTACAGGAAAATTTATAAATATGTTTGAATAATGATAGAGGACAAAAAAATTCAAACCCCAAAATGGTATGTATCTGTTATGTTGGTACTGGTAAAAAAGACAGCTGTGACTTGAAGCATAACCTTAAACGTGTAAATGATGTCAATAAAAGTTTTATAAGTAAATCGTATTTCTTTTAATATTAATAAAACGCAGACATTTAACAAAACAAACTATATTATTTATGTTAATACGGAATATTTTTTATTCAAACAGTTAGATTCAGCTTTATTATTACGAAAAGTGAGTATTTATGTCAGTAGAGACCAAAAAACGTGCAATAAATATGCATTTAACATTTTGGTTTTGTTAATAATTCACCTACGCGGTAACGCCAATATTATATTCATCGTTTTTTATTTAACATTTCATAGACAATCAATCAATGCTGCCAATCATAGAAAAAATATTATTGCCATGTGAAACAATAATTTATTCAATGAATGCATTATTGACAAGTTTGTACCTGTATTTATAACGGCAGAATATGGAATGAAATGTATTAGAAAAATTTACACATACCCGCTAGACAAACCCTGCCTTGCCAAACAAACATTCAAAATCTGCGATGTTTTTTAAAAATTATGATGAAATGCAGCTTTCGTAGTTTGAACCTCAATCCAATAACTCGAAGTAGGTACTTTTTTGTTTTTATTTTGACGAGAATTTATTTTATGAGATTGGTACTTCCGACAAATGTCATATTTGATTGTCTATTAGTTATTATCCGTGCATCAAACTTCGACAAAACGAACGTTCCGTATTTTCCGTCAGGTGGACTCTACGCATATTTACCCAAACTATATTGTATGCCTTAAGGAAAAATTTATGTTCGGTTTAAAAGTTTTTTTTGTACATATTTTTAGATCACCCTCATTTTCACGTAAAATATTCAATACATTAATTATTGTGGGCATAAAAGGTTCGGTTCTTATAAAGATCACGTCTATACTTAATATAAATGTGAACTTATGGGGTGGGTCTGCGTAAGTAGTTCATATGAAATAAAGTTTTTAGCTCGACTAACTAGTCGCCCACTTGGTACGGAATGCCCCGCACTTGACCGGGCGATATAGTCCCGGCTTTATGTCCGTGGAAACTAAGAGACCCGAAGGTGCCGTTGGGGGCCCTGAAACCCAAGGGCGTACCTAGAAGAAAAATACATTACATTCAATTTAGAGAACGTGGACCTGCACGAGTTTTGCATGGAGAGTCTAGTTTTCAAACAGATCTCAAGTTCTTGGAAAAAGAAACGTAAATAATATATAATTTATTTAAATGTGAATAGTTTAAATTCGCAATGGTATGTCATTCTAAATTTTTTCTTAAAAGGAATATGATGTACCTATGTCTGTACGTGAAATGGAATGGAGTTCGCATTTCTCTAAAAATACGTGATAGGTTGACATTTGCGTGTTAGGTCCTGAATGGGAATTTGTAGAATATAATATAACAGGTTTTTCTGCTTTAAGAAAATGTCTACATTGGAAAATAGCATCGCAGCTGTGCTCTCGGAGTGTAATTATTACATTAAAAATATTGCTGTTTGCAATATAATGTCTTTTTACTATAGACTTTATGCTATAACAAAAAGACGATAAATATGGAGTAAATATCCGATGATAATTTACTTCATATTTATAATTATTAAAGTAATGTTATATGTGCGTTTACACGTGTAACTGTTTTGGACAGTATTGAAGAAAGGACCTTTGCAATTTACTGATGTTGTGCATGGAAACGTAATTTCAGAAATAATTGGATTTCATTTAGATTGTATTGGAACTAGTGATTTGAACGTAAGTAAATATGCAATATAATTAAAATTAAATATACAACTTAGCGCAAACAACGAAAAATCACGAAATTTTAAAATTGTGGGATTGAAGAAGCTGAAAGTATTTTCTTTTAATATTTGCATCAGGATCGTTTGTAGAGCGCCATTTTTCACCTTTATGAGTTCTTTTATTCTGTACGAACAGATACAGAAAGCATATTTACTTGGCAGGTCAGTTCTGATAAACATACTTTTATTAGAAAGTTCTTGTTTGGAGAAGATACTACTTTGAACTAGTACTGTATTAAAATATAACTAGCCGTTGGAAACAATAGTTATATTATTTCAACGTCCAACGCTGTTGAAAATAATTAGCGCCAACAGTTGAAATATAATACCTACGTGCGAATATTATTCAACGCAGTCAACGATTCAACTGCCTAATAAATAAAAAGGGTTAAGAGTTTGTACTTCGTGAACAACATTACTCGATATTTTAAATGGTCTTTTGGTTATGTACGTACCTACTGCACTTTTTTTTTTATTTTCCCATCCAATACGGCCGATACTCAGCGCCATGGAACAAACAAATTTATCAACGACAAGCAAAAAAATAACCTATTGATAAATATCAATGTTTTGTACCTATTGTTTTCAACGGTGTTAGACTGATTAAGTCAAAAGGGTCAAGAGATCACACTTTGTGAACGATATTATACCCAATTACACAAGGTCTTTTGGTAATGTACATACCTACTGCACGTTTTTTTTTTTTTTTCCCGTCCAATACGGCCGATACGTAGCGCCATTGAACAATCAAATTTATCAACGACAAGCAAAAAAATAACCTATTGATAAATGTCAATGTTTTGTACCTATTTTTTTCAACGGTGTTAGAATGATTAAGTCAAAAGGGTCAAGAGATCACACTTTGTGAACGATATTATACCCAATTACACAAGGTCTTTTGGTAATGTACATACCTACTGCACGTTTTTTTTCCCCGTCCAATACGGCCGATACGTAGCGCCAAGCAACAAGCGAATTTATCAGTGACAAGCAAAATATATCTTCAACAGGATAATATTTTCAACAACCACCAACGTCTTCCAACAGTTCAACGTTATTATAGGATTATTATTACGTGTGTGTCGCGTGGGGCATAGAGATAATAATAATTAATAATACATCAATGATTCGGGGAACCGCCCGTTAAAGGGGATTCCTTAATACGATTTTTATATATTTTTTGTTAGTATCGTGTCGATCTCCTATTATAGTTACGTCAACGTCGACGTTATTTTCAACATTGAAGCACCCACCACTGTCCCGCCCCGGTATAGGCGACTTATTGTCGCCCCTTCGGAGCTCTCGCAAGAATCTACTTTTTTTTTTATAAACGACTCTACATTTAACATTTGTATAACGAATCTAGAGCTTCAATGTCCCCGCATACGTTGTTAGAGGGCGGTATGCAGGCGCGCCTACAGGATTGTACTGTTATAGTCACTTCTACAATTCTAAAGCCCATGGAGGTAATCAGCCTCATGGACAGTCAAACGAGTTGTTAGTAGCCTCAACCAAAATAAAGTAAAGAAAAAAGAACAAAATATACAGCAACCGTCGTGAGTAATAAGCTCACGACAGCGGATGACTATGGTCAATCCAGCGGGCGGTGCCGAGCACTGTTCAAAAGAAAAAAAAGAAAAACAGATAACAGAGAGTATATACAGTGAAGAAGTGGTATTGCCACACTCTGTCAACCGGCAGTCCCCGAGACAGTGAAGAAGGATGAATGTCCGGCCTCCCGACAACCGGCGGCGTCGTCCGTAAGCCAGCTAACCGGTGGTGCCTAGACGAGAGTAAATGGAAGTCAAGGATGAAGACCCTAGGGAGAAAAGCGTCGGGTCGCCGGAGGCGGGACGGACAGCTTTCGGTCGCCGTTCGGCCTTCTCCCCAGCCTCTTCATGTCACGGGGGGTGGCGCGGAAGACAGGTGCAGCTCCACCAGTTCTGTAGGGTCAGCCAGTAAACATAGGCGGGGACACGCTCCAGAATCCTACCCCTTAATGGGGAAGAGGACGGTACATAACAGACAACGGAGTTCAGTTCTCGCATTTAAACGTAACTGAAAGAAAATATACAAGTAACCAATCCAAAAAAACGAAAAAATAAAAAAAAAAGCGTGTAGGAGTCATCGCTTGGTGTGAAAGTTCACCAATTAACTAACAGAAAAAAAATAATTCAAAAGCATGAGGGTTGCAGTAAAACATCAGGTAATGTGATCGTAAAAATAAAAAAAAATAACAAAACTTGAGCGTTTAGTTACGCTAGGCTTATAAAGACTAAAAGAAAAGGAAAATTTGTGAATGCATAAAAACCCAAAATATCAAGCAGTAAACAACCAAAAGCAGAAAAAATATGTACAGGTGTAAAATTGTAAAGCGCAAAACATAAAAAACATAGTAAAAGAAAAGAAAATAGAAAACTGTACATCCTGGCAAAATGGTAAAGAGTAAAATCAAAGAAAGTCCGTGGTAGATCAGGAACAAGTACACCTGGTGTCAAAAATCTCTAGTCAGCGACTCTAAGCTCAGGCCATCTCTCAACCCAGACCCTTGCAAATTTCTTCAGACACTCGAAGTTCGTCTTATTCGAAACCAGATCAGTATTCCATACTGGTCTGATAGGTACGTCCAAACCATCGAGCATTTCCTCTCTAGCATCCATCAAGATCTCGCAGTGCCACAGAATGTGCTCGGCTGACTGGTTCGTAGATCCGCATGCGCAGTTGGGATGGGGAGACAGGGCGAGGGTGTGAAGTCTCCCCCTGAATTCCCCATGCCCGGACAGGAGCTGGGTGATGTAGTGGTCCAGTTTGAGATATGCCCCTTCCATTCTGATTTTAACTGATGGGAAGAAGGAGAAAGTCCATCTTCCCATATTCGATCTATCCCAACGGACCTGCCACTCTTGGAGCGACAGATCCCTCATTCGTCGTAGCAGCCCAGGGAGAGTCCCCGGCCCACCCGGAGTGAGAACAACGCCTAGGTGAGTAGCCGGGGTTCCTCTGGTTAATCTCTGCTTAGTGAGCACTTCCCTGATTTCCAGATCGATTGGCAAAATGCCGGCCAAAACAGGCAAAGCGTCCGAAGCAACGGTTCTATACGCCCCGGATAGTGCCAACAAAGGAGTTCGTTGGCCCCGCTTGAGAGCCAGGAGTATAAGCGAGTTATCCAAGCGGTGCTCCCAAACAGACGCGGCATACGAGACTTGTGCCACGTATACGCATCTGTATAGAACACGCAAAGCCGGATTACGCAGTCCCCACTCAGCTGTGGAGAGTCTCCTAAGCTTAAAGAAGAGGGCCTGAGCCTTGCCGGATACATCCTTGACGTGAGCCAGAAAGGAGGACGAACGATCTAGTGTGACGCCTAAATATTTCACAGTTTCACGAAATTGAACAGTAGAGTCCCCCATTTTGATGACGGGATTTCTTCTTCTGCTGAGAGAGCCCTTCATCAGGAGGCCCTGGGTCTTGTGGGGAGCGAATGTCATCTTGTTTCTTTTTCCCCAATCGAGGAACATGTCCAAACCTTCACTGCCTTTGCTTTCAACTTCCTTTCTGCTGTCCCCAGCGACCAAATACGTCTTATCATCAGCGTAGTCGACAGAGATGCATCCTTCAGGCAAGGGTAACCTGGAGGAGTCGTCAAAGTTGATGTTCCACAGGTCAGGTCCGAGAATGGAGCCCTGCGGGCATCCAATGTCAGCTTCCCTCTCGATCAAAAAATCTCCAAAGCAGATCGTGATCGTGCGATCAGAAAGGTAGTCGTCGATTGCCTGGAACAGAAGTTTGGAGCACTGCCTGGTTTTCACCTTTGTACGCATCATTGCCCACCACGCGTGATCGAAGGCACCAGTTATGTCGAGGAAGATCGCAACTACATACCTCTTGGGACAAGCCTTCACCCAGTCAAGCACATACGACAGGGCGTGCACCGTGGATCTACCGGGGACGAAGCCGAACTGCAGGTCACTGGCCGGTGACAGGGTTTGCCGAAGTCGCTCTCGTAACAGTTTCTCCAAGATTTTGCCGAGTACAGGGAGGAGGGTAATTGGCCGATACGCCTTAATGTCGGTAAGTGGTTTTCCGTTCCCCTTTGGTATGATCCGGAGCACGCCACGCTTCCACTCGGAGGGGAAAACTCCCCTCCTCAGGCACGTGTCCATCACCTGGAAGAGCTCTTCCTTGGCGTGGACCCAGACTTGCTTCGCGATCACGCCATTGAGCCTATCGTGCCCTGGTGCCTTCTTAGGACCCAATCCCTTTATTATAACATCAATTTCCGCTTTAGTGACTCTAATGAAGTTATCCTCTTGGGCAAGGTCTCTAGGTGGCAGCCGTGAAAGATTTCTGATCTGTTTATGGTGGTCACTTTCCCCATT
This sequence comes from Limnephilus rhombicus, assembly GCA_929108145.2. Lineage (NCBI taxonomy): Eukaryota > Metazoa > Arthropoda > Insecta > Trichoptera > Limnephilidae > Limnephilus > Limnephilus rhombicus. The sequence continues at coordinate 46,110,931 of OV815273.1, read as the reverse complement.
TACTGATTCTAAAGGAACTAACTCGCCCAAAAGTGTTTTGAGAGTGGATGCCACATCCACTGTCTCAGCGTTCCTCCCATCTGTTTTCCCAATTACTGTTGACAAATACCGGTCAGATCCTTTCCCGGACTTTTCTATCGCGCTGTGGATTTCCCACGGGTTGGCGTTACCCACATCGTTGACCCAATTATGCCAAGCAGCTCGTTTTGCTCGAAGAACGGCCCGTTTGAAGGCCGACCTGGCAGACCTCAGGCTAACCTGAAGCGCAACTGTCTCCTCCTCCGTGCAGTTGCCACTCCTGGACAGCCCAAGCGCCCTGTAAGCCCTCTTAAAGGCGCTCTTCAGCGAAGTCAGCTCAGGTGACCACCACGGCGTTCTAATACTCGTCTTCGGGTTTGATCTTCCTAAAGATGAGTTGGCAGCAGATACAACCGCCCTATTGAAAAAATTCCCCAAATTATCCGGATCAGTAGCTGCTACGTGGTGAAAATCCCTTAGCGTATCTCGTAGCGCTTCCCCAAAGTTATCCCAATTCGCCCTAGTGGTGTTGAAGTTCCAGGAGGATCTTGGAGCTTCAGTTTTATTTACACCAACCGTAAAAGTGATTAACCTATGATCCGAATTTATTGCGCACTCATGGACTGTCCACTTTGAAATCCTGCTCGCAACAGATCCAGAGCAAAGAGTTAGATCAATGTTGCTCTCACCATGTATGTTAGAAAAAGTACAAAAAGAACTCTGTTCATTAATAATGCTAAGACCTTGCGCGGCAATCAGGTCCTCAACGGCGTCTGAACGTTCCGTCCTACGATCACTAGTATCGAACCATAATGGTGAGCGTGCGTTAAAGTCACCTCCGATAACTATGTTACGGCCTTTAAGCGCGTTGAGCGCGCGCTTCAGACTCAGGATGTGGGGTCCAACCGGGTTCCCAAATTTAAAGTAAACTGAGATCAAGAAGATCTCAGTATCGCCAAATCTAATACATACACAGGTTTGGTACTCATCAGAAAAACCAGCCAGAAGGAGGGGACTGATCAACGAGGTGTTGATCAGGACTCCCGCCCCTGGAGAGCGGCCAACTTCGAGTACCGCACCCGGAAAATTAATTGGGGTCTTACCTTCCCAGGTGTACTGTTCCTGAATGAGCAAAATGTCAATGTTGAGGTCAGACATAACCCTCAGCGCCTCCAGCGTGGCCATCCGGGATCTCTGGAGGTTAATCTGACCTAGGGAGAGGGGATTAGGACGAGCCATAATCAGTCATACGAAAGGCTGCTTCGACTGCTGCTTTTTGGGCCGGGCAGTCCCTATCACCCGTTGGGTGATCCGCCGGCTTCTTAAAGCGCGTACAAGTAGCGCAGACAGCGGGATGTGCTTTCTTGGGGCAAGTCTCAAGGTCGTGCCCCAAAGCGGCGCAGTGGCGGCACGATACTTGGTCTTGAGAGCAACTCTTCGATATGTGACCATATTGGTGACACTTGAAGCAACGAGTGGCTCCTGTATAATCCCGTACGCGGCAAGCATTCCAGCCAAGGAAGCACATCCCGCTGTCCAGTAGTACCTTTCTGGCGGCCGGATGGCACGTCAGAACCATATTCATGGTCGGATTATCCCTCTTCCCGAAGAGGGAGACCCGCCTCATCGTACGAAGATGGTCTTCCATATTCAGCGTTGTCTGCCCATCAAGGTTGTTGCTGTATATCTCCGTGAATAGGGCTTGGTCCGATGCTGGTTCCCCCTTCGGAACATTGTACACGACGATTTTAGGCAATCGTCCCAATGGGGTGACCATTTTAAGGCCGCTGGCTGCCAGTTTGGATCCAGCCTTTAAGATATTGTCTAGGTCCTTCTTCCCTTTCGCTTGAAGGGCCATGCCTGCGCCTTTAATCTTCCTAGTCCGTACGATTTGAAAGTCATCTATCCTTGGCTTGATGACCTTTTCGAGGTCTTTCTGGGTACCTTCCGATGTTTTCCCTTCAGGAGCATCCGGATAAACAAGAATAGTCAATGGTTTAGGAGGGATGGGGCGTTCATAACCATTAATCAAGACTTTCTTTGAGTTCGGCAAGCCGGCAGCAGCACTTGCGTAGGATCTCAATTGAGGTTCCTGGATTACTGGTGGACGCGCCTTAATAACAGAGTCCAGCTTCTGGTTCAAGCTGGACTGGGCGTTAAGCATTTGGTCGATAGTGGAGCTCTTGGTGGTCATAGTATTTAGATCCAGCATCAAGTTAGTGATATCATTCATTAAGTCGTCCAAAATAACGTTGAGAGCGCTCTTGTCAGCCTTATTCAATTTGTTCGTACCGTCCATGATAATCATACGTATCTTGTGGCACTTCTCCATAGCTGGTATCACCCTTTTTGAGGATTCTACAAGGCTCTTCAGGCTATTAGGAGAGTCGCTAAGCCGTTGTCTCTTCTTACTTCCTTGGAGGGGGGTTGGGGGGTGAATGCCGACAATGGCTGCCCCACTGGTGCCAGGTATTGGTACACCCGTCTCGACGTGTAAAACGCCCTCAACTTCCATTTCCGAGTCCGTATCGGATCCAAGATCGGTAGATTTGACTTTGTCGGTAGTCTTTCTTAGCTTCCTTTTACTCTTGGGAGGATCCCCCTCGGTCAAGGACTTGCTGAGAGCCTCTATCGTTGAGGAAATCGTCTGTTTCCAAGCTTCTGACGGTTTCCCCGGGTCTGGACCAGCGCCATCCGACTCGCCTTCCGAAACTGGGTCGGATCCCATATTTAGAAAATTTTCCCCACAAAAAGGGATAAAAAAGGGAAAATTCCCTCAATTTTCCCCAAAAATGGTGAAAAAAACTACGGCTCGGGCGGGGAGGTGAGGGGGGGGGGTGAAGGGGGGGGGGGGGGTGAAGGGGGGGGGTTGAAGGGGGGGGGGGTGAAGGGGGGGGGGTGAAGGGGGGGGGGGTGAGGGGGGTGGGGTGAGGGGGGGGTTGAGGGGGGGGGGGTGGGGGGGGGGGGTGAGGGGGGGTGAGGGGGGGGGGTTAAGTCCAAAGCTAGGGGGGGGGTAAGTCACAGTACTTGGGCGATTCCCGCACTGCCCTCAGAAATTCAATGTCCGTCCGTAACTACCCAAATGGATCCTGGGCTCTGCAAATAGTTAAATTTCGAGATGACCAAGTTACACCACACAGAGAACACTCAGCGAAGAGAGAAAAGTATCACTAGACGCGGAATTTTATTCTGCGTCGAATGGGAATGTTCACAGCACAAAAAGGTAACGTTGATGCACTGTTTTTTAGAAAAAAACAACAAAAAAACACATTTTCAGACAAAAGTACCGAAATATTCACTAAAATTCGTCCTTTTCGAGTCAGTTTTTTTTTAAAACTAGTAGAGTTCGCTGAGACGCACACACTTAATTTAGAGGGGGCAGGGGGATGTGGCGATATCCGCCCGTACCGACAAAAGTTTGAATTTTTAGTTAAAAACTATATAAAACGTACTAAAACTTAAAAAACATAAAAAAACAAATGACATAGGCATGAAGCCCTTGTCAAGGCGCACCGGGTAGTTTAAAAAATTTTGAGAAAACCTCGCGATTGGTATTTTTAAAATAGAGAAACGCAGGAGCAAAATTTACACGTGTTTTCACCTTGGAGGCGAGAACGGAATTATTTTCAACAGCTATTTTCAACAGTTGAAAATTGCCAACGATAACGACGTTGGCGTTGGATAGAATTATCGTCAACGCCCAGTACTACTTTGAACGCGAACAGCACTATATTTAAAATATTGGACATTGCATCATTTTACATTTGCTACCTTCATTACTGTTGATATTACATGACACTTATGAGAAGATTAAGGCCGAAAGTATTGAGTTAATATTTATTTTGAAAGGCTTTAGGACTTTGAAAGAATTTAGGACTCTTTAGGACTGGAGAATGTTTTATGAAATGACCTTTAAAAAGCTTACAAGTATTCGCTTACATTTTTACACAATTAGTTATTTACAAAGTCGCGGGTTGTGAAAGTAAAGGTGAGGTTTTTGACTTTATGTTTATATTTATGTTTTTTTATTTTATTTTATTTATTTGGGAAATCAACAGATTTTTTATCAACGGATTTTCCATCAACGGACATTTATAACAATAAAATTAATAACACACATAAAATCCAATAATAGATTTTCACTTATTTTAACTTAAAATTATAATAAAAAACAAAGGGTCCTGTACCCGTGAGCTAACAAATTTACAAAATACAACAATGTAAATGTTAAATAAAGAAGATGTAAGAACACAAATATGTATAAACTAGTAACCTGCTTTAATAAATTTCAAAACATAAAGTCAAGGATGACAAGGACACACTGAACCCCAGATTCCTACCCACCCCTTAAACCCTTTTCCTTCCCAGAACTCTCCTCTCCTTCATTTCCTTGAAAAAACTCTCCACCCAGCATCCCCAAAGATGACATAGGCCCTTTCAATAATAATAATATGTACCTATAACTCAAAGTGAACAAATCGAATGGCAAGTAACTGGAAAAAATTCACAGCAATAACATGATAACTTGCAAAAGGGTATTTAAAATTATTTAACGTTAGCTATGACATTTTTTAAAGTTCTTAAATTATACAAGAATTGGTATCTATCATTAAAATTCTTATGAAATATATTGCATGCTCTGAGAGATTGGTAGAACATTTTTGAAGATGAAAAGGAGATTTTTCTTTAGTTCTAACGCCTGGGACTCTAAAATTAATTTCAGACAAAAAGGGCGAACAATCTATAAAGCCATAGATAATTTTATAGAGATACTCGTATATTATATCTGCGGAGTCTCTTCTAATTTTTAATGATTTAAGTCCATAACGGTCCATCGAGCTGTTAACGTCATGGTAACCAATTTAAACTTGAATTTCAAATGATGGACAAATTTCATGTGGATGGCTGCAAACAAAGCCTTTAATGTAAATATTATATTGAGGATTCCATATTTGAGAAGCGAATTCAAGATGAAAAATATTTTAAGTATTTAAATAAATGAAGACAATATAAGCGAAACTCATTCGAAAATCTGGAAACGGAAAAATCAGAAAAACATATTGACACCTCTGGGATTCGAACCCAGGACCTCTTGCTTTCCGGGTAAACGCGCTAACCACTGCGCCACGGTGTCGATATGAAACTCGGTCATGTTTAACTGTACCAATTAACTGTACAATTTAAGGTTTTACTCATAAAGTTAAAAATTAAAAATAAAATATTTTAAGTGTTTGAATGTTCTGGAATTTTTTTCCAATATGTATGTTTAATAGGTTCTGGGTTTGTGCTAATAAATTTGCTGAAAATTAAATCGCTTACCCTTAATATAAGAAAAATAAATATATAACATATTCTATGAACTCAAGGAGCCAATCAGTAAAATCACTAGAACTAAAATTATACGAATGTCATGGAAATTTTATTTAATGTCTTTAAACCGTTTCATTATACTTATCAGAAAAATCACAAAGCATTAAATTTGTATCTCGGAGCAATAATTTTTTGATAAAAATTTTAGATAGGACCTATACATCAAAGCTCACAAGCCCTACATATGCTTCTTTAAAAATCTAAGAAATGTAGTAAATAAAAAGTATATGAAAAAAGTCTGCTACCATTATGTCTTTCTCGTTATTGATCTGTGATATCTAAGTGCATACATAATTTGAATACAATTCAAAAAAGGAGAATAAAGATCATACTTAGTACGGGTTGTTCACAGAATTTGAACAATTTATCACATATCAGTGTTAATTTTCAAGTACTGCAAAAGTTCTATTCAAGTTCAAGTTATATGAAACAACTGACCAATAATGAAATAACAATAGAACTTGAATAGAACCTTGAAAATTGAATCACAGAACTTGAAAATTATCTTTTAAATTTCAGGAATTGTTCAAATTATCTGAAACAACGTACCAAACTAACCTTACTTACCCTTAAGAACGCCATCGATAGAAATTTTCTTAAGTTTTGATGTACCTACCAAATACTCAACAAGTATAATGTATTCCAAAAATATACTATTGAAACCATAAAGTTATAAACTACATTCTGACAAAGAAACTACATTTATTTTGCAACAAAATTCCACAACATCCTTCACCTAGATGTAAAACGAGTAGAAATTTTTTATTAGTATAGGTCAAAGATTAAAGTCTAGCTGAAAGTGGTCAGTGAAATAACCTTAAAATTATTAATTTTTTTTTACATGAGCTCCACACAGGAGGCCCTGAGGAAAATAATTTTCCTCAAGGCCTATGTCATCTTTGGGGCTGCTGTGTGGAGGGTTTTTAAGGAAAGGAAGGAAAGGAGAGTTCTGGGAAGGAAAAGGGTTTAAGGGGTGGGTAGGAATCTGGGGTTAAGTATGTCGTGGTCATCCGGCTCCAAGACCTAGACAAACTTCACCCCCTGAACCCGGGCACCCCTGCTAAATCACCAAACGTAGCGAACCACTTGGGGTGACCTATGGCAGAGGTGTTGGTTATCCAATAAAGGTTCCCGGGGCGGCGGTACCCATTCCCGCCTCCCAAATTCCAGAAAAATAGCACTAAAACGACACAGGAGACATAGGTATCTAATTAAATTAAATAAAATAACTTCTGTCTGCCTTTTTTTACTTATCTGCACCTTATCATGTTTTAATTACAAAGACACTAATAAAAAAAAAATTATTAAGCTCACATATAATTTTAGATTTTCACGGCCAAAAGGACAATGTCCATCATCAGGGCAGATGAGTAATGATAATAGTAAAGAAGGGGGTAGCGCAACACGGCATAATACCCCAAAAATAAATCACGATAAAAAAGCCACGATATATGGATAATGACTAGAATATAAAATTTAAAAAATTTGTTGTTACAATCTGAACAATTTTACCGCATTTTCTAGTATTTTTAAGCAATTTTACAAGTAGCCTACTGATGCGTTACTAGTTTCTACATATCGTATTCTATATTGTAAACGTAGCCAGATCTTCATAATATTGGATAATAATTGAGATTGTACTTATTTTAAAAGTTTCATATCGCATTTAATTTGCACGGCAAATTGTTCGAGCGTTTGAAAAGTTTCATTTTAAACCAAACCAATTATGGGCACGGCTCTCTGGTAAAATATACATCCTACGCCACTGCTGGAATTGGTAGAAGTTAACCTCACAGCGGCTGTCATTTGGGATTAATCCAATTATTCCGAACACCAAAAACCATTCCAAGAAAGATAATAAAAGAAAATAAACAGTTTTTTCTTCAAATAAAAGCTTATTTAATTGATACGGTAGCGTTTTAAGTGGTTCTTGGCTAGAATATAATAATATTTCTATTTAGTTACGGTAGTTACAATCCAAACAATTTTAATGCATTTTCCTCGTGTTCATCATTTATGTGTTGAGTACCTACCTCATACTAGAGGCACCTCAAATGTCCCATACAAACAGGTAAAATGTCCCCCCACCTCACAAAATGTTTTTGAACCAAATCTTTTTCTTTGTATTACTACAAATGTCATGTCACGTATGGGACAAATATGAGGTGAGGTGTGAGGAGGTTGGTGTACATGTCACGTCACGTATGGGACAAATGTAAGGTGAGACGTGGTTGGTGTATTGAACTACATATCATGTCATGTATCGTATGGGACAATGAGGCGTTTGTATATTGTATGACATTTTTGTATTAGAACCATGAGGTGGACACCTCAACACCTCATTTCAAAAATTACAGGATAGTCACAGAGGCACTATTGCATATTTATATCTCATCGAAACTTATTCAAAACGCGCGGGGGCCGGATTCGGTAGTTTCCGGTCGTTTGAAGCGTTAATGTTTTTGGATTGTGAAGGTCAAATTGGCCTAATTGGAGGGGAAAAATCGTCTCGTGTCTCATCTAAATAATTACGGTATTGGGTAAAGTCTGAATTCCCGTCATTTCAGTAGGTAGGTACCGATATAAAAATGGGAATTGTAGGTATGTAATAATTACTTTATCGCTTGTCTAAATTCTTAAAACAAACACTTTCAATTTTGAGAAGATGTGACGCTTAAATTCAAAGCAAATTGAAGAGTTTGTAAAACCGGAGTTACATTCAGACAGATGGAACACAACCGATATTAGTATTTTTAATGGTTTTTATAATCCATAAATTTATTGTTCTCCACCATACCGAGCAGAATTATTATTCAGTATTTCATTATTGTTTCACTGTTGACAGCCGAACCGATGTTGACAGGGAATAATTAAGAAATCGTTAATGGTATCACTTGAGGTGTTTTCTATAAATTCACCTTTCGAAACGTCAAAAGCCAAACAATTATTAAAAATAAATTGACAATGTTGAATTGAAATACTAACCTAAATAGCATTGGCAGTGTGCATTTACTTTTTGACACTAAGACGGGAGTTAATCATCCAGTCGTGACTAATATTGAGTTAATAATCGTTAATCTTATTTCAAGATCTTTCGTTTCTCAAAGATCGAACGAAATAAATTGATAGCGTTTTCGATGCATTATTATTACTATTATTTTTATTTTCTATTTACGTTCTTATTTCTTTACTGTGTAAATATATAAATATGTATAACTATATGGGACGTGTGGGATTGCACTATCCTCCCCACATCCTGGAATAAAGATTATTATTATTATTATTAAGTCTATGGATCGCGTATACGACTTCTTTCAATCCGTTCATTAAATAAGCGAGTAATTTTGCATAACAAACGGTATTACTCAAAAATATGTGTATGTTGACAAATTCTTGTCATACTATGGAGGTCGGGCTAAAATTTATCAATAAGGAACTCCAGTGAAAAATATTATGACTTTAAAAAAATATTTACATATAGACCAATGAACCCTGATTCTGAATATATAAGTTTTATTTCATAACATTAAACGCACAGTTCTTAAAAAATTATTAAAAAGTGAATTTTTAAACCTCTCGTCAAAACACAGCGTCAAGTTGGTATTATTGAATGGTTAGTGCTGACGTCACGCCCCACCAGTCATTGTATTGAAATCAGTGATTATATAGGTATGACAAAAGCCATCAGTATTAACAACATTTCATGTTATTCGTTATGTCATACTGTTTATAGAGATTTAGTTGTTGTATTTATTGAAACAATATTTAAGCCTAAATAATTCAGTATCAAAAATAGAGGTATCTCTATTTTTTTTACATTAACTCCACACAGGAGGCCCTGGGAAAAATAATTTCCCTCGGGGCCTATGTCATCTGGGATGCTGTGTAGAGGGTCTTTTTGAGGAGAGGAAGGAATGAACATTGGTCTTGAAGAGACCCATGTTGTAGGAAGGAGGAAACACAGAGGCCGGCAAATCATTCGTGATTTGTACAGGGTTAGCAGTTGTGTACTATTAAAGTATCTGCGGGCCCTGTAGAGTACGCCCAGTTTTTGGGAGGCTAACTTTACTCTGGCTTCGATAGAGCCCCCATACCTGAGCTGATCACTTAGGGTTACACCAAGCATATCAATGGAGGGCCTGTTCGGAAGATTGCTTCCGTTGAAAGAGACTAGATTTTCATTTCGATCCCTTTTAGACGTAATCAGACAAGATTGGGTCTTTGAAACATTAAATTCAACGAGATTATTTTTACCCCGAGAGAAAACACTCTCGAGGAAACCGTCCATTCTTTGCTTCAAAGCCCTACGAGCTGTTGGAGTTTGTGAGCCCTTTGGGGGCTTGTCAAACAAAAAGCTATCATGAACTGTACAGTCATCCGCGTAGTAATGAATTGGTGCACATGACAAAAGGTAGTTGATGTGCAACAAAAACAAAGTCGGAGACAGAACCGATCCCTGTGGGACGCCAGCATTTATCGAGTGTGAGGAAGAGGTGAAACTTTAGATAAGAGAAAGGTGAAACCATCGGCTACCGTCTGAATCGACCTGTCCCTCAAGAAGTCGGCAATCCACGTATACAAGGATGCGGGAAGTCCGTAAGAAGGCAGTTTGTTGACAAGTCCTCGGTGCCAAACTCGGTCAAAGGCCTTGGAAATGTCCAGTGCAACCGTTTGGGTCTCGACGAAACGTTACAGGCATCGCCACCAAAATGCGTCACATACGCGAGAAGATCACCGCACGAGCGGTTCCGCCGGAATCCGTATTGATGGTCGTTAATAATTTTGTTCTTCTCGAGGTATGTGAGCAGTTTGTCGTTGATCACACGTTCCTCGTTTGTCGTTGATCACCTTAGACAGAACTGATGTGATCGCTATGGGGCGGTAGTTGGCCGGGTTGGAGCGGTCACCCTTCTTTGGAATAGGATGCTATTTCTGCAGCGCATCTCTGCAGTACCAGGGCAGGTATTCCGTCAGGCCCACTAGCTTTATTAACATCAAGCCCTCGTAAAACATGGAGTACTTCCCGATGCCGGATCCTCAGCTTTTTCATACGAAAACCGCAGTGAGGAACCGACATCGGGACAGCACCTTGGTCATCGAGGGTTGAGTTATCCGCAAACATTTTACTTAATGGGTAAGCCTTTTCGGTGGCGGTGTTTGCTAGTGAGCCGTCAGATCTGGTAAGAGATGGCAGACTGGATTTGCAAAAATTGCGACCTATTGAGCCCGCAAGCGAACAGAATTGCCTGCTGCCATGCGGGCATGCAGCCAGCTTTCTGCTGATCTGATGGTCGTGCTCGAATTTTGACCTATTTATGATTCTCTTGGTTTCCTTTGCCATTTTGTTGTAAGCTGTTCTGTCTTCGGATGTTCTAGATGTGTTGTAGGCTCGGTAAGCCGCGTTTTTTCGTCGCACTGCTTCAGCGAAGTTTCTATTAGTTTATCTATATTATTTAAAATATTGAAAAACTTTAAACTGTACGAAAAAAATTTATAATATGCTACATCATAATGCCTAGAGACGGGCAAAGCGGCTCAGTTGAACGAGAATAAAAAGATCCGGTTCAGTGAATCGGCTCAATTGAACGACTGAATTAAGCTACGGACACACTTGCTCATTAGAAGCCAAAAAGCATGCTACCTAGTAGCAATTGCTACCCGTTCATTCATTCGCAAAGATCCGCGAACCGCGAGCAAGTGTGTCCGTAGCTTTGAAGATCGGTCTTACGGAACCGGATCTTACGGATCCGTATGAAGATCCGAGTCACTGAGCCGACTCGTTCGCGAACGACTCACTTCTCTGCGAGCTTCGTATTCAAAATGGCCGTCACCGATCAGCTGGTCGGCGCTTTGTCTTATTTGCCTTCAATTTTTGCAGTGTGCAGGTGATGTTTCGTTTGAGAGAGTATTGATTTTAAAAGCTAAAAAAATAATAATTTCAAACAATTTCTATACCATTCTCCCGTAATAATATTGAAAAATATAATAACAAAATAAATATAATATAATAAATAAATAATTCCACCTAAATAATGTTTTAACTTATCGAATAGTACCATCCTTTTTTCCGTATAACTGTCATACAAAATGAACACCTGTTGAAAAACTTTCCAGGAGTGATGACGTCACACGATTCATTACACGTGCGGTGTTTTTTGGGGGATCTTGAAAAATTAAAAATTTGAAAATTATTTTAACTATTAAAACAAACTCTAAAAAATAAAAAAATGCAGTTATTTAAGTCAGAAGGTCATTTTATTCATAAAAAAAAAAAATGGTCTGGAGTTCTCTATTGTCGGTCGGTATATCTGTTATCAGTCGTTGACCGCGCTCACAGATATTGATAACTGACCACAGATGATGGATTTAATCAATATCGTATTGATGTAGGTTTTTATCGATCGTCCATGAAACACAGACAATAGGCCACTTGCATGGACTTCATAAATACTTGGAAAAAATCGTGTGGATAGTTTTCTTACTAAGATTACGAAAATGTTAATAAAAAATTTTAGAAATGAAAGGTTTTATTTATTTTTAAATAAATAAATCCATTATTTGGGCTCGTGACGTCACTACATGAAAATGTCCCGTCTCCGAAAATGTTTCCATTTTTTATTTTTTTTTATTTTTATTTTTTTTATTGGCAATGTTTATTAAAAATACATATGAAGTTACAACAGTTACATAGTTACATAGTTACATAGTTACATAGTTACATAAGGTTAACAAAAAATAAAAATAAATTGCCTTTCCTCACCATAAAGAGACAATGCTCTTGTGTTTGGTGAGGGAGTTCTAGCTCAATTAGTAAATTAATGATCGTGTAAGTTAGTAATAACGGCTATTGTAAATAATAAGAAGGTTAAAAAATCTTGTATAATTTAAAAATAAAAATCCTGAAGAGTTTAAAAAAATCATAATATAAATTAAAAAATCATTATAAATGGAAGAATCATGTAAGTTAGTAACAAAAATTATTGTAATAAGTAAGTAAAGGATACGTAAGAAAGAACGCAAGATTTATACAATAGTAGACTCAGAGATTTAGAAACTAAGAAATGAAAGAAAAAAGAAGGAATAAATGATTTATAAAATAGCAGACTTTAAGATACAAAGTAAACATATTTGGGACTTTTATAGTAGTTTCAGGTAATTTTTTAATTTGGGCTTAAATTCCTGCATATTTTCGATGGTTTTTAATTTTAATGGGAGGTTGTTATAATAGATTATGCCCAGATAAAGATAGGAATTTTGGATGTGCTTAGTATTAAATTTAGGAATTTTAATAGTTTTCTGGTATCTTGCTGATGTATTGAATTGGAAGTTACGAGTATTTAACTGTATTTCTTTGTAAATTTAAAGAATTGAATATTTTTTATAGATTTTGTCTATTATAGGCACATTGAATATTGAAAAAAGAATTTCAGTAGGAAATTTAGACGGTTTTTTTAAGATTACCTTAATTATCAACCTTTGGACAATTTTGAGGGGATTTAAAATATTGCCATATGTTCCTCCCCAGCCAATAATACCATATTGCAATATAGATTGAACAGTTGCATAGTACACTCTTTTTAGGTTTTCTAAGCTAAGAATATTTCTAAGTCTAATAAATATATAAATACATTTCCTAATCCTTTTGACGAGTTCACAAATATGTGTTTTCCATTTAAAATGTTGATCTATATATACACCAAGATATTTGATTTTGGGAGTTGGACTAAGTATAGCACAATCTTGATTGCAGATAGTTTTATTACATTTACTTTGGTGTATTATGATGTTTAAATTTGGTTCTAATTTGAATTTATTGATAGAGAATGGGATAAATTTTGTTTTTTCAGTGTTTAGAGAGAGGAGATTTTTATCGAACCAATTTTTCAATATGTTAATATCAATATTAGCTAGATTATTAACAGTATTCCAATCCGTACCTTCAATTATTATGACAGTATCGTCAGCATAAGATATTATTTTTCCGTTTAGTTTTTGTATGAATATGTCATTAACATAGATAATAAACAGTAACGGTCCCAGGACTGTACCTTGAGGTATGCTGAAATGACTCATTTTTGGTGAACTAAGCACACCATTAATTTTTACAACTTGGGGACGTTTGAAAAGGTAGCTTTTTATCCATTCTAGAGCTGAACCATTTAATCCAATGTTTCTTTATTTACTTATAAGTTTGTCATGTGATATACTGTCAAATGCTTTTTTGAGATCTATAAAAATTCCCAGGCATTTAAATGATTTATCTAATGAACTATGTACAAGGCTACTTAATTTTGCAATTGCATCTTGTGTGCTTCTACCTTCCATAAAACCAAACTGGTTTTCATTAATTATATCGTTGCATTTTATAAATTGGCTCATTCTTTTTTTAACTAGTTTTTCAAAAATTTTTGCTATATTTGAGATTACTGATATGGGACGGTAATTATTTACTTCTTCTGGATTACCTGACTTAAATATTGGGGTAATAGTAGTTTGTTTGTAAATTGATGGAAATACTCCGCTTTGGAAACTTGTATTTATTATATGCATTAATGGCTTAGAAATTTGATTTTTTATGTTTTTTAAAATATCAACCGTGACTGCATCAAAGCCCGGAGCAGATCCTCCTTTCATATCGGTTATGATAGAAACTATTTCGTCCTCTGTGGTGACTTCAAATGTTGTCATTTTATTTTTAGCATTTATATTACAGTCTGGAGATGTTATAATATTTGGATCAATGTGAATGAGATTGGCGAGATTTTTCCCAACATTTGCAAAGAAAGTGTTAAATATATTTGCAGCTTTTGAGGGGTTTTCTTTACAGCATGTTTTTGAGTTATCATGATTAATAGCATTGATTTCGTTATTATTGTTCTTTTTCTTGTCAACTATTTCATTTACAACCGTCCATACTCTTTTACTATCATTTTCAGCTAGATCCAACTTCCGTTTATAGTAACTTTCTTTAGTATGTTTTATGATATATGTAAGTTTATTTTTATATGCTCTAAAGTGATTAAGTATGTTTTTATTATTAGGTTGTTGAGTTGTTAATTTATAAAGAGCTTGCTTACGTCGTACAGATAATATTAATCCATGAGTAATCCATGGTTTTATAGGTTTGAAGTTAGACAGTTTGTGTTTGGGAATTACATTTTTTGACGAGTCATTTATGTATTTAGATATTTTTTCTTCAAATATTTTACAGCAGATATTGACATCATTACATTGTAATAATTCGATCCAATTTTCTGATTGAAATTTGTTTTTTAATGTATCCATATTAAGTACTTTTTTGGAAGATTTTGTTTGTTTAAATGATGGCAATATTGGATTGCTGGTTTTGTGGTTAAAGATACAAGAATAATGATCAGTGATAGTTGTGTGAATGACAGCTGCTGTTATATTTTGGATATCCGGTATATTTGTAAAAATATGATCTAAGCATGAAGGTCGTTGACCTCGAACGTCTCTAGTGTACGAATTTATGCACGATAAATAATTGAGTTCTGCTAACATGTTGAGATAGCTATCTTTATCCTTACTAGAATAGTCGCTTGCGATATTTAAATTCATATCTCCAACCAAAACATTGTTTTTATTTCTAAAATTTAATAAAATATTTTTTAATTCATCAATAAAGTGTGGCACTATCGACCTATGTGTTCGATAAATAGCAATAATGTTATAATGTTTATTTATGTCTTTAAATTCAATATTTAATATGTTAACCTTACTAATACTGTGAATCTCTTTAATATTAAGTACATTGTATTGGTTAGATACAAATATTCCAATACCAGAGTTTTTGTTTAACTTTGTTGTTGTTGTGTAGTAAGAGTACCCCGGGATAGAGAAATTCAATTCACCGGCTGAGTGAGTTTCTGTTAAAACTATGCAGCCCGGGAAATAATTTAATTCTTTTAATGATATTATTAATTCATCCATGTTCCTTTCTATGCTTCTAATATTTACATGAAATAGGCTAAATCCTTTATCAGGACAAATTAAATTGAAATCTTTTATGGAGTGACACAAATTTTCTTCTATACAAATTTTTTTATCCAAAGCGTTACATAAAAAATCATTCATTTTGCAGTTTTAGGTTAGTTATTTTATGGATACATTTATGTAATTTGTAATGACAAATGGTAGAGGCAAAGAATTTTAAATATACACTATGTCTACATAGATATGATGGCTGAAATAACAACATATAAATATATAATTTATTTACGTTTTTAAATTTTATATTTAAAATATAAACTATAAACATTAAAATATAAACATCATAATCATTAATATTGGGAACATTATACTGGCTGGAAATAGGTATTGCAATATCAGAGTTTTTGTTTATTCTTATTATTGTTACATGGTACCCTGGAATGGAGTAATTAGTTTCGCCAGTAGAGTAGGTCTTTGTTAACCCAATCAAGCCCGGGAAAAAAATTATTTCTTTTAAAGATATTATTAATTTTTCAAAAAAAATTTTTACGCTTTTTATCTTTTTATGAAATTGAGTAAATCCTTTTTCAGTGCAAATCAAATAGAAATCTCTTATAGAGTGATGTAAGTTTTCTTCAATACATACTTTTTTACCTAATGCTATGTTACATAAAGAATCATTCATTGTTAATATATAGATAAGAGTTTGAGAAAATGAAAATTTACAATATTTATTCGTAGTCAATGCGCTCTTTAGCAATTTAAAGCATTTTTTGCCGGTAAAGGCATTTTATGCTATCGACTCTATGATCGGTGGAATAGTTCATATCAAACCTTTTGTTTTGGACACAGCAGTTGTTGCAGATTGGAGTTTGTTCTTTGTTTTCACATTTGGATAATACGTGTTCCTTAGTGCAATGAGGGCAAATGGGAGGCTGCGTCCTGGCGAGACATCTTTGGGCTGTGTGGCCGAACTTGAGGCAATGGTAACATTGTCTGAGCGGGCTGCAGTCTTCTACGTATACTCTTTGGAATTTGATGTTTATTTTTTTTTTCTCTATTAGTTTTTTCCTTAACTTTCCATTTGTTTCAATAATGTAGTTAGTGGTGTCGTTTTCTTTTCCTTCATTGTACTTATTTTTTAATTCCTTGATAAGCTTAATGTCTTTTTTGTCTTCTAGGGTTAATCCTTCATTTTGTTGTACAATCCCGTCTATAATTTCTTCTTCAGTCAATTGGCATTGCAGCCTTTTCAACATTAAGCACGGCTTCCTTTTTTTTATTTCTTCAGCCGATACTTCTTTTCCAATTACTTTATTTATCTCTTTGGTTAATTTTTCGGCATCTTCTTTTTTTTGGCAAGAAATCACTAATTTTTGTTCTCCGATCTTTTTTACTCCATTTACTCCAACTTTTATTTTTGTTAAATTAATATTTTTTTGAATTTTTATTTTTATGTCCTCGGCCTTCAAGGTGTTTTTTGAGGTAATTAAAATGGCGTATTTCTGTTCTGCATTATATGAAGTTTCTGCGAAGTTTTTATTGTTATTTAATGCACTTGCGTATGATTTTTTGTTATTTTGATTAATTTCTTCGAGTTTCTGTGTGTAGTGATGATTGTTTTTAATATTAATTTCTTGTAATTCTATGATCTTCTTTTGTAGACTAATTAGTTCATGTTGAATTTTTTCTTCCAGTGATACAATATTTTGTTCCAGTGTTAATTTTATTTTTGAGTCTTTCACTGAAGTGATCTTATTAACTAAGTCTTTAATATTTTTAAAAATTTCTTCGGTTTCCATATTAAATGAATGGAATCGCCCAGGTGGGCGAGTTATTAAATGTAAGTAACTATATTTATTGTTTTACTTCTTACAAAATAATGCGACTGTACTCGTTCGGTGCTGAGCGAGAATTGAAATTTTAATTTTATAAAATTCCACACTGATTTATTTTTTTTGATATGGCATCACTTTGATTTCAGGCGAATTTTTGAATTTGATATTTAACGTTCACTAGATTTATTGTTTGTTCTCTGCGAACGTATCATTTGGTTTGATTTTTTGACAGATGTAATGAAGAGAACCCCGTACATTTTACGTTGTCCGTAAGTGATTTAGAGGTATAATGATAATGGTGCGGATTTTAACAAAATCAAATTTTGTAATATTCTTATTATTATTATAATTTACAAGTACAAGTATATTACATTTGATTTAGTAATATAGACGTTTAACATTATAATGATTTATGATCAATAAGAGGGATCAAGGAAAAAAATATTGACAATATTTAATATTTTTGGTGTGCCTCGTTATTTTCCTGGGTCACTCGTTTGGAAAACGTTCTTTTTTTTAAATGATTTTCGGCTATGTAATTATCGTTTTTTCGCACCTATAAAATTTTCCGGTTTATAAAAAATGGTCTGATTTTTCGGATTGAAATTTTCAAAAAATCGCCAAGGTTTCAAAAATACGATTAAAAAAAAAAAACAGAATGTATTAGAATATAAGCCTTAACCGGAAAATTTTTTTAAAAAATGTTATGCAAGTGGCCTATTAATTTGAGAGAGCGGGCCGTATCGGCAGAGACGGGACGAGAAATGAAAGGCGTCAGTCAGTGAAGTGAGTCTGTCTTTATTGTTGCGCTGCGTAGCGAGGTCGAAGCTGAGCGGAGTGACAGTGGTGCCGATAGTAATGCTGCTGCGTGATGATGAGTGAAGAAGGTCAGGAGACTACGGCGGTGAAGATCACTGGTCTTCAGGGAGCCGGCGTGTTGCTCTACACCATGTCAGTGTAGAAGTGACCTTGGTCCAGGCGGTCGACCATCGTCGTGTTGACGAGGTATGGCGGCTGTGTGGCCTTTCAGTCGACACACACACGTGACGCAGGAAGGAACCTTGAGAGGCGATGAGGATGCTGGTTTCTGGCTCGTTGCCGGTTGTTGGTGCTGGCTCGTTGCCAGTTGCTAGTTGCTGGCTCGTTGCCGGTTGCTGGCTCGTTGCCGGTTGTTGGTTGGTGAAGTTCCTCGAAGGTGCTGGAAACGTTCCTGGTGTCACACTAGACAAATGTTGTTCCACTGCTGACTGCGCGGGGCCAGTGCACGGCGCAGGCAAGTACTTAGTCGCGGCACTGCTCGGACTGTGTTGCTTGACCGATGAATGAAAACTAGACTGAACTGGGACTCAGCGAGCGAGTGCTTGCTTATATACTCGCGGCGAGTAATTACTCTCACGGTAGGCAATGCTGGGTGAATTCACGCAAAGCTGAGAAATCGCTCGAACCTTCTGTGGGCACTTGTATGGTACAGCCACACGTTCTAGGCCTTTCGCGTAAGTGGCGGAATTATTATTTACGAGGCGGCGCGGCCGGCCGTAGTAACGTTAGTTATTTCGTAGTGTGCTTCTAGCGCGTTCTGTGTAGTTCAGTGGCGGCGCCATGAATTTGGCAGACGTGGCCGCCACAAATTTAAAGATTCTGCGATAATCAATACGATATGTATATATATATATATATATTTTTTTTTTACATTAGATCCACACAGGAAGCCCTGATGAAAATAATTTCCCTCAGTGCCTATGTCATTTTAGGGGATGCTGTGTGGAGGATTTTTGTAAGGAAGAGAGAGGAGAGGAATTTTTGGGAAGGAAATAGGTATAAGGGGTGGGTTGGAATCTGGGGTTTAGTGTGTTCAAGAGTGACGGACATATGAATCCATCCCTTCAAATGCTTGGCGATGGGTCAAGAGATACTGGCTGGAGGATAAAAGATCTCCCTCAACCAGTCTCTCTCGATACTGCCCACCTCGCAGCAGGTATCGGCCACCAAGACCAGGACAAACCTCACCTCATGAACCCGGGCACCCCTGCTAAGTCACCAAACGTAGCGAACCACTTGGGGTGACCTATGGCAGAGGTGTTGGTTATCCAATAAATGGTTCCCGGGGCGGCGGTACCCATACCCGCCTATCAAATTGTAAATATAATGACAAACAAATATCCGTTCTTGATAAAATTAAGTGACATGTGTTATTTGTATAAATGTAGCGTGTTGCCTAGATTAAGCACACCCATTCAGGATAATTTGTTCGCTTCTCGGAACAACTCATGTAGGTCTCATAGAAATCGTTGTATTCCCTTACTATCATAGTGAAAAAATATGTTCCAAAGACTCTAAACGGTGCGATGTTAGACAGAGAAAACACCGCACTGTATATGCAAATCAAAAAAAAATTAACCGCAAAAGATGTAAAATGTACTTCTTTATGGAACCAAAGTTTCGTGTCACAATTTGAGAAAAAAATTGAAATTCGGGATTTTTTTATTAGGTAATTCTTATTACAAAAAGAAACGACAAAAGAGAGGCGACAATAACGTTTTTAATACATTTGTCTAATAAAAAACCTATAAGTTTTTTTTTTCGTTAGAAAAAAACATAAGGTGAACAATTTTTAAAACTATTTATTTATTTCGAACTAGCAGACCCGGCCACACGTTGCTGTGGCTAACGAAACACAACGCCATTACCCAAACTTTATAAAATCCACACCACCCGCTTGCCAGCTGCCCGCTGCCCGCTGCCCGCTGCCCGCTGCCCGCTGCCCGCTGCCCGCTGCCCGCTGCCCGCTGCCTGAATTGAATATTTGAATTTCTCGACTTTTCTCTACTATAATAAGCATGTTTTTATACATATAAACCTTCCTCATGAATCACTAAACAGCATGAATATCCGTTGCGTAGTTTAAAAGATCTATGCGCACATACATTCACATATTTAAACGACTAAATAAAATAATTTAAATCAAATACCTACTTACTCTAGGACATCTATTTTCCAATTTCTTCCGTAGAACAAATTTCAAAAGTGACTATATATAGTACGGCCCGCCAGCCGTTTTAAATCACACAAAAATATGTTTTCTTTAAATTTCTCGGCTTTTCTCTAATATAATTTACATGTATTATACATATAAACATTCCTCTTCAAATCTATTGGTGAAAACCGTATGAAAATCCGTTGCGTAGTTTAAAAGATTAACGCGCACATACATTTTGAGCGACTTCATTTTATACTATGTAATGATAATGATTATAAAATTTGAAAGCGTATTTTATCACATTTCAAAAACAGTTTATGGATACGATCAGAAATATTCCATTTATTTGGATTTTATTGCAAAGCGGAATGCAATTTGGGAGGCGGGAATGGGTACCGCCGCCCCGGGAACATTTATTGGATAACCAACACCTCTGCCATAGGTCACATTTGGTGATTTAGCAGGGGTGCCCGGGTTCATGGGGTGAGGTTTGTCTAGGTCTTCGAGGCGGATGAGCAGGACACACTGAACCCCAGATTCCTAACCACCTCTTAAACCCTTTTCCTTCCCAGAACTCTCCTCTCCTTCCTTTCCCTAAAAAAACCCTATACACAGCATCCCCAAATATGACATAGGCCCTGTGGGAAATTATTCTTCTCAGGGCCTCCTGTGTGGAGCTCATGTAAAAAAAAAAGCGGAACCCTCTGACATAATATGGCCGAGGCCTGAGGGGTTAATCCCGGAATCACTACACTTCACGGTGGCCGTCTTAAGAACTGAGTAATATAATGTAAGTACCTTCCCACATTACCTGCAGATTTTCGCATTAAGACAATCGTTTAATATTAATATCAAAGCAGTTTGCCTTTTCCTCGGGCCGGCACTTACAGCCGAATTCGTCAGATGTCTCCAGAATGCCATCGCCCATCCTCTTCCCCTTCCCCTACCAAGGATCCATTATTCATGATTTTCAGGATCCGGATATGTTGATTCAGAGCCAGCCGAAGCAGTCGTCTCCACTTGATGGGACGTAGGCTTAAAGAGAGAGCGTTTTATCAGAACCTTCAACTTACTTATTTGTTCGAAACAAATAAATTTACATTACAAAGGCGACGTGAAAGAAATGGCACGAGCACCTACATTCTCTAATTCAGGGTCGTAGTTTCGGATTAATCCTACTAATATTATTAAGGCGAAAGTTTGCATGGATGTATGTAGGTTTGTTACTCTTTCACGCAAAAAATACTGAATGGACTTTAAAATTTCATTCACTAATAGAAAGCTACATTATTTGCGAGTAATTTAAGCCCCACCCTGGCTGCCCGTTTGCCCCACCATGACGGATTCATGATCTCTGGGATTGTCGACCAAATTTACAGTACTTCATAGAATGGTTTTACTTTCTTCCGTTCATATCTTTGTATTCATAAAGCCTAAAGCATGAATATGTTGTAGAAGCCCACTTTTCGGTACCTACTCTGGATTATTTTTTGCCCCACCCTAAATCAAAACCTGGCTACGTCCATGGTATCAGGTATTCCTAAAAATATGTCCTTTTACTTAAAAATAAATACCGTACTTTTTTAAAAACATTATATTTTCATCTCCTTGCACTCCCCTTCATCCTTTATCCTTGAGCAGTCTATCCACGGCTCGCGTTGTGTCAGTTATAGTGTTCGATTTATGGACATAAAATACACAAGATTGGTCTACATTCTACATAGAACCAAACTTACCGCGATTGTTTGTAAATGCCTTTCTTAACAGATTTTTAAATAAGGTGAATAAAATGCCCTTACTTTTCCCTGTTTTAACCTTCCCCCAAAATTACTCAGTGAACACGAAGTGGAAGAGTGTATCAGCAATAGCAACTATAATCTTAATATATAAAACAAAGTTGGATTAGTTATGTATACCTCAAGAACGGCTGGACCGATTTTTATGATCTTTGATTTGTTGGATTTGCCTCCGCCCCGAATAGCAGAATAGCTATTAAAACATCGGAAAAATTCACGAAAAAAAAGAAATTTCTGATCTTTTGAAAAAGCTGCAGCAATATTGTGATAAAGTATAATATTGAATATTGAGTGAATTCCAAAAATTCAAAAACGTCAAATGTCAATTGCACTGATTGTTTTGCTTTTGTTCTTAAACATATAATTCTTCCCCCACTTTCTTACACACTAAATGTCAATAGTCGAAAATGAGACTAACGGTGAACGTATGTGTGCACCCCTCTTAAGGAAAAATACAATAATTAAAATAAATCTCCCTCACACGTAAAAATAAAATGAAATGCAATTCCCTTAAGTAAGTTGAAAATTAAAAAAATCACAAATCCGTACACAACGCCAAAAACGTACTGATGCTGAAAACAACAAAACATGGACAGTTGCGCATCGATAATTGCTTCATTGTGTAATTTTTAACTTAATAAAAAAAGTTAATTCAGCTTTAAATTAGCACATTATTTACTGATTCTGAGCCGGTATGAAGTTCGCCGGGTCAGCTAATTGTTTATAAAATATGGGCCTGCGTACCCACGTGAATAAATTTAAAAGTTTTGAAACCCGCTTTAAAAGATTCCCTCCCTTCCGATATCCAGTCCGCCCCTATTAATCGATTTGGTTTTGCAGTTGCGTTAAATGAGTTCATAGTTTTTTGCTTCATCTCCGTCGGAGGGAAATTACATGTCATATTAAAATTACGAATAATAAGGTACCCAATTTCCTTTTGGTAGTTTGAGAGGGCTCGCCTAATTGAATCTATATCATTCCCTAGATTCTGCTCGCTTATACCGCAACAACTGCGAGAGAGTTCTGCTGTGACAGAGTTCATTCTGTTGGCAACTTAACAAAACAATTTCTCTACCTTTACTTAACTTAACAACTCGGAAGCCTTTACTTAACAACATGACAATTTCGCTACAACCCCAACTTTGCTAAGCCTCTTGTTAAAGGACTTAGTTTTCCTTTTTTGAAAGCTTTTGAAGAAAATAATGTAGCTAAACGCTTTACTTTCTAGCAGTTTTTATAGCGTCTGCGTGAGCGTAATATTATTATGTAACTCGAAGATTATTTTTATTAAGACACCCAGATTCCTCTTCATAAAGAAAATCTTGAAGGCTAGATAAAGGGTAGATAGTTGATACTTCTTATGTCGTACAACGCAATAGTATTTTTACATAGTTTTAAACAAACGACTATGAATTCACATCTTTCCTTTTTTGCCAAAAAATATAAGATTCCTGAACCCTAAAAATGTTTGGTTTTATCGGGTTTCTATGAAACAAATTATTTAATTTTCCCTGGAAACTAAACATGTTTCTTTCGAACGAAAAAAATTTTCATTTTATTAAAACTATTTCGTCTTTTAATTTAAACAAACGATACGGAAAAACTGACTAAATTTATGTGTTTCAAAAGACTCTTTGTGCCGAGGAAATTAAGTTACTTCGATAGATTACGCCTACCTATTTAAAGGCGTTTCCTGACTTTGATCAAAATATCAAATCCGTAAACCATATATGCTGTATTATCAGTCCTATTTTCAATATGAAACCATAGAAGCAATGCTGTAGAAGTTCCATGTAACGATTTTACGACAAAGAAATAACACAAAATATTTTTACGTTGTATTTTCAATGCAGCACGTTGTTTCGACATTTTCCTTCCCCAGTATATTCATTCCCTATGTTTTAGAAATAAGAGCTAAACAGGTTTTCTCGAGATCACAGTTTTCATTTCATTCGTAATTTATTTTCATATTATAATATAATATTCACAGTTCACTGTATTTTCTTATCCGGTGAGAATACCCGCAGACAGGATGTCTTATTCTAGGCAATGACAAGTATTGTTATATTCCATACTTTATGCTTTTTAAATACCTAAGAATTACTTAACCATGATCTCCTACGGCATGCTGTTGTGTAGCCGGTAAATATAGTGGAATGTAAATACAAAGATCGCTACTAAAACACAATATTTAGGTACTCAAACTTGTAGTCATAAGAAATTAATATTTTTATTGGTGTTCTTTACAATAATAATAATATTTGGATGATTCATATATTTTTCAAGTTATTTGAAGAGATAAATTCTTAGAAACATGTTGTGGGCGTGTCCTTGTTCCTATAGTAAGCTAAATTTTCTCTTACTGCTGGTGAATTTTATCCAAACATTTTCGAATGCCGAAATTCTTTCTTAATCAAATTACCAATTTCATTGGCTCATCTGTGGCAAAGAAGTCGAAGGGTCTTGTGAAAAAAATCTTTCAAATTGCTGTAGATCACACTTCTAGAGATTATTTGTATATAACGGGAAGACTGATATGTTATTTCACAAAACTGTAAATAAAAACTAGATAGAAATATGGCTTTGAAAATAAAATACACATATGTAAACATTGCAGTTACTTATTATTATTAAAAAAATTTCAAAAATTGGTTGTGGGTCTGTCTCTTCTGCAACTTTAATAGATTTTCATTTTAAGTGTCACTTTCAAAATTGTAAATGATTTTGTCAAGAATTTAGACAAGCGACAAAGTAGGTACCTTCCATATGTGGATATTTAATCAGAAAATTATTTTTAATAAAGATTTTCAAAATTGAAACTGATATGTCAACAATTCAAACAAGAGATATAGGTAACCATATAATATTTTTTTTTACCAGAAAATTATTTCGGTTCTATATTTTGAAAATGTATTTCTGTTTTTTTTTTCGTTATTTGTTTTTGGTATGTTAAGCCGTGTTGAGCTACCTCCTTCTTCTATGACATAACACCACAAAAACAAATAACGAAAATGCTTTTGGCCGTGAAAATCTAAAAACCTATGTATTTCCGTTGTTTTATTTTCTTGAAGTTAATCTTAACAAGTAAAGTCAGATTCCGTGATTTTTCGTTGGTCTTTTAATCAAATATGTATTTCAATCCTACACTTATAATATCTCATTAATTTTCACGGGTCTAAGCTAGTTACAGCGCCCCAAAGGTGATTTTTCACAAAAACGGCGCTATATAAATCATCCAAATATTATTTAACTGCTATAAATGATGCCTTACGAAAAGTTTTTTCCCGATAACAAATAAAATAACCTGAGGTCTACCGTTTATATTAATGTCACTTGTTGATTATTTACTCTATGTACACGACAGAGCCTATGTACACGAGACATTATTTACTCTATGTGCGCGACAGAGAAGCTTATTTAAAGTAGCCTAAAGTTAATATGAATAAAAAATCTCACCAATTTTGAACTAACAACGTGTGCGCCATATTAGAATATTAACAAAACGCGCGCTATGAAATGTGTGCCGGCCGACATTCCATTTTGTACGTAATAAATGAGTTACATTTCTCGACCAGAATCCTGCTTATTATGGCGGCAACTGGGAAAATGTTTCATTTCGCTCCGAGAATAAGGCCTTTATGTAATTCCTGCATTACCAACATGACACAGAATTCAAACCTCAGAATACTTAAATTCATTTTAAAGCCGGAAATCCATAATACAAATTTAAACAAAATGTATTTATCTTAAAAGGTAGATATAGTACTTACGTACTGCATGCCAAATCGATGGATAAATTTCCAACACAGAACTGTGTTTACGAAATTCAAATGGGATGGAGATTTACGATCTTAGGCGAGTGTAAGTGAGACAATGCGCTTGGCTATTGGGTTACATGGAATGTTAGGTCAACGCAACTATTTTTAGCTCACAACCTGTAAATTACATATATGTATCCTGGCTGAAGTCCCCGGCGATGCCCGGGCCTTACACAGAGTTTTCGAAATCAAATGTAGACAGTAACCTTCCTTTGCATACAAATCAAATCCACACCTCCCGCTTGCCAACCTGCTCGTCCACCACGTACAGACATTCTTCTTTATATTTTATATATTTCAACCAATTTACCCAAAACTATGATAAATGATATGCTTAAACCTTCCTCGTGAATCATTCTATCTATTGGTGAAAACCGCATGAAAAACCGTTATTTATAAAGTATTTATAAAGTATAATGTCTACCACAATTCAGGCATTAGCCTAGTATAGTGTAGTTAAAAAAATAACAAAAAACTGTTACTTACTAAAATTTAATAGTAATTAAAAAATAAAACTATTTTATCGGTTTTATTGCCAACGCAGACTTTATTATAACATTTGACAACCACTGGCGCGATTATGGTAAAAAAGTTAACCACTTTTATGCGATTGATAGCGATCCAAAATTGGGCCACATTTTCCTATCATTCGTAAAGCATTTATTGTAATTATTATTTAAAACATTTCCATTGCCAGCCATTTATTTTAAAACGAAGCTATTAAAATGCTTCATCAATTATGACCATGGACCATGGATGTCGCGAATCCGAACTTCGTAGACAATTGTAGAACTATGTTAAAAATAAAAATAAATTCACGCTGAGTTTGCTGTTTAAATTAATTCATTTTTCCATAGATATGCACCTTTCATTATCAAGTATACTACAGACAACATACGGAAATCGAAAATATTCTATGTTCACTCGAATAAGTACCCCTCACGGCAGTTTCAAAGTGACAAACACGTAGGATTCGCGCGGTTATAAACTTTACGATTTTTTATATTTTTTTATGAATCCTACAAATATGAGATAAACGGTAAAATACAGCGTAATTCATCTGCCATACAGCACTATAATAAGTTTTTATGTCTCTGTGTTAAAATTCGAAGGTACGATTGTTTTTAAGTTGGCGAAAAATTTTAAAAATAATCTTCTGGGAAATCTCGAGCAATCGAGGCACATTTATTTATTTCGCGTGATCGCTCCAGTGGGAAAAGTGATTTTCTATTCAGTTTATGAAATCCTATTTTGTTACTACGATCTTAATGCTTTCCAAAATGTACTGAGAAACTATTCATTTATAAATGTTTAGAAACTATTAACTATTACGTCATAGAATGAACAATAAATTTACTGGTTTCAAGATGGTACGCTAAAAGTGGGAGCTATTTATATAAAATGTTTTATCTCGAAGCATAAAATTTGTATTTGACGGCAGCGTTAATTACTTTTACAAGCACCCAATACGAAAAGAAAGCTGAAAATAAGCTTTTGTAAATCTTATTTTCTTACAATTGGAATTCTTTATTAATCTTAAAGTTTAAATACAGAAAATAATATCCTTACGATTGAACATGGAGCAGCTTTTTGAACGTCTAGAGCAGGGTTTCCCAAACTTTTTCTGCAATGTAACACTTTGCAAACCCGTAAATTTTAACGGAACACTTGGCTTATTTTTTAGGTTGGGTACAAAGCACTCTTTTTAGCGTGAATTGCATATTTCAAAAAATTCCTTATAGTAAAAATTAAAACATATGTATTATTAAACACATTATTTATTTAGTATACAAACAAAAAATGGAATGTTAACAAAAAAGTTGAATAAATAAAGCACCTAATGACTTTAACGATTTTGGATTTGTGAGTTGCGAGATCAGGAACAATAAAAGTTTGTTTTGATAAATTATTGGGGTACACTTCTGAGAAACTCGCCCTGAAATCATTTACAGACTGATTTTGTATTTTTGTTAGTCACTAATTAAATCAATTAGTTTTTCATATTCACTTGCCCTTAAGCCTACTGATTTAGCTATCTCGGAAAATGGATTCCGAACCCAGGAATCGTCCTTACTAGTTTTCGGAAAATATTGCAAAGGAGTTGTTTTCAAGTTATGCAGGTCTTAAAATTCTTTGGGAACCTCTTCATCCACTTTAAAATTCATTCAAACATTCACGCAAGGCAGGATATCCATCAAAATTTTTTTTTTTTTTATTTTTTTTTTTTTTATTTCATACAATTTTTGAAAATACACTTTTATGTTTTTTTTTCTTGATTACCATACTAGGCTAATGCCCGTGTTAAGGTAATCATACATGATATAAGTTATACAGTGTATGAACTAGAACAAAATATAGGTTTGAAATAGAAATTATAAGATATTAGAAACAAGAGAAAGAAAAAAGATAAAAATATTTAAGGTAAAATATAACAAGATATATGTATACGTATGCACATACAAATACATATGCACATACATACACAAATACATATAAATACATACAAACACACATATATACATATATATATAAATATATTAAGGATTATAAAAAAGAAAATTTTTTAAAGAAGTTAAAAATAAAATACTATATAAAATATATGTAAAAAATAAAATACTGAAATATAAACTTATAACTTATAAAATACTAAAATATAACTATATAAAATACTAAGAAGTAAGATTTAAATATGTTAATCTATAATTTTTTTTTTTTTTTTTGAAAGCTAAAATTTTTACTGGAGGTTGGTCAATGTAGGTAATTAATCGTCTAGAAGAGTATATATTTAGGTTAGATTAGATTTCAGTGAAGTCAGGTTGGAAAAAGATGTGAAGTATGATATTTTATTTAGTTAATTTAATTATTTTCTTTTCTTTTAAAATGGTTAGGAAGTCATATATTCTTTAAAAAAATCTCGTCCCCTTTCGAATATCCAATTTTGAACACGAATAGTAAAAAGAGGTATGGTAATATTTGATTTTATATCGGTGCTCAATGCATTGTATATTTTGGGGGCAATGAACCAAAATTGTCGGTGAGCGAATGTGGTTCTAGTTTTTGGGACCACGCATCCCAGATTTGATGAAAAGCGGGTTTTGGCTTGATGTTGTGGAGCCACCAGTAGGTTATTTTTACGTATGTAGGATAGGCTTGTCTTAGTGAATAGTTGGCGAATATCTAAGACCTTAAATTTAGTAAATAGCACATTAGAGGGGTGGGTAGGTTGGCATTTAAATATGATTCTCAGTATTAGTTTTTGAACTGTAATTATTGGATTAATGACGGATTCTGTGCAACCACCCCATCCCAAAATACCGTATGTTGCAATGGATTGAAAAAGGGAAAAATATACGCTTCTAAGGGTTTTTAGGTCTAAGATGGATCTAAGAGAGCAGAATATATGGCAGAGCTTACGGAGTCTTTTTACTGTGCCACTTATGTGTGCTTCCCAACGTAATTGGTCATCTATGATTATGCCCAGATATTTAACTTCCTTAGATGATTTAAGGGTAGGACACGTGCAATTTGTAATAGGTGGGGTTCCGGGTGGGTGTGGGTGCATGTTTAGTGAACACGAGTGAATTATTGGTTTAGGGCAGTTGTTGGGAAAATTATGTTTGCGTATGGAAAACGTCATATATTGTGTTTTGTCAATATTGAGTGTAAGGAGATTTGTGTCAAGCCAATGCCTCACTATTATTAGGCCATTATTAGTTTTGTTTATAACTGCTTGCCATGTTTCATCTTCGAATATTAAGACTGTATCATCAGCAAATGATAATATCTTACCTCCAATATCCATGGTACATAGTGTGTTGATGTATAAAAGAAATAGGATTGGTCCTAGTACACTGCCTTGCGGTACACCGTAAGACACGGGTAATTTTTTGCTTTTATTTATTTTGTCAGAGTGGATAAGAGTTTGTTGAGTTCGGTTTGTTAGGTAGTTTTCGAACCATGTGTAGGGTATCCCAGTTATTCCGATCTGTTGAAGTTTTTTAAGCAGTAAGGGATGAGAGACCGTATCAAATGCTTTTGAGAGATCGAGGAAAACAGCAAGCGGTTTTCGACCAAGGTCGAGATTAAAGGAAACTATTTTTGTGAGGGCGGCTATTGCATCTGAGGTACTCCTACCTTTGCGGAAACCATATTGGTTGTCCGATAATATTTTGTTATCTTCAAGGAACTTGTAGAGTCTATTCTTCACCGCTTTTTCTATGATTTTAGATATTGTGCTAAGTAAAGATATCGGTCGATAGTTATTTACAGATAGTTTGTCTCCTGATTTGAATATTGGGATTATTGTGGCCTGTTTTAAGGAGTTAGGAAATACACCAGTTTTAAAGCTTAGATTGATTATATGTTTCAGAGGTGAGGCTATATATTTTTGGATATGTTTGATGATTTTTGTTGAAATGTGATCTATACCTACAGAGTTACTGTTTTTAAGGGATGAGATTAGTTCTAAAATTTCTGCGTCAGTAGTGGGAGTTAAGTGGAAAGGGTTATAGCTAAGATTAGTGAGGGGTATATTGTTTGCAAGATCTTTGTCTGAGACGTTGTGTCTGTCTAAAATATTTTTTGCTAAGTTAGATCCAATATTGGAGAAAAATTTATTGAAATGGTCGGAAATTTTTTCGGGGTCGGAATTGACATGTAATATTTGGTCTTCGATGTTAATCTTAACAATGGGTGTATTGGTTTTATTAATATTGGCTATATCTTTAACGATATTCCAAATTTTTTTATTATTACCGGAAGCTTCACTGATTTCTTTATGGTAGTAATCTCTTTTAACACTGTCAATTATTTTTTTGCAGTTATTTCTATAACGTTTGTAGAATAAGAGAGATGCATAATCGTGGGGATTTTTTCTACAGAAGTTATGAATCTTATCGCGCTTTCTGATACAGTAGAGAATTCCTGCAGTGATCCATGGTTTGAGTTTTGTGTCAGATCGTTTTTTTTTACTTTTTGTGTATGATGTAGCATCGGTTAAGTGGTTACGTAAGGTATTTATAAATAATTCACATGCAGAGGTGACGTCGGTACAAGAATAGATAAGTTCCCAGTTTTCTTTAGAGACACTGTTTAGGAGAGTTTCATATGAGATCTTTACTTGGGTAGAAGTATTTTGTGGTGATTTGTGATTTTTATGCGAGAGAGAAGTGATGATTGAATAGTGATCTGTAACAGTTGATTGATAGACAATGGATTTGGTGTCTAGTTCACTCTTAACAAATACGTGATCTATACAACTGCTAGTGTTTGAATCTGATTCTCTAGTTGGTGCTGTAACAGCTGGAAAATATCCTAATAAAGTTAGTGCGTTTAGATAATCATTTGCTTGAGGGTGCATTTTATTAATTATATTTATGTTAAGATCACCAATTATAAAGGTGTTTTGGTAGTGTTCAATGTTTGATAAAATTTCATGCAGTGAATGTATGAATGGGGTTATATTATGTGTATTCGGAGATCTGTACATTGTAAGAAGTGTTATATGATTATCAAGTTGAATTTGTAGACAGTTTGCAGATTTAATTTTGATCTCTTTTACTGAGTGTGAGATGTGATTTTTAATGTATACAATGACTCCATCGTTCTGAGTTTGGTTGTGTAGAGTATTATAGTGATTGTAGTTTCTTATCGTTTTAGGGATGAAATTTTCTTGAATCCAGCATTCACTCAAGACAATTATATCAAAATCTAAGACAAGGTCAGTGAGGAGAATTAGGAGTTCATCAAAATTTTTGTTTATACTTCTTATGTTCTTAGAGAATATCGAAAGGGTTGAATTAAATAATAGTTGACGTACTACTTCGGAATCATTGGTAGATATACATGGGATTGGTGTTGTGTTATCTATTAAATCTGCTATGTCTTCCATTTTCTGGTTATTTGTTTTGCATAAATTATTAACAACCAAGTTGTAGTGACATTAGTACGTTTATGAGATAAAGATTTAGTTGATATAAATATATAACATATGCATAAATATATAAACTGTAAATATAGTTGTTGTGAATATATAATATAAGCACATAATGAATATATGACATAAGCATATAGTGTTAGCTTTGTGAAATAAGAATTTCGTTGTTGTGAATTTATAATATAAGCATATATAGTACATGTAATACAAACATAGATATATAAGGTATACAAATAGTTGTTGCGAAAATATAGTATAAGCGTATAGATAATATATAATACGAGCGTATATAGAATATAAAATATGAGCATGTAAAAAATAAACTGTAAATAAAACATAAGCTTGTAAACAGTATAAAACATCAGCATTAGCATAAAAAGTATATAAGTGCTATAAGGATTTAGTTGTTGCGAATATTTAACATAAGCATATAAAGTATTTATAATATAAGCATAGGTGTATAAAATGTACTTATAGTTGCTGCGGATGTATAACATAAGCATATAAATTATAAACATAAGCACATAAAGAATATAGAATGTAAGTTTGAAAAGAAAATAAAACATAAGCTTAAAAAGATTATAAAACATAAGCATACAAAGAAAATAAGACATAAGCATAAGCATATAAAATATACCAGTGATAAAAGGATTAAGTTGTTGTGGATATTTAACATAAGCATACAAAGTATTTATAATATAAGCATAGGTGTATAAAATGTACTTATAGTTGCTGCGAATGTATAACATAAGCATATAAATTATAAACATAAGCATATAAAGAAAATAAAACATACGCTTAAAAAGATTATAAAACATAAGCATATAAATAAAATAAAACATAAAGTATTGTGGCCTACAGAAAATTAAAAATGAGAGACATACATCCATAAGCTTGCCAAAAATACGATGAATTAAATTAAAAGAATTTCGCTCCAAAGAGGTAGTCATTGGAGTAATATTGATTTTATATATGATCGTGTTACGAGGGTAAATATTATGTAGAAAGAAATAATAGTTGAGGATATTAATATTATCAAACAGATGTTCATTATATTTAGTTTGTTGATGGCATTTCGGGTAATGATAACAGTAATCGATCTTTGTTTGTTTCACTGACGAGTATTGCAGGCGTTCCGAAGTCCTTACGCAAGTATATACGTCCTTGTTTAATCCACGCGTATTTAAATTTGTCGTCTCTTGTTGCCTTACGGGCCAGGTACCATAGATGTTTGGCTCGAAAAGTCAGGTGTTCGGAAACGTAGACTTTCGAGCTAGTGCCAGCAATCCCCAGTTGTTGTGTATTTAATTTTTCGGCTGGACTGGATGCTTGCTTGTTGTAGGTTTTGACATCGGAAAGAAATTGGTCACGGTCCATGTTAGTTTTGAATTTGAAGATGATGGGTTTAGGTTCCTTATTAGTTATTGGAGAAATTCGGTAAGCTGCTTCAACTTCGTTTATATTAACATTAGACTTTGTAGTTTGATGAATGTTATATAACACATTTTTTAAGTTCTCACCCTTTAGTTCAGGGATTCCCCGAACTTCAATGTTTTTAGACCTATTTGCACGATTGGATTAAACTGATGAAATCCAAAATTGTAATTGTTTTCACTTTTTAACCAACATTTACGGCACCATGCGCGTTTATAGTTCGGCTAATTGCTAACAAGGATGTAAAGACTGATTGATTTTTTCATTATTTTTCTTCCAGGTAAAGTCGATATTGTAAAAAATATGGTTGGGTTCCTTGGGAATAGAAATTTCGTGAAATACATGCAGATCCGTTATCCCGTTGTGATTGTTTCCACATCGCACAGATGTTCATATTATTGACCCTTAACACAGAATTATAAACCGTAGTCATCAACTTCAGAGATTTTATTCAGTACATAAAATTAAAATTTACTGCAATAACAGCATAAACGGCTTTTTCAATTCCATGAAGCTTAGTCTCTCTACCTGGAAGGGTCTAGCACCTAACTTAAGAATCATTGTAAAATATTTGTACAAGTAATAATTTCTTGGAATAATATCAGTAGAGTTTAAATGTGAATGTGTGTATTTTATATTAAATAAAATTGTTCCGACAAATTGTCGCGGAACCCCTATTCAGATTCGGCGGAACCCTGGTGTTTCGTGGAACACATGTAACGTAATTATTTTTTTTGTGCCCCACGTTGGGCGCCAAAAATGACACGTACCTTTGCTCCGTTAGCAAATAAATTCCGTATGCATGAGCTCTCATCATCATTTCAGGGTCCTGCGTGGGATAAAAAAGAAAGCTACTATTTGATGTAAATAAAAGAACTCACATTAAACAAAATATACTTGTTATTATTGACAAGCAAAAACATAATCTACATAAATACCTTTGTAAACTCAAAAAATGTAGAGAGAGAGAGAGAGATAATTCAGTTATTTTAGTAGAATCCACTCCAATCGTAGCTTGCGATAGTTAATACGGCGCACCGCTCCAGATAGCTGGAGAATAGCCCCAGAGCTGCCGCTTCGCATGCCCATGACACCGTGAAGGAGCCGAGATTCCAGTCCACCCATAGAGGCCCGCTGATCACAATGCGTCCGATGACCAGCTCTGAGCATTGAAAGGATATAACCCGCAGTTCTAGACTGTTAATGTCATTTAAGAAGTGCCTGCAATCTTCATCAAAGTTGTCCATGGTGATATTGGATTGTACGTGGCTGTAAACACGCCCGACCAAAACATCAATTTATCAAACTGTGTCAGTAAATCCCGATGGCTATTTCTCGGCGGGTTGTTTGCCGCGTCATTACGAGCGTCAAGCAATATTTCTTCACAGCACTAATTTGAAGGTGTAGTCGCAGAAAATTGCAAATTTACACAATCATTTACGAGTATCAAAACTCCTTACAAATCAAACTTCCGACAAATTCATAGATATGTCATGACGTTGCCCTTATAACAGTTTTTTTTTTCTTTTTTTCAAAACAATCGAGAAACGTCCAGGCAACTTGAATTTGTTCTCAGTCGTTCCAACGGCACGCCGAAATTAATAATACTCATTCTGAGCAAGTAGGTACCGACTGAATAACTACCATGAAAATAATTACGTTACACACAGTTTGCGAAACCCTGGTGTAGAGTATTCTTTTATAACAATTTCGCGAGTGATTCTCGCAATACAGAAAACGGAATATTTTATTTTCTCTAATTATGATTCAGTAAAGAATACAAGACGATACTCCGAAAGAAATGTATACTCTCAAAATAAAACAAGTTAGAGAAGCAAAAAAAAAGAATTTGAAATGTGGATCAACGAGATATTTCATTACTTTAAATTCATGAAACACGTGTCAGTATAATAATTGAATTCATTATAAAAA
Source organism: Limnephilus rhombicus (assembly GCA_929108145.2). Classification (NCBI taxonomy): domain Eukaryota; kingdom Metazoa; phylum Arthropoda; class Insecta; order Trichoptera; family Limnephilidae; genus Limnephilus; species Limnephilus rhombicus. The sequence continues at coordinate 46,075,862 of OV815273.1, read as the reverse complement.
ACATCATTTGTCTGTGTGTTCTTTGAAACGCAAAAAACATTGTACTGAAATTATGTGGAAAGCGATAGCATCAATCTATATATATATATATATAAAAATCTCGTGTCACGGTGTTTGTGGTCGCACTCCTCCGAAACGGCTGGACCGTTATTCATGATTTTTTTTTTGTATATTTGGTAGGTATAAGAATGGGTCGTAAAGTATATTTCATCCCACTAGGTGATTGGGGTGTCCCTATTCAGAAAATTTTTCCTACATTTCTCTTTCTGTCATAGATCCCACCCCCACACACTTTCAATACATTTGTTATTTTTTTAATTAACAACCAAAAAATTCACTACAAAAATTTGTATGGCAGAAGATTGTTTTCCGGGTCAGCTTGTATACTAATATTAGGTGAAAATATATATTAAACATCACACTTTTTATTTTTACTTTCAAATTCCTATAATAGGTTAAAATATTCTATGTTAAATAATCTACACAATGCAATTTTAACTGACAGAAGATAAATTAATCATTTTTCGACAAATTCGAATCGTACCTACTTTTTAGTTGACTTAATAAATCCTGAAGTCCAAAAATAAATACCAACTTATATCAGGTACATAACTATTAACTATACATATATAACTATTAGACGGCTTCTACGTCAGTCTCTGTCACACAATAGTTTACGCATTACCAGTGGCGTAGCGTGGGTTTCGGCCGCCCGGGCGGAGGAAAATTCCCCCCCCCCCTCCCCCCCAACTTCTACAGGTACTTCTTCCGCAGATTTTCAAGCGCTCGGGCGCACCGCGGGGGGGGAGGTAGATATTTTCTATTTTTTCATGCCAATTTTTATAATTCCATGTGCCGAGTACTCTATCAATAAAATCATGCTTATAAATTCTATACAAGTTTATTTATAACTGCTCTCAGAAATTGAGAGTGGTATACCTGTAATAGAATTTGCATCTTCATCACGCATACATATGGAACGCAACTCAAATGCAAAGCTTCACTAGGTACACGATGTATCGGCAACTTATTGTTATGTTGATAACACAAGACTGGTTTAAATTAAACCAAATATGCGGTGTATCAAAACTACATACAATCAGAACAAAAAGATGGCTTTTCTTTGATTCTAGCGGCACTTTCATTCTGAACACAAGGATGGTTTTAATTAAATCTGTATGCAGTAAATTGAAACTACACTCAGAACATGAAAAAGGTTTTTCTTTGATTCTGCCGGCACTTACATTCAGAACACGAAACTGGTTTTAATTAAATCTATATGTGGTGAATCAAAACTACACTCAGAACATCGGGGCGTAGGAAAATTTCGCCGCCCACTTATTTGGGTACTTCAAGCGGCGGGGGGATGGGGGGTGGGGTTTTATTCGGAAATCCCATTTTTGTATTACGACCTAATTATATACGAGCCGGATTTTTTAAAAATCACATTTGACGAGTATTCTTTCAACGAAAATCATGTTTATAAATTCTACTCCAAAATTAATTTATTGATCTGCGTTAGAGTTCCCAAATAATAGTTACACACGCAACAAACAATTTCTCAGAATTTTACAGCATTATGTAACTCAAATGTAAAACTTCACTCGAAGTACGATGAATCTGCATCTCGTTATTTAATGTATCGTTGTATTCTGAACACAAAACCAGTTTGAATGCGGTGAATTAAATCTACACTCAGAACATGAAAATGGCTTTACTTTGATTCTGGCATTACATAAATAGTCTGCAAATAGAATTTTATAACTGCACATCGAATAACAGAATGCTTTCCTTTGAAATGTGTCAGCAGATGAATCCAACTGGAATTTTACATTCTGTACTGGTTTAAATTAAAGCTGTACCTGGCGAATTTAAGCTACACTCAGAACATGAAAATGGTTTTACTTTGATTCTTGCAGCACATACATAGTCTGCAAATAGAATATTATAACTGAACTTCAAATAAGAGGATGTTTTCCTTTAAAATGTGTCAACATACAGATAAATCCACAACTGGAAATTTACGTTCTCAACACAAAATGGGTTTGAATTAAGTCTGTATGCGGCGAATTAAAAGTACACTAAGAACATAAGAACATGATAATGGTTTTCCTCTGATTCTGGCAGCAGATACAGGATATAGAGTCTGCAAATAGAATTTTATAACTGAACTTCGAATAAGATAATATTTTCCTTTGAATCGTGTCAGCAGATGAATCCTCAAAGGGAATTTTACATTCTGAAAACTGGTGTAACCCTGATATTGAAAATGTGGATTGGCTCAAAAATACACGCCTGCGAATATTCGAATTAAAGTACCTAATAGAATAATCTTAAAATTGTAAATACAGATTCCTTTTTTTTAAATTGTAATAAAACTGTATCTTAACTATTTATCGCAATCACAAATTTATTTTAATTAAATGTGTGGGACATAATTTCACAATTTTATTTTAAAATCAAATGTGTGGGACAATTTCTGTCTCCTGTGATTAGACGGGTTATATTAAAAATTAATTCGTTAATACATTCTGAACACAATTCTGGTTTTAATTAAGAGTTAATCTGTTTACGAGTTATCAGCTTTAATTAGTATTACTCTCATATGCGTACGGTTTTCCTACGAATTGCGAAATTTGCAGCTTAAAAAATTTTATTATTGATATTTTTAATAAATAATAATAAAAATTGTTGGATTCGTAAACGAAAGTATCGTATAACATTTTTAATAATGATTTGAAATGGTTTAAATATTTCAAAGATAATATTATTATTTATTGTGAAAATTTGCCGCCCCCCTTAAAGGTGCCCCCCCCCCAACCCCCCCCCCCCCCCCCCCCGCCCCCCACGCTACGCCACTGCGCATTACAATTTTTGTAGGGTGAAAGGGAGGGGTTGCAATAGAGCGGAATAACTTTAATAGGGGACCTCTAAAAAACCCGTTATCTCATACACTTTGCTTGTGATAATATCGGGTACTATCGTATTATTTAGTCAATCGTATCGTATCGTCTACGCTTCCATCGTCAAAATCAATTATATTTATTCTATGTTGCATTTTAGTCGCTTTGCCATCGATATCTCAGTATATAGTGTAAATTATGATCATGAATCTCAAGTCTTCCTCTTGTTCCGTATATATAATAATATAAAGTGAAAATGAGAAAATCTAGAAAGTTTACTCAAGTTCAGAGGCGGTTTCTCGCAAGGTGTGAAGACAGATAAATTTCCCCTTAATGTTGATAACGTCTAGAAATAACTATATTCTAGAGGTAATTAAATCCGGCGGTTTCTTATTTAATGAACCTTTACTACAAGACGGTTTAGCAGTAAAGTGGGGTCATTTTTGGGTCGTGCCTGCAACTTTTTTTATTTTAAAAAAGAGGTCGAAAAAAAATCATTTAAATATTTTGATTCTTAACATTATGAGTAAAAACCTAAATTGTAATATTCAATTAAATGAAGACAATATTAGCGAAACTCAATCGAAAATCTGGAAACAAAAAAAACAGAAAAAGATTTTGGCACCTCTGGGACTCGAACCCAGCACCTTCGGCTTTCCAGGCCGCGACTCTACCAACTGAGCTAAGGTGTCCCTATCCGATTCGGTCATTTTTAACTGTATCATACTTCGACCATCACCAACCTATCTTCATTTTCTTAACGCATATTTTATTGGCTGCTATCTTTATGTATGATTGCAAGATTCAAACCATAACATTCATCATAGACTTGCATAAAAGTTAATAGATGTCGCATGTTAAAAATAAAATGTATAATAACACTATCTAGATAGTATTTAGTTCGGGTTTAAATTTTGCAATCATAGATAAAGATAGCAGCCAATAAAATGTGAGTTGAAAATGAAGTTAATATTGGTGGTTCTTAGTCGAAGTATGATACAGTTAAAAATGACCGAATCGGATAGGGACACCTTAGCTCAATAAGATCCTGGGTTCGAATCCTATCTATTCTGATTTTTCTGTTTCCAGATTTTCGATTGAGTTTCGCTAATATTGTCTTCATTTAATTAAAAAGTATTTACATAACACGGAAAAATCACCGAAAAAGAATTAACCTTTATTTAGAGTGTTGTGAGACGGAAGGAAATTAAGTCTAAAGAAAAGAGTAAGATTCGGCGTATTCATATTTACAACTAAAAAAACAATATTAAAATGATGCCACAAAGTGAATTTACGAACATTGAAGAAATAAACAATGCATCTGCCTTGATGATGGACACTGTTACGCTGTCCGAAACGTTGGCTAAAGAAGGAGGTAGCGCAACCCGGCATAACACCCCAAAAACAACTAACGAAAATGCGTTATTTATTCCAGAATGTGGGATAAAGAATATGAAACAAGAGGCATTTCAAATAATTATGCGTACGATTTCTTGTACGTACATTCTTACTTTTTATCGTGTATGTATATTTGTGTACTATACAAACTATATGAAGTAGAGTGTGTTCAAGAAAAATAAAAGAGAATACTTACAAATCTGGAGTACATCGGAATCTAGGCAACTATGCTAAAAGACTTATAGAGAAGGGAAGAAGTCTCACTCGAGAAAAGAAGACATTTTATATCATATATAATTTCTCTGTTTAAAATCATAAACAACGTGTATAATTCATCTTTAATTAATCTTAAAAGACCGAAATTTACGAGAAACTATTACATTCCGTATAAATTCCTTTCCATTTATTTTTCTACTTTGGAAACAACATTCGGTTTCAAAATTCCGTTTCGCGATCTTTCCGTGTTGGAAATCGCTCAAATCTCTTTTCCTTGCATCTTTTCATGTTGAAAATCGTTTTCCGTAAAAAATCCTTGCATTGGTAGTAGATAATAATCAATCACTATTATTATTAGTGACACATACAGAGATAATTATTGTTTTCAAATTTACAAATCATTTAACGTACTGTATTAATGCTGTGACGAATGTGTGTGATCACCTATAATTGCAATCATCGCTGTAACCATGCCGAAAATATTAATTACTGTAATAAAATTATACGACGTATTCTGTTGGTGAGCCAATAAAAAAATGATGTACCAATGCTTTATGGGATGTTTAGGATCGCACAAGCTTCCCTACATTCCAGAATAAGCACATTATTATTGACAAATGGAGAACCGACTAGAATGGAGTACATTCCTCGTTGGAACGAAGAACAAATAAATATACCTACCTAGATTTTTATTGCCATTTTCATTGTATTCAATTTTCTGGGTTTAACCCCGCCCTTAATTTCTTGGGTCTATCAAAATTATCCCAACACACAGTGGCTACGGTACAATGCTAACGCAAATAATTTACATTCCCATACGGGTTAGATGACTGATAAATACGAAAACATGGCGCGCATTAGCAAAATATGCCTTTCAGAAATAAACTCTTTATTTGGAAAAGTGCAACTTCAATCAGATGTTTTGCAAAGCTCTCAGTAAGAGTATCAGCAGTAAGTATACTGCTCCAGTACAGAGTTTACTAATAAGTAACTAAAGTCTGTTTTTTTAACTATGTGTTTTCGATATTATTTTATGGAATGGAAGCATGGACGCTTACTGAAGAACTAATTAGGCGACTCGAGGCTTTCGAGATGTGGATGTACAGAAGAATACTTAAAATAAGCTGGATGGACAGGATTACAAATGAAGATGTTATGGTTCGGATGAATAAAGAAAAAGAAGTAATTAAAACTATAAAAATCCGAAAACTTCAATATCTTGGATATGTGATGAGATATCCAGAGAAGTATGAGATCCTGCATCTCAAAAAGCAGGGAAAGATAGCCGGAAGACGGGGCCCTGGAAGAAGGAGAATCTCATGGCTGAAAAACCTGAGACAGTGGTTTGGCCAGCCTACCGTAGAGCTGTTCCGGGCCGCAGTAAACAAAGTCCGTATAGCCAACATGATAGCCAACGTCCGTTGAAGGGACCGGGCACAAGAAGAAGAAGAAATTCTGTTTCTAGTATGGGTTTAGTAACCTACTAATATTTTGGAACGATAATAACTTTTTCTAACAATTGCTATGGCCGCTAACAACATGCCCTTGTCAAAATTTCCCTGACTTTAGCATTTATCTTTTTGCAACCTCATACTAGGGTCCAATGTATGTAGACGAATTATTCAAGAATCAAATACCTTGTTTATTTTTTTTTTTTGTTTCAAACACATTTTTTGTAAAGTCCTACTTAAATTCAAAATCTTTTTACGCGCGCATTTTATTAACAGCGACCACATGTCCCAAAATAATGTTCATACCCACGATGGATAGAATATACCCTCCATGCTCGAAACAAACAAAATAAGCAATATATTCACCAGTGATGTTCGCATTCGGACCATTTCAAAGCGACTAATTATTTGTGATGCTCTTTTCCATTAATATAATGCATCATGTTTAATGACCTTGTTCATCGTTACCTGTGATTATTCCTGATGTTTCTGACCAAATTTGGTACAGGACTGCAACACTGTGCGCTTTGATAAAACAGTAGATAAATTATGTGAAACCTACGACCGGGTGAGACATTTATTAGTGAAACGTTATGCCTTTATAACAACCCTTTTCACAATTCATATTAAAACACGACAAGGATTCAATAATACAATCAAAGTTGGTAGATACACGGATACTAAATGAATTTTATTACTTAATCAAAATTTCCCCGATGCCAAGTGTCCCCAATGACTCAGCTAACCCTTGTCAACGCGTTAACTAAAATTCCCATTAATTATGACAGTAAAAACCACAACGGGATATGAATATTCCCTAACCTAAGTGCCTAACAAGGAGTGAGAGGTGGATGTAGAACACTGAGACACTGAGGCACACCGCTGACATATCCATTGCAAACTCTCCCTCCTTCTCATATACGACGCATGTCACAGAAAGAGAGGTTAAAATGGAGGTCTCAGGGGCAGGACAATAGACGGTAGACGCAGAACTCGGATGATGACATGCTAATTATAATACTTGCTCCAGAAGTAACTCAATACCGAGAAGGGGGACCTTTTGTTCGCATGTTTGCTCGCTTCTTATTGTTATATAAGGCTGTTTCGCTTTTGCGATTAAGCCGGAAAATGGGAAAACACTTGTATCAACGCCGGTTTTGTTGACTGTTCCGTAAATATACGAGATTTATCTTGTCGTTTCGCCATCTGCGCAATCTTAAATAATGATTTCATCCCCTCTTTACCTTCGTAAATTTATTTCCTTGAGAAATTGCACGTTATCCATAAATGTTCATTTTGTTAATTAAGATTTTACCATATTAAAATTTTCATAAATAATGTGTTAAAAATAATAATAATATTTGCATTTTTTTTAAGAACTGTTTTCTGATGAAATTCACCCGATTTGGGGCTTTACTATGAATATTACACATTAGAAAAAATATGTATTAAAATAAGGGAGGAAGAATTAAGGTTAATGGATAAAGGTTAGGGAAATTGTGCATTTAAAATCTAGAACCGCTTAAAAATGGAATACCAGAGTATGCAAAAAAGCTTTACATGCCACTGGGAATGAAACCCGAATCTACGTTCCGGCGGCCGTGTTTCTTATTCTACTGCGTCACCTCTTTACCTGAGATTTTTTCTGTATTACATAGTGTATAATTTATTCTTCAATCATTAATAAGTTGTTTTATTATTTGAAAATCATCAACGTTCGCACATTTTCCGACGGAGAGATCCTTCTTTATTTTATTCAACTTATGTAATATGCCACTTGCATCACATTTTTTCCGGTTTAGGCAAATATTCTAAGACATTTCGTTTATATTTTATAATCGTATTTTTAAAAACCCTGGTGATTTTTTGAAAATTTCAATCTGAAAAATCGGAGCATTTTTTATGAACTAATTGACATAATTTTGTGGGTGCGAAAAAACATTAATTACATAGCCGAAAATAATACAACAACGACGTATTCCGAACGTATGGTACAGAGTAATAACGAAGCATACCAAAAATATTAAATATCATAAATATTTTTTTCCTTCATCTATCTTATTGATCATTTATCATTATAATGTTCAACGTCTATATATGGCTTAATCCAATGTAATAAACTTGTATTTTATTTTATTTGTTTATTATAATAATAATAATATACCTGATATAGTTTTACATGACCAAATTAAAAAAAAAACTTATATCATTGATGTAGCTATTCCAAATTCCTGTAATATTCAAAAATCTGTTTCTGAAAAAATAAGAAAATATACAGATTTAGGAAATGAGATTAAAAAAAATTGGCATTCTCAGACTATAAAAATATTACCATTTGTCATTTCGGCTACTGGCATTATACTTAGGTCTCTTATTCAAAATTTAGGCATATTAGATTTGTCAAAGAATTTACATATAAAAATGCAAAAATTAGTAATTTTAAATACATGTAGGATTACAAAAGATTTTTTAAATATTTATATTGAGGGATCAGTAGGATTTATAGGTCAAATTAGGAATTCCACAGAGCCGAACCCTCTGATATGAAAATATCTGGAGTCGGTGAATTATTTTCCCATTCAGTCTCTTGTAGGTTGACATGTTGTTCTTGTATTGTTTTGTATTTATAATACTTATATAGTGCAATTGCATAGCGTGGTTTGACTAGATGATCATTTGGGGAAGTGTGTGAAAGGGTTTAGTTTTTCCTGTGGGGAAAATTTAACCCCGGACATTTAAATCTGGTGCGTATAATATAAAATGTTCACTTCGTAGCATCTGACAAAATATCAAACCAAACGATATGTTCGCAGAGTAGGTACAAATAATAAATTTAGTAAATTTTAAGTGTCAAATTCAAAAATTCGCCGGAAATCAAAGTGTTACCATATTTTTAAAAATCAGTGTTGAATTTTACAAAATTAATTGAATATTATATCGAAGGCGGAACATTTTCACGTAGTGACGTCATGAGCCCAAAAAGTGAATTTATTTAATTTAAAAAAAAAAACTATAAACTTCAAAAAAAAATTGTAACATTTTCCTAATCTTAGCAGAAAAATCTATCCACATGATATTTTACAAGTCATTATGAAATCCACGCAAGTGGCCTATTAAATTACTTTGGTGTGCCTGTCTCATTGAAAGCAGGCACAGTTTATAACAAAAAGATTATCACAATGTTTTACATGTAAAATAAAACACAATCAGCGTCGTAGCATTGTAAATTGGTATTTGGTAGGTACTTATACACGAGTTTTAATAAAATCGTTTTTTTTTTTGGCTGGCCATTTATGTATAGAATGATAAGTATATATCCTGCCTAGTGGCCAGTGGAAGTGCATTGTATACCTTTTTGTAAATTATCAAAATTTTATTTGGCCAAAAGCTGTTTTAGCGAAAGGGATAGGAATGAGATTATGCGCTTTGGTTCTAATAGCACGAGCATTTGGACTTCTCAAAAACAGTTCTGTGTTTGAGAAAGTACACCAGTGTATTTTTGGCGTTAAGTTGCCTAATGTCCAAAACACAAATTCTCGTAAAGATGCATGTGATCGGTAGTTTTCTGTATAATTAGTTTCTAAGCTTTAAAGATCGGATCTGGCTAATAATTTTATTAATGCTGTCTGGATAACATCTACAAAATTATAATCCTATTCATTTATTAATCTCTGACATTACGATAAATTTATCGAATGCCTACCCTTGTGCATTGTTTACCTGGAAATCAGCTATACGGTCGGCAGCAAATAATGTGTAATTTGTATTGTTCCCGGTACTGTGCATATTGAATTCACAGAGAGATTCCATCAAACAATGGCGGGATTAGGTTATTATCAGGTCGTAGTTGGCACGTCGAGCGTCCTTGCATCTACAGATCAGATTAATTCGCGTGTATTTAACAAATCATTATTAAAATATTATTTAATTTATCAGCTGTTTGTCGGCTTTCCCACTTCGTCTTGTAGCCAATGACTTTCCACATAAATGAATTCTGTTCATATGTATAATTTTGTTCGGCTACGGTGGTCATAAAACCTACCGCACTGTACTAAAATGACAATATTATTGCGTGCCCCCGGTTGCGTTGATTATAATATATTTACGCAAGTGTTTACGTGAAATACGGTTCTTACTTAAATCAAAAAATGTAAACTTGAAATGCTATCACAGAAATTCATATGAATCCTTAAATCCAATCAAAAATTTCATCGTAGTTTTGAAATTGGTTCATTGAAGCCAGGTTGACGGAAATTCCTATAAAATAATATTATATCGATAATTGTTTGTGAAGGCGAATTAGTGACCTATTTCATATAACGATTATGTACATCACAGAAAATAATACAACATTGTTTTCACGTCGGTGTATTTCAATTTAACACAGATATTCAATTGTGTAGATGTCAAAGACTATTACTGTTGGCTTTGCTCCTATCAATATCTGCTGATATTCGAGGAATTATGTGTTTGAATCCGAAGCAATAACTTCTGTTCAAGTAATCAATAGTTTATAGTCGATAACTGCGAAATTTCATGAACTTATTTTCATTGTAACTTTGCAGTCAAAACAGCGAAAAAAATCTGAATTTTTGTGGATGATTTAAAAAATATATGGATTGTAAGAATCATCATTAAAGTAATATTAAAAAAACAATCTACCTTCTCAACAGAATCACTTTTTAAATTATTTCCAGTACCAAATGTCGATGACATTTTCAAGCAAGCTTCCATTATAAAAATGTGTAAAGAAAAAAATAACACAGAATATCAAGAATTTTACAAACTAATGAGAAATGGAAACCAATTTATTACACCTAATTTTAAAACAACTCAAATGCAAAATCATTATATTTTCCAAGCCATAAAAAACTATAATAACCTCCCTTCTGAATTACGCTGCATCATCAACTAATCAGAACAAATAAATAAAATAAAACAATTTTTCAAAAAAACTTACAGTAAAAAGTAAATATTTTATACAAAACAGATTATAACTTACAACGCAAGTAAGAATCGTGGCTCCCTTATCAGGCACAAGAGCCCCTCTTTTCTGATAAGGTATACATGACCAGAAAAGACCTTTAATTTAATATTTTGTAAAATATATGTGTATATAATATGTAACTCATATTTTTTATATTACAATAAAAATAAAAAAAATGAAATAATTATAAAAATTAGGGGCGACCATAAGGAGCAATAACAACAAATAAATATAATTAAAAATACTTAATCCAAAATAATTGAATAAAAGATTATATAATTTATTAATACAAAATGCATTATAGCTAAATAAATACAATTGATGAGAGAGATCTAATTGAAACAAAACATAAAAAAATATATCTATTTATATGAAAATCAAAATATGCTTGTTTATTAGTATTTGAGTAATTGAGATGTCTATGTATTGCTTTATTAAGCATAAGAAATGTTTGATCTTTCAAAATACCTTCTTTATACTTAAAAATACCGCCCCCGCCAATGTTTCTGGATTATTATGTTATTATATATAATATTTTGTTTCTGGACATTCGGCGACCGGTGTACGGTCGCCACTTTATTTTCCCAATTTTTTTACGCTGTTCATTAATAGAAGCCGTAACAAGCAACTTAGCGAAATTAGTCCTGGTCGCCAAATTGGTCTGGGAGTGCACGGCTCCGAATATTTAAATTCCGGAGTCTGTCGCTACCCAGCTAGGCGCTAGGACACGCGGCCTCGTGTTCTGCATTTCATTCCTAGCTGCCTAGCTTCCATTTCATTCAACCCTTTTATGCCGGGTGTGATGTACACCACATTTTATTTCTAGCATTTATGGTGGCCAGGAACATCGTATTCTGCATTTCACAATTAGCCTGATGTGGCGACCGTGAAGGGAAAGGCATATTCTGTATTTGTTTACTAGCTTTTAGTGGCGACCGGGTATGATGTATTCCGCATTTCATAACAGCTTGAAGTGGCGACCATGAAGGAGTAAGATGAATTCTGCATTTCATAACTAGATTAAAGTGACAACCAGAAACAACGTTGCCGGTTCGTTTTAACTCAATTATGATAGTTGAGGGGTACTCGGCGGTTATTTGCGACGTTGCTGCACTTATTTTGCCGTTTATCTCGAACGTATTTCTTTTTTTAAATTTGGTCATGTTCGATCTTATCACCGTTCACCGAGTATTGACGTACATGTGGCTTAGAGTACATTTTGCGACCGACCATTTTAGGGTCTTAACTACAATACTGTGTTGATTACTGTACATAGATGCAATGAAGCGGAGCATAAGAATTGAAAGAATAACGGAATAGCGTTACCAAGATTACTTCTCGGAATCATACTAGCCCTCTGACGAAGAATTCAGATACTCTGAGGAGTGTGCCTTAAATTGATAATTCTTCTTTTCCATCATTTTTATGGTATATTTTACTTCTATAAAATTCCTTTTTCTTATTTATTTATTTATTTACGCCCTAGTGGGCTTTTACAAAGATAGATAATAACAGTTAGGCAGGTATGTAGTACACAATATACAATGACTAAAATAATAATGAAAAATAAAATTAATTAATATTAAAATCATACATTTCATTAAAGTAATTATAAAGATTTCGTTTTATAACTAATATGGAATCTGCAAACATGTCTACAATATTCCCAAATTTATTGCCAAAATAATGTAATCTATTTATAAGTGTATGAGCTTCATAGTTTGTTTTAAAATTGTCACAGAAGAAGGTAGCACTTTGCCTCGTATTTCTGGTCGGTACGTAAAATTTTATTTCGACGAGAATTTCAGGATTGTCAATGCAATTATTAATGATTTTATTTAATAGTACAAGATCAGAGATGATTCGCCTAAATTATTATTAAAGGAGTTCACTTATTCTTGGGGCGATGATGGGGATACAAAATCTACACAGGATACGAAATCTACACAAATTCCAAATTTACACAGTTTTCAAAAATTTCAGACGGCGGGTTGTAAGAAATAAAACCGAATATTATAGTTATAAGAAATAAATATTAAATTGTTACAATTACACACCGCCAGTAAAAATTATCATTGTTCCAAAAATGCTCCTTTTTGCAGATTTCTTTTACTGATTCCTATATAAACCATAGTTTTCAGTAAGAACCCAAAACTTCCGTCGGTTCGGCGGTATAGAGCCTGAGAAAAGGGCTTTAAAAATTCTATCTCAAGCCTTACAATGGGCCCATAAAAATTTATTAAAAAAATACTACTTCATGCAGATTTTTTGATTAATCTCTATATAAAATATTTTATAAGAACAACTCTCTTTTTATAACTTTTGAAGGTTATTCCCATCAATGTAACATATTACAATATCATTGAAGAATAAAATAATACTAATAATATAAACGACGATTTTTTACTGAAATGCTACTCTTACTTTTTGTTTTATGCTACTTATACTTTTAGCAGATTTTTTTTTTATTCCTTTAAAGACCATAGTTTTTAATAAAAATACAAATTTCATTCCTTTAAAGGCCATAGTTTTTAGTAAGAATCCAAAATTTATTTTTAGGGCCTAAGAAAATCTCTACATCTCTTCTCTACATATTATAAAGTAAAGTCCCCCGCGCCGTCTGTCTGTCTGTCTGTCTGTTCGCGATAAACTCGAAAACTACTGAACGGATTTTCATGCGGTTTTCACCAATAGATAGAGTGTTTCGTGAGTAAGGTTTAGGTATGTAATTTGTCAAGGATTTGTTTAAATTGGTTGAAACATAACGATAATTGTTAGAAGTGTCGGAAAAAGTCCAGCCGCCTGGTAGCTTTCATCGAAAACGCTGCCTAATCCTTTTGGGATATAACAAAACAATTAATGGTGGGATATTCCTCTTTTATAGATCTACAAAAAAGCCCGCGAAGGCATATATCTATCTTTTACGGATAGCTTACGATACCCATTCTTCTAAAAAAATGGTCACGTACAATGGGATAATTGGAAAGTTATTTAGACGGATACAGTATTAATCCTTATTAACTTAAATACGTTAGTTACCCCAAGCATTTCATTCACATTATTATAATCTTTCACACCATCTCTACGTATTATAAATTAAAGTCTTCCGCGGCATCTGTCTATCTCTTCGCGATAAACTCAAAGACAGCGGTGGTTACAAAGGTTGGATTTTACAAAGTGTTTTATTAGCCACAGCAACGCGTGGCCGGGTCAGCTAGTGATTTATAAAGTTCGACCCCAAGTTTTAAAATACTCCCATACAACTGCTCCTTTTTCAGATTTTTTAATTGATTCGTACGAAGAATATTGTTCCAAAATTTCAGTCAGTTCGGCAGAACCTATAGGGCCAGAGAAAACGACTTTCAAAGTTCAACCCCAAGCCTTGCAATACGCCCATTCAAATGTTGATTTTTCAGAAATGCTTCTTTTTTTAATATTTTTTTCTAGGCTTAAAAAAAATCATTAAAAAGGCGCGATTATATCAAAGGACAAAATGTGCCCTACTCTCACAGAGTATTTAAAAAGCATCTATAATATTTTTTCAAACCAAAAACACGTGATTTCGCATGATTTTGTATTACTTCGCATTGCATCGCCTTAATCGTGTAACATTCAACCAAGTATCAGTACCTCTGCTTGAACTTCTAACAGCAAACAATGCATAATTAGTTAAACGAGTTGATCCTCTGTTATCTAACTTGCTTAGTTTACACGGCGGAAAATACTCGGCGCTGCGAGACACTTTGGGCTTTTAGGGAGTTCGCGTTAAAGTTTCAATTTATTATTCTATTACCTATTACTTAGAGGCCTTGTGTATTATACATCATTATTCTGTTCTTTGTCAAGTTTGCCGGAGATTATAAATTCTAGGTACAATTACTAAATGTATCCTGACAGCCCCAACATTAAGCTTTTATCCTCTTTGTATTTTTATTTTTACAATTACTGCCCTTTGTTTGACCTGCGTTGTTTCGTATCTATCTTCTATATATAAAAAAAATCTATTGCTGTTCGTTTGTCTCGCTAAAACTCGAGAACGGCTGGGCAGATTTTGGTTTTGAAATGTTTGTCGTAGTGTGGGGGGATGGGGGGAAGTGGAGAGGGGAGAGAGAAGGTGGAGCAGGCGGAGTGGAATCACCCTAATACCCTAACCCTCCGCACAGCATTCCCAAAGATGACGTAGACCCTGAGGGAAATTAATTTCCTCAGGGCCTCGTGTGTGGAGATCATGTAAAAAAAATACTATGCGAGTGAAGCCGCGGGAAAAAGCTAGCGGTTTATGGGCAATCAAGATGCGGAAGTCGAAAGGCGTTGTGCTTATAATCCAACAGAGAAACTAACCATTGTACATTGTGCAAACGTTTCTTCATCAGAACAATGATTTAGTAAAAATGTATCGCATGACATCAGACAGCTATAATATTAAACGAAACACGGATGTATGTGTAATTGTTACTCTTTCACGCAATAAAATACTGAATGGTTTTTAATGAAACTTTACAATCGTATAGCTCACACATCAGAATAATATATACGAGCTCTGGCATCATGAAATTTGTTTAAAAATTGTAATAGGTGGCACGCGAGCTGTTTGAAAACTTAATGTATCGGGAATGAATGTATGGAAAGCAGGAGGGGGGAGGGGAACCCGGGAGGGCGGGGAACTCGGGAGGGGGAGGGGAACTCGGGAGGGCTATCCGTGGTAGGGGGGAGGCGAATACGGGAGGCGGAAGAGGAACTCGGGAGGGGGGTTAAGTTGTGTTATTTCACAATTTGTTCATTAAAAAATAATAAATATGGTATACTTGCGGCACGTTCCGGAGTTTAAAATACTCTCAGTATCGCCCTGGTGTAAGACCATCATTCAGAATTGAAACGTTACTTGAAATGGCTTTAACCGTGTTTGGTGGCCAGATCTGAATACCCACATTCTGCTGCCCCATTTCCTTCTCCTTCCCACTACCTTTAGCCTCACAATACACACCAATTGGGGATGCCATAGTCTCCCAAGCTCCAGATGGTTGGGAGTAGTTGGAACACTTGTGCGGTACCTTTTCATATAATATATATAATTTTTTTAACCCTTGCTGGAATTCGTGTGTTTTGAAAAAAATATTCAATTTATTTTTAAGTAGGTACTTTCAGTCAAAAATAATGTAAAGGGATGTATATTGTCAAGCTGCAATATATTCCGACTCAGCAATATACGATGTACCTAAGGGTAGGAGGTTTATGTGTTACTAGAGGCACCTTTTGTAAAACATTTTTTGAACGAATTTTAAAGCACTTTTTAAAAATAAGCAGTAAAAGAAATACTGTACAGTTCACTTCCCTTTTTATAATTTAATCGATATACTCGTTATGGATACCTACTTTCCCAAGAAACCACTTATCTAAATTTCTCCCTTATTTATTACGTGTTTAGAATATTGTTAAAATTAATAACAAATCTTATTTTCTCGCAGGTGAGATTAAAAAATAATGGATTCTGGAAGTATTTTTAGCGACAAACGCGTTTCGTATTTTTAATTTAACAATAATACCTATATCAGGGATGGCGAACCAATGGCAAGCGTGCCATTAATGGCACGCGATACAATATTTTGGGCACGTCACTGATCAGTGATCACAAAATTTATTATGCACTACGAAAAAAAGTGTGAAGTTTTCACACTTTTTTCGCTCGTTCATCTACCATATGGTAGGGGAACGAGCGAACCCGAGTTCTCAGATTTTCTCAGTTCAAAGAATTATCGGAAATACTCAAGTTTATTATTTACCCTGATGTGACGTCATTTGATTAACTGTATTTATCCCCATTCGATCGGTTGGAAATTGATGAATTTGAAATGCAGCAGATTGATTTCCAGTTTAGTTCAATATGGTGACATAGGCCATGAGGGAAATTATTTTCATCAGGGCCTCCTGTGTGGAGTTAATGTAAAAAAATATATATAAATATATATGGATTCAAAAATTTGTTGAAAAAAAGGAGAGAGTTAGAATTAATTGAAACAGAAAGATTGACAGGTAATATAAGTGAAAATGCTAATAACATAATTTTGGAAACATGGAATCCGTTACCAGACACATTTAATACTTTGAACATTATTTTCACAGATAAATGACACTAAAAAGTCGGTTATTTACCGTTTGACAGATGAGTCCAGTTCAGCATTCATTTTGCTACAACGTAACATCTTACAACCCTAACATGTTATTTGTCATCTAACCTGCAACAACAGAAGTCACACTCATTTTACCAAACATAGCGAACCACTTGGGGTGACCTATGGCAGAGGTGTCGGCTATCCAATAAATGGTTCCCGGGGCGGCGGCACCCGTACCCGCTTCCTTAGAAAATTTCCCGTAAGTAGGTGGAAAGTAAGAAAATCACAAAAAATATAAATCCGTACACAACGTCATCTCTGATACTGACAAAAACAAAACACAAACAGTTGGGCATCGATAATTGCTTCATTGTGTAATTTTTAACCTATTATTTTTATTTTTATTTATTTTTTTTATTCAACTGTTATTGATTCGGAGGCGGTACGAAGTTCATCGGGTCAGATAGTTTGTTAATAATGTTCAAGTAGGTAATACCTACTTTTTTTTTACATTAACTCCACACAGGAGGCCCTGAGGAAAATAATTTCCCTCAGGGCCTATGTCATCTGGGATGCTGTGTGGAGGTCTTTTTGAGGAGAGGAAGGAATGAACTTTGGTCTTGAAGAGACCCATGTTGTAGGAAGGAGGAAACACAGAGGCCGGCAAATCATTCTACAGCCGAAACTTTAATATAAATTACCCGTATAATGATCCTATTCAGTAGTAGTAAATAAAGAGTTTTTAATTGATAGTAAGTATTTATTATTATTGTTTTCCCAATAATCACAAAGTCAAAATTATTTGATGGCACGTCTATGACCTCATTAAACATTTCTTTAGAAAAATGGCACGTTGATACGTAAAGGTTCGCCATCCCTGACCTATATTGTTGATGAAACTCGACAGGTCCTAAGTAAGTGCTTTTATCACAGCGGGGTGTTAATAAATTGGGATTATGAATTGTGTTGGGAACATTTAAAATTAGACGTTTTTTCCATAAATTTTATTTTTTGTTATTATTAAACTGTTCCATTTGCATGTGTTAAGATAAAAAAACAGCGACTTGAGGATATTCAAAATAATCATCATGCTTAGAGACAAACTATGAAGCAGAAAACTCTAGATATTTTTATTTTATGTATTTAAGTGATAATGTTTTACAAAATAATAACAATAATACTTCTCAGAAATTTAGGAGGTAGAGGTGTAGTCAAAATAACATCTTTGAAACACAATCAGGTAGAAATGCTTAGAAATTTTTTTCCATAGGAAAGCTAATAGCTCAGAAATGCACAAAATAATTTGCAAGGCAGATATAAACATTACACCTTTAAATTTATATGACGAGAATGCCAACATTCTTATAAATACTAACCAGGAATTATTAGATTCCTGGTCAAATAAAATTATTCATGCAAAACACTTCAATTATCTCAACCAAACGTATGTTGACAAACTTTCGTCAAACAAATGGTTGAGTATTGGAGAGTTGAGCGCAGAAATAGAAGGATTTATGCTTGCCATTCAAGATAGAGTCATTAATACTAAAAATTATAGGAAGCATATAATCAAAGATATAAATCAAATTGATGATTTATGTAGAAAATGTTTGGCTTTTCCGGAAACTATAGAACATATTACATCGGGATGTTCTATATTAGCGCCGTCCGAGTATACATTTAGGCACAATCAGGTTTTAAAAATAATCCACCAAAGTTTGGTAATTAAACATAACTTAATTGACTGCCGTAATACGTACCATATTATGAATATGAACCAAATTCATTTTTAGAAAATGAATTTTATAAAATATATTATGATAAAACTATACTAACAGACAGAACAATTAGTCATAATAGACCTGATATAGTTTTACATGACAAAATTAAAAAAATAACTTATATCATTGATGTAGCTATTCCAAATTCCTGTAATATTCAAAAAACTGTTTCTGAAAAAAATAGAAAATACACATATTTAGGAAATGAGATTAAAAGAATTTGGCATTCTCGGACTATAAAAATATTACCATTTGTTATTTCGGCTACTGGCATTATACCCAGGTCTCTGATTCAAAATTTAGGCGTATTAGATTTGTCAAATAATTTATATTTAAAAATGCATAAATCGGTAATTTTAAATACATGCAGGATTACAAAAGATTTTTTAAATATTTATATTGAGGGATCAGTAGGATTTATAGGTTCAATTAGGAATTCCACAGAGCCGAACGCTCTGATATGAAAATATCTGGAGTCGGTGAATTATTTTCCCATCTGGTCTCTGGTAGGTTGACATGTTGTTCTTGTATTGTTTTGTAATTATAATACTTATATGTATAGTGCAATTGCATAACGTGGATTGACCAGGTGATCATTTGGGAAGTGTGTGAAAGGGTTTAGTTTTCCTGTGGGGAAAATTAAACCCGGACATTTAAATCTCATATATGAGTTAGTGGGTCCCAATGAGTTTAGTAAAACTCATGTAATGACCGTGGCCGGTTATACACATTACTTCTGGACTCCTTGTGGTTAATCCAGATTTCTCTTGATGGTGATCTCAGTGGGATTGCAATAATAATACGTGGGTAGACTATTACTGTTTATTCCGAGATTGGTCACAATGGTGCTTCGTAGGAAGCCTGAATGCAAAGAGGACGAATGGACAACATTCACAACCTTTTATACGTTACTCATGCTGTCTCACTCAAACACGCATGTCTCTTTTATACCGCAAGATATACGTTCACCACAACTCATTTTGGAAAAGGCAACATTATACGTAATTAATTTTTTTTTAATGAAATAAGATTTATTTTACATTAGCTCCACACAGGAGGCCATGAGGAAAATAATTACTCTGAGGGCCTATGTCATCTTTGGGGATGCTGTGTGTAGGGTATTTTTAGGTAAAACAAGGAGAGGAAGTTCTGGGAAGGAAAAGGGTAAGAGGAGTGGGTAGGAATATGGGGTCCAATGTGTCTAGGAGTGACGGGCGTATGAATCCATCCCTCCAACTGCGATATAAGGCGATGAGTCAAGAGAAACCAGCTGGAGAGGTCTAGGTTAGGTCTCCCTCAACCAATCTCTCTCGATACGGCCCGTCATGCAGTAGGTGAACAAACGCATTGGCCGCCAAGACCTGGACAAACCTCATGAACCCGGGCACCCCTGCTAAGTTACCAACGTAGCGAACCACTTGGGGTGACCTATAGCAGGGGTGTTTGTTATCCAATAAATGGTTTCCGGGCGGCGGTAGCCATATCCGCCTCCCAAATTGTTGATGAGGAGGATGAGGAGTGTACATAGATTTTAAAAAGTATGGTCAGCCTCACCCGCTATACGTATGCCTCGTAATGTTATATTATTGTGACAATAAGCTTGGAACCGAGTGATTAAAATAGACAAGACAGACTTTCTTACTTACTTAAAATAGAGTTAATTAAAAAATATTTCATAAATACGTTACGAAAGAAATACAAAAATTAGAGAAATCCAAAGAAATATTGAGTCGCTGGTTGATAAAGCTGCTGAGAAAATGTTCTTTAAAGCTTTTGCCAATGTTTTTGTTTGTTGCTGGAAGTTTTAGGTTACTAAGTAATGGGTTGTATTGCGTATATGAGGTATTGTAAGGAGTTAATTCCAAATTTAGTTGTGTGAGTATATGACGGATAAGTGTATTTGATTTTGTGCTAGCGAATGACTATGTAATACCATAGCATTCCTAGTCTGTACAAATACGTTAAAGATTTTTAAGATATTTTTTGTAGTGTTCTTTCTCGTTTCATGGATATAAAAAGAAAAAATGTTTTTAGTAAGAGGTGTAAGTCGTACCAAACCGATTTTTTAAGTAGAAGTACATTGAGGGATCATTTCTAGAAAAATAATCTGTTCGTCGAAAAAAGCTTTTTAATTAAACGTGTGTTTTTAAAATACTTTTAAACATGATTCCACTTAAGTTTAAAAGTTAAAATGAACAGTTTCGCCAGCGGCGGCTACTGAGAGTGCATATTATGCAGGGTATATGGATCCCTAATCCTTACACATAAATACTTGTTCCACCCAGAAAAAGATGACGATGAACTAAACAGGATACATGATCTTAAACTCACCCCGTAAAATAGTTCCTCCTCATGTACCCTTAAAAATTGAAAACAACGAACTTCAAATCCTGATCCAGGAAAAATATCTTGGGCTGTGCATTGATCAGCATTTGACATTTAAACAACATATACAAGGTATTAAAGATAAAATCATCCCCTTAATTAGCGTATTTAGCCGGATATCATATCTGTTGCCAAATAAATTTAAAAAGGGTTTATATTATAGTCTCGTACACTCACATTTAAATTACTTGATTGAAATCTGGGGAAGCGCATGTGAAACATACATAAATGAATTACAGGTAATACAAAACAAGGTAATCAAAAAACTATTTAACTACAAGCCCAGAACACCCACAAAAAATATATATTTTTATTTATTTATTTATATTTATATATATTTTTTTTTTTTACAGTTTTTTAGAGAAAATGTGTCCTAACTGGGGTACCCCGTTCTAAGGACACATTGTACAAGTTTTATTATTTTAATTATAAGTAAATACCTAATCTATGTTAGAATATTGCCAAGGGAAATTATTAAGTTATATCTAAAAGAAAGTACAAAACAAAGCATTATTCTTTGTTGGGTTGCAAAATTGAATCTATTTTCTTCCTTCCCATGTCCACAATCCATATTTTTATGCTTCTTTTGAAGGCGGTTATTTTTTTTGTGGTTTTCATTGCAAGAGGGAGTAAATTAAATAATTTTACAGAGAAGTATTCCATATTTCTTTGTCCAAAAGTCGTTTTAGTTGTAGGTTGGTAGAATGTATGTTGTAATGTAGATCTTGTGAATCGGCCCGAGTTTGTCTGTGTAAAGTTATTCTGATTTTTGAATGCGTACATTAGAATATCTTTTGTATATAATTGTTTCAGTGACATTAAATTCAGCGCTTTAAAAATATAGTCTGTAGGGGTTCTGATGGGTACTCTAAGTATAATTTTCAGAATTGCCCTTTGTGCTATGAGGACTGATTTTATAGTGGAATCGCATGAGCTTCCCCATCCGATAAGACCATATTGTAGTTGAGATTGGGCTAAGGCATAATAGATTTTAATTAGCTGTTCTTTATCTAAAATGTTTCTTATTGTTTTGAAAAAATAGGTTAGTTTTTTTAATTTGTTGCTCACATTTTCCACTTGGGAGTTCCAATTTAAGTTTTGATCAATTATTATTCCAAGATATTTTATTGTTTGTATTTCATTCAATTTTGGACAGTTGCAAGGAGTTTCTCGGTTCACGTTTATACAGTCTTTATGAATTTTTATGTTTAGGTTTGTATTGAGGTTATCCGTCTGTTTGTTGTGGATTTTGAATTTAATATAATTAGTTTTTGTATCATTTAGTGTTAGTGAATTTGAATCAAGCCATTTTTTTACCCGATTCATCCCTTTTTCAGCTTTTTCAAATACAGTCTCCCATGACTTTCCATGGAATAGAAGGACTGTGTCATCTGCAAAACCAATGACTGAGCCGTGACAGTTTAGTTCACATAAATCATTTATATATATCAGGAATAAAATCGGGCCTAAGACACTGCCTTGCGGGACTCCATATTGGATTTGTATTGGTTGACTTGATTCATTTTGAATCCTGACTAACTGTAACCTTTCTGACATGTAGCTTTTAATGAGGTTTAGTTCACGTCCTGAGATTCCAATCTTTTTGAGTTTTTCTAGAAAATATGTGTGATCAATTGTATCGAAGGCTTTACTTAGATCTAAAAATATTCCGATACACTTATTTCCGTTATCGAGACTATGTTTTATACTTTTTACAATAGAGGCGATGGCATCGGAGGTTCCTATATTTTTTCTAAATCCATATTGATTTTCAGATAGTATGAAGTTTGTTTCAAGATATTGAGTGAGCTGCTTCTTTATGACTTTCTCTACTATTTTTGAAAGATTATTCAATATTGTTATCGGTCTATAGTTATTTATATCCGCTTTATTGCCAGTTTTAAAGATTGGTATAACAGAACCCATTTTAAGCGTTTCGGGAAAGATACCCTCCATGATACATCTGTTCACAAGGTGGAGGAGTGGTTGAATTATTTCATCTCTAGTTGATTTAATTATTCTCATTGAGATGCCATCTGATCCTGAAGTTAGTGTTGGTTTCATTGAATCTATAATGCTTTTAATGTCATCTGCTGTAACTGTATTTAATTTAAAGGTGATATTATTTGTAAGTGTGTTGTTAATTTCATTATCAGTATAAGGAGGTTTAATTATTTTTTTAGCTAAATTAGAACCCACCTTGGAGAAATATTCATTCACAAATTGAACTATTTCCTTTGGATTTTCTTTCATATTTAATTTTTGATTTGGTGTATCAAGTTCGGTAATATCACTACTTTTATTGTTTTTAGTGTATGTCATCTCCTTAATAATTTTCCAGACAAGTTTAGGGTCATTATTACAGTTTTGAATCTGACGTTTGTAATAATTACCTCTGGCATATTTTATAAGTTTAGAACACAAGTTTCTATAATGTTTGTAAAGATTTAGAAACGAAAGATCAAGTGGATTTTTTTTTGTTTTTAAGTGTAATTTGTCCCTAACTCTTATACTTTTTAGAAGTCCTTGAGTAATCCAAGGTTTTTTTATTTTACGTTTGTGTGGAGTTTGTATAGTGAATGATTCTGAACATTTATGAATATTTGTTTGAACAATGCTTGTAAATGAGTGCCAGCAATCCTGAAAATCATTAATTTTAAATATATGGAAACAAAACTACTAACATTAAGAAAACTATATGAATACAATACATGTCTCCTTATATACAAAATAAACAATAAACTCGTACACACAAACCCAGAATTCATTAAAACGTCCCAAGTACACAAACACTTTACGAGACAACACGATAACATACATTTAAACACCATCCACACTAACTATGGTAAACAATCCATTGGTTACGAGGGAGGCAACTTATATAATTGCCTCCCAAAAGACATTAAAAACGAAAAGAAGCTGGGTAAATTTTAAAAAAAATTATTAATATTTATTCTTGATAAACAAAATAATGATGTTGAATAGCGCTGTTTTGAAATATTTACTTTATTTTAATTTGTATAATTATTTCTAGTTAAATGAGTGAAAATGTAATTTTCTTTTAACTGGAATAAAAAATAAAAAAAATATATATAAACCTACCCGTTTTCTTATACCAGACTGGGGAAGACACCCACAGCTAAGTTCCTCCACCCAGGCCCGAACCTAAAAGCCAGGGGCCCTCGGCACTTACAGAGTCGGTTTGCACCTCTTTTTATAAGTGAAAACTGAAAGTTTGAAGTGATTTATAACTCGGTGAAATGAAAGAGCGACACTAAAAAGAGACAAACACATACATCTGTAGGATTTAGTCTGCGAGAGAACGAGATAATATAATCGGTCTCCTATTTGTGCGGTAGGCTTAGTAGCTTCCCCACTCTTATCTACTTTAGTTTTCTGAAGGTTTCACTTCAGAATGTTTTGGATTCAAAGTATTTTATATTCTGGTTATTTAAATGAGTAGAACTGTGTACTTCAAGGGTATAATGTACCCGCATAATACTTTTGAAGAACCAACTATAAAATAAACTTACACCGTCCTATATATTGACTGTCCTAAAACGGGATAATACTCCTAGTTGGGCAGTCAAAATTTAATGAATTATGTATAATATTGTGCTAAATAACCAAATAAATAAATAAAAATATATAGCAATGATTTCTGAGATTTTGATTTCTTTCGGGAATGGAAATCTTATTTTGTTTTTCCCTCATTGTGTATAATTTTGGCACCCAGCCGTGGTTGGGGCCCTCGAAAAAAATTGACATTATTTCGAGAGTTCTGTGTCCTCAACGTGTACCATTTAGGCACCTAGCCGGGGCTCTTCCGAAGTGTGGGCCCTAAGAAGTTTGTTTAAATATTTTTTCCGAGTCCCATGTCTTCAATTTGTACCATTTTGGCAACTAGCTGGTCCACCCGTCAAATTGGGGGACCTAGGAAATGACGTCGGGGCCCTATAGTCCAGTAACTTTATACATCACAGTATGTGTTAAATCCGGTAGTTCTGATTTTTTGCAGACTTGTTTATGATATTAGCCTTATGAATAATCCATGTTTTTGACCTCGAGCACCGAACGCAACTTTGTCAAAATCGAAAAAACCGCGAAAAAATCGTTATTTTTTCAAATTTCGGCGATTATAACCCTAAAGGACTAGTTTGTGAAAAAACTTTTTTTGATACTATAACTGTCTCTGTAGACTTAATAGTTTTTGAGATTAAGCCTTTCAAAGTTTATTTATCATTTTTTTCGAACTTCGCAATTTTTTGCAATTCTGTCTTTCTGAATGAATTTTGACCCTGATTATACTATCGAAGCCCTGTACTTTTATGATGGGATGATGATGTTTAAGCTAAGATACGAATATTGAAGTAAAAAAGACAAAAAAAGCAAAAAAAAAATATATTTATTTAAAAAAGATAAGTACAACAAAAGTTAATAAGTTTATTTGTTAGGAAACTGAGTAATATTAAAAATCAAAAAATTAAATTATTTAGCCCTCTTCGAAGGTCGCGGTTGAGGTTCGTCCGTATCTGGATCGACGTATTGGGATGGCATATCCCCATCAGGAGATGGTGATGAATCGTCGACGTCTTGTGCCCACAATTCATCCTCCATTTCGACATCGGACAGATGAGGTCACAAGAGGCCCCGCTACAGTGCCTGCAGACTGATGAGCATTTTAATCTTGCCTTCCTGCAGCTGCACGCGTTCCCACAACCCTTCGTGCAGCCGCAAGAAGTGTTGTGGGGCTGCATCTCTGGTCATCATTTTGGGGTTGAGGCCTTGTGGCGTGGATATCCACCCTCAGGAGAGAGGGTTCAGTGTGACTCCCAACCACGCCTGAAGCTGTAAGAAGATTGTACATGAATGATATGTAACTGATGCAAGGACAATTTTTTACCTGATGGTATGTCCGCAAGGAGTGAAATCGAGCAGAGTCTCATGTAGGAGGTAACCTGGCTAGATTGAAGCAGGTTTTCCTCGCAGCCCTGGCGAATAGTTGGTACCGCAGCTCGTCAAGGTTATGGGTGTTGGGGTCGCCTCCGTATAGAGCAATTATGACTCGTTCTCCTGCTGCTGCTATATCGTCAGGTGTAGAATTGGTGTCGAGAAAAATCGCAACTTACTTTTCAAGGTCCGGATTTTTTTCGACTATGGACATCATTTGTATCTTCCCTAAGCCAAAGAAGCAGGATGTCGAGTCACAACCACTAAAGGCATGGATGAAGAGGAAAAGAGGATTTTGAAGAAGCGATGCTGGAATACATGACATCTGATGCTTTGCCCCATCCACATTTATTGTAAAAAAATTCAAGTTGGTTTGAGATCGCAGTAAGGATGATCAGCAAGTCAATGTCCTCACCAACGACTACCACTATATCATAGGTAGAGGCAGCAGTTACAGTTAGTGATGATGAGCCTATCAGCATCTTCCTCTGCTTGGAGTACTTGAATGCTGTGATACCCCTTTTTTGTTGTCAGCAGTTTTATAAAACGAATCTTGTTTTTGTCATTTGACAAGAATTTCTGTTGAGGAACCTGTGCCACGGTTTTCTCATCAACGATTATGTCTCGCGATGAGTGTAACTTGGCTCTTCGAAGACGCTCAGAGCTCTTTGGATTTTTCTGTACAGCATCTACGGGGTAACCATCGAAAACTACTGCCACATTTGAGCCATAGTGAGCAGTAATGTACTGCATGTATGTCAGCTATCGCAACAAATGAACTTCGAGGCCACACAACTTTGTGAAGTAGATGCCCTCCATCCACTATTACAAACTTCATTAATCCTTGCTTCTCATTTAAGGTTAGAGGTTCAAATACTGAATGCAAGGTGGATTTTGTGCCCTTTTTCATCCCCTCTTCAGAGAACAATGACATTGAGATTGGTGACAGTTCGTAATGATAAATTTTGAAAGGCTTAGTCTCAGAAACTATTAGGTCTATGGATACAATTCTAGTATCATATTGTAGTAAATTTAGTCTACTTTAAAACATCCTATCAAAGTTTTTTACAAAACTAGTCCTTTAGGGTTATAATCGCCAAAATTTAAAAAAAAAAACGATTTTTTCGCGGTTTGCGCTCGAGGTCACAAACTTTGAAAGGCTTAGTCTCAAAAACTATTAAGTCTACAGAGACTATTCTAGTATCATATTGTAGAAAAATTAGTCTTCTTTAAAAACGTCTTAAAAAAGTTCTTTTATAAAACTAGTCCTGTAGGGTTATAATCGCCAAAATTTGAAAAAGAAACCATTTTTTCAAGTTGCGTTCGGCGCACGAGGTCAAAAATTTGGATTATTCATTAGGCCAATATCATAAACAAGTCTGCAAAAAATCAGAACTACCGGATTTAACGCATACTACCCCATACATTCAGGCGACAAAGTTACTGGACTACTAGGCCCGGGCGCGTATTTCCAAAACCTATACCGATTCAGTCGTGGTTGCGACAATTTACATTTTAAACATACCTCTACATTGGATATTTTTTATCACTTTGCAAAAATTAAAAGTGTTCTAAAATCTAGAAGAAATAATCTTTCCACTGTGTATATTAGAAATACATCTAATACAGTTAATATATCTCTACATATACTTATTGGTTATTTTGTAACACTGCAAAAAAAAATCGTTCCAAAATCTAGATAAAATAATCCTTCCAATGTGTGTATTAGAAAAAATAATAATTGTATTTCTAAACATTTAAATTTTGACATTGAAAATGTAAATTGTAGCTACCGCGAGTGAACCGGTATTGGTTTTGGAAATACGCGGCCCGGGCCTTTCGGGGCTCATGCGAAAGTTTGACCCTGCCTACTCCGCATTTTGATATGAAAATTGCTGTACCCAACTTTTAACTTCTACCATATGTGCATGGAAATTTTTCATTACAAACTTTCTCGTCCAAAAAAATATTATTTGGCGGTAAAGTTGATATTTCTCAATAAACGAATTCAACCCAAACTTGGGTCAGTGAAAAAACGATTATCTCAATAAATAAATCAATGTCTAACTAAGCCGCACAACGCACCGAGACGCTCCCAACTACCGAATAAGTTAATAAATTCTTGAACATTGATGGAAACGCCCGAATACACTACCACTGTCACAATGATTTCGTGCACATTATTTTTCCCTTTTGATTGCTTAATTGTTTACTTGTTATTTGGGAGCGGCTCGGTGCGTTACGCGACTTATGGGCTCTATAAACGACACTGCATGTAGTGACTGCAGGCAGTGACTGCAGAGAGCGTGGAGTTGAGATAGAACTCCGTGGTAGAACGTTGATAGCAAATAGATTCCGGAAATTCAGAACAAAGTGCATACAACCGGCTTTAAACAAATAATTATACTCATAATATAAATGTAATTTTCGGCTCAAGAAAAAAATTCGATTTTGAGAAGAAGGAAATATTGTTCTTGCTTTTGGCAAGCCAAAATGTCCACAACTTTGGAGGACCCACCACATACCCGCCCTGGTATAGGTAACAGATGGTTACCTCTTCAAGGCTCTTGCAAAGACTCTAATTTTTTTGGTAAAAACGACTCTACATTTGATTACGAAACTAGACCTTCAATGTCCCTGCATACGTTGTTAGCAAGCAGTATGCAAGTGCTTAGCGGGAAATACAGATACAATATGTGTTAGTATAACAAAAATAGACAAGACAATGGGACAGGTTGGTGAAAGTCCACGAGGTGGCAAGCGCTGGGTGATTGTATCCAGCGTATCCTACAAGCACCTGTTTGGGAGGAAGACACAGTAGATAAGTAATAAAGGAATGGCAAACGGTTGGGAGTCCTCTCCAATCGGTTGGCAGTCCCAGCAAGACGCGCATGACGTTCGGTCTAGTCGTGAACCACACTCAGCTTCTGCGCCCCTTAGCCGGTTCCTCGGTGATGCCTCAAAGAAAAGTAAATGGGAGATTGGGGGAAATACCCGACGACCCTAAGGAATTCAGCGTCGAGGGAGAGCCAATGTCGCCCCCCCAAACCTAACGCCTGCACATTTTGCTGGGGGTGGCGCAATTAATTTTAGAGGGCACCGTGCCATCGTCGACCGACTCCTGTTGATGCAAGGACGAGGTCTAGCGCACCCCCAGAAGGGAAAAAAGAAACATAACAAAATAGATAGATGCAGTTCAGTTCAGCCTTTTGAGCGAAGCAAAGTAATAATAATAATTTTTATTTTAGTAATTTGTACATTTAAGTTTACAAATTTCTAATTGATTATAGTAGCATTGTGAGACTAAAAAGAAAAAGAGAACAAAGAAACCAAAACAAACTAAAAAAAAAACAACAAAACAAAGTCGATTATGTTAGTTGAATCAATAGTGTTCCTTGGAATATGAAGCTGGAAAAAAAGAAAATCAAACAAAAATTATGAAAAATAATGAAAATAATAAACAGGTATCTCGATAAAACCTCGTCTAGCATAGCTTAGTGAAATCTATAATAAACCATGAGAAAAGAAATAAAATGAGCAAAAAAAAAGATAAGTTACACAAAAATTAAATAAATAGGAATAACATGTATATAATAGAATAAGATAAAGGTACCTAAGATAGAGATGATATAACAAAAAAAATGCAGATATAAAACATAAAATAATAGCAGTATATGTAATAAAGTAGAGAGAATGTCCGTGGATTCAAGAGCAGATACACCTGGCACCTACATGATTTTACAGCTAGTCAGCGACTCTAAGATCAGGCCATGTCCACAACTAGGTACTTACTCAAGATATAAAATACCAAATATACTACAAATTAATCAAACACAATTTACATGCGCACACCGGGATTTGAACCCGCCACCTCCGGATTCTTAGTCTAAAAATTATTTAGTTTAAAATTTACTTGCACCTCCAGCGGCCTCCGGATTCGTAGTCGAGGGTTGAGAGCCTTACCACTCATCCACAGAGTTTGTCAAAATACTCAAATGTTAAATTTAAAAAAAAACGGTCCTTTGACGCCTCGATCATTTTGAAAAGTTGGTTGTTGATGTTGATGTTGAAGTCCCCTCCGCCTGGTTGATGTACATAGCAAACTTTCTAAAAGTTTTCTCTTCACAGCTAAGCTGCTTAGGCTTAGTCTTATTTGACTTCGTCGAGTGCCAATCCGAGTGACAAATCCTGAATGCTTTGGATATAACCTTAGACCAACAAATGGGAAGATGTGAATAAAGAAAAATCTCTTTCTTCCATTGCTCGGGCGCCAACAAAAAATCGTATTTTGTTAACAACTTACGTCCTAGCCAAAGGGTATGTGTATATGATCAATTTATAGAACTGCTGGTAACTTATTTTAAAATGTGTTTTTACCTAACCTAACCTATTAATCCAAGCATTGGAACGTTTTTACAGAATAAAACGAAGGTAATTATTTTGAGTGACATCACGTGCAATCAAATTATGTTTTTTTTACATTAACTCCACACAGAAGGTCCTGAGTAAAACAAAATTCCCTCATGGCCTACGACAGGGATGCGAACCTTTACGTATCAACGTGCCATTTTTCTAAAGAAATTTTTAATGAGGTCAAAGACGTGCCATCAAATAATTTTGACTTTGTGATTATTGGTAAAATGATAATAATAATAAATACTTACTATCAATTAAAAACTCTTTTTTTCACTACAAAAAATAGGAACATTTTGCATTATACGCGTAATTTAAATTAAAGTAAAATTAGTGTAGTGTAGTAGTAAAACAGACGATGTTCTACATACCACTGTTCCAGAACATAAAACACACACCGCTTTGTCACCTTTACTAATCATGGCATATTTCTCTGACCACCAAGTTTGAAATTCTCTGATACTCTTACTATCTTGCACTTTTTGTTTTTTTTGCGGAACTAACATTTAAACATAATAATTGCATAACATTTAAATCATAGATATAACTCAAATAAACTTTTAAATACAATTACATAAACGAAATTCAATATTATGTTACGCACAAAGTAACTATGCGTCATTCATTAGCAATAGGAATTCGCAATTTAGATTTTAGGTACGAAAACAAACGAGTGGGCGCCGCGCTTCCCTCCGCCACCCCACTTACCGTACCACGCGTAACGCAGCCCGCGCACCGCACACGAACATTCTCATTCACCTACGATACACTTCACACTTTTTTTGGTAGTGCATAATAAATTTAGTGATCACTGATCAGAGTAACGTGCCCAAAATATTGTGTCGCGTGCCATTAATGGCACGCATGCCAATGGTTCGCCATCCCTGGCCTAAGAGGATACTTTTTGGACGGTCTTTTAATAGAAAGGAAGGAGGGGAGTAGTTCTGGGAAAGATTAAGATATGACGGGAGGGTAGGTATCTGGGATTCAACGTATCCAGGAATGATGGATGAATGAATCCATCCCACTGCGATGCAAGGCGATGGGTCAGGAGAGCCCGACTGGAGAGGTCAAACGGCCTTCCTCAACCTATCTCTCCCGATCCGTCCCGCCACCCAGTAGGTGGGCAAATACATTCGTCGCCAAAACCTAGATAAATCTCACCCCATGAACCCGGGCACCCTTGGTAAGCCACCAAACGTAGTTAACTACTTGGGGTGACCTGTGTATGACAAAGGTGAAGGTTTGAAACATTTGAAGTTTTTAAACTCATAAAAAATGTATGCTATTTTTTAGATAATATCTGTACATTCTCTACGCCGAAACGCAAATTATATGAAATTCCTTCGATAGAAAAAAAATCGCAAAGTATGCTCCGAAAATTATTATAAACACATTTGTTTCAGTTATTTTACAAGTTATATGTATGAAAAAATTCACAGTGTTTCTTTTAATGCTGTTTTAGACAGCCCCAAGAGATTTTTTCTCAATTTTAAACGAGTCATGTTTTACGAAACATTTTCAAAATTTTCGCTTCAATTTTAAATATTAGCGCGCTCTCCATCTTCTTATTTTTGAACGCAGATACGGTGCCTTAAGCGTTTCGTTTGTAGATGCCTCTTTTTTTAGAGTAGCTCCATACAGTAGTCCCGAGAAAGAGATCTCCCAGGACCTATATCATCCTTGGGGATGCTGTGTGGAAGATCTTTTCGGGAAAAGGAAGGTGTTGAAGTACTGGGAAGGGAAAAGATATGAAGGGTTGGAAGGGAACTGGGGGTCAATGTGTCGAGAAGTGACAGACATATGAGTCTATCTCTCCCACTGCGGTGCATGGCGTTGGGTCGAGTAAGTCAAGCTGGAGAATTCTAGGTTAGGTCTCTCTCAACCGATCTCTCCCGAGCCAGCCTGCCACGCAGTAGGGGGGCAAACAAATTCGCCGCCATGACCTAGACAAACCTTACCCCCATGAACTCGGGCACCACCACCTCTACACTATCTGAAGAATAAAAAAATGTTGTGCTTACTTCACTAGCAGTACTCTTTACTCTGTGAATACAATGTGAAATGAGAAATATCTTCCTGGTTGATTAATTAATTATTGTTACTAGGAATAGATATTTAGCCTAGAGCTTAACACACTTATTATATCATGTGGAACCACGGACATATGAATATATCTGGACCTGCCCTAAGTGATAAAAACGTATTATTTCCCCCTCCCCATGGAACTAGCTGGAGCTCCTCCTTGGAGCCAGCTCGCTCCATGGGGAGGGGAGAGAGCCTCGCTTGAATCTAAAATATGTGACGTCATCATTCTTGTACTGACCAGGGCGGAACTAACGTCCATACATTTTACGAAATAACACGCCAAAAACGGTAGCTTGTGCTATACATTATACCCACATATTATATGGACATAGCGAATGTGGGCGGTTCTCCAGTGTGCTCGTCGCTGGTTACAGGGGTAAGTAAATTATGAAACATTTGTAAAAGTGTCTTAACTAAACACGGCAACAAAATATTGCTATGTGAATTGGGGCGAATCTTTTCGGGGCGAGCATTTGGCCTTAGCAAATATGGTATTAACGTGGCAAGCAATTCGCGCTCCCATGTAAAAAGGTCTATTCATTCAAAGCAGATTTTGCTTTTAAGAACTAAATGGTGATATTATAACGCGAGATGCCTACATACTGTCAGATTGATTTTTTAACGAATCACAGTCATCTTTCCTCTCTTAGTTTGGTTTTACCCCTCATCTGTATCTTCTGGTCTATTGAATTCTGATGTCTATGGGTGGGACTAACCGAGGAAAAAACTAACTATTTTTCAATTTATTTTTTTAAGCATATTATGACTTAATAATAAAAAAACGATTAAATTTCATTAAAATATTCGTGCGTAATTATTGGTGGGTCTTCCCAGGGGTATCGCTTTCGGTAAGTTATTGGCTTGTCGAAAAAAGTTTTAGTGTCGTTACAACCTATTAAAAAAAAAGAGGAGATTGATTATCATAGAACGGGGAGATTTGCGATTATTCTTTACAAAACTGAAGGCAAATATGATAATTTGCTGTCAATCCATCAAGTAGGAACATCCCTTCCATTGAAATTATGACTAGTTTCTTTAATTGTTGATTTGCATTGTTGAAGTTACGGTACGATATTGATGTTTAATTTTAATTCTATCAAGTCTGTAATTATGTTATTTTAATGAACACAAAAAATATACTATTTTTCTTTTTATTCTACCACTCCGAATTTAAGATTGGAACTCAGCCGCGATGCAAATTTCTATCGTTAGATCTAATCTTCACAATTTTGACGAGTTTTAAGAGAATGGTAGAAATGTAGCAGCAGTGGTTCCACCGAAACCAGTAAAATTTTGAAAGTGGTATACGATAAAAAAAAGTTTGGGAACTTCTGATGTAGACTAAGGCAATCATAGTTGTCCCTTGTTTGTTAATACCGCAACTCCAGCTAGTATTCTTATGCTAATTAAATATTGAAAATATTGCAACCCACCTTTTGAATATCTCACAATAAATTATGCAAATTTTCTAAGGCACAACATTGACATTACGAAATTAAATCAATGAAATTACTTAAACTGATCAAGGCCAATGTTTTAAAATTGATGAATGAATTAAAATAATACCGATTGTGTTCCATTTTAGCATCTCCCTGAAGCAAAATAAAACGAGCTCAAATCAAAAAATATAGCAAAGAATATTTTTTAATAAGGTAAGTACCTACAATAAAAATCATCCTCTCTTAATTTTAATATCTGTGAATTCTTCCCTTCTGTTAAATAACAATTTTCGCTTATAACTTTTTCGGAAATATTTTAACCCTCAAACATAGACATATGAATATTAATAGACGTGCCCTAAGCGATAAAAGCGTATTATTTCCCCTTCCCCATACCGGTTCCATTGGAACCGGCTGGGATCGAGTATGGCTTCGCGTGAATCTAAAAAATGTGACGTCATCATTCTTCTGCGAGCCAGCGTCAAGCACTCATCGGTGCATTTTACGAAATAACACGGCAAAAATAGTGGCTTGTGTTTTGAAAACGTGTAAAAATAGAAGTGAAGAAGAGAATAAACCCAATTGTCGTATTACATTCCATAGGCAAGCATTATTTTACTTTATTATAATCTTATTCAGATCACATAATATGGTCGTTTATGTAACATACACTATCACTCGAGACACAAGGCGTGTGCTCGTCGCTGTTTTGTGGGTAAGTAAATTATGAAACATTTGTAAAAGTGTCTTAACTAAATACGTCAACAAAATATTAGACTATGAAATTAGGCGAACTTTACTTTGCTGTATTTGGAATTTGTAAATTTGTTCATTTCGCGGCGAGCAATTCGCGCTCCCTTGTAAAAAGGTCTATTCATTAAAGAGCAGAGTTTACTTTTAAGAACTAAATGGTGATATTTTAATGCGAGATGCCCATATACTCTCAGATTAAATTATTGACGAATCACATATCACCGAATTCATCTTCCCGCTCTGCGCCCCGCTGTAGTTGGATTCTTCCCCTCACCTTTATGTTCTGGTCTATTAATATTCATATGTCTATGCCCTCAAAGTTCTTTGTACTTTAAAACAATGTGGGGTTAAATTACTCTCATTTTCATATTTTGCATAACGATAGCTCTATGCTGCTTCATACATAATGCATATATTATTCTTTCGTTAATTTCATGAACGCAATATTTACCCCCACTGCTCTCTTTGAAAGCTATAGAGAAACAAAACAAAATTATAACGAAATTAGGAATTCTGTTCACGTGTTATTTTGACAGAGACAGTACAAAATTACTTCTAAAAAGTTTAGCAAAGCCAGGAGTAACGGGTGCCCACGTTTAGAAGAGTTTAGAATAAGTAAACTAAGGTGGGCGGTGCTTTTACAATTTAACAAAATTCTGCAAATCGGAAAGGAAAAAAAAAAAGAAACTGCATTTTGCGACTTTTTTGGTTTAGTCTAAGAAATGGCGGCATATTTTTTTCCATATTTCAATGTAAAGGAAGAAGAGGAAGTTCTGGGCAGGAAAAGGGGTGGTTAGATATTACCATTACAGCCGAAGTCGACATCATGACTTATTTAAAGTACCGAACGGTAGAACAGACGTCTTGGCAAAGCATAGCATGGCGAGGGGAGTGGTGCTGTTAAATGAAATTGCAAACCATTTGAATGGAAGTGACTGTTCTTTATATGCCTTAAAAATATTATTGAAGAGTCATTTGCCTAAATGCTGATAGGGTAACTAAATTATACTGTAATTAGAATTATTTTGTTGTACAATAATAATAAAAAATAAATAAAAAATAAAAAATAAAAATATAAATAAAATAAAATATTTGGGGGTCAGTGTGTCCAGGAAAAATATATGAATCCATTCCTTCCTGTGCGGTGCAAGGCTTTGAATCGAGAGTCCGGCTGGAGAGATGTACCACAGCTGATGGACAGGCGCATCCACCAAGTCCTTGACAAACCTCACCCCATGCCCCGTAAGCCCAGGCATCCCTCCGTCCCAGAGTCACCAAACGTAGAGAACCACTGGGAGGACCTATTGTAGAGGTAATAATAATAATAATAAGCCTTTTTATTCTGGACTTCTGTTAGGTATGTATAAGACATGATCTTATTTGTTATAGTGTATCCCGAAGCTCAGTTTGCCTCTTGGCATAGGCCTCCTCTAACATTTTCCATTGGGACCTCTCACGCGCTACTCTTCTCCATTATTGTCCAGCAGTGAGTTTTAGGTCATCTTCCCATCTTATGTGTTGACGTCCTCTACTTCTCTTGCCATCTCTGGGATACCAGTCAGTGACATTTTTGCACCATTTCTCTTGTGGATCGCGTATCATGTGTCCTGTCCATCTCCACTTTTGTTGGTCTATTCGGGTAACTACATCGGCAACTTTAGTTTTATCCCTTATTGTGCTACCTCTCACTCTGTCCTGTTTCCTTGTTCCTGTCAAACTTCTCTCCATGGCTCTCTGGCAGCGTTCCAACTTTTCTCTGTGGCGTTTGGTGAGTGCCCAAGTTTCACATCCATAGGTGATGACTGAAAGTATACACGTGTTGAAGACTTTCCTTTTTATTTGCATACTTAGCTCCTTAGATTATAAGACTTCTTTCAAAGACCAGTATTTCTTCCATCCATTTGCTACTCTTCTCTCGATTTCTTTAGTGGTTTGATCTTTGTGAGATATTATCTGTCCTAAATAGATGTAATCTGACACATATTCGAGTGGTTGGTTGTCAATTTTTATAGTTACTGGTTCAGAATTTGTAAGCAATTTTGTTTTTTCTTTGTTCATGCATAGGCCGACTTTCACACTTTCATTACGTTTAGTGATTCTATCATTCTAATTAGGTTCATTGGGTTTTCCTCGAATAGGACTATTTCGTCTGCAAATCTTAGGTGGTTAAGTTTTACACCTTGTACGTTGATATTATATTTTTCCCAATCTAGTTTTCGGAAGATACTTTCCAGAGCAGCCGAGAACAATTTTGGTGATAGAGGGTCTCCCTGTCTTACTCCTCTCTCGATCTTGAACTTTTTTCCCAAGGTTTCTAGTTGGATCCTCGCTTCGCAATTTAAGTATATGTTTTTTATAACATTGATGTAGTTTGAAGGTATCTCCTGCTGTTCAAGGCTATCCCATATAGCTATGTGTCTTATGCTGTCGAAAGCTTTGGAGTAATCGATGAATGCCATGTATAGTTTCTTATTATACTCATTATATTTTTCTACTATTTGTTTCACCGTGTGTATGTGGTCCAGGGTAGAGTATTTTTGTCTAAAGCCGGCTTGCTCCCGTGGTTGATTTTCATCTAACTTTTTACTTATTCTTTCCAGGATAACTTTGGAAAATAATTTTTATATATTTGACATCAAACTTATAGGTCTGTAGTTCCCTATATCTTCCTTTTGTCCTTTCTTGAATATAAGAATAATGTTTGATGTTTTCCACTGTGTGGGTATTAGACCAGTTGTAAGTATATCATTGAATATTGAAGTTAGTATTGGTAGTAGTTCTTCCATGGTGCCTTTAAGAAGTTCGTTTGTCACTTTGTCAGATTGTAGAGGTATTGGTTATCAAATAAATGGTTATTTGGGCGGTGGTATTCGTGCCTGCCTCCCCAATTAAAAATTGGTGTTAGAAAGACAAAAACTAAAACAATACTTCGGAATGTTAATAAATCATACAAGTTTAGTGTCCCCCTTCACAGCCAGCAGACCAAGGCATCCCATATATAACAGAAATTGGAGGAATGGTAGGAGACGGGGGAAAAGAATGTTTGAAAGTACCTAGCTAATCAATTACCTAAAGAACAGAGCACTTGAAATCAGAAAATCCCTAAATAATAATTCGAGTATTTTGAATAACCAAATTAATTTATCTTTTAGTCCCATTTTAAATATTTTTCCAATAAACTGCTCTGATCTTCCCAGAAATCCCGCAATTACCCCCCACCCCTTTGATTACCTCCCATTCAAACACCTGAAATTTGTGTATCTGTCAATATTCTGTTTCATAGATTAGTTATAATATTCTCATAACGAAGGAAGGGTGCTTCTGAAACCGGTGGAGTGTATAAAATAAAAGCGGTCTTAAACAAATTCATGTGTTTTTTATTGTGTATTATGGCGAGCCACAAAGTTAATGCTTTTTACAAATAAGTAATATTTTTATTTGTACGTTCTGAAAAACTCTTGATTAACTACATTTGAATTGTAATTTTAAGACACCGCGCACCGGTTGCAAATCACTCATGACCTAGCAGTCCCGCAAAGAAATAAACAGAAACTTTAAATTCTCCGATGTAATCTTAATATATAAAACAAAGTCGGGTGAGTTACACTATTTATAACTCGAGAACGGCTGGGCTGATTTTGATGATCTTTGATTTGTTGGATTTGTCTCCGCCCTGGATAGGATAATAACTATTAAAACATCACAAAAGTTAACGAAATACATAGTTATAAAGAAAATTATTTTCCCCATACATTTTGTATGGAACGAATTCTCCTATTTTGAAATAACTGCAGCAATATTGTGAGGGGTATAATATTGAACTTTGCGTGAATTCCAAACATTCAAAAACGTCAAATGTCAATGCGTTGATTGTTGTGCATTTGTTTTTAATCATATAATGCTGCCCTTCTTTCTTACACACTCAATGTCAATAGTCGAAAATGAGACAAATAGTGAACGTATGTCTGCACACCTCAAAAGGAAAAATACAATAATTATAATTAAGTCTCTGAAATGAAACGCATTTTTTTACATAGGCTCCACACAGGAGGCCCTGAGGAAAATAATTTCTCTCAGGACCTATGTCATCTTAGGGGATGCTGTGTAGAGGATCTTTTTAAGGAATGGGGAGGATAGAAAGTTCTGAAAAGGAAAAAGGTATGAGGGGTGGGTAGGAATCTGGGGGTCAGTGTGTCCGGGAGTGACGGACGTATGAATCCATCCCTCCAACTGTGGTGCAAGGCAATGGGTCGAGAGAGTCCGGCTGGAAAGGTCAAAAGGCCTCCCTCAACCAGTGTCTCTCGATCCGGCCCGCCACGCAGCAGGTGGGCAGGCGCATCAACTGCCAAGACCCGGACATAAGTCACCTCATGAACCCTGGCACAACTTGCTAAATCACAAAAAGTAGCGAACCACTTGGGGTGATCTATGGCAGAGGTGTTGGTTATTCAATAAATGGTTCCCGGGGCGGCGGCACCCGTATCCGCCTCCCAAATTCTCGTAAGTAATTGTAAAAGTAAGAAAATCACAAAAATATAAATCCGTACACAACGCCATCTCTGATACTGACAAAAACAAAACACGGACAGTTGCGCATTGATATTTGCTTCATTGCGTAATTTTTAACTTAATAAAAAAAACTGAATTTAATTCAACAGCTATTGATTCTGAGGCGGTATGAAGTTAGTCGGGTCAGCTAGTTTACAATAAAACGATTTAAAAAATGTTATCAATACATAATTAGAAACACTTGTGCATATTCCTTACTACGAACAAAAAATACAGCCCAAATATAATGATATTAACTAACACCGACCAACGTCTATTTCTCTAATCTAAGTACCTTTGTAATTATTTTGTACCTAAAATATCCTATTAACCTTAGCATATTTTATAACATAATAATATTATATAACAAAACTGCACGATTATGCCTTCAAGGTCTTCAAAATAATGTGTTTTTTTTCTCTTATCAAGAATATTTTGCCCTGTCGATCTTCCCCCGAACCTCTTGTCAGGTAGGAATGGTTTGGGCGGAGGGATCCCCTGGGATTAATAAATATTTCGAAATATTCACAAATTTTCCACCGAACATTTCGTATTCAGCTGGCAGAGTGAAACGTAAATTTGGCGAAATTGTTTCAGGAGACATCTATGTTCGTATTATTTATATGTTTCATCCATGAAATAAAGTATTATACCTATACATTTATACAACGTGTACTCCTTTTGAGCAGTTGAATGAAATAGGGACCATCAATTTGACCCCAAAAATCGTATTGAATTCATTTGTCTTCTGATATTAAATTGTAAATTTGATGGAATACCTACATCAAAGGTTTTTTTAACAAAAGATTTTTTCGGTACGATGTATATATTATAATATACCTATGTATAAAATGGTAAGCCGGGTTCTGAAAAATCCCACACTTGCAATATTCGGTTAGCGTATCAATAGTAATAATTAGCTAATTAATAGTGATTTTTTTCCACGATTGTGAAACATCGAGTCAAATGGGTTACAAGCACTTTATGGCAGCAAGAAAACGGGATTTTTTACTTGTATTTTATTGCATGCTATATTTTTAGTAATAAAACATTATGCATTTATAATTGTATTATTTTTTAGGCTGTGTACAACTTACATCGATACTAAAGATTTTAGATGAATACACATTTCGATGAAAGAATCTGGTAGTATTACTAGCTGACCCGATAAACGTTGTTCTGCCGTATAAATTATTTCTAGTGAATATTTTGGTTGTTAAATAAAAATTACAAATGCATTCTGTGTGTATTGTATATATGACCGAAAGAGGAATTGAGCGCTGTAGACGATGACCGCCGATAAAAAACAAAAAACACTAATTAATGTAGGAAAATGAAATAAGAAAATCAATATGAATTTCGAAGAGCAATTGAGTGTACGATATTTTTTTCAGTCCGTCTTTAACCAACACAAATTAGCTCGATGGTTTGCCTACGCGAAAACATGATACCTAATGAAATATCAAAATCACGCGAATGAATGTCTTGCGCACGTGTGGATGAAAGTTCGATGAGGCGGACTTAGCACCATATGTCATTAAACAACATAAATAATTTCGTTCTGTTTGAAATACGAAAGACGGTTAAATTTGTTCATACAAAAATGCTAAAATCACGATTAAAAAATGGGAAATATACTTTAAAACCTATTCTCATACCTACCAAAAGTGTTAAAATTTGGGTTTATAGGTATTTTTTGATGCCAAATAAAAAATAAACCTTTTTTTTGTCAAAATAGAATTTTTTTTGGATAGGGACACCCAAATTACCTAGCGATATGAAACATTCTTTAAAACCTATTTTCATACCTACCAAATATACATAAAAAAATTCTTAAAAATCGGTCAAGTCGTTTCGGAGGAGTTCGACCACAAACACCGTGACACGAGATTTTTATATGTAAGATTACGCTAGTATTGATTTAATATGCTGGTAGTCCAACACAAATACTTTTATCTACCTTCTTCTATGTATTTATATAACCACTGGAGCGACAGCCCAATTTTAAAAAAAATTCTCCCATTGCTCGAATTTTTTTGGTAATGATTTTTAATATTTACCGCCCACATTAAAAAAAATCATTCATCCCAATTTTTATATGAAGGCGTACAAGCTGATTATAGTTCCATATAGTTGATCAATTCACCTATCTTTTGTCGATATTCACATATTCGTAGGATTTATTAAAAAAAAATCGTTAACTTCTACTTAATTACTTACAAATAAAATAAAATTTGCCAAAATTGGCAGCAAATCAATCCGAGGTATTTTAAATAGTGCCATTTTGTGGCAAAAAGCGCTCCAGCGGTTAAAGAAGAATGAATGGTGAGCGGCCTCATGGCGGACACCGGTTGGGCGGCATTTGATTGATTTTCATACAAATCTACAGTTTTATTCCGAAATTATAAATGGCGTAGCCCAAAAAAATTTATAATTATTAATAACTCGACTTAAACGTGTTTTTCTATGCCCAAAACTAAATACGTCTTTTGCACAGCATCATTACACTTACCAGGGAAGAACTTTTTTCAATCGTCTACCAGAAGAAATCAGAAGCATCTCTATCTCTACATCTCTACATATTATAAATTAAAGTTCCCCGCATCGTCTGTCTGTCTGTCTGTCTGTCTGTTCGCGATAAACTCGAAAACTACTGAACGGATTTTCATGCGGTTTTCACCATCTCTACATATTATAAATTAAAGTTCCCCGCGTCGTCTGTCTGTCTGTCTGTTCGCGATAAACTCGAAAACTACTGAACGGATTTTCATGCGGTTTTCACCATCTCTACATATTATAAATTAAAGTTCCCCGCGTCGTCTGTCTGTCTGTCTGTCTGTCTGTTCGCGATAAACTTGAAAACTACTGAACGGATTTTCATGCGGTTTTCACCAATAGATAGAGTGTATCGTGAGGAAGGTTTGGGTATGTAATTTGTCAAGGATTTGTGTAAATTGGTTGAAACTTAACGATAATTCTTAGAAGTGTCGGAAAAAGTCAAGCCGCCTGGTAGTTTTCATCGAAAACGCTGCCTAATCCTTTAGGGATATAACAAAACAATGTATGTTGGGATATTCCTCTTTTATAGATCTACAAAAAAGTCCGCGAAGGCATATATCTATCTTTTACGGCTTACTATACCCATTCTATCTTCTAAAAAAATGGTCACCTACATTGCGGTTATTGAAAAGTAATTTAGACGGATACAGTATTAATCCTTATTAACTCAAATACGTTAGTTACCCCAAGCATTTCATGCACATTATAATCTTTCACACCATCTCTACGTATTATAAATTAAAGTATATTTGCGGCATGTTCCAGAGTGGAAGATACTATCAGTATCGCCCTGGTGTAAGACCACCATTCAGAATTGAAACGTTGCTTGAAAATGGCTTTAGCCGTGTTTAGTGACCAGATCTGAATAGTCAGGTACTTCCCAACCTTCCTCTTCCCCACCTCCTTCCCCTCCCCACTACCTTAAGCCTCACAACATACCCCAATTGGGGATGCCATAGTCTCACTGGCTCCAGACGGGAGCAGTTGAGATTCTCCACCGCGGCATCTGTCTGTCTCTTTGCGATAAACTCAAAGACGGCTGTGGTTATAAAGGTTGGATAACCATCCAGTAGATGACGTTATGTTTTATTAGCCACAGCAACGCCTGGCCGTGTCAGCTAGTTAATGATAAAACCCGAATACTGCTCTCTGTCGAGAGACATTTTAAAAATATTCTTAAGAAAAAAACTACTGTCAATTAATCTTACAAATGTTTTTTATAACATTCTTTCTTTTTTTTAACAATGAATTTTTTAAATACTAACTAATCGTATTTATGTACACTCCCCTTCCATACACAAGCAAATGCTATTAATGGAGGGGTAGTAAAAAAAACCTGAGATGTAAAATTATGATGTAAATACCATGTAAACCTTATCTTAATATATAAAACAAAGTCGGGTTAGTTACACTATTTATAACTCGGGAACGGCTGGGCTGATTTTGATGATCTTTGATTTGTTGGATTTGTCTCCGCCCCGGATAGGATAATAACTATTAAAACATCACAAAAGTTAACGAAATAAATAGTTATAAAGAAAATTATTTTCCCCATACATTTTGTATGGAACGAATTCTCCTATTTTGAAAGAACTGCAGCAATATGGTGGGGGGTATAATATTGAACTGTGCATGAATTCCAAACATTCAAAAACGTCAAATGTCAATGCGTTGATTGTTGTGCATTTGTTTTTAATCATATAATGCTGCCCTTCTTTCTTACACACTCAATGTCAATAGTCGAAAATGAGACAAATGGTGAACGTATGTCTGCACACCTCCAAAGGAAAAATACAATAATTATTATAAATCTCTGAAATGAAACGCATTTTTTACATAGGCTCCACACAGGAGGCCCTGAGGAAAATAATTTCTCTCAGGACCTATGTCATCTTAGGGGATGCTGTGTGGAGGATCTTTTTAAGGAATGGGGAGGATAGAAAGTTCTGGGAAGGAAAAAGGTATGAGGGGTGGGTAGGAATCTGGGGGTCAGTGTGTGTCCGGGAGTGACGGACGTATGAATCCATCCCTCCAAATGTAGTGCAAGGCAATGGGTCGAGAGTCCGGCTGGAAAGGTCAAAAGGCCTCCCTCAACCAGTCTCTCTCGATCCGGCCCGCCACGCAGCAGGTGGGCAGGCGCATCAACTTCCAAGACCCGGACATAAGTCACCTCATGAACCCGAGGACCCCTGCTAAATCACCAAACGTAGCGAACCACTTGGGG
The DNA here is from genome assembly GCA_929108145.2 of Limnephilus rhombicus. Taxonomy (NCBI): domain Eukaryota; kingdom Metazoa; phylum Arthropoda; class Insecta; order Trichoptera; family Limnephilidae; genus Limnephilus; species Limnephilus rhombicus. Next base: position 46,031,657 of record OV815273.1, on the reverse strand, counting down.
TGATCTATGGCAGAGGTGTTGGTTATTCAATAAATGGTTCCCGGGGCGGCGGCACCCGTATCCGCCTCCCAAATTCCCGTAAGTAATTTTAAAAGTAAGAAAATCACAAAAATATAAATCCGTACACAACGCCATCTCTGATAATGACAAAAACAAAACACGAACAGTTGCGCATTGATAATTGCTTCATTGCGTAATTTTTAACTTAATAAAAAAACTGAATTTAATTCAACAGCTATTGATTCTGAGGCGGTACGAAGTTCGTCGGGTCAGCTAGTTAAAAATAAAAAATATATACATACATAAATAAAATTTAAAAAATTTTAAGCAACCCCCGACACAAAAAAGAACTGACCTTGAAACGCCTGAACATATTTTCATGAATTGTAGCTAAGAACCATCTCGATCACGTCAGCTTTCAAACAAAAAACCGCATCACAATCGGTCCATTCGTTTAGAACAGTGGTTCCCAACCTTTTTCTGACCCGGGACCATTTGCACGTTTACTTTTTCGACAGGGTAGTCGACAGTGGCGTAGCGAGGTGGGCGCGGCGCCCCTGGTGCCACCCGACCGAGTTTCACCCCCAAGACCACAATTCACAGGACGGACTAATCCACCCTATCCATCCCAGGTGCCACCCATGCTAGCCTAAGCCACTGCTTTTGGTCAGTGGCGTAATCTAGCATGGGTGGCACCCGGGACGGATAGCACAACAGGAGGGGCGTAATGGGATAGGGTAGGACGGGTTCTAGTAGGATATTTACCACAATCGGAGGGGGCGGAATGGGATAGGTTGGGATGGGTTTTAGCAGAATATTTACCACACCCGACGGGGTAGAACGGGATAAGATGGGGTGGGGTGAAACGGAATACCATAATGGCCACTGACCACAAGGTACAATAATGATAAACTGAATATTGTCTAGATTTTTTTTAATCAGACTTCTCGACCAGGGACCGACCACGCTCTGGCTCGTTTATTGACCGGCGGACCATCGCGGACCATCTTCTAGCCTCTTGCGGACCACTGGTTGGGAAACCCTGGTTTAGGAGCTACGATGCCACGGAAAGACACACAGAGACCCACAGAAAGTCAAACTTATAATACCGCTCCTTGCGTCGGGGGTTAAAAACAGCTCTTAATTTTTTTTTTTAACTAAAGCGTAAATATTTTAGTACAGAGTTCAAATCAAGGTGACAGAATTCGGCGAACGATTCTCTCTCTAGACGTCACTCGACATGGGTTGTACGATATACCTACTCAATGAATAGATAATCCCTAGAAGTGTGATCTACTCCTACCGATTTTCAAAAGACCTATCAACTCCTGGACCCCAGAAAGACAAATTAAATAAATATTATTTTAAAAAAATTATTTGAGAATGTTTCATCAATTTCAACAGAAGTAAGGAAAATTTGAGCTTACCTCACACGGGTATCTCTTTAGTGGTTCGTTATAGCTAAGTCAGACGGTTCATTTATCCTTCATTTCGTGATTTCATTCCGCCTCTTTCCCTCGAAATGACCCGTCTGAACACGCGATGAAACGAGAGTGATGTGAGACATTGCCGAATGAAGTATTCCGACAATGTTAGATATCGGTGTTCATTTGCAACCGGAATTAACATCACGATTTGACATTGTGACGCAAATGATGTGTGTGTACAGTCTTTCATTCGCGAATCAGTCAGCCGAGAATTTTCTGGCTTAAGGACGTGTGCGTGTGGGAGCGGCTTAGACGTCAAAATGCTCCGTTTTGTTCACTTTTCGAAATAACTCATATACGTCTCATAGAAATCATTATTTCTTCCTTACTATCGTAGTAAATATGATTTAAACGGTATAGGAAAGAGAAAACAACGTGCCATATATTCACTCTAACAATTAACCACAAAATAATACGAATGTACACTTTTATGAAACCAAAGTTTCCGATCAAATTTGAACAAAAATTTATGAAAAAGTCAGGTGACTAAAACGTTTTTAATTAATTTTTCTAACAAAATAAGTGTGTTTTTTTTCGTTAGCAGTAATTTTAGTTAGAAAAAACGCAAGGAGGCCATTTTTAAAACTTCTAAAAGTTTACATGAAAAATAATTCTATTCACAAAATTACATGGTTATTTCTAATAATAAAATTAAAAGCATATTTCATAACCTTTCAAAACCAGTTTTTGGTTTTTGGATACGTTTACAAATATTCCATTTATATGGATTTTATTGCAAGCCGAGGTCTATTTTGGAATAAAAAAAAATGTCATGGTGCAAAAATACTGGTAGGGTAGATATCAGTTTTCGGGTTATTATTTAAATAAATGGTTAACCATGTGTTATTTTATGGTGTTGATATTTATTTACTGTTTATAAGAATCACCAATTTCTCGTAATTTAGTTCGACGTTATCAGAAATGTCAATTTGAAATCGTAAATATTCCTGAATTGAATTTTCGCCGTCAGCGCCGGCCATCGCGTGCGACTGCGCTCGACGACTTTGTAGTAAGAATGACGAGTGAACTCTAATATCGAAGGAACCGTCTGAACATGCGGTGAAACGCAAATGTGTGATGCTTCATCCGAGTGATGTGTCTGAACGCCCTATTATGAAACAATTCATTTTGGTAGGCGGGAATGGGACCGCCGCCCCAGGAACCATTTATTGAATATCCAACACCGCAACCGGTCGCCCCAAGTGGTTCGCTACGTTTGGTGAATTAGCAGGGATTCCCGGGTTCATGGAGTGAGGTTTGTCTGGATAGAACCCTAGATTCCTACCCACCCCGCTTACCTTTTTCCTTCCCAGAACTTTCTCCCCTTCCTTTCCTTAAAAGACCCTCCAAACAGCGTCCCCAAAGATGACATAGGCCCTGAGGGAAATTATTTTTCTCAGGGCTTCCTGAGTGGAGCTAACGCAAAAAAGTCATAATCGTAAACTTTCCTAAACCTCATTTGTCCTCACTTGCCCCGTCGCGCGTCGTCACATAAAAGTTATTCGAAAGCGATTTACGAATTTACCTATTTTATTCGATGGCAACACTAGCAGGGTGAGAGCTATGTTTGGCTAGGCAGGGTTCGGCAAACTTTCAAGTGAGAAGAGCCAATTTCAAAGAAAGAGGGTAATAATATAACAGAGTGCCATATTATAACGGGGCGGGGGCGGGGGTGGGGTGTAATCGTACTGCGGTAAATGTGGTAGAACGATAATTACGATTTGCTCGTGTTATCTACATTCTTACTTTAATATCATATTTCTGCCCATTTAAATGTTTCTATAAACAGACTCGCGCATGGATTCCTTATTAGATTAAAACCAGTTTTGTGTTCGGAATCACCGTTAAGTTTAAACCTTAAACCAGCCTTCTCATACTTCAGAAGACTCGTTCAATAAATTAAGCGTTCCATGAGCTCAGTTGGTAACACTGATGCTGGTTCGTTCCATCTCGTAAGGCTGGTTGAGTAGATGAGAAAAATTGCAGTTGAGGTTTGAAGAGTCGTAGACGCCTATGCAAAGAGCCGCATGCGGCACGCGAGCCGCAAATTCCGACACCTGGGCTAGGGAGTCAATTTTATACGCGGGTTGAAATGGCCTCCTTTCTTTCCTCGGTGTGTAACATACTATTAATGTTTTATGGACAATAAAGTGTTTTGCATACATACTTACTTTTTGATTTACTTCGCTTTATTGCTGATTACCAATATTATTAATCCAAGTATACTTTCCTTAACTCTTCACCTGTATGGGCGATCATTAAATCTCACACAAGACACTCATCTCGTACATGTAGTGAGTAGTTTTTCTGTGCCATGCAGTGTACGATAAAGAGCTGATGATCAACGAGGGTAACCGACGAGTTCATCGAAAATCAATTCATCGAAATCAAATTCATCGAAAACGAGTTCATCCAAACCGAGTTCTTCGAAACCTAGTTCATCGAAAACGAGTTCATAGAAAACGAGTTCATCGAAAACCAATTCATCAAATGATCAATTCATCGAATCGCTAATTCATCGAAAAAAAATTGTAGATGTTAGAGAGGAATGCTGTCATCAATTTCTAAGTTAGCAGGTTACACATATAAGATATGTATGTAAAAACAAAGCAATAAAATAATCAAATAAATACCTTATGTACTATTAGAGCAAGCATAAAAAAAATTAAATTAAAATTACAAAATCAATCCAATCATATCTCATAATACAAAAAACTATACATTTTAATTATATTTTTATACAACTTACTAAGATTCTCGACGTCTGTTTTATAGTTGACACATTCATGTTTGTTTATGAAAACCATTTTACTAATTAATTTTTTATGTAAATTAGTTTCCTTGTCCAAAATGTCCAAGTTTTACCATCAATTTTTTTATACATATATAAATTTATCGTCAACTTTTATTGATCAATGCTTTTTTAACTTCCCGGTCCGCTCGGCATTTCTCTCAAATATCTATAAAAAAATCGATGAATTGACGATTCGCTAAATTGATCATTCGATGAATTGGTTTTCGATGAATTGGTTTTCGATAAACTCGTTTTCGATGAACTCGTTTTCGATGAACTCGTTTTCTATGAATTCGTTTTCGATGAACTCGCCGTGAACCTTAACTAGTAGCTTTGTACCTTTAAAGTATTTATATATATTTATATTTTGACGCGATAAAACCTAAACCGTTTAGTTAGGGCCCCAGTTTTGCACCAGGGCCTTTGGTTACCTAGCCTACGCCTCTGAAGATAACACTAATAATTTAAACTAAAATTAGAAAGCGCTCGTCCCGGTTAGGCGAGACGTTCTGGGTTTGAGTCCCAGTTGTGACCATTATCTTTTTCTGTTTTTCTGGGTCTTCTTCTCTTTCATATTTTCGTTTAGATTATTGACGTGAGACTTAAAGAAGTTTCACTTCAATAATCATGGCTTGGATTTCGGATGAAACGGAAATGACGATTACTGCACCTGCGATGCATCAATTGCGCTCACCGGTCGCTTTGATTATGATGTCACTTTTAAAGACTCCTGAGTTGGTTGAGATATGAAACGGAAATGACGCGAGGTCTGCGCTCATTGGTCGCTTTGATTATGACCTGACGTTTCAAGTATTGGTTGAGATTGTTTTGGTACCGCGTGCAAACTTCAATTTAAAAAAAAAAATTCTTCAGTTTCTTCTTCAATTTAAAAATTAAAATGAGTTAAATTATTAGTCAGTTAAATCACGAAACGATCTAAGCATATTGATTACAGAATTTCATTAATGATCCAAGAAATTTATATATTTTGTACTCCACATGGTTACGCCTTTCTACGACGTAATGTCGGTCTTACCATTAGAGTAATATGAAACCAAATTGGAGTCTAATGTCACTCAAAAGTTTCATCTTATTCTTATTCTATAACTTTCAACACAATATTTAATATTTACTTTTTCATGGAAAACTTAAATTTGAATTTGAGGCCAAAATACCTAACCAAACTGTAAAATATTTTTATAATCAAAAGTTGTAACAAATGTTCAGTAAGTTACGTGCTGTTTTATTTATTTGTACTTTAAATTATAAAATATAGGCCATTAAAGACGTCAATTGTTCATGATTTAACAGGCAATTACTGTGAGTTAGTCGTATTTAAAAATTAATTTCGCCCTACCTTCTTCTAAAGAAATATTTTAAAAAAAATCGTTTTGCTGGGAAAAAAAAATTAAACTTACATGTACCTACACAAATTTTTCATATATAAATAAAATTTTGACCCTAAAACATTTTTATTTGAAGGTTTTCAATTGTTATTTTGCATTTTATTATACTGACATAATGGTTTGGGCAAGTTTTATTTTTCAATGTGTACCGTTAACGCACAAAAAATTTCCAAAGTTTTCTCCAAAATCACGAAAATTTTAATTCTTTCCTGGCCCATATATTATATTAAAAAAAAAAACAAGTACATTAAGTAGCACATATTTGTATTGGGTATTTGCTAAAGCTTTTGATTTAAAGGTGTATTTTTGGTTGGTTAAATGTTTTTGCCTCAAATCCAAGTAAAAATTTTATTAATTGAAAAAAGCCGCGAAGAAACGGGATTATATAATATCATTACTTTCTGGGATATTCCGTTTCACATACCCAACTTTGATAAATTTGCTTACGCCGTCACACAATATTGTTACCGTTATGTAATATTGTTATGTATTCACAATAAATTGGGCACCTAAGTATGTATTGAAATTACATTTTCGTTTTATACTATGCGGTAAAATAAATGTTGCATCGTTTTATACTATGTTCTTTTTTTTCATTCTGTCTTTACCATTAGGGATATTTTAAAACTCCATAATTCGTGGTATAAATTACGTTGGGTGACATGAAAATAATGTAATTGACCTGGAAATTCCAGAGTGAAAAACCGTACAAATTTTCAATTACAACTCGACTGTAATCTACTTTAGATTTTTAGGGTGTGTGATTACTTAAAACTTTTAAAAATTTTACACTTTAAGATCTCTGAATTTGTTTTGCATATAAACACTTTTTCACAAATAAACACAAAGTATATTATTATTATTAAAATAAATTATATGTATTTAAGGTTCATATCGGGGCGTGCGCTAGTAAATTTTTATTTGATTAATTTGTGTTAATTTCTTATTTATTCATTTAAAATAAAGTAAAGTATATTTGCTGCATAAGTGGAACGTGCAGCACGTGGTCTCAGTTTCGTCCGGGTGTAGGACCATGATTTAGAATACAAACCTTGCTTGAAATGGCTTTAGCCGTGTTTGATGACCGGATCTGAATAGTCAGGCACTTCCCCATCTTTCTCTTCCCAACTCCTACTCAACCCAACCCACTAAGTTCAGCCTCACAACATAAGCCTATTGTGGATACCATCATTTCACTGGCGGTATTCGCTAAAGAGATATTAAAAGGCTAGAAAATAAAAATCTCATATTTTTTTAATGTAGCTATTATTTTGTGGTTATCCATTATAGAAAAATGAAACAATACAACTTTGTATAAAAAAATATATAATTTATAATTTTTGAAAAAAACACAGGGATAAATATTCTTCATATTAATCACAAAGGAAAACGTTTAGATAACTTAGAAGCTTTGGAAATTAAAAAATCCCTTAAAAATAATGAATCTATTATCAACAAACAAAAAATATTGTCATATAGCCCAATCATGGATTTGTTCCCCTACCCACCCACTCTACACTAATACCTACCCACCCAATCTACATTATTAACTAACAACGGCTCCACCCCTACCATAATAAAACATTGTTCTAAACTGTCAAATTAGTATAAGCTTTTCCTGACGAAGGAACGTTTGTTCCGAAACCGGTCGGATTTGCACATTATATAAGTGGTTTATACAAAGTTGTATTGTTTCATTTTTCTATAAAAATCTCACCTTAGAAGGCACCCAATACCTACATATTACACATTTTTAGTAATTCTATCAAATAAATTACCAAATTACTTCTCCAGCTAATTTCGTTGCGCGTTCATATTCGTGAAATTATCCTCAAATTTTAATATAAACCACCAAAATACAGGCATTTGGTCTTTTTCTAAATAATGCATCCCATAAATAAGGCCACTGTTCGTTTTCTACTTATTGTGTTAGTGCTCCAGCGATTGCCATAAATTTTGGAATGCAGCAAATTGGCAAAAGCATTTCCTGTAGCTTTATAGCGTAAAGAGGAAAGAGAGAAGCTTATAAAAGAATACAGTATATGTTATAATTTAAAACATTTTCAGCAGTCAATTGCAGCAGTGAAATCACTATTTTCGATTAATGCTTCAAGCTTTACATTTCATTTCGCTTGAGTAAAATTAAAATAAATTTAATTTTTATTTTTAACTAGCAGACCGGCAACACGTTTCTGTGGCTAACGAAACACAACGCCATCTACTGACAACGTCATTACCCAACCTTTATAACCAATGCCATCTGTTAATTTGCATACATATCAAATCCACACCGCCCGCTTGCCAGCCCGCTCCTTTTATATATTAGGTATAATATTTCAACCAATTTACATAAAACCTTGACAAATTATATACCTTAACTTCCTCATGAATCACTCTATTGATAAAAATAAATTATTGATAAAAAGTGGGAGCGACTTTGCTTTAATATATGTAAAGACTTAAAATGTAATATTAAATTATTGAAGACAAAATTAGTGACACTCAATCGAAAATCTGAAACAGAAAAAAATACGGTCCCATGTAGGGATCGAACTCAGGACCTTAGCTTTAATCTTGCCGGGCGGTGCTCCGTGGCAGAGCACCGCCCGGCAAGATTAAGCTCCTGAGTTGGATTCCTAGATGGAACCTATCTTTTTCTGTTTCAGATTTTTAACCGAGTGTCACTAATATTGTTTTAATTCATTTAATTAAATTAAATTGTCAATTACAAAATTAAAATTTAAGCATATAGATACTACTAAAAAAAATATTAGAAATGAATACATAAAACAAACAACTTCAAAATCAGTAAAAAAATTTAAATTATATATTCATGACTAAAATTTTCTGTTACAGTTTCCCTTGATTAACTTCTTTCTTTCTTATAAAATTGTTCACTAAATAAATAAAAAAATCTTTAACCGATTGGGAAAATTTGACCCATTTAGGGGTCAGCTGGTACGGTCTCAAAAAATCGTTTTATCTCCCTTACTATCGTCACGATAAATGTCTAGATATCGTCACGATAAAGATCTAAGCAGTGTTAAAAAGAGAAAACACTACGCCACGATTTGAGTTCCGTAGATATCCGCAAAAAAATAAGTTATTCGGATTTATGACGTCAAACTTCCCGCCAGAACAATGTAAGTTGAAAATTTTTAATCTTTGCCTTCAAAATTTTAATATTTCGAAAATAACATGCTTACTTCTAATAATACAATTTGAAAGCGTATTTAATCGCCTTTCAAAAAAAGTGTGTAATTTTTGGATACGTTCATCAATATTCAAATTATTTTGATTTTATTTGAATGCGGAAATACTCAAGAATTCGCCGGCCATAGACATCTTTTTTATGAGCGGTATCAGTAATTTAATCGCAAATCTACATGGGTTTATAGGTAATACCTATAATATAGGCATATAATTCGCTTGGTAAACGGAGTCCAGAAACGCTCGATTGTAGCGCGTTTGTTATATGCGGTAATTAATTTCTAATAAAATAGTGCATTTTTTGAAAGTTTATGCTTATGTATATATATTTATTATAATTAGCAAATTTATTTTAATTCTACTCAAGCGAAATGAAATGAAAATCTTCAATTTATGCGCGGTTATTTAAGACACACAAAACATCTGACAAAAACAAAAACAATGGATAGGGACCTCAACGTTTTTTGTTTTCCATCCGCCACGGAAAACAAAAACATTGTGACCCTGCCCCAATGTTTTTTTTTCGAATGTTTTGAAAACATTTTCCAGCACAGGAGATGCGCCTTAACATAAATACATTTTTGATCGAATTCCGTTACGTAAATGATAGTCACGTAATGATAGAACGTAATTCAATAGGTTCAACCAGTTCAACACGTTCATTATTGATTAGTAGTTCTATATCTCAAACCCGTGAAAATAACGGGATAAAACAATTTATAAAAAAAAAAAATTTAAAACCATCACGTTTTAATGTTACGTCCTCATCGCAACAGAAATAATATTTTTTTACTGGGTATTTAGTGAATAAAATCAGAAATTTAATCTCAAATCGACGTTAAATGATTTATTTTGCGGTAACAGAACCACATTTTTTTTTTTTTTGCGATTTGTGCCTCTGATACTCAATAATTGAATTATGAATAGCGCGATACTTTAAAAGAATTTGGTCGCTGGTGTGGAGGGCCGTTGATAATTGTTATGGATTATTGCAAATTTTTGACAGCTAGTAGATAATAATTCCATTATTTCGCCTGTAATTTTGTCTATCTAAGAATCCAAATTGTAACTCCAAAAGCTACCCTCCAGAAAACCAAGGTTTCTAAATAAGCAAGAACTCAAAACAATTAAATACGAGTACATCTCATAATATATAATTCTTCAAAAAAGTAAATAAAACTAAAAGTATGCTCATTCTGTCTTTCGAGTAATTGGATTTTTATGCATATCAACATGTATATGGGTAAGAGCATTGTAAGAATTATCATATTTTAAAAAGGTACTTGAATTCTTACTGATAAAAAAATAAGTTTTATGGCGAAAATAACGATTTTTTGTTATATAAAATGTAATTGGAAATTCGATACACCGTTCAGCGCGAGAGTCTGAAAACAAAATCGTAATTGCTGGAATATATTTTTTCTTCCGTAAATCATTTTCGCAGCATTTTATATGCGCCGTAAACTTTAATATATTTTCTAGCTGCAATATCAAGTTTACGGCAAGAAACCATTGAGATATTGAATATGAGACCCGCCCTTTAAACAAGAAAAATCCAATAAAATCAAGCGAGATTACATTTTCATGTGAAAAGAACCCCATGTTACCTTTTTTTAATTCATTATTGAATTGCAACATCAATCAAAATGCGTGCAAAACATTTACTCTCTTACTAATAAACGTGGTTTAAATATTACATAACTGATAGTCTCCTAATAGTCTCCTTCAACGGAAGCAATCTTCCGAACAGGACCTCCATCGATACGCTTGGTGTAACTCTCAGTGACCAGCTCAGGTACGGGGGCTCCATCGAAACCAGAGTTAAGTTAGCCTCTCAGAAAATCTCGGCGTACTGTACAGGGCCCACAGATACTTTAATAGTACACAACTGCTAACCCTGTACAAATCGCAAGTGCCCCCCAGGGTTAAATTTGGCAGCCACCTCTGGTCTGGAGCTCCAAAATACCTAAAAAAAAAACCTTGACTCACGTGCAGAAACCATCTTAACAGACGGACTGCAATCTTTAGAGCACAGGCGTCGGGTGGGAATGCTGTCCTTGTCATTGATCCCCTCGGCACCGTTGCATATTCGGGAAACACGCCAAATACGCGCCCAATATTTGTACACGGTTGACATAAGTAACATGAGAACGGGTCGTTTCTATGACTCGTTCTTGAATTCAACGGCTCGGCTGTGGAACGATTTGCCGGCCTCTGTGTTTCCTCCCTCCTACAACATGAGTCTCTTCAAGACCCGTGTTCACTCCTTCCTTTCCTTAAAAAGACCCTCCACACAGCATCTTAAGATCATCTCAGACCCTCCACATCCATCAGAGGCTCTAATTTAGGACCACTCCTCTTTTTGATTTGTAATAATGATATAACGCAAATTATTCTGCATTCCAGATCACCTCTTTTCGCTGATGATCTAAAAGTTTTCTTGGAAATTCAAACTTTAGAGGACTGCATTCGACTCCAATCAGACATTGATAGAATTGTTGACTGGAGTAAACGGAATCAGATTGAATTCAATATCTCTAAATGTTTCATTCTTTCTTTCACTAGAGCTTATCATACCTGATTTTACCGGTATACTATGAGGGCTCTAAATTTAAAACGTGTCTCCACTATGAAAGATCTTTGTATTTTGTTTGATAGTAGGTTAACTTCTCATGCTCATATCATAATGACGTGTAGTACTTCACTGAGAATGTTGGGTTTCGTCCTACGCACTGCGAGAAACTTCAGAGACACCCGGGTTCTCACAGTACTATACAATGCTTTGGTTAGGAGTAGGCTTGAGAGTGGGTCGGTGGTTTGGAGCCCACACCAAGTGAAGTATTCCCTCATGTTGGAGAGGGTTCAGAAGAAATTTCTGAGATTTCTTTACCTGAGGAAGTATGGCTACTATCCGTGGCTCTATCCTACCCACTTTCTCTTGGGCATGCTTGGGTGAACCTTCTACGGGTCAGAAGGGATGCGCTCATTGTAACACATTTCTTCAGACTGATCCGTGGAAGGTTCGAAAACTCGGCTATCATGGAGAGCATTAGTTTCTATGTTCCCGATGGTTATCTCCGTCATCGACAGCATAGACTGTTTTATCTCCCGGCTTGCAGAACTAACTTGCCAATGATAATTCCAGTCGGGAGAGCTGTCTTGTTGTTAAATAGAATCACTTCGGATATCGATATGTTAATATCAATGAAGCACAATTCAGTCAAAAAGCTTTGTTATTGTTAGTATGATTGTGCTTCATTGAAATATAAATTACTTAAACCTGTTTAAATTTTAAATTGATACTCTTTTAAAACGCATTGAAATTTTATTTTGTAATGTTTTAAAATGAATAAATAATTGAATTGAATTGAAAAAAATTCATTGAATCTTCAAAGATGACATAGGGCCTGAGGGAAGTTATTTTCCTCAGGGCCTCCTGTGTGGAGTTAATGTAAAAAAAAAAACAACCATTTACCCTATGACTAGGGTTGCCAGACGTCCTTTATTTTAAAGGATGTCCAGTATTTCAGACCCAAAAATTGATCTTGTCCTCTAATTTGAAATCTTCAATAGAGGACAATACTTTGTCCTTTAATTTGGAAAAAAATGAATCAGCGTGGTTTCTGTATATTAAAGCCTCTCCCGACGAAAATTATAGACGATAAGAAGTGTGAAAGTGTTCTTGAAAATTGGATTCAGATTCTCAAATCTACGGATGAATACAAGAATCTGCTAAAAATAATACAATACTATTTTCCTTCTCAGTTTCTAACGCCCAAGCCGAAAGGATTTTTTCCTTATGTTCGAATACGTGGACCAAAAACCGAAATAAGTTACATATTGACACTGTAAAAGCAGAACTACAAGTAAACTCGAACGTCAACATGAAATGCAAACAATTTTATAATTTCATTATAGAAAACGAAGAAGCTCTTAGGGCAGCCAAAAGTAATACGAAGTATACTTTTAAACGCAAAAAGACTAATTATGGTTGTACTACTTACTTGCCTTCGATTAACGACAAACTACGTTACATTGCGTATTAACATTGTTTTTTTTTATTGTATTAATAAATGTTGCTACTGATACCATAAGAGCATTTTATAAAAAAATATTGATGTCCTTTATTTTCATCCTATGTCCTTTATTTAATCATATCAAATCCTCTAATACATAAAACGGGAGCTGGCAACCCTACCTATGACCTACATTAGTACCTAGTTGTTTTACAGCTGTGTAAAATTTAAAACACGTCTATTAGTAAGGCCCTAAACCACCACCTAGATCTGATTACTGCTATGGACAGCCAGGTGCACCAATCTACATATGCATTCCAGAAGATCATGCTAGGCAATTAAACTCTCCAATTGGCCAGAAAAATCATTCATTCCCCACAACAAAATTATATAAGGCCCTTCCAAATGAGCTTAGCACGGCTTGGACCATATTCCTATATAAGTGGCAAGCCTAGATATCACCAGTGTTAACATGGTTTTCCATAATTTTAACAGATCGTGCTTCTTTTTTCTTTGTAAAACCAAACTACTGTCTATGTGGGTGGTACATCTATGCTTTCTGCTATCATCGGCAGGTTTGCTAAACTGGTCCCAGCGAAAGCTCGTACGGATGTTATCGACGTTTATCCTCTTACTTCTCACTTTTATCTGAAAACGAAAAAGGCAGAATATACTAGATCGATGACTTTGTGCAATCTCTCGCTGAGACTAGTACGTATATGAGGATACTAATTTTAAATAGTGTTTGCTTCGTCAAAGCTGTGCACCATTCATGAAATTCATAAAAACAAACTGTCCTGACGTTGAAACTTTTAAAATCCATTATCAGACTATTATAGATTGATTATCAATGAATGCATGTCCACAGTTATAAAATTAGGCAACTAACAACTAACAATACACCGAAATAATTAATAATTGTAGAGCATTCGTCGCAGTCAAGGAACTACTAGAGAACGATGTCAAATTGACTTTTTTAACGTCAAATCAAGCCTTCTCCGCTAAATCGCTTCTTACGTATTCTGGTAAACATAAACATGATTTTTTCCCATCTCTAGAAGAAATTTAACACTCAAATCAAGTTCGCACATCATTTCTGTCAATACTAGTAGTAGTTGCGAATGCAACTAGCGTAGCGCGCTATCGACACTATCAGTAGCGTGCAACTGACGTCAAACCAGTAGTCGGCGCCTAGGGCAAAATAGTATGGCGGGTACTCACAAACTGCGCGTTTGCTACGTGCATAAAACTCGAGTTGCTTGTAGGTATCTCCTTTTACAAAAGGCTTTATTTAGCCTACTTAAATTTGAGCGAGGAATGTCGTACATTGCGAGGAGACAGAATGACTTATATACCGGGCCATAGACGTCTGGTACGTCGCTTGACTGCCAGCTCGCCGTGCATTACAGGAGCGGGAGGAATGAAGGGGCATAGTTCGCCACGGTAGTTAGAGCGGGGGTCACGATCGGCAGCGAAGAGGCGACCACTCAAGAAGAAGACATTGTCATTAAAAAGGTGACCGATGAAAAACCTTGTCTTTCTTTTGGAGACTGGACGATCAATAATTACGTCATTTTCTGGTTTACAAAACCACTTGTGTATTCCATTTCATTGCAAGAAATCTCTTTGATAATATTCCCTTATCGAATTCTCAAATCAAACGAACCCCATTTATTCAAAAGCGGAACCTTTTGCCAAATCAACGGTTTTTTATTAAAGGAAAGACATAGAAGGTGCTATTTGCTTTAAAGATCTCCATTTTCACACAAAGCGGGAGGCAGTTGTATCCATAAATAGGATACGCCCCTTCGCCGAAATGGTGCCATTTTATGGGTTACCAAACCGATATAAACTTCCGACCTAAAGCACTACAGGGTGAATTATAAATAACTATCCCCTTTATACTTGCCTAAAAGTACGTTAACTTCAGAAACACACCAGTGAGAACGGCGTTAAAAGTCAGACCCGGAACAAAATACTGGACTAGTGAGTTATAGTTTTAGATTTTGACAAAAAAAAAACGTTTCTTGAAATGGATGTTTCAAGCATTGGCATATAATTATTATTATACATGCATGGTTTTTAGTTATAGTAAGGCAAGACCGAGTTGCCCCATCTCTTGGGCCGGCAAGTAGCCAATTTCAGAGGTGTGCGTGTTTATGCGTGAGTACCAAAGTAAAGTTGATAGAATGTATGTTTATCAACAACGAATCTATCTGCCGAGTTTCAGCTCGATTGGAATTGGTCGGGAATTGGGTTTATTTCCACTTCCAAGATTTTCATTAATTCATTTACGAAAACAAAATCGAAATTCAGAAAGTTATACTCGTATTTAACAAAAATATATTCACATTGGACTTTTGATTTAAACGTGTTTCGTTGACTGGAATAAAGCCGTGTATTCACCGACAAAAAATTGTTTATAAACACTTTTTCACATTCGAAATCTACGTGTTTCTGAAACAGTTAAAACTGTTGCAGTAAACTCTACGCAGTGTTGCCATGTACCAAAAATTAAAAATCATGTTTTTGTAAGATTTTTATTGAGCACATTAATAATAAAATAACGGTATCTAGAAGTAACGAATCTATTATGCCTTAATAAAAACAATAATTTTACAATTTTCCTTTGAATAAAAGGAAAAATATATATATATTTTTTTTTTAATGAAACGCCATACAAATAAAAACATTTTTTATAATTTAAAAGGGAATTTTTTATCGTTATCAAGATTAATTTGAAGTACTTACTTATTGGAATATAAATCACTTTTTTAATAAATAATTTTTTTCAGGTCGACGAGTTGAGGGAGAAAAATTCCCCCACAACTCCAATAATATTTTTTTCTACATGTTACAGTTAATAGCTAGTGTAGGTACCGAATTATAGTTACCTGTATGACATTTATATGATTTTTTTTATTTTAATATTGTATTAATTTGACTTATTGACAAAATTAAATTAGATAAAGAAACATTGTGAACCCGTGTTGAAGTTCAAGTACTATACGCTTGATTTCAGGATTTCCTCATGCTACCCATGCTAAAATTACGTATCCCACTCAAAAGTACTCACTTTTATTGACCAGTAAAAAACCATATTTTTTTTAAAAACCACGGAGATAAAAATTACCCAAAAAACCATGAAAACATGCAAATGGCAGCACTGAAGCTACCTGTTTCCGACCATGTTTCTGTGCCCCCGCTGGAGTGGAAAGTAGAGATGGAGAACACAGAAACAAATCAATTTCGCAACAGAACAGACGTTGCTAAGTGTGGACGCAAGTTTCACTTCTTTAAACATGGTGATAGTGTGGGACGACGAAACGAACAACACTACCTCCTAAGGCGACATATTCGAAACAACTGACTGATCTGATGACTGATGTGAACGGCAAGATCTCCGAAACATTTTTTTCTGTAAACATCTACGTAATTTTCGTTATTTGTTTTTGGAGTGTCTCCTTCTTTAGCCAACGTTTCGGACAGCTGTCCGGTGTATGACACATCTGCCGGATCTGCCCATATGATGGACACTGCAACGCTGTCCGAAACTTTGGCTAAAGAAGGAGGTAGCGCAACACGGCATAATACCCCAAAAACAAATAACAAAAATACTTTCGGCCGTGAAAATCTTAAAACGTATCTACGTGATGTTTCGGAAATTGTGTATCCGAAACATTTTTTTTCGGTGAATACGTGGCTTAAACATAATTGTAATAATAATGATAGATTTTAATATTAGGAAAACCTTGTAGAATGTTTAAGGATCAATTTCTCAAACTCTCAGTTTCAAAATCCCGATGAAACCGTACTGATATGACACGACAAACTGGTTCAAGAAAACGTGCTCATTGTTTGTTGTGTTATTGTGTACTACTTTCGAATCCCTCACATAAAATCGGCAAAGAAATGTTTATTCAAATGAAACCTTTTGTGTTCGAATGTGAATGTCAAAGGATATTTATGTGTATTATCTAACACTGAAACCAAACCGTGAGAAAATAGCACTTTAAACAGTCAACTTGAAAAAGGCGACAAAGCAATCTACCAATTCTTAAAAACATTCACGTAATAACGTGGAAATTTTGGTACATGAAAAAACTGTATTTAATTCTTAAAATTTCAGTTACAAATGGAGTTGTTCTGTATTCATTTATTTATTTAACATATTTTTCGTCTAAATACTTCCCCGGGGAATAAGACCGTCTGCATTATAATTGGAGTCTTACGATATCGTTTGTTTTACTTCATAAAAATTCTCCGCCAACATTTGTATTTTTTTCTTAATTACGCTTTTCGTTCAAATAAAACCATTTATTTATATAAGTAGGAATTACAATATAGTTACTTAACTATGTATAGGGTCTTTCATTAAGCGCTTCCTATCTTTAAATTTAAATAAATCGAAGTTTGTGTGAGATAACGTCGAAAAATTTTATTCGTTCGAAAGGCCTATCGATGCCATTATGTATAGCATATAAAATCGTTCAAATGTCCGCCGCGGCTTCTCGCGGGTTCTCTTTCGCGCATCCGAAATGTTCAATTTTCAATGACTCTGGCGCATAAATCAGGCTGCATTTGACCGATGGCATGGGTTATGTTGGCTTTGAGGGCCGCTGCAGTTTGTGGCTTATTCACGTAGACCTGCAACTTAAAAAAACCCACAAGAAAAAGTCTAACGGGGTCAAATCGCACGATCTTGGTGGCCGGAACTGGCCAAAAATCACCTCCACGTGAGATTTTATCATTAAACAATTTTAGACAATTAATAAAATTTTAAACAATTTTATCATTTGCACGGGTTGTTGAACGCTATATCCGTCCATGGTGATTTGCCAAAACAGACTGAATAAATTACAGACAATTTGACAGATCTCGCTTCAACAATATGGCCGCTATCAACTGTCAAAATTCGGAAGTCTCTATTGGAAGACCCTATGTATTATAAGAAGTATAGAAAGCGCCATTTAATTCGTCCAAGAGGTGGATTATTAAGGCAGTTTGTACATTAAGATGAAGCCATACTAAATAATGCAAAATCATACAAAATCATATCTTTTTGTTTTAAAAATTTCATCGCTTAGAAATATTACAGATGCTTCAATTAAATACTGCGTGTAGAACATACGGCCCTTAAAAATATCGGTCATTTTATTTATAAGTCTTTTAATAAGCTTATGAAAAAATAAAGTATAAGGTCTATAAAAAACACTTTCTCAAACTCTCCTATTTATAAACCCCTTTTCAGATATGGTTTTATTGTATAAGGTGGCAATCTTTTATAATAATCGCAAAAAAAATGATATTTACGCCCCAACTTCCCAAATTAAAATAAAATATGCATTTTCGAGTTGTTATTTTACAATACGGCCGCTAGTCGACGAATTTGGTTTTTCAAAGTAAACCCTATGCCGTCCACCGATGAACTACTGGCCACGCCACACCTATTTCGTATCAGTCACGCCCCGGCCGGAGCGGGAAACAGACGTGTGGCTTCGCGTCGCTTGATTTCGTGAAATCAATTTTAAATTTCCGTTTTATTACAATGCGTAAAAAAGGAATTTATAGGTTTTTACGAAATCAACCTGTAAAAAAAAATTCTCAAATACTTTTCCAACCTTTCCAAAAGCATTTTTCTGAAGTATTTTCAAACTCCTCCCATAAAGAGACGTGAATTCCGATTTTGATTTTTTCCTGGACTATTGGATGGCCTTAACAAATTAAATTAAATAAAAAATGTTAACCTAAAATGTGACTTTGAAATATGAATATTCTATTCTTAAAATGTAGTTTATATGGGAGTTTCGGATAAGTTTACATGATTAATAGTATCCAACCCACAAATCTATGAAAAAGACAAATATTCATTTTTTAATTGGTATCTGACAGTTCGTTTCTTGCTACAATTTGATTCTGAACACAATAGTTCCTCGTATTTTCAGTTTCGCGGTTCATTGAAGTCGAATGGTTTAATTTCATTATTATTTTTTATGACTTTTATGAGTTTCGGAAACCAACGCCATAGAAAAAGGAAACGGAACTTCTAAATATCTTTGAAGTGTTGGATTATCTTAATTTTTCTATTAACGCTTTTAAATTTGAATAATTATCCAACAAAAATATCGGAAAAATCTAACAACGGCGATAACAATGATATAGAATATGTAATGCAAGAAAGTATAAATTAATGTTATGATTTGCATTATTTTTATTACCGTTTGAGAAAGGAAAAGAAGAATAATTATGACAAAGATTTACTTAAAAATGGTTTAATTACGTTAGTTTATAATGATTTCTCGTCACAGACGTGGAGAATTCGCGGCAAAACATTTAGATCTTGGAATAATCTTATTTTTTGTAGAGTACAAAGATATAATATTCATTCAACTTAAGTCAAGCCAAAAAAATTCTCTCATGCTAATGTTGCTTGGAGATGGAGTCTTAAGAGAAACGTTTGCGTGTCCCGTTTCATACAAATCTTAATTTTGGATTTGAGATCAAAATACCCAACCAAACTGAAAAATTATTTTTGTGATCAAAATTTATATCAAATATTTTGTGGATATCCTTACTAGATATTTGATATAAATTTATTCATTTTGCTTTAAATTATAGGACATGGGCCATTAAAGATTTTAATGTTTCTTGATTTCAGAGAGATTTGATTTCCTTTATTAAAATTGATAAAATAAATCCCTTTGGTCGGTGTAAATTTAAATTACATATTACCTATTTACGAAAGAAGAAAAATTTGTAAAATTACTACCCACAAAACATACACAATATTTTATTTTATTTTTCATAATATTTTTTAAATGAATATATTAAAATAATTTTTTTGTGTTTTTTACATCTCTCTCCCTCTACGGTGGCGCTACAGTCCATATCGATCTTTGTCCTCCCGCAACATTTGGCTCCAACTCCTCCTGTCCTCAGCGGCTGAGTTCCAGTTTGCTACCTGGAGAAGCTGTGCTGCATCCCCTCTTACCTCGTCTTCCCACCTCAGTCTGCGTCTTCCCACTTTTCTCCTTCCACCTGGGTGTCCAGTCATAATTCTATTTTTCATTTACTCATAAATAATGGCCCA
The DNA here is from genome assembly GCA_929108145.2 of Limnephilus rhombicus. Lineage (NCBI taxonomy): Eukaryota > Metazoa > Arthropoda > Insecta > Trichoptera > Limnephilidae > Limnephilus > Limnephilus rhombicus. The sequence goes on along the minus strand of OV815273.1, from coordinate 46,011,654 downwards.
AGTTGTCCCTAAAATCTTGAAACAGATTTTCATTAAAAAATATTAATTATTATTTTTAATTTATAAACTAACGTTTAGACAAGATTTTTATGCATAGCACAAAGGGTAACAATTATTATAAGCAATAATTATCAGCCTGAAACACTCATCAACATTGAAAAATCTTCCGAGAAAAGATACTTGCCGCCAACGGGACTTGAACCCGTGTCCTTCTGATTGCCGGTCAGCTGCTCTTTGACCACTGAGCTATGAGGGCTTATCAAATACCCGCCAAATAATTCAATATACACTAGTGTTTCATTCAACAATTACTGCTTATTATATTTTTTCCACCTGAAAACAACCAACTTTAGTTTTGCGAGAGAGACACTGTTAGTGTTAAATCCCTCGCTAGGTGGCGTTGAGACAAATTATGACTACATTTATTGGGGAAATACTTAAACTTGTCAAATATTAATTATTATGTTTAATTTATAAACTAACGTTTAGATAAGATTTTTATGCATAGCACAAAGGGTGACAATTATTATAAGCAATAATTATCAGCCTGAAACACTCATCAACATTGAAAAATCTTCCGAGAAAAGATACTTGCCGCCAACGGGACTTGAACCCGTGTCCTTCTGATTGCCGGTCAGCTGCTCTTTGACCACTGAGCTATGAGGGCTTATCAAATACCCGCCAAATAATTCAATATACACTAGTGTTTCATTCAACAATTACTGCTTATTATATTTTTTCCACCTGAAAACAACCAACTTTATTTTTGCGAGAGAGACACTGTTAGTGTTAAATCCCTCGCTAGGTAGCGTCGAGACAAATTATGACTACATTTATTGGGAAATACTTAAACTTGTCAAATATTAATTATTATATTTAATTTATAAACTAACGTTTAGACAAGATTTTTTATGCAAAGCACAAAGGGTATCAATTATTATAAGCAATAATTATCAGCCTGAAACACTCATCAACATTGAAAATCTTCCGAGAAAAGATACTTGCCGCCAACGGGACTTGAACTTGTTGTATCTTTTCTCGGAAGATTTTTCAATGTTGATGAGTGTTTCAGGCTGATAATTATTGCTTATAATAAAAAAATATTTTTTTCAGTTTCGTTGGGTATTTTGATCTCAAATCCAAAATTAAAATTTGTATAAAAAGGGTCGAAAGAGCCCACAGGAATCAATTGCGACGGGAATTGCAACAGGTTTTTCATAATTTTCATTCAATAGAATGAAAATTCGACAAGACATGACAGGCTTGACGCATCATCAAAATGCTAACCTTGATTGTGCTATATAGAACAAACTCAGTTCTAGCTAGGTTTTAAATAATTAATTGCTTTGTATTTTAAATTATCACAATTTCTCCCAATCAAACTCTTCAATTACACTCATTACTATATGTTTCGCTTTTGTAAATACAGAAGCGAATAACTTTTATATTCGATTCGATGCATTTTTTGTCAAGATAAAAACATTTCTAACTAACTAACTAACCATCACGCCGTTTCCCCGCAGGGGTAAGCAGAGAGAACGGACCGCCAAACAACTCGATCTTGGCACACAGTCTTTGCCTCACTCACATTATACATCGTCTCATACATACTCTTCTATTATTCTGACTTTTGACATGGCCCAACTCAATTATCTAATTCACTTGATCGTGCCATGTCTTCTTCGGACGTCCCCGACTTCTTCTTCCATTCACATTTGCGTCATGTATTCTTAAAACATTTCAAGAAACATTTTATCAATTTATGAGATTTCGTCTGATTTTTTAATGCTTTGTATTTTATATTTCACCTATAAGATTAAAATTAAAGTTTTGTAATCTAATATATATGTATGAGTTTAGTTTGTATCCGGCTACTAAATAAAGCTTATCCATAAGACATCAAAGATACTGTAAATTCTTCTTCCTTCGAGAGCAATTTACGAGATTGGCACGGGAAGATGTACGACCATGCGAGGACGAGTCAATAGGAAAATACATAATTCAAACCAAAGGGGACCACTCCGAGACGGGCTGGTCAGTATCAAGCACAGAGAGAAGGTTCATATTATATGAAACTAAACTTATATAAATGTATTGGTGATAGTTCATATATATGTAGTAAATAAAGAAAAGTATGAGAAAGATTGATTATTATGAATTATAGATATATGACCTTATACTATAGGTACATTATAAAACGTACAACTCGATAAACATCTTTGAAAAAACTTTCATCGTTTCCTTAAAAAAATCTGTAATACTTAGTTGTATTATTCTGCATATAAATTTATCAGGTTAAGATGTTATTTACTTTTGTTGGGTAAGTTGACAGTAAATGTTAAATTATATGTACATACAAAAATAAAATAGTTTATGAACTTTTCACTGATAACAGTGAAAGATAAAACGACGCGACGCGCGGATCGGGCCGAAATACTCGTACATATAACACCATTCTCGATGCTGGTGTTCGCGCGGCCGGTTTCGGCCCCTTCCACACAAATCTTAAACTTGGATTTGAGATCACAATATCCAACCAAACTGAAAAATTATTTTAGTAATCAAAAGGTATATCAAATATCTACGGTACGGATTACGGATGTGAGCTACTTTATTTATTTTGGCTTTAAATTATAAGATACAGCCATTAAAGATTTCAGTGTTTCATGATTTTAGAGGCAAGTTAATTTGGTAGTGAGTTGTGAGTGGTTTGTGAGTAAATGAATAAATTTAAAAAAAACTTTACTATATTTATTTTAAAAATATAATGAAAAATAAAATAAAACATTGTTAAAAATGCAATTTTAGAGTTAGTAATTATAATATATAAACGACAAACTTTTGTTTCTACGTAAATAGGTAATTTATATTTTAAATATACATACACAATAATGATTTATTTATTATTTTTTATTTTATATTTCTTCATATTTTATGAAAATTGTAGTAAAAAATAATTTTGTGTTTTTCATTTATTCACAAAGCCAAAGTTGCCTCCAAAATCATGAAACATTAAAATCATCAATTTTTTTTTTCTTTATTGAACAAAAATTTTAAGATTTAAGCCTTTTCGGTGGCGGTGTTTGCTAGTGAGCCGTCAGGTCTGGTAAGAGGTGGCAGACTGGATTTGCAGAAATTGTGACCTATTGAGCCCGCAAGCGACCAGAATTGCCTGCTGCCATGCGGACATGCAGTCAGCTTTCTGCTGATCTGCTGGTCGTGCCCGAATTTTGACTTATTTATGATTCTCTTGGTTTCCTTTGCCATTTTGTTGTAAGCTGTTCTGTCTTCGGATGTTCTAGATGTGTTGTAGGCTCGGTAAGCCGCGTTTTTTCATCTTGAGGGATCCGAAGTCCGAAAACAGACAGCTGACCACGGAAAAGCATTAAAATGTGGCCGCAGACCGAACCAATCTGCTGACCTATAGTGCCACACTTTTCTCTTCAGCCTCTCGTTTGGTGGTCTCAAGTTTACAGGGATTGATTTCGTCACCAGGCAGTGGTCGGACAATCCTAAAGGCGCTGTAACTTCAATCTTGTAACCGTGTGGCACAGTAGTTAAAAATAGGTCTAACAGATTGGAACGGTGAGTCTGGACATCAGGAACCCTTGTAGGCTCCTGAACCATTTGCTCCAATCCGTAGCAAAGGGCAAAGGATTCGGCTTGGCGTCCAGCCGAGTCTGTTGATCCTGAGAACTTCAACCAAGGTTCGTTACGAACATTGAAGTCCCCCACGACCACAAACTCTGCCGTAGGGTAGCGGGGCAAGGGGTCATCAATAGTGTCGCTTAAGTGTTTGAAGAGCTCAGACGTGTCTGATTCGCTAAGGTTCGGTGAGCGGTATAAGCACGCGTAGAATCTTACCGTACTGGCAAGATTGACGCGTACCCACATTACGTCGAATCTGGAGTTTTCCAGATTCAACAGTCGCACACAGTTGACGTCAGCTCGACTATAGAGACAGACACCTCCTTTAGGTCTGAACTAGCCTGCGAGGGTGAAGCCCGGGAAGTCCAGATAGGAGGTGTCTACAGGCTCAGCTATCTGCGTTTCAGACAGGAAAAGTAGGTTTGGGCGTTGAGAAAAAAGGTGGTGGTGGACAGAGTTTAAATTGGTGTGCAGGCCGCGAATGTTGGTGTAATTCACCAACAGTTTTGGCCCGCACCGGGGACGCATGCATAATATAATTACATATCAGCGTTTCTACCAGCCATACTTGGTCGATGCTGCTGGCCTATCATAAAATAAACAGACGCTAAAGTAAAAATTTTAGACACGTTCAGTGCAAAAATAACAGTAAGTTTTTTCTGCTTATTTAAGTGCCAAAACTTTACACAACCAGCTTCCAAGCTTAGGTGAGAAAATATGTTCTAAAGTTCTACTCTTTTTAATGAAACAAAAGGAAAAAGGAAAATAAGCTTTGGAATAATTTACCCGAGGTAAGTAAGCAATGCGCCAAAAAGAGAAACAGGTTTTAATTAAGAGCATTTGTTGGGAAAGTTTCTACGCCACTGGGAGACTTATTACAAACGCCGCAAACTTTTCGCACTTGAGAGGTAGGTGACTCAAAGGAACCATTGTACCTCTGTGTGTGGATTGCCTTCCGGAAATCAAACCTATATTGCAGTGGGTTTGCAGTCCTACATGGATATTTCCGTAATTTATTTATTAACATAAACAAACAGTACAAGGGAGTGTGTGTGTGTGTGAGTATGTGTGTATGTATGTATGTATGCGCATTGAACAAATTATAATATTGATATGATGCTCTTTTTAAATTTGAGCAGTGAATCTGTCTATGTCTATGTTAGAATTTAGAGCGATAATATTGACATATGAAGAGCACGATTGATTGGCGAATTAGAAGCTGCATTTGCCTTGTAATTAAACGTGTGTAATAGTTCTGTACGGCATGTACGTCTTAATGATATGTTAAAATTAACTAGGGAAAGAAGTTCGGTACAGTGTTATTATTTAAAATTTTGTGTAAAAATGTCAAATCAGCTATTGCTCGCCTTTGTTGCAATTTTTGAAATGTGCATTCAAAGTTATTGTTGAATTTGAAGATAAGATATTTTATAAATTTATTTTGAATGTGTTCTATGCTATCTATGTATACTTTGTATTGCGGGTTCTAAATTGGCGAAGCATATTCCAGTGTACTTCTGAAATATATTCCAGTGAAAGCATACTCAGTGTAATAAAATAATGCCAGGTTTTATCTGTCTTTCGTGTTTATTCTCCTCGCAGTAAATTATTACCCTGGTTTTAGTTTATGTATCTACTCGAAACGAGCAAATTTTATTTTGCTTAATACACTTTTAAAAAGAGAATAGTGTTCCCACCTGACGTTCAAGCTAAAAAAACTGCAATCCGTTCTTTATAGGGGAGTCCATAAAACCGATGCCTCTTTCTTCATAGAGTAAAGAGTTTTTTTAGGTATTTCAGGGCTCCAGACTAGTGGTGGCAGCCAACTTAACAATGGGGCGCACTGAATTTATTATTTATAATATTCGCAATTAAAGTCCAGACTGCTGTCCAGAAACACGAAGATATTAGTGTACAAAACACTTATCAGACCAGTAATTACGTACGCAGCTGAGACTTGGGTACTAACTAAGAGGAATGAGGGAGCACTGGACGTTTTTGAAAGAAAAATTTTGAGACGCATCTTCGGACCGGTTCTAGAAAATTGATTTTGGCGCAGACGTTATAACAATGAGCTCTATACTTTGTTTACGGAGCTAAACGTCGCGAAATTTATAAAACTGGGAAGGCTTCGGTGGCTGGGTCATGTGGAGAGAATGACCGAGCATCAAGCACCAAAGTCCCTGCTGAACTCAATACCAATAGGGCGAAGGAGCCTGGGAAGACCAAGACTAAGATGGAGCGACAACAAAGACATATCTATCTTGGAGATTCTAAACTGGAGAGAGCTGGCACAAAACCGAGATGAGTGTATGAAGATTCTTGAGGAGGCCAAGACCCACCAGGGGTTGTAGAGCCAATAGTGACGATGATGAATATTCAAATCATCCTAGCCAACTTAACAATGGGGCGCACTGAATTTATTATGTATAATATTCAAATCATCCTACATATAAAATAATATTATATTTTTCAGATAGTTCGGTGAGTGGCCGAGTAGGCATCGCATTTGGGTCCACCCAGGCGTCGTGTGCTCAATTCCTCGGCTTGCTAAGTCCTCCATCACGACACAAGCAACGTTTTCCGCTTACAACATGTGCCACAACACGGGCATATGCCTAGCATGGTGGTCGAAAAATCCCCAATTCACGTAAGAAACAATACAATGAATAAAGAAAACTTAAAAATCTTTTTACTGTGGTGTTAGTAGGAAATTTTCAAATATTGTCAGATTATTCGTAACACGGGAATATTTAACATTCTCTTTAAAAAATATAAATTATAAAAACTAAAAAAAACGAATTCAGTTTACACGCGGTAGAAGCGAAACTTTATCAAAACAATCTCAACGTGAGGTCGTAATCAAAGCGACTTTGGGGGTTATGTGTTTATTGTGTAAATGTGTAGATGGCAAAGCGAATTAAGTAAGACGATTCAATACTTACAAGTTTATTAACACTATTTACAGACACATAAATCTCCAATTTAAATATATGCAATAATAAAGTAATGTGAAGGGCGAACAAATATTAAAGACCAGCGAGTCCTGACCGAGAGTTAAAGCAGAATGAATCGTTAGTTTTTGATGCAAGCGAGGCAAGTTGCTTGAGGAAAGGTCTGCATCCAATTGGTGCCTGAGGGACCAATCGGGTGGCCAGACGATGCAGAATAGTGTCCTTTGTTCGTCCTCCACACGACCAATGAGCGCAGACCAAGCGTAATTTCCGTTTCATATCTCAACCTTTAAAAGTAACATCGTAATCAAAGCGGCCAATGAGCGCAGTTGTTGGGTCGCAGGTGCAGTAATCGTCATTTCCGTTTCATCCGAAATCCGAATCACAGCGGGGTTATAGAAGTTTCACTTCAAAAAGCTAGAATAACAAAATTATAACTATTAAATTACACGTTACGGAAGTGAAAACAAGTTTCCAGACTTTTGACAAAAACCTGATAAAAACTAAAAGGCCAGATTAACAAAACGATCACTATTATATTACACGTTTTGGAAGTGAAAACAAGTTTCCATACTTTTGACAGAAACCTGATAAAAACTAAACGGCCAGATTAACAAAATGATCACTATTATATTATGTTTTGGAAGTGAAAACAAGTTTCCATACTTTTGACAGAAACCTGATAAAAACTAAAAGGCCAGATTAACAAAATGATCACTATTATATTACACGTTTTGGAAGTGAAAACAAGTTTCCATACTTTTGACAGAAACCTGATAAAAATTAAACGGCCAGATTAACAAAATGATCACTATTATATTACACGTTTCCATACTTTTGACAGAAACCTGATAAAAACTAAAAGGCCAGATTAACAAAATGATCACTATTATATTACACGTTTTGGAAGTGAAAACAAGTTTCCATACTTTTGACAGAAACCTGATAAAAATTAAACGGCCAGATTAACAAAATGATCACTATTATATTACACGTTTTGGAAGTGAAAACAAGTTTCCATACTTTTGACAGAAACCTGATAAAAACTAAAAGGCCAGATTAACAAAATGATCACTATTATATTACACGTTTTGGAAGTGAAAACAAGTTTCCATACTTTTGACAGAAACCTGATAAAAATTAAACGGCCAGATTAACAAAATGATCACTATTATATTACACGTTTTGGAAGTGAAAACAAGTTTCCATACTTTTGACAGAAACCTGATAAAAACTAAAAGGCCAGATTAACAAAATGATCACTATTATATTACACGTTTTGGAAGTGAAAACAAGTTTCCATACTTTTGACAGAAACCTGATAAAAATTAAAGGGCCAGATTAACAAAATGATCACTAAATTAGACATTATAGAAGAGAAAACAAGTTTCCGGACTTTTCACAGGAACCTGAAAAAAACTAAAAGGCCAAGTTAACAAAATGATCACTATTACATTACACGTTATGGAAGTGATAGCCTTTTTGAGGTGACGGGAAGTGACTGGCGACTATTTACACCACTTCCATAATAAATACGATGCATAAATAACTGCGCTCTCTGCCTACATTAAGTTTTGGTCCACTGCATGAGAAGCATTATCTACGTGTTAAACAGCAAACACTGAAGTTCTGTTCAGTAGCGTTACGAGATTTTTTTCCTAAATCTCTTAATCCTGCTCACGGTGTACTTCTGGAAAAATAGCTTTCGAACTGCACGATTTCGACTTTTGGTTATTCAGAAAATATTTATTTTGGTTTATATCTACCTACATATTTATATTTTAATTCTAAAAAATAATGTTTTAACAGCATCTAAGTAATTTTCTTAATAATTTGTAGTTCTCCTAACAGCTTGTAATTTTAATTGAAGACATGATCTTTGTCGCGAGTTACCAAGCTTTGAAATATTCATTAATTTTTCGATCGCCGCCATAATACGGAAATACTCCTGGTCTGATGTAGATACATACATTTATAGCACTGAATAAAGAAACATTAAAACTGATTTTTTTTTGGCAAGATGGCTATTTTTTCAAATGTTTCAATTATTCAGTAAGAAAAGGGTATTTGAAACTCGTATTTACAATAATTAGTGCAAATATGCACACACAAATTTCTTTTAAACCACTAAAAAGGGGTAAGGTATAGCGGTCTAAAATAAATTAATATGTTTATGTACGGCAAGCCCCAAATTAAATGCTTTTAAGAATACATAAAACACTTATTATTTCCAAACTTTCGATGATAATCGATTTTATCTCGTCCATAAAAATCATTCTCACCATTTAAGGGCCCGCAACCCGAATTCCTACCGATTTCTTACATATCTCCCTCAAACACGGTAATTTTTAAAGCTCTTAAAAAAAACATATGTTATTTTTTAACATAATATCTAGATATTGCCCGTGCCGAAACGCAAATTATATAAAATTCCTTCGATAGAAAAAAATCGCAAATTACGCTCCAAAAATTATTAAAAACACGTTTGTTTCAGTTATTTTACAAGTTATATGTATGAAAAAATTCACAGTGTTTCTTTAAATGCTGTTTAAGACAATGCCCGTGAGATTTTTGCTCTTTTTTAAACGAGTCGTGTTTTATTAAACATTTTCGCAATTTTCGCATCGATTTTGTCGCTGTAAATGTTAGCGCTCTCCTCTAACATTCGTAATTTCGTACCTCTCCATCTTCTTTTTGAGCCCGGTTGCAGAGCCTTAAAAGTTTTTTTTTTATTTGAATGTCTAAAATAGAATCCGGAGCATTTGCCCACGATGCCCAACCTTTCGCCGCGTCACTGTTTTTGGTCGTTCACAAAGGCCTCTGTGTTTATAGTCGGTTCTACTCGGGGGTTTCCGTGCATATTACCATTCAGAATAAACCTATTTACAAAAGCTTATGCTAATGAAAATTCAACACAAAAACCTACTCAAAGTGTTTTTATCCTATTACAATGCAAACGATTTGTTTCTCTTCGCTTTTACAAAAACAGAAGCTCTAATTAGCGATTGTTAGCCTAATGAGATAAAAATATACGTCCCGCACGCTGTGCCATTATGGAGATGTGACTAAAAAGGACCCGTATCATAAAACAGAATTTAAATTGTATATTCCGTACATTAAATAAAAATAATTATATGCAATAATGTACAACACTCCAATTAATATTGTAATTATCAATAAAAATTAATAAAATGTCAGTAAAATCAATACGGCGGTGTCACAAGGATCTCTGCTGTTACCAACACTGTTTTTGTTGCACACCAACGATCTCGTTGAATGTGCACCAATTCGTTGCTACGCTGAAGATAGCAGAGTTCACGAGGATTATTTTTTGATAAGCCCCCTTCCACGTGTAATGTGCGAATAGCTCGACCAAAAGTTGATCACCACCTCGAGAAGGTTCGTGCCTGGGGTAAGGCCAACCTGATCAGTAAGTTCTGCTAAGAGGGAGATCAATGACTGTCTTGTGCAATTTGATGGAAGCACCCTCTCCAATGAAGATTTCATTGAAATGCTTGCAGTACGCATTTCACACTGGCTCAAATATCGGGGCTCCATGGAAGCCCCACTATATTTAGTAAACCTGCTTTCTCTAATGCACAGACGCAATATGGGCACACTGAGTCTGTTGTAGGGGGATTTTAATAGAGCCTGCTCTAAAGAGCTAGCAGCATTGATCCCCGGTGAAGTAAAACTTGACGGACACGAGCGTAACACCCGTTCACAGTTGATGTTGGCTTCATCAGAAAGGGTCGTTTCTTCAACTCGTTTTTGTTTAAGTCGGCTCGTACATTAACTAAGCTACCGGCATCTGTTTTTCTTCCTTCAAGACCCCAATTTAAAAAATCCTTCCTACAGCTCCTTTCCCACCCGCCTCACAACGCTGCCTTTACATTGTAGCGATAGGGGTGCCCTTACGAAGTGTAAATAAAAAATAATAAATGTTATTTGTTTTTTACGGTGGTTTTTGTGCAAATCTCTTTTTTCTGCAACTATCAAAATACCACACCGGTTTCGGTGGTCGACAGCAAGAAAGGAGAAGCAGAGTGAGAATGAATAGAGGATGGTGGAGCCGTACCTAACTACATAGATATACTAAGGTATTTTTACTATGAAACGATGTGTGAAATTATTAGTTAACTTCTAACATAAATTATTTTTTAAAGATAGACAATCCCAGATTACGAATAACCTGACAATATTTGAAAATCTCCTACTACCATCACAGTAAGCGGAAAATGTTGCTTGTGTCGCGAAGGACTTAAGCCATTCATACACGGAGACATACATTCTTATAAGCGACTCTAGTTTAACGCGCGTAGCGAACGCTACGTGAGTACCCGCCATACTAGTTTGCCAGTGTTCGTACACGATTCTACGCGCCGACTACGAGTTTACGCCTACCGACGCGCTAGGAGCGAGCTACGCGATTTTTTTTTTTTACCTGAGCTCCACACAGGAGGCCCTGAGGAAAATAATTTCCATCAGGGCCTATATCATCTTTGGGGATGCTGTGTGGAGGGTTTTTTAAGGAAAGGAAGGAGAGGAGAGTTCTGGGAAGGAAAAAGGTTTAAGGGGTGGGTAGGAATCTGGGGTCCAGTGTGTCCTGGTCATCCGCCTCCTAGACCTAGACAAACCTCACCCCATGAACCCGGGCACCCCTGCTAAATCGCCAAACGTGGTTAACATTACATTCGTTTCTACAACTACGCGTTTGACGTTTGACAGATATGGCGACCGACGTTGACATTCTTTCTTTCTTGGCGAACGAATGTTAAATTTTTTCTTGTAATGGAAAAATGCAAATTTCATGCGGTTTTCACCAATAGATAGAGTGATTCACGAGCAAGGTTTCGATATATAATTTGTCAAGGTTTTGTGTAAATTGGTTGCAATATATTAATTAAAGGGGAATGTCTGTATGTGGTGGACACTGCTAGCAAGCGGGCGGTGTGGATCTGATTTGTATGCAAATTAACAGATGGCGGTGTGGTAACCATAAAAGGTTGGGTAACCATCCAGTAGATGGCGTTGTGTTTCGTTTACCACAGTAACGCGTGGCCGGGTCAGCTAGTATTTTAATTGTTTACCTAACTCACGAATACCCCTTTCCTTTTTGATATGTTTGGCACTTGGGATAAGAGTTTGGCACTTGGGATCAGAAAGAGCCAGATGATGTCAATTTTACGGAATTTAATGGGTTTCAGGAAAATGCCACGATTTTATATTGGTTAAGAAATCGCTGCATCTTCCGACAAAGCGCGTCTTGGTTTCAGCGAAACGATCTATTTTATGAGTGTAAAGCAAATATTCAAATTGATATTCAACTCGATTCTCATAATGCACTGGGTGAATTTCACCGCAGTGTTCATATTATTTAAATTGGCCCTCTTCCACTCATACGAAAACCAATAAAATATATTTGACAGTACTTACGTACATAAATCTGACGAGTAATGGTTTAATTAAAACAAATATTGAACTTATTTCACATCAAATTATTATTAGTCCGGGGTTCGGTTGGTTGAGGGTGGCCGGTTCAGCCTGACGCGATAATCATCTGAAGATAATAAAAGTTTTATATTTGTTTTAACGTTCCTACGTACGAGTAATTTGTAAGTAGTGAAATCGCGTGGGTTCGGAAAGGTCACGTGGGATTAATTTTTGTTTGTGTTTAGTATATGTGTTACTTTTGGATTTCACCAGTCGTAGCTATTTAAAAACAGAGAATTCAACCACACTTGCATGAAAATTATTTCAGAAATGATTTTTTTGAGAAAAATGTGACGGGTTAAATGAATAAATTTCTTTAAACAAAAACACTTAGAACCACTTTGTAATTATTTTATCACTTTCCTACTTATGCATTGGCTCTATAATATGTGTACACGTGTATATGTGTGTAGATGTGTGTGTATATACAAATACACAGTGAATGTGTGTAAGTGTATATATAACGATAGGTAAGATAACTTTTTTACACAACCAGTAATAATACGAACGCTGCAGCCAACTCCCCCATTTCCCGCATCCTTCAAAGATTCAACTCAATTCAAAAACCACAAATATCGATATATGTTTTGATTCCCTCCCTCTATTTAAGAAAAACATTTCTAGCACACTGAATTCGCACACATAACACACACGTCTACACACCCTCACACACCCGTACAAACACTCACACACACCCCTCTCCTTCATTAATTTACTAACTTAATTTAGGTAAAATGTATAATTTATCACACAAAAACATAAGTATATAACAGCGATATGTCGTTGGTGCCAATTATTGTGTTAAATTCTATAACTTTGGAACTATTTTCTACTATGTAATTATGTACTGTTTGTTTCTGCAAAATAAATAAATAAGTTATTTCGTTATTTGTTTTTGGGGTGTTATGCCGTGTTGCGCTACCTCGTTCTATAGCCAACGTTTCGGACACCGTTGCAGTTGCAGTGCCCATCATCAGGGCAGATCCCGTAGATGTGTAACATGGTTAGAACACCCCAAAAACAAATAACGAAAATACTTTTGGCCGTGAAAATCTAAAAACGTATCTAAAGATAAGTTAGTTTAAATGACAAGAAAAACATAGAGGACCAAAATTAAATATATATTTGATTATTTTTATAATTTAGTATATTTGATTTTTGCATTGCACAAAGAATGTCGTGATGAATGGTGTGCTCACCTATAATTGGAATCATCAAAAAAAATTGTTCCGTTAATCTTTCTTTTAAGTATTTTAAAAATCTTTAATCCAACGATCTGAGCTTATCTCGGTGTTTTAGCTAATTTGAAAAAAATACGATTCAGGGCAGATCCGGGAATCGTCGAATGAGCTCTAAAGAAGTGAGTGTATTATTATGCAAGAATTCTCCGCAGCAGAAGCCTCGCTCCGAATTATCCAAAGTACCGGATAATGGAGAGTCAGGCGATCCAGCTTCCCGTTTTATTGGCTTACATAATGCAATCAGCATAGCATAGCTAGTTCTAGCGGGCCGTAGTCAGCGCGAGGGGCCGCGCCGGGATGATATTGCGGGCGTAATGTGGACCGCGGTCTCTGCTTGCGAGTGTCTGCCTTTTTACATTTTATAGATTGCACGCTAATGCACATACAAATTAAGGCAATTGGGTGAGTCCGTAGATCAGTGTTATTGCACTGAAAACTGCCCCTTAGAAATAGGTAAGTAGGGCGATATTATGGGTTATCTTGTGGACGTGAGCATCACAATTTCCTAAGTTCTCTTGCAAGTTCTAACGGAACTTTGGCACCACCAATATTGGGAAATGTTGTGCTGCGAAAGTAATGGTTAGATAGCTCTGAACGACGTATATCTGTTTTTTTTAGTTAATCATAAATATTAATTGGGAATAACCAGACACAACCGGAAATATGTCATTTTTAAATGAAATTCTAGACCATAGGCTCTCAGCGTGGGTGATAACGCCCCCAGCGGGCGTTTCAGACCTTCAGGGGGCGGTAGAAGACCAAGAGAAAGTTGGGAGTAGTTTCAGACTTTCAGGGGGGCGGTAGGAGACCCAGAGAAACCCATACCACCCCATCCTATCTTGCCCCATCCCATTGGGGGCCATCCATGTCGCACCTTAAAATATTTTCCCTATCTACAATCCCCCTCCTTTGCGGCAAATGTAACCCCGTCGTGGTATCCCATTACGCCCCCTTCGTCGTGGTATCAAATATAACCCTGTCGTGGTATTCCATTACGCCCCCACCGTTTGCTGTTCTGTTTCGGATTAACGAGTTAGGGGGTGCTAGAAATAAATATATTCTCAAAGTGGGCGGTGGGCAAAAAAAGGTTGAGAATCTAAATTCTAGACGTATCCACTCTTTTCTACAAAAAAAGGTTGAGAATCTAAATTCTAGACATATCCACTCTTTTCTACAAAAAAAGGTTGAGAATCTAAATTCTAGACGTATCCACTCTTTTCTACAAAAAAAGGTTGAGAATCTAAATTCTAGACGTATCCACTCTTTTCTACAAAAAAAGGTGGAGAATCTAAATTCTAGACTACTCTTTTCTACAAAAAAATATGAATTGATTTCGAAAGATTGTTATTTTATCCAGTAAAATTATGTTTTAAGTTTTAAAAATATATTTTTATTTTATTGTAATACGGTTGTGCCGTTGGTCGTTGGCAGATTTATTAAATTTTCAAACCAAATGTTGTATTATACAACACACATTTCAAAATTTTACAGTAAAATAAATCAATAAATTATCTAGAAAAGTTAGTTTTCATTATTTTAATTTATTTTATTTTATTTTACTTGTTTGCGTTATAAAAAGTCATTACAAGTTCATATATAACAGTGTTAGAGTTAGTCATATCATTGACCAATAAAATAACGACATAAAAATTTGAGACCATAATAAAAAGAAAAACAAACAAAACAATATATGTATGTAATATAAACAGTTCTGAAAAAGTGCATCTACTCACTTAAATCTACAAAAAATGTATTTTCAAGGGTAATATATATACTGTAACATTTTTGAAGAGGTTATTTAATGCAAACTGCTGAAATCAAAAAAGAAAATGTAATGAAAATGAAGAAAAATGAAAATGAAAATGAAAAATGAAAAAGAAAGATAAGGAATTAATGAAACATTAAGTTTTCCGTTGAATATTACTTTTTACGAATTTTATGAAGTTAGGAAGGTTCGTGTTAAACATGTCAATGTCTGTGCATAATCTATTGAAAGTGCTACAGCTTCTCTTAGGAATATAAAATATGTCTGGAGATAGAGTGACTCCTATTGGACATCTGAAATTGATATTTTGTAATAGGTATGGGCTATCAATAAAATTGTGGATTATCTTATAAAGCATTACTAGGTCTCTGATATCTCTGCGTTGATCAAGGGTTTTGAGGTTCATAGAGACATAATTTACATCATTTCGCATGCGAAACGAAACATATTTCAAAAACTTTTTCTGAACTCTTTCTTTATTTGATTTATATGTAGAACAATGAGGGTTCCATATTGTTGAAGCATACTCTAGGTGGCTCCTGACATTATGTGCAAATAAAATCAAAAAACAATCCGCGCACGTGTTTTGTGACAAAATATTTCAGTTTATCTATTTATTTAGAGTCTTACAAACTTATATATTTCAGATTTTTTTACACACTTATTTTGCTTAGAAATTATTGAAAAATTATAAATACTTATGATCAAAAAATTATTACAAGAATTACATATTTTTAATAATTCTATCATCACGCGTTTGAGAATTCTTTTGCTAGCTTGAATGTAGAGACGAGTATATTACTCGTCTCTAATATTGTCACAGTGGTCACTTATTTTTTTTGCTCCACAAAAATTAACAGTGTTCATTGAACTAAGGAGTCTCTTTAGTGATTTTTATTACGAATACATTACCAAAATCAAAAGTAACATTGTGTAATTATAGTTGCAGCTGTCAACCGGTAAATGTTTACAAATTAACTAAAAATCTCAACTGTCACCCGAGTACTATAGACACATATTTACACACGTCAAAACAACGTCATAGGCAACTAAGATACAGGGTTGACACCGCTATATTTTACAAAGTAATATATAAATAACGACTATTTATACCACTGTGTATCATGTATCACAGGATGTAATAGCCATTTTATGGCGTTGAAATAAATAAATAAATAAATTTTAAATTAAATTAAATCGATATTGAGTTATTAGTTTAAAATGCTAATATTGAAAATAATCAAACTTTCTCGTCGAAACCGCCCTGTACAGTTGTAAGCGTACGATCGCAAGACCATCTTTTGAATTCTCGGCCGCTGTTATGCCCATTTCACCAAAGTCAGTGGTCACTAAACACCCGCCTTACTCGTAATCGCAGAATAAGATAATACCACGGTAATACGAATGGGTTAGGTGAAATTTGTACGACAATTTCACCTAACCCGTTCGTATTACCATGGTATTATCTTATTCTGCTATTATGAGTAAGGCGGATTACGAAATCAGGGCAATGAGAATGATACTTCGGCGAAATAGATTTTCAAAAGTAAACAAAATGTTAAAGAAACTGAATTGGCTAACCGTGAAACAGATGCTGACCTTGAATACGATGATATTTATACATAAAATAATAAACAACATTTTACCAAAATACTTCTCAAATAAAATTATATTCAACAAGGACATTCACAGACATAACACAAGGACGTGCAAGGAAATCAGGCTTAAAAACAAGACAAGGCGAATATGCAGAACAGTTTACTGTACAAAGGAATGAAGTTAAAAAACACGCTACCAGAAAAAAAAGTCCACACCAATTGGAAAGTTCAAGATGTATTGTAGGAGCTACATTAAATTTAGTTTGCAATATGAGATATTATAATTAATTAGAAATTTTGTAAACTTAAATGTACAAATTACTAAAATAAAAATTCATAAATAAATTTTTTTTAAATAATAGGGGATGGAAAGTAGATTAGGAAGCGGAAGGTAAGGGAGTATCTGGCTATTCAGATCTGGTCACCAAACACGGCTAAAGTCATATCAAGCAACAAGCAACGTTTTGATTCTGAATGGTTTTATTTCCATGGCAAAACAAAGCAATATCAAATTCACCGTGGTACTTATGAAATACATATAAAACAAAATAAATAGTGTCCTTATCAACTAATTTTATTTGGAGAAAAAAGACAGTACGCGTGGGAGTTCATTTTGCGAAATTTAATTAAAATAAAGCATTATAATGAAACTTTATTAATGATGTTTTTGCACAACACGTTCATGGAATTTTGCGAAAAGTGGGTAACATAAAAATCCAACTCGGTATTCTTATTGTAAGTCCCTACGTGCTGGAATACACTTTTACTCCTCCCTTCTTCCACTACTCACATAACCATAATCCTACTTTACATTTTTAATACCCTTGAACCTAAATAAACAAGAAATTAATATTTTCCGCTTGACGTGTTTGATTGTTGAATATAAAAAAAATCTTTTACGATTTCCTTCCTGCTCGTAGGTAGGTATCATAAAATATTAATTTTCCCACAAAACTACCCCGCGTTACCCGGCGTATGTAAAGGGGATGATCAAATTTTCACAGCGGCTCCAAAATAGGGAATACCGGGGTTCCTATATCGGCCTAACTAATAGCATAGCATTTACAAAATCTGACCGAGGACTTGAAAGTCTCTTCGCTTAAATTAGACACTATTAAAAATGTTACTTCGGATTATATAAAGGAGATAAATTATTATTTTCTTAATCGCTCGGACCCATAAGCTTGTTTTAAAGACCATATAGCATTTCCAGATATACGTATGACGCGTGAGGCGTACCTGCCTTATTAAATGTTTATTAACCGAGATAATATAGTACATATAAATACCAATACTTATCTTGTTGGTATAAACACCTCACTATGCTGAGCCTGTTCTAATGTGAAAGGAATTTAATCTAATTTAAATAGTTTAAGAATATGAGAAAAAAAAATTATAATAATAAATTTAGGTACGTAGATAAATAGAAATTAAGTAGAGTGTGTAATTCACACGCGATAGAAGTGAAACTAGAAAGTCGCTAGATGTCGCTTTCTTTTGCCTGTTTATTTTAAAGTGGTTGAAGATTGGATATTGATTTACAAAAACAAAAATGTTTATTTCTTTTGGGATTTCTCCCTTCGCTGAGATTTGCAACGCACTATACCTCTGCGCTACGGGACGTACTCGGAGAGGCGTGAATTTACGCATTATATTCCGAAGACCCGTAAAAAAACAAAGCGGCCAATGAACGCAGACCTGTCGTCGTTTCCGTTTTATAACTCAACCAATAGGAGCCTTGAGCGGGGTTTGTTGCTTCGTAGGTGCCGTAGTGCCGTAGTGCCGTAGTGCCGTAGCTTCATTTCCATTTCATTCGAATTTCAAATCACTCTAACGGAGCTAAGGAAGTTTCACTTCAAAAATAAACTGAAAATAAATAAATAAAAGGAATGAAATGGGAGGAATAGAAAAGAAATGAAAGAAAGGAATAAAAATAAACGAGAAGAAAAGAGAAATGCAGACGTGGAGTGTGTTGTTATAATATTGTAGAAGTTATCCATCCGCAGTATTATAATACCTTTATATGTATTAAGCCCTAATAGAAATTATTTTCCTCCGGGCCTCCTGTGAAGAGATCATGTAAAAAAAAACATAATATTTATGCAATGAATAAAGAAAAATTAAAAAATAAAATAAATAACGGTATTGCTTTTTGAAGTCGAATTTAGTTGGAATAGACCTTGGACTTATTATATGAATTTGGAAATGGATCGGTTGTTCACTTCTTTCCTTCACATTTTAGTAAAGATATAACCATTTACAAAATAATGTATATTTTTTAAAATTTATTAATAAAAACATTGAATTAGTAAAACCATTGAAATATTTAATCATTGAAGATAACATTAACCACTCTTAAAAAAAGTGAAACAGAAAAATTAGAAAAATATTCGGTAAAATTCGGATAGATTAGGAAATGAACCCTGGACCTCAACCTTGCCGGGGCTTTGCTCTACCATTGAACTTATTCGACCCTATCACCCTTCGGTCATATTTAACTGTGTCGCACTTCACCTGAGCTAGGATAGCATCTTGCAATACATAAAGATAGCAGCCAAAAATATGTGTTAAGAAAATGAATGTGTGCAGCTCATAATCGAAGTATGATACAGTTAAATGTGACCGAAGGGGATAGGGTCGAATTAGCTCACTGATTAAGCAAATCTCCGACAAGGCTGAGGTCCTGGGTTCATCTTGGAAATACAAACTTTAGAGGACTGCATTCGACTCCAATCAGACATTGATAGAATTGTTGACTGGAGTAAACGGAATCAGATTGAATTCAATATCTCTAAATGTTTCATTCTTTCTTTCACTAGAGCTTATCATACCTGGTTTTACCGGTATACTATGAGGGCTCTAAATTTAAAACGTGTCTCCACTATGAAAGATCTTGGTATTTTGTTTGATAGTAGGTTAACTTCACTGAGAATGTTGGGTTTCGTCCTACGCACTGCGAGAAACTTCAGAGACACCCGGGTTCTCACAGTACTATACAATGCTTTGGTTAGGAGTAGGCTTGAGAGTGGGTCGGTGGTTTGGAGCCCACACCAAGTGAAGTATTCCCTCATGTTGGAGAGGGTTCAGAAGAAATTTCTGAGATTTCTTTACCGGAGGAAGTATGGCTACTATCCGTGGCTCTACCCTACCCACTTTCTCTTGGGCATGCTTGGTTGAACCTTCTACGGGTCAGAAGGGATGCGCTCATTGTAACACATTTCTTCAAACTGATTCGTGGAAGGTTCGAAAACTCGGCTATCACGGAGAGCATGTTCCCGATGGTTATCTCCGTCATCGACAGCATAGACTGTTTTATCTCCCGGCTTGCAGAACTAACTTGCCAATGGTTATGCCAGTCGGGAGGGCTGTCTTGTTGTTAAATAGAATCACTTCGGATATCGATATGTTTAATATCAATGAAGCACAATTCAGACAAAAAGCTTTGTTGTTGTTAGTATGATTGTGCTTCATTGAAATATAAATTACTTAAACCTGTTTAAATTTTAAATTAATACTCTTTTAAAACGAATTGAAATTTTATTTTGTAATGTTTTAAAATGAATAAATAATTGAATAATTGAATCTCCTAGATGCGACCGAATTTTTATTTTTATTGTTTCATATTTTTCACATTTTCATAAGTTTCACATTTCACATTGTATTCGATGATTTTGTTAAATATTGTAATTTGAAATCATCGTTTATAAATTTAAGAAGGAAGTGGGGATGTGTGAAAAATTGCCGTTAATTTTTTTGAAAACCTGATGCATTTTTTGTATTATCAGCCACCGACCAGTCTAATTAATAATTACTTGTTTATATTATGTTGAAAATTTATACAACGTTTGGTTTTTATTATAACATAATATATCCACTAACTATAACCTACACATTATGTTATTGCACTATTTAATCTTAAATAAATACGTTAAATAAATAAAGATTTATGCACTTTGTAAACTAATAGCATGAACCTACGAATGTAACAGAATAATTTGAAAATGGCCACCCAAAAAAATATGATTACATGCAGACACTTGCATACCATGGATATGAAAGCCTAATTGAGGAACCTACACGTGTATTTAATGATAGCAAAACTTGCATTGATCATATCTTTAGTAAAACTAATAAAAAAACTCAAGCCATTATTTTTACTACCACACTGACAGACCATTACACAATAATTCTATCTATAACAAAAAATAACTCTTATGTAAACCTAAATACGAAATCACTCCTAACGAAGTCTGAAACAAATTGGGAAAATGTCAAAAGGGAGTTAACAACGAATGACTGGACCGCCCTTCTGGAAAAAGATGATACTGATACTGCTTGGAGTTATTTTGTAGAAATTATACAGCACAGTATTCTATCTAACACTAAAACTACAGATAAAAAGGTATATCATAAAAATATTCACATTAAACCATGGATCAGTCAGAATATTATAAACTCGATCAGAAAAAGAGATGAACTGCACAGAAAAGTAAAAATCAACCCTTATGATGTCCATACACTTCGATTCTACAAAAGATATCGTAATACATGTAAAAATGTAATTCGTTATGCTAAAGAAACATACTATAAAAACAAAATTGATGAATGCAATAATGATTCCCGTAAACTCTGGCAGATCATAAATGAAATTACAAATACTAAAGCCTCGCATAAAGACAAAAACATTAAAGAATTAAAGATTGATGAGATTTCCACATCTTTTACGAAACACCCAGACAAACTTCTTGACTTTATAAACAACTACTTTTGCAATATAGGCTCTAACCTTGCAAATAAAATTAAACAAAATTCTACTTCTGTCGAAAAAACAATGAGGAATGATGATGTAAATCATGAAAACAGCCTCAATATAGTCAAGATAACAAGTGATGAAATAAGAAATATTATAACCTCCTTAAACACAAATACCTCATCGGGAAATGAACTGATATCAAGAAAATCAATTAAATACCTACAAAATGAGTTAATTCAACCACTGACATACCTTGTAAATCTATCATTATCTAAAGGTGTTTTTCCCGCTTGTCTTAAAATTGCTACGATCATACCATTATATAAAAATCGTCCCAAAGACGATATTTCAAATTATCGACCAATTAGTATTTTAACTCCTCTGTCGAAAATATTGGAAAAAGTAATAAAAAAACAAGTTCTTACATTTTTGGATACCAATAAAATATTATCACCTACGCAGTATGGTTTTAGAAAAAACCTGGGTACTGGTGACGCTATAGCTAATGTAACTAATACAATTATTAGAAAACTGGATGAAGGCAAAAAATGCTTAGCTGTTTTCATTGATCTTCAAAAAGCTTTCGATACAATTGATCATGAAATACTTTACTTAAAACTAAAAAAAATGGAATAACCGAAACAACTCTAAACCTACTTAGAAGTTATTTAACTGGAAGAGAACAAATTGTACAAATTGGTAAAAGAAAGAGCAAATCTCTTCCAATTAAATTCGGGGTCCCCCAGGGAAGCGTATTAGGACCTATACTATTTCTGATATATATAAATGACCTTATGAATCTTCCCATTAATGGAAACATAATGAGCTTTGCAGATGACACTGTTATTATATTCCACGAACAAGATTGGACAAGAACCTACAAGGAGGCGGAACATGGCCTGGCTGTACTTCAAAACTGGCTAAAAGTAAACTCCCTTACATTAAATGTTAGTAAAACTAAATATCTAACTTTCTCCAAAAACAAAAGAGGACAACCAATGAATGTGCATACCCTCAAATTACATGAATGTCAAAATACTTTTCCACAATGTTCCTGCCCGTCTATATCCCAAACCAAAAGTATTAAATATCTTGGGATTGAAATTGATGAAAATCTACAGTGGAATTCACACATTGATCTTACCTCAAAAAAGCTAACAAAACTCATCTACTTCTTCAAAAAATTAAGAAACATCTTGTCGATGAGGGATCTAAAGAGAGTATATTATGCTTTATGCCACTCTCGATTGGAATATGGAGTAATAGGATGGGGCTCAGCAGCATCTAATCACTTGAAACAACTTAAGATAACTCAGAATTGCATTATAAAGACCATTCTAAAGGTCCCCATAAGGACGTCAACAGTAGAAATTTTTAAACAGTTTGATGTTCCAAGCATACAGAAAATCTATGCCAAAAACATTCTAGTTCATCACCACAAAAATGATTCAGAGGCAGACACCTCACATGCTCATAAAACCAGAGCCAAACAAACAGACATACTTAATATACCAAAGTGTAACTCTTCATTTGGTCAAAGAAGTTCTGCATTTTTAGCAGTAAAGTTATATAACAAACTCCCACTTAGTATCAAACAAATAAAATAAAAATAGCTACATTAAGGAAATGGCTGAAGAATCTATCGGAAAATGAACTTACTAGTATACTTAAAACATCATAGAAGTTTCTGGAAAACCTTATCCAATCAATAAAGTTAAACCATCGAAGTCGCTGAAAAACTTATCCAAAGCATAGTCCCCCTCAGCACAGGATCTCCTAGTGAGGAGGACTACGAATATATTTTATATATACATCTAACTAACATGTTTCATATAAAAATGTAAAAAATATTATATAGTTACTAAATAAAAAAAAATAAAAAAAAATAATTTTAAGCTTCTAGTACATATACACTATTCATTGGTCAATGGCAAAGATATTGCAATATAAGAGATGTGCTATCCGCAGTTTTTACTAGGTGGGACTGCGCTACCAGGTGTCGCCGATATTGTTTACCAATTAACGATTTTTTTTTTTTTTTTTTACAGTGAATACCGCACAAGAATCTCAACTGCTCCCATCTGGATCCAGTGAGACTATGGCATCCCCAATTGGGGTATGTTGTGAGGCTGAAGGTAGTGGGGAGGGGAAGGAGGTGGGGAAGAGGAAGGTTGGGAAGTACCTGGCTATTCATATCTGGTCACCAAACACGGCTAAAGCCATTTTCAAGCAACGTTTCAATTCTGAATGGTGGTCTTACACCAGGGCGATACTGATAGTATCTTCCACTCTCGAACATGCCGCAAATATACTATATATTATTTTAAATGAATTAATTGTGAAATAACACAAATTAATCAAATAAAACTTATTTGCGCATGCTGGGTTCGAACCCGCGACCTCCGGATTGTGAGTCAAGAGTCTTACCCACTGGACTACGGAGGTCGAACTAAATGAACGAATAATTAACGAATAAACTAAACGAACGTTAAACTGAATGAAGAATTCTTTCCGTATTCAAACTATATTGTTAACCAATACTAATGCACACCTTCAAAAAATCTACGAAATGAACAAATTATTTTCGTATGCAAACTACTCCGATTAGGTAGTAGTCCGCCGACAGTCGCGCGGATATCATAGCATATGTCTTTTGTATTTGAATATATTTGGTCAATGGGTTTTTGTAATGACCAACAAAATTGTTAATTAACACAAAAGCTAGCATGACCCACATGTGTGAAATGAACAAATGAACAAAGTCTACAGAATTTTTTTTTGCATTGTGACGGTAATTAATCGGCAGTAGTCATAATATTTGTTGAATTTACCATAATACTCTGATAAAAAAATACCCACAGCGCACTGCAAGGAAATGTATGTATGAGATGTAATATTTACCAAGCGGATTTCCGGGTAGAGAAGACTTATTTATTTGGTGAAGGGTAGATACATAAAAGTCCCTTTTAAAAAAGTTCAGGGTAAAAAGGGTTAATATTTTTATGGCAATGCATACATATTTATATTTTTACAAATAACAAAATCACCTTTTTCGTTATTTGTTTTTGGGGTGTTAGGCCGTGTTGCGCTACCTCCTTCTTTAGCCAACGTTTCGGACAGCGTTGCAGTGCCCATCATCAGGGCAGATCCGGCATATCCGGTAGATATGTTACCGTTTTACGTATTTTTGAAAAGGGTTAAAATTAATATTTTTCAATTCAAATTTCGATCTGCTTTGAACATAACAATACCAACAAATAGAATATTTTCCCCTCGAAAATCTTAAGACAGGTAACGGCAATATACGGATTCTATAAAAAGTTTGCTGGCATCTGGAATATTTGATATTACCACCTATAAAACTCGAAGGTGTTCCCATACATCTACAGGGTGTTCTCATTTCATGCTCTGTTTGGCGGGACCATGCTCCTGGCATGTAAAATTTACAGCCAGTTGTCGTTCAATATTTCATTTGCTTCGTCCCAAAGAAACACCGCGGGGTCACCCTCCTCCCCCTACCTCCTTCCACCCCCGACCCACCGTTACCTAAGACGGTCTCCAGCTTTATAATTTACAACCAAGTTATTGGGAATCGGGAAGGAAAAAATAATAATTCAAATATAATGTCAGTTTTGAACACACATTATTTTATTCTTCGATCAGGTAAGAGAAAATCTTTATAAGAACAGAAAAAAATCTAAAAGTGATTAATTCTGTTGATTAAAATTTTAGTGGTCGAGGGGCAAGGAGGTCGCGGGTTAAATCCCAGGGTAGGCAAATAAATTTTATTTTATTGATTTGTGTTTTCACAATTAAATCATTTAAAAAATTAATTAATTTTAGGTATATTTGCGGCGCGTTCCGGAGGGGAAGATACTCTTGGTATGGACCTGGTGTAAGTCACCATTCAGAATTGAAATGGCTTTAGCCGTGTTTGGTAACTAGATCTGAATGTACTTCCACACCTTCCTCTTACCCATCTTCTTCCCCTTCCCACTTACCTTCAGCTCACAACATATCTAATTGGGGATGCCATAGTCTCCATACGAGAGCAGTTGGGACTCTTATGAGGTATTTACATTTGTTTTTTTTTTTTAAATAAGTGCATTGTTTTTTACATTTATTAATAATTTTTCGGCTACCATTCTGTTAATTACTTAATTAGATAAATTTACTTTATCGTAACGGAAATATAATAATGAGAAGCTAAAAATAATCTTTGCGTGTGCTTAAAAAATTATCTTTGCTTATTTCATGCATCAATCTTCGCCTATGGAATTGAACCCACACAAAAAATATCACTTATTCGGCATAATATTGAGAAATGCACAATTTTTCAATTTTTCCAAATGCCGAAGACGGGGTTTAATAATTTAATGGCGATGACTTTGTCTTATTTTAACCTTCCTTTACCGGTTTTTAAAATCTGCCACACCCATTTTTTTAGTCAAGCGAGCCTTACTTTTACTAGATGGCTAATTTTGACTAGGTGGTTAACTTTGACTAGATAGTTAGCTGATTTACGTGTTCTAAAATCTTCGGCACCCACTTTATTATTCAAGCAAGCCTTACCTTTACTAGATGACTAATTTTGTCTGAACTTTTCTATACTATGTTACCTGCCTAAAAGTTTAAAAGTTTAAAAAAAAACATTATTTAGATAGTGACGTTTCTTTGAACAAATTATACAATTCCTTACTTGATTTTTTTAATATCACATTCTTTACTGTTTATTATAGATAACAGCTAATTCAACAACGTACAAATATTTACAATTAATTACATAGGCACATATATCAATTGAAGTACAGTCTTGTGTTAAAAAAAATATTCATTATGATCAAAGTTACTGCGGTTTGAATGGAAAATGTCAATCTCAGAAGAATAGTATAGTCATTCTCCCCAAAGACATGATCTTTGATAGATTGGTTCTGCCTCTTAGAAAAATAAAAAGCCTGTACTGTCCAGCTGAAGATATCGGGGACGTAAAGCGTAATCAGTTCATGAAAAACTAGGATTTCAAAGAAGCATAACATGTGCATAAAATTTTATATGGTTTATAATTAATTCGGTCGGTAATTAAGTACTTACTCACAAATCCTATGATTTCACAGTAAATTTCAGAGAACTTCTTAAACATAAATACATAATAAATAATTTAATACATAAACTATTGCAATCAGAAACGTCTGCTTTACATAGATACTTATGTTTGATTTTCACGAAATCACTCTCCTCCTTTTTTTAAATTTATTTATTGACAGAGAGAGTTTTGATGTTAAATAATATACCAAAGCTATATAGAACGTAATAATTTATTTGTGAGGTATTTTCCACACAAATAAATTATTGTCGGGGCTTCAAAAGCAGAAAAAGGGCAGTCTGAGTAGTTTGTAGATAAGTAGGTACCTTCTATTTGTATTCTACTCATTGACGTAGGGTTAGGCTTGTTGAAAAAATATCGATATATCGAAATATCGATATTTTTAATTCAAAATATCGATATTTTTAGCCGATATATTTTGATCCGATATATCGATAAATCGATACAAAATATTCAATATCGAAAATTGTATCAAAAACGATATTATACAAAACCCGATAGGAACGAACGGAAAAAAGCTAAGAGTATGGATACTAGAGAGACGGCATGTAAAGCGTGCCCCACTGCCCAAAGCATGCCTTTTCAAAAATTTTACCGAACGGTTTTTAGATGGCTGACATTGGCTTTTACACCTCGGTCGCGCATAGAGCTCCCAGAAAAACGTTCATAAAACATAGAAAAATGGTCCACTGTGCCGTAAAATTGTGTAAAAGTAGTTCTATGAAGACCTTTAAGAAAAAAGACGGTCTTACCTTTCACATGTAAATGTTTAAACATAGCTTAAATATACATTTTGTAATTTTCGGCGTGTTCATTTCAACCGCCATCGCCATGAGCCCGATGTTATCACGTGAACTCCGACTGCCAATGGGCCGAATCAGTCAACTTAAATTATAATAATTAAAAATTACCAAAAAACTTTTATGTTTTTATTAATCATGTCATAGGTATATGTTTTTTATCATTTAGCTTATTCATTTTTAAAAATTTTTACTTTGTCTTTTTTGCACTGTTATTTTTAGATTTTCTTCCTACTAATTTACCACTCCTTTTACATATGTTTACAACGTTAATTCAAAGTTTATAATCACTGTATTGTTATGTAAAAGTCACATTGACATGCCCTCGTGGCTGAGGGGTAAAGCTCTTGACTAGCAATCCGGAGGTCGCGGGTTCAAATCCCGAAATAAATTTTATTCGATTGATCTGTGTTTTCAACATTTTATAATTAAAAACATTATAAAATATATTCCCGGCACGGTCCAGGTGGAAGACATTCTCAGTATCGCTCTGGCGTAGGTAAGACCACCATTCAGAACTGAAATGTTGCTTGAAATTGATTTAGCCGTGTTTGTCGACTAGATCTGAATAGCCAGGTACTTCTCCAGCTTTCTCTCCACCATTTATTTCCCCTCGCCATTTACCTTCAGCCTCACAACGTACATGCTACAGACGGAAGCAGTTGGGATTCTTGTGATATATTATATGGTATATCTCTACATATTATAAAACAAAGTTATTCGCCGCGTCTGTCTGTCTATCTATTCGCGATAAACTCAAAAACTACCCCAACGGATTTTCATGCGGTTTTCACCAATAGATAGAGTGATTCATGAGAAAGGTTTAGATATATAATTTGTCAAGGTTTTGTGTAAATTTATTGAAACATATAATATATCTGGTTAAGCGGCAGCGGGCAATGGGCTGGAAAATGGGCGGTGTGGATTTAATTTAACAGATGGCGTTGGTTATAAAGGTTGGGTAATGGCGTGGAATTTTTTTACGTTAGCCACAGCAACGTGTGGCCGGATCTGCTAGTATAATATAATATGTACATTATTTTTAAATAAATCAATTATGAAATAAGACAATTTAATCAAATAAAATTTATTTTCCCACGCAAATAAGTCAAGCAGTGTTTGTTCCTATCCCTTATTTTTTTTGTTATCATTGTAAAACTGTAAATACAGTTCTTTTATAAGATTAATATCGAGCACTCCTTTCTTAAAACTCAAGCACCAGTATACATCAGAATAGAACGCACAAAAATTTTCACTGCAAGTCTGTTGATTTTATAAAATACGTATAAAAAACCATACTTACTATTTATATGATAAATTAAAATCTATTTCAAACTGATGAGTTAAGCAATGATAGCACCAAGGAATGGCGCCTTGAGTTACAGCGAGTTCATAACACTAGTTATTTTACCCACTTGCAATTGTCAAGTAAAAAGTGAGGCCGATGTATTTCGACAAGCGCTTCACAAATCTTGATTTCGCAAAAAATGAGTTAAGTACGTCCTAGTAGATAAAGGTAACTTAAAATAACTTGTATAGGGAACAATAAAAATTAAACAACACATAAGTCTCCAGTCTCCTTGTTACTACCCTTTCCTCATTTCATGACTTATTTTTCAATCTATTATATTTTATGTCAAAAATTTAAAAAAAAATTAACGAAAGCTTTAAAAATATAAAAATAATAATGATTCCCATTCACAGTTCGGCCCTTATCTCCAGAGCGCCGCCTTCCCCCCGCAAGCTAGCCACATTCCCCGTTTCTATCCCCTCCCACTAGACGGCTACAAGTTTGCGAGCTACATAGGTTTTCGCTTATCCCCGTAATATTCCGAAAGTATTGCCGCTTCCCTTCAATCTTAGTTCCATGGAAAAAAGTAACTGTATTGGGTCATGACATCTGGCGGTTAAAATTTTAACTATTAATAGCTTACAAATCTATTGTCTTTGCATTAGTATTTGTGATCACCAATACTATCTCATGTGTGTATGTACATACATGGAAATGTATGCTATTTTTTGCCATTTTTTCTAAGCCACTCCTATGTGTTGGTTCCCAATTGTCTATGATTATTGACTATACCCTGTTCCAAACACGAAGTCCTTTTTGACAGATTAATACGCCAATAGAATGTTACTGAGACGCACATAAACTTTGTATGCATCTCAGTTTACATATAAGTTAGAAGACAGCTTTTTAGTTTTTGAATTTTTGTAATTATTACGTAATAAAAATGAATAGTGATAAAAATACCTTCATTTTTATTGAGATTTTTGTACATTAAAAAAGCAAATTGTGTACAAACATTACTATTGATAATATTGAGCTGAATACACTATTATTTTTAAAATGCAAAATCTCTTTAAAATTTGACCGATATATCGATATTTTAATAAATATCGATACATCGATATACCGATATTTTTTTCTCTTTCGACATCCCTACGTAGGGTATACTTGGTCGAATATTCTACTGCAAGAAATTACCCACAGAGAAAATAGTGCCATAGCGCGGCACGTAAAATATGAGCACCGGAGAAAAATGCGTAAGATGGATTGGATGTCGTAATAGGGTGTCTTTTCCTGATTGTAGCGACATATACAATGATACAGAAGACGTATAATGTTGAAATTCTAAAGACAAAAATACAATCTTTGGAGGTTTATGCATTTGGCTTAAACTCACAAGGTAACGAATTCGATACACACTTGCAGCAACAATGATTTTCCATTTGTACTCGTATATTATGTCCACGAATTATGCGGACGCTGTCAAACTCAAATGTTGACTTTTAGGTTAGCTGGATCTTTTTGAAATGGCTTTTCAGCAGTCGCATGTCGTAAGACGTAAAACTCAACGTAATACATTTATTTGCTGTTCTATGGTAGGTTTGTTAGATTCCTGGCAGAGTCGGCTCGTGGTAGCTTGGCGCCTCGGGAAGCCATTCTAAAATGCGCCCGCATGATATGATGTGTTGTTTTTAGTTTAAAATGTTGTAATGCCGTTAATTCTAAGTCGCTGGACCGTCATGAAAGTAAGGGAACGTAAGCATACTAATGACCTGTTCAGGGGGGGGTCTTCAAAATACATTAGTTGCTTAGGTTTTTGGTCACTGGGGGGGGGGGGTTAAAAATTGCAAAAAGTTGGTCACGTAGTATGGGTACGTTCCCTAACTGATGAGTGCGCGGTTCTGCATAGTTCTTCTGGTGTTTGCCAATCTACGTTTTATAATGTGAAAATTAACGAACATCAATAATCATGGAGTGAGGTTTTTCTAGGTCTTGGAGGCGGATGATCAGGACACACTGAACCCCAGATTCCTACCCACCCCTTAAACCCTTTTCCTTACCAGAATTCTCCTCTCCTTCCTTTCCTTAAAAAAACCCTCCACACAGCATACGCAAAGATGACATAGGCCTTGAGGAAAATTATTTTCGTGTCGAAGGACGTGTTTTGAAGATATAAGGGCTGGAAGTTTCGCCATCTAGAAATTTCTAGAACAGTTCAGAGCACTCGAGAGTATTCGAGAGCACTCCATAACATTCCAGAACATCCTGGAACATCCTGGAATGTTGTGAAATGTTCGGGAATAGTCTGGAACGTTCGGGAACATGCCAAAACATCTCAGATCATTGCGGAAGATGAATCCAGAACACTCTCGAATATTGTGGAATGTTTTGGAACATTGCGAACCATTGGAAGCCTTTTTTGAGGGGCTACCCGTTGGTATATAAAGCAAGATCCGTGGTGGATTCGAACGTCAGTTCAATCTCATATCAACTCCCCGAGCGAAGCCGGGTACCCCAGCTAGTACCTACAATATAAATCTCCGGATGAAAATTAGCTATTTTAGGACTGCAAAATAGATATTGAAAGTGGTTCTGTTCGGAAACAGATAGCCAATTGATATTCTAAATTGAATATTATATATTCTCATTGAATTTTACAGTATCTGTTCATAAAAAGATTTTGTGGTTATGGACTGATAATTTTTAAGAGATTCAAATTAAAAAAATAATTTCGGTTGTGCGAGTGCCCAGCAGTTCAGTGAATTCTGGAACTCGGATTTGCTTTGAATTTATTTATTTATTCATTTATTTACGCCTTGATGGCTTTTACGTGTAAGGTAAGTTGTACAGGAGCATCATAACAATTATTTAGTATCATAACAAGTAGATAGTACCTACATAAATAATAAACAGAGCATGAAAGACACAAGTGGGCACAACACAAGTAGGTATGAGTATTTATTAAGTACTTTATACAAAGGAGTTCCACATGCAGTTTCGTATTTGGATTCAGGCTTACAGTAGGTATACGATTCAACAATTATTGTCACAATATTACTCAAAACATGATTCCAAACATACTCGAAACATAGCGGTGGTAGTGGTGTAATTTAAGTGAAGAATTCGGAGAAGCGATGTAGGACGTGCCCATAGTGTCATATTTAAACATAAAATTATTTTAATTGTCATTTTCAAAATTCGAACTGATTTGTCAAGAATTCATTGATTCACTGGTCTACACTAGTATTATTATACCAATTTTTGAAACCTTATTCATGATGACATTCCATTCCATTTTATGATTTTTTGTGGATTTTTTATTTTTGTGAAAAAAAGTTTGGGGGTTAAAACCGACTCTTATTCGACCAGCCTCGAAACTCGTCTGTCATTTCCGCCCGGCCGCCAAAATTGTGTGCCGTTTAATTGGCAATGGATCTATTCTGAAAGATGATGAATTTTTAATTTGAAATATATTTTTTGGTAAATATTTTAAAAACAATAAAAGAATTGTTTTATTTTTAAAACATAAATATTTGTTTAGGTAGGTACTTTCATTTTCACTTCCTTCAATAAAAATCAATTTCCATTTTTCACATCTACCAGGCGTCCCGTGACGGTTATAATTTGTTTTTTCTTAATCTTAATCTTTATTTGAATTTTTCCACTGATAAAATAGGAAAACTTATAAAGGGGTTTTTTAATCCGTGAAAAAGTCTAATTAAATTTGAATAGGGTTCCTTAAATAGCATTCGATCAACCTCCTGGCTCTGTTCCCAAAGCATTCAAAGTACCCCGAATCCTTTCCCAAGTCAAGTGTCCGCCACCGCCGCCGCCACCCGCCACGAGGCAGTGGACAAACTATTTGTCATCTTTCCATCGCCAGACATTTCCTAAATCTTAGTGGCCACGGGACCTCGAGCTGATAGGATATTCAGGGGTATAAAAGCAAAACCGCCACTAACCACACTTTGCTCATTTTTACCTAATGATTGCTTACTAGTCTTCAACTCATTGTCTACATCATACAATCCTCGAAACAAAGCAAAAACATCTGTATGCTATTCAAAAATGACTTTTAAAACGGTCGTCAATGCAGAACCGCTTCTCTTCCGCTGTTAGTAAGATTCAAAAGCGCCACAAGAACAAGAAAACATGTAAGTTCTTCCCAAATCCAAAATGGCCTCCGCGATTGTTGAAGTACAACAAATATGTACCCTAACAAATATATGTTCAAAAACGCCACTAAGCCGCGGTGAACTGCAAAATCTTCACTAATAAAAATACATTTGTTTTTACAGAAGAAACAAATAAAAAAAATGATTGATTTTCATCTAAAACAACATGCATAAGCTTGCAAATTTTATTTTTAAAAAATAGAGTGTGTACTTCACACGCGGTAGAAATGAAACCTTCAGAAAACTAAAGTAGACAAGATTTGGAAGACTACGAAGCACTTTTTTATCAATGTGAAGGATGATTTTTTCCATATTTTTGTCGACGAATTCCTGTGCACCTTGTCCTATATATTTGATCATCTTATTAGTATTTATGTTTTCTTCTTCGGAGTCGCCAGATGTCGCTTTTTTGTATTTTCTTTTACCTATTCATTTTGGAGTGGTATGAGGCATGGATATTGATTTTACAAAAAAAAATTTTTTTTTGAACTTCGTAGGATTCGATCTTTGGTCTGCTCGATGTCTTCAGAGGTTCGTCAGGCGCTTTATACCACTACACCAAAGGAGACTGGCGTGGGACTGTGGATTTATCGTATTGTGTTGGAACGTACCCGTGAATTTTTTTTATTTATAATTTTTTTTATTGAAAGAATAGATAATACATATTAAAATCAACAAACAAGTCCTGCTAAGCCAATTGAATTGGCGTGTCAACAGGTGCTTATATTTTAGTTACATATAGATTTTTTACATTTAAAATTTACATCTTATATCTTCAGATTCAACATTTATTCATACATATCAATATCAATATAAATATTTTTTTCCGATAGCCAATTTTTCACCATATATTTAACCTTATTCATAGAATTACATTGCTTTATAGTGTCAGGTAATAAATTGAATATCTTCGGTATGATTTATTCAAACGTTCTCTGTCCGTACTTATTGTTAAATTTCGGAACTATTAACCCGACGTTGCGCGTGAATCTAGTGCTGTATTTATGTTCTAATTTCTCTTTATGCTGCGGGGTAAATATATGTTGAATTATAATTTTGTGCCATAGTATCGCCTTAACCGGTAAAATTTTGGCACTCTGAAACAGCAATGGTGTATTATGTCTCGGTTTGAAAATATTAGGGACGACTAATAATTTTACAATTGCGTTTTGTATAACTTGGACTTGTTTCAGATTGGTTATAGTAGTATTTCCCCATATTGTTAATCCATATCTTATAATAGATTCTACCAGTGACATATAAACTATTTTAAGTGTTTCAATTGATAGGAAAAAAAATAATGTGTACATTCTGCCAGCAATTTATATGAGTCTTTTACAGGTTTTTTTTATATGTTTCTCCCATTTAAAGAAACAATCTACTGTAACACCAAGATACACTTATTCCGTAACTAATTGTAAGCTTTCAAATTTACAATTAGTTGGAATATTTTTATGGATGCAATTAAAATCGTGAAAAATAATATTAGGATTAAATAGAAATTTGGCATTAGGTGATCTTATATGCATTACTTTGGTTTTTTTAGCATTTATTAATTAGTCCTGCGTCCTGCATCATGTGACCATTTACAAAGTTGATTAAAGTCAATTTGTATGAGTTCAATTGCAATTTTAAGATCTTTATGTGATATGACCAATGTCGTAGGTATCATCTTCGAATACAAAATGTTTAACAAAAGAGAAATTTTTTTCATTATAGTTACATAAATTATATATAGTGTAAACCCCAATATGGAACCTTGTGGAACTCCTGCAGATACATTTTTTGTTTTACTAAAAGCATTATTTATTTTGGTACATATTTTTCTATCTCTAAGATAATCTTTAAATAAATTTAGCACATTTCCTCTCATTCCAATTTTTTCTAGAGTTTTCAGCAGTTTTTTAGAGTTAATTGTGTCAAAAGCTTTAAAGTTATCGATAAATAAAACAATAACATGTAATTTATTAATTAATTGATTATTTATGTAATTGGAAAAATCATGAAGTAGTTTTTCAGTATTTTTTTTTCTTTGGAAGCCATGTTGATTTGGATCTATGAGAGTGAATTTTTCAATATAATTATTTAATTTATTTGGTAAAAAATTTTCGAGAATTTTTCCTAACGCTGGTAGTATACTAATAGGCCTATAATTTACCAGTTCAATGTGTTTTCCACCTTTAAATATTGGTCTAGTAATGCTACATTTAAATTCTTGTGGAATTTTTGCTTGCTCTATCATCATATTGATTAAATGAGGAATTATTGGCCCAAGAGTTTTTATATTTCTTTTTAAATCAAAAATTCTTATATTGTCAATACCTGTGCTTTTAGAGTTTTTCATTTTTTTAACAATGTTTTCAATATCAGTTATAGTAGCTCTGGTATATATAAACTGTGAGATAGTTCTTCGAGTACTATATTAGTAGCTTTGTGATTGCATTTACGTAACGTCATTTACGAGAAGTAATTCACAAAATCATTTGACACAGAATCCTCAGTTCTATCTTTTAACATACAGGGTGTCCCAAAAGAAAGTTGATATTTGTTTTGATTTCTGTGTGAACGCAACTTTTCAGAGGGGCGCGGGGGGTATGTCAATCAGTAATCTGGCTCTTGGGAATTTAGTCGCTATGAAGCATTTCTCGGGAACGACCGCGCGTTGTGCGTGCGTGAGTTTTACAAAAATGGTGATTCAGCGACTGTAGCGCGTAAAAGATTCTGGAATATTTGAGGTTTTCGTCAATTCAATGATGCGCCAAGCATTCCTCTCATTCGAAAATGGGTCAAAAAGTTTGAAGAGATCGGTACAACGCTGGCAAAACCAAAATCCGGGCGGCCAAGGTCATCGAGAACGGTAGAAAACGTAGAGAGTGTTTATCAGTCTTTTCGTGACGACTCAAACTTTTCGATTCGGAAGCGCGCAATTGCTTTAAATGTGCATAGATCATCGTTACACAGCATTTTGCACAAAGACCTAATGCTGCATCCCTACAAACTTAATGGCTATAACCAAAGAACATGGTTCTAGCAAGACGGAGCAACATTACATACGTCCAATACGTCTTTGCCATGAGTTCGTGAAATTTTCCCTGGAAAATTGATCTCCAAGAGAGGTGACATAAATTGGCCTCCTCGTGGTCCTGACCTAACCCCTATGGACTTTTTCCTGTGGGGTTATCACAAATCTAAAGTGTACGTCAAAAATCCGACTTCCCTAATGCAATTAAAAGAAAATATCCATCACGAAATGGCAGCCATCACGAAGCCTACCTGGCGAGCCGTCATAAGAAATTTTACTCTTCGATTAAATGAATGCGCGAACGTGAGGTTTTACATTTGGACGATATTATTTTTCAGAAATAAATTCCCAAATTGTGTATTTTAGTATTTAATAAACATTTTTTCGATAGAACCCCTACTTTTTTTAAATCGATCCACTAAATATCAACTTTCTTTTGGGATATCGTGTTATAGTTTCATCACAATCGTTTTTGGGTTTACGTCCTAAAATATTATTTATCTCGTCCCAGGTTTTTTTTGTATCATTAAAACAGTTTTTAAATTTATTATTATAGTAGTTGATTTTATCTTTATTTATAAGTTTATTGACAAGGTTTCGTGTTTTTTTGTATTCGGGTTTCATATGTTTTGTTTGTTGGCGTACTTTTCCATTTTTATAAAGTTTATCCCTTTTATTTATACGACATAATAATTCACTGCTTACCCATTCATTTATTGCATAAGATCGTGTTTTCGGTTTTTGCACTATCGTTTTAGAACTACTCTTGTAAAATTTGTTTAATAAAGATTTTATTTTTTCATATAATGAAATACAATACCTCTCCTCTATAAGTTTACTCCAGTTATAATCTTTGATATATCGATCAATAGCCTTTTGTGAGATGATTTGAATATACTTATTGCAAAGTCTACCTGACGTTTATAAGATTTTATATTAATAGCAGTAATAAAATGATCGGCAATATTATTTTCACAGACGCAAGCATTTATTTTGTTGCCTCTAAATTTGACAAATATATGGTCAATACATGTGCGAGTAATTTGTCCATTTAATACAGCTTCTCTGGTTACTACATTAATGCATTTAGTTAAATAATGGTTAGTAAGTAAGTTTTCATATGAAGTTATGGTATAATCTTGGTCATTAAGCAAATTTAGATTTATATCTCCAATTAAGATAATATTTTCCTTACTATTAATTTTATCAAGATATTATGATAATTCCGTTAAAAATAAATGAAGATTTACTGAAATTAGGAGGTCTATAGATAGCTATTATATTAACTTTAGTTTTGTCCTGGAGTATGAGCTTTCCTGTTATATTTTCAAAATGCAGTGATTGGAACGATTTTGGCCTAAATTCAAATTTATTTCTTAAATACAATATAATCCCTCCTCCTGACTTATCAGTCCTGCAGTAGTTATATGCATTATATCCGGGAATATTGTACAAACACGTACTTTCAGTCTGAATAGATGTTTTACAGAACATTATAATGTCAATATGCTTCAAACAATTAAGCAAATTTTTTATCCAATCTTCTAAATTATTTACTGTTCTACACTACATTCTATTTCGTTATCATTACCTACATACGATAAATTATTCTGAGCCATTTAATTCGTAGTTAAATTTTATGCAATACAATAAGATTGTGATACGAAGTTTGGTTGATTTTACATATTGAAATATTTCTATAAGAAATAACTCTATATTATAATGCAGTATAAGTTTCAATTTAATACTTGATATAATTACATACATTTTTGTTCTAATACCCATATTTATACTTGGCATAATACAATAAACAGTTATTATGCAAGTTAATATGATAAAACATTTGTATTTATCAAAGACACCACAATTCTTTTTCTTAAAGTAAAAGCCCTTAGTGTAATTTAATGATACAAAATAGTTTTCCATGCTTTTAACATTAAATAATATATTCAAATATTTAGTTTTTAGACAAAACAATAAAATTTAATATTTTTGTTAGGTTGATTAAATCCCATACATACTTAAATAATATATTTAACGCGTATTTTTATTATCTGTCCAGTAAACATGAAAAGAGAGCAATATAAAATAACTCAAATAAATAAAAATATCTTAAATAAATATTTTATTGCTATCTCATTCTCTCATAGGCTAAATCATATAGATGTATATATGAATGCATTTGTCTATTTTTAGTGTCGCTCGTTTCCGTTTCATCGAGTTTCAAATCACAACGGTGCTAAAGTAATTTTCACTTCAAAATCGCAAAAAAAGTTTAAGGGAAATATGAAAATCGTTTTTTTTCGATAGTGGCGGTTTTTCTTTTGTCCTCCTCATATAGGATGTTAGCACAGGACACAGGTGGAACTGCCAGACACACTTTTCAAATAGAAGTAAATCATACAATTATTTATTCTCACTACATATTTCATCCTGAATACGTAGCAAATATTACGTGTTGCCTACCCTTTTTATACTAACTTGTTCAGTTGAAAACCATATTCATTATTTTATAATGTAACATGATATAACATTCTGTCTATGTTGAAGTTACCTATATGAGAATTATATGCGTTAAATTCATGTCTATCAAATGACTTCACATTTATTTCATATTATAATAATGTATAGCATATTTGCGGTAGGTTCCAGAGTGGAAGATACTCTCAGTATCGCCCTGGTGTATGACCACCATTCAGAATTGGAACGTTGCTTGAAATGGCTTTAGCCGTGTTTGGTGAACAGATCTGAATAGCCAGGTACTTCCCCACCTTCCTCTTCCCGATCTTCTTCCCCTACCCACTACCTTGAGCCTCACAACATACCCCAATTGGGGACGGGATCAGACTCTTGTAAATTATATTTTTAAAAATCGAGTGCAGTTTGCACGCGGTAGAAGCGAAACTTTACCAAAACAATCTCAACCAATACTTGAAAAGTGATGTAATAATCAAATCGAACAATAGTGCAGACCAGCGTAATTTCCGGTTCATATCTCAACCAATAGGAGCCTTTAAAAGTGACATCATAATGAAAGCGTTCAATGAGCGCGGTTGATGCGTCGCAGGTGCAGTAGTCGTCATTTCCGTTTCATCCGAAATCCAAATCATAGCGGGGCTATACAAGTTTCACTTCGAAAAACGAAGTACCTATATATAAAAACAAAACAAACAAAAAATTAAAATAACAAAAAAACAATCAGTCATAAAAACGTTCTGAAAAGCCACCGTTCTATAGTATTTTAGATTTTTAAAAAACTCATCTACCGTATCTTGGAAAAGTGGACACTATCGTGATATCTGTGAATTGCAGTACTTACGCAATCGATTGGGCTTAAGAAACGAGCCTTTTCACTGAGATTTTTTCTTGATAACATCGTCCTTTTATCGTTGATGAGCTTCTTTGATCGAAATTGATGAGATATATAAATATAATATCTGTTTAATACAAACTACACAAACATCATTTCTCCAACACATTCAACCAAATTTATATGGATATGATCAAACAGCAACCTTGCATTCTCTCACATTATCGTACCGTGGTTTTAGTAATAAAATGATAAATTATTTGTAATATTATCTATCTAATCTATACAAAGATGAGGGCCTGACT
This sequence comes from Limnephilus rhombicus, assembly GCA_929108145.2. Classification (NCBI taxonomy): domain Eukaryota; kingdom Metazoa; phylum Arthropoda; class Insecta; order Trichoptera; family Limnephilidae; genus Limnephilus; species Limnephilus rhombicus. The sequence goes on along the minus strand of OV815273.1, from coordinate 45,972,195 downwards.
TTTATGCAAATCTCCAGTTTTATTCCAAGGTTGATGACATTTTGCAAACTTGACTTTCAAATCAAGAGGAAGGTCAATGTTTACATTTGATTTCGAAAAACTCTGCGAAAAGCCCGTACAGCGCCGGGGACTTCAGCTAGTTGTAATATTTTTATGTTCTTCTCTGATGATATTTTACGAATACCAACTGGTATTATTATAAATTAAGAATGTAGATTTCGTAATTAAATTGCTAAAACACACAGGTCTGAAAACCATAATTCTCTTTGCTCGGTGCGATTTCTGTTTACCCAAAGGATTTATGAAAATTACCTCTGAAATCCTATGATCCTCCCGGAGATATACGGCGTGATACACTGAAGAGAAAAGCCGATAGAAATGTATTGTGGTAAGTAAGTAAGCTCAATTTTTACTTTCTTCTGGTGAATTTGTTCAAACCTCTCAAAATTATCGAAATTTGCCTGTCTAGGGCACAAGAATGAAAAAACATTGTGTACTGTGACGGTTCCTAATTAACCATCACTAGGCCGCGCGCCCCTGATGTTGCTAGCCGGTCGCATACTCCTTTCTTCCTGACACCTTAAAAGCTATGCCGGTCATTTAAAAATGTCGTCAATAGTTATTGTAAAGAATGTCTTCTGTTCCACTCCTCGCTTCGACGAAATACCCACTCATCTATAGTAGCATCGCGTAGTAGATGTGTGAGTGTGTGAAGCTCGTGTATACGTTTTCGCGCGCTAATGTTCTTGTGTGTTTGTCGCCTTGCCGGCATCACGCATGTTGTACCTATTGGTTTATTAATTTGAAACAACAAAGTTGCGAGAATATCAGATAGATAAATATAGGTTTTGTTCTGATCCCAATGTTTGTGGTTGTTTAGAGATTGATTTCACCGTTAGCTGCATCACTCCAATATTTTGTCACGAATTACACATTTAGGATATTGGTGAGTACCTACTAAACTATTCATAAACACAACCAACTAAAATAATTTATGATGAATGTCGGTGTGAAAAGTGTATACTTACCCCTCTATACAGGGTCTTACTAAAATATTTTATAATGTATGTGGATTACCGACATATTACGAATTATTTTACTAGAACTCTATGTAGGTTAGTAGTTTTAAAGTTTTCACTGTATTTGCGTTTATAAATATGCAGTCAAACCAACTGCATCGAATTATTATATAAGTATGATTATTCTCTATAACACATTAGTTATTATTAATCTCTCAGGCCTCGGGCCTGTTTTATCGAAAGGTCAAAATATTTCCGCTTTCCAATAAATTCCAAATAACTTTAATATTTGTGAACGCATCCGAAAACTAAAAACTGTTTTTGAAAGATGATGAAATACGCTTTCAAATTTTATAATTCGAAATAAACATAAAATTTTGGATTTTTTTAATGAAATAAAAAAGGTTTATAAATAGCCCACCTTACGTTTTTTCTAATTAAAATTACGATAACGAAAAAGATAAAAGCACGTACCTACATATTTTATTAGACAATTAAATCTAAATGGATTTATTGTGTTGTGTGTATCATACATGTGAGTTGACAGTTTGTAAATGATAATGTTTAAAACGTTAGATATATCGCTTGCTGAGGTTTGATTTGTATTTTTGAGTTTTTTTAAGCAGTAAATACAAAAAAGGATATGTTAGTTCGTTCAAAATTCAACCAAAAATGTTGGTCTTTTACCTATAGATAGATTAACTTCCATATTTTTTTAAATATTTATTACAATCAATTTGAAATAAAGGAAACAAATATATAATTTTTTTAAACTTCAAAACTTTTTTTTTTATTTTCAACTTTATGAATAAAATTGTAATATTTAATTACATGAAGACAATATTAGCGAAACTCGACATAGATTGTCTCCAGCTTTTCAAATGAGTTTCGCTAATATAGTCTTCATTTAATTCAAAACTTTTATTTCTCAATACGAGTTTTTGTGGACTTATTACAAACCAATCCTGAGCAAACGATATGTATTATAAATGTATGTAAATATCTGCAAAAACCCTACGGGCGTGTAATAAAAAGTAAACATAATTAAATAAATGTTATCGTCAACAGGTTTTTGTAATTCGTGAGCATATAATTCTTGATTTCAAAATGTTTTTGCTTTAGTTAGTTTAGTCCACACACTTTCTTCCTTTATTATTACTCTTACGTTCATTAGTTGCGTTTTAAGAAACGTATCTCAGGTGAAATTACCTACCGATGTGTTTTTTTTTTTTTTTTTTTGCAGTGAATACCGCACAAGAATCTCAACTGCTCCCGTCTGGAGCCAGTGAGACTATGGCATCCCCAATTGGGGTATGTTGTGAGGCTGAAGGTAGTGGGGAGGGGAAGGAGGTGGGGAAGAGGAAGGTTGGGAAGTACCTGGCTATTCAGATCTGGTCACCAAACACGGCTAAAGCCATTTTCAAGCAACGTTTCAATTCTGAATGGTGGTCTTACACCAGGGCGATACTGATAGTATCTTCCACTCTGGAACATGCCACAAATATACTATATATTATTTTAAATGAGTTAATTATGAAACAACAAAAATTAATCAAATAAAATTTATTTGCGCATGCCGGGTTCGAACCCGCGACCTCCGGATTGTGAGTCAAGAGTCTTACCCACTGGACTACGGAGGTCGTCGTTCCATGGACTTAAAATATAATAATCTATTTTTATACCTTATCATTTGTATTATAACGTGCTGTGTATGTCTTAATAAAAATAAACCGTATTCATTTTCCAGCTACTTAAATAAAAATAAAAATAATGTCCTTGAAAGGAGGTCATCCCTTCGGCACCGGTGCATAGTCGGGAAACACGCCAAACGCGTACCCAACAAACGTACACGGTTGACATTTGTCATTAGAACGGGTCGCTTTTTCGACTGGTTCTTGTGTTCTGCAGCTCGGCTGTGGAACGATTTGCCGGCCTCCGTGTTTCCGCCTTCCGACAACAAGGGTAACTTCAAGACCAATGTTCATTCCTTCCTCTGCTCAAAAAGACCCTCCACACAGCATCTCAGATGACATAGGCCCGGAGGGAAATTATTTTCCGCAGGGCCTCCTGTGTGGGGAAATTATTTTCCGCAGGGCCTCCTGTGTGGAGTTAATGTAAAAAAGAGATTTCTCAAAAAGGTGCAATAAAAATAATCAAACATAGTAATAATATAACTTTTTAAATGAACAACTTGCTTATTTAACATCTTTATCATCATTTTCACATAGTACAAAATGAAGTCGCTCCCTATGTGCGTAGATCTTTTAAACTACGCAACGGATTTTCATGCGGTTTTAATCAATAGATAGAGTGATTCAAGAGAAATTTTTATATGTATAATACATGCATATTATAGTAGAAAAAAGTAGAGAAATTCAAATATTCAATTCAGGCAGCGGGCAGCGGGCAGTGGGCAGCTGGTAAGCGGTCGGTGTGAATTTGATATGTATGCAAATTAACAGAAGGCGTTGGTTATAAATGTTGGGTAAGCCACAGCAACATGTGACCGGGTCTGCTAGTTATTTAATAAAATTACTGTAGGATTTCTGATGCTTGTCTTTAATTAATTACCTTAAAGAATAAAATAAAAAAATCGGTACTTACGGAAATATAAATCATTTTTTGAATTTAGAAACCTTTTTCCCGATGACTATCGAAATTAACAAAAAGGGAAACTCTAAACAAAAAGAGTTGTTGAACTTTTCATTGAAACTTCGAGGCATTTGGGAATTTCCTATTGGCAGCGGCAAGATTTACGTGAATAAAATATCCGCAGCGAACTCTATAGGCTCTGGTAAAATAATTTATAAATGTTGGGTTCTTTGATTATATTTTGCAGTTACTTAAAATATAAATTTTTCTCAATGGAATAACATTTTACACGGTGATTCACCGGAAATAACCCCTCGATTGCCTGTTTTACTTAAACAAAAATATCAGTTAATATTTTCAAAAAAATCTTTCTGAAGCTGTAGAGGTGTAGACGAATAGTGCAATGCAACGGAATACTTCTCGTATTTGATCACAAATAATAAAACAGACGCAAAACATAGACAGCATATAATTCTTAGTTTAATTAAGAGGAATGTTCGCGCGGCCCGTTTCATACAAATCTTAATCTTGGCCAGATATATTATGTATTTCAACTAATTTACACAAAACCTTGACAAATTGTATACCTAAAAACCTTCCCCATGAATCTCTCTATCTATTGGTGAAAACCGCATGAAAATCCGTTGCGCAGTTTAAAAGACCTAAGCGCACAGCACATACATCATGAGCGACTTCATTTTATACTTAGTAAATAATAATAATAATAAAGAAATATATGAATACAGAAATAAATATTTTTTTAAATGTTTTTTATTTACTAACAAATAATTGCCTAGATATAATATTGTACTTGTAAATGCAATTATAATTGTAAATGCCTAATATTCTACTATATATTTGATATACCGTTTGAGTACAAAAATATTTTTTTCAGTTTGATTGTGTATTTTGATCTCAAATCCAGAATTAAGATTTGTATGAAACGGGCCGCGCGAACATTCCTCTTAATTAAACTAAGAATTATATGCTGTCTATGTTTTGCGTCTGTTTTATTATTTGTGATCAAATACGAGAAGTATTCCGTTGCATTGCACTATTCGTCTACACCTCTACAGCTTCAGAAAGATTTTTTTGAAAATATTAACTGATATTTTTGTTTAAGTAAAACAGGCAATCGAGGGGTTATTTCCGGTGAATCACCGTGTAAAATGTTATTCCATTGAGAAAAATTTATATTTTAAGTAACTGCAAAATATAATCAAAGAACCCAACATTTATAAATTATTTTACCAGAGCCTATAGAGTTCGCTGCGGATATTTTATTCACGTAAATCTTGCCGCTGCCAATAGGAAATTCCCAAATGCCTCGAAGTTTCAATGAAAAGTTCAACAACTCTTTTTGTTTAGAGTTTCCCTTTTTGTTAATTTCGATAGTCATCGGGAAAAAGGTTTCTAAATTCAAAAAATGATTTATATTTCCGTAAGTACCGATTTTTTTATTTTATTCTTTAAGGTAATTAATTAAAGACAAGCATCAGAAATCCTACAGTAATTTTATTAAATAACTAGCAGACCCGGTCACATGTTGCTGTGGCTTACCCAACATTTATAACCAACGCCTTCTGTTAATTTGCATACATATCAAATTCACACCGACCGCTTACCAGCTGCCCACTGCCCGCTGCCCGCTGCCTGAATTGAATATTTGAATTTCTCTACTTTTTTCTACTATAATATGCATGTATTATACATATAAAAATTTCTCTTGAATCACTCTATCTATTGATTAAAACCGCATGAAAATCCGTTGCGTAGTTTAAAAGATCTACGCACATAGGGAGCGACTTCATTTTGTACTATGTGAAAATGATGATAAAGATGTTAAATAAGCAAGTTGTTCATTTAAAAAGTTATATTATTACTATGTTTGATTATTTTTATTGCACCTTTTTGAGAAATCTCTTTTTTACATTAACTCCACACAGGAGGCCCTGCGGAAAATAATTTCCCCACACAGGAGGCCCTGCGGAAAATAATTTCCCTCCGGGCCTATGTCATCTGAGATGCTGTGTGGAGGGTCTTTTTGAGCAGAGGAAGGAATGAACATTGGTCTTGAAGTTACCCTTGTTGTCGGAAGGCGGAAACACGGAGGCCGGCAAATCGTTCCACAGCCGAGCTGCAGAACACAAGAACCAGTCGAAAAAGCGACCCGTTCTAATGACAAATGTCAACCGTGTACGTTTGTTGGGTACGCGTTTGGCGTGTTTCCCGACTATGCACCGGTGCCGAAGGGATGACCTCCTTTCAAGGACATTATTTTTATTTTTATTTAAGTAGCTGGAAAATGAATACGGTTTATTTTTATTAAGACATACACAGCACGTTATAATACAAATGATAAGGTATAAAAATAGATTATTATATTTTAAGTCCATGGAACGACGACCTCCGTAGTCCAGTGGGTAAGACTCTTGACTCACAATCCGGAGGTCGCGGGTTCGAACCCGGCATGCGCAAATAAATTTTATTTGATTAATTTTTGTTGTTTCATAATTAACTCATTTAAAATAATATATAGTATATTTGTGGCATGTTCCAGAGTGGAAGATACTATCAGTATCGCCCTGGTGTAAGACCACCATTCAGAATTGAAACGTTGCTTGAAAATGGCTTTAGCCGTGTTTGGTGACCAGATCTGAATAGCCAGGTACTTCCCAACCTTCCTCTTCCCCACCTCCTTCCCCTCCCCACTACCTTCAGCCTCACAACATACCCCAATTGGGGATGCCATAGTCTCACTGGCTCCAGACGGGAGCAGTTGAGATTCTTGTGCGGTATTCACTGCAAAAAAAAAAAAAAAAAACACATCGGTAGGTAATTTCACCTGAGATACGTTTCTTAAAACGCAACTAATGAATGTAAGAGTAATAATAAAGGAAGAAAGTGTGTGGACTAAACTAACTAAAGCAGAGACATTTTGAAATCAAGAATTATATGCTCACGAATTACAATAACCTGTTAATAAAAGTTTAATGAAAAATTGATTAAATTTACGACAAGCCGCCGCACTTTTAATAGGCACAGATTTTGGAAAGTACACTATTTTTAAACTTAGTTACCGCAAAAAACTTCGGTTTCAGTCAAGACCGGTGGAAAAATATGCATTTAAGTTTACATTTCATAAACAAAAAATTTTGTACGTAATTTCTCGTTACGGCTGACGTTTTGTATTACTTTATTTTCCATTCTGAACAACTTCCACTATTTCCAGGGTACCAATCGATAAATATTAGAAAAGATTGCTATATGGCAAAAATCACACATATTCTAGGAAGGTACTAACTAAAGTTACCATACAAGTTTTCAAAATAATTTATGGATAAGCCATCGCACTTTTAATAGGCACAGATTTTGGAAAGTACACTATTTTTAAACTTAGCTACCGCAAAAAACATCGGTTTCAGTCAGGACAAATTTTCATAATATTAAAAAAAGATTGCTATACGGCAAAAATCACGGTAATTTTTGGAGATCGCTGGCAACGGTTAATATGCACTTTTTTTGAAAAAAACCTTTTGATTCACCTTAATTACATTAAAAGGCAACTATTTGCATTGGGGGAAGTGGAAAATATTTCATTCTAAATTTCGATTACGTAAAATTAAAATTTGCTTTCGTCTTGTGAGATTGTACGCCAGAATCACAAACCATGTTACACAAACCTAGCGTAGCCGCTAAACTACTTGAAAACTGGGATGTTTTTCTTGCCTTGATGCGAGTAGGCGTTATAAAGGGGCATTTTCTTTTGTATCACAAACCATGTTACACAAACCTAGCGTAGCCGCTAAACTACTCGAAAACTGGGATGTTTTTCTTGCCTTGACGCGAGTAGGCGTTATAAAGGGGCACTTTCTTTTGTATCACAAACCATGTTACACAAACCTAGCGTAGCCGCTAAACTACTTGAAAACTGTGATGTTTTTCTTGCCTTGACGCGAGTAGGCGTTATAAAGGGGCACTTTCTTTTGTATCACAAACCATGTTACAAAAACCTAGCGTAGCCGCTAAACTACTTGAAAACTGGGATGTTTATCTTGCCTTGACGCGAGCAGGCGGTATAAAGGGGGCACTTTCTTTAATGTGTGCAAATTATTTTACTATGAATTTGTTTTGTATGGTTGGCATTACTGATATACGTCACTATGTGGTTTCTATGGACAAGATTCAATATGGCGTCGGCGTCAAAACGGAAAATTACGTGAATAAAAGTTTTTATGAATATAAATTTAAATGCACGTTTTTCCGCCGTTCTCGACTGAAACAGATGGTTCTTGTGGTAATTAAGTTTAGGGGTAGTTTATTTTTTTAAATATATGCCTATTAAAAGTGTAGTGGCATGCGGCGTCTAGTCGTAAATTTACCAAAAATTGAGTGTTAGTAGTTTAAAAATAATGTATATCACGCTAAGAAATTTAATAAACTAGTTTTGTACGTTAAGCAAGGAATCATGAAAAACTTCTAAATATGTAAGTACTATAAAAATGAATCGCTAAATTTGTTGGTAAGCGTTATAATATAAAAATGAATCGCTAAATTTGTTGGTAAGCGCAAATCTCGAGAGCGGCTGAACCGATTTCGCTAATTCTTTTTTTTAGAATATTCCTTGAAGTTCGGGGATGGATCTTACGGAGAGAAAAATTGAGAAAATTGCGCAGAAAATTAGATAATAACAGAAAACATCGCACGTTTGACAGTTCGCGTGTTAGAGAATGACATTTTGCAAAACAATGAATGATTGTTCAATCAGGATTCTATTTTTGAAAAGTTGAAAAATTTATTTAAAGTAGGTACTCCCCTAATAGTTTGAATCGAATCAAGAATTTTAGATATTTTAAATAGGTACCTATGTTAGGTATCAAATTTAATATACATGAAAAATGGAAATTTGAATAAAAATTGTAAAAGGTGGCACGCGGACTGTTTAAAAACTGAATGTACTGGGATTGAATATATGGAACGCGGGAGGAGGGTTGGCGGGACGAGGGAGCGAGAAAGGGAAGAAGGAAGGCGGGGAAGGTGGAAGGGGAATGCGGGAGGGGAAGGGTACGTGTGAGGGGGGAGGGGAACTCGAATGGGTGGTTAGCGGGACGGGGGAAGGGTGGGGGAGTGGAGTGGGGAGAGGGAAGGTGGAGGTGACGCAGTGGGAACGCGAGAGGGGAAGAGGACGCAGGAGAAGAAGGGGAGCGGGAAGAATGGGAAAGGACACTCAGGGAGAAACAATTTCTTTATTAAATGGCATAGCAACGCATGCCGGGACCAGCTAGTATATTATAAATATAGAAGTACGAAAATCCGATAAATATATCAGTACACATATTATATTTACCTTCTACTGACAGCTAGCCCCAAAATAAACTAACACTTGTATTATGTTCAAGGTAAACGAACAGTATTCTGTTTAATCTAAAAAAAATCCTTTTCAATATATGCATCCCGGTTAATCTAGAAATCGCGTGTAAACGTTCTCTGATTTATTACTACGAAAGATGATAAAACTTTTGATTAAATCTCGGTTGCTGGATGGTTTTCTAATCTGCTTCAGACTAGTTGGATGGCATCCGAAGTGGCGAACATCGCATCGTTTCGCTCACCTCCCAGTTTCGCTATTATACTATACTCGTACCTACAACAAGTAGCTCGTAAAAGTCTAATATTGTAAATGAAATAGTGCAGGCATTCCGGGAGCTTTACCAATCTTTCCCTGCAGCTGGTTTCGGCTAAACCGCGCTTTGTTACAGACTTATTACCCGGTTACAGCGAGATTCATTTAAAAATCTTAAGAAAAATACGATATTCTTTTAATAATTAACATAACTCGCGCAATCATAACTTATAACCACTATGAAAAATTACAAATTACTACACTTAGACATTTTTCATGATTCCTTGCAAACATACAAAACTAATTTATTAAATTTCTTGGCGTGATATAATTGTTTTAAAATTACTTACACTTAACTTTTCATTAAACTTTAATCAGTCAATTACAATTAGTGAGCATATAATTCTTGATTTCAAAATGTCTCCTTATCTCTCCCCCCCCCCCCCCCCCTCTTTTCTTCCTTTTTATTATTATTACTTCATTCATTCAATAATTAAGTTTTAAGACCGGTTCATATCTCAGGCGTAATTATCAAATGACATTCTATGGACTTACGTAATAGGTACATAACCATGTAATAATTTAATTTAACATACCTTATAATCTGTATTATAATGTACTGTGTATGTCTTAATAAACAAATAAATAAAATTGTAAAAATAAAATTGTATTATTTTTCTGTTTATTTTATTTTTACAATTTGATGGTATCGATGCCCCGGGTACCATTCATCGGATTACCAACACCACTACCATAATTTTCCCCAGCACAGTGGCAGAGGTGAATAAGGTTTGTTCAGGTCTTGGCAGTGGGGCATCTACCCGACAGCTACGTAGCTGGCCGGATCGGGAGAGACCGGTTGAGGGAGACCCCTTGACCTCTCGAGGCGGACTTTCTCGACCCAACGCCTTGCAGCGCAGTGAGAGGAATGAATTAATACGTCACTCCTGAACACACTGACCACCTGATCATAGCCTCTCCTTCCCTGAACTTAATCTCCATTTCCTTAAAAATACCCTTCACAGAGCATCCCCAAGGATGACATGGGCCCTAAGGGAAATTATTTTCCTATGGACCTAACCTCAAGTTTTTTTTTTAATGAGAGTGTGCAATTCACACGCGGTAGAAGTGAAACCTTCAGAAAACTAAAGTAGAAAAGAGTGGGGAGACTACGAAGCACTTTTTTTATCAATGTGAAGGATGAATTTTTCCATATTTTTGTCGTCAAATTCCAGTGCACCTTTTCCTATACATTTGGTCATCTTATTAGTATTTGTGTTTTCTTCTTCGGAGGCGCTAGATGTCGCTTTCTTTTGTATTTTCTTTTGCCTGCTCGTTTTGGAGTGGTTTGAAAATTGGTTAAAAAAAATTTTTTTTGGATTTCGTGAGATTCGATCCTTGGTCTGCTAAATGTCTGGCCGCTGAGGTTCGCCAGGCGCTTTATACCACTACACCAAAGAAGACTTGCGTGAGACCGTGGATTATATTGAAACCGAGTATCCATGAATTTTATAAATGTGTTATTGCATGCTCTCGCAGGCTAAATCCTATATATGTATGTATTTGTCTCTTTTTAGTGACACTTGTTTTCGTTTCATCGAGTTTCAAATCACAACGGTGCCAAAGAAATTTTCCCTTCAAAAATCATGATAATCACTAATCACGATAACTAAATGTCTAACTAACTAACCATCACGCGGTTTCCCCGCAGGAGTAGGCAGAGAGGACGGACCGCCAAACAACTCGGTCTTGGCACACAGTATTTGCCTCACTCACATTCATACATCGTCTCATACATACCTACTCTTCTATTATTATGACTTTTGACATGGCCCGACTCAAGTATCTGATTCACTTGATCATTTTTGTGAAATATAATTCAAGGGGCTGATATTTCACAAATCTGGAAAATATCTGTTAAAATAAAAGGGTTGAGACAAAATCAACATATTTAGTACGATGACTTATAATGCACCAGGGTACCAAGCATGGTCGATCGATATGGGTTTTATCGAAAATGTCGGTAACTTGTAATCGCTCCTGAGCACGACTGCAGGACGCTAACGAACAAATAATAGATCACGTCAAATAAATTAGGAACCCTTAGTCGTTGTAAACTGTTATTTGTTCGTTAGCGGCCTGCAGTCGTGCTCGGGAGCGTTGAGAAGTTACCGACATTTTCGATAAAACCTATATCGATCGACCATGCTAGATACCCAGGGAATCATTTAATCCCTGCGCCGTTTATGAACAACCAAGACTTGGATCCCTGTACCGTAGATATCATTTTGAATTTCATATTCCTTTTCTTAAACTATACGTTTTATAGCAGGGTTTGCACCATAAACTTATTCGTGGCAATCGTGCTATATTGTTTCTGCACAGACACCTACCTATCTACCTCGAACGTCTGTCCGCTTTCCTAGAACAATTGACTTTCATACTCGTATTTGGATATGGATATAATATTACGACGACGCTAAAGCATAGAATTTCTCCGTGGAACGAGTGAACGTGAACATCTGGTGAGTTTCGTTTTTAAGACCACGTCCGCGGACCGTATCGAGCAAACTTACATAAAATCGGACAAAAAAGACGAGAATAGGAACTCCATATATATTTATATTTACCTAGGACATTTTTCTTAAACTTCTATAGAATGGAGTAGGTTGTTTCCAATAGAACATCGGTGCCTAAAATTTGAAGATTTCAAGAACTGCGTTATGTAACGCCAAGGGCGACCTCCGTAGTCCAATGGGTAAGACTCTTGATTCACAATCCGGAGGTCGCGGGTTCGAACCCGGCATGCGCAAATAAGTTTTATTTGATTAATTTGTGTTATTTCACAATTAATTCATTTAAAATAATATATAGTATATTTGCGGCATGTTCCAGAGTGGAAGATACTATCAGTATCGCCCTGGTGTAAGACCACCATTCAGAATTGAAACGTTGCTTGAAAATGGCTTTAGCCGTGTTTGGTGACCAGATCTGAATAGCCAGGTACTTTCCAACCTTCCTCTTCCCCACCTCCTTCCCCGCCCCACTACCTTCAGCCTCACAACATACCCCAATTGGGGATGCCATAGTCTCACTGGCTCCAGACGGGAGCTGTTGAGATTCTTGTGCGGTATTCACTGTAAAAAAAAAATTAAATTAAATTAAAAATTAAAAAAATTAAAAATTAAATTAAATTTAAAAAAGGGCGGATCCAGCTTTGGCGCCAGGGAAGGGGGTCACGTAGCGCCAGGGGGGATCACATAGTCGTGGTCAAGTCACAAGAAGTTATAATTTAATTTTGATAATAATAAATACAAGTAAAAGTAGATAGGTAATTTTGATATCTTATAATAGATACAAAAATATATATATAAAAACATTATAATATTTAACAATTTTAATTAGTGGTCCACCTAGGTCCTGGACCCAGCCCAGGGGGGGGGGGGGGGTCATAACCCCCATGACCCCCCCCCCCCCTGGTTCCGCCCTTGTGTATCGCTTACGGTGTCCGGTGGTACCGGAATATGGATTCCTGTTGAAGATAGAATATAAGATGTTGAAGATATAAAATATATTTAATTTGGGTGGCAAGTATTGGTACCGCCGCCCCGGGAACCATTTATTGGATAACCAACACTTCTGCCATAGGTCACCACAAGTGGTTCGTTACGTTTGGTGACTTTGCAGTGATGCCCGGGTTCGTGTGGTGAGGTTTGTTTGGTTCTTGGCAGCGGAAGCCTCTGCCCACCAGCTGGATGGCAGGCCGGATCGAGAGAGAATGGTTGAGGGAGTCTCTTTGACTTTTCCAGCCGTACTCTCTCGGAATATTGCCTTGCACCGCAGTGGGAGGGACAGGTTCATACATCCGTCACTCCAGGACACATTGACCCCATATTCCTACCCACCCCTCATACCCTTTTCCTTCCCAGAACTTCCTCTCCTTACTTTCCTAAAAATACCCTCCACACAACATCCTCAAAGATGGCACAGGCCTCGAGGAGAAATATTTTCCTCAGGGCGTCCTGTGTGGAGCTAATGTAAAAAGAAAAAATATATAACATGATAATATGGTTTTTGTGGTTCCGTGACAACTCAGAATCAACTCAACTCAAAACCTGTTTTAAAAGACGTTAAAAGCTGTGAAAAAAAAATTGAAAAATAGTCTATTACCTAACCTATTTGACCAATTTTTTATATATTTTTTTCATAACTTTTAATGACTTTTCAATGGAGTTGTTGAGTTGAGTTGATTCTGGGTTGTTCGATCACGGGCTTTTGTACGGAGTATGTAATGTACAAACCACAAACCGCGATATTAAAGATATGCAATAGGTATATAAAAAATGTATTATGGTACTGTAGACAATTTTATAAAGTTAGCAACCGTTTTTGGGCTTGGCCGCTTTCAGCATATCCCTCGTCATACATTCCCAATGGGAATTGGGAATTGGAAGCCAAGAAAGAAAAAAAAACTCTACTTAACTACATTTTCGACCAAAAAAACAAATTTCAACAATCTCAAAATATCACTAACAGACCAGTAAGACAATCGTACAAAAATAACATAAGAACTCCGATAGTGAATACAAGCTTTGGAAAAAGACACTATAAATATCATGCTATAAAAGCATTCAACAGTCTTACCCTTGAAAATAAAATAGAAGAAAACACAAACAAATTCATAATCAAAATTAAAAATTGGTTTAAATAACAAAAAAGACAATATTTCCAAAATCTCATCACATAATAAGAATAAAACACATACACGTAACACACAAAAATAAATATAAAACACATCATTAAATAAAACATTTTACCTAAATTATAAATTTTTATTTTTAGTTTAATTTAACTTTTTTTTATGCAGCATTATTTTTAATGTAATATGTATAAATTTTTGTTTTATAAAATGGAGGCCTCAGCACAGGTGACCTACCCAGTGAGGCCGACATTGCTAAATTGTATTTAAAAATGTTAGATATTATGTCAAATAAATAAATAAAGTATATCTCGCGTACAGCGCGATATAGGTAATTTATAAACAAAAAATTTATCAAAACAAAAAAACGACTTCAAAAAATGCATTAAAAAGTAAAAAAAAATAATTTCGTGTTCTTGTACAACTTAATAATCAACTTACTTTTTCTACTTATCAGTATGTAAGGACGATTGTTATTTTTGGAGTCGGTGTCAGCCAGTTTGTAACTACATACATAGTTATGGGTGAGATGTGCTTGTGTCGCACAACCTAACCAAACTCTTATCAAACTACCCTTGAAGTACATCCTTGCCAATAAAAAAAGAATCATCGAAATCGGTTGGTGTGGTATATTGAGTTATTCGTCCATTTGTCGCGCACATACTTAACGCAAATTTAAGACTTAGGGGAAGGGGGGGCAAAGTGGAAAACTTAACTTCGGTGTACAGATTAATTAAGAAAATGTAATTTTTTTAAAGATTTTAAAAGTTTATTAAAATAAGAAACTTACATATTTTTGCTAATTGAAAAAAAATAATACTAAAAGAGAACAGTTTTGGTAATGGAGACCCAGTTTTGAAAACTTAACTTTTTTCCACTTTGCCCGCATAGCAGGGCAAAGTGGAATCGTGGAAAGGGTAAAGTGGAAACATATAATATAGAACAATAAAATACAGAATACGATAGCATGATTCCTCTAATGGGATTGGCAATTAAAGCAGGTAAATTTTCCATCATTCCAATATCGACACACAGTTCATGTGCCCATTCTTGACAGACATTACATTGAATCCATTCTTCAGTTGGATGATCAATGTAAATTTCTTTCCAAAACATGTAAAGTGTAAAATGTTGTTGTTTTGATGTGCCAGGCTGAGGTTTAAAATTAATTTTCTCTTTAACTTTGTTTCTCTTCGAGAAAATGGTTTCTCATCTTTCTTGCAGATTTTTTGTTTTTTTGAAATTTTCTTTTTGTGTTTCATTTTCTCAATTTTTATTTTCTTTTGTATTTTTTACTTTCTGCTCTCATTCCTTGATAATTTTCATCTTTTTGACTACTTTTTCTTCCAATTGATTTTTGTTATATTAGAGTAAAACTGGACATCTCACGAGCGCGGGCAAAGTGGAAAAGTTTCCATTTTGCCCTCACATACAACTTTCCACTTTGCCCAAATGGTGTGAAAGGAACAAAAATATATATATATATCGAAAATTCGTATCAAAATATCACAGACGTATTAAAATAACGTTGGACAATACTTATATGCAATGCAATAATAAATAGCATATAACTAAATCCTCACCTTTCAATGAAAAATTAACCGTTGAAGTTTGAATGTTTTCGTAAGGAATCTGCACAAATCACTCAACATACACGTGCACCGCGCTGGGTCGCCGCAGCCGTGCTAAATTTCATCAGGGGCACAAGGGCGACATGCGACTTGCGGTAAGTGAGCGCAACGGGGGGGAAGTCGCTATTTTTTGTTTTATGTGAACTTTCCACTTTGCCCGCCCCTTCCATTTTGCCCCCCTTTACCCTATATGATTTTCTCATGGATGCCATTGTCAGAACCAGACCAAATTGAAATGAGACCACACAGCAAGCACCAGCTTTCAAACAAAAAATAATCATCAATATCGGTTCACCCAGTCAAAAGTTCTGAAGTAACAAATATAAAAAATACAGTCGAATTGAGAACGTCCTCCTTTATGAAGTCGTTTAAAAAATTGATAATTTTATCGATTTTTCTGACAGGATGTAGAAAAAAAAATATTATTAACGAGAAAGGGGCTTGAATAGTGCAGCCCCCACAAATAAGCCAAAAAGGTTACGTTTACATTCTTATTATTATTAAAATATATTTTAATATAATTAAATTATGATTCGCAACTCGCACGAAACTCCGCGTTATTGACGTATGGATAAGGCAAGAACAAATTAATATACTAAAATTCAAATGGGAAACGTTTACATCCATCAGAGAACAGCACTTGAAATATACTCATCGAACTCTAAAATATATAATTTCCTGAATCAAATTGAACCCCTGGAAAGCCTCCATGTTTTGATTCAGTTCTCATTCAATCCACGTTTAAATTATTAGGTACCTGCCCTATTTGCTCGATGTCCTGAATGAAATGTAATCATAAATATATTTATTTCACAGGACATGAACTCGGTAAATATATATTGGAAACTTTAAATGAAAATATGTTGTAAATATTATTAAATTATTTATTTATATTTTCTATTCTTTATTTTTTATTGGAATTGACCCTAAAAAGTGTGCTTTGTGCGCATCTGTTATTCATTGTGAAATTAATTTATAGTCTTATTTTCTTGTTTCAAAAAAACGAAATAAGTAGACAAACCATGATTCAATTTAAGCCACCTGCAAATAAATCCAAAAAAAAACTAAAATTCAGCTCTTCTACCTCCCTAATTTATTATTAATGGATTATCTAATTATAATTTCATTATTCAAAAGTTATTTTCTAATTTATTTTCGTGAACAACCAAAAAATAAATGCTTTTTTAACTCAGCAATTCTAAATTCTTTAAAATCCAAACCCACCTTTAGTTTTAAATATTCATCGAAAATATTTAAATAATCTTATATTTTTACTAAAATTTCTTTGAAAAAACATTTCTAATACATACAATTCGCATAAAATTTCTAAGGGTAATAAATACATTTTCGGGACTGCTAAAAATTCATTAAATTTCCAACCCATTACTGGACTTCAAATTAAGCAGAGTATTAAATGCTTAATCAAATTTAACCCTGGAATTCCAATATTTAATGAATATTTTAATTTTGAGAGCACCTTTAATTAATCAAATTCATGTTCAGATTTCAGTCTGTTCCCACTCGACATTTTTGGTACAATATTCCGAATATTGCTTTTATTTAATCCGACTTCACAAAAGGATCTCCCTTTGGTCATCACATTTTCGTTGTTTATTATGCCTATTCGAAATTCAGTTCCTGGCGTTGTAAATGGGTAGGTACCATACTGACCATCTCTGCCCAACCTGATAAAATAAAGCGATGATGTTGTTTTTAATTTATAACTCACTCATATACTCGTATACGGCTCGCAATAATAACATCTGACCGTCATCAGTTGTTTTGTTTTTCTCGTTCTTAAAATAACCCTAAAAAATTTTTCTGTTATCAGGACAAGAAAAGTATAGTGTGTTGTGCCTTGGGGATTTTTCTCCCCTCGTCTTCCAGGAGCCACTTTTCGTCGCTGGTTTCCAGGTATGGTATAAACTTACATATCTAACTGTCACTTTCCGTACTCTTGATGTTTGTGAATTTGAAGAATGGAGAATGATTTTGACGAAGGCTTCCCTCCTGGATCACTCTAGAATGCCCCCAGATCCCCTTCCTGACCCCCTTAGATGGTGAACAAACCTCAGAAATTTGAAACATTCTAAATTCTTAAAAATGGAAGTTTAGCCCATCTTTCCCTTAAAAATGCGACTCGCCTTCGACTTCTCAGTCCCCACCAACACTTCCTCAACTCCCTCCAATAAACTTCGACTCCTATCGTTCCTGTGGCCCTTATGTAGTGTAGGTACGCCCAAAAAACCGAGCAAGGTAAAACTATCCACCCTCTTGAGATTGGTAAATTCCTTTTAAACAGCAAGAATCTTCCAATTAACCCTGGAGGTGTAAAATTGTAAAAGCCGAGGGTCAGCTGCCAACAACTTCATTGAAAACATCTACATTTCATTAAATTCAAATTCAAGGCTTACATTCCAACTTTAATGTCACTCGTATGAGCCTGGTCAGAGGTACTCGTATCTCGGCCGATCTGTCCACCGCAGAAATCCTATCTTCACTCCTCCTTCCTTACTATTCGAACCTATGAATAGTGGCTATGTATTCGATAAGTTTGCCGAGTTTTCTATCCAATACCAGTATTTTTTGTTTATTTATTAAGAGGGTATAACCAAAGAAAACCAGAAATATTTCATTTTTAAATCAGATTTTAGACGTATTCTAAAAAAAATTATAAATTGATTTCGAAAGATTGTTATTTTATCTAGTAAACGCATGTTTTAAATTTTGTGAAAAAATGTTTATTTTTAGTATAATAAGGTTATACCATAGGTCGTTGGCAGATTTGTTAAATTTTCAAAAAAGATTTTGTATTATACAACACCATTTCAAATCATATAATCATGCAGTAAAATAAATCAATACATTATCTGGTAAACGCATGTTTCAGAATTTTAATTTTAGTTTAAGTAAAATCATAAAAAAATATATAAGTACATGTATTTATTTGCGCACTTACAAACTAATATATTTCAGATTTTTTACGTTGTTATTTTGCTTCGACTAACTAACTAACTAACTAACCATCACGCCGTTTCCCCGCAGGGGTAGGCAGAGAGGACGGACCGCCAAACAACTCGGTCTTGGCACACACTCTTTGCCTCACTCACATTCATACATCGTCTCATACATTCTCTTCTATTATTCTGACTTTTGACATGACCCGACTCAAGTATCTGATTCACTTGATCGTGCCATGTCTTCCTCGGGCGTCCCCGACTTCTTCTACCATTCACATTCGCGTCGTATATTCTTCTTACACTACTTCCTTCGTTCATTCGCTCTACATGCCCAAACCATCTGAGGGTCCCTTTCTTAATCTTACTCATTATGCTTACATCAGCCTTACATTCTTTGCGGATATCCACATTTCTCACACGATCATACATTGTTTTACCACACATACGTCTCAGGGATCTCATTTCAACAGCATTCAGTTTACTTTCATCCTTCCTCTGCCAGTTCCATGCCTCACTGCCATACATCAGGGTAGGTACATTATTGAAAAATGATAAATACTTATGATCAAAAAATAACTACAAAAAGTACATAATTTTAATAGTTTTATCATCACGCCTTTTAGCATTTTTGGATGTAGGTATAAATTAAAGCAAATTTGGAAAGAAATCAAATCGATATTGAGTTATAATTTTTAAAAGAGAGTAATTAATCTTTCTCATTGGAACCGCCCTGTACGATCGCAAGAACATCTTTCGACGAAATGTGGATTTTCGGCCGCTGGCTGGTTAAATATTGTTGGATTTGGGTTGAATTCAACCCCATGGTTGAATTTGGCAGCCGCCTCTGGTCAGGAGCTCCAAAATACCTGAAAAATACCCTCGACTCTGTGCAGAAACGGGCGGTCCGTTTGATAGATTCTCCTATCTTAACAGACGGATTGCAATTTTTAGAGCACAGGCGTCGGGTGGGAATGCTATCCTTGTCCTACCGGTACTACAATGGAAGATGCTCCGAGGAACTAGCATCATTTATCCCTTCGGCACCGGTGCATAGTCGGGAAACACGCCAAACGCGTGCCCAACATTTGTACACGGTTGACATTTGTCACATGAGAACGGGTCGTTTCTTCGACTCGTTCTTATGTTCAACAGCTCGGCTGTGGAATGATTTTCCGGCCTCTGTGTTTCCTCCTTCCTACAACATAGGTCTCTTCAAGACCAATGTTCATTCCTTCCTCTCCTCAAAAAGACCCTCCACACAGCATCCCAGATGACATAGGCCCTGGGGGAAATTATTTTCCTCAAGGCCTCCTGTGTGGAGTTAATGTAAAAAAAAAACGCCATTAATAATAATAATAATAAATTTGGACAACTTATATAGCGCTGTTTTTGCGAAAAATCGCCTCAAGAGCGATTAAGAGATTAAATACGCGTTTTCCCATGGATAACGGATATTCTATCAAGAGGATAGTGAAATACCCCCTAAAGAAAATCGACAATATTTGTTTTTGAAAGGCAATGGTCCTTGTATGGTCCGAGATTTTCCCGAGATTTTTCACGAGCCTCCGATAGTAACAATACAAACGATGAGATTTTTCATAAGCCGTCTTCTTACTGTGTATCTGATTTTTTATCTTATCAGAAAGAAAAATATCCCTAAAACCAAAAAAAAAAGAAAAACATCATTTAGTATTATTATCAAAAATATTTTTGTGTAAACTGAGGCAGTTCAATGGAAAAATCAGAAACGTGAATTGTCCCGACAACAGATTGTAAAATTGGACCATTCGGGATATGTCAGGATGGCCGAGCGGTCTAAGGCGCTGCGTTCAGGTCGCAGTCCACTTCTGTGGGCGTGGGTTCGAATCCCACTTCTGACAAATCTTTTTTTTATTTTTTTATATATAAACATGATATCAGTTTTTATTTTAAGTATGTCATTTTATTTTTATTTTATTTTAGAGACCAACGTTTTACATTAATAGTAATTGAGTCACATTAATTGAACCATATACAGGTTTCCACATGGGTATATAAACAAGGGAAGTGATTCCAGAGATAATAATGAAAAATTACATTTTAAGAAACAAGTTATTTAGGTGGGAATAGAGAGGGGGTAGGATGGGGGGATCGGATAAGTTGAAGTATAACTAGTAATAAAAATATGCGCAACAAAAAATTAAAAGAGATAAAAAGGAAGTTCATAGGTTGGTGTTTGTATTAGAGACTCTAAATTAGAAGGTATCTATTGTTATTGTAAAGTATCGAGAGAGCGTCTGTGTGATTTTAAGGAGTGTGGTGCAGAGTTAAAAATGTCAAATTGTGTATAGTGTGTGTTGAAAGTGTTGGATGCTCGATAGATGAAAGAGTTCTGCTTAGAATTAGTGTTGCACCGAGGGAGGCTAAGAATCATGTCTGATCTGGTTCGTCCGTTAGGAACTCGTATCTGTATTAATTGTAAGAGTTATGTGCAATCAACGACGGATCTGGCTATTTTTTTGTAGAAAGAGTGCATCGGCCGAGCTTCTTCGATCTTCTAATGGTAGTACATTGAAGTACGCGGCTGAATCTTGGTGACTTGGATGTGGGCGGTAGTCTAAGTATCGATGAAAACAATTATCGTATCTAAGTATCGATGAAAACAATTTTGAACACATTCTAGACTTTCCACATATGGTTTTTATTGCGAGTTCAAAACTTGTGACGCGTATTCTAATAAGCTGTGGACATAATCAAAATATAGGATTTTCATTGTTCTAAAGTTATTGAATTTTTTACATGTCCTAAGAATGAATCTGAGTCTATATGAATATCAAAAATAAGCTTTTAGTCCAATTTCACTCCCAAATCTTTGTTTTAAGGTTATGCTGTGTACAGTAAACATTAAGACGGTTTAGGTCCTCTTGCATTTTTTGACAGTCAGTAGGTACATCTGATAGAATAAAAAACCTTCATATCATCTGCGTGAAGTAATGTTTTGAAGTATTTGAAGCATTGGCCTATATCATTGATGTAAATATTAAATAGTAACGGTCCCAATAGAGATCCTTGAGGCACATCTGATGGGACGGTTACCCAGTCCGATTTAAAGCCACCCACCTTGAGTACGGTTTGATACATAAGATGAGAGCCATCTGATAAGCTTGCGTGATAATATGTCGTGATTCATCAGGTCAAAAGCTTCGCTATAATCCGTATACATTGTACACGCTGATCCACATTATCTTGCAAGAATTCCGTGAATGCTGTTAGATTAGTTGTTGTTGATTTTCCACTAATAAATCCATCTTGATTAAAATTGAGTGTGGATTTCAAAGCGGGAAACATCTGATCGTATATTATTTTTTCAAACACCTTGCTGAAGACACAAAATTTTGAAATTAAACGAGAGTTTTCAATGTCAGATTTTTGTCCGGTTTTGAAAATGGGTGTTATGAAGGCAGTTTTCCAAGAATTATGTACCACACCCTCTTTTAAGGAGCGATTGAATGTAATGGATAACGACTGCTTGCGCACTTCAGGATGAAGAAGGGGGGAATTTGATCTGGAGTTAAATTTAACGTAATTGCAAAGATTTTTTCGATCGAAGGATATTTCGTGTTCAACATTAATTAGGTATTGCTTGTGACATTCTCGTTGTAGTTTTTTATAGCTTGATCTTAAGAGAGAGAAAATGGAGTAGTCAGATTGATTTTTGTAAATTTTGAACTTTTTAAAATATTTGTATTTTTCCTTCGTTAAATTTATAAGAGCTGAGTTATACAATGGTGGATATTTTGAGTTCTTACTTGGTTTTCGCGGAATGTGAGCATCTACAAGTTGGTTTATTTGTGAGTAAAAATTTAGTAAATCTGAATTTATGTCACCGACAGAGAGAAGCTCGTGCCAGTTTACTTTATCAAGAAGAAAATTTATAATGTCATAATTGTCACTTTGAAGACGTGGACCTTTCGTATTATTTCCTCTCTCAATGCAACGGATTCTGAGAATGCAACTCTATCTATCTATCTTTATGGAGGCATGGTGAATATCTTCGAAGATTAGTGAGTCATTACAGGCTGATACCTTAACACAAAGGACGAGGTCTAGAAAATGGCCGTTGGAGTTTGAAATCCCATTATATTGACATAAACCCGAAAAATGCAGGCAATCAACAATTGCAGAGCTGAGAGGAGATAAACGATTGGTGGGTCACTTAGAAGTTTAGAAGTAACCTAAAATAATATTTTTTTAAAAAGGAAATTGAAGGTTAATCTTGAAATTTCGCTGAGAAAGCTTCCATTGTTTTCATTTGTTGTGCAATAATTTAAACATATGTTTTGTTTACCTTCCCAAGGGTCCCTTGGGAAGGTAAACAAAACATATGTTTAAATTATTGCACAACAAACTCTTAATTTGCAAGGATAACCATAAGATTTCTGCTTTTGAGTGCCACTGGACGCCCGCAACAGCGAGCAAGACACCTCCACCCAAGAGCTGACCAGTTGCACAGTAATTTCGATCCGTATTCGTTGGATCTGATAGCATTCATCAGTGTGTCAGTTTTTGTGCGTAATCCTCTTACGTTTTGATAATAGATATTCAATGTCATTTTATGGGTGGTGTAAATCTGTATTTAAGTGTAAGATAGATACTAATTGTATGCATGATTTTATATGGGAGGTCAGATTGATTTTAAAATAATTTATAATACACATACTTTCTTTTTTTAAAGTGGTTATTAAGGTAATAGTGCGTAAGGAGAGGGGGTTGTAGAAGGTGAGGAAAGATGGAGGGAGATATAAAATCAAAGCATAGTGGGTGCAGAGGACAAATGGGAGAAAAATAATATTCAAAAGAAAAATATTTAAAATCAAACCATTTAAGCGAAAATTATAATAGAAATTAAACATTCAAAAGGAAAAATTTAAATAAAAAACATTTAAAACAGTAATCTTTAAAATAAAAAACTTTAAAAGAAACAATATCCAAAAGAAAAATATTTGAAATAAAAATATTTAAAAGGAAAACATTTAAATGAAAAATATACAAAGGTTAAACATTCAAAGGGAAAATATTTTAAGGAAAAATATTCAAAGGAAAAACATTTAAAACAGTAATCTTTAAAATATAAAATTTTAAGAGAGAAATATTCAAATGAAAAATATTTAAATGAAAAATAAACATTTAAATAAAAATAAATAAGAAAGGAAGGAAAATAAGAGAGAAGAGTTTTCGTTTAGGTCTCGCTGATTTTACGGTTGGCTGGGACGAGAGGAGAGAAATTCCGCTGGACCCATCTTGTTCAGATCTTCCTCCTAGGATATGATGATTGGCGGGGAAGTTGAGTTGCGTCGAGCAAAGTTTTGACAATTTATTTTTTATATATTGTTTTAAGTATATTATTTTTTTTATTTCTGTTTAATTTTATTTTGTTTTTTTTTATGTTTGATTTTTTGTTATTTATGTGATTAATTTTATTTTTATTTTATTTTACGATCTTCCTCCTAGGATATGATGATTGGCGGGGAAGTTGAGTTGCGTCGAGCAAAGTTTTGACAATTTATTTTTTATATATTGTTTTAAGTATATTATTTTTTTTATTTCTGTTTAATTTTATTTTGTTTTTTTTTCATGTTTGATTTTTTGTTATTTATGTGATTAATTTTATTTTTATTTTATGTTTTCATTAGGTACCTACCTAATAATGTAATCACATTTTATTTCTTTTTTTTCTTTTAGATTTTTTATTTACTATGTAAAATATTATAGTTTATGTAATATGGCAGACTGGGATTGCACTATCCTCCCAGTCCTGCTGGAATAAAAACATAAATAAATAATAAATAAAATAAAAAAGCCTTTCCTCGCTTTTACCGCCTGAAGGAACTGGTTCTTCGGACTTCGATTAGTGAGTTTTAAAATAATTGGCGTTGTCATATTAGGGCGGTTTCCTCTTGTAGCCAAACGAGTCACGAATTCCATACCCCTTTCGCCAATGTTAATGTTGTTTACCTATGTGTGATATTTTTGCGGCCCGCGAGCCTTTCCGTAATGCCCACTTAACTAAATAAAGTATTAAAAAAAATTGCAATGAAGAATAAGTTCTTCAGTTTTGATATAATTTCACATTTTCAGGGCCAAAAGTATTATCGAAATTTGTTTTTAGGATATTCTACCGTGTCGCTACCTCCTTCTTTAAATCTTTAGCCCACGTTTCGGTCAGCATTATAGTATCCAGCATCAGTTCTGTTTTGCAAAAGGGTTAGGGGAAAACTTCAGTATTTTTTTAAGTTTTGCATCAGCCGCTCTAAATAAGATTTTATTCACATATTCCTAAAAAGACAAAATTTTGTGGTCCGACCAAATGTATAAAATATTTCGATTTTTTTTTTAAAACCCTCGCAATGCAGCGCTTTTTTATTGCGATCTCTGTTTGATGCTTTTTAAAGGTTTTCGTTTTATATAAGTAATACCAAAAGCTTTCTTGTCTAAATTTTTGTTTAACTTTCCGGACGATAAAAAATCAGCAATATTTAATGTTTCAGAATGATTAAAACCGGCAGCATTTATTGTTTTGGCCTTGGAGATATAAAATTTTCGCCTGCAGCGCTTTCGCTTTGCATTATATAAAAGTTTGGTTAGAAAATTACGGTTTTAAAAAATATAAATAGGTTTGCGATATCACTGAATGCAAAGCAAACCATTAGCTGTATGTCAGTGGCCCGCGAAGAAATTGAAAATGAATAAATTGGTCCTCCATTTCATATTTGTAGGATTTATAAAAAATATATAATAACATCGTAAAGTAACAACCATGCGAAACCTGCGTGGTTGTTACTTTGAAACTGCCTTGAGAGGTACTTTATCGAGTCAACATGGAATATTTTATATTTCTATATATTTTCTGTGGTATACTTGATGATGAAAGGTGCATATCTATGGAAAAGGGAGTTAATTTTAACCATTAACAGCTGATCAGAAATTCTGCGTGAAAAAAATGTTTAACATCGTTATAAAATAGTCTACGAAGTTCGGATTTGCGACATCTATGTTCATACTAGATAAAGCATTTTAATAGCTTCGTTTTAAAATCAAAATAATAATCGTGAGAGCTACAAATATAATTTTTTTTTAAATTTGCCGAATCGAGGAGATAATTGCCTTTTTTATCCGAAAAGCAATCCGAGACATTTAAAATGGCGCCAATATATGGCAAAAATCCCTCCAGCGGTTACAACTTTAAAAAATTCTAATGCAGATCGTATTGTACCCAGTGTCATACCTAGTCATGACTTAGTCCTGGGTCGATCGTGAAAGACCTGATCGTCGAAACCCGCTCACGAGCCACCAAAGAGCTAGCGGGTTATTTATTCGTCAGCACCCAGGTCTTCCGGGACCCGTGAACCGCGACCCACTCCCGCAACCTACCAACTACGACACATTCCTGCAACCCGTGACTCACTGACCGATCACCGGGTGCCCATGTGGCGAGTGGCGAGACTGCAACTGCGGCACACTCGGTCGCCGATTGCCGATCAACGCACACACGTGCGTGACGTAACAGTATCCTGCTACCTGCCCGTGTGTCACGTCATAGCGGGATTGTTTAGAAGATTCGATTTTTGAATATTCGACTAGATACGGAGACGTTTTTAATAAAAGCGTATCTTGATATTGTTAATCAAAGTGCTAAGTGCTGTTTTCATAAAAACTTTTAATTTTTCGTGTGGGTGTGAATGTAATTGTGCATTGTAATAGAAACTATAAACTGGTAAAAGTGTAAAATGTCTGACCTTAATAAAAAGAAATTATAATAAAGCATTAGTTAGAACCTAAGCATTCCTAATAAATTGTACAGCGCCCTTGAGGTGATTTTTCACAAAAACTGCGCTTTATAAATTGTCCAATTATTATTATTATTATTATCTTTTTATTTTTATTTTTATTTTAACTTTATGAGTAAAACCTCAAATTGTAATATTTAATTAAATGAAGACAATATAAGCGAAACTCAATCGAAAATCTGAAAACAGAAAAATCAGAAAAAGATATTGACACATCTGGGACACGAACCCAGGACCTCTCAATGTGTCCCAGATGTGTCAATATCTTTTTCTGATTTTTCTGTTTTCAGATTTTCGATTGAGTTTCGCTTATATTGTCTTCATTTAATTAATTATTATTATCATTACAGCTTACAGCTAATTTACTTATTTAAATTCTCAATAAAAGCTTCAGAACAACACGTTTTTTATAAGGTGTTTATATCCTTCAAAACATGATAAAACATTGTTTTTTTAACCCCTGAAGCATGTCTTTTTTTAAAGTTATTTCTGGGACATGACATTACTAGTTACAGGTGTGAGCTGTGAAAGAACGTTCACACAATTATAACCTGGGTTTCGTGTCGCGTATGACTTGACCGGTCTGGGCGGCGAGCGTCTAATTAACTGGGTGATGAGTAATAGAGTTTCGTATTTTGTGTCGCGAAAAGAGCGGGTATTCGCGACCCGCTCGTGACGCCAGTGGGTCGTGAGCGACCCGGGTCGTGTAAAACGATCGATCGACCCAGGACTAAGTCATGTAGTGTAATATTTTAATGAGCAATATCAATGTGGACTAATGTTTCAAATACGTGTCCAAAAATGTTTACAACAACTACTATCCTCTATCATTTTTTACCGCTTCCTATTTCAGATGGATGTAGTAATAGAAATCTTCAACCATTTTCTGAAAAATTACTACCACTTCACAATAGCTGTGACAATATATTTTAATGACAATAAAATATTAGTTTAGATTTTTTTACTCGCAGCTACCAATGGAGACTAGTGTTTTGTTTGAGCATTAATATTTTGATGGCTGTCAACATTATTTTTACACGCTGACAGCATTTTTTTTTTATTTTCCTCAAACGTCAGTTTCTCACGTCATCTATGGTTTGATGTGAAGAAACTGAAAGCGTATTATTTTTATTATCAAACAAGATATTTCTGGTATTCTGCATAATGTTTTGTTAATTTAATAATAATTTTAAAGATGACGCTTTCCTGGGACAGTTTGTGTCGCCTTTGTGTGAACAGCCAAGGAGCTGATAACGTTTTATTCAATAAAGAAGGAGAAAGTAAACCGATTTTCCAATTAATTGAAAAATATCTATCGATATACGTAAGTTGTTTGGATTATTGATCATAAAATAATTCATACGTAATTCTTTACCTATTTTCCTGTTACTTTTTGTATCTTGCACCTTTACTGCGAATAATTACAGAGAATATGGATTGGCATTTCTCAGGTGTCATTCAATTAATTTATTGTTTTTCCAGATTAATCCAGACGATTCTTTCCCTAGCAGTGTTTGCCGTGAATGCACCGATAAACTGATAGGATTTAATAATTTTGCATCCCAATGTGAAAAATCTCAAGCATTCCTTGCTCATATTAAAAGTATTAGCCTCCAGGATGACATACATTTACAATGTCTTAAATCTGAATTTGAACTGGGCGAAAATGAAATTAAAATTAAATTTGAAAAAAACGATGCAAGTACCATAATATCAAATATTAAACCAGATGGCTGTACATGGGTAAAAATAATTCAAATATCGTGTTTAAACAGGTACACTGCCAACCTTGGAAAGTGAAGGTTTGAAAAACTCTGACGTATAATCTTGGAAAGCTGTGTAACCTATATTCAACATGCTGCAACTTTTAGAGTGGGTAGTCAAATGCCGCATGCGGTCTACAATTTTTGCTTCATTGATGTACAGGGCCAGTGTAAAAACAACACATGGCGACAGTTGCCGGATCTTCAGTAAGCATTGAATGATTAATTTAGATGGACACGTCAATTGGTGGGTGCCGAGTTTCTCGAAACATTCCAACTCCGTCAAATGGCAGGGTTGGCAGTAAACCTGTTAAATATATTATTTTGGTTCCATGCCAACTCAGAATCAAGTCAACTCAACACCTCTCTGGAAAGTCATTAAAAGCTATGAAAAAAAATAATTTTAAATAGCCCATAACTCTGCCTAACGTAACCTATTTAACCAATTTTTTTCAGAACTTATGACTTTTCAAAGGAGGTTCTGAGTTGTCAGGTCACCATTATTTTAGTTTATAAATATATCTTATTTTAGACCTAAGTATTGCGGCAGTTGTTGTTGAATGGTGGTTAGGAATTTGTTTTATATCGATGGATAATTTTATACAGGACGTTGACGCTCCAAATAATGAAGATGATGATTTAGATTACGTTCCTCTGAGTAATCTGAGAGTTAAAAAAAAGAGTTATGTTGAGAAATCCAAAGTTGGTAAAAAGAAAAGAGGAAGGCCTCGGAACAGGAAAATTTCCGAGGACTTTGAAAATGATAAAGTTTTCAGTGACTTAGAGAAATTAATGGACGGTGAGAACCTATTATTTATTATTCTTCAAAATAGTTGTTAAATCTATTAATTTTAGTTCTCTTTCAATTCATGTGCATCATCTGCAGATCTGATAATTATGCAAAGAGCACCGCATGAAAACTATTGCCAACCTTTGACTGTTTTTGGTAATTATAATTTTTCTGTTTTAACTGTTTTATAAGTGTGGTCTAGCAGACGGGCCTTTACACTCTCAAATTACTTTATTGGTTATTTGCTTATTTTCATTTTACAATTCTGATGAGTTATTTTGTGGGCCGGGCTTTATAAACATAATGTGAAAGAATACTTTAATTTTTGGTTAAAATATTAACTCTAAATTGAAGTTTTATGAATAATATTAATACTTTGTTGCTTGATATATCTTCTGGGTGAACGAATGTAGCAAACTATGACATTTGCTGGTTTAATTAAGTGTTATGTTTAGTTTTCAAACGGCTAGTATGTTTTTGGTAAAATTTCTGTACTCCGCTTACGTCTTAATACTCACAAATTATTTAAATAATACTTTATTTCAATTAAATTTATTACTACAAGAAACATATCTCATAGTATAACTCATGAAACATAACTCCCTTATAGACTTATGTGAGGGAGATGGTAAAAATTGCATTAGATTTCCATATTTTTCGATTTGATACCATGTTTGATCTCGTTAGTATGATTTGAAGTTTGCCGAAAGGCTTCAATCTAAATATGTACAAATTACTCACCTCTTAACCTGCATTATTATTTTGTGCATGTTTTTGCATCTCCCTGACAGCTGTGTAGGTATATTTAGGTGGTAGAGAAATATCAGAGTATTTATTGACTAACTTTACAAAGATGACACAGAGAATGTGATGTGGCTAGCGTGGCCTCCAGAGATTTGTCGAGGAGTCACCGCGCAGTTGTTAGTATGCAGGGTTACCACAGAGCTGTGAGTCTGCGGCAGGGCTGTCTCAGTTGTTTCTTGTACTCTGGGGTTGAATCGAAGTGTTATTTCAATAATTGGGGCTTATTTAGAAGTAAGGGGTATGGAAATTTTACCATGTCTTTTTATAGTATTTGTATGCCTAGAAGCCAACGATCCCAGGGTCAAAAGGATCAGACAATTAACTTTTTGTCAGTTTTTGAATGGGTTACTTGAGCTTTGAAGAATTTGCTGTTTCTTTGATAAATCGCACTGTTGTGTTACTTTTCTTTCTCTTTTATTGTTTCTGCTATTTATTTTTGACATCAGATTACCAAAACTGTATAATAATTTTTAATACCCTTTTTTCTACTGATTCAACCTTTCCAGCCAGCTTATAATACCTCTTCTGTCTGCTGACTTTTTTGTTTATTTTTCAACATTTCATAAATCAATCATTTTTTCTTTCTGAATTTTAACAGAATTCCAAATTATTAATGTAATATTTGTTCTAAGTTGTAAAAGTATTAATAATAAGAAAAAAATTACATTTGTGTTAATATTTTGTTTTTTTTTTCTTCAGGAGAAATGATGAATAGCCTCGAGCCACTGGGAAAAGGGAAAGAAATAAAAAAAGAAATTTCACATAGCGATGATGACAATGATGATAATTTATGTTTTGATGACTTTGAAACAGAGACTGTAAAAACTTGGGAAAAACGTAAAAGAAAATGCAAATCCTCCAAGTCATTAAAAAAAAGGAAAGAAATAAAGGAAGAAATTTCACATAGCGATAATGATAATTTATGTTTTGAAGACTTTGAAGCAGAGACTGATAAAACTTGGGAAAAACCTAAGAAAAAATACAAAACCTCTAAGTCACCCAAAATACCTGAAGTAGATAAAAAGCTGTACGCCAAAAGGACTAATTATTCAATGTTCAAGTACGTAACTTTAATAACTATGCTAACTTAATCCACAGTCACATTGGGTTGGTAGGGCTAAGGAATCCACATAAACCCAAGACCCTGTGTAGAAAAGCAAAGTTTGCTACGGTTTGCAGCGCAGCCATTGTGGAACTTTTCCATTATGTTGAATCCTTACCCTTAACACCCAACGGGACAGTGCACTTATTCTGGGTTAAATACTCTTCATTTCGCACTCAAGTGTCTGGAGGGTCATACATAGTTCAAACCTGCATAAGTCATAATGAAGGGGCTTTAAATCGGCAACCTTGTTTAAAAGAAGTATTAACTTTTTTAATTGTTGGTGTGATAATCTGTCTTTTTTTTTTTAAAAAAGAAAGACAAACATTCCCGGATTACGTATAACCTGAACATAATTTGAAAACCTCCTACCACTATCACAGTAAGCGAAAAATGTTGCTTTTGTCAAGATGGAGGACTTAGTCAGCCGAGGAATTGAACTCACAACACCCGGGTGGCATCCAGACACGATACCACCTCAGCCACTGACCGGTCTTCTACATCTGTCTATATATATAAAAATTAATGTTTCTTGTTTATCCCTTATTATTTTCTATATCAATTGCAATAAAACTTTGGTGAGTTGTTGTAGGCGTAACTGTGAAGGTTTCTATACCTAATGGTGAGCTCTGGCATAATAAAATTTGTATAAAAAATTTACAGCAAGTGGTGCGCAAGTTGTTTAAAAATGTCTGTATTCATATAGTATAGTTAGTGGGAGTGGGGAAGCGAAGGAAGGAGGAGGTTCGCTGGAGGGATAAAGGTGGAAGGGGAACGGGAGAGGGGAAAGCGGGAAGATGACGCGTGAGAGGGGAATGCGGGGCGGGAACGGAGACGCATGGAAAAGACACGCGGGGGAGTGCTGGGGAATTAGAGAGGGGCAGAAGTCCGGATTGCATGGGAGACATAGTAGAGGTAGGGATAGCAGGGGGTAAATTTGGAAAATCGGTGCTTTTCACACGGACAAGTGTCAAAAGGACTTCAATAAACAGAATTAAAACACAAAAACTTCATTTCTTGAGTAGCATTGCGACGCATGCCGATTACTTACTAGTATTATATAAAGATGAGAGTGTGGCTTTATTTTTATGCAAATGTACAGTTTTATCCCGAACTTGATGAAATTTTTCAACCACTTGACCTTAAAAACAAGAGGAAGTTCACTTTTTACATGGAGTGGGCGTTATTTAACGTAACTAGATACAATAACTAGTTACACGGTATGTAACGGAAATAACTAGTTTCGATAAAATTGCAAGTAGTTATTTTTGTAAATGCGTTATTTCTGTGTTGGGTGTGATGTGAGTAACTGATTGCAGAGTAGTTTCGTCGCGTTTCGCATAGTTGCGTTTACCGGCCAGCCGAGCGTGCAAGATTTTGAATCGAACATTTTCGAGTAAGCAGGAGTGGGTTCCGTTTTTGGAAAGTGAGCGACCATTTTTTGAATTTAAAGTAAAATAATTCAGTTTGTTTTAGTTCGTCGTTGTACTTGTGTATAATATTGAGAACTTTCGGTAAATTTTCGATCGCACTGTCAACGCTTATTACGAACAATTTTTAGAAATAAACCTTTAGATTCACCTTAATTACTACAAAAGGAAACTTTTTGCATTTGGGGTGGCGGAAAATAATGCATTTTAAATTTCAATTGCGTAAAGTGAAATTTTATCATTTTAAATTTTATCAAAATTAATCATAAATACATTTAATGCAGTCAGTCCTAAGCCTGAATAAAGTATGAAGGGAAGTTAATTTCGTTTCGAGAGTGCTAATTTAGTTTCGTTTCGTGTGTAACTTTATAGTTGGTGGGGGTATATAGTTTCGTGTGTAACTGAAGCTGAATGAAAATAACTAGTTACAAAAATAACCTGTTTTGAAACAGGTTACGCCGACCAAGAAACTAGTTTCGTTACGTTTCTTGAAAACGGCGTATTTCGAAAAACCACCCCATCCCCTTTTCCCACCCCTTGAAGCAGAATTTCGATACTTCTTGATGAAATTTTGAACACCTGATGCTTAAAATAAGAGGAAAATTACTGTCCAGTCTGTTTTCGGAAAAGAGAGTTCAGCTATATTTATAATGCTATAGCATCAGGGTATGTCAGACTATGCTATAATGTAGCAAGCATTTTTGGGCTTGGCCACGAAATTGTAGTGCGTAAATAGCATGGTCTAACACGTGCATAATTATCAAAATTATTATTACGTTTCTAAGGCCAAGTCACAAAAATTCAGCTCTCTTAAATATCTGACTACCTTCAGTTATACATTAGTAATAGGGTGGCCACAGACCGGGAAAACCGGGAATTTTACCGAACTGGGAAATGTCAGGTTTTTTTTCTTTATTCATAAAATAATTTT
Source organism: Limnephilus rhombicus (assembly GCA_929108145.2). Lineage (NCBI taxonomy): Eukaryota > Metazoa > Arthropoda > Insecta > Trichoptera > Limnephilidae > Limnephilus > Limnephilus rhombicus. The sequence continues at coordinate 45,939,025 of OV815273.1, read as the reverse complement.
TTATTTATTTATTTGTACACCTTCAATTAGGGCTTTTACATATGATAAAATGAATAATACATTTTATATAATCAATGAATTAAGAGATATAACAATTAAAATAAGTAGCAAGTATAAAAATTTTAACTTACAGAGTAAGGTATAGGATACACCAAAGGTATTGAAATATAAGTAGATGTCCTATCTGCAGTTTTTACTAGGTGGGACTGCGCTTCCGGGTGTCGCCGATATTGTTTACCAATTAACAAATAAACTAAATGAACGAATAAACCAAACGAACGTTAAACTAAATGAACTAATTCTTTCCGTATTCAAACTATATTGTTAACCAATACTAATGCATACCTTCAAAAAAATCAACGAAATGAACAAATTCTTTTCGTATGCAAACTACTCTAATTAGGTCGTAGTCCGCCGACAGTTGCGCGGACACCATAACATATCTCTTTTGTATTTGAATATCTTTGGGATACACATTCATATAAATTTCGTTACATATTGAAAATTTATAAACATGAAGATAGACATACAGGTTTAATAACATACATGTTTTTATAGGCTTATGAGCGTTCAGTGCCGTTTTAAAGTTGATTTTTTTTAATTTTCGTGTTCCTACAAAAATAAATTTCGAATTAGGATATTTTTTTCTCAGTTGGCAAAAATATCAAATAACACATTTTTTTCGATTGAATCTTCTGGTGTGGATGAAATGTCAAAAATTTTATTTTGAAAAATGTGCCCCTAAATCAAATAAAATATGTCAAGGAAAAATATGCTTTGGAAAACCTGGAATATCAGGGAATTTTGAAATCCATTTTCTGTGGCCGTCCTGATTGTGGTGATGCATGTGAATAATGCAAGGAGTGCTTGTCAAGAGAGAGTTGTGTGGCCGTCCATCCTTTCTGCCAGTGGCGGTTTGCGAGCTTGAGAAGTGGGGAGGCACAAACATTTTTTTTAAGTAAGTGTAATGTACAGTTTGTCAAATAAGAGTAGAAAACATAGGATGGCGCCACTGTTGTTCAAATGGTAATACTAAAAATACAATCATGGTGTTAATCTAAAGCTGTGTAACCTACATTTTTATTAAAAATTAAAAAGGCATAAAAGTGGAAAAAAAATTTCATTCCACTGATCTTAAAATTAGAATTGCATATAGGTATATTATTATTATATCTTTGCAATTTTGTGTTAACGTAATGAAGAATAACGATATTGTAATAAAATATAAAGCACGTTTTAGAAATTGTTCACATTTATTTAATATTAGCTTAAGTACTTACTAGCGTTGTCTGGGATTAGAGCATGTCTCTAATTTTAGATCTGAATATATTTATCTCATTCAGTTCTAAAGGTAGGTAACTAAACTGATTCTTCCTTTCTACCTACTGTTAAATTAAATGAAAGCTAATCACTTTGTATAACACAATTTAATCAAATTTATGTCATTAAGTAGGTAACTTACTTCACAAAATCAAACAGAACTTGGTCACTAGAGCTAATCGTAAATGATCGGTTCTCTCATTTTTTAAGGTGTGTTCCAAATTAAACACCGCGCAACGGCTAACGCTCATTTTGATGCCATATGACTTCCCCACTCCTCTCCGCCCATATGAAATCGCCACTGCTCTCTGCCTATTATAGTCCTGCGGTACAATGGCGTGATGATTAATTAGTTACAGTTAAAATATTTAATTTTAGAAGAATCGCAATTATGCACAATAATGTTGTACATCCTTTTCTAATTATCTAGAATTAATACAAGATCCTTTACTCAAACACTAAAAAATGTTTTTTCTGAACACGTTTCTTGTTTGCAGATTTGAATGCCACTTTTGCGAAAAGGAATTTTTGAACTGGAATGCGTTGAAGCTACATGTGAAGAAAGTTCACCAAGGTAAACCCAAAGTCTTGTGTCTCTGTTTCAAGTACTTAACCACCAGAAGATCCCTTCAACTTCACATGGCCCAACATGACCCCTCTAAGTCCTTCAAGTAAGTTACATTTAATACCATTTTGCCCAAAATCGGACAGTTACATCAATTTGTTGACCTCTTTCAACCAAAATTGACTCCTATATGTACCAGCATTATCAACAATTTCAGCTCACATGTTTGTAAGAAAAAAAACTATTTGAAAAGAGATTCTAAAAAAATATATTTGAAGCAGATCAGGAAGGTTGGGAACCCGCTTTATGGATTAACCCTTTGCACTCCAATGTCACTCGGCAATGATTTTGTTCCACCAGCTCCAATGTCGAGTGACACTCGACATGGTGCAATACTTCTGTTTGCGGACAGTTTTAAAATAGAATTGATTTTTTTTACTAAAATTTTTGAATCACAATTGAAAGGCACTACTATTCTAGAATATATATTTATTATTCTAGAATAATATTTAGTGTTGGTTTAGTGTAAATCCAATAGGAACTGGTTCCAAAATTAGCCCATTCCTCGTATCCACTGTCAACGTGTCAACCAGTGATGGCAAGTCATCGCGAAAAAGTAATCGGGACGGACGATGACGTCATATATAATATACAGCCGCTTGATACAACTGAGTATTACCGTCAATTTTTTGAAATCCGGGAGATACTCCAGGTTCACAAATTCGTAGAAGTTATACCTAGGAAAGGGAACGTCCCTTTGCATCTTGCCGACGAAAGTTGCATCATCGTGTGACGAATTCTTGAATTAGAAACCGAACTACAATGGTAGCTTTGTCTGAAAATCCACATACACGGATGTTTATATGGTGCGACAGGTATTGCGCAGCCGCAGACATGCGTTGGAAGTCGGATTCTTAAATTCAACCAGAACCAGACGCAAACCTATTAATACTGTTTGATATATATATTATATTCTAGAATCCTGCAATACTTTAGTACCTGCTATGGTCGAGGAATGAATGAATTTTATTTAGGGCTCTGCCTCACCGCAGGTAGAGGCGCAGGTATCGATGTTACAAAAGTACACTAGCAGTTATCGCACTGTTCTGTCGTCGACATCTTATCCCCAACTATGCATTATCGTATTTGTTTTCTTGCAGACTCGTTGAATGGATCTTTTGTGATTTATATTTTCTATAATTTGATTGGCATTAGTGAAATAATCCTCGATCCCATCAAGTCTAAAAAAATAAAACGAAATGTGTCAAAAAGGCTATTTTGTACTACGCTTTTTCAATTACTTTTTAACTAATAATAATTTTATTTACAAAAAAAAAACTAAAACTTTGTCCGTGGAGCTGGTGGAATAAAAACAAAAAAGGCTTGGAGTGGAAAGGGTTAATCTATTACAAAAAGTCAATAAAAAATATATAAATATTAATGTTCCTAATGCGCAATGTTTTTCTTTGATGATAGAGGTTTTGGATCTGCAAGTAAACCTGATATGTCTTCATTTTGCAAGAACTGATTGATACCTTGAAATTGTCAGTTGGCGGGTTTTTTTACCGACTGATACCAAAGACGTTACATACTGTAGACGCGGGGTAGAAATCTCAAAATGGGAAGCCAAAAGCAAGATAATTGCACTGGACTCGATTTCTAGTACTTTAGTACTAAACTGTCACTCGTCAAGTAAGGTCATGTCTTACCAGTAGGAAAAATTGCATTTAAAAAGTGCCAAAATGCCCTCCTGTGTGATGAGAAAATGTTTCCATTACATGGCAAGTGAAGAAATAACATTTCATTTGTATGTACATACACACAAATTACTTATTATTATCGATTATTATAAGCAATACAATTAATTTTCATGTTCCCCGTCTGACAATTTTTGTGCGTCATTAGAGAAAAAACACACATTCTTTGATTGTCTTATGGTACGGCCACACAGAGGCCAACTTCCAACTTCAAACTTTCGGACGATTGTGTAGAAGGGTAGTTCATGCGTTGGAAGTTCGAGTTGGAAGTTTGGCTTCGGTGTGGAAGTGGCATATCTTTTTAATGCATGAATAACTTTTGAATTAAGAAATTAGTGAAAAACGGTCAAAACAAAAGAGTGTCGCTTACTTGCCACATTGTTTTGCGAGGATGTGAGACTAAGGCAAGTCTATTTATACAACATGATTGACTGATACCAGTTTTTTGGTCAGTGTATGATAAATATGTAGCAAGGTGCTTGACATTCAGATTAATTCTATGAATAGGAGAATCCAACACAATAGAATTATTGTTACTCTATTTGTAGGTGAATAGGTACTATTGTATACATTGATATATTTTACAATGTGTTTTTCCACAGTTGTGAATCCTGCGACAAAGTGTTTGGATGCAAGGCATCTCTGGACACCCATGCCTTGTATCACCTGCCCAAAAATGAATTTCCGTTTGTATGTTGCAAGTGCGCCAAACGTTTCACCACAGCTCGAATATTGAAATCCCATGAACTAACTCATGTTCCCCGAGAGGAGCGATTTGTTATACCCTGTGATTTATGTGATAGCAAGTAAGACACATTATAATAATATATGAAAATAATTATATTACTTATTTACTGCGCCCTTGAGGTGATTTTTCACAAAAACGGCGCTATATAAATCATCCAAATATTATTATTATTACAAGGCTGTTATGAGTGTAGTTCTGCTTAGTTTTACCGAGTTGTAGTCTGCAGGGTGATTGTCCTGAGATGATAGCCAACCTACAATTGTAGATAGTACCAGAAGAAGAATTGTTGTCTATTTGCTTCTACTGTAATATTCAATTTTTTTATGTCGATAGAAGTACATAATATTTGCCTGCCAATGTTCTTAAAACCTTTGAATATCTTGTAGCCAAAAGATTGTCTAATATTAGGTTATGCATTGATTAAAAAAAAATGAGTAAGAAACGGGCAGGAGAAACGTGCAATTTTTCATTAATTAATACACCAGAAATAATAAAACAGAATGGAACTTACATGAGTCAACCAGAGTAGAGATACACGACATAACCTCAATACCAGAATAAAACATACCCACAATAGAAAAAATGATAAATGAACCAGAAAAAACATGTTTAATAACTGTAATTCACGTTGGGCGCCAATTGTAACAATGGCGCCAATAACATAAGATTGTCTAATATTAGATTAGAAATGTGTACGAATTTAATATAATAGTGCTAAGCTCAGTCAGTGTAAGTAGACATGTTAAAACAATTATATTAATCTGAAATGAAACACGGGCGCCAGTCGATTTCAAAAGAAAACTACACAATTGACAAGTAGTATTAAATTAAGTAAACCAATGTAAATCAAAATAAAGATTATAAATTACTCATAGAATGTTGGTGGTCAAACTCCGCTCCCGTTGATCCATGTAGTCCAAACCAATGCCCGTTCCTCACTAAATGAATGAAGCGGATGATTCCAGAACTAAGGCCGCTATCCGAACCTGTGGCTAGTAAATACCGATTCAATGGCATATCTTTTGTTGATAACTAAGCATACTCAGTATAAATATCCAACAATGTGGGTATTATCATTCTTGCTTTATTTCAGATTTGCTACAAAGGGAGCACTTTTAACTCACACTCGCGTCATTCACGAAAAGCTCAAACCTTTTGTGTGTGACACATGTGGCCATGCATTTGCACAAAAATCCAATTTGGACGAGCATGTCATGCGCCACGGTGAAGCCAAGAATTTTGTTTGCCATGAATGCAATAAAAGGTGAGATGTATTTTCTTTTGCTTTGAGTATCTTCACAAAATCAGATTATTCTACATAGCACAGGTAAATCATTAGAGACCCTTGCTTTTGTTATGGTGTTCTGGTTGAATCAAAAAATAATTACATAAAAAATTATTTTGTTTTTCCACCCATTACCTATGGGCATTTGCGGGGTGAAAGGGGACTGCAAGGGGTGTTCCAAAGTAGTTAAAAAAAACTTTTTTGAAACTTTTGATAATAATAAAAAGATATTTCTTGTTAACCATTGGAGCGATTTTGGTCGAAAAATGGACCACTTTTATTTTTCTGCGATTGATAGCGGTCCAAAAATGGACCACATATCCCTACCATTCGTAAAACATTTATTGTAATTATTTAAAACATTTCCTTGGCCAGCCATTTATTTTAAAATGAAACTATTGAAATGCTTTATCTATTATGATCATAGATGTCGCAAATCCGAACTCTGTAGACTATTTTAGAATGATGTTAAAAATAAATTTTTTAAATATTTTTTTCCCACCGAATATTTGATCAGCTGTTTACGGATAAAATTAAGTCCTTTTCCCATAGATTTGCACCTATCATTATCAAGTATTCCACAGACATGCAGAACAACTGCAGTTCTTCCTTCTGTACATGGGCACAATTCTTCAACACTGCAAATGCAGGGGTCCAGCCCCTAGGGATTAAAATTATTTACCCTCATGTATATTGGTAACGATTCACTAACTCTGTTTTTCTTTTCAGATTTAAGACCAAAGGATCCATGGTGCGCCACCAAGACACCCACAAGGGCACGGCCTACCAGTGTCCGCAATGTCCTGTCATCCTGAATTCTCGAAGAACTTTACGGAATCACATGTATGTTCATGAAACTAAAGCCAGACATGCTTGCCCGTTCTGTGAAAAGGCCTTCAAAAGACGGAAAGATGTTAAGGTAAAAGTAATTTAATTTAAGTACTTGTCTCTTTTGTTTTCTGTCTTCTATTTGAGAAGGAACATATCCCAAAAGACACAATCAGGCTCCACCATAATAATGGACATGTCTATCTTTCACAAAGTTGCACAATTTAGAATGGATTGTTTCAAAAAATTTTAAAAATTCATCAAACATTTGAAGTTAATTTTCACATTCTGTGTCATTTCTATTCTGTTATTATATCATTATAGGCCAGTTGCTTCATAAATCTGAAATAATCACAGAACTTGAATAGAACTTTCACAGAACTTGAAAATTAACTTCAAGTATTTGATGAATATTTCAAATTTTTTCAAACACCTGATCTTAGTCATTATACTTTAAAATTTATTATAAAATGATGTAATAGTTTATTTTGGAACAACCGTCATTATTATTGTGTGGAGTATTATTATTATGAAAATCCTTTTTTCTACTAATCCACATTCATTGACTTCAGTAATCCATGTTAAGTTCCTGAGTCCAGGGGGTGGTTCGGTTCTTGACTTTTCAGTGATAAAATTAAAAAATTCAACTTTTTAGTTGTTGAATGTTATGTTATTAAAACCTGTCCCAGGCCTCTTGTCACCCGGTGGCTGCGGTATTATTTAAAAAAAAAAAAAAATGGGAAAAAACCCTTGTATATAAAGAAACTGTATTAAGGACAAGGTCACAATCGCTTGCGCCAATATCTTTCTTGATGGAGTCAAAGATTTCATTCATGTGGCAACACTACACTATTTGTGTTTGAATTATCTGTGACTTGCAAAAGCTATCAAAACCGAAAAGTCGAACTTTTCGCATTTTTGTTCCTTTTTCAGATATTTATTTATTAGCAATCACCTTTGAAATGTGTTTTTTCACGTAGGATTTCAGGTTTGTGTAGAAATAACAGCATCAGATCATTTTCATATTTATTTAAGCAAAATTCAGGAATGATTTTAGATTTTCATGGCCAAAAGTATTTTTGTTGTTTGTTTTTGGGGTGTTATGCCGTGTTACGCTACCTCCTCCTTTAGCCAATGTTTCGGACAGCGTTACAGTGTCCATCATCAGGGCAGATGTGTAAATGTTAGTGGTAAAATGTGTGCTTAAGTACTTCGAAGCAATACCGTGTTGCCAGCTCCACTCCACTGCGAGCTGGAATTACAGTAAACTTGAAGATGGTTTTCTTCTTTTTCTTAGACTGTCTTCGGAACCACTACAAAAATACGAGACTTTTTGAGGCCTGCAAAGACCAAGTTTCCTCTAGAAACAGATGGAGTATATAAACTCAGCTGTTCTGGATGTGATAAGGTCGATGTGGGCCAAATAGAGCGAACGATCTCTAAAAGGATATCGGAACACTTTCGAGCTTGTAAACTTGGCCACCCTGACAAATCGGCAATCGCCGAGCATTTAATTGAAACCGGCCATTACTTTGGATTTGTTCCTGAAGTCCTGGGAAGACCCAAAACTTATAGAGCACGCCTAATTACAGAGGCAATTGAAATTCTTAAAAATCCTATTAACATTAATAGAGACGACGGAGCTAAGCTCAGTAGTTCTTGGTATCCGGTAACTGACGGCTACACCAAAGCTAAATGCAGAAAACCATCTTCAAGTTTACTGTAATTCCAGCTCACAGTGGGGTGGAGCTGGCAACACGGTATTGCTTCGAAGTACTTAAGCACACATTTTACCACTAACATTTACACATCTGCCCTGATGATGGACACTGTAACGCTGTCCGAAACGTTGGCTAAATGAGGAGGTAGCGTAACACGGCATAACACCCCAAAAACAAACAAAACAAAAAAAAGTCAGGAAGGTAATTTTCAAATAGGCGTGGCTTTTGAAGGCCTTCCACGGTAATGAAAACACTTTTTTTTCAAAATTTAAAAAATTTATTTGAAGATTTTTTATCTTTCATCCAGTGTTCATACAAAAAATTTAAACACCAAAAAATAAATTTAGTTTGTGTGAGGAATCACAAACTGAAAATCCAGCACGGAATAGATTTAAAAAAAGGTTTCTTTGGGTTGAAAACAGTCTTGGATTGGATAAAATGTATGTACATGTCAGGTGGAAATGCTGTATTTATCTGATGGTATTTCAATGGAAAGTGCTCCAAATCGTTGTTCTCTTCAGCACCAGTGCAAAGGCGGGGAGACACTTCAAACATATGCCACTCGAAATTTGTCACATAGTAATTTGTCTGCACAACAGCTCAGCAGTAGAAGATTTGTCAGCTTTAATGTTTCCTCCCTCCTGCAACATTGGTCTTGTCACTCCTTTATTTCTTCTCCTTTACTCCTTCCTTTAAGACCGTTCACAAAGCATATACATGTGTATACATAATAAATTGTTGCCCTCACAGTGCCACATCAAGCTGCACACGGGTGAGCGCTCCTACACGTGCCCGTGGTGCACGCGCACCTTCACCAATGGGTCCAACTGCCGCATCCACAAGCGCCGCATGCACCCCACTGAGTTCCAGATTGCTGAGGCCTTCAACCCTTTTGCACCCTCGCATGGTAAATATCCCTCCATAGAGATTTAATAGAGCCTAACATGGGACAGTTGAATGCATAAACATGACTTCCACGGCAGAACAGTAAGCTTTTCAGCTCTGAACCCAGAGGTCGCATTCAAATCCCTGCCTGAGCAAATAAATTAAAGTAGAGGATATTTGAACAATGAAGATACTTTCAGTATCTTTCTGGTGAAAGACCAGCATTCAGAATCAAAACATTGCTTGAAATGGCTTGAGTTGTGTTTAGTGATCTTATCTGAATAGGCAGGTACTTCCCAAAACTTCCTCCTCCCGTACTTCCTTCAGTATCGTAACATCTTCCCGAAATAGTTCCAGTGGCTCCGTAAAGACTCTGGCATGTTACTACACAAAATAATTGGTTAATTATAACGTCATTAATAATTATATACTATGATAATATTATTTTTCTTCAGAGCCAAAAACCGAGCCGAGAAATGTCATTCACACTATCCTGAGAACACAACCTCTTCCAAGTCCTCCTCTTCCTGAGGACTTCAACCTGAGTGAATCCATAAGCCATCGTCCCTTCAAGGAAGAAGTTCTAGTTGACGGTTCCAGCGTAGTAGAAGAAATGAAATCTACAAGTTATCCCATTATATGTAAATAATATATTATGTTATTAATGGGTCCTCCTCTTCCTGAGGACTTCAACCTGAGTGAATCCATAAGCCATCGTCCCTTCAAGGAAGAAGTTCTAGTTGACGGTTCCAGCGTAGTAGAAGAAATGAAATCTACAAGTTATCCCATTATATGTAAATAATATATTATGTTATTAATGGGTCCTCCTCTTCCTGAGGACTTCAACCTGAGTGAATCCATAAGCCATCGTCCCTTCAAGGAAGAAGTTCTAGTTGACGGTTCCAGCGTAGTAGAAGAAATGAAATCTACAAGTTATCCCATTATATGTAAATAATATATTATGTTATTAATGGGTCTGCATTTCAAGTGCAATTTAAATCATGTACAAGAAACTGTATTATGTAAATAAATTAATAATATTAAGGGGAAGTTACTGGAAGAGTAGTATGACGTAATCGAGGGGCATAAAGTATTATATATTTATTATTATTTAATTACTGTAAACGCAATATATTTATACAGCCACCGCTATAATGGTGGTATTCGAAAGTTAGTGTCTATTTAATAATGAAATAAATTGAAAATAAAAAAAATGTGCATTGAGATTTAGAGTTTCAGATTTCACATTCATGTCCTTGTTCATTTTTATCAGATTTATGTGTATGTATAAAACACATACACATAAATCTTCATTCAGAAATCTTTTTTCTGTAACCCATCGTTTCCTTAATTTTTTTATGTCTTGTTATAAAGCTTAGTCCATTTTTTTAAATTATGAACCATTATTACACCATCAATTTCATTAATAATAATAATAACGTAATATTTGTATGGCGCAGTTTTGAGGCATTTCACTTCAACTGCGCTCATTACAATAATAATGTAAATTTACTGCCCATCCCTCAAAATACACATGACGTAAAATCAGTAATATGTAATTGCAGTAGGATGTTAATAACTTATATGCATTTTTTGTATTTCTTCGGCATTAACCATGTATGTAACAATTTCTAGACATTTTTATTTTAAGAGTTTTAATTTTCAATGAATTAATTTAGTTAATAATAGCACCCTGCAAATCACCCCTATTAACAATGTTTCCATGTAATGTCGACTCCTCCCACCTTTCTTCCCCTCGTAGCTAGTTCTAGTTCTCGGCGTAGCTAGCACGGGTGGCACCCGGGGCAGATATCGTGGTGTCTCACTACTTTACACAAGATTCAACCTCAAAATCGGAAATTGGTAAATAGATTATGAGAAATCGTCTTTGCAAACTTTGACACCTCATATCTCAGAACAAGGTAAAGTGGGGTTAGAATCCTATACAAATGAAATGACGATATACATTGTGTCAAAACATGCTGCGTGTTGGGATAGATTGCGTTGAAAAGGCCAGCATTGTAAAGTTAAGGACATTCACTTACAAATTTCAGGAGATGTTGTTATCTGAAATGCCGTGTAGGTTCATTTCATGTGCTCTCTTGTGGGTACTTCTAGAGAACATCTTTCCACAGCATCTACAGGAGTGCCGGCGGACTTTTATATGAACAGAAAGGTGTTTGCTTCGACCGGCTGAATTTGAGAAACTCATATCGCAATAGGCACAGTGATAGTTTTTGCTATCGGAATGACTGAAAGACAAAAACTATTATTATTATATTTTCATAAATGTTAAGGAGCTCGTAAATAAGCAAGATATATTGTCTATTTGTTTATTAAGACTTATATAGTACATTATAATGCTAGTTATAAGGAAAGCGAGAAGGAAATACATTCAGACCGGAAATATTGTCTCCCTAGCAAGACAGGCCAAGGTCAAAGAAAATAAGATATTTTCTAACAAGATGAAAATCTTAACAGAAATATTTTACCCGCAAGATAATTCCGTAACCACTTGCTTGTGTACACGAGCCCCATTAGACAATTTTTCTCTTATGGTGATAATATGTTTTAGTACTTAATACAGGAGACATTATTTATAAGCAAAACATTCATATGAAAATATCAGGAAGTATAAAATTTTGTTTACGTCAGTTCATGATTTTTTCTTGCCGATGACGTTATGAAAGCTTTAGCACATTGACCGCATGGAAAAGGTCTCTCATTTGTATGTGATCGGATGTGGATTCCTAGTTGGTACTTGTCAAAGAAGCCTTTGCTGCACAGATGACATATAAAGTTTCTCTGGCCAGTGTGAGTGAGTCTGAAAGAATAATTAGACATGCAACTGAATCACATGTGACGCTGCGTGGTGCGACGGTTCATTATAGATGTTGACATTGAAAAGGTTAACTACTGGCTCTGCAGATCTAGGGACTATATAGTCAATTCCGCTTAAGTGAGACACATCAGCCTAGCGATTCCGTATCTTTTGTGAGATCATTATTGTATAACGGACGTTATCTCCTGTCAGATTTGTGTGATTTTTATATATTTACTGTCACATATTTTAGTTTAGATCGATTTAAACACAAATTCCTGCAAGTACGCATGATTATTTATTCATTTAATATACTTTGTACATAGAAAAAGCAAATAACAGCCATAAAAATCACACAAATCTGACAGGAGGTTACATTCGCTATCTAATAACAATCCCACAAAAAATATGGAATCGCTCGGCAGGACCCAAACACTTTGTCAGCGAAGATTAAGGGAAGTAAAAATAATATTTATTGGGGTTTTTTATGTGTATAACTATATATTACATTTATTGGAGTATTCTCAAATGTGTTTTTAAACTTTATTAAAAATATTCAATTACAGGAAAATAATTATGGATAGATACAGGTTCACTTCGTGCATATAAATAAAGCAGGCATAAATATCGTCACTGGGCACGTAATACAGTGGCGGTTCTTCTTAGGGGGACAGACCCCACTTCATATTTCAGAAACCTACTGAGATTTTTTCGATGCTCTAAATCAGGGGTCCCAACCTGCGGCCCGCGGGCACTTTTGGTGTGGCCTGCTGAAAGAACCACAAAAAAATACACAGAACGGGGTGGGTTTTTCACGGTGTTTCAGATGCATTTTTATGACGTTATTACAAAATTGTTACTAGCAAGTTGTTTATATACCAATGAAAACGTGATAAAACCTCCCATTTTACTTTTATTTTAATTTGTTATTGTGAAACGATAGTGAAATTCTATCGGAACTTTTAATTTTCTTGAACGGGACAGTTCTGATATTTCAGGATTGATAGCAACTCTATTCGGAAGGGAATCTTAGGCAGTCTGTCATAAAAATTATTTTCTAGTCATCGTTGCGAAAGTAAAGTGGATAATATATCAATAAAATCCTATTAATGACAACTACAAAGAAAAGAAAAGTTGAAGGTGAGTGAAAGGTCATTTGAAACTAAATTAAGGCTGTGGAACGTAACTCGAAATGAATAACACAAAGCATTTTCCAACACTGCAAGGACAAAAGCCTTTTATATCGTTTGAATACGCTGGTAACTGCGCGAAATTAAGTGAGACATTTAATGAACGATTTAAGGACGTGAAAAGAGAGCAAACGGATTTGAACATATTTGCTACACCGTTCAACGTCGAACCATTGAATGTGCCTGATAATCTGCAGCACGAAATTATTCAATTACAAAGCGATGATAAAAGCTAGATATAACAATTTTCCCAAATAAAGTTAGGAATCACTAGTCATTTTGTATATAATACAAACATTAATGCCATAATAATTGCCAAACATTAACACTTCTGGCATAAAAAAATCACTACATGTAATTTATTGTAATTAAATAAATATAAAATTATATTGCGGACAATAAATATGCTACAAAATGTAGAAAAACCATAGTAACAGAGTACAACTAAATTTAAGCTGGTTGACTGATTCATTCTAAAGGTAAAACCAATCTTGTGCTCACAATGCAAATTCCTATTGCGGTTTCATCTGCTAACCATTACGCATTTCGAAGGAAAAACCATTTTGGTGTTCTAGGTGCAGTATTAATTAAAGCTGAGGACTTACAATCCAATTCGCTCTGACGGAAAAAAACAGTTTTGTGTGTAAATGCAATGAAAAAATTCCATGTGTGGTTTCGTCTCCGCGTATAGATTCACCCTATAACTGAAACCAGTTCTGTGTTTAGAATGCAACGAAAAAAATTCCAGGTGGGGTTTCATTTTTTGACACATTCCTCGTGTTAGAAGTGCATTCATAAAATTCTAGTTGCGTACTTTGTGCTGCCAGAATTGGAGGAAAGCCATTTTCATGTTCTGATTGGAGTTTTAATTCCCCGCGTACAAACTTACTTTATAATTAAAACCAGTTATGTGTTTAGAATACAACGAAAAAAATTCAGGTGGGGTTTTATCTCGCTAACGCATTTCATAAGAAACCATTATCGTGTGTGAAGTGCATAAATATAAATGTGTGAAATGCATAAATATACAGTTATAAATTTGTAGTTGCATATGTGCTGCCAGTATTGGAGGAAAGCAATTTAACGTTCTGAGTATAGTTTTAATTCCCCGCGTACAGATTCAATCTGTAATTAAAACCAGTTCTGTGTTAAGAATGCAAAGAAAACGCATCAGGTGTTATTTCATTTGCTGACGCATTTCTTATGTTGAAAGTGCATTTATAAAATTCTAGTTTCTTACTTTATGCTGCCAGAATTAGAGGAATGCCATTTTCATGTTCCGAGTGTAGTTTTAATTCCCCGCATGCAAATTTAATCTAAATTGAAACTAGTTCAGAATGCAACGAAATTTCAGTTGTGATTTCATCTGCTAATGCATTTTGACGGAAACCATTCTCGTGTTCAAAGTGTAATTATAAAATTCTGGTTGCAGACTATATGCAGCCAGAATTTCAGGAAAACCATTTGCATATTCTGAGTGTAGCTATAATTAAAGAGTGTTGGCAGTTACGTAAATATTTTTTTAATTAGTTACAGTAAAACCAGTTCGTTAATTCTTCGAATGTGGCTCACCCCCCCCCCCCCCCCCCCCCCTCCCCGAGACTGAAATCGGAGTGGAGCCCGCGGGTTAATGTATGAACATCCAAATGGCCCGCGACGCTAAAAAGGTTCCCCACCCCTGCTCTAAATTTACAAAAATGAATTCTTAACATAAGTAATTTGCAGAAGTATAATCTATTATTTTAAAACTCATCATTTTTAAGCTCGAAATTGAAAAAGTTCCTTTGGACGAACTTGCAACCACTCCGCTCACTTCCTTGTTGCGTACTAACGCAATTCGATGACCGCGACTCGGCAGGCGGCAGCTAACGGTTGCCATCATGCGCACTGCGCACATCATTCTGCGTATTTGGGGGACATCACCGGTCTTCCTTCCTTGTAATTTTTATACGTTTTGTATTTTTTTTTAACATTTATATTTGTTTGTTCATATGAAACGGATACTTTGGGATGTGACATTATTAAATCAAAATAAAACAATAACTTTGTAAACACAAAGTGTTTACAAAGTTATTGTTTTATTTTATATTTGTATTTTTTCTTAGGGATTTTGCGAATCCGCGCATGCGTATTTGGATCATAGTATCATTATCGTGGGGACATATTCAAGGATCCCCTAATGCATAATCGGACGTTTCTTTTCGTTCAAATTGAGGATGTGAGCTACGCACAGACCGGGATTCGCGTTAGTGGTATTATTATCGTATGTAATTTGTTACTAAAATAATAATATTGGACAATTTATTTCTACTGCGCCGTTGTCGTGGAAAATTTACTTCAATGGCGCTCTAAATCAAAGTTGGTTGGATTAAATTTGTTATTTTTTATTATGTGTGTCGTTGCTTATCCAGAATATATAATGTGAGATATCAGCCCTATTCCCCGCCAGCGTCGGTCTTATCCATTGCTTTATCTTGAATTTCCCGCCATTCCTCTGCAATTCCCTTCAGCTGTCAATTGTCGCCGTGCAGTTGGCATCTTGAGATGCCGTGTTAATTCAACAGTGTTGCCAACTTAACGGATTTCCCGTCATATCTGGCGGATTGGAGTGTCCCGAAACGGGAAAATTTTGTGTATAACGGAATATACAGTATGACGGATTTTCTGGCGGATTCGAAAAAAGTGCCAAATTACATACTTTTATAGGTGAAAATCGCCTATATTTATGGATTTATGGAGAAATTTTGATCCCTAAAATTCTCTAGCCACCCCCCCCCCCCCCAGAATGGACGAAAATTTGTGTATCTGACGGATTTCTGACCCTTGATCCGTCACGATTTAGCGGGAACAAAGATTTCGAGTTGGCAACACTGTAATTCAATTTTGGCGTTGTTTCGCCCACGTCCGGTCGAAAAATTTTTCGTTCGTAATTGTTTTAACGAAAATAATATCTGTTGCTACCCGCAAATTCCGTAATTTTATGAAAAATTAGTGCAAACATTTTTGACAGATTAGCGTATTCCTACTACCTACGCTATATAAATCTGCGTCGCCCGTTCTCGAAAACGGAAGGACGCCGCGGCGATTAGCAATCGCTTCTCGGCCTGTTGGCTAAGATAAGTGTATTATCAGCTTAATATCTGATAATTCCCGCAATACGGGACCAGGTTATTAAACTGGTTTTTTGAATGTGACGGGATGTTCGGGGCTTGCTCCACTCCTGTCACGTGTTGGCCCAGCCGGCATTGCCGCTGGGAGCGACTCATTTATATCCTTACTAAAGATAAATTAAGCTGAATGTATTGTCTTACGTAATTACCTTATTTATGGATCAATTGTAGACACATTTAACCATTTTTCCACCTTTGGAATTTAAGTAATCGATATTTTTTGAATGAAATATGACCATCGGCGATGTCATATTAAAATACTCAAATTACAAATACGAAATCATGACATTCATGTTCGTTTGATAATCGTTTGACGCAATTTGATGTAGTTAGACTTATCTATAATTCAGCTTTATTTATAAAAGTTTGGTCCTGCTTTTGACAGTTTCAAGCATGTTACAAACTCGGGCGAGTGGGCCAATGTCCGCTATGCATCTGCTAAGGAATATTTGGCTGATCCAGGCTTCAAGGAGCTGGAGGTAAACTGCGAGGTGCTGGCATTTGTCACCGCCTCACCAATATTTACGGCCATGGAAAAGATGCTGGCATTGCATGCCTCATTGAAGCAGAGAGTGCTTTCAATAGGCTCTCCAAAAAAAAAAACTTATCAAATGGGAAAGCAGTTCAGAAGGTTCCCTGTCAGGTCTTTACAGGAACAATGGACAGCTGTAAGATTGGAGTGGAACGGAGGCTCTTCAGCAGAATTCCTCCTTCTACCACTCATCCTTTTGGGGAAGAAGCACTTTGTGCCCAGTTGCAGAAACTAGGTGGTGTAGCAAAGTGCTTTAGTCCAGTGCGTCTACCTCAGGGTAACCACTCGGCGCACAACCGCCCTTCATCTAAGGAGGTTGTTGCCTTTCCCCCAAGCAGACATCAAAGGAAAGGATGGCATTTCCCTTGTTTCCCCGGCGGGCAGACCACGGGTGAAACCCCCCATATTCCTCCCGTATGAGGGGTAAGGGGAGGGAACAGAAGCGTGGCGCGAGGGGGCAGACCTCTCGTGGCCGCTTCAACAGGTGCCGCGCACAACCGCCCTTCAACATCTAAGGAGGTTGTTGCCTTCCCCCCAAGCAAACATCAAAGGAAAATATGGCATTTCCCTTGTTTCCCCGGCGGGCAGACCACGGGTGAAACCCCCCATATTCCTCCCGTATGAGGGGTAAGGGGAGGGAACAGAAGCGTGGCGCGAGGGGGCAGACCTCTCGTGGCCGCTTCAACAGGTGTCGCGCACAACCGCCCTTCAACATCTAAGGAGGTTGTTTCCTTCCCCCCAAGCAAACATCAAAGGAAAATATGGCATTTCCCTCGTTTCCCCGGCGGGCAGACCACGGGCGAAACCCCCAATATTCCTCCTGTACGAGGGGTAAGGGGAGGGAACAGAAGCATGGCGCGAGGGGGCAGACCTCTCGTGGCCGCTTCAACAGGTGACTATCAACCATTTCGGGCGGGTCAACTAGACTACAGGATTATTGGAGAGAGTGGCAGGCCTTAGGTGTCCCAGAGACCATCTTACATATGATAAGACGATACCGCATACCATTCATCCAAGAGCCCTCGTTGATAAGTCCAAGCCAATCTTCCGCAAGGAGGTTCAAAACGAAAGTAATCCCGGAAATGACAATGATGAGAGATGGTACATGGAAAGAGCTGACGACAATGCCACCTTCCTATCAACACTTTTTCTGGTTCAAACGAGTGAAGGCTCGAAACAGTCGATCTTCAATTTAAAAGCTATCACAAATTGGATTGCAGAAATCCTGCGTAGACAGGCTATCAGGATCATTGTGTACCTAGACGACTTTCTCCTGGCTCATCAGACCAGAGAGATCCTCAGTCAAGCTTGAGAAGCTCTTTAATTGTTAGAGCGGTTAGGTTGGTCGGTAAATTTCCAAAAGTGTGTCCGTCAGCCAGCACAGTCAGTGGAATATCTTGGAATTGTGTAGAACCCCCATCTGAAACAGAAGTCCTTAAACAAATACAGACGCCAAGGTCTTTGGAACTCACTTCAGAGATCCGTGACAAAAGGAAGATGGACTCTGAAAGGAGCTCAGAGTATTCTCGGAAAGTTGAATTTTGCTACCTTTGTGGTCCCCAGAGGTCGACTTCATACTCGGCTGATACAATTACAGTTAGTGCTGAAGCTGACCCCTCAGCAAAAGTCTCTGATAAAGAATGAGGTCTTGTCAGAAATGAAATGGTGGATGATCAACTTAGATCATGTTTCAACTCTTCATTTTCCCAGCCCAACACATTCTCTGACTACGGATGCGGCAGATCACGGCCGGGAGCCCTGATCGACTATGTACCTCTGTTGGGTTGTTGGACAGACAGTTAGAGGGGGGGATATTGCAACATGAAGGAGATGACAGCAATCTTAAATGCCTTAACGTCTCTGACTCAGAATTTGAGAAGTTCAGAACAGGACAGTCATAGCCTACTTGAGGAACAAGGGGTGCACCAAGTCGATGGGTCTCCTTCATCTAACATTTCAGATTCTTGCGCTTTTGGACAAGCACAGAATCTCTTTACAAGTGCAGTATTTGCCGGGACGCTACAATGGCCTCGCGGATTATCTATCCTGAGGGATGACATTACCAGAATGGCACCTTCTACCCCCAGCAGTAAGAGCTGTTTTTCACAAGTTAGGGGCAGTCCAGTAGTGGATCTATTCGCTCCCTCGAGGGCTCACTTCGTGGATCAGTGTGTCTCGATAGATTCCCACGACAAGAGAGCAATGCTTCACAACGTGTTCAGCAGGAGTTGGAATTTCCCCTTGGCATGGATCTTTCCTCCCCCCTGCTTAATGCCACGAGTGCTGGCACATCTGAACAAATCATCAGGGGTGTACCTGGTTGTAGCCCCAAATTGGCCAAAAGTGTTTTGGTTACCAGACCTAAAGAGAAGAGCCCTAGACCGACCTCACATAATTCCCATGTTGGTCGACAACTTGATAGACTTATCGACAGGACTTCATCTTGAACAGGTCCAGAAGCTCCAACTACAGGTGTGGAAGATTAGGGGTGGAGTGAAGCTTTGAACGATTGGTCACAGCAAGAAAAACAAAAAGCTCTATTGAATGCGGGTTGGCGCAAACCTAAGCTTACAACTTATCACATGGCATGGAAGAGCTGGAAGGAATGGTGCGCCATTAATAATACATGTCCTAATAACCCTTCGTGATCTCAGCTGGCACGGTTTTTTAGTATACTTAAGAGTGAGGAAAGGCAATACTATAGCACTTCACAAGTCTGTAGTGTCGGTTTTGTATGACCCCATAGGCGATTTGAGGATAAGTAATCATCCCTTGGTCAAGCAAGTGATGAGAGGTATAGGAACTTCTGCAAATAAGAAGCTTAGAGCATTTACTTGGGATCCAGGCTTGGTGTCTTAGCTTTGTAAGAATCCTTCAAATGACCTGACTCTTTTCGAAGCATCTCGTAGATGTTCTGTTAATTTACTTCTGGCATCAGGAAGACAAGTACAGGATCTGACCTTACTACATGCATCTTCTGATAATCTTGTTGACAATGATGATCACATTGTATTATTGCCAAATTTTTTGGTTCTAAGAAGGACACCTCTACACATAGACAGTCTGGTTGGAAGCTTTACAAAGCAGAGGATCGTAATATAGATTCCATATTCTGGTTGCGAAAGCTTATGTCTTTGGGTGAGAACAGAAGACATGAAGCTGGTGTTGAATGTCTGTTTATTTCCACGTTGGGGCCTGCAAGGCCAGCCTCGAGAACTGCTATTGGTGGATGGATTAAAACAATTTTGAAGGATGCTGGGATTGATGCCTCTCCTGGGAGTTTGAGATCAGCTGCAGCTTCAAGAAGTTGGCTGGAAGAGTGTCCTATAGACACCATTTTGGAAAGAGGAAGCTGGAGTTCAGAAAACACATTCAAGAAATATAGACAAATCAGAGGTCTCAATGTTGAGGTGCTGAATCCCCCCATTCACTCTCAGTCTTTGACCAAGTTATTGCAAGCAATACAGTAATAGTCACAATTTTGGCTTTAGAATTGTCACCAAGCGATAACAAACACTTCTCACATTATATATTCTGGATAAGCAACGACACACATAATGTTGGAGTTTTACCTACCATTAAAACTCTTATTATGTTGTCTTGCTTATCCAGAATATATTTAAGCTCTGCTTGGTGAGTCCAAATTGAATTAACACGGCATCTCAAGATGCCAACTGCACGGCGACAATTGACAGCTGAAGGGAATTGCAGAGGAATGGCGGGAAATTCAAGATAAAGCAATGGATAAGACCGACGCTGGCGGGGAATAGGGCTGATATCTCACATTATATATTCTGGATAAGCAAGACAACATAATAAGAGTTTTAATGGTAGGTAAAACTCCAACATTAAGCTTCATATTATTGTACCTATATATACTTATGTACCTATTTCGTATTTCTGTTAAGGTGTGTGACTTATCCAATAATATTTTAGTAAGAAAAATAAAAATTTATTCAAAAAAATTAAGAATTATTTACTGACTTAAGACATTAGAATTGAGAACATAAAAAGGTCAAGGTTAAAAAGATACTTACTCGTTTACATATATACGTATTTCGAATGTTCTCAATTATAATGAGTTGGTAAATTATCATATAAGATTTAGACGCATAAAAAATATCAGTTCCCACCATCGAAATTGTGCTCCAGCCGCCACTGACATAATACCTCCAAAGTGAAATTTTTTTAATTATATCGGGGAGTGAAAAACACATTTTTAAGCCGGAACATGAAGGGAGACTTCCATTTATTTTATTTTTTGAGTATATTTTATTTAGCTATAAAATTTTATATCTAGTGCAGGGTTTCCCAACCTTTATTTCGCCGAGCCTCCCCGAACCAAAAAAAATATTTTCATGCCCCCCTTAATTAAGTTTCAACAAAAATAAGAAACCCTTTTTTTTATATGATTACGTACTTGTTGTGGAATAAAAGGAGTTCGCATATGAACCCATTAGTACCTACTTCACAACTAAACCATCATAATTTAGGTATAAACTTAAAACTAAATTTTACAAGCAAGTATGTTGAAAAATAAAAAATAAATAGCGGGAAAGTTTATTATACTAAAAAACTTACCTTTTATTTAGGAGATGAACTTGTATAGCAGCGATTGAATGGCAATTCGGAACAGTTAATTTATCAACGCGTTAAATAGATTTTTTTTCGGAAATGCAAACGTACGTCTTTAAACCATGGCGTTCCTCAAGGAAGTGTACTGGGACCGATTCTATTCATTATCTACATCAACGATTTAACTAACCTTACCATTAAAGGAAACATAATCAGTTTTGCTGATGATACTGTTTTATTATTTCAAGAAGAAAATTGGACTGATACATTTAATGAGGCTGAAAAAGGGCTTAGTGCACTTCAAAATTGGCTTAAAATCAACTCGCTTACCCTTAATATAAGCAAAACAAAATATATAACATTTTCAATGAACTCAGGGGGCCAACCAATAAAATCACTAGAACTAAAATTACATGAATGCCATGGAAATAATATACAATGTTACTGCCCCGTCATCGAAAAAACATAAAATATCTCGGGAGTAATAATTGACGAAAATCTTAGATGGGACCTACACATCAAAGGTATTAGGGAAAAACTCACAAGCCTTATATATTTCTTCAAAAATCTAAGAAACGTGCTAAATAAAAAGGATATGAAAAGGGTCTACTATGCGTTATGTCATTCTCGAATTGAATATGGAATCATAGGATGGGGATCTGCTGCAAATACGTACCTACACAGACTGAATACGATTCAAAAAGGAATCATAAAGACCATATTGAAAGTACCAATTAGAATGCCTTCAATTGAAATTTTCAATAACTTTGACGTACCAAATGTACAACAAATATATGCCAAAAATATATTATTGAAGCTCTTCAAAAATAATGAATCCTCTACTAGACCGTGTATGCATAACACTAGATCGAATAAAAATGATATAAAAAATATTCCAAGTTATAAAACCACATTTGGACAAAGAAACTATACATACTTTGCAACAAAACACCATAACATCCTTCCCCAAGACATAAAACTAATAAAAAATCCAATTGAATACAAATCAAGAATAAAAATATGGCATTAAAGAGGTCAATGAGAAAACCCTAGCGAAGACGCTAAAAACGACATAGAAGACAAATGAACTATATTTAAATAACTTTAGTCCGCCTCGGCACAGGACCCCCTAGTGAGGAGGACTAAGAAACATAATATTTTTTATTTTAACTTTATGAGTAAAACCTCAAATTGTAATATTTAAATAAATGAAGACAATATAAGCGAAACTCAATCGAAAATCTGGAAACAGAAAAATCAGAAAAACATATTGACACCTCTGGGACTCGAACCTGGGTCCTGGGTTCGAGTCCCAGAGGTGTCAATATGTTTTTCTGATTTTTCTGTTTCCAGATTTTCGATTGAGTTTCGCTTATATTGTCTTCATTTATTTAAATAATATTTTGTACTTAATTTCACATTGCATTTTGTATGTAAAAAATTTCTATATAGTCGCTATAATAAAAAAATTTAAAAAAAAAAAAAAAAAAACCTATTACGCCCCCCCTGACATTTCTCTACGCCCCCCTGGTTAGGAAGTCCTGATCTAGTGTATGTGTTGTGTATATATTAATAAAAATAAATATTATTTGGAAGCACCTTCATTTTCCTGCTTCAAAATTGGTTTTTTCACTCTCCTCTAAAATATTATTTTTTCACATTAATTATATTGTAATCAAAACCTGAACAAATTTACATCCCTTCTCTAAAATTCTTTAACTAAGACACGTTTTGCATCAAGTTCAGATCGGAATTTGTCCCAATTAAACGAAATGGTGTCCCAGATAACTGAAGTAAATTAGTATCAGTTTCTTTATTTGGTTTCTGTTCCTTGGGTTTTGTCCAAAATAACCGGCTGTCCTAATAAACCAGTGTACCAGTTAAGCGATATCGACTGTATATAGATATGTCGATGTTGCTAGTTGCCAATCAATTACAATCACAATTTGAAATAATACCAAGTGACAATCATTTCCCAAAACCACAAAAAGCTGACTTACTCGTGTCTTTCTAGACCTGCTACTTTATGAAAGGTTTTATTGCATCCTTCCACGCTGCATACAATCTTTTTTCTATTAGAGGAGTGTGTTTTTAAGTGCGTGCCCAAAGTTTGCTTAAGGTTAAAAACCTTTTCACAAATTTCACATTTGAATTTTCCAAAGTTTACGTTCTTGTGCATTTTTACATGTTCTTTCTCATTTTTGTAATCTAAAAAAGTAGAATATTGAGCATTATATTTATTTATTGTTTTTTTTCTTTTAATAATAATAAAATAAGTGATTTCATACTTTTGTTGCATATTTTACAAAAGTATCTTTTGATTCCTATATGTGAAATCTCATGGGCAAATAGGGAATGTTTCCACTTGAAGATCTTGGAGCAGAGAGAGCACGGCCACTGTTTCTTCAGAGATATCTGTGTATCAAGCTGTTTTAGCTTTAATTTAACTTTCTTTCCATCTTTTAGTTTAGTTTCTGAAAAACGGGCATTACTATTATTTTCTTAATTAGGTCAATATTACATAAACTCACATATTATCACTAGCGGAAAGCCACTCGAGTATAAACTTTAATGATAGGTAGATAATAAATTAATCCCAGTTATATAATGTGCGTCATTACTTTTTCTCGTGTCTTCCTTTTTATTCATCGTATTTACAGATTCTATTTGCAAAGAACTGGCTTGGTCTGACTCCTCAGGAATGGTAGATAGTCTGTCATCATCCAAATCTTCCTCCCCTTTGATATAATCTTGCTCATCCTTGAGGTCTCTCTCATTCAGTTTTATTCGGACTACATTTGGTTCAAATATATGAAATTCATCTTTCTCCCACATTACTTCACTCATCGATTGGTCGATGACTTCACTGTTCTTTACAAAGTTAGCAACATATCCCAACATTGTTTTGAATGAATTTTCACATAAACGGCGGAATTTATAAGCTAAACACAGCTGTTTGTGACATTCACTGCAAATTTGACTAGGAAAACCATCTTTCTCAATAACCTGTGAAAAAAGTATTTAAAAAAATTATGTTTGCGCCAAAAGAAAGATTTGGTGATCATCAATGAAGTTCATAACATGTGAAAAATGACTCACAGTTACTGCAGCACAAGCCAAAATCATATCAGTAAAAGAAATATAGCTTTCTCCTACTCGTTCTTGTGTTTCAAAAATTGAAATCAGGTTACCACCTCCTAAACAAATCCGGCATATTTTGTCAAATTGCATTTTTAAAATTAAGCGTAAAGATTTTGAGTAGTGACCCTAAAACGAAACTAATTACGGTAGAAATTAAAAATTCAAGTTTTGTTTTTAATTGAAGCTTCGATGCTATTGAAAAAATTTATTTACTGAATAACATCGCACAACACCAATTTTAACTTAAAAATAAGGTAAATATCGGTTCGGACTGGCCACGCTTAT
This sequence comes from Limnephilus rhombicus, assembly GCA_929108145.2. Classification (NCBI taxonomy): domain Eukaryota; kingdom Metazoa; phylum Arthropoda; class Insecta; order Trichoptera; family Limnephilidae; genus Limnephilus; species Limnephilus rhombicus. Next base: position 45,914,202 of record OV815273.1, on the reverse strand, counting down.
TACGAATAATTTTTAGAAAAAAACTTTAGATTCGCCTTAATTACTATAAAAGGAAACTTTTTGGCTTTGGGGCGGCGGAAAATAATGCATTTTAATTTTCAATTGCATAAAACCAAAATTCGCTTCGCGACTGACACAGCGAAAATCCGCGGCCGTAAATGTCACTGTGATGTTGGTATCCTTGATAAATTAACAAGAGCTAATACGACTGTAGCCGACTTCATGGGATAAGGCGCGTAATTACGAAATTTGTCTAGCGGGCTTGTTTGTGTAACATGGTTTGTGATACAAAAGAAAGTGCCCCTTTATAACGCCTACTCGCGTCAACGCAAGAAAAACATCCCAGTTTTCAAGTGGCTTAGCGGCTACGCTAGGTTTGTGTAACATGGTTTGTGATTCGCGGTATTTCATGTAGGTATCCCACGAAGTCAGCTACAGTCCATAACAGGGCAGCAAGTGACAGCTACGGCCGCGGATTTTCGCTGCGTCGGTTCGCGAAGTGAATTTTGGTTTTATGCAATTGAAAATTAAAATGCATTATTTTCCGCCGCCCCAAAGCCAAAAAGTTTCCTTTTATAGTAATTAAGGCGAATCTAAAGTTTTTTTCAAAAAATTATTCGTAATAAGCGTGGCCAGTCCGAACCGATAATTACCAAAAATAATAATCACAGTGTACAACGCAATCCGTCCATCTGTCATTGACTGTCAACACAATAAATAATAATAAACTGTCAGTTGCTGTCAGCATAAATGGACCATGGACTAATACCGCTGTGAGCATAAATAAACCAGTCAACAACAACCATAAATAAAGACAATATCATAGACAACAACCTCACTTAAGAGGGTATTACCAGAGAAAACCAGAAATATGTCATTTTTAAATCAAATTTTAGACGTATTGACTCTTTTCCACATAAAATTATAAATGGATTTCGAAAGATTTTTCTTTTATCTAGCATTCGTATGTTTTAAATTTTGAGAAAAAATGTTTATTTTTAGTATAATAAGGTTGTACTAAAAATAAACATTTTTGTAGGTCGTTGGCAGATTTGTTAATTTTCAAAAAATATTTTGTATTATACAACACCTATTTCAAATCATATAATCATGCAGTAAAATAAATCAATACATTTTCTGAGTATCGCATGTTTTAGAATTTTAGTTTTAAATAAAATCATTAAAAAATATATACCTACGTACATGTATTTCTTGACAAAAATTGGTCCGTTTGTGTATTTATTTGCGCACTTACAAACTAATATATTTCAGATTTTTTTTACCATCTTATTTAACTAAGACATTATTAAAAAATGATAAATACTTATAATCAAACAATAATTACAAAAAGTACATTATTTTAATAGTTTTATCATCACGTTTTTCAGCATTTTTGGATATAGGTATAAATTAAAGCAAATTTGGAGTGAAATAAAATCGATATTGAGTTATAATTTTTAAAAGCTGGCACGGAGAATAATTAATCTTTCTCATTGTAACCGCCCTGCACGATCGTAAGAACAACTTTCGACGAAATGTGGATTTTCGGCCGCTGATTGGTTAAACGCTCTTAAAAACAACACATTACAAAAGTGGTTGTTATATGTAAGTTCTTCTCTCCACTGGAGCGAATTCGGTCGAAAAAAGGCCCACTTTTATTTTTCTGCGATTGCGGTCCAAAAATGAACCACATTTTCCAAACGTTCGTAAAACATTTATTGTAATTATTTAAAACATTTCCTTGACCAGCCGTTTATTTTAACACGAAGCTATTGAAACGCTTTATCTATTACTAGCAGACCCGGCCACACGTTTCTGTGGCTAACGAAACATAACGCCATTACCCAATCTTTATAAAATCCACACCACCCGCTTGCCAGCTGCCTGCTGCCCGCTGCCTGAATTCAATATAACCACCACTCTATCAATTACAAAAAAATATTTTCTACAATATTTAGCTTTAAAGTTGTGTAGTTCACGGAATCTCTGTTCAGCAGGCGCCATATATGCGCCTTAAAAATGAGGTTTCCGCAATCTGCGTAGCTTTGAAGATGTGTAGTGTGCGGAACCACTAATTAGTAGGCGCCAAATATGCGCCTTAAAAAAAGATTTTCCGCAATCGATTTAGCTTAGAAGTTGTGTAGTTTACGGAATCTCTGTTCAGCAGGCGCCAAATGTGCGCCTTAAAAATGAGGTTTCCGCAATCTATTCAGCTTTGAAGTTGTGTAGTGTGCGGAATATCTCTTCAGCAGGCGCCAAATATGCGCCTTAAAAATGAGGTGTCCGCAATCTGCGTAGCTTTGAAGTTGTGTAGTGTGCGGAACCACTAATTAGTAGGCGCCAGATATGCGCCTTAAAAAAAGATTTTCCACAATCGATTTAGCTTTAAGGTTGTGTAGTTTACGGAATCTCTGTTCAGCAGGCGCCAAATTTGCGCCCTAAAAATGAGGTTTCCGCAATCCATTCAGCTTTGAAGTTGTGTAGTTATCGGAATTTCTGTTCAGCAGGCGCCAGATGGCGCCTTAAAAATGAGGTTTCCGCAATCTGCGTAGCTTTGAAGTTGTGTAGTGTGCGGAACCACTAAAGAGTAGGGGCCAAATATGCGCCTTAAAAAATTATTTTCCGCAATCGATTTAGCTTTAAAGTTGTGTAGTTTACGGAATCTCTGTTCAACAGGCGCCAAATGTTCGCCTTGAAAATGAGGTTTCCGCAATCCATTCATTCAGCTTTGAAGTTGAGTAGTTAACGGAATTTCTGTTAAGCAGGCGCCAAATGTGCGCCTTAAAAATGAGGTTTCCGCAATATGCGTATCTTTGAAGTTGTGTAGTGTGCGGAACCACTAAAGAGTAGGCGCCAAATATGCGCCTTAAACAAAGATTTTCCGCAATCGATTTAGCTTTGAAGTTGTTTAGTTTACGGTATCTCTGTTCAGCAGGCGCCAAATGTGCGCTTTAAAAATGAGGTTACCGCAATCTATTCAGCTTTGAGGTTGTGTAGTGTGCGGAATATCTCTTCAGCAGGCGCCAAATACGCGCCTTAAAAAAAAAATTCCGCAATCTGCGTAGCTTTGAAGTTGTGTAGTGTGCGGAACCACTAATCAGTAGGCGCCAAATGTGCGCCTTAAAAATGAGGTTTCCGCAATATGCATAGCTTCGAAATTGTGTAGTGTGCGGAACCACTAAAGAGTAGGCGACAAATATGCGCCTTAAAAAAAATTTCCGCAATCAATTTAACTTTGAAGTTGTGTATTTTCTGGAATCTCTGTTCAGCAGGCGCCAAATGTGCGCCTTAAAAATGAGGTTTCCGCAATCTATTCAGCTTTGAAGTTGTGTAGTGTGCGGAATATCTCTTCAGCAGGCGCCAAATATGTGCCTTAAAAATGAGGTGTCCGCAATCTACGTAGCTTTGAAGTTATGTAGTGTGCGGAACCACTAATTAGTGGGCGCCAAATATGCGCCTTAAAAAATTATTTTCCGCAATCGATTTAGCTCTAAAATTGTGTAGTTTACGGAATCTCTGTTCAACAGGCGCCAAATGTGCGCCTTAAAAATGAGGTTTCCGCAATCTATTCAGCTTTGAAGTTGTGTAGTGTGCGGAATATCTCTTCAGCAGGCGCCAAATATGTGCCTTAAAATGAGGTGTCCGCAATCTACGTAGCTTTGAAGTTATGTAGTGTGCGGAACCACTAATTAGTGGGCGCCAAATATGCGCCTTAAAAAATTATTTTCCGCAATCGATTTAGCTCTAAAATTGTGTAGTTTACGGAATCTCTGTTCAGTAGGCGCAAAATGTGTGCCTTAAAAATGAGGTTTCCACAATATGCATAGCTTTGAAGTTGTGTAGTGTGCGGAACCACTAAAGAGTAGGTGCCAAATATGCGCCTTAAAAAATTATTTTCCGCAATCGATTTAGCTTTAAATTTGTCTAGTTTACGGAATCTCTGTTCAGCAGGCGCGAAATGTGCGCCTTTAAATGAGGTTTCCTCAATCTATTCAGCTCTGAAGTTATGTAGTGTGCGGAATTTCTCTTCAGCAGGCGCCAAATGTGCACCTTAAAAATGAGGTGACCGCAATCTGCGTAGCTTTGAAGTTGTGTAGTGTGCTGAACCACTAATTAGTAGGCGCCAAATATGCGCCTTAAAAAAAAATCCGCAATCGATTTAGCTTTAAAGATATGTAGTTTACGGAATCTCGGTTCAACAGGCGCCAAATGTGCGCCTTGAAAATTGTTATGGTTAAAGAATAGAAGTAGGGTAGGTTATTAAACAGATTGATAGGGTTATCTAAATATCAGGGTACCATGTTAGGTATTAAGTACTAAAGTACGTCAACCTAGAAGGATACAAACACGAAGCATCTTGCCGGCCGCAGGGAGCTGGAGGCGGAGTCTCTATATTTATAAAAGATTATTTAGAATACAATGTGATTAATAACACTAGTGACCCCGACAACAACTTTCTAGGGCTTCATGTAAATAAGCTTAATCTAAAAATAGGTTTAGTGTATAAAAAACCAAATACTGTTTTCAAAGACTTCCTGGAAACACTATCCTCTCATCTAGGATCATATAAAAGAGGTATTGTATTTGGAGACTTCAACATAAATCTGCTTGACTCTGCCAATACACATACTTGCCAATATACGAACACAAATAGATTTAATAATTACACTATTTTGAACAAAATAAACAAAAAAACACGCCACACGCATCACAGAAAATACAAACACATACATAGATCATATACTCACAGATACAAAACTATCATACTCACTAACGAACTGTGATAATTCCATTTCTGATCACAATATACTACTCCTTGACGTAATTCACACATACGTTAAAAACACATCTTTAAAATCGTCCCAAAAATATACACACATTAATCTTGATAATCTAAAGAATGATATCTTGCAAAATCCCTTTCATCTAAATATGAATGACAATTCGGTATTAAATTATGACAATCTTGTGAACTACTTGAAAAATAAAATTAATTCTAACAGTACCACTAAAATTAAAACAAAAAACATAAATAACCCAGACTGGATAACCAAAGACCTTATAAAATTAATCAATAAAAGAAATAAATTACATCTGAAACTAAAAAAACAACCAAATAACACATTATTAAAAGCAGAATTTGTAAAAATAAGAAATAATGTCACTACAAAAAAACGAAACTTAAAACAAACACACTACAGTAATCTTTTTAAAAAATGCGAAAATAACAGTAAAAAAACTTGGAACTTAATTAATAATATTATTAAGAACCAATCTTACACCTCAAGAAATTTTTGTACTAAATAAATCATTAATGATAAAATAATCACTAACAATGTAGAGATATGCAACCGATTTAATAATTTCTTTTGCAACATTGGCTCCGCCTTAGCCGCTAATATACATGGCAAAATCAAACACAATCCAGCCAATGAAATAACGTTAATGCATGATAGCATTGAATCTTTATATCTTCAGCCTACTAGTAGAGTTAGAAATAAGTCAAATATTAAAATCTCTAAAACAAAATGCAAGTGCTGGTTACGATTCACTCAAATGTAAGACAGTGCTAAGTCTCTCCACAGAATTGACTCCTACTTTAACAAAATTAATCAATCAATGTTTTAAAGAGGGAACTTTTCCGGATAGCTGTAAAATTGCTAAGGTGATACCAATTCACAAAGGTGGGTCCAAAACAAATACCTCAAACTACAGACCCATCTCAATCTTACCAATTTTATCTAAAATTTTTGAACGTGTAATTTACGATAGATTAAACAATTTTCTGCTAAAAAAAAATTCTTATATAAAAAACAATACGGCTTTAGGAAAAAATCGAACACACTAGGAGCAATAAACGACTTAATCAGTAAACTTAGAAGTGGCATTGATGGTGGAAATTATATTTTATCTATATTAGTTGACCTTCAAAAAGCCTTTGATACAGTTAGTCATGACATACTTCTCAAGAAACTCAAGAAAATTGGTGTAGTTGGTCCTGCTCTCAATATACTCAAATCATATCTTAGCAATAGAAAGCAATTCGTTAGCATTAACAATCAAAATAGCAACTACGTTCCAATAAACTATGGAGTTCCGCAGGGGTCCATACTACTAGGTCCACTACTGTTCCAAATTTATATCAATGATATATCGCAATTAATTTTAAATGGTGAAATCTTTTTATACGCAGATGATACAGCAATTTTCTACTGGGGTAAAGATTTATATATCTTACTAGAAAATGCACAAACAGATCTAGAAAAAATCAATAGTTGGCTCCAATCAAATGTTTTAACAATGAATGTTAAAAAAACAGGATACATGATCTTAAGCTCAACCCGTAAAATAATTCCTCCTCATGTACCCTTAAAAATGGAAAACAACGACTTGCAAAACCTGATCCAGGAAAAATATCTTGGGTTGTGCATTGATCAGCATTTGACATTTAAACAACACATACAAGGTATTAAAGATAAAATCATCCCCTTAATTAGCGTATTTAGCCGGCTATCATATCTGTTGCCAAATAAATTAAAAATAGGTTTATATTATAGTCTCGTACAATCACATTTAAATTATTTGATTGAAATCTGGGGAAACGCATGTGAAACACACATAAATGAATTACAGGTAATACAAAACAAGGTAATCAAAAAACTATTTAATTACAAGCCCAGAACATCCACAAAAAAATTATATATGGAAACAAAACTATTAACATTAAGAAAACTATATGAATACAATAGATGTCTCCTTATATACAAAATACAAAATAATCTCGTACACACAAACACAGAATTCATTAAAACGTCCCAAATACACAAACACTTTACACGACAACGCGATAACATACATTTAAATACCATCCACACTAACTATGGTAAACAATCCACGAGGGGGGCAACTTATATAATTGCCTCCCAAATGACATTAAAAACGAAAAGAAGCTGGGTAAATTTAAAAAACAATTATTTATATTTATTCTTGATAAACAAAATAATGAAATAGAATAGCGCTGTATTGAAATATTTATTTTATCTTAATGTGTATAATTATTTCTAGTTAAATGAGTGAAAATGTAATTTTCTTTTAACTGGAATAAAAAAAATAAAAATATATATATATATATATATCCCGTGTCATACCCTTATATTAATACTCACATCATAACCCTTATATATATATATATATATATAAGGGTTATGATGTGAGTATTAATATAAGGGTATGACACGGGATGTGTTTTATATTGTGTTGTGTTGTTGTACCTACTTTGTGGTCATGTTATCATGACATATACACCTCTTTTTGAGTGGGTGTATTAGATTTTATAGTTACAGGGTTATACATAAATGTACACAGTTATCAGCTTTAATCTCATGGGATCTTGGACGCCAAATCTCGTTGGTTCGAGAAATGCTGGGCTGTGTAGTCAGTAGGCATGAATTACTCCCATCAGAGCGTGGGCACTGTTATTTTAATCAATGTTGTGAAACTTGGAAATATAAAATAAAAGAGTGGATGTATAACAAAGATGTATATATTCAAAGATTAAGCATACCTGTGGACCGTATCTAACGAGCTACTAGCTAAAACCTATAACGTTGCTGCGACGAATCCAGATGCATAGCGAGGGGACCCTACCTCCCTCACATTGCATCATCGCCAGGTTTTTCGATCTTCTCCATCCATCTTAGGTAATTGTTGAGTATGGGAACGCCATGCCCACGGCTTCCTCCATTATAATATGGTTCAGGTCCCATCAGGTGGGAAATATACGCCGTAGAATAGGCGGACGGGTTGTGTGCCGTTGACGGATGGTGTATATAATCGAAGATTATGATTAAACTTGTTCGGTCAAGCCGCCATTTTAGCACATCGGGATTCTACACTTGAATACTCGTAAAATAAAGATTCTCCAGTCGCGATCACATTGTATGTGACCGCGACCGCGATATGTATGTGATTTTAAGAAAACTATCGTTCACATATCAAATTAACTTGAAAAAACCCGCCGATTAAACAATTTACATTTTAAATTTAAATCCACTTGTTGACTGTCGGATTCACGTCCTGCCCTCAAGACGCGAATCCAAAAAGTAAAGGAAATCGATCATGATCCCCCTATCGTTCGAAAGTTTAACTAATTGGAGAAAAAGTGAAACTATTCAATTTTTCAATTCAATTCAGTGCCGGCAACCCGGGCGTTTATTTATTATTAGTTATGTACAACATGATTTTTTTTCCTTACCCTCCTCACTAGACAAAGTCTGTTCTGAGGCTGGTAACTAACAATTTCTAATTACATAAAAAACAAATAAGTGGTAAAACAAAGAAAAAAAGAAACATATATATTATAGTAAAAATAATAATAAAAAATAAGAGGAAAATCAGAGAATTTAAAAACAGAGTAGAAAATAGAAAATATAAAATATTAGATATTAAGAATATTACTTATCTCTCTTCTTTCCTTGACATTCAACCAGTTTAAAAATCTTTTGAAAACCCAGTTCAAATTATTAGATGCGACGTAGGTCTTTGTTTGGGCTACAAACTTATTGAATATATATGGTGCCAAGTAAGATTCAGGTTTTTTTGCAAAATTTGATTTGATATATGGTACTTGTAGTTGATTGTGTGTGTTTGCTCTTGTGTATTGCGAGTGAGTTATGAAGTGTGGTGATATTTTTATGCAGTTTTTGTAGATGATCTTCTTTATGAATAGTTTATTTATGTCTAATAGGTTATTGTTGATCATTATCTGTTCTGTCGGATGTTGATAAGGCTTTCTAAACATAATTCTGATTATTGTTTTATGATTACTTTTAAGTGATTTGAGGTGAGTCTCTGCAGCTGCTCCCCATACTGAAATACCATACATTAGAATACTTTGACAGAGTGCGTAATATATATTTTTTAGCTGAGGTAGTGACATAATGTTTCGAATTGTTTTGAAGATGTAAGAGAGTTTCCGTATTTTTTTTGTAATTAGGTTAATTTGGAGATCCCATTTTAAGTTATTGTCAACAGTTAAACCGAGATATTTAATATTTTGCGCATAATCAATCTTGTCACAAACACAGCGTGAGTTAGTTAATGAGGTAACTGTGCAGGGGTGAAGATGTAGTTGTGGGCGACTATCTGGCTGACCAGCTAATGTTTTACTGAAAGTTAAGTATTTTGTTTTAGAAATATTTAGTGTCAGTAGATTATTTCTTAGCCATTTATTTACTTCAGTCATCCCTGCTTCCGTGTTTTTGAAGACTTTTTCCCATGATTGGGCTTTGAATAAAATTACAGTGTCATCTGCATAACTGATAATTTTGTACTCTATGTTCCCTAGGCTTATTGTTAGTGGCCAGTAAAATAATTGGAGTTATTAATGTAAACAAATACTAATTATCCTGGGGTAATTTCGAACATTATTTTCATTATTAAATTATTTTCATAAGAAAATGAGGTTTCCGCAATCTGCGTAGCTTTGAAGTTGTTTAGTGTGCGGAACCACTAATTAGTAGGCGCCAAATATGCGCCTTAAAAAAAGATTTTCCGCAATCGATTAAGCTATAAAGTTGTGTAGTTTACGGAATCTCTGTTCAGCAGGCGCCAAATGTGCGCCTTAAAAATGAGGTTTCTGCAATCGATTTAGCTTTGAAGATGTGTAGTGTGCGGAACCACTAATTAGTAGGCGCCAAATATGCGCCTTAAAAAAAGATTTTCCGCAATCGATTAAGCTATAAAGTTGTGTAGTTTACGGAATCTCTGTTCAGCAGGCGCCAAATGTGCGCCTTAAAAATGAGGTTTCTGCAATCGATTTAGCTTTGAAGATGTGTAGTTAACGGAATTTCTGTTCAGCCGGCGCTAAGTATGCGCCTAAAAAATGAGGTTTCTGCAAACTGCGTAGCATTGAAATCGTGTAGTGTGCGGAACCACTAATTAGTAGGCGCCAAATAAGCGCCTTAAAAAAAGATTTTCCACAATCGATTTAGCTTTAAGGTTGTGTAGTTTACGGAATCACTGTTCAGCAGGCGCCAAATGTGCGCCTTAAAAATGAGGTTTCCGCAATATGCGTATCTTCGAGGTTGTGTAGTGTGCGGAACCACTAAAGAGTAGGCGTCTAATATGCGCCTTACAAAAAGATTTTCCACAATCGATTTAGCTTTGACGTTGTGCAGTTTACGGAATCTCTGTTCAGCAGGCGCCAAATGTGCGCCTTAAAAATGTGGTTTCCGCAATCTGCGTAGCTTTGAAGTTGTGTAGTGTGCGGAACCACTAATTAGTAGGCGCCAAATATGCGCCTTAAAAAAAGATTTTCCGCAATCGATTTAGCTTTGAAGTTGTGTAGTTTACGGAATCTCCGTTCAGCAGGCGCCAAATGTGCGCCTTAAAAAATGAGGTTTCCGCAATCTGTGTAGCTTTGAAGTTGTGTAGTGTGCGGAACCACTAATTAGTCGGCGCCAAATATGCGCCTTAAAAAAAGATTTTCAGCAATCGATTTAGCTTTAAAGTTGTGTAGTTTACGGAATCTATGTTCAGCAGGCGCCAAATGTGCGCCTTAAAAATGTGCTTTCCGCAATCTGCGTAGCTTTGAAGTTGTGTAGTATGCGGAACCACTAATTAGTAGGCGCCAAATATGCGCCTTAAAAAAAGATTTTCCGCAATCGATTTAGCTTTGAAGTTGTGTAGTTTACGGAATCTCTGTTCAGCAGGCGCCAAATGTGCGCCTTAAAAAATGAGGTTTCCGCAATATGCGTATCTTCGAGGTTGTGTAGTGTGCGGAACCACTAATTAGTAGGCGCCAAATATGTGCCTTAAAAAAGATTTCCGCAATCGATTTAGCTTTGAAGTTGTGTAGTTTACGGAATCTCTGTTCAGCAGGCGCCAAATGTGCGCCTTAAAAAATGAGGTTTCCGCAATATGCGTATCTTCGAGGTTGTGTAGTGTGCGGAACCACTAATTAGTAGGCGCCAAATATGCGCCTTAAAAAAAGATTTTCCGCAATCGATTTAGCTTTGAAGTTGTGTAGTTTACGGAATCTCTGTTCAGCAGGCGCCAAATGTGCGACTTAAAAATGTGGTTTCCGCAATCTGCGTAGCTTTGAAGCTGTGTAGTGTGCGGAACCACTAATTAGTAGGCGCCAAATATGCGCCTTAAAAAAAGATTTTCCGCAATCGATTTAGCTTTGAAGTTGTGTAGTTTACGGAATCTCCGTTCAGCAGGCGCCAAATGTGCGCCTTAAAAAATGACGTTTCCGCAATCTGTGTAGCTTTGAAGTTGTGTAGTGTGCGGAACCACTAATTAGTAGGCGCCAAATATGCGCCTTAAAAAAAGATTTTCAGCAATCGATTTAGCTTTAAAGTTGTGTAGTTTACGGAATCTCTGTTCAGCAGGCGCCAAATGTGCGACTTAAAAATGTGGTTTCCGCAATCTGCGTAGCTTTGAAGATGTGTAGTGTGCGGAACCACTAATTAGTAGGCGCCAAATATGCGCCTTAAAAAAAGATTTTCCGCAATCGATTTAGCTTTGAAGTTGTGTAGTTTACGGAATCTATGTTCAGCAGGCGCCAAATGTGCGCCTTAAAAATGTGGTTTCCGCAATCTGCGTAGCTTTGAAGTTGTGTAGTGTGCGGAACCACTAATTAGTAGGCGCCAAATATGCGCCTTAAAAAAAGCTTTTCCGCAATCGATTTAGCTTTGAAGTTGTGTAGTTTACGGAATCTCTGTTCAGCAGGCGCCAAATGAGCGCCTTAAAAAATGAGGTTTCCGCAATATGCGTATCTTCGAGGTTGTGTAGTGTGCGGAACCACTAATTAGTAGGCGCCAAATATGCACCTTAAAAAAAAATTTTCAGCAATCGATTTTGCTTTAAAGTTGTGTAGTTTACGGAATCTCTGTTCAGCAGGCGCCAAATGTGCGACTTAAAAATGTGGTTTCCGCAATCTGCGTAGCTTTGAAGCTGTGTAGTGTGCGGAAACACTAATTAGTAGGCGCCAAATATGCGCCTTAAAAAAAGATTTTCCGCAATCCATTTAGCTTTGAAGTTGTGTAGTTTACGGAATCTCTGTTCAGCAGGCGCCAAATGTGCGCCTTAAAAATGTGGTTTCCGCAATATGCGTATCTTCGAGGTTGTGTAGTGTGCGGAACCACTAATTAGTAGGCGCCAAATATGCGCCTTAAAAAAAGATTTTCCGCAATCCATTTAGCTTTGAAGTTGTGTGGTTTACGGAATCTCTGTTCAGCAGGCGCCAAATGTGCGCCTTAAAAATGTGGTTTCCGCAATCTGCGTAGCTATGAAGTTGTGTAGTGTGCGAAACCACTAATTAGTTGGCGCCAAATATGCGCCTTAAAAAAAGATTTTCAGCAATCGATTTAGCTTTGAAGTTGTGTAGTTTACGGAATCTCTGTTCAGCAGGCGCCAAATGTGCGCCTTAAAAAATGAGGTTTCCGCAATCTGTGTAGCTTTGAAGTTGTGTAGTTTGTGGAACCACTAATTAGTAGGCGCCAAATATGCGCCTTAAAAAAAGATTTTCAGCACTCGATTTAGCTTTAAAGTTGTGTAGTTTACGGAATCTCTGTTCAGCAGGCGCCAAATGTGCGCCTTAAAAATGAGGTTTCCGCAATCCATTTAGCTTTGAAGTTGGGTAGTGTGTGGAACCACTTATTACTAGGCGCCAAATATGCGCCTTAAAAAATTATTTTCCACAATCGTTTTAGCTTTAAAGTTGTGTAGTTTACGGAATCTCTGTTCAACAGGCGCCAAATGTGCGCCTGAAAAATGAGGTTTCCGCAATCTGCGTAGCTTTGAAGTTGTGTAGTGTGCGGAACCACTAATTAGTAGGCGGCAAATGTGCGCCTTAAAAATGTGGTTTCCGCATTCCATTCAGCTTTGAAGTTGCGTACTTAACGGAATTTCTGTTCAGCAGGCGCCAAATGTGCGCCTTAAAAATGAGGTTTCCGCTCCACACTCTTTGCCTCACTCACATTCATACATCGTCTCATACATTCTCTTCTATTATTCTGACTTTTGACATGGCCCGACTCAAGTATCTGATTCACTTGATCGTGCCATGTCTTCCTCGGGCGTCCCCGACTTCTTCTACCATTCACATTCGCGTCGTATATTCTTCTTACACTACTTTCTTTGTTCATTCGCTCTACATGCCCAAACCATCTGAGGGTTCCTTTCTTAATTTTGCTCATTATACTTACATCAGCCTTACATTCTTTGCGGATATCCACATTTCTCACTCGATCGTCCATTGTTATACCACACTTACGTCTCAGGGATCACGTTTTAAATTGTAATAAAATTATTAGCAATGAGTAATTCTTTCGAATAACATATCATATCATATGTGCAATTAATGTAGTCAAAAGTCGAGCAGTTTCTTTATTAACGCGAAATCGGCATACGAAATCTAGGTCTTCCATTAGATAGAAATTCCTGCATATATTATGTCGCTTTACATGTCGTGTCATATAATTAATTATTAGTTCATCGTCAGAACCTGATGAACTGTCACTTGTTGCGAACATAATGATAAAATACTAGCAAATACCGTAAAATAGATAGCAAGAAAATCACTGAACTGTCACCAAAGTGACATTTAGACAACGGCCGCCATTTTTGTTTGCTTTTACTTTTAGCATTTGCAGCACCATTGTGGGCCTGTAAAATGTAAGGTGAAAGTAAACGGTAAATATCAAATGAAAAAACCCATTTCTAGGCATTTTACCGTTTACTTTTACAATTAGCATTGCATTTAGCATTCTCGGTAAATGAAGAAACCCACCCTAAATGGTGGCACTTTGTAAAGCTTTTTGCGAACAAACAGTGATAATTTTTAAGATTTACACACTATAAATAACATAATTTGACGTAAGAATCAACAAATAATGCATGTTGTGACACGACCTACTCGCAAACGAAACAAATACGCCCACAGCGTAGTTACCGCACACACTTCAAATGATGCAGGTCGGAACCTGTCACCCGCGAAACGTACTAGTGTCGCCGAATATTCGGCGCTTTGGCCGAGAGCATAGACGAATATTCGGTATTCGGCAAAATCGCTATTTATGGCATCTCTAGCATTTATAACTTATTCTTATTAGCTATTAAATAATTTTTTTTTAAAAAACAATGGATCCTGTTAGCTTCAGGTCCACCATGATAGGTCTAACAAACATACAAAATTTAAATATTGGCATGCATCCGAAATATGATAATAACACTAATAACGCAAATTTTTACAAATATTCATCCACCACTGCGATTTCACAAAAGACTTATATTTATAAAAAAATATGCAGTCAGAAGAACAGTATTAAAATCTTTATTAAATATTTAAAAGTTGGGAAGCGTAATGGATCATTCCTAATTAAAACTATACAATTTGAGAGGTTTTGTCATCAGAAACACCGTGCATTGCCATCTCGTGTCGTTTCTTGTTGTCGTATCTGGAAAACTTCTTGCTGCAAAATCTGCAAGATTGGAGTTGTTCCTTGGAGTGAATGAGAAGATGTCTCTTGCGTCCAGATGAACACACAAAACTCTTATCACAATAATCACAGTGGTAGTTCTTGGTATTGGTGTGCCTAAAAACAAATACATAAAATATGTTGAATATTAATAATAGTACATAGTTAGCAGGCACTCTTATTAGACAAGGGTACTTAAGAGCATTTATCTCTTGATCTATCTAATTTTCGAATGAATTATAACTTCATTTTACATAAAATAAAAACAATAAGGAACTCCAGTGAAAAATATTCGGGCTAAAAAATATGTTTATATATGATTCTGAATATACAAATATTTAATAATTTTAAAAGCAGAGTTTTTAAAAAATTATTAAAAAGTCCATTTTTAATTGGGTCGTAAAAAAAACGCCGTCAAGGTGACGTCACTGTTCAACGTGTTGTGACGTCACTGTAAAGTCATTGTACGGGAATGTATGATATGACACAAGCCATCTTATTAATTTATTCGTTTATTTACATACTGTTTATAGAGATTTAGTTGTTGTGTTTATTGTTTCAAAAATAAAGGTATTTCTTATTAGTTTATCTATATTATTGAAAATATTCAAAAACTACTGCACAAAAGAAGTAGTAATCCTATTTCTAGGGACAATACTTCGAACAACAGAATTCAAAATGGCGGTAGTAGATCAGCTGATTGCCAGATCCTATACTAATTTTTCAGGAGTGATGACGTCACACGATTCACCATACATACGGTGGTTTTCGGGGGTCTTGAAAAATTAAAACTTTGACAATTATTTTAACTATTAAAACTAACTCTAAAAATAAAAATAAAATGCAGTTATTTAAGTTAGAAGGTCATTATTCATTAAAAAAAAAAATTACTGTAGTCCTCTATTGAGTAGACATTTAACATTTTCGGCAAAGCAATTATTGGGTGTTGTATGATTTACAATTAAATTACTGCCATCTGGTGACGCATTTGCATTATGTTTTGTGAATATAATTCGCTCATAGCCGAGCGTAATCAGATTGAGCTCCGATTTTTGGGATCTGAGCATGCCCTTGGTAACGTATTGACACTCAATACAAAAATTTTGCACTGGATTGACATTGATCTACATTAAGGTCAAACCACAAAATGCAGTCGTTTTTATAATTTTTAAATGTAAAGAATATATTATATGGTAAATTGACAAAATTAATTTTACCATCGCTCGTGTGAAATTCTCGCCGAAGAGGTGATGAAGGTTTTACTACAAACACTGCATGGAAAAGGCCTCTCATTTGTGTGTGATCGTATATGAATTTCCAGTTGATATTTATCAATGAAACTCTTACTGCACAAATGACAGATAAAGTTTTTTAGACCGGTGTGAGAAAACCTGAAAAAAGAACAATAAAGACCGGTCAGTGGCTGAGTGGGCATCGTGTTTGGGTCCCACCCGGGCTGCGTGTTCGATTCCTCGGCTGGCTAAGTCCTTCATCACGACACAAGCAACATTTTCTGCTAAGTGTGGTGGTAGTAGGACATTTTCAAACATTGTTGGGTTATTCGTAGCCCGGGAATGTTTGTCTTTCTTTTTTTAAAATAAATAAATAATCTAAACTCAACTGTCTGAGATTTGGATTGGAAAATACGAAAAAAAAAAAAAAAAAAACAAATTTATATTATTACAAGTCTTATATTTTGATATTTAAATTGATATTTCAAAGCTCGTGTTGGAAATGAAGTGAACTGAAAATATATAAAATCCAGAAATTTAAACTTTCAGAGGATTTGTGTTTTCACTTATGACCAATTAAGTATAAATACGCTTGTGCATCATGAGAAAGTGATTAATTATAATATGGCATAAAAGCTAAGGAATTATATTTTTACTTTAAAAGGTTTTAATGTTCAACCCCATGGGTAGGTATTGCTGGATGCCATAACCTTAAGGATATGCCGGCACAGGAAGGGTTAAAATATCGTGCATTTGGTAGGCAAAGGGTAACATACCTATGTCGGTCCAGGCCTCCCAAACTAAGAAACGTCTTGTTACACCCCTCCACAGAACAGACGATCCTCTCTCTATCAGAAGAGTGGGTGGCTACGTGTATGACTTGTTTTGCCTTGGTGTTGAAACATTTATCGCACACTTCACATTTGAATGTGTTCCCACGCCTATGCATGTTCCTATGGTCCTTTTCACTTCTATAAGCTAAATATTTTGAAAAATAATGTACATGTATTATAATATAATATGTGTAATCATCGGAGTTCATAGATAATGCTATTGTATGGTTAAATTATGCATTTAAAACCCATGCACTTCTAAATTGTGGGATAGTCTCAGTATGGAAAGACAATGATTGATTACAATATCTGTCCAAGTTCGTCCGCCATAACACAGGGACATCCTCCCAAAGGAGTGTTCTAGCCAATGTCAAGTAGAGGTGATTGTGGAATGTTTACAAGTCGTCACTTCATTTGGATGGGGTTCTAACTACACTTTACCTTGTTCTGAGATATGAGGTGTCAAAGTTTCCAAAGACGTACACTCATAATCTGTTTACCAATTTCCAATTTCGAAGTTGAACCTTGTGTGAAGTATTTTAAATTTTGTTGTTTTTCATCTTATAATTAAACCTGGAGTATTCTTACAAATTTAATTTTCAAATTGCAACCCTAACCCCCAGTCTATGGATTAAATGGTACCGGTCCTGCTTAAAAATCAAAATGATGTAAAAAAATGGAACACACCCAATAAAAAAATAAATAATTCACGACAAAAAATTATTACTCAGTTGAGAATCCCTTCACGCCAAGTTGCTAACGACACAATACCTTCAAAGTAAAAAACACGACTGGGCTTCCCTCTTGCGCAATCGCATATATAACGTAAAGAGCTTGAGCTTTTATATAACGTAGAGAGAGTCACCGCTCTTATATCCAGCTTGCCCAAATGCAAGTGAAATCATTTTATTTAGAATATGTGACATAGGGTACTAACACGCGTTGATTGTATTGATGAATTTATTCCCCTTTTTCAACGAAATCTTCTATTGTGAACAACGAGAGCTTATTATTATTATTTATTATAATATTTTTTATGAATTACAATAATTTGAAATGGATATAGAATTGAGGCGATGTGTACTACTTATACATTGTAGGTGACACAATAACGTATAATATCAAAACAATCTAAAATATAAACAATCAAAGCCTCCCCCCCCATCCCTCCTCAGCGGGCCGCGGTAAAATTATCAAAGGTTGACCTGAATGAACTTTAAAAACGATTGACTCGATCAGCATCAGTGTTAACACTTGATTTATTCAAAGAGTCTAAAGCATAAAGCTAAGTTTACACGAAGCCAGTGCTCTGGCGCCAGTCCTACAGACAAGCCAGCGCTGGCCCGGCCCGTATTGTTTAGACGAGGCCAGTCATTTCTGGATGTTTCTTGAGCACACGTTCGAAACAAAAATGAATTCGGGACAAATCCGGCTGTTGAAGAAAAAATGTTTAAAAATATCTCTGCACTATTATTAGAAGAGATAATTAATATAATAGAGGAAGAAAACGTAAAGAAAAAACAACTTTGGACAATAAAATGGTTAATCGATAGAACCAGTACTGGAACCTCTGCTTTGTTGCTACAACAACTAAGATTAGAAGATCCTTCTGAGTACAGGTTGGCCTTGCGAGTTACGACTGAAAACTTTTACGAATTACTTTCACTTATAAAAGGCTCAATTCAGCGTCACGACACTGATGAGAGATGCATTACCAGCAAAAATAAACATGTATACACTCCACGGAAATGCGCCAGTGGCTGGCGCGATGCGTCTACATGTGTTGCAACGCTTTAGGGGGTGGGTACGAATCTGGGGTTCAGTATGTCCTGGTCATCCGCCTCCAAGAACTAGACAAACCTCACCCTATAACTATAATTTTAAGGAATCTAAAAGCGTGAGTCTTTTTATAGAAACATTTAAATGTTTATTTATTGATTACAACCTCCCCCCCCCCCCCCCCCAGGATATTCCGAAATTAAAATGTGGACAAGTTTAATTGGAGCTTCGTTGTTGCTAATTAAGCCGTGTGGAATTATTTTAAAACTATTAAAATTATTAACTTTAATCATTAACTATTACAAATAATAATATTATTAACTTTAATTATTAAACCGCTGGGCTGAATTATTTTCAGATAATAATTGTTTGAATAGATTTTTTTTTTAATCAAATCCAACTTTTTGTATTAAACGAGATTACTTCAAAGTATGAATTTCTTTACTTTTTTTAATCCATACAAAATGTGTTATATTATTGTTGTAGAAACTAAAAATGAAAACTTACATTTTCCGCACAATTCACAAAAGTATCTTTTAATTCCAATATGTGAATCCTGGTGAGAAATTAGTAAATACCTCCACTTGAATGTTCTGGGGCAGAGACTGCACGTCAATTTTTCCGATTTTTCTGCTGTTGGTCTCTTTATTTTCAGTTTCATGTTTTTTTTTTTCGCTCGTTTCAATTCTGCAAAAAGGGCACAATTATTTAATGTACCGGAATAATTATGGAATCCGCAAATCTAACAAAGAGATTTTTAAAAATTGTATGTTTTAGTTGCTTTTCATTTATAATATTAACTCCACACAGGCAGCTCTGACGGAATCCTCAGAAATGTTTGATGTGTCTCCCGACTGCGCATCGGAGCCGAAAGGGATCAATGAGACTAGTTTTTTGGAGTTCTTTATATGACATACCTATAGAACAAACACAGCATTTCCACCTATCATCTGTGTTTCAAAGATCAAAAATTATCTGCTAAGATACTATGAGTCAGGGGTTTTTTCAGGTATCAGAGGGCTACCAAAGTCAACAGCAGGGCTCACTTGCATTTTGTAAAAGTTAACAATTGTGTAATATTGTAGAATCTGAGAACCCTATGTGTACGCCCAACTTCTGAGGTTAACTTTACTTTGGCTTCAATGGAGCCCAGTGCCTGAGCTGGTTAAATTGAATATGTAAATGAATTATTTATGCATCAAACCGCTTACTCGTTAATACGGAATACTTTTTATCCAAACAGTTAGATTTAGCTTTATTATTACGAAAAGTGAGTATTTATGTCGGGGGAGACCAAAAAACACGCAAAAAATATGCATTTAACATTTTAATTTTGTTAAAATTAATTCACTCGCGCGGTAACGCCATGTTTATTCATCGTTTTTATTTCATAGACATTTCATCAACGTGGAAAGAAATGTATTAAAATAATTACACAAACCCGCTAGACAAACCCTGCTTTGCCAACAGACCATTCAAAACCTGGGATGTTTATTAAAAGTATGATGAAAAAGCGAGTTTATTTTAGAGAATTTATTTTATAAGATTGGTACTTCCGACAAATGTCATATTTGATTGTCTATTAGTTAAAAAGGGAACATTCCGTATTATCCGTGCATCAAACTTCGACAAAACGAACGTTCCGTGTTATCCGTGAGGTGGACTAACTGCATATTAACCGTAAATGAAAATGTTTTGTTGGGAAGAATGCTTACGTTGAAGGAATTTAGCTAACCATTTCACTTCCTCTTGGTCATTAGTCCCAAACATTCTCTATTCCTTTTTCTTTCCCCTTTAAGTAATATCCTTCAACTTCAACACTGTGTCAAATAAGTAAACGGTAAATATGCAGTTAGTCCACCTCACGGATAACACGGAACGTTCGTGTTGTCGAAGTTTGATGCATGGATAATACGGAATGTTCCTTTTTTAACTAATAGACAATCAAATATGACATTTGTCGGAAGTACCAATCTTATAAAATAAATTCTCTAAAATAAACTCGCTTTTCATCATGCTTTTAAAAAACATCCCAGGTTTTGAATGGTTTGTTTGGCTACGCAGGGTTTATCTAGCGGGTTTGTGTAATTATTTTAATACATTTCTTTCCATGTTCTACTGTTATAAATACTGGTACAAACTTGTCAATGATGCATTCACTTTGTTTTATGCAAAAATATTTTTCTATGATTGGCAGCATTGATGAAATGTTAAAATAAAAACGATGAATGAACATGGCGTTACCGTGCGAGTGAATTAATTTTAACAAAATTAAAATGTTAAATGCATATTTTTTGCATGTTTTTTGGTCTCCCCTGACATAAATACTTACTTGTAATAATAAAGCTAAATCTAACTGTTTGGATAAAAAGTTTTCCGTATTAACGAGTAAGCGGTTTAATGCATAAATAATAAGTAAACTACCAAGAGATTTAAATACTGTATTGTACTTACTTCTTTTCTCATGTGCAATTTCTCGTAACGTTTTATTAGAATCCAACATTAAAGGGATATCTAAGCCCTCATCAAAGGGAGAAGCTCTTTCATCATCCATATCATCAAATTCTTCTACCTTGATAGAATCATCTTCGTCTTTGATATCTTTATTAGATACAAATAAATTTGAATCAAATAGAGGTGTTTCTTCGTTCTCCAACTTTATTCCGTTGTCTTTTATGATGTTAGCCACATACTCTAGCATAATTTTAAATGAGTTTTCACATAGTGTGCGAAATTTATAAGCTGAAGATAACTGCTTGCGACATTTAATGCAGATCTGGCTAGGGAGTCCATCTTTCTCAGATATCTGAAAGAAAATACACTATAATTACCAATGAAGACACACCATTCAACTGTATAATCATTCTTGATAACACTGTAAATAACTCACAGTTACTGTAGCGCAGGCCAATAACATTTCCGTACAAGGTATAGAGGAGTTTCCGATATGATCTTCGATTTCAAAAATTGATGACATGATTCCTTCTCCTAAACAAATACGGCAAATCTTTTCGAAATGCATTTCAAAAATTACTTTGTAAAAAATCGCAAAAAAACAAACACTTATTGCTGTTAAACTTAACAGAAACTAGTACTGTGTTTTGGTCAAGAAGTTATTACACAAAAACACATTTTTTTATAAGGAAGTTCAAAATAAATATTTTCCACTTCTCACAGAATTTACAACATTACAAAAGTTACACACAGTACCTGAAACGTTTAAAAAAAATAGTAAGAAACAAAGTATCATAAATTCATGTTCACTTAATAAGAAACATTATTTTGCAAATCAATTCTAAATTAAGTTCGCACTATTATCGGTATTATTAGTATTAACTAAAGCAAACATTTTCACATTTCAATTATTATTTGCTTTTGTTTTTCGACTTTTGACAGATTGTCAGATTTCATTTTGCCAGAGCAAAAATAAGAAACAGAAGTTTTGTAGGCTACACTACACATACGAAATACGAACACGAACCAATGACGAGTTCACAAGTGGGGCTTGTCTGTGTTATTATTTTAGGTACCTACCTAAATACAATGGTGGGCGTAATGCGTTATCGAAATATTGAGATAAAATTTTATAAGTTCGTTTCCGGGATAAATTCTTGTCGCTGAAATATTAAGATAAACAAAGTTCTCGTTTCTGATACTCTGTTATTATCGAATTATTTTAATTATAATAATAAGTTGATCGCCCGCGCCTTATTACGGTGTTCAAACTTAACTATAAACTAAAAATTAAGGAGGGAACAACTAAGAAAAAGCTACTGATTTACGAAACGACACATTTATTATATTAGGACACAAAAGGCAGGTGTTAATTATTAACCTTGTGTTAGTCTAAAATTAAAATGTCTGTTGCTTAAGTAAGGGGGCGTTCAAGTATTACGTAACGCAATTTTTGAAGATTTTTAACCCCCCCTCCCCCCCATGTAACGCGCCGTAACGTTTTTCCGTATAACCCCCCCCCCCCCCCTAAACGTTACGTAACGCCCAAGTGACAATTTTTACCTGAGAGTCACAATTAAGTTGCGCAAAGTACTGGAAAGTCGCTTAAATACATTTTTTCTTGTTTTAATCGCGTTTGCGATAGTAAATAAAACGAGATTTCGAGAACGAAAAGGATTGCCAACTTGGAAGATTTTAATACCCTATTTTTTTTATCTAAATAAAGAAAAACATGTTACGTAACGCGTTGTTCGAACCCCCCCCCCCGTAACGCACAGTAACGTTTCACAAGACCCCCCCTCCCCCCCCCCCCAAGTGCGTTACGTAATATTTGAACGGCCCCTAAGAAGCGTGGCTCTCTTATCAGGTACAAGAGCTCCTCTTTTCTGATAAGGTATACATGACAAATAATCACCTGATAAAAAATATTTTGTAAAACATATTCATATAAATGTAACCCATATTCTATTTATTACAATAAAGTAAGCCTTTTTTAAATCTGGCAACAACACCTACTATCATTGTGTCATAGACCAGTGTTTCTTAACCTGTGGTCCGCGAACCCCTGGGGGACCCCAGAGGTCATGGATCTAAGATTGAAGGGAAGCGGCAATACTTTCGGAATATTACGGGGATAAGCGAAAAACCTATGTAGCTCTGCAAATTTGTAGCCGTCTAGTGGGAGGGGATAGAAACGGGGAATGTGGCTAGCTTGCGGGGGGAAGGCGGCGCTCTGGAGATAAGGGCCGAACTGTGAATGGGAATCATTATTTTTTTTATATTTTTTAAACTTTCGTTAATTTTTTATTACATTTTGGACATAAAATATAATAGCTTAATTGAAAAATAAGTAATGAAATGAGGAAAGGGTAATTACAAGGAGACTGGAGACTTATGTGTTGTTTAATTTTTATTGTTCCCTATACAAGTTATTTTAAGTTACCTTCATCTAGTAGGACGTACTTAACTCATTTTTTGCGAAATCAAGATTTGTGAAGCGCTTGTCGAAATACATCGGCCTCACTTTTCACTTGACAAGTGCAAGTGGGTAAAAAAACTAGTGTTATGAACTCACTGTAACTCAAGGCACCATTCCTTGGTGCTATCATTGCTTAACTCATCAGTTTGAAATAGATTTTAATTTATCATATAAATAGTAAGTATGGTTTTTTATACGTATTTTATAAAATCAACAGACTTGCAGTGAAAATTTTTGTGCGTTCTATTCTGATGTAAGCTGGTGCTTGAGTTTTAAGAAAGGAGTGCTCGATATTAATCTTATAAAAGAACTGTATTTACAGTTTTACAATGATAACAAAAAAATAAGTTATATGAACAAACACTGCTTGACTTATTTGCGTGGGCAAATAAATTTTATTTGATTAATTTGTGTTATTTCATAATTAATTTATTTAAAAATAATGTACATATTGTTTTATACTAGCAGATCCGGCCACACGTTGCTGTGGCTAACGTAAAAAAATGCCACGCCATTACCCAACCTTTATAACCAACGCTATCTGTTAAATTAAATCCACACCGCCCATTTGCCAGCCCATTGCCCGCTGCCCGCTGCCGCTTAACCAGATATGTTATATATTTCAATAAATTTACACAAAACCTTGACAAATTATATACCTAAAGCTTTCTCATGAATCACTCTATCTATTGGTGAAAACCGCATGAAAATCCGTTTGGGTAGTTTTTGAGTTTATCGCGAATAGACAGACAGAGAGACTTTGTTTTATAATATGTAGAGATATACCATATAATATATCACAAGAATCCCAACTGCTTCCGTCTGTAGCATGTACGTTGTGAGGCTGAAGGTAAATGGTGAGGAGAAATAAATGGTGGAGAGAAAGCTGGAGAAGTACTCGGCTATTCAGATCTAGTCGACAAACACGGCTAAATCAATTTCAAGCAACATTTCAATTCTGAATGGTGGTCTTACCTACGCCAGAGCGATACTGAGAATGTCTTCCACCTGGAACGTGCCGGAAATATATCTTATAATGTTTTTAATTATAAAATGTTGAAAACACAGATCAATCGAATAAAATTTATTTCGGGATTTGAACCCGCGACCTCCGGATTGTTAGTCAAGAGCTTTACCCCTCGACCACGAGGGCATGTCAATGTGACTTTTACATAACAATACAGTGATTATAAACTTTGAATTAACGTTGTAAACATATGTAAAAGGAGTGGTAAATTAGTAGGAAGAAAATCTAAAAATAACAGTGCAAAAAAGACAAAGTAAAAATTCAAAAAATGAATAAGCTAAATGATAAAAAACATATACCTATGACATGTGTGAATCACAACTTTATATTTGTGCGTTATGATTAATAAAAACATAAAAGTTTTTTGGTAATTTTTAATTATTATAATTTAAGTTGACTGATTCGGCCCATTGGCTGTCGGAGTTCACGTGATAACATCGGGCTCATGGCGATAGCGGTTGAAGTGAACACGCCGAAAATTATAAAATGTATATTTAAGCTATGTTTAAACACTTACATGTGAAAGGTAAGACTGTCTTTCTTCTTAAAGGTCTTCATAGAACTACTTTTACACAATTTTACGGCACAGTGGACCATTTTTCTATGTTTTATGAACGTTTTTCTGTGAGCTCTATGCGCGACCGAGGTGTAAAAGCCAATGTCAGCCATCTAAAAACCGTTCGGTAAAATTTTTGAAAAGGCATGCTTTGGGCAGGGGGGCACACTTTACATGCCGTCTCTCTAGTATCCATACTCTTAGCCAGAGGTCTATATACGTATGGGGATCCGCAGTCTTACCATTTCTGGACCATTTAACAATAATAAATAAATGCCACCAAAAGTCTCGTAATCGTTACGCGTCTTCGTTTAGGGATTATTTTCCAGTACCCGACAAAAATTAAAATTGAATATTAGACCCTTTCAACGCAGATGTTACCGATATTACTGGCTTGACAACGGCACAGGAAAACCAATATATCTTGTGATTCAACTTTGAAACGTGATTTCAAAGAATACTCTTTATCAAGTTTTTTGGTGAATGTAATTTTTTTTTAATGCCGGCAGCCCGGGCGTTTATTGTAATAATAATATCTTATACAAACAAGTTAGTAGCCCGCCTCACTAGACTAAGTCTGTTCCGAGGCGGGTACATATATACATAAACTTACAAACACATACAATTAAATATATATGTAGCGGTCACTTAACCCGCTCTCGTAAAATTTAACGCCGCGCCACTGGACTCCACCGAACATTCAGGATTAACATACCTACAGCGAAGGCACCGCGCTAGTACATAGCTACCTACCTAGCCGTAAATAACCGGCCGCCTACTAAATAATAATATCGCCACCGCCTAGAAAGGTCTCAATTTATAAGCCGCCTGAATATTCAGCACCGGGTATGTTCCAGTACCTTCCAGTGTACACATTGCCGGCGAATGGAACATTACTCCACCGGTCGCGCTGGTATATATAAAGCGACTAAACTCGGCGCTCGCTCAGTCAGTATCAGACCACCAGTCGGTCAACATCTCGGCATGTAACGATCTCCGCACAAGTGCTTCTACATGGCATCTCTACACATCCAGGGCAGCTTCCGCGAGGACTCCTTCACGTCTCAGCTACAAAGCCCATCGTGTCTTCAGCTCCTGAGAAATCCCGCGACTTATAAGGTTTGACGCCACCTTCAGCCAAGGGATCAGCTCACCATTTCATGGCACCCCGAAGCGCACTGTGATTCGCTGCCATGGAAACACGCCCCGCCTCGCCAGGACTACCTGCTGGTGGCTCAGCTCACGTAGCCACTCACCGTTCATCTCCGCGACTCAAAGCGTCGAGCAACGGCCTGGAAGATAGGTCATCTCCACCGCCAAGGTGTTGAGCAACTCGCTGACCTTCGCCATCTCCATCTCCTCCGAGCGCCTGCAGCATCTCATCACGGCACCCTGCATACATCTTGTTACCGCTTCACCGACCTCCGCTACGTAGCCACAATAAAGACTGACTCACTACATCGACTGACGCCTTTTATTTCTCGTCCCGTCTCTGCCGATACGGCCGGCTCCCTCACATACATACACACATATATGTACATACACGCATATGCGCACATACATACACACAGGTATTCGCATACGTGTACATAATCGAACACATAGATACATATAAAATCATAAATACATATAATCAAATAAGAATTATTGGGAGTTGAAATACAGTTTTCAAGGAATTAACATATTTCCATAAAACCAAAAATTCATCAGATACACATAGTAATGCTAGCATCTAAATCTAGAACTATTAAATATCAACAAAATGAATACACATAGTAATGCTAACGTCTAAATCTAGAACTATAAGATTTGAACAAAATAATATACATATGAGGTAATAATAATATATAAGCATTCGTTAAAAAAAAAACAGTATTAATAATTAAGATAAAATTTCTATAAGTAACAAACACATATATGTAAATATAGAGTGAGGATTAAAGACTAAGATGAGATTACTAATAACTTGGTGATGCTTGCCCTTTTTTTGTGTAGTAACCATGTATTGAAATGTTTGAATATCCAGTTTCGGTTGTTTTTAGTGGTACAATAGGAGGTTTCTTTTAGGAAGGTGTTGAAAATGTGAGGTGCGAGGTAAGATTCGTGCTTTTGGGCAAAAGTTGATTTAGTTTTAGGCACTAGAAGTAGATTACACGATTTAGCTCTTGTGTTTTTTGGGTGAGTTATGTGTCATGGTGAGGATTTTATGCAGTTTATTTGTATGATCTTTTTAATGAACAGCTTCCTGATATCAAGTATGTTATTAGTAATAAGTATGTTTTCCGTTGGGTGAAGATAAGGTTTTTTTAACATGATCCTAATTAATGTTTTATGAGTTGTGTTAAGTGGTTTAATGTACTTGTCGGCAGCTCCCCCCCAAGCAGAAATTCCATAAGTTAAAAGGCTTTGACATAGAGCGTAGTAAACATTTTTTAGTTGTTTTAGTGACATAATGTTTCTGATAGTTTTAAAAATGAATGATAGTTTACGGATTTTTTTTAATTAGTAAGTTAATATGAAGTTCCCAGTTTAATTTATAGTCCACTGTTAAGCTAGATACTTGATATTATCAGTGTGTTCTATTTTTTCGCAGTTGTGGTTTGAGGGATTTGAGGTTATATCAGGGTGTAGTTATATAGGCGGAAAGATTTTTGGTTGTCCGGTAGTGGTTTTACTGAATGTTAAGTATTTTGTTTAGGTGATGTTTAATGAAAAATTATAAGGAAATATCAAAAGAATCACTGAAAAATTTACTGCTTTTCTCAACCACATGCCTCTGCTCTTTATACTAAAAACAAATACAGAAACAGATTACAAGTAGAATCCGATTTGAGATTACAACTTAGTAGTTATTATCAACCCGAATATCACTGGGAGGGGGGGTTAAAAAATTGCTAAAAAACATCACGTGATTAATGGACGACCCCAATGCACTTAAGTAACAATGACATAAAAAATTTAAATGTTTGTCCTGGAAATGAAGATATAATTAACAACAATACAATTTTAGCGTACTTTTATTTCTGAATCGGATACTTCGGAAATATCCATCGATATTTCGAAATAAATATCTCGATTATGCCATCGCTCACATCGCTGACAGGTTGAAATTTCATAATCTATGGCCTGTCTGTTTTTGAAGAAGGGCAAACCGGCAAAGTGACAGATTGAATGACAGTTCCACTTTCCACTACATTTGCTTGCTCTACACTTTGAACATCACAATCATTGACCTATATCACAATGAATAATTTATTTATTTTATAATCCGATTATTGGAAACACAAAATATAGCTTTCATGTATAAGTATATGTGAACAATTTCTCAAATATGGATTTTGAATTGATATGCAGAGTTTGTTTGAAAGAGGGTTCAATGAAATCGATTTTTTCAACTAGGAAATCGGATGGAGAACGAAAAGTTACCTGTTCTGATATGTTAACCTCTTGTGCTACAGTAACTGTAAGTGCCCTCATCTTCAAATATAAATTTTATACAAAACCGGGACCAGCTCATTTTACACTAAAAAAAAAAAAAATTACCCCAGTAGATAGGTAATAATTAGATGTAATTAGTTCCGTGAGCGGAAATTGAAAAAAATGTATATTATCGTTAATTTCTTAAATTTAAAAATAAGGAAATTTCATTTTTCGAAGTGCAAATTACAGCGGTAATATGCACTTTTTCACGAAAAAACACTTTGCAGAAGTTGAATAATTGTTAGAATTAAGTATTTCGGAAACTTTTTGTATTGGGGGAGGCGGAAAATGATGCATTCTAAATTTCAATTGCGTAAAATCAGAATTCACTTTGCGTCTTCGCAAACTGACATGGCGCGGCCAATCTGTCACACAAGCCCGCTAGACAAACCCTGCGTAGCCAGACAAACCATTTAAAAACATAGGCTGTTTTTTAAAATAAAGATAACAACATGGAGGTCATTGAAAAATGACATTTTCGTATTTTTAAATTTAAGAAATTGACGATAATACACATTATTTTCAATTTCCACTCACGGAATTAATTACATCTAATTATTACCTATCTACTGGGATATATATTTATTTTTTTGTCCAAAATGAGCTGGTCCCGGCTTTGTATAAATTTACCAATATAATTACTACTACTATCTTATTAATATATTAAGGCTGGTTTTATGCTCGTAAGCGATTTATAACCAAATTTCCAATGTAAATGACACCAAAAGTCACTTAACATAATTTATAGCAAGTTACAGAAGTTGTTCTTTCGCAAGTTTTTTGACAGGTCTAATCGCATCCGCGTGAACTTCCAGCCTTCTCACAGCTTGTCAAATCAGTTTGATAAGTTGAGAGACTTGCTGTAAGAAATGGTACCAAAATGCGCCATTGCGAAATGTCAAAAATTAAAGACAGTTTTTTTTCGTAGGATTTTTTTCCTCTGAAACTAGTATTTATTTACAGTCATTTATACATAAAAATCTGATTAGGTTAGTGTTAATTACCCACCTTATTATATCCCGAAAACTATATAAAAATCTACACAAAAACAAATTTGGATAGAAAGAAACTTTTCCGATTCCAAAAACCGAAGAGATATCATTTATTTTCCAGGCGGAAAAAAGTTTTCTGAAAATGAAAATCCTTATATTTAATTATCGGTCCAATCCATTCTAATCTCAATGTTTCTGTTTATAACATTTCGTATTTGAATATGAGGTCGGTTGCTGTCATTGGGATAAAATGAAAGAACTCCATTAATTTCCGCCTTTGAGGGCACAAAAGCGCATGGAGAATTGTTTAACTCAAGCCAAATTCTATTTCAACACTTTATTTGGGTCTTTTCATCTTTATTGACAAAATCGTGTAAATTTGACAGCAGCAGATCGTTGTTGACAGGAAGCCATCTTACCGCAAATAAATTTACGGATGTAAACGGTCGCTATCGTTGCTATGTGCATTTACACAAGTTGAACATCCTAACAACTTCTGTGAGCATTAATAACCATGTGTAAAGCATGCATGATGCATGTGTAAACCCTCCTGTGAGTTACTTGTCAAAAACTTATGTTAAAAAACTTATGTTAAGTCATACATTTTACTTAGGAGTGTAAAGCAAGCTTAAGAATAACTTATTTGTTACCAATAATTTATTACGATTTCATACTTATGTTTGTTCTCAGGTCTCTCAAGAAGATGGACTTCCTGGCCATATTTGTTCATCCTGTTTAAAAAATTTGTGGTCTGCTTATAAATTCAGGCAACTGTGTGAAAAGTCCTTTTCTTATTTACTAAACTATGCTCCAAATCCATCTGTGATAAATGAAATAAAAATAGAAAAAGTGGAGAATGTTCCGACGATCGACCCGTCGGAGGTTTCGAGGTCCATCAAATTAGAAATAGATCTTACAAATGAGAATTTGCTGAGCGAAGAATCTGTGAAAGACGAGGAATTACTTCCGGAAGACCAGGAATCGTTGATACACAATGTTTTTGATAATGTCGATGAGAGTGATAACTCTGATAATGATTTTCTGTTGCCACCCAATTCTGAATACATTCGAAAAACTAAAGAGAAAAAGAAACGAAAAAAAAGTTAGTGCTAGTAAAGATTTTGTCTTTTAATCTTTTTTTACTTAAAAGGTTTACTAGCATGATGTGATAATGCTTGTTAATTTGGTTTTCTTATTTTTTTTACAGAAATAAAATTAGAGAAGAAAAGGTTATTACAAGAGCGAGAAGCAGTTGAAGAAGAACCGAGACATATAAAAGGGAAAGGCTTTCCCTGTTCCTTCTGTCCCAAGATATTTGATAAAACGTCCCGCCTCGTTACTCATCAAGACTTCCACATGGGAATCAAGAGATACTATTGTGATATCTGCAGGAAATGTAAGTCAATAGTCAGCATTTTCAGTAATATTAATACATAAGCAAGTAATTAGAATAAATCATATCAACATTATTTACTATTAGCTTATAGATCTGAAATAGACCACAAGGGGATGCACAAGCGAGGATTAAAGTTCAAATGTGAAATTTGCACTAAATTCTTCAATACCAAAGCTAAACTTACCATTCACACCGAAACACACAACCAAAATAGAGAGAAAATTATTTGCGGATTAAATGGCTGCACTAAAGTTTTTATGACTCCTGGAGGTGTGCAAAGACACAGGTAACCTAACAACCTGAACTAATTATTATTATTTTTTATTTTTTATTTCTTGTGATATATCTTGCTTTTTCCTATCCTTCCCAACTCTTACAATTGGAATTCTTGTGCTATATCATTTAAGAAAAATTGATGCCAAATAATTAACACTTACAAAAGAACAACAAAAATATTAACTTTAACTACGTCCGGGTTCTTTTATTAAAAGGAGTTTGGAAATGGCTTAAATGTTGCATCTAAAGTAGTGTTACATTTGTTGTATTTTGTTTTTATGTTGTTGTGCATATTTAGGTGTTCTTTTTCGTAAAAAAAAATAAACATGTAAAAGCCTGGCCGAGCTTAAAAAAAATCAAATAAATAAGTGTTGCCATTTGAAAAAATCGATAAAGCATAAAATTTCTATGATTCTCTTTTCCTACATTCCTGAAAGTTTCCAATAAAAATGCAACTAACCATTTTATGTTTATTCTATAGATCTTATCACGACGGTCTGAAAAACTTTATCTGCCACCTCTGTAGTAAAGGTTTCATCGATAAATACTTGCTAGAAATTCATATCCGAAGCCACAACAATGATAGACGTTACCCCTGTTCTTATTGCGATAAACGATTTATCCAATCATCTGCCAGAATAGCGCACGAAAGAAGGTCAGTATTATGAAACCAAACATTCAAATAATCCATTTTTATCAGCTTCAAGTCTAACAAGCCTAGGATTGCAGAACTGTTCAATTACACTAATAACTATAGTAGTTATGACTGGATATATAAGTGGGCCAAGCGCGCAAGCCACAGAACCCGTTATACTTAGTTTTATTAGCTTCAAGTTAACGTTGTAAGATTGCAGAACTGTTTAACTACACTAATATAAGTGGGTCGAGCACTCAAGCCACAGAACCCATTATACTTAGTTTTATTAACTTCAAGTCTAAAAATGTAAGATTGCAAAACTATTCAACTATACTAATAAATATAGTACTTTTGACTGGATGTATAAGTGGGCCGAGTAAGCAAGCCATAGAGCCCTTTATACTTAGTAAATTTTTTTTTAAATCGATTATTATTCATAATGTTGGCTATCTGCTTATTTGCACGGTAACTCAAATCAGCCTTTGAACCATGGTGCATTTTAACGCATGGTCCGGGACTTGGTAGATATGAAGCAAATGATGGAAATACCATTTTTTAAACGACTTCAAAAAGGAGAAGGTTCTCAATTCAACGGTATTTTTTTTTTTTTTACGTTTGTTACCTCAGAACTTTCGACTGGGTGAACCGATATTGATGATTATTTTATTTATTTGAAAGCTGGTGCTTTCCTTGTGGTCCCATTTCAATTTGGTCGAGTTCTGTCAATGGCATCCATGAGAAAACCATATAAGTCTTAAATTTGCATTAAGTATGTGCGTGACAAATGTACGAATAACTGAATATCACGCCAACCAATTTCGATGATTCTTTTTTATTAGAAAGAATGTACTTCAAGGGAAATTTGATGGGAGTTTGCGTAGGATCTGATTGTGGGATCCATGACAAAGTAACGGAACTCTTCAATTCTTAGGAGCAAATAAACGATACTTGGCCGAATCTTTTATAGGCTATCCGGACCTTTGAGTACCATTTAAATTTGGTCCAGTTCTGAAAATGGCATCCATGAGAAAACCATACAACTCTTAAATTTGCATTAAGTATGTACGCGACAAATGGACAAATAACTCAATATCACGCCAACTGATTTCGATGATTCTATTTTTATTGGAAGGATGTACTTCAAGGGTAGTTTCTGATTATGGGATCGAACTCTTCAATTCTTAGGAGCAAATTAACGATACTCGGCCGAATCTTTTATAGGCTATCCGGACCTCTGAGTCACCTACCGTAACGTCATTATGTTCAAGTAATGTCTGTCTCATATGAGCAGCACGTTTAGTAGATCTACCCATATTCAGATAAATTAGTTAGTGTACTTCAGATTCACTAAAAATCAAAAAATAAACAAAAAATTTAACAAAACAAAAAAACGACTTAAAAAATTTACTAAAAAGTAAAAAAATAATTTCGTATTCTTCTACAACTTAATAATCAACTTACTTTTTCTGCTCATCAATATGTAGGTACGATTGTTATTTTTGGAGTCGGTGACAGCAAAAGACAGAAAAAGTAAGTTGATTATTAATTAAGTTGTAGAAGAATACGAAATTATTTTTTTACTTTTTAGTGCATTTTTTGAAGTCGTTTTTTTGTTTTGTTAAAATTTTTGTTTATTTACATTACAAACTGACATTCAAAGTTTGTTGGTCTTATGTTGTTGGACTACTTTCAAAATCTATAATCTTTTTAACCTGTATCTCGTTTATTTTTAGACATACCAATACAAAAAATTACCACTGCAACCAATGTGAGAAGAGCTTTGTTTGTTCATCAGTTTTAAAAAGACATCTTTTGTGCCACAACAAAAGCAACCATGAATCCTGCAGATTTTGTGGCAAAAAGTTCTCAAGGCTCGACAATAGAAAAAGACATGAAGCTGTCATGCACGGAGTAACAGACAACGCAGATGAGAAGATGTTATCATGATTCATCACAAGCTCCTTTTCACAGGCACAAAATATTTAAATCAAAGCATTTATAAAATTTTGTATTTCACTCCTCTATTTATACCACGGGGTAATTACTACAACAAGCAGCTACAACTAAAAATCAGCGTTTTCGAGTTACACACAAAACCATAACTTCATTTCCTCATCCATGTATGCCACAAGTAGTTGTGGTTGTTGCTCCAAAATGCTGATTTCGGAGTTATCTAATTGTAGTAAATTACCTCGCAATATTATAAAACTAGGCGTCTCTGTTAGAGAGTTTACACTGCTTCATACAATCAAATTTACACCTAAAGATTAAAATATTTTAATTGTATTAACTTTGCAATCACTTAATTAATTTATTGCTTTTTGGCAATGTTTTGAATTCTAGACATATAATTGGATATCACAGTCACCTGACAAGGGTGTGGCAACATAATAGTGGTGATCGCTTTAATAAAATGTGCATATTACATAAATAATTATAAAAATTTCACTTACCCGTTACACAGGTTGCAATATTCTTTGGGTATCGCCTTCGTGAAATATCATTATTCAGAATTAGTACAAAAATAACAAACAAAAAAGCCCAAACTCATAGCTTTCAATTTTTATTGCATAACAAGTGAAAACTGAAAATTCCAAAAATATTTTAGTGACAACATTGTTTCAGAATGTTTACTGCCCATCAATAATTAATTTTTACTCATACTTATTTTGTGTAATTATTTATAAAACTTAGAAAGATTTATGTAATTAAATCAAATATTTTATATTTTGGGAGATTATAAGATAATTTATATAATGTTATTTTTATTTTATGTAGTACCTGTAGAAAATTCCCAAAATCGTTAACCTTTTTAGCCTGCGTACCCCTTAATTCTTACTACAAATCAGTTGTACCCCGTACCCTCTATCTATCTTGTGTACACATGTAACGAAAGACATGTTTCGATTGTAATTTTTTTAATACTCTCATTATTACATGAATTTAACAATCAGAATACGCAAATACAATTGATTCAATTTTATACAGAGTGTGACACGACTTCGGACATTTTTAACTCTTGATTCTACATGCGAAATTGAACAAAACACGATATTGCATACCCCCATCTTTGCTTCGCGTTCCCCAAGGGGTTGAAAACCGCTGTTTACCTATTTGTCCAAAACAAGTCGGGGACTTCTAGAATCATTTAATACTAGCTTCATTTTAAAAACAGTAGTAAAAGAAAAGTACCAACAACACCACTGACATAGGTCACCCCAAGTGGTTCTCTACGTTTGGTGATTGGTTGAGGGAGACCTTTTGACTTCTCCAGTCGGACTCTCTCGACCCATCGCCTTGTATCCTAGCAGGAGGAATAGATTCATATTTCCGTCACTCCTGGACAAACTAACCCCCAGATTCCTACCCAACCCTCTTACATTTTTTCCCGGAACTTCCTCTCCTTTTTTTCTTTACATTAACCCCACACAGGAGGCCCTGAGGAAAATAATTTTCCTGAGGCCTATGTCATCTTTGAGGATGCTGTGTGGAAGGTCTTTTTGAGGAGAGAAAAGAGTGAATGTTGTAGGAAGGAGGAAACAGAGGCCGGCAAATCTTTCCACAGCCGAGCTGTTGCACTCAAAAACGAGTCGTAGAAGCGACCGGTTTTCATATGACAAATGTCAACCATGTACATATGTTTGACGTGTTTCCCGGTTATGCACCGGTGCCGAGAGGATCAACGACACTAGTTCCTCGGAGCATCTTCCATTGAAATACTGTTAGAACAAGAACAACATTCCCACCGCCTGTGTTCTAAAGAATGCATTCCGTTGGTTAAGAGATTTCCCTAAGGGCCGGTTTTATAAGCATCCATTCGTTACGCTTGTTGCCATTTTTAACAATATTCATTTGGCGGTAGATCGAATACTTGTTAAAAATGGTATCAAGCGTAACAAATGGATGGTTACAAAACTGGCTCTAAAAAGACCCTATGATATAGGCCCTGAGGGAAATTGTTTTCCTCAGGGCCTCCTGTGTGGAGCTAATGAAAAAAAAATATGACAGGTTAAGTCTTTAAACATAATATTATGTAGGTACACATGGTGACTGGAAACTAGCGGTACAAATAGGAAACTCGTAAATTTACATCACATTTGGAGTCGATTTTGTGGTGTAACTTATAATTTATTTGAGTTTTAGTTTTCGAGTAAATTGAGTCCTATTTCTATTTTTTATGTGCTGCAGATGATAACATTTTTCTGCTATACCACAAATTTTTCAGACACCGTGCATAAAATTCAGATTATATTGTGTTTTTAAAACTAGGTAAACTAATAATCTATGTCT
Source organism: Limnephilus rhombicus (assembly GCA_929108145.2). Classification (NCBI taxonomy): domain Eukaryota; kingdom Metazoa; phylum Arthropoda; class Insecta; order Trichoptera; family Limnephilidae; genus Limnephilus; species Limnephilus rhombicus. The sequence goes on along the minus strand of OV815273.1, from coordinate 45,878,288 downwards.
ACATAGGTTAGTTTATAATCTTTCCTTACAAAGCAAGCACAATAAGTCTGGTACGCCTCAAACGTCATACTTATGTCTAGTAATATTACACTATTGTGTAAATAAGCTAATGGGTTCGAGTGGTTAAACACAGTAATAAATAAACCAATGAAAAAAAATACTAGGACATAATATACAAAGCAGTTTTTATTATCTCTTTTTACAGCGTGCTGTGTATGTATTTACAAACAAAATAATAAAATTATTATTATTTATGATAACATGATAGATAGAGCTGGAAGAGGGTAAATGACTTTATTTTGTGCCAAAAACAAATTAATTAACCGATTCTGGCGGAAAAAGCTGACTGAAAATATTATACTTGTTTTGATATCCAATGGCTGGAAACCATCAATTGTAGAAATCTTGTCAGGGAAAGACAAGGCTCTTTAATGATGAACAAAATATATTTAAAGGAGACAAGGCTCTTTCGTGATGAACAAAAATATATTTAAAGGTTTTTTTATAGATTAGTGATGAAACAAAATTAATGGTATCATCAAGTCGTCTCCAAGCGTTCAAGCCATCAAATTGCTGTTGAATTCAAAGATAATATATAGATATTATAAAGCAAGAAGTCATATTTAGGTGAAGACAAAATGTAATTTAATGTATTTTCATAATAATATAATTATAATGAAAATTATAATTATTATCTATATATATCGGGTTGACACTGCAGCACAACCAAAGATATTGAAATATAAGTAGATGTGCTATCTGCTGTTTTTACTATGTGGGTCTGCGCTTCCGGGTGTCGCCGATATTGTTTACCAATTAACAAATAAACTAAAAGAACAAATAATTAACGAATAAACCAAACGAACGTTAAACTAAATGAACGAATTCTTTCCTTATTCAAAATATATTGTTAACCAATATTAATGCACATTTTCAAAAAATCAACGAAATGAACAAATTCTTTTTGTATGAAAACTACGCTAATTAGCGCGTAGTCCGGCGACAGTTGCGCGGACACCATAGCATATCTCTTCTGTATTTGAATATCTTTGAGCACAAGTCATAAATATCAAAAGCACTTTATGTCTCAAAATATTGTCATCTGTAGTATTAAGGGATTATATACAGTTAGGAGGCCCAAAAAAGCGATTTTTCAAGATTTTTTCTGAGAATACCTTTATATTTATCAAAATGTGAAAACTTGTACACATATTATAGTAACTTTTAACTGTGTTTTAACATTTTTGTATTTGTAAAAATATTAATTTTAAAGCTGCTGTAGCTGATCTCCAGAAGCTCCTCTCAAAAAAGGCATCTTGGGGTGACCACCATATCTCTAGACTGGATCATTTAAAATGAAAAAACGTATAATATGCGTGTAACTTCGAAATAATCGCCGGATTGACTTGAAATTTTCTGTGTGTGTACTTATGTACATTACAAAAATGAAATTTAAAAAAAAAACGATTTCTTGAAAACTCTGACTGTATATAACCCCTTAATACACTAATGTCTGTTGTACAGTCTAGCCCCATATTGTGTTAGCTACAAATGGAAGTGCCGGCATCTATAATTTTCAAATAGAACTGTTAAAGTTTTCATAAAATATTAAAGTAAATATTCTGTGAAGGTATGGTTTTCCTCTTTCTGGTTGACTTTAAAAGCGATTTTTTTAGGAACTGAATATACCAGAACATTTGTATGGACTGGTATTATAACCCATATTGTCTGCCGTTCATGCTTGTCATAGCCACCGCTAAGGACCTATTAAGTAGACATAAGCCAGCTTCAAACAGAAGTGGTGCAATTTATCGTCAAATAGACGTTATTTTCCACTTTGGAAATTTAACGCTTTGCACTCATACTCTCCAATTGGTCAAAGAATAGAGAACTCCAGTCAAAGACTAATTTTTTTAAATTTTTAATGAATAATGGACCTTCTAACTTAAATAAATGCATATATATATTTTTTTAGAGTTAGTTTTAAGTCAGTTTAGAGTTAGTTTTAAGTCAGTTTAGAGTTAGTTTTAAGTTAGTTTTAGAGTTAGTTTTACCTACGACACGATAAGCAGTGACGTCACCACTAAACATTTCAATAATGCCAACTTGACGACGTGTTTCTACGACCCAATTAAAAACTGGCTTTTTAATAATTTTTTTAAAACTCTGCGTTTAATGTTATTTAATAAAACTTATATATTCGGAATCAGCGTTTATTGGTATATATGAACATATTTTTTTAAAGTCATAATATTTTTCACTGGAGTTCCTTATTGTTCAAATTGACGAAATTTCTCACATTGGAAGTCGGATCGGATAAATTTGATGATATTTTGCATGGTTAATATTGTCCAGATGGATAAAATTTGCAACGTTTTCCACTTTGGAATTTTCCAAAAGGACAAATTCTATGATATTTTTGTTATTATTTTCATTATTCTTTATATTTCACACTTTGGAATTGTCCGAATTTGACTATATTTTGCATACATTTTCATGGCTGTTGTACGTGCAAAGGGGCAAAACTCTACTATCAGGGACCTTAACTAAATTTGGCGAAGCCTAAAAAAAGCCACCGGCAGGGCATAGCATAGTAGGTAAAAACAAGCTTTTGCAGTTTTTAACTGCTAGTTGTCATAATTTCTCTAAAAAATAAAATCATAATGTCATGATGTGTCATAATAATAAACGAGTATTATGTAAAGTTAAAATGCTGCAAGGATATTCCTTAACATCCAACCTAAAATATTATATTGTGTATATAAATAAAATATTATTACAAATGCAACAGGACCGGTATTAATTTATTAAACCAATAAAATAAAATTAACTTAACTTAAATTAATAGGAATGAGAAAATAATCTACTTAGTGATAGGATTAAAGCTTGTCACATTTATTTTATGTTTACATTAATTTTATTTTCTTTGAGTATCGAGGTGTACTCCTAACTAGACCGAAGGAAACCTTTTCCAAAGTGAACCAAATGTTTTTTTATTCACAGAAAAAATAAACATATTAGAACGATATATGATTATGGTTAGTAAACATGGGCTTCCAGTAGTGCGGAAAGTGCAGAGATCAAAATATGAAATGTTTCACATTGTTGTAATGTCGGAACAGGTTGCGTCTCATCTGGCTTATTTTTCAAACATATCAATGGCAGAAAGGCTAATTAACGCAAAAAATATTTTTTCGATTTTCACTTTTTGATGCAAATTCACTTCTAAAAAAAACTGCATCGATCTATATAATCAAAGTTAATATAATTTTATAAATTAAGGTTTATAAATGATCAATATTATATAAATGTACCTATATGGATCGATGCAGTTTTTTTTACAAGTGAATTTGCATCAAAAAGTGAAAACCAAAAAAAATGTTTTTTGAAAACATGATTTTTTGACAAAATGATCCGAGTATGACCTCTTGTTCACATTTTTGCGAGGAACAAGAGAAACCGAAAATTGAGTTTCAAAACCTCACTTATCACAACTGAAAACCATGTTAAAACTGTGAGTGAGAAACAAAACCCGCTATATCATTCAAGAAGTTAAGTTTCAAAAGCCTATATCTAGAGCAAATCACAAAGTGAGTATCAAAATCTGCTATATCCATTTTATTTATTGAAATTACTTAAATTATGCAAGACCTACATAAAAAAAGAAAATATATTACTCCATTTCATTATTAAAAAAAGTGAAAACCAATTATTTATTTACGCTAGTATTTTGGGGTTTTCTCCAAATCAACGAAAGTTGATATAGCGGATATAGAAATTGAACAGCTCAATTATCCTTTCTACCATCTATATGTGCATACAGTGTAACAGTCTTATAAGGTTTCTCAATGGACAGGAAAAAACCTATTATTTTGGAAAGCCTTATACGGTTCGAAAAACATTGTGAAAACCTTATGTGCAGGTTTTAATATATGCACTGCCGAAGCGAGTATGTACACTTCATAAATAGACAAAAAATGAAATAAAAATAGAACAAAGTCTGAAAATATATTTTTTTAATAAAATGGAACAACTTTATGCATTTTTAAATCAAAAATATATTTTTCCTTGCACCTATTGATAATGAACAATACTAGTGGTAAACGATATAAAGTACGTAAAAAAAATAATATATATATATATAATATACATATATGTATGTAATACATAACCTGCGATTGCCAATGTGTTTCTGTAAACCATGTGCATATGTCCATATGTATGCTGGGCTGGCCCTGAACCAAACGGCGCCTGGCGCTATTAAAAACCTCAAGGGCACTGTATTAGGTGTTAGATATCATCAGCGCCTTGACTCCTTCATCAATATATAATAAAATTTCACTCTTATTGCTATTAAAAATAAAAATAATTTAGATCTATATATTGCATGCATTTCACAAAAACATTCCCCCTAAAAAATTTACTAGTATAAAATATTTTTTAAATGCTCAAGTATAATAAAATATACAATTAAAATAATGCTTCATTACCATAATAGAGTTAATTATTTTTCTTGACTTTTGTATTATTTCTATAGATGCTCCTGACAATAAGCTATTGAAAAATGTTAAAATTTGTATGATAATAAAATAGACAATTGTATAAACAAAGTAAACATTCAAGTATTGAATTAAGTTTCGAACTCATTACATGTATGTATAAAAATTTGCATTTGTTTGATCCAGTGAAATTATATATTTGCTTTATTTAACTACATGGCTATCTTGTGCAATAAATTCATAAACAATAAAAATTATGTGAGTCATCAAATAATTATTAGATAAATTTAATACATTATACGGCCACACAAATAATGTGCAACTTCTAAATTTTTGATAATATGTATACACAAATATAAAATTTGTATTTTACAGATAAAAATCATTGATTAAAATATGTACATAGTTTAAAAAAGCTTTGATAAATCATTGTTCATACTTTCAAATATCAGAAGAATTAACTTCTTTGCATTTTTTCCAAACCAAGATAACTATCATGTTAAATGAGTTAACAATTTAATAATCATTGCACAAAATATGATAAAATTAGATTTTGAACACTAGAGGCTGTTTTGATCCATATTCATTTTTAAACTATCTTTAGATTCATTCCCCTCTGCAATATTTGCATCGTACTGCGTCATGTTCGGCGGCATTGTTTGTATGTGGTTGATGACTGAGTTCTGCACGTGATTGTGTTCATGCTTGATGCTATCGATATTGTTGTGATGTTCCAGTTCTACGTCCTGCTGGTTGACAGCGTACCGCCCCGATGTGTTGGGAACCATCATGGCCAATTCTTCGGGGTGGCAGCGCTGTTTGTGAGAAAGACATGCAGAACTGTAGGTGAAGCTCTGCGGGCACCAGGGACACTGAATCGGAGCATCATCCGAATGACGATTCTGTTCCATATTGATTTTCAAACCATCTTTTGATTCGCTTCCTTCCGCAAGGTTCTGGTCGTACTGCGTCATGCTTATCGGTATTGCTATCTGGTTGACGACAGAGTTCTGCATGAGTTTATTACGTTCGTGTTTGATGCTATCGATGTTATCAATGTTATTTATGCCAGAGCAATGTTCCAGTTCCATGTCCTGCGAGTTGCTAGCATACCCGCCCAAGTTGTGGGGAACCATCATGGCGAGTTCTTCAGGGTGGCAGCGCTGCTTGTGAGAGCGACACGCAGAACTGTAGGCGAACCTCTGTGGACACCAGGGGCACTGGATGGGAGTGTCTCCAGTGTGGCAAGTCAGGTGGACCTGAAGGATGCAATGCCCTTATTATATACACACTGTGTTTCAAAGATAATTACAATAAATTATGTTATTAATATAATATGCACTATGATAATATTTTGATAATTAATCTTAGTTATGTTTATTATTTTTAGAATGTAAAGCTATGTTGCACCTTTTCTTTTGTGAGTTACACATTCAGTACACACGCGCTAAATATTTTTTTAATAATTTTTGGGCTGCTTTCCTTTTACCTTGCGTATTTCCCCACAGAGAACTTTAGTGCATTAAAGAAAAAAGTTAGGGTAATTTCCTTCTCCGATTTCACTCCCGATGTACATTCCGAGCATTTGGCAAATTATTACCTATATGAGAAATAATAAATAACAAAATCTAACCTTGAGTGTCTGTCTTCTCTTGAAAGCCTTATTGCAGAATGGACAAATATGTCGACAGAGATCATCGTGGACCAGCAGATGTTTCCGGTAGGTTCTTCTGCTGTTGAGGACCTTGTCACAAGTCCCACATGGGTAGGATGTGGAATCGTGGGTGTCCAGATGCGCCTTCAGATTTGAACCAGTCTTGAATCTTTAAACATTAAAAAAGGTTCTAAATTGCTTAGAAATGTATTTGTTTACAACAAAATACACAATTAATTGTCAAAGTTAATAAATAGTCTTTTAACTTTATTTGTTAATACAGTACTAAATATGAAACATAGATCGTAATGACTTATTTACTAATTTAATTAATCTATTAAACTGTTTTTATTTTTTTTTAATTTCCACACAATGTGGTAATTTTTGTCTTCTGAATTACATATTATATTATATTTGTGATACTCGAGTTAATAAATAAACATTCAACCATATAACTTTTTCCACACGATCGTAACAACAGTTGATACGGCAAAAGCCATGCCTCACACGCGCCCGTATCAGCCCTTGTTACGCTAACTTCGACTGCCGATATCACAGCGCTCCTATGTCACAGTTTTTTTTCCCGCTCGCTAGGACATTCGTGTAACTATCACGATGCTGACATCTTCGGGCATATTTCGAAACTAAAATTGTATTTCGTAAAAAACATCTATAATCAAGTGAATGTGTCCTCGTGCCTTTGAGTGCCATAGTTCACAATTTAGTCAACAGATGGCGCTAGTAGTAATTCGCAGTTTGCGCATGCGATTCCGATTGACCATATTGGACAAGCGTCGATAACATTTATTGTCGAGATCGCGCGTATTCTAAACGTTTGTTTGTGTTGTGAAACTGTGATTTTGACTTTACATAAAAATTTTATTAATTTAAGTGTCATCAGAAGTTTTAGAACTTGTTTATACGAATTAATAATAATAAGTGATTGAGGTACCACTTGTGTCTATCAACGCAGTGTCGCAGTATCAAAGCACGCGGATAAATGGCGCCGCCTTTAAGATAACATGGGTATGTTTTTGTATGGAATTTAATGTTTTTGTTTTTATAAACATCTAGGAGTGTTTACAGATGACGATTTGGTTTCAAATTGTAGATAATAATCTCATCTGTTTATATAGTATGATAAATCATGCCATACTATGCTGTAATTTGACATAAAATTGGATGGATAGGTATTTGAAAACATGTACCGCGTATGGGTATTGAAAAAAACGGAGTAGTTCAACGCGGGGAAAAGGTTAAGAAATTGTATTTCAACAAAACTGGGGGCCATTTTTTCTTTCAGTCCTGGGTCTTTACAAAATGGAATTTTACAAAAAATTGACACACACTCCAAATGCAACCACCTCATCAGGTTGAAACAAATAGAGTAAACAGGCGAGACAGTAAAAAGAGTGACATTCTGTTCTCTCGGCCAAGTGACTGCCCTTCTTAGACAAGCTTCTCTGCTGGTGTCATTTCCATTGAAATGTTTAGAATAAGTATCTCAGAAATGCTCCATAGAGAGGCCCGAGTAAATCTGGCTTCCAAGAAACCTGGCATCTTGTATAGGCCTAGCAGATTCTTCAATAGTGACCAGCTGCTTACCATGTACAAATCTCAAGTATTTTCAACAATTAAATTTTGGATCAAAATACTCGATTCTGTGCAAAGGAGGGCAGTTCGTTGAATTGACAATCCGTTGTTAATAGGCCGATTGCCATTTCTAATGCACAGACGCAATATGGGCACACTGAGTCTGTTCTACAGGAATTTCAATGGAGCCTGTTATAAGAAGCTAGCAGCACTAGCAGAACAGTTGATGTTAGCTTCATGAGAATGGGTCGTTTCTTCGACTCGTTTTTGTGTAAGTCAGCAAATGCGCTAACAGCATCTGTTTTTCCTCCTTCAATATATTCCGCACATTAATAAATCTCTTCCTACAACCCCATAACTTGTCTCACAACTATATAATACCCCTATCTTCACACTGTACCCTTTACGGCGCTCTTGTGAGGCAAACATAAAAATAAATTAAAAAACATGACTTATAAACTAGTAGCACAATAGGTAATTTATAAAAGATGTAGAAGAATGCCGGTTTACTTTTTAGGGCAGCGGTTGCATTGGAAGAGCTTCTCCTCACTGTGGATGGCGCGGTGCTGGATGAGCTCGCCCCCCGTGCTGCAGGCGTATCCGCACACGTCGCAGATGTAGCGCTTTATCTTCTCGTGCACGGCCCGCGTGTGCCCCACTACCGCTGATTTGGTTGTGAACCTAAAACACAAATATATACGTATGAGAATTTACTTAAATATAAATTACTCGGCGAACCTGTTATGTTTTCTATCAAGGGTCACTACAAATTCAAGATAATAGACGGACTGGTTCATCAAGGTTAACCGGACAAAACTGAACAGTGACAAAACAGAACACTTTTTAAAAGTGATATGAAGTCATGAAAGTAAAGGAAAAACAAAAAACTACAAAAATGTGTTAGATTAATTTATTTTTCATCACTTTTCATGATATCACTTTTCAAAAGTGTTCTGGTTCTGTTTTGTTACTGTTCTGTTTCGTCATGGAACACCGTAAAAAAACTGTAAGGAATAAAAACTAATATGATGTCTAAATGCAGTGATTATTAATTTTACCACTTTTCAAAACTGATATGACGTCATGAAATTTTTTTTTTTTTTAAACGTAAATATGTTGGATTAGTTCTTTTTTATCACTTTTCAAAGGTGTTCTGTTTTGTCACTCTTCTGTTTTGTCACTATTCTACCAATGTCACTCCAGTCAAACAACTCTAAAATGAACGGATGACTGTCTTCATTTTATTTCTTCCATAAATCCACGGTAGCTTCTAAGTTTTAAGTCCCAAACTAGAATTTTTTTTTTTTTCCTGAAGGTGTTCAAAAATCCCTTTAATATCAGCACAATTTGAGCGGAGCCGTAATGCAAGAATATGCTGTAAATAACATAAATATCAGTAAAATTCTCACTTATTGCCACAGACGCTGCAGGGATAGATGTATCTCTGGAACAGTGGAATGTGGACACGTTCGTGTGATCTCAAGTTCTCCTTGGAGTTGAACACTTTGGAGCAGCCCGAGCAGCTGTACACACGGTCAGGTTTGGGGATGTGTCTCATCTTGTGCTTGTCCAGGTCATCTTGTGTCTTCATTATGCGCGAACATTTGTCACAACTTAAATTACAAAACAAATTATTCAGTCATTATCAAAAATATATCGAGTTCAGAGTTATACAGAAAGGTGAATGAAGTCGAAAGGTCTTGTGTAAAATGTCTTCTTTCAAATCACACTTCTTAGTATTATCTAATTCAGTGGATAAAAGGAAAAATTTAGGAGCCAGATGCAATAACAACCTACGAGGGTGGGTTTTTAAGTTCGCGGAATGGGGGGTAAGGAGGGGAAATAAAAATCCAAAATTATTTTTCCTTTTCAATACATTCACCTGCTACCCTAATACATTTTTTGGATCTTTCAATTAACTTATGTATATCTTCAAAAAAAAATTATTTGTCTCTGTCTAAAAAATATGCCGAAATTGTGACATTCACTTCTTCATCACTTGAAAACTTTTTCCCACAAAGTTCTTTTTTCATGTTTGGAAATGGGTAATAATCACTGGGAGCCAGGTCAGGACTTAAAAGTGGGTGTGACAAAATTTCGAAGCCCACCTTCTGCAGGGCAGCCATCGCAACACGGCTCTTGTGAACAGGCGCGTTGTCGTGCAGAAGGAGGACACCTTTGGTCAACTTTCCCCTTCTTTTCTCCTTGATGGCTTCTTTTAATTGCTCTAGGATTGAAGCGTAGTAATCTCCGGTTATGGAAATACCTTTATCTTTGTAATCGATCAACTGGATTCCTTCTGAGTCCCAAAAGACTGTCGCCATGATTTTCCCAGCCGATTATGACACCTTAAACTTCTTGGTGGTGGTGTGCCTTTCTGTGCCACTGTGTTGAGTCCTGTTTAGTAATGTTAAGTAGTTTCATAATGATGAACCTAAATTTCATTAACAGTAACAATTTGAGCCAACACTCCATCTTTGTCTTCCCTACAGAAGTCCGAAAATGGATGAGAACACTTGTTTTTGAGGCGGCGAGCATTCCCGGCACCCATCTTGCGCTGACTTTAGTCACGCCAAGATGGCCATGAAGAATTGTGAAAATGGTTGTATCTGATACTCCAACCATTTCTGCAAACTGTTTCTTCTTTAGTCTTTAATCTTCTAATATTTATTTTTCGACTTTTTGAATAATTTCCGGAGTGGTCATCTCGATCGGCCTTCCTGGCCGTAAAGAGGGTATGCCACTTGTAAACCATAGTTTTACTTGGACAAGAGTCCCCGTAAACGGATGACATCTCTTTCAGTATGGTCTGAACTGATTTTCCTTGCTTGGTAAGGAACTTTATAACAGCGCGGAACTCGATTTTCTGCATATTTCACAATTTCTTCCCGATTGACATGTTTGGTCGACGATAGCTCAAAGACTAATTTGGTAGGCGGTAGGCGCCCTTCCTACCCTTCCCTACCTTAAATGAAAGTGCCTAACCATAGAAGGAGGAAGGAAAATGAAGGATTTTGACAGATACGTCCAAGAAAAATGAAATTGCCGAAAGGTTTAAAACCAAAGAAAAGGATAAAAGACATTTAAACTGCGTTAAAAAATTAAATTGAAAAATGAAACGGTAGTACTTTGCTTTATCTGTGAATGCATTTCAATAAGGACCGGGCACTTCGGGCAATTCCTGCAAGAAATACTTTCACAAACACTTACTGTACCTCTGGACCAATATTCACTTTTTTAAATTTCTAATAAATATATATTTTTTTAAGATTAGTTAATGCAAAAATATGTAAAAGTTGCATAATTGACCAATTCATAACATTAAAAAAAAATTTACTTTTGTCGTGGTCCAATTTAAATTTTTTAAATATTGAACTTTAAAAATAATAAATAATGAAGTAAGAGCCGGTGCAGACAGAAAGCGTTCAAGCGTTCCGAGTTCCGCGTTCTTTGCAAGTAGTAGACCACTATAGTATCGCGCAGACATAGCAGCAGTCAGACCGCGCGGTCAGTGTGAACTCTTGTGTTCTATTGTCAGAAATACAAAGAACTCGTGGAACGCCTCGCTCGCTCCACGGGATATCAAAAATAAAATTTCGAATTAACAAATTCCCATGTAATTTGAAATTTTACGAAAAAAAAAATTGTAAAAAATTTCCGAAAATTGAGTTTCTCGACTGCAAATTCGAATTCGGGATGGTTCTTCTGAATAAATTCGTAATAATACGTTTACCGCCGCGGTCAACCCTATATTCCAAGTAAATTCACAAAAATATGATATTTTCCGAGTAAATACCTATTCGGAATAAATTCATAAAAATACTGTATATTCGAAGTAAATTCTTAAAACTACGGTGTATTTCGCGTAAATCGAATTTTTGCGGCTGGATCTTATCGCGGCCGACCCTCCAAATTCAGATACCTATTCGAAATAAATTCATTAAATACGATATATGAGTATATCCGCGTAAATTGAAATTTCGTGGCCGTTTACCACAGCGGATTTAAATTTGGATTGAGCGTTTGGAGAACCATTTCCTATTTTATATAATTATGCAATTCATTAAAGCTACTTATTGACATTCGGAAGTAAACAAAAAACGTTCTTCATCTTTAAGTAATTCAGGAAAAAAAATACTGAACTCTCCTTTTTCATTTCGCTCAGTGAATCGGATGCACCCAGTATCTTCTTTTATTTTTAGACTCTTCCAAAGTCAACAAAAGCAATGCTTCGTCTTCCGAGGACGAACCATAGAAATACATGTTTCACGTACAAGCTTTGTTGGGAAAATGGAATGCAGCATTTTTTACCACGTGCTGTTAGAACTTATGTAGAACGCAACCGGACAAACGCTAGGTGAACGCTGAACGCTTAGCTGTCTGCGCGGGCTCTAAAGGTACACCACTTCACCCTATAGCTTTTACTTAAATGCACTCGATTCTTTTTTACTAGAAACATGAATTTATCACCATTGACCTAATAATTTCAATACTACATTCATGCATTCGTACCACACAGTAGAGTCTATTATGAAATCCTTGACTTTGTGACCTATGCGTAGTAAGCGAGTGTTTATTAATGTTACAATTTTATTTTTCCAAATTGGTACCCGAAAATAAATTTGATTAGTTAGTATGCATATTATTTATTGAACAAGGAAAATATTAACCAACCCATACTCTATGTAGTGTTACGTTGCACATTAACATGCCTAAATCAAATAACGAGCGGATGTCCGTTAGTTTCCCATGCCACCGTTCACAGTTAGTTAAAAACGCAACGGCAAACAGACACATGGCGCTTGCACGCACTCGCTCCAAGGCTGGCCTGTTAGGAGTGTTAATGTGCAAAGTAACAGTACCTAGAAATCTTAAGAAATGCCTGAATCAGCGCAAACTTTGATGTGTGATATAAAAGATAATGACATAGGAAGCGTTCAGAAAAAAAGTTCAGGGGAGAAACCTTTCATCATTCAAATAAAACCTTTGGTGAAACATTTTTCTTGAAATTTTTTTTATTGAACAATGTTTTTTTAATGTGAATACCTTAAAAGAGTTCTAACTGCTCCCAACTGTCTAGAGCCGGTAAAACAATAGCATCCCCAATTGGGGTATATTGTGAGACTGAAGATGGGGAGGGAAAGGAGATGGGAAAGAAGAAGGTAGGTGAGTATGTGGCTATTCAGATCTGGTCACCAAAGAGGCTAAAGCAATTTCAAACAATGTTTTGATTCTGAGTGTTAATCTTTCACCAGGGCAATACTGAGAGAATCTTCCACTCTGGAAGGTGGCGCAAATATACTATATTATTATTTTGAATTAATTAATTGTGAAATAATACCACTCACGTACACCTTTTGGTAGGTGGAAGATGTACAAGTTACTGATTGGTAAATAGTGAACTGTGCGATGAATCAGAGATCTATATTGGCCTTCGTTTGTAGAAAGAAAAACCATCTTAGGAGATACATTAATTACGTGAGCTCAAAAGGGGGGGGGTGCCCACGTAATTAATGTATGCCCCCTTAGGTGAGACAGAGAAAGTATTCGAGCTCGCAAGGTTTTGTACAGCCATAAAATTAATTAAATAAAAAAAATTTGCACACACCGGGATTTGGCCGACCTCTGACCGGCGACCTCTGGATTCATAATGGAGGATCTTAAGCACTCGAACACGGAGGTGGTGACCGCTAGGTTGAAGTTGAGGCCAAAGAATGAACAAAGCAGGCACTTACGCAAAGCTACTAGGGTCATTATGTCCCGAGACGTGTCGATATATGGCAGTTTTAGATCTGACGATGCAACCGCACTCGCACTGGACCTTGGGCTGCTGATTGTGTTCCTGAACGATGTGGGCCTTCAACCTGAACCAGTTTGCGCAGAGCTTCTCGCACACGAAGCACGCAAATCTAAAACCATCACAAATTGAGATTTATGTCAAGTGAATCCACACAATTTATTATATTTAATCACACAGGAGATCTACTGGATGGAATAGTGGTTAAGACATTAAATATATGGGAGGAGGATGATGACAGTGGGTTAGAGGAAGTTAACACGACCTATCTAACGAAACAATCGGAATGCAAAAATTTCAAATCATAAATCAATGTTCCAAATAAATAGCTTCAACAGGGAAGCTAACAATGCAATGCTGAATATTTTTTCTCCAAAAAAATATCAATTGATTGATGATCTAATTGAGTCGAAATGTTTCAATTGGAAAGAACATCACTTTGAAAGTAATAATAATTTTACATATTCCTGATTATTAAACTGATTAATTTAATTTTTTTTTCAGACAATCTTGAATAGGTTTGTGTAGTCAGTGCGTTTCTCTAATGCTTAATTGTTGATTTGTCAATGCTCTGTTAACTCCAAACTAAAGACTTTGTTATCATACCATAAAGCTCCTAAAAACTTTATTTTCTTAATACATATCACCACCCAATTGGCTTACAAACTTTTTACAACACCATGAAAGAGAAAATTTTACTTTCACTATCAATAAATAATACTTACGAAAAATACTTTTGTAGATTAGGATCAGACTTTTTATAAGGAGCAGGATCGGAGTCGGAAGCCGAAGAGTGTTTCAGCTTCAGTTTCTTTTTCTTTGAAGATTTTAATTTCTTTTTCCTCGACTTTTTAGGGAGAAGATCGCTTATCGGATAGTCCAGACCATCTTCAAATAATGAATCTAAAGAAAACACAAACTATTGTAGCAGAGACAAAATAACTAAATGGTTCCTATTATTATCATCATTATTATTTAAGAATATTACTTGACATCTCTTCATCCATATCTTCCAAGAGTTCTTCTTTAACCTAGAAAAATATAATAAGGATTATGAATGGTTCTGCACTTTAAAACTTTTTAACAGTAAAACCAAATCCACCATAAAAATAATATAACGACTGCTGGTAATATGTATTATCATACAAATAGCAAAATACAGAGCGCTGCACAAGTTAAGATGTAACTAAAAATTCACCCAAAAAAGAGTACATTGTAATTAATTAACTAAGGCCCTTCATACACAGAGATACTTACAAGCTACATGACTATGATGCAACCACAAATCACCTATGCCTGATATGCTACTCTAATGCTTGTTTCCGTACACAGCGCTCACCGAATTATACTGAACTAATCATATGTTTTCCATGCTAAAAGCACTGTCAGTCACATGAAAAGGCCAAAATACCAAATCAAACTGAATAATAATTTATTTAATAATCAAAAGGTGTTTTAAACATTGTTAAAAATGCATTTTTTGGGTAGTAATTTTTATGTATATAAATGACAAATTTTTGTTCCTACGTAAATAGGTAATTTGTATTTTAAATTTACACCCACCAAAATGATTTTTTTAATTAATTTTTATTTTATATTTCATCCAATTTTTTTAATAAATATAGTAAAATTATTTTCTCCTAATTATTCTTATTATCTCTTCTTGATTCATCTTGGCCCTTCTTGCCACTTCTTGGCTCTTCTGGTCTCTTTTCTTTTCTTCTTACTTATCCATATGTCATCTTGTTCCTTCCTAGTTCACTTGCCTCTTTTTACTTCTCCCTTCTTCTTCTCTTACTTATTGTTAATTCAAATCAAATAGAAATACGAGCGAACAAAGGATACTCCCCTGAAATACGAAGAAGGCTGATTCCAAAACTAGAAATTGAACCGATGAAACCGTCTCAAATCATGTAAAACATTAAGATATATAAATAGAAAAAATCTTTGGTTGTGCACGTCACTGGGGGGAAGGAATTTTGAGAAGCGCAAACCTTGGAATGCATTGGGCGTTATTAGTATCCCCATGTCGACGGCACGGCCTCGACACAAAAAAATTTTAAAACGTAAGTTCTTCTTCAGAATAATACCTCTTTCTTATACACTAAATAGTAGTGATAAAAACAATGACCGTATGCCTGCTTCCTCCAAAAGAAACAAAGCAATAAGTCGCTTGCACCTTCCTCACTCGTTTTAAAGAAATAATGCAGTTGCCGTCGCCATTATAACAGCAGCCATGCAATGGATACGAGTATAAAAATATGTTGAGTTTTGTTGTGAAATTTGTGACCCTAAACCATTAATTGCTTCAAGTGCACCCTTCAAGCATTTAACTATGAAGTAGGTACCTCAGGGAATATAAAAAAAAACTCGATGTTCATATAAACAAATCCTCAGGGAATATCAACAAAATACGACAATCTGAAAGCGATAAATATTAATTTGTTAAAAAGAAAATGTATTATTTAAAAATTAAACATATCCTCTGCTTTGAGGGCTCCTCGGGGAGTTTAGTCTATCACAATAAATCAATTCACACTTAGAACTGTTATGAAGGTGCAGTCCAAACCAAACGCGTAAAGGTTTGTGTGATTTTGTTAACTTGAACTAGATTTTGAATGTGATTTGAAATATATTAATTTTTAACAATCAAAGATAACTTTATAACGGAAAGAGTTAAAATTAAATCGCAAAGTAAAACAAATTGTACTGATAGTAACGCGTGCGTTCAACACTTTTTGCCGAAATCACAAAAAGAAAACATTGAATAATTTAGAAAGAAACTAGGAGCTCAAAATACACATCTTTTTTCGCCACGCACACACGACAACTCCCTTATTTTAAAAAATCTCATAGTTATGTATTTATTAAGGTATGTTAACGCTAAGTTATAGCTTGTAAACATTAAGGTATAGCCTGTTAACGATACAACACTCAACTAATTTTGACAAGTTGGGAGAATATAACAGTCATCCAGGCTTCGAATTGCTTTAAAAAGTTTCAAATCATCTGCGAACGTAAGTACGTCGATGTCTTTAAATATTACAAATGTCATTCACCAAAAAGATAAATATTACAAGTTCGATGTGGGAACCTTGCGGAACACCATTGGATGCAAAAAAAATGCAGAAGGAGGAGTTTCGATGCGGGTCCAGGACATTTCTTAATTTCTTGATCGTTGACACTAAATTTCCCGTTTTTTTTGCAAAATTGTTCTTTTGTAAATTATAACGTTTTACTGGATAATGTGTTTAGGTATACTCAGGGTGTAACAGCACTACCCTGAAGGATTTTAACCAGCGATTACCAAGCATATTTGGAGTAAAAAATGTAGATGTCATTTTATGATATCTACATTTTGATATTTTTTATCTATTATAGCCATGATATTTTTTATCTATTATAAACAAAAATTTATTTTTCAATCACACCTCTCCGCTGATTACACTCCTACACGTTGTGAAGGGATCACGCGCGCGTTTCGTGTGTTAGCTGGAACGAGACAGAGTGCTTAACATGTGAACCACTAGGCTATACCTGACTACTAGTATAATATATTGTTGTATAAAAAAAATATATCTACATTTTTTACTCCTAATATGTTCAGGAATCGCTGGTTAAAATCCTTTGGGTAAGTGCTGTTACGCCCTGTATATTATATAAAAACAGGGTAATTATTCCTCTAACTGCCGCACTTTTAGGCGTAGATTACGGAAATTACACTTCCTTTCAACAATTACTACGAAAAAAAAAGTATTTGCAAGCACTAAATATAGTTTGGGTTAACTAAGTAATTCATGCGTATTTATATCGAAACAAAAATCATGCAAACGTCAATCCATACAAAAAATATCAAATGGCGGCAAAGGAATTGTTTTATGCGGCAAACTTTGAATGAAAATTGAATTTTAATGCATGTTTTACCATCTATCTCAGTTGTTCCCAAACTCTTTTGGCCCACGGACCCCTTTTGTGGGCGGGCGTTAGGAGACCCAGAGAAGAAACCCATCTCACCCCATCCCATCCTGCCCCATCCCATCCCATTACGCCCCCCCCCCCCCCCCCCCCGTTGTGGAGTGGGCGGTGGGCAAAAAATGTTGAGAATCTAGGCGCGGACCCCCTGACGTTGTTCAGGGACCCCCAATTCAATCTTAATTTTCCACGGACCCCCTTAAATATCCTGGGGGTCCGTACGGACCACTTTGGGAACCACTGATCTATCCAAACTGTTGAATCTAAAATGTAAACTTTTGAAATCACTGGACACGTTTAATTCAATATTAATATAACGAGTATTTTCTATCACCCCGAATGCAAATAGTTAACTTTTATAGTAACTAAGGTGGATCTAAAGATTTTTTTCTAAAAAATAAGAATTAGTTGTTTCGGTAAATAATCCACAACCCGCCGCATGCCGTTACACTTAATAGGCATAGATTTTGAAAAATACACTACTTTTAAACAATTACCAAAAGAAACATCGGTTTCAGTCAGGATAGACGGAAATATATGCATTAAAAAATTCGATTTTCATTCAAAGTTAAAAATTTCCATTTGACATTTGCGAAGTTTCGTTTCAATCTAAATACGCATGAATTACTTAGTTTACCTAAACTAAGAACCTAATAACCTATGTTGTGTACGTAAATAGTTGTTTCTTGTATTAATTGTTGAAATGATGTGTGATTTCCATAATCCGTGCTTAAAAATGCAGCGGCTTATGGATTATTTGATTGTGGTAAAGTATGGACAAGCCGCCGCATGCCGCTAAACTTTAAATAGGCATAAAATTTGAAAAGTAAACTACTTTTAAACTTAATTACCACAAGAACCATCGGTTTCAGTCGGGATGGACAGAAAAATATGCATTTAAAATTCAATTTTTATTAGAAGTTTAAAAATCACCATCTCCATTACGGCCATGTTTTTTGTATGGATTTGACATTTGTGAAGTTTCGTTTCAAACTAAAAACGCATGAATTACTTAATTTACCTAAACTAAGAACCTATTTTGTGTTCGTAAATAGTTGTTTCTTGTAATACTTGTTGAAATGAAGTATAATTTCCGTAATCTGTGCATAAAAATGCGGCGGCTTATCCATAAATTAATAAGATTTTTTGAAAATGTCCAAGTAAATTTCGGCATACAAAAGATGGGTTATATAGAATTTAAATTCATACCTTGACATCATCCTCTTGCTTAACCTCGCCTGTAATAGCACCCAGGTCAACGGCCAATTCACATTTGACAACTTTAAATAAGTCTTCATCTTTATTAGTTTCAGTCTCACTATTATTTAACTTTAAAAAGAAGTTCTGAGCACGCAAACACTGTTCAACATATTCATCAAATGATTTTATTTTTACTATACAGCATTCGCAAACTTCCTTGGGAAAAGTATCTTCAGAGGAAATCTGGGGGCAAAAAATTCATGTAAATAAAATCACGTTAAGAATTCATACAGAAAAAATGTTAATCCAGTTGATATTTACCGAAATATCAAAATATTTTAGAATTATATCAGCCATATTCATGTACTCGGATTCATCTGTCAATATATTTGTCATATTCTGCCCCCCGGGCGTCGCACATAGTCTACACATCCCATTCGTTTGCATTGCCATTTTTCATGTTTTGTTAAATAACGCAATTTATTTCTCTGAAATAAAAACCGATCAAAACTAAAAGCCGAATACAAACTTATCGTGGATGTCAAATAATATCAATCAACAATCTTTCGCATTTTAAATTCTGCATAGTTTATCTAGCTCTCCAGTGAGTTTATGTACATCCATATAAAATATTACCAAGGGTAAGTACTTTGCGAAGGTTCCATACAAATACCAAATCGCATCGCACATCCAAATATTTTGGAGTTCATAAAAATAGGAAAACTTAAATAAAACAAAGAACTCAATGACATTTTTTTTTTTACATGAGCTCTACACAGGAGGCCCTGAGGAAAATAATTTCCCTGTCATCTTTGAGGATGCTGTGTGCAGGGTTTTTTTAATGAAAGGAAGGAGAGGAGAGTTCTGGGAAGGAAAAGGGTTAAAGGGGTGGGTAGGAATCTGGGGTTCAGTATGTCCTGGTCATCCGCCTTCAAGACCTAGACAAACCTCACCCCCATGAACCCGGGCACCCCTGCTAAATCACCAAACGTAGCGAACCACTTGGAGTGACCTATGGCAGAGGTGTTGGTTATCCAATAAAGGTTCCCGGGGTGGCGGTACCCATTCCCGCCTCCCAAATTGAAACATTAGCGGCGAATACACTTTAATCCTACTATTTTTTTTGTTTAATAATCATCTTCCTAGGTGTTAAGACTGTCAAAATGAGAAAATTGTACAGTAATTGGATAAAAATCTGTTGTGCATTTAAAAAAAAAAAACATTATTAATATTATAAAGGCGAAAGTTTGTATGGATATATGTATGTTTGTTACTCTTTCACGCAAAAACTACTGAATGGATTTGAATGAAACTTTACAATAATATAGCTCATACATCAGAATAACATATAAGCTATATCGAGAGCTCTGGCATTATGAAATTCGTAGAAAAAAATGCAATAGGTGGCACGCGAGCTCATTGAATACTAATATTATAAAGACTAAAGTTTGTATGGATGTATGTATGTTTGTTACTCTTTCACGCAAAAACTACAGAATGGATTTGAATTAAACTTTACAATAATATAGCTCATACATCAAAGTAACATATAGGCTATAGCTTAGAGCTCTGGCATAATGAAAATTGTATAAAAAAAATTGCAACAGGTGGCACGCGAGCTCTTTGAAAAATGAATGCATACCATCCACACCTTCATTACCATCCATCAATTTTCTTCGTATCTCGGTGTCGTACGAAGGTGCCCTTTTCACCTCTCTACATCTGGTAGGTACAGGAACCCATTTCTATAAAAATATATAGTAAATACGCAAAAAAAAAATTCCGCGGAATCACTCAAATTTAAACGAAACGGCGGAATGACCCAAATACACTTCGGAGTGATGGTAGGTGCCACGTGCCGCCACGAAGAAAATTAAAATCTGAAAGTAAGGTAACCTTTCACAGCGCAGTCCATTACGGGACTTTTTTGCGTGGCGCGGCCCGAAGCGGCGCGCGGCGCCGTAGCTTTAGCTTTTAGGGTTTAACGTACCTGTACCTATTTCCAGATTTCGCCCTCAGTTTCAATACTTTATTTTATTTTTGCGCCTTTGATAAATATGGGACACAAACCGTTATGTAGAGTTATATCGTATTTATAAATAAACCAATCCCTAATGATTACTTTGAATGGAATTTTCAAATCTCCATATCTTACGACAGAAGTGAGCTTAAATACTACTAGTTACATTGATCTAGAATTAACGGAGAGAAAAGTTTTGCAAATATCTTGGTAGTCAGAGCAAAACTCACCGTTCGAGAGTTTTCAATGCTGCAGGTTTTCACACTAAAATATTCTCTGATTTATATGGAATTAAACAGAGGCAAGCCTATTTTCTTTACGTTTAAATATATATTTTTTAAATCGGTAAGTAAACCTTCCTATTTTGTATATCTGGTTGTCGGTCAAAATTAAAAAAATGTGATAAAAATTCTTTTTGTAGATATTGTGTTCTCTTATCTTGTTAATTTATTTTTTTAGATTAGCGTTTTCCTTCTAATTTATGAGCATTTCTAAAATGTGGCGTTTTGTAAAAAATACTCTCCTGCAGGAGTTTTCTCGTGAATGGATAACTTTATATGCGCAATATTTAGTCGTTTTTCGACGGCTGCTGTCGATTCGGTGCCATTTTGATTTTTATCCAATCAAAAATAAGATTTTTCAATTATACCTAAATTAAACCACTGTGATTGGCTAGCGGAACAGAAGATCGTTTCTCGGATCTAGATTCTAGTGAACATGATAATTTCTTATTTACAAAACGGCTTTTAATTTGGTTTTCAGTTCTTCGGAGAAATAATGAGCAAATGCATTCAGTGTTGCCAACTTAACGGATTTCCCGTCATATCTGGCGGATTGGAGTGTCCCGAAACGGGAAAATTTTGTGTATAACGGAATTTACAGTATGACGGATTTTCTGGCGGATTCGAAAAAAGTGATAAATTACTTACTTTTATAGGCGAAAATAGCCTATATTTAAGGATTTATGAAGAAATGTTGATCCCCGAAATTCCCTAACAACCCCCCCTCCCCCAGGATGGACGAAAATTTGTGTATCTGACGGAATTCTGACCGTTGATCCGTCACGATTTAGCGGGAACGGAGATTTCGAGTTGGCAACACTGAATGCATTAGCATGCAAGTGTCCCGAAAATTGTACCTGCTATTAGGAAAAGGTTGAAGTCAATAAGAGTATAACAATATCCCTATTGTCTTTTTGCGTTTAAAAACTTTCATTATTATTTTACCTGTTTTAAAATTTATCTTTGGAATGTGTTTTGACTGTTTTGAAAGTCCGGGAATGCTACGGGAGTTAATGACGGAAAATAACGGTTCAAGTCGAGCAGTATCTTTTTGTTTGTACCGAATTATGTTATTGTGTTTGTTTTACTCGAACAGATATGTTGGTTAGCTCCTAATGCTGGACTTTTGCATTTTTAGCAAAAAGTTACAATTTCTGTCGAACTTCTAGTGATTGTGTTGTATTCTCCATGGCTAAGTGAAAGTAAAAAGCTGCTTCAAAATACAAGAAACAAACGGAGGTGTGTGTTTATTTTGTTGTGATTTTTTTATTAGTATACCTAGACTTACGTATTCCTTCAACTGATAATGGCCCAAATAAATGCCAGTTTGCTAAACCAGTATACGTTTTCCGAGAGTTTATTGTACATATTCTGACATTTGCACTAATTTGCCAGTAAAATATTACCCTTGACATTTACTTGAAATAAAAGCAATGATTATTTACGAGCTATTCGAAAGAGGAAGCTTGAAGCTAAGTAAATAAATTGTTAATAAGCCTATTTATATATCATTGATTTGGTCTATAATATATTGCATTTTGTAAATTATTGGTGATCTAGTTTTATAATCTAAACTGTAAAAAAAATACGATTGTCATTTATATAACATGTAACATTATCGCAGTGATTGCAAATTAACAGACATTAGTACCGCCCACAGTTCGGAGCGGTACTTGCCCCGCGCCACTTCAGGCCGCCGCGCAGAAAAGTAAGATAACGGTTTACAGCGCAGTTCATTGTGAGACTTTTCTGCACAGCGGCCTGAAGTGGCGGGGGGCACGTCGATTGATGGCTATCACGAGGGAGACTATTGCTTTTCTATAAACACTTGTGTGTGATCTCACCTCAAGTTGAGATGCGACATGATCTTTATACACAGAAACCCAGAATAAATGCACCGTTGTTGCTGTGTTGCTTACAGCTAACGCACAATCACAGCTCAATTCAAGCATAGGCAGTAAGGGTCGACTGAGATCTCGGTCTCAGCTACAAATTCTACCGAGAATTCTGTCTCGGTTCTCGGCGAAAAATTGCTTTTTATGTGCTACAACATCATGTTGATCAATTTTGATTATTAAAACTATTTAAAACAAATTATTATTACATTCTTAAATATACTTTATTACGCAAAAATAGCGCATTTTCATTTTTTATTCTCAATTTATCTATTCTCTGTCTCGGGCGAGATTTTAATTTATTCTCGGCCGAGAACGAAAAACCTGTCTCGGTCGACCCTTAGTAGGCAGGCAGTGGTTGATAAAAGAATCACTCCTCTTAGTGCCCGTGTGCAATTGTTGGAGCGTTCACTCACACAATGTTAAAACGTACCTAGTTGATTCACATAGCTGTCCACCAAAAAGCGCACTTGATAGTTTGAACCTCTGATTAATCGCACACTATTTCACCCAAGCAGATTCAACCAACTCTGTTCTGTCTTAGGTAAAACTGTTTACATCTCCGATATACATGCTTATGTGTGGATCACACAGACCGAGTAGATGGGCGAGACAGTGCTCTCGGCCGAGTACTCGGTACGAGTAAACATATCACCGAGTACTCGGCCGGGTAAAAGGGCGAGACAGTCACTCACACCCTGTTCTACTTACTAGGCTGAGTGCCCACCCCCGCATCTCCCCGCACTGACTCGCTTGTCCACTCGGCACGTATAAACATTCACTTGCTGCTAATGCCCGCCACTTTCACGTCGCTCGCACCACGCTACTGTTTCCTGCGATTGACTGACTAACTTGGTGCCAAATTGAAAATTACGTGTAAACACCTACTCGTCCATCTAACTGTCTCGGCCTAGTATCGTTTTACTGTCTGGCCAATCTACTCGGTGCATGTGATCCAGGCATTAGGGACACTAACTTACTTTCTAAAATCTTGTCAGAGTACAGGAAATTTATTAAACTTTACTTATTATTTTCCAGGGGCATGATGAATTCTCCAGAAAGCGGTATGATGATATCCTCGGACTCCCACCATATATCCATCTGCAAAGACATCCGAACGGACGACAGTGGCTATGTCACTGTCACCCCAAGCTCGGCAGAATCACTCTTGTCGGATAGCTCCGAGAACTGTTCACAGCGCAGGTCTTTCTACAGGTCCCAGCATGATTCGCTGTTGACACCCGATGAGGCCATCCACCCGCCTCGCAGAAAGCCTCGCCCTTACCACTCTAAGCCCAAATACCTCATGAGAGACTCCTACCCAGATGACTCTACATTGGACAAACATTGCTCTCTCGATTCCAACATTGCGGATGCCAAAGAGTTTCGTTGTAGAACTTTGCCCATTTTGCACGAGATAAACCATGAATCGCAAGATAGCTTCCTTAAAAGGGATGGAAAATGTTTGAAAAGACAGAATGCCATGTCGGACGATGTGGAGTGGCCCTGTGAAGCCACAACCCATCACTTGGTCTCCCCCTGTGATAGCCACTCCTACATCACAGTTCTGCAGAACCTAGACGTAAATGATCAGGAAACATTACGAGTACACAACAAAAGAACTAACTATAGAAATTCTGTCATTACCAGTTCTGCCTCTGATCCCAGTGATTACGTTGATTACAGACCTATTTCCCTTTTCGTTCAGCCAGAATGTAGCGGCAGCTCCAGTAAACAAGAAGGTACCCCCTGTGCATCTTGCCCAATAACGCCGATTAAGTATCGATATAGTGATCGAAAAAAACGAAGACTGAGTCCCGATGAATCTTACCAAGATAGTCTAACCAGAACTCCTGAAAAGATAGAGGACAACTTCTCACCCATATTCAAAATCGAGAACCACTTTCCTGATCGTAAATCTGCTAAAAAACTGGACTTCAGTCAACAAAAGATCGGAACACCGGAAAAATATCAAATTCTCTATCCTCAATTGAAGCCTGTTACTCCACCCAAAAAGATTAAAACCCCCGAAAAGATCAGAAAAAGTGCTCTCAAAGCTAGCGCATCCAAGTGCAGGAAGAGCCTACAGTTGAAAAGGCAAAACTTCTGTGGTAGGGAAAACATTGATTTTCTCAAGATGTTAGGAGAGAAACAATCCCACTGGCCCGCCATCAAGTCAATCCTGAGCCAGTTATCCTGCGATGACCTAAGCAGCGTGTGCCAGGTCAGCAGGTGCTGGAGGAATGTGTGTCAGGGAGAACCAGCCGCCGAACGTCGCAGGAAGAAGAATGTGGTGCAGAAAGAAAGAATGAAGGAGAACTTGATGATCCCCAAGCCTGCTCTGTGTCCCAAGAGACTGGACAGCTTACCCCACGGGGTGAGCACTGTGAGGAGAGACCTGATGGAGATACAGAACCATTCTAATGTTATGCCGCTTAAGACTCCAGCCAAAGCCAGGAGTCCTCCAGTCAGTCCGGGAAAGAGACGCTTCAACATGTTTATTAAGGTTTTATTGCTTTCTGTTTTTTGCACAATAATTATTATATTTTGTGTATATTTATTTTCATCATTCAATAAGAAATAATTTTGCTAGTTGCAGTTCAATTTGTAATGCAAAATACAGTACTTTTTCAGTAATCTACTATAATCTGCCATTATTTTTATTAGTTGAAAACACAAAATTAATAATTTGTCACAATTATTATTATGTTAATTAATATTTGTTAATTTCAGGCCGCTTCCGAGGATTCCACCAGTCAGCTGCGCAGCTGTCCTCGCTGCAAGCGGCCTGCGCGGGTGCGAGGGCAATGGGCGGTGTGCCCGGGGCGCGGCTGTGGTAACAGCTTTTGCGCCCGCTGCCTCACGGAGCGTCTGCCCAATCATCCCTGCTGCCAGCGCCCCATCGAGGCCCCCAGCCCCTCCAAGCAGGCCCACTCCAAGATCTACATCGGCACTAAACAAAGCCGGAGGAACCTCCGCAGGTTGTGATCCACCATTCCATGACATATCGTGCACATGCAAATATCTCACGCTTGTAGGTAACTTCACAGAATTCATTGCTGAAAATAATAATGTATATTAGTTTATATTTTTAGCACACTTTAATGAAGTAAGGAACTCTAGGAACGTTGAATTGTCAACACTTTAGTGTTATGTTTCCTGAAGCACAACAAAATATGTAACATTACTCATAAGCTTAATTCATAAATAGCATCACATCAGAGTTATTCATAAGTCGGGTGCATCGAAGCATTTACTATCTGCATAATAATCTTATTAAGGCTTTTAATAATATGTAATTGTATGCAATTTTCTGTATGTTTTCCGTTGCTGTACAAAAATCTCTGATGCGATTTGATCTCAAGAAACTGCCATAGCTGTTTAATGTTCAAATTCAGTAATGCTCTGTGAAGATATCTACATGCCCCAACACCCATTCCTGTTCCAGTGTGCAAGCAAGCCTATTTAATGTGGTGTTCAAATTGATTTTAAATTATGTGTGTACATGTTTTTAATTAAGTGACACCTTGGTGATAATATTTTAGATATAAATTAGCCTGCAGTTATTAGAGCGATTGGGAATGAAGAAGTTGTTTGAATGAGAAGTGAAAAATAATTAATATATCTGCAACCTGCAATGCCCTTTTATGAAAATCATCCCAGTGACTTTGATTTTTTTAACTTTAAACAATTTTAAGTTATTTACATTCCATGAAACCAGTTTTAGATAGTATGCCAGTGTATTTGGAATTTTAATAATCTTTTATAAATGGATTGAAGCAATCCCCATCACATGTTTTTATTGTAAGGGAAGAAGAAGTGTTTGTATTATAGTTTTAAATATATGTATGTGTAGTTAAATGAAGAGTTCCGGATGGAATACAAATTGGTAATGATTAGTACAGCCTCAGGAAATGAGATGTAATAACATCTCCTGGAATACGTAATGAGAAGAACAGATTTGGAAACATTACTTTAATTATAAACCTGCAAAATGTATTGTCATCCTAGAGTTAGTCTTTTAGTATCCTTAACTGACAATACTCAACTGAATAACGATTAGTGTTCTTAGAATTAATTCTTTGACTACTGACTACTATACATAATACTTAATGTTCAAATAATGTGTTTTTACACACCTTCAATTACAGGGTTATCAAATTAGTAGAGCACTGTTAATAATGCATGCACCAATTTTATTCTATCTGATATTTTAAATGTATTTTTGTAATAATTATTGTTTTATCAATGAATATGCTTATATATTAATTATTGTATTTACTGTTTTAATTTATACTTTTTATTCGATGGATATTGTGATCCCTGTGTTTGTCTATTTTATCAATTAATTGTCTTATGTATCTAATACAATAATTCTGTTTTTAATATTTGACTACTTAATTAAATTATATATCTCAGTTCCTTATGATTGAAATATCAAATGTTTAAAAAATAACTTAGTGTAATATCACAAGAACGCTTTCTAATGTTAAATTTTTTCATTTAATAGATTAAAAATTCAATCAAGATAAAATGAATGTGAAAACTTGTATATTTTCCAAAAAAAATTGCCTCAATTCGCTCAAAATTTAATATGCATTATTATTTTAGGGTTTTTATAAATCCAAATGTTATGATTGCATGTTTGTCAAATGTTTCACTTTTTAGTCTTGTAAAAGTTTGTCATGTTAAAATTTTTGTTCTTGTGAGTACATATACAATAATGAATCCTATGTATGATTTGAGATTTTCACGGCCAAAAGTATTATAGTGATTTATTTTTGGAGTATTAAGCCATTCTTTAGCCAAGCCTTTAGACAGCACTGCATTACACATCTGCCCTGACGATGGACACTGTAATGCTGTCCAAAATGTTGGCTAAAGAAGGAGGTAGCGCAGCATGGCATAAAATCCCAAAAAATATCTCTAAAATTCTATGTATGTTCTATACGAGACTCTTGCTACATTTTCCAATAAACGCATTTGTCTTAGGTATTACAAAAGATCAAATAAATGGTTTTGAAAAAACTTTTTAGGTGGCAAGAAGACTTGGTTTTAAGCTCTCTATTCGTCGCTAATTTAAATCTAATAGATAGTACGTATCTGTACAAATGTACTAAGAATTTAGAGTAATTTTAACTAACGTTTTGGAAATTTTATTTCAGTCTTTATTTTAGCAATACATACATTTTTCCTTTTATTTTTAATTGCTATGTGGAGCGAACAAGCATGATACTAAGTCCTTTTTAAAATGAATATGGCTCGAACAATTACAATGTGTGATATTTTATATTTTTAATTTAAATCTAAAATGTGTAGCAATAAAAAATATCCAGAGAGATGTTGTGATTGTAGTAACGTTAAGATTAGCAAATGATTAGCCTTTTGTGATAATTGTTTAGCGTCGTCTCACTGACACAATAATGACCATCACGTTATTCGATAGTTAAAAATAATTAATCTCATGAATGCATTTAAAACTCATTTCAGCGACTTATTAGAAATGTGCCAAAATCTCACTGATTCAAATACTTTAATCTGTCACACTAACTACCAATACGTATCGTGTTGGAACAGAAAAGCAGTCAACGGTTCTGTTTCAAAATAACACCACACAGAGACACTACCGACTGACATGCCAAGCATTTACAATCTACTAGTTAGTGGGTGTCTGTAAATAGGTGGCAGTTTTATGATGCCTTATAGTTAGGTGCTAGTTTTCAATTTGTCCTTATGTTTGATACCTCAACAAATTGTGATATGAGATCTGACACATTTTGGGATTCTCAAGTTTAGGTGAACTTGTATTATGTATTGTAATTTTTGTAATTAACTGTATTTTTATTGTAGTTAGTTTGATGTCAAACATCGCATTTTATCATAGGTTAGTTATTGCATTTAAATAAATGACTGAATGTAGTTATTGAAACACAGGTCATTTTTGTAACAACATACATAGTCTAATTAATAGTAAAAAGTTTTTTTACATTTTTATAAATAAAAATAATAAATAAGGTTTATAAATCTTAAAACTATGTGGTCTTTATTAACACAACCCTCGTAACTCATAATATACATCTGCGTAGAACACAGGAGAAGGACAATAATAATTATAAATGTACATAATATCAACATTTCATGAATTCGTAAAGCATAACAACAGTTTTCTGAAAAGGTGAACATTCTTGATTTAATTTGAACTGAGAAGTTTAACTTTGATAGGAAAATAGTGTTATTTTGTGTTTCAAGAAATTTCTTTTATAAATGTACAATGGTTACATAATTTTTTATAATTCGCTATCGCTTTCGACAGTTAACATGAATTCTGTTACTTGAGAAGTTTTCATGCAAGTAGTTTGGTTTTTCCAAAGATATTCAAATACAGAAGAGATATGCTATGGTGTCCGCGCAACTGTCGCCGGACTACGCGCTAATTAGCGTAGTTTTCATACAAAAAGAATTTGTTCATTTCGTTGATTTTTTGAAAATGTGCATTAATATTGGTTAACAATATATTTTGAATAAGGAAAGAATTCGTTCATTTAGTTTAACGTTCGTTTGGTTTATTTGTTAATTATTTGTTCTTTTAGTTTATTTGTTAATTGGGAAACAATATCGGCGACACCCGGAAGAGCAGACCCACATAGTAAAAACAGCAGATAGCACATCTACTTATATTCCAATATCTTTGGTTTTTTTCATATCTTAAAGACTGAATTTTAAAAATGGCCCAATTTATCCCTCATTTTAGAGTCTCTCCGTTTAAGAAGTTTTTTCCAATCCCTTGAACTGCTTGATAGCTTCAATAAAGAAAAACTATTTTAAACATATGCATATATCGCTTATCCCATTAAAGTGATGTAAGTCAAAATTTTCTATTTTATGTCTTATCTTTGAAAAGTAAAGTAATTTTGATTATCTATGCCGCACGAAAACCGTATTTAAGTTAGATGACTCCATTTCCGCAAGATATCGCTAGTATCTCTTTTCGACGGGACCGCTTGTTCATCATTCATTTATTTATTTCCGCACTCCTTTCCCACTCCACAGCCAGAGTAAAGTTAGCCTCCCAAAAACTGGGCGTACTGTACAGGGCCCGCAGATACTTTAAAAGTACACAACTGCTAACCCTGTACAAATCGCAAGTGCGCCCCACGGTTGAATTTGGCAGCCACCTCTGGTCTGGAGCTCCAAAATACCTGAAAAATACCCTCGACTCTGTGCAGAAACGGGCGGTCCGTTTGATAGATTCTCCCATCTTAACAGACGGATTGCAATCTTTAGAGCACAGGCGTCGGGTGGGAATGCTATCCTTGTTCTACCGGTATTACAATGGAAGATGCTCCGAGGAACTAGCATCATTGATCCCTTCGGCACCGGTGCATAGTCGGGAAACACGCCAAACGCGTGCCCAACATTTGTACACAGTTGACATTAGTCACATGAGAACGGGTCGTTTCTTCGACTCGTTCTTATGTTCAACAGCTCGGCTGTGGAATGATTTGCCGGCCTCTGTGTTTCCTCCTTCCTACAACATGGGTCTCTTCAAGACCAATGTTCATTCCTTCCTCTCCTCAAAAAGACCCTCCACACAGCATCCCAGATGACATAGGCCCTGAGGGAAATTATTTTCCTCAGGGCCTCCTGTGTGGAGTTAATGTAAAAAAAAAAAAAAAAAAAAAACTCCTGTAAAATTAACTTTTTTGACTCACATCTATAGGATGTGCGAATATGTACTAATATTAATACACATTTTAAATGTCTGCCTTAGAAACTTCCGAAATTTACAAAAAATTAGATAAATAATGAATATGCATATAACCTAAGTAAATCACCTTTGCTAACCATTATCCTTATTTTCACTCCTACCCTCTTCCAATTCTCCACCCCCACCTAATAATATCTAATTATTTCTGTATTCATATAATTTAAGGTTGATTTTAAAAATGCTGGTGAATGACACGGACATGTCGAAACCGGTAGCAAATTATAAAAAATAGTAACACGTGTACCTTATAAAGTAAAATTCTTTAAAAACAAAATGATCAGAAATTGTTACATAGTTAATAAGCCACTTGCATTACTTTTTTTTTATTCAGGCAAAAATTCTAAGACATTCTGTATGTTTTTAATTTTTATCATATTTTTCAATCTTTATATTAATTTCAATCTGCTAAATCAGATTTTTTTTTAAAACCGGAAGGACCAGGCATAATTTTTTATGAATGTGAAAAAAGCAAAAAATCAGTTTAAAAAAACATTTTGTAAGCTGCTAAATCGGAAGCCAAAGAAATGTATATATTTCACATCATAATATTTGTCAAAATTAAAAATTCTGAGCAGGGAGTGAACTCTGTGTTCTGTTTTATTGTTTGAACATGGATTCATTAGCTATCGTAGGGTCAGAGATCGTAAAAATAATTATAGATATTATATATTTTTTTACAATAGCTCCACACAGGAGGTCTACGTCATCTTTGGGAATGCTGTGTGGAGGGTCTTTTGAAGGAGAGGAAGTTCTGGGAAGGAAAAGGTATGAGGTGCGAGTAGGAATTTGGGGGTTAGTGGGTCCAGGAGTGACGGACGTATGAATCTATCTCCCATTGCGGTGCAATGCGATGTATCGAAAGAATCCTGCAGAAAAAGCCAAAGGTCTATTTCAACCGGTTCCATACGATGCGGCCCACCACGCAATAAGTGGGCAGACTCATCCACCGCCAAGACCTAGACAAACCTTACCCCATGAACTCGGGCACCCCTGCTATATCACCATAAACATAGTGAACCACTTGGGATGACCTATGGCAGAGGTGTTGGTCATCCAATGGCGGCGGTACCCATACCCTCCTCCCAAATTGAGATGGGTAGGTAGTTTCCTTGCGCAAATACACTTCTGCTAAACCGAGAATTGAAGCTGTCAGAAAAAAATTGTGTACGGCTTCGCGAAGATTATCATATCAGCTAACGTGAATGAATCTATTCTTGGCAAATTTTCAGACAAACCCTAAACAAAACCAATTTCAACCATTTTTTCAAAATATGATATTTAACATATACTTAACAATTTCGTGAAACAACGTTTGCAGACTAGGCGACACTGGGAAGTAATGATCAAATCGAAGTCAACAGAAATCCATTTAAACAAAATCGGACGTAGTTGTTTTACTAGGAAGAAATTAAACATTTTTTATCAAATGTTACTTTTCTCGATACGCTACCTCGAATTCATATGTTATGTACATATTTTTTTAGATATTCATATAACTGATAAAATTGTTAATAATAAAGTCTGCGCTAGTCCATTAATTACGTGAGGCTCGAAAGGGGGGGGGGGGGGAGGTTCGGAAAAAATCACGAAATATCACGAGGGGGGGGGGGGGGGTAAAATGAGATATCACGTGTATCTGAAAATTTCAAAATACTTTGTACTTAAAAAAATACACGTGATTTTAGGGGGGGGTTAAAAAGTTGCTAAAAAAACATCACGTGATTAATGGACGACCCCATACCTAAAATATTTCTAACTGCCTGAAATTTGTGTTTTAAAAATGATCTTCGCAAAGCTAGTAATTCCGTTACCGCGAACTTGCTGGAAAACAAATTAGCTCCACGCAGACCAACTAAAAGTACAAACCAATGCTTCTTGCGATCTTTTGACTGCGAGATAAAGGACTTTCTTTTTGATAAATGTTCTCGTAAACCAATATTTTTGGTTCCGGTGTCATTTTTAAGACCGTCTAGATATACTTGGTCGAAGATCTATCCACACAATTTTTTCCAAGTCACTATAAAATGCATGCAAGTGGCCTAATGCTGATGGTAGTCGACATCCTTTTAGTTTTATAATTTACCCTAATGGCTTGGAAATGACAATCTATGTTGCTTTACCTAAATAATATATTATTTTGCGAGAGACACAATATTTTTGCTTAACCCCTAAGGCTAATTTGTTCGTTTTTTCGGTACAACTCATATAGGTCTCATAGAAATCGTTGTGCCTCCCTTACTATCATGGTTAGAAATATAATCTTAACAGTGTTACAAAGGGAAAACAGCATGCTTTATATTCAAATCTAAAAGTTAACCGTAAAATAATTAAAATGTACATCTTTGTGAAATCAAAGTTTCTGACCGCAATTTGAAATTTTTTGATAATTTGGGAATTTTTTAACAATTATTATAACATGAATGGATAAATAGAAATGACAAAAAAGTGAGTTGACAATAATGTTTATAATACATTTGTCTATTTTTTTTTTCATTATCAGTAATTTTATTTAGAAAAAATTTTAACAAAACAAAAAAACGACTTCGAAAAATGCACTAAAAAGTAAAAAAATAATTTCGTATTCTTCTACAACTTACTTTTTCTACTCATCAATATGTAGGTACGATTGTTATTTTTGGAGTCGGTGTCAGCCAAGGTGGGTTTGTAACTACATGCATAGTTATAGGTGAGATGTGCTTGTGTCGCACGCACGACTTGACGAGGTGAGAGGCGAGAGCGGGCTGCGGCGGGAGGGGAGCTGTCAAGTGAACACGTTGGGCCGGGTACCTTGGCTGACACCGACTCCAAAAATAACAATCGTACCTACATATTGATGAGTAGAAAAATTAAGTTGATTATTAAGTTGTAGAAGAATACGACATTATTTTTTTACTTTTTAGTGCATTTTTTTAAGTCATTTTTTTGTTTTGTTAAATTTTTTGTTTATTTTTTGATTTTTAGTGAATCTGAAGTACACTAACTAATTCGATTAAGATTCGGCCGAGTATCGTTAATTTGCTCTTAAGTATTGGAGAGTTACGTTACTTTGTCATGGATCCCATAATCAGAACCTAACCAAACTCTCATCAAACAACCCTTGAAGTACATCCTTTCCAATAAAAAAAGAATCATCGAAATCGGTTGGCATGATATTGAGTTATTTGTCCATTTGTCGCGCACATACTTGATGCAAATTTAAGATTTATATGATTTTATCATGGATGCCATTGTCAGAACTGGACCAAATTAAAATGGGACCACACGGGAAGCACCAGCTTTCAAATAAAAAAGAATCATCAATATCGGTTCACCCAGTCAAAAGTTCTTCCAGTCGAATTGAGAACCTCCTCCTTTTCGAAGTCGTTTAAAAATGTAAGGTGAGCCACATTTAAAACTTTTTTATGTTTGCATTAAGAAAATTAGTATTTCAAAAATGTTTATTTCGAATTATAAAATTTGAAAGCTTATCATCACCATTCAAAAAAAGTTTTTAGTTTTCGGGTGCTTTCAGAAATATTCAATTTATTTCTATTTTAATGCAAAACGGAAATATTTTGACCTTCCGACAAAATAGGCCTGAGGGGTTAAGACAAAGAATTGAACAAGAGAATAATTTAAGGTCCTCGGAGAGGTCAATGAATAAATTGTAGTTCATTATCATTGTGTTATCGCACATAAATTTAAATTGATTGGTGGAGATGTATAATAATTCTCAGGTTCAGTAAACATTGAAACCAAAACCAACAAAATCAATAATTTATAAGCAACAATGACACTGTTTTTTTTTAAATCTCATTTTCTTAAAATCACTATGGAGATTGTTATTTACATTATACATTTAAAAAAAACACAGAATCATTTGTCAGTGTGGCAACAAGTTTTGCTTAGGGCAAAATGATCCTAATAATGACAGCGAGAATACATATTCTAAAATATTAGGTAGTTGTAATGGAATGAAATAAAGAGTGGTCCATGTAAATGCAAACCTTTTCTGGCATTCTCAATTTGGTTATATGTAATTGAATAAGTCAGAAAAGGTTTACGTCAACAAAAATGTGTACATCAGTGGTGCCTCCTTTAGATAGTTTAATATATTTTTTTTGAGCAATATAACTATTTTATTATCATTGAAGGAAAAGGGTACAAATTCGATTTTTAACTCTACAAGGTAAATCACAAACAATATGTTATGTGGATAAAGCCACAATATAATGGATATGTCCATAGCACCAATGGGAATAATAAAATCAGCTCCCATTTTTTAAATTTTGAAATATAGTCTGTCAAATAAGAGTAGAAAACATAGGAGGGCGCCACTGTAGTTCAAATGGCAATACTAAACATATACACTAGTGGACTTAAGTGTGGACACTTTTTATAAATTTCTTGTATTTGATGTTCATTCGCTCATTTTTAGGTCACGTTGGTGTTTAACTGTAATTTTTTTAGCTAATTAATTCAGCAACATATTATACTGTTATATTTTGAATAGATTTAAATGTTTTTTTTTTAAATAACAAAAATGCTGAATAAAACAACGACATGGCAAAACACAAATTATTTATTAATTACGAAAATTTTGCATAATATTTCAAATTAACATTTAACGTTAGTATTTCGTTGGAAATTCTTTAAGTTTAATAACTTCCTCAATTCTTCTAGGCATGGTGTCTACCATACGTCACTAATTTTCAGGTTTGATGACATGGAACCATGTTTCAATAATCGCTTCGATTATTTTTCTTTTATTGCTGGGCTTGTGACGAGAAACCACTATTTTCAATCTAGACCAGAGATTTTTAATAGGATTCAAGTCCAGATGGTTCCCTGGCCAAGGTAGAACAACAATATGGTGGTTTTGTAACCATTTCATACTCGTTTTGCTATGTGGCATGGGGGTCCATGCTGCTGGAAATTGCATTTACCACGGTTACCCTCGAACAAATCATTGTGCTGGGCAATAATTTTGGCTCCAGAATCACATATTGATGCCTGTTAGCCTTAATTGTGCCTTCTACCACTCTCAAACGTCCAAAACTATCCCTTATCATGAAGCCCACACCATTACACTCAGAGGAAGTTTCATTGACGCAGTAGTGCAATCTGGTATCACATCGTCAACTTAATGGCAACGAACAAATCTAATTCCATCACTCTCAAAAGTTTTTTGACTCATCACTCCACATCACCTTTGCCCAGTCTTGTGAGGTCCATTCCTTATGTGTTGCAGCCAATTTCAGCCATTTATGCCTGTGTTTCTGGTTATGGTTAGACTTTTATAATTCATGCCTAATTTCTTCATAAGTGTTATATCAGTAATGTGGAGTCCAGCAGCTTTAACGACCTTGTTAATATCTTTGGATATTTGACGATGGTTCTGCAGGATAAGGCAACACATGCTCCTTTCATTTTGTGGCGTAACCTTTGGCTTTTGGGCGATTCTTGTAGTTTTAGTCTCCTTGCAGCATTGGAAAATCTTTCTTACTCCAGACTTGGTAGCTCCTCCACCCAACATTTTTGCAATTTCTTCGTATGTGTAGCCTTCTTCACGAAGTTCAACAGCTTTGATTCTCTTTGGACGACCAATCGGCACGTTTTGGCACCTTAGAAGCCATTTTAATAATATTTATTAAAAAAAATACTATCACTTTTCTTTTGGATGACCGACTAACGCGGGTGTAAACTTAAAGGTGTTGCATCTTAAAGTGTCCTGATTGGAACACACAACGATCGTCTGCACTTTGTGATTGGTTTAGACAGAACACGAGGCATTGTAGTGTTGCCAAAACTCAAAAACATTATTCTCAAAAATTGGTTGTT
Organism: Limnephilus rhombicus; assembly: GCA_929108145.2. Classification (NCBI taxonomy): domain Eukaryota; kingdom Metazoa; phylum Arthropoda; class Insecta; order Trichoptera; family Limnephilidae; genus Limnephilus; species Limnephilus rhombicus. The sequence continues at coordinate 45,841,789 of OV815273.1, read as the reverse complement.
TTAAAGGCATTTGCTCTCATTTCTCATAAAGAGTGATAAGAATTTTGAATCACCATATGGCTTATAGTATGGTATGTTTATTAATCAACTATAACACAAGGAATACGAAAAAAAAACTTAGAAGGGTTCCGTAACAAAATAAGTTATTTTTTTATAAGGCAAACGACAAGATACAATAAATTTCGAAAAGTGTCCATACTTAAGTCCACTAGTGTAACTCATGGTGTTGATGTAAAGCTGTGTAACCTACATTTTTATAAAAAAATAAAAAGGCGTAAAAAAATATTTTTTCATTACAATATAGCTACCCACTGATCTCAAAATTAGAATTGCGTAGGTATAGGTATATTATTATTATACCTTCGCAATTTTGTGTTAACATAATGAAGAAAAACAATAATGTAATAAAATATAAAGCACAGTATAGAAATTACTTTTCTTTTATGTAATACTAGCTTAAGTACCTAGCGTTGCCCGGGCTTTAGATCGTGTCTCCAATTTTAGATCTGAATATATTTAACTAACTCATTCAGATCTAAAAGTAGTGTAACTAAACTCACCGTTAGTGATTCTTCCTTTCTATCTACTGTTAAATTCAAATTTATGTTAAATTAAATGAAAGCAAATCGCTTTTTTCAAACACCTTTTAATCAAATTTATGTCATGAACCAAAAATGATTTTTAAAATGTGGTTTACTGTGTTTTATACATTCAGTGACATTGCACTAAGAATATTTGACAGTTAAATTGGTGTTGCCAGTCTAAAAATTTTGTAGTTCAATTTTTTATATTTTCTACTCTTATTTGACAGACTATATGTAACCAATCCAAAATTACAATGAATGAATAAAATATTATTGTTACAATAAATTTAATGAAATTGATTTAAGATTACACAAATTGTTGTATTAGTATGGACGCTGGAAAGGATAAATGGCTAAAGTGCCATCCACCAGAAAAGGAAAAATGGCTTAAGCGCCATACAGATGTATATCACTCTTCCTTTCCGGCTGCATGGCGCTCGAGTCAAATATCCTTCCCAGCGTCAGTATGTTTATTTTAAATTTTTACACATTCAAGGAGTACAAGACTTGATGGTTGGCAGTGGTGTTGCGAAAAAAGTCCCGGTCAAATAAATAATTTCCTATCATAATGCCATCAAAAGTCTCAATCCAAATAGATTTATCACAAGAAGTCGCTTCGTTCCTAGTTGGGGTGCAGCGGGCGACCCTGGGCCACTTCGCTGAACTCAGCCGAGACCCATCACAAACTTGGGGATCTGGTATGCAACGTGGGGGATGTGCATCAGCATTGACATTCTGGAAACATACAACACATGTCATTTAGCCATAATATTGTATGGGAATGTAAAGATATACCGTTGATAACTCCATTACATTTTCCATAAATGATGCATTAACAGAAAAAGAGGTAACAACGGAGCTCTCAGATGCAAGATCATATCAGGGTTAATTCCCATTACTAATGCCGCCATGTCTAACCACTGGAGGGATTATGGTAAAAAAATGGACCACTTGATAGATTGATAGCGATTAATTAATATTTTCTGCGATTGATAGCGGTCCAAAATTGGACCCCATTTTCCTTCCATTTTAAAACATTTATTGTAATTATTTAGCCCGTCTGCTTGTTTAGGAATAAATACATCCCAAAACACGTAATCGCATTATTCTTTCATAAGACCAAAAACGTCCTGAGCGACCTTACATTTTAAAAGCTATATATCTCTCTTCCTCTCATGCAAACTTGTGTAGTTTTTCTTTTAACCAGAAAGAGAATGAAATAATGCTTCTTATTGTCATTTAAATATGGAAGCTATCTTGCATAGATATTTTACAATCTCGATCCAAAGTGACGGTTTCAGAATTTACGTGCGAAACTGAGGCTTCCGGATTGTGAGGTGCGAATATATTGAACCAAGCAGACGGGTTAAAACATTTTCATGACCAGCCATTTATTTTAAAACGAAGCTATTGAAATGATTTATCTATTATGACCATAGATGTCGCAAATTCGAACTTCGTAGAACGATGTTAAAAATATTTTTTCCACGCTGAATTTTTTGATCAGCTGTTTACGGTTAAAATTAAGTACTTTTTCCATAGATATGAACCTTTCATTATCAAGTATACCACGTACAACATACAGAAATCGAAAATATTCTATGTTGACTTGAAAACGTACCCCTCACGGCAGTTTCGAAGTAACAAACACGCAGGATTCACGCGGTTATAAACTTTAGGATTTTTTTATGTATTTTTTTTATCTACAAACATGAGATAAACTGTAAAATACAGGTTAATTCATTGGCTTTATAGCACTACAAAAAGTTTTTATGTCTCCGTGTTAAAATTCGAAGGTATGATTTTTTAATGTTGGTGAAAAATTTATAAAATGATCTTCTGGGAAATCTCGAGCAATCGAGGCTAATTTATTTATTTCGCGTGATCGCTCCAGTGGTTGGTAGAAAAAAGTATACACATCAAAGTGGCATCAATTATTTATAACTTTATAATAATTACTACGTTGTTCTTACTATGAGCTCAGCTTTGCCTGACTAACATTTTTTTGTTCTTACTGAATATTTGAAAAATATGAAACAATATGGCGCCTTATCTTAGTTTTCTAACGGTTAAATGTATATTTCTAAGCTGTGCAGCTCATCATTTAAATGATGTTGCGATGCGTTGATCAAAAGAATTACAAACACCAAAAGATGTGTAAATGTCATGGTGCCAAATCTCACTATTCAAAAGTTTTCCCGAGACAATCAGATTGTTCTGCTTAGTAGTTAATATTATAATAACAAGAATCTGTAAATTGGATTTATATGTATTAATTTTAAAGAAATCACTCACCAGTTTGAAGTGGACACCCCCCACCAATATTCATTGTGCTCCATTCAGCAAGCTATGATACAGTCATGTACAGCGATTACCAATCATTATTATATTAATGTAGCTTCAACCACCGATCATCAGAAAAGTATTAATAGATTAACAATAATCATGTTTTCATTAAGGAATCAATGGTTTATTTTACTCTTTATTGTTGATATGCAAGAGGTGAACAATTAACATATGATATTACTATTTACAAATTTAAAAATAAACTACGTACTAAGTAGGTATGTGTAATATTAATTATTATAAGTGAAAAAGGGACAGAAGAATATAATTTGAACAACATGAAAACAATAAGTAGGTACTGTGTTAAAAAAAAAATTATAGCATAAAACAATGTCAATTAGAGTCTGTCAATTAAGAGTAGAAAATATTAAAAATTGAACTACTAAATTTGTAGGCTGGCAACACCAATTTAACTGTCAAATATTCTTTCAAATCGCAATGACACTGAATGCATAAAACACTGTAAGTCACATTTAAAAAACCTTTTTTTGTTCTTAAAAAAAAAAATTAATTCGCATAAGCACTATTGTTAAGGTATCTATAAATTTGATTAAATGGTGTTTTATAATGTGATATGCTTTCTTTAATATAACATAAATTTGAATTTAACAGTAGGTAAAAAGATAGAATCACTAATGGTGAATAGTTACACTACTTTTAGGTCGGAATGAGTTAAATATATTCAGATCTAAAATTAGAGACATGATCTAAAATCCGGGCAACGCTGGGTACTTAAGCTAGTATTAAATAAATGTGAGCAATCTCTAAACTGTGCTTTATATTTTATTACATTATCGTTTTTCTTCATTATGTTAACACAAATTTGTGAAGGTATAATAATAATATACCTATACGCAATTCTAATTTTGAGATCAGTGGGTAGCTATATTGTAATGAATTTTTTTTTCACTTTTACGCCTTTTTAATTTTTTATAAAAATGTAGGTTACACAGCTTTACATCAATACCATGAGTTATATGTTTAGTATTGCCATTTGAACTACAGTGGCGCCCTCATATAATTTCTACTCTTATTTGACAGACTGTAGTTTTGCTGAGAATTATGTATTACAATAAATTGTTTTTAAACAATTTGTTCATATTTTTTCATTGCATAGCTAAAATTATTGTTTGTAAAATTTATTTTTGATACATAATATAGAATTAAATAGGTTTTATTACTTTAAAAGTTTTAAAAATGAAAGACTAATATTATATCACAATATGTATGTACTATAAAATAGATTTTTGGTGCATTATATGAGAAATATTATACAAAAATTGGTAATTTTTTGGGATTAGTGTCCATGGCTATTACGAATAATTTTTAGAAAAAAACTTTAGATTCGCCTTAATCACTATAAAAGGAAACTTTTTGCATCATGGCTGGCGGAAAATAATGCATTTTAATTTTCAATTTCATTAAATAAAATTACGCGCCTTATCATATATCCCACGAAGTTGGCTACAATCGTATCTAGCTCTTATTTGTATCAGGTCAGGGATACCAGTGACAAAATGGATACCAGTGACATAACAGTGACAAAATGGCGGGCGGGCTGTCGTAGTATCGGTTCGCGAAGTGAAATTTTATTTAACGACATTGAAAATAAAAATGCATTATTTTCCGCCAGCCGTGATGCAAAAAGTTTCCTTTTATAGTGATTGAGGAGAATCTAAATTTTTTTTCTAAAAATTATTCGTAATAGCCATGGACACTAATCCCAAAAATTTTATGGAACAATATTTTTTATAAGAGTACATTGTTCCTATTTTAGTTGTTTGTTTTTGGGGTGTTATGCCGTGTTGCGCTACCTCCTTCTTTAGCCAACGTTTCGGACAGTGTTGGCTACATCTGCTTGATCTGCTCTGATGATGGACACAGCATAACACCCCAAAAACAAATAACGAAAATAATCTTGGCCGTGAAAATCTAAAAACGTATCTACATCGTTCCTCTTCTGTCCATTTCACAAATTCTTGATAAAGGATAAAAATAAATTCTTAAAAATTCAGAATTTGGCTGTAAGAATTAAAATAATTATAGATCTAATTGCTATTCAAAGATAACATTTAATTTATAGTAGGTAACAAGATTTATTCATCGAGTATGTATGTTACACTTAATCACACGAAGCACTAACAATGGCTCTCGAAACATAAAGTCTCAGTACTTTGGATAGACGGCCGTTTATCACTTATTAGACACTGAAGCTCCAGTTTGTTGGTTCATACGTGGTCCGTACAATGTCTGCACTGGGGTTTATACCATTCTGTCCACAGAAAAATTAGTATTATTTAAAAGAAATTTCCACCACCATTAAAGAAACATTGCCACATGCTCAAAAAAAGACCCAACCAGCAAAAATTAAATTATTAATTGAAATTCGTACAACGTTCCATCAAACTAGAACGATATCTTGTGTGGTTTGAAAATGTGTTTCAAAATAACAATTAAATATTGGCATGCACTACAAGAAATACTTCAATATTTCAAAACGGTTTACAAAGCATGATTTATTATCGTACTGATTTGACAATATTATGAAAGGATGCGTAAAATCTGCGACAGGGTAGTAGTGTATTTTTGTAATATTAAGATAATAATTTTATTTAAAGGCAAGAATTTCCTGTACAACTTAATACCATAGTACTCTACAACTTTTCTAATAAGAAAAATCATAATTTTCTTAAAATGTTTAATACTGCTGTGTACGTACATAATTGGCTTATAAAAAAGTGTTAAATTCTAAAGATCTATTCAAGGAAATAAAAAAACTTATCATATAAATATACGTAAATTCAGCAAGTGAATGTGTCGGAGAATTAAAAGAAAATGCAGTTAGGATTTTGCCGCTAAGATAATATTTTGTAAACCTCCTAAGTTAAAATATAAAAATTGTCAGTAGATATAATAATAATAACATATTCTAGACGGATTGCAGTGCCAGTGCAATGCAATACATTCCATAATTCACAGTAAAACAAAATAACAATACATAAAATAAATACAGAAAAGATAAAAAAATATTATTTACAAATAATGCAATAATAGGTAATAGAGGATATTTGATTGTCTCCCATATCCATAGGGTCGCCAGGGGGAATCCATCCAGGCAGCCATGGCGGTGATGATGGTATTCTTGGATTGGCGGAGTCGGCACCATAAGTTTTCTATACAGTGGTGGAGAAATGCTCTGGAAGAGTGCACTCCTCTCCCCAGAAACCTTTTCATAGCACCGTGTTATCTCTACATGATGGAATAGTTGGCGACATGCATTATTGTACGTGAATTTTATTAATTTAACTTAGTTTTTTTTCAAATTACATTATCAAAGTAGTTGCGGAAGATGCTTATAATAAAGTGAAGCAATTAACACCTTTTTGGTTAAATATCATAATATTAGTTAAGCAGGCTTAGACATGAATTTACATAACTTAAAATTTTGAGATAGAAGGTTTACATAAATATCTTAGTGACAATATGTTAAAACATTGGCAATTCGTCAAGAACCTACAGCAGAAAAGTAGTGCCTTATACATCATATATATACATCGTTATATAATCCCACAAGAACCCGGTAATGATAATAGTGTAGTAATGTTTTCGGGTGTGTGTTATAGAGGTTAGGAGTTCCACAAGAAGCCGGTAAGAAAATTAGAGATGCCGTACGATACTGTGAAGCCATTGTAGAGCCAGGCGCCCCAGGACTGGCGCTCGGTGGACTCGATGCGCGCCTCCAGCGTGCCGCATAGCGCGCGCCGGTCGTGCGAGCGGCCCGAGCGCGCATCGCATAGGATGCGCTTCCGGCAGTCCACGTCGCATGGCGGGCGCAAGGGGCTGTTCTTCCAATAGTGTCTGAGTATTCATAATAATATAATAAGTCAAATTACATCCTGTGATTTTCCACGGGTAACAACTATGTAATATGTAATAATTACCAAATATATCTAGACAAGCTTTGTGGGTCTCAAAAATGACACCGGAACCAAAAATATTGGTTTATGAAATTATTTATCAAAAAAAAAATTGCATTATCTCATAGTCAAAAGATCGCAAGAAACATTGATATTTATCTTTTGTTGGTATGCATGGAGCTAATTTGTTTTCCAGCAAGTTCGCGGTGACGGAATCACAAGATTTGAGAAGATCATTTTTAAAACACAGAATTGAGGCAGTTAGACATATTTTAGGTATATGCTATGGTGGAATTTATTATTAACAATTTAATCAGTTATATGAATACTTAAAAAAATATATATGTTACGTATAGATTCAAGGCAGCATATCGAGAAAAGCAACATTTGATAAAAAAAAAAAAATTTCTTCCTAGCAAAACAACTACGTCACACAAGAGATGCGACAGAATTAGACGGGTAGTTGTATTATGAAATTACTCATAGGTGGTGTTTCCTTTCTATTGAAATTATGTATAGAGTGGCTAATCTATAGATATTATATCAATATTACCAACTTACTTTGTGAAATTTAAATTATGTACACCCCATCACAAAATATAAATAAAAGCATAGGTACTTGTAATAAAGGTCGTAAAGATCTTCCTTCTCAGTGATCTCCGTGATGAACTGGTCCCAGTCCTGGGGCCGGAGTGAGGGCATTTGGTAAGCCGCCCGCGCCGAGTACAGCTTGTACCAGATAGGGTAGTCGTACAGGTTGGCCTCCTTCAGGTTCATTATCCACGACTCGTGGTCTACCACAAGCTGGAAGGAAACGCACTATAATTATAATTTTGCAATATAGATCTAATAACTAAAAGGAAAAAAGTTTTTTTTCAACAATAGGTTGTAATGACAAATTATGTGTTAGTGGGACAATCGTCATATTTATATGGACCAGCCAAATGTGTTGTCCGATTATTGGTTTGTTCAGTAGGTATTCACTTTTTGATGAAATTGAAGAAATATAAAAAAAACGGTTCAATGAACAAGAATTTAGCTATATTAATAAAGTTGAAATCCTACCAAAAAGCAGGTTATTTAGAAAGATAATTTTTTTAAATTTATTCAGAATTCGAAATATTTGAGTATATTATTATTATGTGCATCCCGATATTGAGCACAGCAAGGCAAACTTTCAATTTTATTGTTCAGAATCCATAATTCTATTTAACTATTCAATATCCGGTCCACCAATGGCGGACCTCGCCACACGGAGCGGCGGTAGCCATCTTGTTGCAAATGGAGCTGTCAGTGAAACCACTTTATCTTGGTTTGTGCAATGTCTACAATTTGTGTTCAGTATCCACTATCGTAAGTAGACTTTGCATTTATTGTTAAGGTTAAAAGAAGCACAAATTATAATCTTCACATTCGTAGATGGCGCTAATTAAAATATTTTAGAAAAATATTATTTCTTCACGTTATGCTAAAATTAAGATGAATTTTTGCTAAATAAATACAATATTGTATTGGTGATTTAATCCGATACTGTATTTAAATACCTATCTTGAAAGAATTAAGTTTTTATAAGGACTAAACTATTTATTCATATTCCTTTGGTACATGAGCAAACAAACAATTCATATTAATATTTTAAAGCATTACTTGCAATAGTTTGTTTTTTTTAAATAATAATTTCATCTATGAACGAGCATGAAATGGCCTTCCCCGATAATTTACGCAATGGTCTTCTGAACGAAATGTTACTTACCCTTGTTGTCTCATCGTGGTCTCCATCTACGTAGTATATTCTGTAACCAGGATTTAAATCATAATAAGGTGTAACCGAAGGACCGACATATGCTATACTCGTTGCTCTGCCTAGAAATAAACAAATTCAGACAATTAATTATTATTTAAATTCAAAGTAGTTTTATAAATAAAAGAAAAACATCTCTTGTAATCATCTCTCTTATATCAAATATATACAGGTGTTTAATTAAAAATAATACAATTTCTTGCCTAGGTCTTTCGGATCATAAAAAACTTCAAATTCATCATAATGTGTGTGTCCAAAGAATTGCGCTGTTATGGTTGCTTCATATCTGTTTATGATTGCATAGTAATTTCTGCTCCAAACTTTCAGGCAGTCTGAATGTCCGGGGGGAATGTGGCCTATAATGTGAACCTTTTCAGCGTTAAATTCTGCAGACTGAAGTTCGTATATGAGCCATTGGAGTTCAGTCCCGGGGTCTGTGCTGTTCAGCAAGAGCCACCTAAAAAAGAAAGTTTATTATTATTATCCATTTTGAAAAGACGTTATTCTATTAGATTACGGAAAAATAAATTGAAAGACAATTTTTAAAATGAAAATTAATATGAACCCAAGACAAAAAGCACACAACAGACAGACTTAAAGATCTAATATGATTTGAAACATCAAAACTCTTGGTCTTGACGATGGAAGTTTTGATAATTTGAGAATTTGTGTTTGGTCCCTTTGAGAATCACCAATTCATTTTTAATACTTCAAACATAAGGATAAACATATGAAATACATTGTAAAGGGTGCATACTGCATATAGTAATTACCAATTCTTGTTATTGCAGAAGTTCATGTTGAGGGAAATGAGGCGGAAGCCTGGTCTGACCAGGACAGAGTAGAAGGCGCCCCTGCGAACAGTGTGGGAGACTCCGGCTGGAAGCCAGTGCCTCCAGTGACGGTCCAGCTCGTCATACAACCAAGAGATGCTAGACTCCTCCGAGGAGACATATGGTGGTGGGAAACTGTAAAGGAATAAGAAAAAATTGATGTAGGTATAATTCGATTGCGAGGGTTGTTAAGTAATTTTTGTGGGTTTATATATATACAGGGTGTTAAGTACTTTAACCAGTGATTCCTGACATTATTTGGAGTAAAAAATATAAATGAAATTTTGGTCTCCGGTGACTAAGGACGACGATGTCCTGCCCTGATGATGGACACTGTAACGCTGTCCGAAACGTTGGCTAAAGGAGAAGGTAGCGCAACACGGCATAACACCCCAAAAACAAATAACAAAATTACTTTTGACCGTGAAAATCAAAAATCATATCTGACTTTTTTATTTTCAAAATTTTTTTCTTCAAAATCAAACAAAAAAAAATTTCTTCCACATGTCGTCACTGATCACTCAGCCGATCATCCGACCATCTCCTTACAACAACTACCATTTTTTATATTTTTGTAGAAAAAACAAAAAAAAACATCAAAATTGTCACTGGAGACCAAAATTTCATTTCCATTTTTTACTCCAAATAATGTCAGGAATCACTGGTTAAAGTATGTCAACAATCTTAGTATGGGACTTTTATATTAAGTTGGTTATTTACTACCTTACTATTAGTCAAGGAAAGCCATAAACACTAATAGTAAGGTAGTAAATAACCAACTTAATTTAAATAAAAGTCCCATACTAAGATTGTTCCCTATTGATAAAGAACACGTCCATTCCCTTCCCAATTCTCCATCTATGCCTCCCTCTTCCTCCTCCACTTGACGAGTCCAGCCCAGCCCATTTTTGGTAAAATATATATTATAACACAAATGTAACCTAATGTTAGTAGAGTATTATACTGCCCTGATGAAGCTACGGTTGTAGCGAAACCCGGTCGGCATAAAGTATAAAAATAAAAGTGGTGTTTACAAAGTTATTGTTTTATTTTAAATTAATTTCTACAAGTTCAGGTATGTATAGGAAGGTTTATGAATGTGTCAAAACAATCGAAAAATTAAATGTTTAAAAAAGACAGTTTTAGCTTCTAAGTATGTACTGTCATGGAATCTCCACAGTACACAAAAATACCGTCTGGGCTCAAGGGCGGATTTAGGGGGGGGGGGGGCGGGGGCACTTGCTTTTACCAATTACAAGCACGGGCAATCGGTGGCTGCCAGTAGCATTAGCACATGCGTAGGCAGTGATATTATCCTTGCTTATTTTAGGACCAATGCTCAAGAGCGGATTTAGGGGGGTACACGTGCCCCCGTGCCCCCCCCCCCCTAAATCCGCCCTTGAGCATTGGTCCTAAAATAAGCAAGGATGCTTGTAATTGGCAAAAGCAAGAAACCATGTTGTTTCAAACACTTTAATATGTCTGCGATGCCTATTGTTTACACTTCGCAAAAGAGTTCTTGGATGGATAGTACAATTTTCATGGATTAGTTTACAGAAACTTTTATACCCTCTGTAAAAGCCAATTAAAAAATGGTAAAAGAACGAAAACATCTTTCCTTCTTGATAACGCCCCAACCCATCCCTTCATGAAATGAAAAAGACGAGCTTGTAAAAGTCATGTTTCTTCCACCTAATGTGACTTCATTATTACAGCCCATGGATCAAGGCGTTATTGAGGCTTTCAAACGGTATTATAGAAAATAATTTTTACGTAAGTTACTTTTGGAAAAAGGAAAAGAGGGAGAAGAAAGCCTGATAAGAAATCATAAAAAGATTGATTTGAAAGACGGATGATCGGAGCAGCGAACAGTATCAAATATCTGTCCTTAAAAAAGTACGAGACCTAGCCGCTCGTAAGCGGGTAGGCTTGCTTCGGCAGACGAATATTGATGATTTTTTTAAGCGTTAATTTTGCACTTTTTTTCGTTTAATTCCTATTTGTGATTAAAGATATAAATTTAAATATGGTATTCATTTACCGCTTCGTAATATGGAAGTACGTAATACATGTATGGCTCGATTATCCGAAAATACCAGTTTTCCGAACACCCACGTCCCCCAATTAGTTCGGATAATCGACGCTCTACTGTATTGACATTTGGATTTAGAATATATGTATACATTTTAGGGTATTTATTAATGCTAAATTACCTATTGACTGGAGCAGACTCATGGTTTCCGAGAGCAGGGAATATGGGAACCCCGGGGAACATATCAGACATCTGTTTCACTGTATCCTGCAGAATTTTCAGATTCTCTTCTTTAGTCTGGTTCCACACGTCATGAGGTGGCAAATCTCCAGTCCATAAGATGTAGTCAATGTCCTAAAAGCATTCAATAACAATCATTAAAAGATTAAAAAATATATATTTTCATAAATTCACCCAGAACTATCACAGGAATTTGAGTTGGATTTAGTTAGTTGATATTTTTACCGTGTGTGTGTCAGCTATGTGCTTCAGCATGTGGTCGACTGTTCTCTTGGGTGTATCGCACTTGCGGTAGTCTCCCCATCTGCCGGCCCCTCCACCTGGAGTTTTAGCCGGCCCATTGGTTACACGGCAACATAAGGGTTCATCACAGGCTGCGTTAGAACCTGAACAAATTAAAATAATATTTTATAAGAATATATAATAATTTCCGATGATGAAATTAAGATACGTAGAAGTTGTTTGAAAAGAAGGTGGTTTGTAAGAGAGATATGTAAATATGAGTGTTAGAGGGAACGCTAATATTAAAAAATGATTATATTATGCAAAAAATGTGAAAATAATTAATAAAAAAAGACTGGTTTATTAGCGTGTTAAATAACAGAAGAAAATGTGTTTTTAATAATTTTCAGGGCATATTTGACAATTCTTTTCTATAGAGGGAATTTCATATCATTCCCGTTTTGGCTCTGTAATAAGGAACTCCAGTGAAAAATATTAGGGCTTTAAAAAAATATGTTCATATAGACCAATAAACGCTGATTCTGAATACATAAGTTTTATTTCATAATATTGAACGTAGAGTTCTTAAAAAATTATTAAAAAGTGCATTTTTAAACCTCTTGTCAAAACACACTGTAAAGTTGGTATTACTGAATGGTTAGTGCTGACGTCACGCGTCACCAGTCATTGTATTGAAATCTTTGATTATGTAGGTATGACATAAGCCATCAGTATTAACAACATTTCATGTTATTCGTTATTTCATACTGTTTATAGAGATTTAGTCGTTGTTTTTATTGAAACAATATTTAAGCCTAAATAATTCAGTATCAAAAATAGAGGTATCTCTATTAGTTTATCTCTATTATTTAAAATATTGAAAAACTATTACACAAAAAAATAGTAATGCTAATTCTAGGGAGAATGCTTCGAATAACGCTATTCAAAATGGCGGCACTTGATCAGCTGATTGCCCAATCCTTTAGTAATTTTTCAGGAGTGATGACGTCACACGATTCACCGTACATACGGTGGTCTTAGGGGGATCTTGAAAAATTAAAACTTGACAATTATTTTAACTATTAAAACTAACTCTAAAAATAAAAATAAAAATGCAGTTATTTAAGTTAGAAGGTCATTATTCATTAAAAAAATTGGACTGGAGTTCTTTATTGTATAGATATTTTATTTAAAAAATAGCATATATTTTTTAAGTGTTTAAGGGAAATATTTATAAATCGGTAGAAATTCGGAATGTGGGGGCTTAAAAAGGAGTAATAATACTGGGATCATTAGTACAATAAATCGAAAAAGCATATGAAGGATGATATAGATTTATTTAAATAAAAATCTAATACAAAAATTGTGCTGCTAGTTATCTGGATTTATTTTAAAGTCTTTTATTAGATTTCTAGCAAGAATTCTAAATAAAATGAATGTTTATTTATTGAAAGTTTATAAAAAAGAAAAACAACAATAATTAAGATATGCAAAGGTTAGAAGAAATAATCAGGTCAGTGAATACAGCGATTGGTCAATACATTGACCTTTATTTTTATCTCTGCCACGGTCATCATTGTTTATCAGATTATAAATAAGCACGCCATTTTAATTCACATAGAACCGTTTTTTGTACTTAGGTTAGATTTTAAATTAACTTATTACTTTCAAGAAATCTGTAATTATCTATTGGGATCATTCATAAGCCAGCTATGTATCTAATTATTATTATCAATCTAATTAATTATAATATTGTAATTCATCTACTAAATTTGCATATATGAATAAATATTACGGTGATCGATAGCCTGGTAGGAAGTACACTTGATTAGCAGTTGTACGAGCCGGGTTCGATACTCACAGCAGGTAACCGACCTACTCCCTTTCCAACACCAGTAATGCTTAGTGAGAAGGTGTACTTGTTGAAACTATTAAATATTATAAACAAATTTGTGGGATTGCAATATCTTCCCCAAATCCCAGAAAAACATATTATTGTGTTTTTAAACCATTGTACGCGAACATCACAGCAATTGGGTTACGAGCGGCCGTGCTTCATACGCAATGTCACAATAGTTTTCTTGCGAACAAGTATTAATTAATAAGAATGTACCTCGTACAGAGGCACAGAATTTCGAAAAGTCACATTTAAAGAGTTAAATATAATTTTTAATAATATAGAAAAAAAGACTTTTTTAGAAGACCTGCAAGAAAGTAGAAAAAGCATGCTCTCCATATGTGTACATTTGGTAGTTTAACCTTTTCTTGCTCACCTTCTGCATAGTAGGGATCATAATGCGTGTCGGAGATGTGCAGGACCTTGAAGGTGGGTGCGCTAGGCTGGGGTGCCTCCACCGCCTTGACCACAGGCTTGGGCATGGGGGGGAAGGCCACCTCCCACTCGTGGTAAGGATTGTACACATCCCCGCAGGCGTCACCAATCACAAAACTGCAAACCTCGTCCGGCCCGATGGAAATGCGCTTGAGTACGTAGACCACTTCACCCTGGAAAATGTTAAATTTATTAAAAGTATTCACTTGCTTTATTATCTGACTTCACCTGCTTTAATTACATATTGGACTATTGAAAAATATGGGAAATTTTTCTTTTTTATACAAAGTTAAGGTGATTGATAGCTGTAAAAGCATTTTCTCAAAATTCATAAAACAAAACAGTCAACATTGTAAATTCCAAATTGGTAGATTTAGATTCCAAATGTAAAATCGAAAATTTCTTATCCTTTTGACCCAAGATAAATGTTTAGACTTTTATCATTTTTTTTATTTTTTTTTATTTATTTATCTATAATAAAATATATTTACAATGGTTTTATTTGTATGCCTGTCTCACTAGGGTATACCTGTGTCGCTATGGAGGCTATCATAATATTGAAATCAAAACAAAACATTGACTGAGCAATATAATAAATTATTATGATCCTTAATAATATCGAATTTTAATAATGCAGATTAAAACACATCCTTAGTCTGATTTGTTAGGATAGAAGTCAGAAAGATTTTCGAGGTTTTTTTATTGTTTAAAAAAATTAAGCAAAAAATTACGATGATTACAGCATTTTTATTATATTTTTATGTGGACTAATAAATTTGCTACAGCGAGTCAAAGTTACCCATTTTTTAATTACTGGTAAAACGATATTTTGGGGCGGGCTATCGTGTGACATCATGAACGTGGACGGTCACTGACAGTGTTAATTTATGCTGGCTCAGCTGAGCGACGCTTCTGACGTCACAATCCGATTTTAAAATCATGGGCCGTTTTGATTTTGTCAGTTTTAGCCGTTTTTAAAATCAATAATATTGAATGAAAACATAAAAAACAAACATTTTTAGTAGGATGATTAAAATCAGAAAAATGATCGTTAAATATTCCGTACATTTTCAACAGAATCCCTCGTTTGTGGAAATACCCCATTAAATTTCCCATGAAATATTTTACATTCAATAACTTTTTATGATTATTCCTCTTTGGGTGAAAATTTTTAAAAGGTTTTAATTTATTTCATTAGTGAAATGTTTTCATTTGTGAACAAATTCTAACTCACTCCAAAAAGCCTGGTGATGCCTTCGCACACCCTCGCGGACTGGATTTTCAGCGAGACGCAGAACTGGTAGATGGTCTTCTTGATCTCCTCCTTGCTCTTGCCGGTGCGGATGTAGTGCTGCAGCAAGCCGGCGCCGGCCTTACATGCCGTGCACGACACCTTGGACATGACAGAAGTCTCCACCTCGTAGGCCACCTGCTTCAGGTTGAACAGCTTCAGCGCCTTCTCCACGAACAGCGGCAGGTTGGAACCGCGTTCGCCATCGTGGCCCCACATCCCCAGCATCCTGGGGGAATGTAAAGATTTATTTTAGAAATTGGAAGAAACTGACCAGGGATGCAGAAGACGAACTTAAGGTTCGTAAGTAGGTACATAACGTAAAAGATATTACTACTTTTTTATGGAGCTCTTGTGACAATCTTCAAGCATATTTATAAGTAATGAATCACCTTTTAATAAATTTGAATCACACAAATCTTTTATTGACACATGACATCCGGCGTCCTGAAATTATGCGTTGCTAAACCATTCATCCGATTGCGATGAAACTTTGAAGATCTGGCAAGAAATTAAGTGAAAGTGTCGTGAAATTATTTCCTACACCATTCATCTGATTGCGATGAAACTTTGGAGATCTGGCAAGAAATTAAGTGAAAGTGTCGTGAAATTATTTCCTACACCATTCATCTGATTGTGATGAAACTTTAGTAAGTTGTTGTGCGCACATCCACGATGGTTTCTATATACAGTGGTGAGCTCTGGCATTATGAAATTATTTCCTAAACTATGAATCCAATTGCAATGAATCTTTGGTGAGCACGCCCACAAAGATTTCTGTATATACTGGTGAGCTCTGGCATTATGAAATTTGTAAAAAAAAAATGCAATAGGTTGCACGCAAGATGTTTGAAAACTGAATGTACCGGGACTGAAAGTATGGAACGCGGGAAGGGGGAGGGGAACTTGGGAAGGGGTTCATGGGATGGTGGAAGCAGAAGAGAGGAGTGGAGAGAGGGAAGGCGGAGAAGATGGAGAAAGCTGAGAAGGCGGAGTGGGAACGCGTGAGGGGATGGGGACGCGCGAGAGGAAGGAGAGGCGGAAGGGGAACGGGACGATCAGGAAAGAAACAAGAAAGGGGAAACAATTTCTTTATTAAGTGGCATTGCAACGCATGCCGGGAACTCGTAGTAAATAAAATTAGTCCAGTGATTTTTCACTTAGTTGTTACCTACATATGTAATTATTATAATGTACTAGTTTTTACCCGGCAAGCGTTGCAATGCCATTCAAAGAAATACATTGATTCTCCCTGCATGTCCTTTCCCGTGTGTCCCCGTTCACCTCCTGAGTCCCCTTCCCCTCCTGCGTTCCCCATCCACCTTCCCTGCCTTTCCCATCCCTCGTCACCCCTCTTGCAAACCCCACCTCCCCCGTTCCCCTCCTCCTCCTGCCTTTCCTCCCTGCCGTCAAAATATATGAAATACACACATTTTCATTTATACAAATTTCATAACACCAGAGCTTACCATTATATTCAGCCTATAACCTTCGCCGGCATGCGCACAACATATCACCAAAGTTTCATCTCAATCGGATGAACGATATGACAGCGCATAAAATACGAGCAAACAAACAAACAAATATTGATTTTAATATATAAAATAATAATGGCAGCTAGGCAGGATGTTAACAATAATTTATTACTATGCAAATAATTAGTTTTTGATTGTGAGCAATTTGTTACGGATCCGTGATTTTTAGTATGGGAAACACAGCACATAAAGACATGACAATTAGGGCCAGTATGGTATTGTCTATGACAGGGATGCACAAACCGAGGCCTGCGGGCATAATGCAGCCTAATTTCACTTTATTTGTCTCCCAATTTGTTTTAAAAATCATCATCTGGAGAAAAATCTCTAGAACTGGCTGTTAAAAAACTAATTGAGTGGCATATTTTATTAAGCCTATTTTATTAATTAATAAGTTCAAAGCTTAAAGTTCAAAGCTCAAAGTTATAAGGTTAAAGCTCAAAAACAAAGCTAAGTCAAAAAAATTTAAAGTTCAAATATCATAGTTCGAAGCTCTAAGTTCTAAGCTCAAAGTTCAAAGCTTAAATTTCAAAGCTTAAAGTTCAAATCTCAAAGCTCAAAGCTTTAAAGATAAAAGCTCAGAACCAAAAGTTGAAAAGTAGAAGCTCAAATCTAAAAGCCTTAAGATCAAAGCTTTATAAGCTAAACGCTTAAAATTTAAAACTAAAGCTAGAAGATAAAAGCCTAAGGCTTAAAGCTTTAACCTCAAACCCTGAAACTAATAACGCTTAAAAGTTTAGGTTATATCTAAGCTCAAAACTCAAGCCTTAAACCTCACGGATTACACAACTGAAAGCTCTGGTAGACAAAATGCTGGTATTGTCTATGACCTCACCTAGAGTAGTTCCCCCTCAGCGCCTTCAAGCCGTTCAAGACCTCCTCGTCCGTGGGCACAGGGGGCAGGGTGTGGTTGTGGTTGTGGGGCTGCAGCAGGGGCTCGGGCGCCGCGGCGGGTGCCGGGGGCGGCGCCGGCCTCCAGTGGTCGGGAGGCGCGGTCCAGCTCACCAGAGCTCGGGGTTCAGGCGCCAGCGGGCCCCATAGTGGAGTGCCTGGAACAATTATTGTACAATGATGAATTCCAAACTATTTTTATCAATTTTAATATTTTCCGCTTTTAATTCTTTTAACCTGCAAAAACGCCCCAAAAAAGGTTATTATTTGGCTTGGTGGGGTTGCGACGACTTAGTTCAGTAGAGACGGGTATCCAAATGGTAACTGGATAAAAAGACATAAACAGTGACAAAACAGAAGTCTATAAAATAATAGATTAGATTAAACATTAGTTCGGGTTGGTTTAGGTTGGTTTGAGTTATATTAGGTGAGGTTAGGTTTTTTCTTAACTTTTTTTATAATATTATAATTTATAATATTGTACACTGTATTGTTATACTGTTTGGCGTGTCGTAAATGTAACCACAGCAGCGTGGTTTCCATTGACGTCAAACCCCGTCCGAAAAATATAATGGGTTTGGATATTTTTTTGATAATTTATTTGAATCGCAGTAACATCAATTCGACAACCGACGCGCCAGATTTCGTTTCACCATTATTCGTCACTTCAAAAAATGATTCTCGGCCTGTCAGCGTTTGGTTAAATTTGTTTATTAATTTAGCAAACATTTATTATAATTTTACCACTTAATAATAAACAATAAACTTGATGTCATACTAAATAAAGATTTAATTTATTGATAATATAGAAGATGTAATTGGAATCCGTAAATTTAAATCATGACAATTACTGACAAACACTTAATGCGAACAATGTTCCTGCATCTCCTTGGAGAGTTTGAGTAAGTCATGTTTGTAAGTTGTTATTCTTAATTTTAAGCACGATTCCAGGTTCTCATCAATAAGACTAATTCTCAGTTTACTCTTGATAAAGTTCATGCTTGAAAAAGATTTTTCGCATGAATATCTCGTAGAACCGAAAAGGGAAAGAACAGCTGAAGATGATTTCAGCTGATCATAAGAGTCAGAAATACAATTCCAGGCGTTGAAGATGATCATGTCTTCCTTCTCCAGTTATTTCGAAGCAGACTACTTGTGTTGTGAACTAAGTTCATATTTGTTCTTCTCCAATGTTTCCAAATCAACACAAAGACGTTCAAATTTAGAGCTCCATATTTCCTTGTTTTTTTTTTTTTTTTAATTCAGCAATTGTATTTCAAAGTTAACAATGTCAATGTCAAAAGAAGAAAATTTCAAATCTGTTATCGAAGCATTAAGAGGGCGTTTGACCAATGCTATGGTCGCTTTGCTGTTTTTAAATTCCTCAAATCTGCTGACAAATGCTTTCCTCATATTTAAAATGGTTGTTTTGAAATAGTGTTTTTCAATTGAGGAATTATTTTCTTGGCGATGCTTCAGCAGAATTGGAAAGTGAAACAATGAAACAAAATCTTGAGCAAAAAGGGATAATTTGTTTTCCAATGAAATGACTTCTTCTAACATTGAAAAAATTGTGTTTCCTTTCTTTTTGAGACGTAAGGGAACGTACCCATACTACGTGACCAACTTTTTGCAATTTTTAACCCCCCCCCCCCCCCCCGGTGACCAAAAACCTAAGCAACCCGCCGCTCATTTGTATGGAGCGTGACATTTTGAAGACCCCCCCCCCCTAAACGTGTCACGTAGTATGGATACGTTCCCTAACGTCTTCCATGAAATAAAAATTTTGGTCCGTGGACATTTGTGCCAGAGCCGGACTTGAGTGGCCAAAGAGCCACATGCGGCTCCGGAGCCGCACTTTGCCGACCCCTGGACTAAATCAACATATTTCAAAGATAAAATCCAAGTTTTGTGTAAGCCCTATTCAAGTTATGTTGTTATTCACCGGCCCACGATGAAATAATAACAGAACTTGAATAGAACATGAATTTCAACTTTAAAATTTGATGAATTATTCAAATTCTGTTTAACAATCCTTCCTTAAGGCCCCGTTCTCCGCACAAAAAAAAACCATTTCGGACGAGTCGTGAAATTTACTTTTAACGCATTCGACAGGAGGTGTATCTAATAAAGCGCGCGCATTATTATTACAAAAAGGTCTGGTTTGGAACTTGGCTAATAATTCCCGACAAGACTTGACACTTTGTATCATTTCAAATATGCGTTCCCATCGAAGTTGATAATATTTGTAGGGCTGCCACAATTTTAAAATACACATAATATTTATGAAAATATATGTTTCAATGTATTACGTTAGATTACCTATAAAGTGTAATGTACACTTGAGGTGACCGTTCACAAAACAAAGCTATATTATTTATTATAACGGAACTACTATTATCATTGTTTCTCTTTAATTTCTCTTATCAATTCGGGAGACGGGACGGGATGGGTACTGCCGCGCCGCCCCGGAAAACATTTTTTGGATAACCAACACCCCTGCCCTAGGTCACCCAAGTGGTTTGCTATGTTTAGTGACTTAGCAGGGGTTCCCGGGATGGGATGAGGTATCAATTTGGAAGGCGACCATTGCCGCCCGGCAACCATCATTGGATAACAGAGGTGCCCGGGTTCATGGGGTGAGGCTTATCTATTTATTGGGTACTACTTTTTTTAAAAGAAAAAGAGTCATAATTGGTGTTCCCGGTTTACGAATAACCTGACAATTTGAAAATCTCCTACCAGCATCATAAGCGGAAGATGTTGCTTGTGCATTGAAAGAGGAATTGAACCCGCGACATCTTGACCCGACCCATTTTTCAATTTTCAACTAAGTAAAGTGCACATTTTAATCATATTTGTTTATAGTCCAGTCAATTTTTAATTTGGGAGGTGGGAATGGGTACCGCCGCCCCGGGAACCTTTATTGGATAACCAATACCTCTGCCATAGGTCACCCCAAGTGGTTCGCTACGTTTGGTGATTTAGCAGGGGTGCCCGGGTCCATGGGGTGAGGTTTGTCCAGGTCTTGGAGGCGGATGACCAGGACATACTGAACCCGAGATTCCTACCCACCCCTTAAACCCTTTTCCTTCCAAGAACTCTCCTCTACTTCCTTTCCTTAAAAAAAACCCTCCACACAGCATCATTAAGTGAGCATTAAGATGACATAGGCCCTGAGGGAAATTATGTTCCTCAGGGCCTCCTGTGTGGAGCTCATGTAAAAAAAAAATGAATGGTCCAAAAGGAGGTGTAGAGTGCACCTAAGCGATTCCTTTAGAAACTTGGCCAGGGTGCTTAAGGTGTGAACATACTAAAAGTTCTGACGTCTAGGTGGTGAGCTAGGGGAGGAAGGGGGGGGGGGGGAGAAGGTTCAAATTTTTGGATTTACGCTTATATCTCGGAAACGGTGCATTTCAAAGGATTTTTTTTTAGAATAAGTGAAAGCTCATAAAATTATCTACAACTTTTATTCTATACGTAATTTTCAAAATCCCAGCCGTTTTGGACTTAAACGCTCTACAAATGTAGATATTTTCGAATAAAATCATTTTACCTCACATTTTTCATCAAAAATTCCTTCATATCGTCTAAAATATTCATCAAAGAAAGAAATTTGTTCGAAAGAAGTTGTAAAGAATTTAATTCCCTTTTAGATAATATGCACACTTTTGCAAACTAATCTTCAACCAGTAAATATTTACAGGAATTTTAAGTTTTTTAGTAAATGTCGTCATTTTTTTAATCTTATTACTGACACACCACTTTTGTTTGTAACAGATTGTGGGACTTGGATTTCATTTATTATTTCATCATTTAGTTCCTAAAACAATTAGTTTAATGAATCTTCACCAACTTGAACAGCATCTTAGCAAGTTATTGTGGCGTCTCCGACGACTCCACTCCACAAAAATTGAAATTATTTCACTGGTTTGTGGGAAGGGAGGATGTGCATCAAACCACTGACTGAGTTTGGCACAACCTGTTTTTGCGTACATGCACCTTTTCGCTCTTTATTTATATCCAGGGGTAAAGTGCACAAACTTCGGGAGGTAATTCTGCACGACAGTACACGTAAAAAAAGATACGAAACTTTTTTCAAAACGTTCTAAGGTAGTTACGGGTAAAAAAGTTTTGTTGTTTGTATGAAAAAAATAATATTCTTCTGTGAAAAAATAATTTTGTATAGGGAAAAAATTGAATTTAGAAAAAAGTTATTTGTCTTTTTTACATTCACCATCATGTACCTCCCGAAGTTTATGTAGAAATTTATGAAGTGGCAGCCCTAAAAGCTATCAGCAAACTACAGCTTTGCTAGGACTTGTTAACCGATGGAATCTAAATTATTAAACATTTATAAAAAGGTCAAAGTAATTACTTATAACAATGTAGTCAGTTTTAGTAAACAAGCGAAACTTTTATTTACTTACATTTACGTAACGCATTTTGGTTTTATTATCCAACGAACATCTAATAATAGGTAGTAATAAAATAATACGTTTGATGATAATTACATATTTCCTTGTCCGTAACAATTTGGGACGCGGGTAAGGGTACCGCCGCCCCGGAAACTATTTATTGGATAACCCCAAGTTGTTCGCTACGTTTGGTGACTTAGCAGGGGTGCCCGGGTTTGGATATTGGTGGCGGATGTGTCTGCCCACCAGCTGCGTGGTAGGCCAGATCGGGAGAGACTGGTTGAGGGAGATCTTGTGACCTCTCAGGCAGAACTCTTTTGGAACATCGCCTTTCACCGCATTGGGAGGGATGGATTCAAAAGTCCGTCACACCCAAACCCACTGACCCTCAAATTCCTACCCACCCCTATAACCTTATCCTTTCCAGAACTACCTCTCCTTCCTTTCCATTAAAACACCCTCCACACAGCATATCCAAAGATGACATATGCTCTGAGGGAAAAAAAATCCTCAGGGCCTGTGTGGAGGAGTTACTGTAAAAAAACAAGGTAATTTTTTAAAGCAGATTTTTGTTAGCAGTTTGATCCGTAAAAATGTATTATTTATTATTATGTCCTATAATTTTAATAAATGAGCAAAATAAAAGCTTTTGCATTCAATGGTCATTTAAAAAAAAAACGTAATTTAATTTTAAAAAACTTGCCCGGGAATTTCAGTTTCCGAAGCATTGGAAATAGATTTATTTCCCAAAGTACGCATTCTGTAAAAAATAAAACAATAACTGTAACCTTTGTTATATAATACACAAATAAATTGAAAATTTATTTTTATAATAAATATTACATAATAGTAAATAATACGAGTATGTATTATATTAATAAAATCAAAATTTTATTTTTTTCTTCTTACCTTATATATTCCATCATACGTTCTCGATTTTGGAGATAATGTTTACGCTTAGAAATACGACTTTTTTGTTGTTGTCTTACCATTTTCGCAAAATAATATTATTATTTACGTACGTGTATATTAAACAAATCATGAAACGTAGGACTACACGTCCGTGTGGCGAGCTGTCTGGACAGCGAATGACGAATATTTGAAAGGCACATAGGTTACACGCACGTTAGATAGAGATGGCCTGTAAATATTATCTTTAGAATTAAAAAAACGTAAGCGCCTGTTGTTAAAATATTTAATTAATCACGGTTTATTGAAAAAAGAGCAAAAATCTCGCGATAATTGTCTTTAGTTTTATTTAAAGAAACGCTGTGAATTTTTTCATACATATAACTTGTAAAATAACTGAAACAAACGTGTTAATAATAATTTTTGGAGCATACTTTGTGATTTTTTTCTATCGAGGGAATTTTCTATAATTTGCGTTTCGGCGCGATAAATGTCTAGATATTATCTTCAAAAATAACATATATTTTTTTAAGAGCTTAAAAACTTCAAATGTTTAAGGGAGATTTGTAAGAAATCGGTAGAAATTGGGAGAACCGAGGCTTAACATTCGGCTTCCGCGGTCGAGAGGCGATCCGGAGGTCGCGGGTTCAAATCCCGGCGAGCGCAAGTACATTTTATTTGATTGAATTGTTTTATTTCACAATTTAATCAATTAGAAATAATATAAGGTAGGTATATTTGTGGCACCCTTCCTCACCTTCCTCACCTTCCTCACCTTCCTCACCTTCCTCACCTTCCTCACCTTCCTCTTCCCCATCTCCTCCCCCTCCCTACTACCTTCGGCCTCACAACATACCCCAATTGGGGATGTCATAGTCTCTCTGGCACCAGACGGTTGGGAGCAGTTGGAACTCTTGTGCGGTATACACTATGAAATAACTCTTCATAAGGGCCAGTTGTTTCACAGAATTTAAACAATTCATCAAATTCAAAGTTAATTTTCAAGTACTCTAAAGGTTCTATTCATGTTCTGTTATTGTTTCGTCACTGGCCAGTTGTTAAACGAAACGTTTAAAGAACTTTCACGGAACTTAACTGAAAATTAACTTTGAAATTCATCAATTGTTCAAATTCTGTGAAAGAACCATTTTGTTTTATAGTGCTTTTGCAACTTAAATCATGTTTTGTTTCATAGTGCTTTCACAAAAACAAAGTATTGAATCCCGATAAGTCCAAACTTAAGGGCCCGCAACCCGGATTTCTACCGATTTATTACATAATATTTCCCTTAAACACGGTAAGTTTTAAAGCTCTTAAAAAATATATATATTATTCTTGAAGATAATATCTAGACTTTGCCCGTGCCGAAACGCAAATTATATAAAATTCCCTCGATAGAAAAAAAATCGCAAAGTATGCTCCAAAAATGATTATAAACACGTTTGTTTCAGTTATTTTACAAGTTATATGTATGAAAAAATTCACAGTGTTTCTTTAAATGCTGTTTAAGATAATGCCCGCGAGATTTTTGCTCTATTTTAAAAGAGTCGTGTTTTATTAAACATTTTCGCAAATTTCGCATCGATTTTGTCGCTGTAAATGTTAGCGCTCTCCTCCAACATTCGTAATTTCGTATCTCTCCATCTTTTTCTTTTCGAACCCGGTCGCAGAGCCTTAAGGCGCCGTATCCCCGCTCAAAAAGAAGAAGATGGAGAGATATGTAATGACGAATGTTGGAGAGAGTGTGCTAATATTTAAAACGGTAAAATTGAAGCGAAAATTGTGAAAATGTTTAATAAAACACGACTCGTTTAAAATAGAGCAAAAATCTCTTGGGGGCTGTCTAAAACAGCATTTGAAGAAACATTGTGATTTTTTTCATACATATAACTTTTAAAATAGCTGAAACAGACGTGAAAATAATAATTTTAGGAGCATACTTTGCGATTTTTTTCTATCGAGGGAATTCCATATAATTTGCGTATCGGCGTGGGGAATGATAGAAATTATATTTTTTTAAGAGCTTAAAAACTTCAAATGTTTCAGGGGGATATGTAAGAAATCGGTAGAAATTCGGGTGAATATAATTGGAGGCCTGGAAATACAAGTAGGTCACAAAAAATACTTCTGTGATAATCGCTTCAAAGTCTTGTTACCGTCATTGTATTTTTATCTCTTTTTGCAAAAACAGAAATGTTTTGGCAAATAAATT
This sequence comes from Limnephilus rhombicus, assembly GCA_929108145.2. Taxonomy (NCBI): domain Eukaryota; kingdom Metazoa; phylum Arthropoda; class Insecta; order Trichoptera; family Limnephilidae; genus Limnephilus; species Limnephilus rhombicus. The sequence goes on along the minus strand of OV815273.1, from coordinate 45,816,226 downwards.
AGAAATTAGAAATGTTTTTGCAAACAAATTAGAATGTGGAAATATTTTTGCAAACAAATTAGAAATTGGAAATGTTTTTGCAAATAAAGATAAAAATAAATACTTGACAGTGGCAAGACTTTGAAGTGGATTATCTCAGAAATATTTTTTGGGAACTAGTTGGATCTTCAGGCCTCCAATTAATGGAAACATCAGAGATGGTCGTTACAGGGTTAATAATAATAATTCCACATAATCTTCTGTCCTTTTGAATGTTCTCAAATAACACTACATTATTTTATTAGTAAAAGTTAAAAGATCTAAATAACAAGGGTTATATTTTTTATCACAATATTTACCCTTCCTTACCAATTGTTTCGATACTAGTTTTTCTTTCAAACTGTTTCCCGGCAATAATCCACCCGTACAGTTTTTTTTGTACATTAAAAAAAGGAAGAACTAGGTACAGGTACATCAAGAAAAATACCTACCACAGTTCCGTTTATATTACTAGCGCAGACCAGTGAAAAATTACGGGAATTGTTGGATTTGCGAAGCTAAAAGTATTTATAAAATATTTGCCCAAGTATCATTGCCTCTCAAAGAAATAATTAGAGTATTAGAAATTAACCATTCGAATGAATACCGTTAGTAAACTTTAAAAACATTTTTTTACATGGACTATATTTTGATAAAAAATTTCAAGCCACATTTTTTAGTGTTATTTTAAGTGGTTTAACAAATGGTAGTCGACGACCAACACGGTAAAACGGTTTTTTTTGCTGATTTAGGCATTTTTAATACTAAAAATTACATTTATGCGTATATGTTTGTAGGTTATTTCGAAAAAACAATAGATGAAATTACTCAACCCTTAAATCTTTCATAATTATAAATAGAATTGCAAGATTTTACATCAAAATTTTGAAAAACAAATCAACACTTTCATTTATAAATTTAAAGCTTTTAATTAGTTTCACGAATTCGTTTATACTGTCTTAATTTTTTTGTAAAATTTTCATTTTGTGGCTTGAAGGGTTTTACCAAACCGCAGTCGATATGTAAATTCGTCCAAGATTTGGATCTGTCAAAAATATAAATAAAAGAAATACACATCCCAAAATTAAAATTATTATTATTAATTTTAATATATAAAAATGAATGTTTCATCCGTTTGTCCCTTATGCGTTCCTAAACCAGCTAGTAATTAAAATAAAATAATTTTGATACCTACTAGCAGGAATACGTAGGAATATTTCACATCACATATGCTTGAAATTGGAATTTTTATAATTGTAATAAAAAACTATGAGTAGTTGACTAATTACTTGAGTTATAGCTTACAACGGTAATATTGTGTGCAATGCAAAAAGATGTGCATAAAACAAATTTGCATAAAACCGATTTTTAATTCGTATGCATAATAGCACCAAAAAAAAACGTTTATATTATTAATTGTATTCGGACTGCGGCTATTTACCTCGATTAAATTTGAAACATTGTGTTCACTGTTAAAATATTGCCAATCATAACTCATAACTAAGTAAAAAGGTGGCTCCGTATTTTTTATCATTAACAATAAAATTATGATTTATCTACCTACTTATTTATGCAGATTGTAGGCAACTATTGTTTTGCTATTTTTCTGTAACAACAACTATTGCAACTATTGTAGGCAACTATTGTTTTGCTATTTTTCTGTAACAACAACTGTTGCAACTATTTTTTTGCTATTTTTCTGTAACAACAACTGTTGCAACTATTGTAGGCAACTATTGTTTTGCTATTTTTCTGTAACAACAACTGTTGCAACTATTTTTTTGCTATTTTTCTGTAACAACAACTGTTGCAACTATTGTAGGCAACTATTGTTTTGCTATTTTTCTGTAACAACAACTGTTGCAACTATTGTAGGCAACTATTGTTTTGCTATTTTTCTGTAACAACAACTGTTGCAACTATTGTAGGCAACTATTGTTTTGCTATTTTTCTGTAACAACAACTGTTGCAACTATTGTAGGCAACTATTGTTTTGCTATTTTTCTGTAACAACAACTATTGCAACTATTGTAGGCAACTATTGTTTTGCTATTTTTCTGTAACAATAACTGTTGCAACTATTGTAGGCAACTATTGTTTTGCTATTTTTCTGTAACAACAACTGTTGCAACTATTGTAGGCAACTATTGTTTTGCTATTTTTCTGTAACAACAACTGTTGCAACTATTGTAGGCAACTATTGTTTTGCTATTTTTCTGTAACAACAACTGTTGCAACTATTGTAGGCAACTATTGTAGGCAACTATTGTTTTGCTATTTTTCTGTAACAACAACTGTTGCAACTATTGTAGGCAACTATTGTTTTGCTATTTTTCTGTAACAACAACTGTTGCAACTATTGTAGGCAACTATTGTTTTGCTATTTTTCTGTGTTGTCTTATTGTAGTTATAGGGGTGCTCTTATGAACATTTAAATAATCTAAATATCTGGAATCATTAATTAATGAACTAAAAGAAAATTCGTCGAGTACAGCTGAAAATTCCTTTTTTTCCAAGTTTTTTAACGGGAAATTGAGTTTTTTATCTCAATTTTGGTCCGGATGATTGATTTTCATTTTAAATATAATTCGATCATTTCAGTGTTTGATTATGTTCATCAATGGGATTATGTGTTATAAAGCATATGGTGTACATGGTTCCATGCCAACTCAGAATCAACTCAACTCGAAAACGTCTTTTAACGTCTTTGAAAAGACATTAAAATCTATGAAAAAAAATTATTAATATAAAAAAATAATAATTACTTCACTTTTAACCCTCTACTGCATATGGGCCCATATATGGTATTACAGTTTTGTTGTCATTTTTTTGCCAAATAAAGTATAATAATAGAACGATTCAAACTATTTATCCATTAAATATTTATTTAGCAATAACAAAAAGTAAAAAAATTGTCTATGATTTTATGACATTTCGAAATAATCTCACTTTTGTGCACGCGGGCGGAATAACAGAATCGAAGTGTGAGTGGCTCATTTTCAAAAAAAAAAACAAAGGAAAACGTAAGTACTTTTTGTTAAAAAAAATATTTTCGTGAACTTGATATATTCATCTTTATCTATCAATAATCACTTTTCCGGTTTTCAACTCTTTTCTATTCTTTACAACTAGTTTTTTCTCGATTCCATATTTGGTCTCGTAAGCACTAACACGTTTTTTCACTTGAACAGATATGGAATCATAATATGCACTCAAACAAATCAGCATTTTGATTTTTATAAACGCCAAAATTAGGTATTTTCATTGTATACTTCTTTTGGTTTCGATTCAAACATTTGTTTTTGATTTTTTTTTTGACAGAATGAACCCGGCAGGTTTTTACGGTAAAAACCTTCTCACTCATTCTATTCCGGGTGATGGCATGTTTAGCGTTGATGAAGATTTAGATTCCGAAAGCGATGTTCCTTCGATGCCTGTCCCAATCAGGAGACCAATTATAATTCCCAAAAGTGATGACGAAAGTTCAGATGAAGAGAGTGTCCCTCTAGCAAACCTTGACAATAACAAAAGTGATGACGAAAGTTCAGATGAAGACAGCGTCCCTCTAGCAAACCTTGTCAATAACAAAAGTGATGACGATAGTTCAGATGAAGACAGCGTCCCTCTAGCAAACCTTGTCAATAACAAAAGTGATGACGAAAGTTCAGATGAAGACAGTGTCCCTCTAGCAAACCTTGTCAATAACAAAAGTGATGACGAAAGTTCAGATGAAGACAGTGTCCCTCTAGCAAACCTTGTCAATAACAAAAAGAAAATCCAGCGTCATCGCAAAGTACCTACTGAAAAGATTAAATGGGAATCTAATCAACTGGATCCATACAATCCTGAAAACTACACCTTCACTGGAGATACAGACTTACCTTCGTGCATTATGGACCTGGATACACCTGCTGATTTCTTTTTATTTATTTTCACTGATGATTTAATATCAATGATAGTAGATGAGCCAAATTTAAAATCTATTCAGGATAATGTTAACAAACCGGCTTATATTATAAAGGAGGAGATAGAGCAGTTCGTAGGTATTGTTATATTTATGTCTATTATAAAATTACCTGCAGCTAGAATGTACTGGAATAATAATATTGGACAACAACAAGTGAACGAAACTATGACCTGATGGGAAACAATAAAAAATTTCCTTCACTTTAATGACAATACAACATTTATTCCATTTGGTCATGAAGGTTACGACAAACTCCATAAAATTCGGCCCTTGATGGAACATATCCGACATCGTCTCACGATAGTTCCCAATTGTATGTAATTATATATACAAAAATGAGTACTTATCTCTGTTTAATTTTAATCAAGCGATATCTGAACACCTGTGCAAAGCTGGAAAATCTCTTCCACGAAAAAGAGGGCGTCTATCTTCAGCTGCTTCAATAACTGAATCACCAACAACTAGTCGTGGGGGAGCCCTGCAGTGTCAAATCCTGGAACTCCTACATCTAAAAGGATGAGGAAAATCCCAGAAAAGCATCAAGAATATCCTCTAAACTCTGTAAAAACCGACAATAAAGGACATTGGCCTGAATGGCAGAAAAATCGTCAACACTGTCAATTATGTTCGATGAAAACATACACTAAATGCTCAAAATGTAAAGTATTTTTATGCTATAATGAAAAAAGAAATTGCTGGATTCAATTTCATAAATAATTGTATATCTTTCTGTAATATTTTATTATTTTCAAACATTTGTCTTTGTTGTTATTCTTCGTTTTACTGCATACGATACCATATATGTCTAAGTGATTTTTCGTCTTGGTACATATGAGCCCATATATGGTTCCGTAAAAAAAATCTAAAATATAAAAATTTTCGATTATTTTTGTTTTGATATGTCTTATTGGTACATAAATAAAGATATTTCCGCAGTGAAAAAATTTTTTTGTCGACGCCTTAATAATTCATGCAGTAGAGGGTTAATGACTTTTCAAAGGAAGTTCTGGGTTGATTTCATTCCGAGTTGTCCGGTCACCCGTGTACATGACCTATAAAAGACTACTAAATGATTAAACGTTTAGATAGATGAAACTTGAATGAATAAAAATAGCATGATTGGGAAAATGAATTAATGAAAACTGAAAACCTTTTTGTCGCGTTAAGCTAATAATTATTTGATATTACAGAACAAGCATTCTTAAAATACTAACAAAAAAATACGTCGCAACCATAATAATCGCTCTCTCAGTGCATCGCTTCAAAGATCACCGCAAAATTAATTGTTATACGAAATGATCATGAGAATAATAGTGATTAGTCGGCAATCGACTGAGATAGAAAACGCTATTACGGAGCACGTTACTCGGTCATTTGCACGCGAACGAGCGAACTTGGAGAACGTTCCCGAACGCACGCGAAAGTTTGCACGCCTTCGGATGGCGCGAGTGAAAATACACGGGAAAACTGTGGAAAACGACGGCTCTGCGCGCGGTCAGGTCCGGTGATTAAACCTGTTTTAAATAAAATAATAAGTAGGTACGTACCTACAAGGCATTTTTTATAACACACAATTAATTTTTATAATACAATTTTAAATAAGTGTGACCCATACTTACATAAATAATAAATAAAAAAAGAGATTGACGAAACAAGGACTTTGGCCGCCTGACGTTCGAGCAGATGAACAAATGTAGGTATCTAATCGGTTTTGTAAATAATAATTATTCGTATCACGCCACCGCTCGATACATTAACCTCTTTCTGGACAATGACGATTCAATTGGGTGTTTTTAATTCGACCCGTGAACTGCGAATACCCACTCTCGATCGGATCAAAATTAAATTTTAAATTAAATTTTTTGAGGTGAAGCCTCAGATCATTCTAGCTAATTCTGGATAGTGAAAGTGAAGATTTTACGGGTGACGCGGAGAATACGGAGAGATGCATGAAAAATATATTGAATTTTGACTAAATTGCACAAAGATTAGATAAATTAGACGCTTATACAATATAAGTAAAAGCTTTCCCTGAAGAAGGAACGTTTGTTCCGAAACCGGTCGGATTTACGCATTATATAAGTGGTTTATACAAAGTTGTATTGTTTCATTTTTTTATAATGGATAACCACAAAGTTATAGCTACATTCAAAAATATAAAAATCATTATGTTTATTACTTCCTTGAAATAACTTGTTGCCCTAGATGTATTTATGACAAAGTTGTTGCTTATTTGGTAGACGTCCCTTATAAAGATAAGATAATTAGTTTTAACTTACCAATGATAATAAGAGGTAGTGTGACCATGCCGAGTATCAGACTCCATGATATCCTGATGAGCATAATATCGCTGGTAAGGAAACCCTAGCACGCCCTGCAACAAAGGAAAAATAAAAATTAGTTACAAAATCAACGATCACCCTATCTCTGTCCACCGTGTTTGAAGTTCAGTCAAGGTATTCATAGAATAAATTCTAGACTTCTAGAAAAAAGCCAGAGTCAATAATTATTAATAATTAGCAGACCCGGCCACACGTTGCTGTGGCTAACGAAACACAACGCCACGCCATTTCCCAACCTTTATAACCAACGCCATCTGTTAAATCAAATCTACACCGCCCGAATGCCAGCCTACTGCACGTTGTCCGCTGCCCGCTGCCGCTTGACCAGATATATTAAATATTTCAAGCAATTTACACAAAACCTTGACAAATTATATACCCTTAACCTTCCTCATGAATCATTCTATCTATTGGTGAAAACCGCACGAAAATCCGTTCTGTAGTTTTTGAGTTTATAGCGAACAGACAGACAGACAGACGCGGAGGAGGACTTAAATTTATAATTTAGACTATCTCATCCCTTGGTGAGATTAAGTGAGATTTGATGGAACTCCAAGGTAAATATGATCGCGTCAATACGCTGAAAAACTGTTCAAGATTTGGTGAGATTTTACTGGACCCCCTCTCCTCCATTTTTAGCTCACGTAATTAATGTATGCGCCCTAAATTGGGCACAGTTACCTCTCGATATCTACTAGTGCTAGGCAATCAAGAACCCAGATGACAGGCAGCGGCAGAGTTTTGAAACGTCTATACATTATAAACCTCCGTTAGATTCGGACAAGTCACCTTTGCTCTATAAACGAAAACTACTGGAATAAAATGTCACAACCAGTAACCAGATTCGATGCCCGGTCATAAATTCATATCGGAAGTAGGACAAACCAAGAAGGAGGTAGCGCAATACGGCATAACACCCCAAAAACAAATAACGAAAAAGTATTTCTTTTGTTAACATTTTTGAAGATGTAATAATTTTTCAAGTTTACTAAAGATGTTCATTAGAAAGGTAAATTTCTGATCGTCTTTTGAAAAGCAACGATCTTCAAGCAATTATTTTTTGGTTTACAAATACTTTCAGATTCCCAAAACCTACAATAATTATGATATTCAATATTTTCACACCAATAATGTAATATATCAATCTGAATTGTGTAATATAATTATTGTAATATAATTATTATACTCAATCGTATTCACCTAACCTCACCCGCCAGTTATACAAAGAAGGCGAAATATTCAAAAAATGTGTACGTAAATGGCACAAACTTTTTTGCACGAAATAAAAAATTAATACGACAAAACAATTCTTTTAAATAATCCCAACATTCAAAAGCAGATTATTATTATTTTGTTAATTTATTTGTTGATGTTTTGATAAAATATTACATGTTTTTGTTTATTCGGGATGAAATATATCTGTTCCGTTTAACAATTTAAAGAAGCATTCGAGTAAAACAATTTTGTGCAGTCGTAATTTAATATTATTTAAATTGAAGGTTAGGTTAGATTCTGTAGATTTAAAGCCTCCGTGATAGCCTAAAGGTCGCGGTTCAAACTCGGCGATGTGCAAATAAAGAGGTGCAAAATTTCATATTAACAAATCAAAGCGAATAAAGAAGAAGACGAGACATCACATAAAGAACAAGCAATAAAATTCTTATACACGGTTAGTGCATGCACAAGTAATGCAAGCAATGTTCATCCAAAATTTAGGTCAAAAAATTTCCGAATATTCAATGTTTGACCATTATACTATCCGTGGCATGTTTACTTCCTAATTTAGGCATACGAAGCTTATTTACAAATTCAAAATTAATCACTGGGAAATAGGTAATAAATATGGTTATAATTACCATAAAAATGAAAGACATAAGTTATCCGTTTGTAGGTCAAAATAACAGGACGGAGTGGCGTGATCTGTGATGATGTGACTACACAGCGCGCTGTGGCCAACATTCGCGGCAGACAACGGGTTGTGAACCGAAATTCCAGTACGTTAGGCACCGGCAGAGATGATTATTTACATATTATGCCCACGATCACGGACATAACGGGAGTTGACTAAACAGAATCGACGGATTCGAATAAATTTCTCCACTTTCGTTCGAAACTCGCCCGGCAAACAGGAAACGTTGTCTCACAAGCGACTATCACTATTATTACCACTCGAATAGGAACCTGCCCGATTCACTTACTCGTATTTATAATATATCGGTTCCGTATAAAACAAACGCCAGACGAGAATATAACCTTATTAGCATAACCAAGGAAGTTGGGGCTGAAACATTCCCTCGGTTCCTGTAGACATCAGATATGGGTAGTCATGCACTTGTAAATCGTTTAGAAGAAAACTCATGAAGCTATATTGTAGAAATAATTGTCATTACATAGTATAAAATGAAGTCACTCAAAATGTATGTGCGCGTTAATAAACTACGCAACGGATTTTCATACGCTTTTCACCAAAAGATAGAATGATTGAAGAGGAATATTTATATGTATAATACATGTAAATTATATTAGAGAAAAGCCGAGAAATTCAAAGAAACCATATTTTTGTGCGATTTAAAACGGCTGGCGGGCCGTACTATAGTCACTTTTGAAATTCGTTCTACGGAAGAAATTGGAAAATAGATGTCCCCTAGAGTAAGTAGGTATTTGATTTTCCCTTTTCAAATATCCAGTGTTGCATGCAAGCATTGTATAATTAATGGCGATCGCTCGAATTGCATTATTACATAGTATAAGACATATTCGACGACCTCCGTAGTCCAGTGGGTAAGACTCTTGACTCACAATCCGGAGGTCGCGGGTTCGAACCCGGCATGCGCAAATAAATTTTATTTGATTAATTTGTGTTATTTCACAATTAATTCATTTAAAATAATATATAGTATATTTGCTGCATGTTCCAGAGTGGAAGATACTATCAGTATCGCCCTGGTGTAAGACCACAATTCAGAATTGAAACGTTGCTTGAAAATGGCTTTAGCCGTGTTTAGTGACCAGATCTGAATAGCCAGGTACTTCCCAACCTTCCTCTTCCCCACCTCCTTCCCCTCCCCACTACCTTAAGCCTCACAACATACCCCAATTGGGGATGCCATAGTCTCACTGGCTCCAGACGGGAGCAGTTGAGATTCTTGTGCGGTATTCACTGTAAAAAAAAAAATAATAAGGCTATGTACGCACTAGCGGCCAGCCGCGTAGGCGGTCAACCGCCTACGCGGCTGTGGCGGCTATGGCGGCTAGCCGCTAACGAACCGCTTCGCGCGGTTCAACCGCGGTAGGCATAAAACTGCGTTGTATCGTCAGTAATAAAATTGACGCCGTCGAGGTCGCTAGTGTTATTTATTTGTACCATCTACGACAGCGACGCAAGACAAAAAAATAGAAAATATTGGATTCATCCTTTACTGCAAACACGTTACGAATCTGGCCAGTTCGCAATTTGTTTTCAAGAACTAAAGAAGCATGAAGATAAAAAAAGCTGAAAGCTTTATACGACACCATTAAAGGACAAGATACACGGTTTCGTGATAGCATTAAACCCGAATAAAAATTAGTGATAACAAGAGGAAGTGAAGGATAAGGTACTTTTTTACATTAACTCCACACAGGAGGCCCTGAGGAAAATAATTTCCCTCAGGGTCTATGTCATCTTAGTGGATGCTGTGTGGAGGGGTGAAGGGGTGGGTAGGAATATGGGGGTCATTGGGTCTAGGAGTGACGAACGAATGAATTCCTTCCCTCCCAGTGCGGTGCAATGCGATGTTCCAAAAGAGCACTGCTTGAGAGGTTACAAGGTATCCCTCAACTATTCACCGATCCGGCCTGCCACGCAACTGGTGGGCAGACACACCCGCCGCCAAGACCCGGACCCGTGAACCCGGACACACCTGCTAAGTCATCAAACGTAACGAATCAATTGGGTTAATCTATGGATCAGGTGTTGGTTATCCAATAAATGGTTCCCGGTGCGGCGGTACCCCTACCCACCTCCCAAATTTAAATTTATGCATACCAAGATTTTTTGTATTATCGACATATCTTCTTCTTCTTTGTGTGCCGTATCAGGTTTCAGGTCCCCCCGACGTTGGCGATCACTCTTGAGAATGTCTGTCTTGCGCTGCCCGGAAATATCTTCGTTTCCAAAAATATCCATCAACTCTTCCCATTGTTTGAGTTTCAATTCACTGTTCTTATATGCTGCTCCTTAACTTTTTGATAAAATTTTCTGTGTCAAAATGGCTAGTGGGACAACTCAGCAGCGGCTAGCAGCGAACTAAGGCCTAGTGCGTACAGATACGGCGATCAGCCGTGTTCAACCGCCGCGGTTCGAAATTTTCGGCGGTTGGGTGCGTACGAACACGAGCGGTTGCATATTTAAATAAAAACGCGGCTGGCCGCGCGGTTGACCGCCTACGCGGCTGGCCGCTAATGCGCACAAGCCCTAAAATGAAGTCGCTCAAAATGTATGTGCGCATAGATCTTTTAAACTACGAAACAGATTTTCATGCGGTTTTCACCAATAGATAGTGTGATTCAAGGGGAAGGTTTATATGTAGAATACATGCTTAATTAATTTTTGGGGATCGCTGGCAACGGTTAATATGCACTTTTTTTTAAAAAAACCTTTTGATTCACCTTAATTACATTAAAAGGCAACTATTTGCATTGGGGGAAGTGGAAAATATTTCATTCTAAATTTCATTACGTAAAATTAAAATTAGCTTTCGTCTTGTGAGATTGTACGCCAGAATCACAAACCATGTTACACAAACCTAGCGTAGCCGCTAAACTACTTGAAAACTGGGATGTTTTTCTTGCCTTGACGCGAGTAGGCGTTATAAAGGGGCACTTTCATTTGTATCACAAACCATGTTACACAAAAATATTTTCCACTTCCCCCAATGCAAATAGTTCTTTTAATGTAATTAAGGTGAATCAAAGGATTTTTTCAAAAAAAAGTGCGTATTAACCGTCGTTGCCAGCGATCCCCAAAATTTACCCATGCTTATTATAGTAGAGAAAAGCCGAGAAATTCAAATATTCAATTCAGGCAGCGGGCAGCGGGCAGCTGGCAAGCGGGTGGTGTGGATTTTATAAAGGTTGGGTAATGGCGTTGTGTTTCGTTAGCCACAGCAACGTGTGGCCGGGTCTGCTAGTTTGAATAATAAAACAGCACTTACAATATTGTGAACCAGCGACATGTCAAAATTGAAAGAAAATATGTTTTTTCAAATTCGAACGTTGCAAAATTTACAATGCAGTAGGCAGTAGGTACCTACCCACCCGTATGGTTTCAAACAGGTACCTACTTATTTTGAATATGTCTTTAAATTAAGTGCCTACTTTATGTATTTTTAAAAGGAAGTACCTATCTTTTTTGTGATTGATTTTCACGGGTTCTTGTGGAATAATGGATATAATTTTCATTGATATTTCCTACACCTACACTAATAAAACGTTAGGAAAGAAGGGAAAGACATTCGTTATTTTTATTTACAATCAATAATATGGAAAAGCCATGATTATAATATTATGGGAAGGTACTACAATCATGGTATTGGGGAAAACCTACTATCATGACAGTGCTCATTGGTGTTCATGACACACTTATCACGGAAGTCAAAAATATTAATTGATTTTATTCTTTATATTGCATTGATACCTTGAGATCAGTGGCGTGGCGACAAATTCCTTCCTGCATAAAAATATGCAAAAAGACCAACAAAAAAAAACAAATTTTCAGCAAAATTACATTTTCATTTTATGCTCTGTAATAAGCTTTACTACCCGACTTCAGCAGAGTTTACTCTTCGTCTTCTCATATTTATTGACAGCTAAGCGAACATTTCTTAGTAACATACCTCATAACTCATAACAAAGTTGGAAGTATTTGTCATTTGAAAGCGCTGACTCATTTTATAACGCCAAACGCCAAAGCTCACATTTGCAGAGTTATTGCTACTTTATGAAAGAAAAAAAAAGATACAGTAAAAATAAATGATATCTTCGTTTATCTGGTAAATATTTCTTTACCGGAGAAAATCTTAGACACATAAGGTAATTTCCCCATTATAGTCATATTTGGTACTTGTAAATAATTGATTTAACGTGATGTCTCGTGCCTTGAAGGTCGCCACACCGCTGCTAGAGATCCCAAATTAAACATAATACGATTAGTTGAAATTATAAAGTGTAGGAACCGGCTCTTGATCTGCGTGCGTCGCTACCCGAGGCGGTCGGAAGTGGGCCAATGTGTGGGTCCGTTATGTCACACAGTCATCGGCCATTCTCCGAGCAACCTACCAACCAACTTCACAGCCCAATCGCCCATCAGGTAACCACTCCACTTCGCCGCCACTGGGCCACGGGGCTACCACGAAAGCCGACGGACATTCCCGGTGAAGATATGCCACGATCTGCGAACCAAATACTGAACATTCGTCACTGTTAATTCCCGCTAAAAGAGTTTGTTCCGTTCCTAACGGTGAAGCAGAAAACAAACCATATATTTATATATGTCTATGAACCATTGCGACATCAGTACAGTGGTAAGAACGCCCCCTTACAATAGCTGTAAGGCAATTATTTTCATTTAATTTTCAAGTCCATCATATTCAATGATCAGAAAAGCTATAAAAAGCTTTGGAGATTGCATATTCGATTCCTTATGAAATGAACGAAAAGTATCTACATTGAATCTGTCAAAATTACTTGGCTTTGCCAATATGATCGGTTCGGAGATACAATACTTCAACTAAGCCCCTCTAGGCTCCTACCTTGAGCTATTTCAATGGTTTTGGTCCATTGCAGGTTCATCCTCTTCTTTCACAAATTCTGCAATTGTTTTTCCCAGCTTCTTCTGGGATGACTAACTAGACCAGTGGTTCTTAAACTAACCCTCTCAATCGAACTCCAGGGGTTCGGTGAGTCAATCTGGCGGGTTCGGCGGAGGTCAAGACACACCCCCGACTCATATGGTTTGGTGAATTAGTGGTGGTAAGATACTTCGGTGAATGTGCATATGAAACCGATGGGGGTCAGTACCTCCAACAAGGGAACCACTGAACTAGAAGTTTTTCTCTCTCGATAGAGTGTTTAACTTTATAACTTACGTCGGTAACTACCTCATCTGCATTATTTTCTTTAAAGATTAACAGAGGTTTGATGCTGAAAGCTCGTCGAATAGAGAGATTTCTTACGGTATCACACCAAGAATCTCATTTCAGCAGCCTGGACCCTAGAACGCAGCCATTTAAATAATCCAGTACAAATGCTATGGGCATCAAAAAGAATAACACTTTTGTTAAGTTTGAAAAATAATAACACTCTTTTAAATACAAGAAATCACTAAAAATGTTATCACAGCATCGACCTGTAGTCGATTGTAAGAAATACAGTTCGGGTAGTCTGTCTTAACCTGCATGAATTTCTAAATGAAGAAAATAAAACATCGGTAGCTAAGCTAGTCTGGTGTGCATAAAAACATAACAACAGCTGTTTTATTTTGCAATTACATCCGAAGTAAATCGTCAATCAGCATAGCATATAACCCAAGGCCGTTACGTCGAATGGCCTTCAGGGGAGATTTTCTTTGATTACGTGATGAATGAACGGAAACTGTATTTAAAGCTAAATCTGACCAGACGTTTACCGTTTCAAGTAATTTTTTCGGCCTTTTAGTATCGTTTATTAGTGATTTTAAAATCGTCTTTACTGATTTTAATTTCTCGGAGAACCTTCGACATCCTCCGTGTCGACGAGTAGGGTCCTCCTTTTTTATGTAAATACCTCACAAGAGTTCCAACTGCTGGAGCCAGTGAGACTGTGGCATCCCCTATTGGGGTAATGTTGTGAGGCTGCATGTAGCCGGGAGGGGAAGGAGACGGGGAAGAGGAAGGAAGTTCCTGGCTAATCATATCTAGCCACCAAACACGGCTAGAGCCATTTCAAGCAATGTTCTAATTTTGAATTATAATTTGGAATATCTTCCACTCTGTAACGTGCCGCAAATATACCTTATACTTTTTTTTAATGATCAAATTGTGAAAACACAAATCAACCAAACAATTGCGCACGCCGGGATTTGTACTCGCGACTTCCGTAAGTAAGGTAAGAAGGTGTTTCTTAACACTTTAACATTAATAATAATCATTATTGTAGAAAGCAATCACTTTGTGGTTTGACATATTTAATAAAATAAAATACTTTTTTGTTTAAAACCACGATATTTATTAATTTTTTAACCGACCGGTTTCGCTTAACTTAAGCATCTTCAGGGTACAAATTAATACGGGTAAGTATTAATTTGTACCCTGAAGATGCTTAAGTTAAGCGAAACCAGTCGGTTAAAAAATTAATAAATATCGTGGTTTTAAACAAAAAAGTATTTTATTTTATTAATAATAATCCTTACAATAAGGGTTCATGGGGTGAGGTTTGTCCAGATCTTGAAGGCGGATGACCAGGACACACTGAACCCCAGATTCCTACCCACCCCTTAAACCCTTTTCCTTCCCAGAACTCTCCTCTCCTTCATTTCCTTAAAAAAAACCTCCACACAGCATCCTCAAAGATGACATAGGCCCTGAGAGAAATTATTTTCCTCAGGGCCTCCTGTGTGGAGCTCATGTAAAAAAAAATACACAATAACAAAAATATCAGTTAAAAGTTCTGTATTTTCCTTACGAAAATAAGGAAAAGGGTACAAGACCACTCTGATAGAAGTAGACTTTATCTTTAGTTTATAGACAGTATTATTAGGTCATTCATTCGTCTTGATGGTAGAAAAAATCATAACGTCGGTATTGTCATTTTATTTTCTCCATCACGCTCCGAATGCGACATTTTCGTAGTTCAGACCTCAGGCACTCACTAGACTAGGACCACGCTATTACTTGATTAAACAATAAATAAATAAAAAAACAATATAATACAACATTATTAAAATAATAAGAACTCAGAAAATAAAAAAAATACGTCCCCAAACTCGTTAATTACTAGCAGCTGGCCGCTGCTTCAAGAAACACCCTGGCGACGCGCGCATTTTAAAATGAATGGTTTCCAAAATGTATGGCGAATTGAGGGTTAATATTCTTTGATTATATTGTACTAATTACAAAAAGTAATTAGTGGAAGATTCAATTTGGGAGGCGGGTATGGGTACCATTTATTGGATAAGCAACACCTGTGCCACAGGTCACCCCAAATGGTTCGCTACATTTGGTGGCTTGGCACGGGAATCCGGGGTTCATGGGGTGAGGTTTGGCTTGGCGGAAATTGCACTTGCCCACCTTTTGCGTGGCAGGCCAGTTCGGGAGAGACTGGTTGAGGGGATCTTTTGATCTTTCCAGCAGGATTCTCTCGGGATATCGCCTTGTACCGCAGTGGGAAGGTTGGATTCATACATCCGTCACTCCTGGACACCTATCCGCCCCCTCTTACCCTTTTCATTCCCAGAACTTCCTCTCCTTCCTTTTCTAAAAAGACCGTCAAGCCACTTGGGGTGACCTATGGCAGAGGTGTTTTTTATCCAATAAATGGCTCCCGGGGCGGCGGTACACAGTTAATACAAAATGTAAATAATGTGTTATTTTCCTTTGATTGCGGTGTTTTATCTTACAAGCATTATCTTCCGTAATTCAAACATTCGAAGTTATTGTACATTGTAATCTTTTATTTACGTTTTCTTCATTTTGAGGCATATCAGCGAGTGTACTAAACATCTACTTAGAAGGAAAAGCCACGCACAGACACACATGGCCAAGTGCCTTTCTCAAAGAAACATAATTGCAAGTAAATTGAGGAAAATTGCTAATACAGATTGTCACGGCACGCCACTGTCACCAGCGTTAGGTACTCAGTTTTTCGGCTCGTGCGTAGTGTTTCTAGATTATTTTCAATTTTAGCCAACTCACTTTCTACGCAGAAATGTTAATCAATAATAATGTAATGAGAATGAGTCATGCCTGAAGAGAAATTGAACGTAAGAGATGCAAATGTACCGCGGTTAATAACCTAATCTAACTTAGCCGCGCACATAATCTACAAACATGAGTAAAGATCTTAAAACTTGATCGTGGTCATGACGGCCTCCGTGGTCGAGGGGTAAGGCTCTCTATAGCGATCCGGAGGTCGCGGGTTCGAGTCCCGGCCTGCGCAAGTGAATGTAATTTGATTGATTTGTTGGGTTTCACAGTTTAATACATAAAAATAATACATGGTACTCGTATATTTGCGGCACGTACCACAGTGGAAGATATTCGCAGTATCGCCCTGGTATAAGATCAACATTCAGAATTGAAACGTTGCTTGAAATGACTTTGGCCGCGTTTGGTTACTAGATCTGAATAGCCAGGTCCTTTTCCACCTTTCTCCTGCTCATTTTCTTCCCCTCCCCATTACCTTCAGCCTGACAACATACCCCAATTGGGGATGCCATAGTCTCACTGGCTCCAGGCGGTTGCGAATAGTTGGGACTATTGTGCAGTATTCACATTTTAAAAAAGTATTTTTTTCAATAGTGAAGTCCCTGTTTTAACTCGACAGCTTTACATTTCGTCTGTCTATTTTAATGGTTTAGTAAAGATTATTTTTTCAATATGAAATCGTCTTATTCATTTGAACTTTCTTATTCGCATTTATTCAATATTATGGTGCCTTCCCGCTTCAAGAAAATTAAAAAAGAATATTCGTTGAGATAGTGACGTTTCTTTGGTCAAACAGTGAAATTCTTTATTTTTTTTTTAAATACATAAAGTATTATGCTTTATAATTATGTACGGAGGGGTTTAAGTACCTATATACGTACAAATCTTACGATTTCAGATGTGTAAAAATTAGGAACATATTTTATTAGACGCGAGGCTTACTTTCACAGAACTACTATAAGGCTAGCTTTACCCTAGCTTTACCCTCGTATTTAACGTAAGTTTTTGACATGTTACTTACTCCCAGATACGTTTACATATGCATCCGACTTGTGACAATTGATGCTCACGGAAGCTGTTCGGAAGTTCAACATGCGTAAATGCTCAAGGTAGGTTTGTAACTACATACATAGTTATAGGTGAGATGTGCTTGTGTCGCACGAGCGACTTGACGAGGCGAGAGGAGAGAGCGGGGCCGCGGCGTGAGGGGAGCTGTCAAGTGAACACGCCGGGCCGGGTACCTTTGCTGACACCGACTCCAAAAATAACAATCGTACCTACATATAGATGAGTAGAAAAAGTAAGTTGATTATGAAGTTGTAGAAGAATACGAAATTATTTTTTTTACTTTTAAGTGCATTTTTTGAAGTCGTTTTTTTGTTTTGTTAAAAATTTTGTTTATTTTTTGATTTTTAGTGAATCTGAAGTACAATAACTAATTTTTCTGAATATGGGTAGGCCTTCTAAACGTGCTGCTCATATGAGACGGACATAATTTGTCCATAACGACGTTAGGGTCAAATTAAGAGATTCGCCGAGTTTCGTTAATTTGCTCCTAAGAATTAAAGAGTTCGGTTACTTTGTCATGGATCCGATAATCAGAACCTAACCAAACTCTCATCAAACTACCCTTGAAGTTCATCCTTTCCAATAAAAAAAGAATCATCGAAATCGGTTGGCGTGATATTGAGTTATTCGTCCATTTGTCGCGGCACTTACTTAATGCAAATTTAAGACTTAAGTATATAGTTTTCTCATGGATGTTATTGTCGGAACTGGACCAAATTAAAATGGGACCACACGGAAAGCATTAGCTTTCAAATAAAAAAGAATCATCAATATCGGTTCATCCAGTCGAAAGTTCTGAGGTAACAAACATTAAAAAATATATATATATATAGTCGAATTGAGAACCTCCTCCTTTTTGAAGTCATTTAAAAACAGAAACATTGAGATTAGAAAGGATTGAACCGCTAATTGAATAAAAGGATGCTCATTTTCAGAAAACTTAAATAAGTGTAAATAAATACTAGTTTTTTAGGAAAAAAATCCTACGAAAACAACTGTCTTTTAATTTTTGACATCTCGAAACGGCGCATTTTGGTACAATTTCTTGCGGCAAGTCTCTCAGTTTATCAAACTGATTTTATAAGCTGTGAGATGGCTGGAAATTCGGGCGGACGCCGCGCCGTTAGACATGTCAAAAAACTTCCGAAAGAACAGTTCTGTAACTTGCTATAAATTACGTTAAGTGACTTTTGGTGTCGTTTACATTGGTAATTTGGCCATAAATCGCTTACATGAAATAACATTGCAAAATATGATAATATTGTCCAATGCTTGCATAATATTTACAAGAAAATCGACGTAACATCCGGATTGTTATGTAAAATAATTATCATACCCGCATTATTACCTATGATGTAACTAGAACATGAGAGTCAGAAGGCAAACAGAAGGGCAAACAGAAGAAAATAAATAATTTCTGCCTTTTCTCGATGGGTGGGAAATGGGACAAGTAAACAAATTATTATTATTATTATCTGCTTTTATGCAACATTGACATATGTCAGTGCATTCCACGATAATGCATGCCTATGAGCACAAGCATATAACATGTCTAGAAAATAATAATTCCTTTACCTTTATGTATTGTGCAGAAAGTGTACGATGTACAGGATGTTAAGGGATATGCTTGACTTACTTTAACCATTGAGTGATTCCTGACGTTAATTGGAGTAAAAATTTTAATTAAATTTTAGTCTCCGGTGATATTTTTGATGTTTTTCTTTTTAAAGTAAAACACGAAAAATCTGTAGATATTTAACAGTTAGGACTGGGATGATGGCTTGGTCGGTTACTTAGCTGAGTGACCAGTGACGACACGTGGAAGAAATTTATTTTTGTTTGATCTTGAAGAAAAAAATTTGAAAAAAAATAAAAATACCTATATATAAAAAAGACGTCTTAAAAAGCATCAGATATCAAAATTTTATTAACAATTTTTGCTCCAAGTAATGCCAGGAATCACTGGTTAAAATAAGTCCAATACGTCCCTTAACAGCCTGTATATGTATACCTATATGACCGGACAACTCAACAATATGCAACTTCATCACTCATTTGAAAAGTCATTAAAGAAAAAAACTTGGTTAAATAGGTGTTGCGTTAGTTTTTAGGCTATTAAAAAAAAAAATCATCACTTTTTCAAAAGGGGCGTTGAAACGCCACTTAGTTTAGTTGTCATGGAACCACGTAAACAATAAGTGCACATTACAAATTACAGCGACAAAAGACAATAAGTGCACATTACAAATTACAGCGACAAAAGGCAACCTATGTTTACGATTTGCCATCATTATTTCAACATCAGTGCAAAGATAGAGGACGCTAACCTCGCATAGATAGATTCATAAATTAACTACTCTGATAATAACCAGCAAGAATTAATTAATTAATTGCCATTCAAAGCAGAGAATCACAATGACATTAAAAAAGCACATAAAAAATATCCACCTAGGGCTTCGTTCAAATAATAGGTAGATAAATAATGGATAATCAGTAAGCGCAGTAAGTGCATACTTATGTAATACCTACTATTATGTTGTAATATTCGTATAAATGATAAGGAACTCCAGTGAAAAATATTATGGCTTTAAAAAAATATGTTCATATAGAACAATAAACGCTGATTCTGAATGTAAAAGTTTTATTTCATAATATTAAACGCAGAGTTTTTAAAAAATTATTAAAAAGTGCATTTTTAAACCTCTCCTCAAAACACAGCGTCAAGTTGGCATTACTGAAATGGTGAATGGTGACGTCACTGTTAACCTGTCACCTCAACAATTTACGAAAAGAGTTATATTTGCGGACAATCTGCAATAAATTTTGCCTATTTGAGGTTAAAGTCGTGTCATTTTTGACATTTGGTTTTTGTATTTTCAAATTGTTTTTAGTATAGGGTTTTTTATACAAGTTATTACACAATCGTCATGATCAGTGTATTATAAATACCAGTGTTTCTGTATGTGTTATACATAATAGAATGTTCAAAATCACACCTGAACACAAAATTAGATGGCTTAAGATGTCATTTGTATTTTCAATAAAAAAGATGATTTGTTGTTTTTATATTGCACTTTGGTACAATACAATAACGGTAGCGATGAAAAGTGGACATTTTACCAATGTTTTTCTATATTAAAAGCAGTTAATCTTGAATAAAAAACGACTTCCCACACTTAAAAGTTCACACTAGTCATCCGCGATCATTCCGCCATATTGTCCATTTAAAACAGGGATGTTCTGCCCAAAAAATTTATTTCCCTAGATTTCTAAGTGAAATTTCCCTAGAATTTCACATTTACGCAATTACCTGCGTAGCCACCTGACTTTGTAACACTAATCCTGTTATATGTTAATTAATATGATTAATTAATTGGAAAGATATCAGAACTTGGTAAATATACTTATAATACTGTGCTTTTCCAAATAAAACACTTTTTGCTACGTGAAGTAATAATTTAAAAGTACGAATACACTCACTACTGAATTGGAAACTGAATTTCAAATTAAAAAAAACACTTTGCAAAAAAAAAATCAACCGCAATCACCGAAAAAAACGGAACTTAAAACATAAATTAATTTTTTTTTCAGAGGTCCCATTTATCTTTTTATTTACATAGGGAACGTACCCATACTACGTGTCCAACTTTTTGCACTTTTTAACCCCCCCACAATCCTCTATAGATACGGTGCTTTTCGGGGGGTCTTGAAAAATTAAAACTTTGACAATTATTTTAACTATTAAAACTAACTATAAAAATAAAAATGCAGTTATTTAAGTTTGAAGGTCTTTATTCATTAAAAAAAATTAAAAAATTGGACTGGAGTTCTCTAATATAAAATATACTGTAAATACGGGGATCGAGTATGGCAGCAATATTGAGCAATATCCAGCAATATTGTTGATTTTTTATTATTTATTTATTAGCGTCATAAACAGTCTTTATAAATTCATATTTGAAAGTGATAAGTGATAAGGATATTTATTATTTATGTCGTCGACCAATAAAATAACGATAAATTGAAATTTAGAACCATAATACAAAAAAATACACAACAATATACGAGTAACTAATACAAACAATGGGGTATTTCCACAAACGAGGAATTCTGCGGAAAATGTACGGAATATTTAAAGATTATTTTTCTGATTTTAATAATCCTACTAAAAATGTTTGATTTTTATGTTTTACATTCAATATTATTGATTTTAAAAACGATCTAAAACTGACCAAATCAAAACGGCCCATGGTTGGGGAATGGGTTTGTGACGTCACAAGTATCGCTAAGCTAAACTAACAATAAATAAACACTGTCAGTGAGCGTCCTCACTCATGACGTCACACGATAGCCACGCCCCAAAATATCGTTTTAGCGTTAATTCCAAAATGGGAAACTTTAACTCGCTGTAGAAAATTTATTCGTCAACATAAAAATAAAATAAAAATGCTTTAATCATCGTAATTTTTTGCTTAATTTTTTTAAGCAATAAAAAAAACACATGGAAATACCCCATTATGTAAAGTGCATATTCTTACTTAAATCTATAAAAAGTGTTCTACGAAATAATGGATATCAATAATATCTTTGAGGAAGTGATTTTATTTAAATTCGAACTGCTAAAAGTAAAATAGGAAATCTTATGAACTAATTGTGGTCATTTTTTTTATTTAGAGTCGATTTGTAAGTCTAATTCTTAACCCCTCAGGCTCGCTTTTGGGATTTTGTCTTTAGCTCATAGAGGTCTCATAGAACGTTAGAAAGAGAAAATACTACGGTTTATATTCAATTCTAAAAGTTAATCAAAATGTAGACCTCTACAAAACCAAAGTTTCTGACAACAATTTGGGAAAAAAAATATTGTGAATTTTTGATAAATTATTTTTACATGAAACGACAAAAATGAGATGACAATAACATTTAATTGAATGAAGACAATATTAGCGAAACTCAATCGAAGATCTGGAGACAGAAAAATCAGAAAAGATATTGGCTCCGCTGGGACTCGAACCCAGGACCCTTTGCTTACATGGCAAGAGCTCTACCGATTGAGCTACGGAACCCATATCAATTCGGTCACTTTTAACTGTATCATACTTCGACTAAGAACTACCAACATTATCTTCATTTTCTTAACGCACATATTAACTAGCACTAAGAACTACGAACTGAGAACGACCAACATTATCTTCATTTTCTTAACGCCAATAATATGTGCGTTAAGAAAATGAAGATAATGTTGGTAGTTCTTAGTCGAAGTATGATACAGTTAAAAGTGACCGAATTGATATGGGTTCCGTAGCTCAATCGGTAGAGCTCTTGCCATGTAAGCAAAGGGTCCTGGGTTCGAGTCCCAGCGGAGCCAACATCTTTATTGATTTTTCTGTCTCCAGATCTTCGATTGAGTTTCGCTAATATTGTCTTCATTCAATTAAATATTATAATTTGAGATTTTACTCATAAAGTATAAAAAAATTTAAAAATAAATAAACAATAACATTTAATATGTTTGTCTAACAAAATGTGTAATTGTGTCGGTAATTTTAGTTAGAAAAAACGTAAGGTGTGTCTTTTTAAAAATTATTTTAGGTTTTCATTAAAAAAAAAGTTACATAAATTATACGATTATTTCTAATACTAAAATTGGAAAGCGTATTTCATCACCTTTCAAAAACAGTCCTTAGTTTTCGGATACATTCAGAAATATTCCGTTTATTTTTATTTTATGTAACGCAGAAATACTTAAACCATCCAAAAAAATATGAGGCCTGAGGGGTTAACTACATTGAACATAGCATTTGGTGGATTCGATTGATTGTCGACAAATTTAATGATAAAGTATTAAAATAATTATTTAGAAAAAGGAGTTTCCAAGTTCCACGAGCTTAATTTAAACTACCTAAATTTATTTTTGATTTTTTAAACATTGGGTGGGTTCAAAATTTTTTTAACAATTCATCAAATATTTTAAGTTTTTTCACGTTCTGTGAAAGTTCTATTCAAGTTCTGTGATTATTTCAGTTTTATGAAGCAACTGGCCTAACAAAACTTGAATAGAACTTACAAAAAAAGGGAAAAAAACTTAAAATTTATGAGAATTGATCAATTTTTTTTTAAACAACCCGTTCTTAACCATCCAGGTCAGGTCTTATTCAGTTGCTGAGGTACCATAGTTATCAAACCATCTCTAACTACAGCAAGTGACAGTAGCTTATTAGTGAGTGCCTTTTGAGTATTTTCAGCGAGCTTATTAGCTTGATTAGCATTTTCGTAATAACATTTTCGTTATTACGAAAATGTTTTTTTATTTTATTTTTGTAATGTAAATAACTTAACTTATTAAATTTTAAAATTTCAATACCTATCGATAATTTATGGTTCCATGACAAAACAACAAAGTGGCATTTCAACATCTCTGAAAAGTCGTTTTTTTGCATGGAGGCCCTGAGGAAAATAATTTTCCTTAGGGCCTATATCATCTTTGGGGATGCTGTGTGGAGGGTTTTTTAAAGGAAAGAAAGGAGAGGAGAGATTTGGGAAGGAAAAGGGTTTAAGGGGTGGGCAGGAAATTGTGGTTCAATGTGTCCTGGTAATCCGCCTCCAAGGACCTAAACAAACCTCACCCCATGAACCCGGGCACCCCTGCTAAATCACCAAACGTAGCGAACCACTTGGGGTGACCTATGGCAGAGGTGTTGGTTATGCAATAAAGGTTCCCGGGGCGGCGGTACCCATTTCCGCCTCCCAAATTCAAAATCGTTAAAAATTATGAAGAAGAAAAAATAGCCCTCAACCTAAAGTTTTTTTTTTCATCACTTTTAATGACTGTCCAAAGGAGGGATGAAGTGTTACTTCGTTGAGTTGTTCTGTCACCATAATCTAGACAAATTAAACGAAAAAATAATACTGTTGTCTGAAACGATGCAACACAAAAATAAACACAACAGAAGACAAAACTGTTCAGGAAACGTGAAAGATTAAACATTCATGCTGCTCCGGGATCCATTAGACTTTAAAGCTGTGTGGCTGTTACCAACGAACAATCTTAAATAGTATGGGAATCTATATTGCAAGTTACTAGTAAACAAGATATTATAAATATAAATCAATTCTACCCAAACAATTTAATCGAGTTCGGTCCAGCTCCAATAAACATTACCATGACCATGTCCAACGTTTTCCATGCAAACGCTTGCATTAAAATGAAGCATAGGACACGCGGTCTCGAAGAGGAGAGAGTGATTTCTGATAGATTGTACCAAGCGGCAAGCACCGGCACCGAGCGATTCGAACGAAAGCGGCCCCACTTCACGCTACACAATACAACAGGTATTCCGTACGGTTATCAGTTATCACTATCACCTTGACTAGGCTAAATCTAAATTAAACAAATCACTCTCAGAATCATAATAATTATTAGACCATCTAGTAATGATTAATAAAATCCGAAATAATTAAAAAAAAACGAGTGCGCTTTAGACCACACGACTGAAGTATAACTTCTTTAGCTCCACCACACTGCTCTCTCTTGCTCCTACAATGTGATACAGACAGTAGGCCCGCACTGTGTCTTAGATATACGAAACGTAACTGGCTATGAGAGAAGGAGAGAAAGAAAATGTGTGCTGGCACCGCTCTCTCTTGCCCCTGCAGTAATATACGAAACGTATCTCTCTCTCTTTCTATCTTCACTAACTTATATCTCCCTCTCAACTACCGTTCGCCTTGCTTTTCGTAACGCTCTCGTCACGCACTCACCAGCTTACTCCCAAGTCAAGCGTGCGTAAAAAATTTGAATTTTTGAAGTAAAACTTCTTTACGTACGCTTGACTTGGAGAGTAAGCTGGTGAATGCGTGACGAGAGCGTTATGAAAATCGTGATCGGGCGAGGCGAACGGTCGGGCGTGGCGAACGGAAGTTGAGAGAGAGATATAAGTTAGTGAAGTTTTACTTCAATCGTGTGGTCTAAAGCACACTCGTTTTTTATTGTTTTTAAGTAACTACAATCCCGTTAAACCGCATTTAAGAAGTTTGTCAACAGGATGTTAATGTTCAATTACAATGTTTACAATTATGAATGTTAATGTTCAATTCAATGATTTTTCAATTACTTATTTATTTATTTATTTATTTATTTATTTACGGACTTACGTCCAATTTAAAACAAAGTATCACGAAGTATAGAAATGAACAATGTAAGGATTCGGATGGTACATGAAAGCAAAGACAAACAGTGAAAATAGAAGAAAAATAAGTGTCAAGTCACGTCAAGACCTTGCAAAAATTAGGGTGAATATTACATATCTTCATTTGTTTAAAGAGCGACAGAAATCATTTAAGCTAATACCAAAAAAATCAAGGTCTTGACGTGAGTTGACCAGTCTACACATTCTAAACAGTGGTGAGTTATAACCATAGTTAGTCGAGTGCTGATTGAGGAAAAGCAGGTCTTTATTTCTGAGTCTACGAGAATGTATATTAAATGTGATGAGTTGTAGTAATGTAGGCGAGTCGATTAAACAGTTAATAATTTTGAAGAAACAAATGAGATCAGATTTTATCCGACGGTCTTCTAAAGGAGAAAGGTTTAGAGTTTGTTCAATTTCAGCATACGAGTAATTGCCTCGCTCTAATCCTAGCCTCCAAGCAATTCCCTTTAGGAACCGATGTTGAACGGATTCAATATGACGAATATGGACAGCATAAAAAGGAGACCATATAATACAAGCATATTCAAGATGGGGGCGAACCAAGGAGCAGTAAAGAGTTCTTAGGGTATTTATGTTTTTGAAGTCAGAAGTGGTTCTAGTGATAAAACCAAGTAGTTTGAGAGATTTATTAACAATCGTATTTATATGTTCCCGGAAAGAAAGCTTGCTATCAAGAGAGACACCAAGATCTTTAATAGATTGAACAGTTGTTAGGCAATTATTATTTAATTTGTATTCGAAAACAATCGGATTTTTAGATCTGTAGAAGGACATACTTTTGCACTTATCGACATTTAGTTCCAAGCAATTAATTTTACACCAGTCATTGAAAGAGTCAATATCTGATTGGAAAAGAAGGCAGTCATGGTAGTTTTTGATTATTTTTAGGATCTTATTGTCATCAGCAAAAAGCCAAAAGCGTGTGTGAGAGAAAATACGAATAATGTCATTTATAAACAAGTTGAAGAGAAGCGGGGCTAAATATGCTCCTTGCGGTACGCCGGATGTTACTTCAATAATAATAGACTCAATGTTATTTATTTTAACTCTTTGTTTTCTATTGCTTAAATAAGAATTAAAGAAAGATAGCAATGGGTTTCGTATACCTATAGCATATAGCTTGGCCATGAGGATAGCGTGTTTTACTTTGTCAAAAGCTTTAGAAAAGTCGGTATATAGAACATCTACTTGTGATTTATCTTCTAGGCCATTGACTACGGTGTTGGTGAAGGAGAGTAAGTTTGTAGTGGTAGATTTAGCAGATCTAAAGCCATGCTGTTCCTCAATCAGCACATTTTTGAAAATAGGTGTTATTTTTTTTGTGATTATAGATTCAAAGATTTTAGGAATATGAGATAACATCGATATAGGTCTATAGTTTTCTACGTTCGACCTATTACCCGATTTAAAAATAGGTCGTATATAGGAAACCTTCCAGGAATCCGGAAAAGTGGCAGATGATAATGATAAGTTATATAATAAACAAATTGTAAACATAATGTTATTACTAATTATAATTTAAATATGCAGCACTGCACACATGACTTAGTATAAATCATCTCTTCTCTATTTAGCAGCCATGCTTCAGCATACATCTGAATCTATTCGGTGAATCGCAATTTTTTATATTAGGTACTTGGTAACATGTTAAATATTTTGGACTCGTTAAATTCCAGGGATCTTTAATAATTCTATCACAATTGGTGATATGCTATGCCTACATCACTAGGAACTACTGTGTCGAGAGCAGGCGCAGTTTATAACAGAAATACAAATATCAACATGATATTACTTTTAAAATAAAGGACAATCAGCATCGTACCATTGGAAAAGCTTAGTTGTTCTAAATTGGTTTTAATAAATTTTTTGATGTTAGATCTGACTTAGCTGATGATCGAAGACTAGATGTCTGATGTATATTTAAAATATGGTGTGCTGTCTAATGGCCAGTGGAAAGGCATTGTATAACTTTGTTGCAAAGAATCTGAAATTTCTTTGGCCAAAAACTGTTTTAGCAAAAGGGATAAGTAAGAGATTATGACCTTTGGTTCTAGCATCACGAGCAGTTTGACCATTTTCAACAGCAATTCTGTGTTGGAAAAGCTATGCTAGAATGTTTTGGGCATAAAGTTGCCTAATGTCCAGAACACCGATTCTCCTAAAGATTTCATCCGAACTGCTTGTGATCGGTAGTTTTAGAATAATCTTTATAATAAGTTTCTGAGCTTTAAAAATCGGTTCAATGACTGCAGCGTTTTTTTTTTTTTTACATTAACTCCACACAGGAGGCCCTGAGGAAAATAGCTTCCCTCAGGGCCTATGTCCTCTTTGAAGATGCTGTGTGAAGGGTCTTTTTGAAGAAAGGAAGGAGTGAACACAGGTCTTGAAGAGACCCATGTTGTAGGAGGGAGGAAACACAGAGGCCGGCAAATCGTTCCACAGCCGAGCCGTTGAACTCAAGAACGAGTCATAGAAACGACCCGTTCTCATGTGACTAATGTCAACTGTGTACAAATGTTGGGCGCGTGTTTGGCATGTTTCCCGACTATGCACCGGTGCCGAGGGGATCAATGACGCTAGTTCCTCGGAGCATCTTCCATTGTAAAACCGGTAGAACAAGGACAGCATTCCCACCTGACGCCTGTGCTCTAAAGATTGCAGTCCGTCTGTTAAGATGGGAGAATCTATCAAACGAACCGCCCGTTTCTGCACAGAGTCAAGGGTATTTTTCAGGTATTTTGGAGCTCCAGACCAGAGGTGGCTGCCAAATTCAACCGTGGGGCGCACTTGCGATTTGTACATGGTTGGCAGTTGTGAACTATTAAAGTATCTGCGGGCCCTGTACAGTACGCCCAGTTTCTGAGAGGCTAACCAAACTTTGGTTTCGATGGAGCCCCCGTACCTGAGCTGGTCACACCAAGTTACACCAAGAATATCGATGGAGGTCCTGTTCGGAAGATTGCTTCCGTTGAAAGAGACTAGATTTTCATTTCGATCCCTTTTAGACGTTATCAAACATGATTGGGTCTTTGAAACATTAAATTCGACGAGCTTATTCTTACCCCAAGAGAAAACTGTCCATCCTTTGCTTCAAAGCCCTCCGAGCTATTGGAGTTTGTGTGCCCTTTGAGGGCTTGTCAAACAAAAAGCTATCATGGACTGTACTGTCATCCGCGTAAGAATAAATCGGTGCACATGACAAGAGGTCATTAATGTGCAACAGAAACAAAGTCGGTGACAGAACCGATCCCTGTGGGACGCCAGCATTTATCGAATGCGAAGAAGAGGTGAAACCGTCAGCAACCGACTGAATCGACCTCTCCCTCAAAATGTCGGCAATCCACGTACACAAGGATGCGGGAAGTCCGTAAGAAGACAGTTTGTTGACAAGCCCTCGGTGCCAAACCCGGTCAAAGGCCTTGGAAATATCCAGTGCAACCGTTTGGGTCTCACCGAAACGTTCCAGGCACCGCCCCCAAACATGCGTCACATACACGAGAAGATCACGAGCGGTTCTGCCGGAATCCGTATTGACGGTCGTTAATAATTTTGTTCTTCTCGAGGTATGTAAGCAGTTTGTCGTTGATCACACGTTCCATCACCTTAGACAGAACTGATGTGATCGCTATGGGGCGGTAGTTGGCTGGGTTGGAGCGGTCACCCTTCTTTGGAATAGGGTGAATGATCGCTTTTTTCCAACCAGAGGGCACAGAGCCAGACTTCAGGGACATTTTGAAAAGCTTCGTCAAAACTGGAGCTATTTCTGCAGCGCACCTCTGTAATACAAGGGCAGGTATTCCGTCAGGCCCACTAGCTTTATTAATACCAAGCCCACGTAAGACTTGGAGTACATCCCAATGCCGGATCATCAGCTTTTTCATATGAAAACCGCAATGAGGAACCGACGGCGGGGTAGCACCTTGATCATCGAGGGCCGAGTTTTCCGCGAACATTTTGCCTAATAAGTTAGCCTTTTCGTAAAAAAAGTAAAAACACCCGTCTGAATTTCTTTTCTAGCGCAGAATTGTTATGTATATTTTAAACAGTGAAATATCTCTTGCTTCCGCTGTGTAAAATTAATATAATTGCTATTATTATTATTATCTTCCACAAATCATTTGATGCTACCGGCATGACCAAAAAGTAAGTTCTAAGAAACCAGTTTTCTTTTCAATCTCATTTTTTCTTAATCGATTTAATACTTAAATCACAATAAATAAAGTTAACATCAAGAACGAGCCAGATATTCCCATATCAAGAGTAAAATTTCCATTGTTAATACTCAGAAGTAATAACACCTGTGAACATGATTATTTGATCGTGTTCAAGGAAGTGCCTACAATGTGTCACTTGTATCTTGTATAAAGGAAGCAAGTATGAAAAATGATTGCAAATATCAAAAATCGATATACGAGTATATCAGAGATGTCAACATGTTAAATTAAATAACTGGAATTCGGAATCCCCCAGGGAACTGTCCTAGGACTAGGACCAATAGTATTCATAAAATGTATATGTTTATAATTAAACGTTAAATTTAACACTATGTGTAAACTGATGTCCCCTCAATAATACTCGAATGAAATGAACGAAATACATGGATTGAGCCAATCACGACATATGTAGAGGTTATTAAAAAAATTGCTCGATGACAATATGTTGTCATTAAAAAACAGAAAAAAAATTATATTACCTTCGCTCGTCAAGAAGAATTTTCTAAACTTTATTTTATTTTATCTTTATTTATATCCTACGTCAATGATTGAAATACAAGATGTGCTAAACTAAACCAGAAGGCAAACAAGTAAACATCTTGGAATAATAAATAATCATACAGAAAACTAAAATGGAAAGACTACGTTAACCTTAGGCACTGTGGAACGATTGCGTAAGCTTCTCTATATTTTCCACAACTTACGGAACGCCGTTGACAAGAATACAATCTATATTACGCTTTAGTGCAATCCTACCTAGAAAATTTTCGAGAACTTAAGATCATTTCAATTACAGAATTAAATAAGCAAAATGCCACTCTCCAAATCGACAAAGAATACTTCATTAAAAAAAATCACCCACTATATTCTGTTAGCAATTGACTCAAAACAAAATATATACCCCAATGTTGAGAACCACTACGGCTCACCATCATTATCATCTTCTCGGTGTAATGCTGGGATTAGACTCGTAAATTATTTCCTGTTAATCGCTCTTGTAAGCGATTTATTGCCAAATTACCAATGTAAACGACACCAAAAGTCACTTAACGTAATTTATAGCAAGTTACAGAACTTATTCTTTCGGAAGTTTTTTTGACAGGTCTAATCGCGCCCGCGCAAATTTCTAGCCTTCTTACAGCTTATAAAATCAGTTTGATAAGATAAGAGACTTGCCGCAAGAAATAGTTCCGAAATGCGCCCATGCGAATGTCAAAAATTAAAAGACAATTGTTTTCGTAGGTTTTTTTTTCCTACAAAACTAGTATTTATTTCCACTTATTTAAGTTTTCTGGAAAATAAGCATCCTTCTACTCAATTATCGGTCCAATCCCTTCAAATCTTAATGCTTCTGTTTTTAACATTTACGTGTTTGAAATTTTGAATTCGAAGTCGGTTGCTGTCAGCAGATGTCAGGTAGCTGTCATTCGGATGAAACGAAATTAATTGTTGCCTTTGACGGCACAAAAGTGCGTGGAGAATTGTTTAATTAAAGCCAAAATCTATTTCAATACTTTATTTGGGCCTTTTCGTCTTTATTGACGAAATCGCGTAAATTTGACAGTAGCAGGTCGTTGTTGACAGGAAGCCATCTTACCGCAAATAAATTAACAAATGTAAACGGTCGCATGAGCATTTACACAGGTCGAACTTCCGAACAACTTCCGTGATCATTAGGTAATTACCAAAAGTCGGATGCATATGTGAACGCTCCTGTGAGTGACCTGTCAAAATCTTATGTAATCCGTAAATTTTAATTACTAGTCTAACATCGGTAACCATCTTGTAAATTTTCTTGCTCTAAATAACCTCAATCAATTCAATGGCATTGCTAATAGTAACTCTAGAATCTTAGATCTCGTTCTATCCAATTCAAAAACATTACAAGTCAGGCAAAGTACCGAAATCCTAAGTCGCATTGATATACATCATCCACCTTTAGAGATTGAATTTAGTTTTGATTTCAAATTAACAAAAATGCTAAAAAATAAAAACTTACTTAAATATGATTTTAATAAGAATGATTACGTTCAATTCAATCAGGAATTACAAGAACTGAATTGGGCACTTCTTTTACCTGATTTCATGTCGGTAGACGATATGGTTTCTTTATTTTACACTCATTTGTATCGTATAATTGAGAAATGCGTAACCAAATTTATAAATCGCAACAGGCAGCATCCCCTCTGGTACTCACCAGACTTAGTTAAATTACTAAAAGAAAAAAATAAATTTCGACTTCTCTATAAAAAATATAAGAATCCACGTGATAGAAATTCTTACGAACTCTTACGCACCCGTTGTTCCAAACTCATTAGTAATTGCTACTTTAAACACATTGAACAAATAGAATCGTGTCTGGTTAATCATAATAACGTTAAAGCTTTTTGGAGATTTGTCAAACACAAGAAACAAAACATAAGTACTATCCCCCAAAACATGACGTTTGGAGAAAAAAAATCATCAAACGGCGAGGAAAGCAGCGAACTATTTGCCCAACACTTTTCATCAGTGTATGAGAAAGATGACATTAGAAGCAATGAAGAGACTCAACCTCAATCTGAATCAATAGACTATTCGAACAGCTCTCTGCACACAGTAAACATTAGTGTACACGATGTAAAAATAGAAATGCTTAACCTCGACCAAAGCAAAGGCCCTGGCCCCGACAAAATTCCACCACTCCTAATAAAAAAATGTGCACACAGTCTCGCACTCCCTCTGACTATCATTTACAGGAAATCATTGTCTTCATCCATTTTTCCAACAAGATGGAAACAGGCTAATATTGTACCAATACCTAAAAGCGGAGACCTTCACGAAGTCACAAACTATAGACCCATCTCTATTCTCTGTTCATTTGCGAAAATTTTTGAAAAATTAATTTGTCCATATCTGAATTATCATCTCAAAAATCTTATAACTCCAAAACAGCATGGTTTTCTCTCCCAGAAATCAACATCCTCTAATTTACTTTGCTATGTCAATACCTTAACCGAAGCTGTCGATAGAGGTCAACAGATAGACACAATCTACACAGATTTTAGCAAGGCCTTCGATAAAGTAAATCATAGATTACTAATTCACAAACTAAAACAAATGGGTGTTCATGGTACCTTGCTAAATTGGTTTTACTCCTATCTAACTGACCGCATACAAAGAGTAGTATTTGATGGCTATGAGTCAAGAGGATTAGATGTGCCATCTGGAGTGCCGCAAGGGTCCCATTTGGGCCCAATCTTGTTTCTTGTTTTTATAAATGACTTGTGCGATGTTATTTTGGATTCTGAAATTTTGTTGTTTGCTGATGATTGTAAGATATTCAAAATTATCCATACATTACTAGACTCAATACTTCTCCAAAACGATATTAACAGAGGTTTAAAGTGGTGCAACGACAATAGAATGTTTCTGAATTCTTTAAAATGTGTTCACATAACCTTTACGCGTAAACACAATTCTATTCCAACTCAATATTTTATCGACGGTACTAAACTCCAGGAAGTCGCAACCATTCGGGACCTAGGCGTATTATTTGATAAAAAACTTACTTTCACACCTCATATCGACAATATCATTTCTAGATCTATGAAAATGCTAGGATTTATCAAACGAAACAGTAAACATTTTAAAAATCCCACATCAAAAATAACGCTGTACAATTCCTTCACCCGCAACGTGTTGGAGTACGCAAGTGCTGTATGGAGTCCAACCTACAAAGTTCATATTCAGCGAATAGAGCAGGTTCAAAAACATTTTATGTACCACCTGGCATATTCCGATAGGCGAGCTCGATCACTTCCTCACTACACTGATAGACTAAAATTCTACAATATACGCACCCTTGAACAGAGAAGACTAAATACAGATCTAAATTTTCTATTCAAAATTGTAAATGGTTTAATAAACTGTCCTTTTCTACTTCATCAAATCAGGTTCAATGTTCCTAGAATAGGTTCACGACTGGTAAATTATGTTCCGTTAAATATTAAAAAATATCGAACTAAGCTGGGGTATGACTCAGCCTTATCGAGAATGTGCCGTAATTTCAATGAGGCTTATAAAAAACATTCGATTAATTTGACAATGTCAACATTGGCCAACTTCAAATCAAATCTTAACAAGCTTTAAAGCTCCCTATTACGTTGTTCTATAAACTTATGAACCTATAAACTGATTGTTCTAAAAACTTGTTCCTTGTAAAACGTTAATTATTATTTTGTAATGTACATATAGTATGTGTTTGTGTGAATGAATGTAATGTATATGTACGTATTATATTATCAATGCTGTGTTTGTCTATAATTAGTGATAGCATCAACCATGTTCAGTGTAATTTTATCTGTGAAAGCTTTGATGTAAATCACTGTTGACAAACCTAATAAAAAAAAAAAAAAATAAAAATAAAAATAAAAAAATAAAAAAAAAACCCCAGCCTATGAGGGTACAATAAATTATTATACTCGTCTAATAGCAAAAACTAAATGACAAATTAATGAAATATAAACATTTTAAGAATTAAGAAGTCTTTGAATTTAGAAAATTTTATTTTTTCAAAAATGTTGAAAAGACGCATCCTCCGAAAATCATAAATCTACTTTCACAATACTATTATATTATTAGCGAACGTACCCATAGTACGTGACACGTTTAGGGGGGGGGGGTCTTCATAGTGACGCTACTTCCCAACTCTAACACAAGAATTGATATTTGTACTGAGATATGTAGTATTGTTAAAAACGAATAGTTTGTAAATAGACTAACCATATAGTAAATTTTTAAATCAAAAAAATAGGAAAAACCTTTTATTGTATTATGTGCATAATCAAAATGTATGCCATTATACTAGTTAGTTACGCACAAATCTGGAATTTTTATTATGTACCCACGGTTGCAAATTCAAAATAACCAGGTGCAAACAAATATCATGCACTGTCTTAGTCATTGTTTACTTTACTTATCAATATAGACGTTGACAAATGTTATTTTGACGACGCTTGTGTGTCTTTATTTGCATTTTTATTATATAAAGATTTGTAGTCCACTTTCATCTAAAAACATATTTCAATTTTCATGTTCAATTAAATTATTTTAACAATTTTGAAAAGAAACGTTTATTTCGGCGATGGCTGTAATAATGGTTGAAAAGGTCATTGCTAATAAAAGCTCACTCGGAAAAAAAAAAAATATCATTATCGTTGCAACCTGTATTGATATTGATTTTAAGTCATAATAGAAGATGGTTATTTAACATCTCCCGCGGAAACCATTGTTCTCATAAACAAAGACTGTTTAACAATTTTATTATGTATACAATTTTGTTTAACAATTTTTTTCATATTTTTTTATACATTCCAGATTGGAACGCCATTTTTCTCAGACGACCAACAATAGGTCAGCGATGCAAAATCAAATGATTATTTTTGTTTACCTAAAGTAAACAGACCATGATTATTGTTTAATATATTAGGAACGTCATTATTATTATCTTGGTAAAAGACGTTCGTACAAACACACAAAAATATCAATAAATAATATTTTTACGTTACGCGTCAGTTCTACATTATATTATGATTACAGAAAGTATTATCGTGAAGCGCATATTACTTACATGCCCGTATGTTTCTACAGTGGTCAACAAATAATGACTGACAAAATAATAATCAACGTACATAGTTATTATTTTGTAACTTCTATTTTTTTGTAACATTGAAGAAGAAATATTGAAATCATTGAAAAAAAACTACTACTACTAAAAACTACTACCGTATGCAGGGTCCAGACTATTAGAAATCTTACTAATATTATAAACGCGAAAGTTTGTATGGCTGTATGTGTGTTTGTTACTCTTTCACACAAAAACTACTTAATGAATTTTAATGAAACTTTACAATAATATAGCTCATACATCAGAATAACATATAGGCTATAATTTATAAAGCTAGCTAGAAAGGGAACGCCGGAGGGGAACGCGGACGCACGGGAAAGGTGATTCAGAGAGAAACAATGTATTTCTTTGAATATGGCATTGAAACGCATACCGGGAATCAGCTAGTTAATACAAAAGGAAAAACTTCTGCCAATTGGCAGTCCATTGCTTGTTTAAATGAAATAGAAAAAGTATTGCAATATCCACATCAATCACGGAAATTTGAAATGTTTGAGGAGATAAAAAGGAGAGTGAAAAAAGTGTAAAAGTAATAAAATATCCTATTTTTGAAAACCTACTCATAGAGTTGTAATTTTTTATTATAAAATAAAATTTGATAAATGTTTCAGAATACTAAACATTTTTTGTAAATTTCTTTAATACTAGAAATTAATTTATTTTTAATTTTTCAGAAAAAAATCCGCACTTATTTTCAAGAAATATTCCGAAGACGCAGATAGAAAGAAAAATTGTATATTTAACTAATTTTTGGATTTATTGTTCTTTACAGCTTTTCAAATTTCATATCATAAAACGACGGTAAGAATGTATGTATAAATATATACCTACTACACTTTTTAAAGCAAATCTCTTTGTTACAAATAAATTAGTAGTAATTTTAACTTCCCATTAGCAGTTGATGCTCCTTTGCAAAATAAAGCACATTAAAAAGTATTTTGATATAAATGTAGCACGAAAATTAATAACCGGGGCAATGATAATATTCTGATCGACATAATCAGACCCAATAACAAACGAGGTCCGCTTTCGTGCACCGGTAGGCTTTTCATAAAACAGGACAGTGTGGGAGGAAACAGACAATATAAGCATAATTACCTGCGTGAACTGATTTCCCCTGGTGAATTTACACTACTTTAACACGGTGCAGCCAGAAAACTGATCTCCGGCACTGCAGGGCTTCGACTCCGGGACTAAACTTCAAACCTTCATTTAAATAGCTCCTCGAGTCAGGTCAGCTGATGCACAAGATCAGGGCTGCATTCAGATGGGAAGAGGTCAAATGTCTGGCCCATAAAATAATGTTATGTGCTATCTACTGAAGTAAAGATGAGATGTAAAGATAAATCAATGAATCATAAATTCCACATTGATTTTTGCCTAATCAAAACAATATAAAGTATTTTCCGACACTTTTTGTGAGGCAAAATATGAAAAACTAAAATTTGAGGCGTATTGAACCAAGACGGAAATCTCCGCAATTGGTCTAAAAAGAGTTTGATATGGCGATGGATAGAGAAACAAAAATACTATCGATAGCTGCAAATGGTTCGGAGCATAATTAACGGTATCACATACATTTTTTAAGAGGGCATTACCAGAGAAAGCCTGAAATACGTCATTTTCAAAAAAGTTTTTAGACGTATTGACTCTTTTCCACAAAAAAATATAAATGGATTTCGAAAGATTGTTCTTTTATCTAGCATTCGTATGTAATAAATTTTTAGATTTTTTTTAAATTTTTAGTATAATAAGGTTATTCCATAGGTCGTTGGCAGATTTGTTAAATTTTCAAAAAAGTTTTTGTATTATACCACACCCATTTCAAATAATGTAATCATGCAGTAAAATAAATCAATACATTATCTAGCAAAGTTATGTATTAGAATTTTAATTTTAGTTTCGATAAAATCGTTAAAAAATATGTACGTACATGTGTTTCTTGACGAAAATTGGTCCATTTGTGTATTTATTTGCGCACTTACAAACTAATATATTTCAGATTTTTTTAACATTCTTATTAAATTTAGACATTATTGAAAAATGATAAATACTTATAATCAAAAAATAACTACAAAAAGTACACTATTTTAATAGTTTTATCATCACGCCTTTCAGCATTTTTGGATGAAGGTATAAATTAAAGCTAATTTGGATTGAAATAAATTCGATATTGAGTTATAATTTTAAAAAGCTGGTACGGAGAATAATTAATCTTTCTCATTGTAACCGTCCTGCACGATCGGAAGAACAACTTTCGACGAAATGTGGATTTTCGTCCGCTGGCTGGTTAAACGCTCTTAATATGTAAATATGTTTAGTTCTTCAACAAAAACGGCGATCTCCATTAGGGTATTGCAGAGTACGGGACAAAAACGGCAGTATCCCTATGGGCCAATCAGAGAGACAGAACAAAAGCGGCAATCTCCATTTATTAATTGAAGGTCACTAAATAATTTAACATTGAAGAAGAAGATATAAACTAAAATATGAAAGAGAACAAGACAGAAAAACAGAAAAAGATGATGGTCACAACTAGGACTCGAACCCAGAACCTCCCGTCTATCCGGGACGTGCGTTTACCAATTCCGCCATTGAGCCCTACTGTCAAACCGTCATAATAGTCAATCTCGTATTTAAAATTTTAGAATTAAAAATATTTTCTTCAACTACATTATTATCATAGGCAACTACCCTTTTTATTGGAAACAATCATTCTAAGAATTGGTTTGAAACCTGGATAGCGTCACGGAAAAATATTCCCGATTTTATTTATATGGAACTATTGACTTTTTATAAAAGTCTGAATGAATATTCAATTTTATAAGAAAAACTCTCTTTTTATAACTTTTGAAGGTTATTCCCATCAATGTGATATATCATTGAAGAAGACGATATTAATAATAATCTAAACGAAAACATGAAAGAGAACAAGACACAGAAAAACAGAAAAAGTTAGTGGTCGCACCGGGACTCGAACCCAGAACCTCTCTTCTATCCGGGACGTGCGTTTACAAATACCTTTGTCAATAATTGTTTAATTGCGATTGTTCATACGGTGTATGCTATGAATGTGAATAAATAGTTTTGTGCTTATAAAATAACTCAATTCTTTCAAGAAAGGTATACAAATACAATTTTGGATTGATACACTATTGATCAATGCAATATTATATTTGTGTGACTTTCTAGAAAGACGTGACTGTTTATTAATATTCATGAATAATTTAAAGTTTATTTACCCAATTTATAGAAATTCAGAAGAAGCAATAAAAAATTAAGATTACAGAATTAAACCTATCAACATGTACGGCACAGATACGGTACACAGCAGGTATTGTCAGTAAACTTTCACAAATATAAATTCAAAACAACACGGTAGAACGGTAAAATTGTGAGACCTCGTATTAAATGCTACCAAAAAAAGATTATTACATTGTATAACAGAAACCGAATGAACAATGTAACAACAGGCTAATTTGTTCGCTTTTCGGAACAACTCATGTAGGTCTCATGGAAATCGTTGTATCCCTTACTATCACGGTTAGAAACATGATCTAAACGGGTGTTAGAAAGAGAAAACACCGCGCTTTACATTCAAATCTAAAAGTTAACCACAAAATAATTAAAATGTACACCTTTATGAAAATAAAGTTACCGACATCAATTTGAAAAAAATTATGAAACTTTGGGGATTTTTTATTAATTATTTTTACCTGAAACTATAAAAAACTGAGTCGACACTGATTATATTTATAATACATTTGGCTAATAAAATAATTTAAGTATGTGTGTTTTTTTTTAAATATAAGTGTGTTTGCATTAAAAATTTTATATTTCAAGAATTATTTGTTTATTTTGAATAATTAAATTTGAAAGCGTATTTAATCATCTTTTAAAAACAGTTTTTTAATACGTTCGAAAATATTCCATTTATTTGGATTTTATTGCAAAGCGGAAATATTTTGGCCCTTTGACAAAATATGCCCGAGTCCTGTTGACATGTTGTATGGTGATGACAGTGCTGACCAATAGCAATACATTTAAAACAATGATGACCCATATAGTTGGTATAATTGTCTGAAAAAAGCAAGGAGATCTGAACTAATATTATTTAATAATCCAGCACTGTTGACGCGTACCTTGATGCGTAATGTGTATATTCGTGGTCCAGAGTTCCCCACGTGGCGGGTGGTGGGTGCAAGGTGCAAGGCCACAGAGAAATGATATAATGAATATAATGATGAATGTGAAAGCCACTACGACTACCTGCGACCACTAACGACCTGGCGAAAGCGCGCGAGATCACTCTCCTTTGTGAGGCAGAGATTCCCTAATGATCATGTTCCGGAATTCATTCCATTACTGTGTCAAGGCTGACCCCAAACCTAGGCTTAATTGGTCGTTTTGACAGGTAACAATTATTACTAGAAGAATAAAGGGCCACTTACTTATATATCTACTAGGGTTTTTCCACAAATCTGTGGTTGGACCATTGGACACAAACGTTTTTACGCCTGTCCAAATAACTCGTAGGGTTTGAAGTTTGAATGTACCGCTTGAATGTCTTGCTCGTGGTACAATAATAATAAATAATACTTGTAGTTATTAACCTACAATGCAATGACCGTGTAAGGTCGTGATTTTAACGTTTAATGGAATAATGAACGAAAATACCGCAAGTTATTAAGGCGGCCGCTGACCAGCGATAGTTTTCTCTCACTTTCTCGAACTTGTGAAGATAATTATTAGGTACTTGTTTCATATTCTTAGAAAAATACTACTTAAAAGTAAAAATTACGAAGGGAGTTTGCAGAACGGCTTCTAATAACTAACTAATTAATCAACAAGAAATTGGTTCATATAATTACTAATTTATGAAGAGTGGTTGTTAAAACTCAATAATAATTTTCTTTTACTTGCAACGTTAAATGGGCATACCATCACATAATGTGAAGCGAGAGTTTGTGTTTTATGGCAACTAGTACCAATTAGCTAAAAATATAATTTAGTCAGATATAGGACAGCTATCGCTGAATAAGAGCCCGGACAATACATTTCCTCGCAATAATTTACTTGTGACCATTTCGCCTATTGTTAACTACTCGAATAATTAGATTAAATTAAAAATTTTACGAGTTTTAATTGAAATGTTGCACCCCAACACTCCTACCACCATCCTTCAAAGTGAGAATCAAAATTTAATTTTTAAGACTTATTATTTATAGGCAGGGCTGGGCAGTATTTGAATAACTTGTAATTGAAATACGTATTTGAAATACAAATACGTATTTTGTATTTGTATTTCAATTACTTCCTAAAAATGTATTTTGTAATTGGTATTTCAATTACTTGGTGCTGAGGTATTTTGTAATTTGTATTTCAAATACAAAATACATTTAGCGATCTTGATGATGATAATGGAAAATAAACTGACATAGATAATACATAGACTAAAAACGCTAGAATACAGAGGAATAAATGTTAATATTTAGAGTTGGCAACAATATTTGTATCATATTATATTATACTTGTCATTGCTTTGTATTGTACATTTTTGTGTCATAGTATTAGATCAAGCATTACAGGAATAATTTGACTGAATACTAGATTATTTTAAAGTTATTTTTAAGTCTTCTGAGCAATATGATTGGTCAATTTTTGCACGTCTCTATTTCACTCTGCTCAGCTTTGCTTCTATGGAAACGCACCCTTATACCTACAATACACCACATCTTTTTTCAGCCCGATTCCCGTATAGAGACCAAAGACAATTTTTTTCGCTTCACACGATCGCTATTTTCATCTCTATTTTCATATCTACGATTTCAGTTGGCATCACAGCAAACAATATGGTTCATGTGTTGTTTGCTGTGATGTCAATTGAAATCGTAGAAATGAAAATAGCGATCGCGTAAAGCGAAAAATGTTGTTTTGGTCTCTACACGGGAATCGGGCTGAAAAAAGATGTCGTGTATTGTGGGCATAAGATAAAGGCATTTACGACAATTGATTGCAACTAAAGGTTCTACCAAAACCAAATGTATTTTGTTATTTGTATTTGAAATTAAAAAAAAAAAAGTTAAAATACTGTATTTAGTATTTCGCATTTTAAATAATGCGAAAGAATATTTTGTAATCTGTATTTTAATTATTATTATTATTTATTTTTGTTATTATTTTTTTTTCTATTTATGTTCTTGTTTCTTTACGGTGTAAATATATAAATATGTATAACAATAAGGGACGTGTAGGATTGCACTATCCTCCCCACATCCTGGAATAAAGAATAAAAAATATTAAATATTAAAGAATATTATTATTAAATCATGTATTTTGCCCAGGCCTGTATATGTATAGGTAAGTAGTATAATTTTTTTTCCATAAATTTTTTACAACATAATAATATGTCATACACTCTCCTATTAACTTTTTAGTATTATTTTCATTATTTTGTTATAACGATATTGGGCGGTAATAGTTAACTTCTTTCGAATCTCTGGATTTGTGCACTATTAGATATAATGGCTATTTTAGTTTGATGGGAATATTCCATTTTCAATGCTTAATTAATTATGTTATTATTATTGACTGAATTTCACGGAAGCAGGAAAAATAAAATGCTTCCATAGTGTCGGTGAGGTTTCCAACGACCTAGATTAAGAAGATCTGCCGCGTTCGATAGGTATGAGATAAATAGAAATTAACATACATACCTACATTAAAAAATGCAGCAGAAGCAAGTTTGAAAAAAAACATAGAAAAGTTAGACCCACCCGGGAATGACTTAATTTGTTGTTTGTTAAAATAGTTAGGTACAAGTTTTAAATCTGTATAGATATATTAAGTTTTCTACCGGCTTCGCGCGTCAACACTCTTCTTGTTGAACAAATTAAAAACATGGACCAGACAATCTAACCTCAGACTTAAGGCCCCGCAACCCGGATTTGTACCGATTTATTACATATTTCCCTTAAACACGGTAAGTTTTAAAGCTCTTAAAATAATATATGTTATTCTTGAAGATAATATCTAGACTTTGCCCGCGCCGAAACGCAAATTATATAAAATTCCCTCGATAGAAAAAAATCGCAAAGTATGCTCCAAAAATTATTATTAGCACGTTAGTTTCATTTATTCTACAAGTTATATGTATGAAAATATTCACAGTGTTTCTTTAAATGCTGTTTAAGATAATTCCCGCGAGATTTTTGCTCTATTTTAAATGAGTCGTATTTTATTAAAATTTTCGCATCGATTTTGTCGCTGCAAATGTTAGCGCTCTCCTCTAACATTCGTAATTTCGTATCTCTCCATCTTCTTCTTTTCGGGCCCGGTTGCAGAGCCCTAAGCGTCGATGACACTGAGCGAGTTTACAAGCTACTATCTACTAAGTTTAAAAGCGGGTAAATCGGCGAGTGAGATTGACATGATGACACACAAAACTGTCCACTCGCTCAGCAGCGTAAGAAACTGAGGTCGCTGCTAGCGCCATTAACAAGAATAACGACGCTTGCGTGAACTAATTCTGTGATGTTTGACAGTCGAAATCAGCTGTTTATTGGCAGCCATCTTAAAAAACATAAATAAACCAATCACGAGTAAGCGAGTGGCAAGTAAAGTTGACGACCTATCAACTTTTTTCGTAGATTGTCAACAATCTGCTAGTTAGCAAGTAACACGATGACACTGAGCGAGTTTACTAAAAGATAGTGAATTTCCCATATAATAGCTTGTAAACTCGCTCAATGTCATCGACGCTTTAAATTGATATTTCAAAGCTCTAAAGCTGATTGAAATAAAAAAAAAAACAAATTTAATAACGTCAGAGTTCAGAGTTCATCGATCGAGAGTTCCTGAAGACTATACGGAGGGAGATTTCAGCTTTACATGTACGACGATTTTGTATTGTTTACGAAGGGATAATATTTTCGATTTAGATAAGTAGGTACCTAACTAACAATCGAATAAAATATCTGACAGATAAGTAAAATAAAGCGTCAGTTAGTTCAGAATTAGCCATATCTTCTTTTTTTTAAGTGTATTTTATTTAGGTATAAAATTTGACATCTTAGAAAATATTGAGACATAATCCACGAAAAACTGCAAGTCCTTTTTTTAGCCTCCCATTTACAGGGAGTTCTGATAAATATTGTTTTGTGTTCCCGATAAATTCGTTTTAGGAACCTTAAAATCGTTGCAGTTTCTCGTAGGATAACAATGAACTGTACTACTATTTCTAACATTATTCAATATATAATCTGGCGCAAACAAAACGGGCGAAAACAATTAATTCACCTTAATATTTTAAAACATACGTGCAAA
This sequence comes from Limnephilus rhombicus, assembly GCA_929108145.2. Taxonomy (NCBI): domain Eukaryota; kingdom Metazoa; phylum Arthropoda; class Insecta; order Trichoptera; family Limnephilidae; genus Limnephilus; species Limnephilus rhombicus. The sequence goes on along the minus strand of OV815273.1, from coordinate 45,772,473 downwards.
AAGTGTTAAAAACATAAAATAATTTAATTGGCGCCATCTGTGCATGCGTAGATTATGACGTACGTTACGTTTAACCTTAATAATATAAATTTTAGTTTGAAAACCGAAGGTAATACTAGCGCTCTCAGCATTGCTTCGCACATGGTAGAAAGAGCTGTCAGAGAAATGGCAACAGGAAAAGCCATAGGACATGACTCAATAGCTCTTGAACACATTAAGTATGCTGGACCAGCGATTCATATTATCCTAGCAAAACTATTTTCAAATATTGTACGTTACAGGCACATCCCGAATGAAATGACGAAAACGGTAATTATAGATACTAATTATTCCCATAATTGAATCCAACAAATCTTGATCCATCCGTGATCAATAACTACCGACCAATTTCACTCTCAACCACAGTGGTAAGATTATTTGAAAAAAAAAAATCTGCTGTCGTAATAGATCATCTAAAAACATAGGATAACCAATTCGGATTCAAACCTGCACTGTCAACATCTATGGCAATATATTTCCTAAAAGAAACCATCAGTTATTATAAACTAAAGAAAACGCAAATCTGTACCTGCTTTCTAAATTTAAGCAAAGCGTTTGACCGTGTATGTCATAATAAACTGTGGGAAAAACTAAGGAAAAGAGCAGTTTCAGAAGATGTAATAGCTATTCTTTCAATTTGGCACACGCAACAAGAAAATATTGTGAAATGGTCTGGGGAATTTTCCAACCCATTCTTTTTGAAAAGTGGCGTAAGGCAAGGAGGAAGCATGTCTCCGGTTCTGTTCAATCTATACACCGATGAGCTTATTCAAAGACTTAATTCCACGAAAATAGGTTGCCATTTAAATGGAGTGTGTGTAAATAACATTAATTACGCAGATGACATGGTTCTTCTTGCACCGTTAATAAGCGCATTAGAGAAATTACTCAAAATTTGTGAAGACTTTGCAAAAAACCTATTAAATAATACCACCAAGTCAATAGTTATGGTTTTAAAACAGAAAAACGAAATCGTCCAAAAACCTTCAGTATGGCTAGATGAAAGGAAAATGAATGTTAATCATAGCGTTAAATGCCTGAGACATGTCATCCCAGACGACCTTAAGGATATCGAGGACATGGAAAGGCAGAGAAGAGCAATATCAATTAGAGCGGGTATGCTGTCAAGACGTTTTTACTCCTGCAGCCCCAAAGTAAAAAGAATACTGTTCAACGCTTTCTGTACCTCACTGTACACATCAGAACTGTGGGATGACTACACTGCAACCCAATGGCATAAGTTAAAGGTTGCTTACAATAACGCTTATCGTCAACTTTTCCGCCTACCGAGATGCTGCGGAAATGTTCCTGGAGGGACGAATGCACACTTTTCAAGCACTTCTCCGCCACCGCATGGGAAGTTTATGGCGCAGACTGCGCAATTCGAAGAATGCGATCATCACCGCCTGGATGGTGTCTTCCCTGATGGCCCTCTGGAGACGGGAGATGGTGAAATACCCCCCAAACCGCTATTTGCATTAATTCAAGTGTTCAATATTTCATTTCTCATGCTTATTTGTTTTATTTAATTTATTATTTTTATGTATTAATATTTCAACGCCCTGATGGGCTTTTACGTGATAAGTTTAAAATACAGAGACACAGTTTTAAATAAAAAAAGATGAACTTGGAAAAGTAGGTAAACATCACATGAATGGTAGGTATAAAGATAAATTTTAGTAAAAATAATGCATTACAATACAAGAGAAAGTTTTTAAAGTTGCAGATGGCATAAAATAGTATAGAGTATTTACAAAATTTACATAAAAACAATTCTTGACAAATCAAATCATAACAGTACATAAAAAGAAAACGCCAACAGGTTTTTATATTGTAGATAAATATAAAAATACACAAATATGTGCAATGTGCTTTGTGATTCTCCCTAAATAAATATACTACATAAAAATATTATTCAAGTATTTCTTAAATAATGCTAAATTTGTATTAAATACATCGATACTTGAGGTGAATTTGTTTGCAAGTGTGTGAAATCGAGGAATTGGTGCATGTATGAGGTAGTTGGTTCCAGAATTATTGTTGCCGAATACTATGTTTTGCCTTGTCGCTAGAGTTGGTACCTTAAAGTCGATGAGATGCAGGAGTTCACAACAGAATTCGAAGTGAATAATTTTAAACAAAAAAGTTAGGTCATTTATTTTTCTTCTGTTTTCTAGGGAATGCAATTTAAGTGTATTTAGTAAGAATGTATAGTTAATGTGTTGAATAGGTATACGTAACTTGAAGTTAATAAATCGTAAAAATTTGTACTGCACTCGTTCAATATTTTTTATATGAAATTGATAATATGGGGACCAAACTATGGAATTGTATTCCAGCAAGCTGCGTACTAGTGACAAATATACAATTTTTACAACTTCTAACGAATCAAAGTCTTTGATGGTTCTGATTATAAATCCTAGTGTCTTCATGCCTTTGATGATTATTTGTTGTATGTGATTTATAAAATTTAATTGGGTGTCAAACATAACTCAAAGATCCCTGATTTATTTGAATTTTTCTAAGATTTTGTTATTTATTGTGTATTTGAAAGATAGCGGGGTCTTTGTTCGACAAAATGTTAGTGTCTTACATTTATCAATATTGAGGAATAAGTTGTTTGCGACACACCAATTGTGTAATTTGTCAATGTTTGACTGAAGGATTAGGCAGTCACTTATATTGGATATTTCTTTATATAATTTGATGTCTTCGGCAAAAAGCAGAACTTCTACATCGTCGAAACAACTTATGATATCATTTATGAATATAAGGAAAAGGATGGGTCCGAGACGACTCCCTTGCGGTAGACCACTAGTTGCACTTATGTGTTGATGTTAATTATTTTTTACCTGATCTTATTATTTGTCTTTCTTTTGTTATTTCAAAATATGAAATTTATTGCATTGCACTTCCCCTGCATACATTCTGGAAAAAACTATGATTATTATTATTATAAATAAATTCTTTTAACTTGTGCTTTATTGCTCAGAAAGATTACACCTATGCAGTAATTCAGGTGGGTTGCTACAGTGGTGTTAGAGACCAATTTCCTTGTTTTAATGTCTAGTTTTCCCTTTATCCACTTAAGAAATTAAATTAATATTTCAAAGTAAGTGTTAAGTTTTAACTTATTATCGATTATGATTCCCAAGTATTTAATTCTTCTACTTCTTCAATATTTTGATTGTCTATATTTAAAGTAATAAGTTCGTTAGGTTTTTTTCCCTAACACCATGAATTCACTTTTAGTTACATTTAATTTGGGTTTATTTGTGTTTAACCATTTAGATTTTTCATGAAGTTATATAATAACATACACAAATATCTAATAACATCATCTACCTACTATTGGAAGTATTGTGTAAAGAGATGTAGATACTTATTAGTCAATTTTCAATCACTTCAGATAAATGAGGTCAAAAATTATGCCACAAATACCAAGTAATCACCAAGGCGGTTTATGCGTAATTCGTGCAATTTATCAATATGTATTAGATAATAATAGTTTAGAAACCAGCTGTGAGTATGTTTGTTCGAAATAAACTAGGAAGCGAAATCTCTTCGATATAAAGGTCGTGACATTTCACAAATAGATATCTTTAAATAAATAAGCATTCTAGCGTCAAAAATCTCAGTAATTAATGAATACCTATTCTAAAAGTTATTAATTAACTAGCTGGTTCCCGGCATGTTCCCGGCATTCCTCGTTGCAATGCCATATTCAAAGAAATACATTGTTTCTTCCTGCATGTCCTTTCCCGTGCGTCTCCGTTCCCCTCCCACATACCCTCCTTCCCCCCCGCGTTCCCTTTCCACATTCCCGGCCTACCCTCTCCCCTCTCCCGCTCCGTCGTCCCGACAACTCCCCTCCCGCGTTCCATATATTCAGTCCCAGTACATTCAGTTTTCCGACAGCTCGCGTGCCACCTATTACAATTTTTTTATTCAAATTTTCATTTTTCATATATTACAATTATTCACGTATGTATATTACAAGAACAATCAATCTAATTTGGTACCTAACGTAGGTAGGTACCTATTTAAAATATGTATCCTATAATTGAAAAATCTAAAGATAATTCTTGTTACAATAAAAAAACAGCTACCTGCTAAATTTACATTCATCAAACGCGCGAACTGACAAACGTGCGAAGTTAAAATAGTTGTTACATAAAAATTATGTAACAAGTGAATTATCTGTGTATGGGTACTTTTGGTGTGAAGTTTGTTAACATTCAACATCATTATATTGGTAGCATTGAAATGCTTACCTTTGCTCAGTTGGTGACACTGAGGATCTGCACAGAGAGGTTCACTAGGCAGGACTGGCCTAGAGCTGGTCATTCTTTGAGCAGCCACAGGTGACCATGGCCACCGTCCCTGTGGCGGGTCGACGTAATCAAATATTAATAGTTCGCCATTATTTTAACATGTGAAGATTGATAAATCCGCGCCCACCAGCGGCATCCATTATTGAAGACCATCAGGACAATCATTAAAATCCTGGATCAGCAGCGGAGTACCATGGGAGCACATTATTTCTGCTGGATTAAAACCATATCCAGCATCTGCAGGCGCAGTCATCACAAGACCTTCCGACTTATACCTGGAGCCAGAGGTGCTCGCAGGGATGCGGCCGAAGATCGCCCACCTTGGCCGTCATCAACATAGTCGGCTGGCTGGCAACCGCCCTTGGACGGGACGTCGCTGGGAAACCGCGGGACTGGAGGCCTGTTCGTCGCTCCAGCCTGCCGTTCAGCACATGTCAGCAGCGGAGGGAACTAACCGCCCATCTCCGAAGGCAGCAAGCAGCAGCATGGATCGCCTACATATGGCTTTCACCCATTCATCAACTCCTCAAGATTAAACGGTACTAACGCTCCATAATATGCCCATTCAGAATTTAGTCTAGCCCTGATTATTATTTGTAATTAATTAATAAATTAATTTAACTGTGTCAAAGCACAATACTATTTCATTTAAATAACCTATCCTCATACAAAGTATTACACAGCCGCCTACTTAAGGTCCACGCCTGAGAAATTCTCCAGTAATAATTACACTAACTTGTCTCATGCTCTCCATTATTATATTCCTAACATTTTAGCTTCCAATGTGAAAGTTAAATAACTTCATAACATTTTGACGTCCTACGCAAATATTTTCATAACATTTTGGCGCTCCAACGTTTGTTGGGCTCGATTGGCTAATACTTTGTGTGAGAGGGTTATTTTTTAATAATCTCTGAAAAAAATAACTTCGATAGATGTGTAAATCATTGTAAAAATATCATATATTATCTTCACAGTTAATCTCAGTTTATTGTAACATTTTTTTGCAAATCTACAATGCTAATTTCTGTTAAATCTACCTACCTACCTTGCCATCTATTTAAAGTTTAAATTCTGATAGAATAATATTCAAATTCAACTTCTTACAAATAATAATGTTACATATTTGCTACCTGCTATTCTTAATTATTTTGCAATTTATTTTTCTGCTAATTACCAATTCTGTCGTATTTTCAATAATAATGCATCATATATTTTACGCAGTCTATATTAAGAATTATTTTCGACAATAATTTTTTTCGTTGTAGGTACTCAATAACATTATGGCGCTCAACTTAATTTGATATATTCTATTGGGATAATATAGTCATAAATATTTTTTTACTTGATGGTAAATTTCTTGTTCGACACTATGTCACATTTCAATTGTACCTAAAGATTCCCGCATGGTTTCTTTTGTAAAGATGGATTTTCAATTCATATGTAACAATCATATTGTTGTTTGCGATTATGGCGATTTTATTTCATACATACTATTGGTAAATTTTACGGTTGTGTTAATGCTTTTTTTTATTTTCGTGTGCGTCGCTTTATTATCAATTGTCGATTCGCGTATGTTATTTTTAATCCCAAAGAAGTTGATATCAAAGTCATTGTGTGCATTATAAAATGTCTTAATTTTACACAGGTATTTCAAATTGATTTAATGTCATTACTATCGCGACGTACATTGCTTATCAAAAGGTCTTACATTATATTATAATTATTGAGGTTATATTATGCAGTGAAGTTACAAAGGTGAATACCAACTTAAAAATATAAAAAAATTGCAATACTATTATTTCATCGGGTTAATAAAAATGTGAAACTTTTCAATATCGTGCAAAAGTTTTTAAAAACTATTATATTATATTCAAATATCTTTTATGGTATTATTATTACGATTCTATATTATTCTTTGTTTTTAAATATTTTCGATTTGATTTCAAAGCAACAGCTGTTACCTGTCAAAATAATACACTGTTGACATTTTAAAATTTCAATCTGACATTTCATAGATAATGTTGTTTACAATCTCAAAATGACAGTTCTGTTATAATATGGTTTGTGAATTATTTTGTTTACTTTTCACTTTCATTCTAAATAATTATTATTTGCTAAATAGAAAACGGTCTTACATTCTATTTCATTAGCTACGAAATATTATGTGACAATTGTTACTATATCTCATCACAGCAACAAATTTACAAACATTTATTTTAAATTGTCAACGCAAAGAGGGTACATTCATTTATAAATATCGTAAGAATGCAGGAATTTTTAAACCGTCATAACATTATTCAAATAATTTTAAATCCAGGTTTGGCACAAATTAATACATTTTCTTCAATATCATTTAACAACAACATCAATTATCAACAATAACAAAGCTGTGTTATTTCTACATTAAGAGGATTATAACAACAATTCGGAAAATTGTTTTGGATGAAATTAACATCTGGTTTCTGTCAATCGTGACATTTTCATAAATTTGATAATTATTTCAATTTTTTCAATTACGGGCATAATGTTTTAGTAATTTTGTGGACTTAGAGAATTAAAAAAAAAAAAAAAAAAAAATTATATATTTTTTTTATGGACGTCGATGTTGTTTAACCAGGGTTTTTGTTTTCCTGCCGTGCTTGAAGTACCGCGAGAAACATGTTTACACTCAGTTAACACATCATTATAAAATTATGGGAGTACAATTGGAGATTGATACTTTCCCATATTTGTCCACATATTCCGAAGATGAGAATAGTGTATGCCGCTACCTATTCGTAACGCTTCGAATTCATCGATCGTTCATCTTAATTCCGGGATGCGGAGAAACTATGGACATGACAGAATCTGTTCATAGTAGGACCGTGGCCCGACGTTTCGGAATAAGTATGCTCCAGCATCAGAGTGAAGACGGAGGATCTATTGTCTGCGGATGTTTTCCCTGCAGAAGGTAGAAGGGCCGTTGTCACGCTGATCATTAATGGACATACCAAAGTAACAGCGTGTAATGTCTCGAGTTTGTTCGGTTTTTTTTCGATTTAAAGTATTGTCAATCCTAACAACTCGCTCTTATCATATTACTCTATTGAAAAATCGAGTTATGTATGCATACCACGTTACTACTAGAAGTGATAAATAAATCACTTCACAATTCTCACATCAAGTCACAATATACAAAATCAATCCTTTTACATTATCTTATATTGAGCTCTTGGAAAGAGACAGATAATGTTTTTGAGCCCCATACATTCAGCAAACACGCTTTTACCAAATACTTAAAATTAAAATAAAACAGTAATAGTCATAAACTCAACATTTATTGTCTAACTAATCAACCGTAACCAAATTTCATAATATTCTAGTTTCAAAACTTTGTTTGTTCGCATTAATTTACACTTGCTTCTCATCCGTAAGATTTTACAATAGTATGTCTAGTATAATATTTTACAATAGTATGTCTAGTATAGTATGTCTAGTAAAGTATGTCTCCTATAGTATGTTTAGTATATTTTACAATAGTATATATTTTACAACAGTATTTACAAGTAAATTTAGTATGTGTACAATAATATTTTTACAAAAGAATGTTTATTTTATGATTAATTCATACTTTTATTTTTGTGTTCTCAAATTTAGAATACATTTATGATTATGTAAAAATACAATCTTGCCTTTTGGATTACTTGATTCTGTTTTGAATTTGTTTTTTAAATTTTTCTTTTGCAAATACCTACAGAATTGTTTTGGTGTTTTTCAGGGGTCGCTGTGACAGAGTTGGGTGCTTCAATTCCATTGAAGACGTTCGCCTCTAGCTTCGCGAAAACCTCGAGAGTTCGTCCAGATGGCATTGGATCGTCCATTTCTTCACATGCGGGCACCCATCTACTATGGTTTATAATCATCTGTTATTGTATAGTTTTTACATATGCTTATTTTTGCTTTGAGTTTAGCTTAGATTTACAGTGGGCTTGTGTTTTTTAGGGAGTGTTTTAAAAAAAAAAATTATGGATAATTTTTTTTTGTGTGGGAAGGGCGGAAATGTTACATAAAAATTATGTAACAAGTGAATTATCTGTGTATGGGTACTTTTGGTGTGAAGTTTGTTAACATTCAACATCATTATATTGGTAGCATTGAAATGCTTACCTTTGCTCAGTTGGTGACACTGAGGATCTGCACAGAGAGGTTCACTAGGCAGGACTGGCCTAGAGCTGGTCATTCTTTGAGCAGCCACAGGTGACCATGGCCACCGTCCCTGTGGCGGGTCGACGTAATCAAATATTAATAGTTCGCCATTATTTTAACATGTGAAGATTGATAAATCCGCGCCCACCAGCGGCATCCATTATTGAAGACCATCAGGACAATCATTAAAATCCTGGATCAGCAGCGGAGTACCATGGGAGCACATTATTTCTGCTGGATTAAAACCATATCCAGCATCTGCAGGCGCAGTCATCACAAGACCTTCCGACTTATACCTGGAGCCAGAGGTGCTCGCAGGGATGCGGCCGAAGATCGCCCACCTTGGCCGTCATCAACATAGTCGGCTGGCTGGCAACCGCCCTTGGACGGGACGTCGCTGGGAAACCGCGGGACTGGAGGCCTGTTCGTCGCTCCAGCCTGCCGTTCAGCACATGTCAGCAGCGGAGGGAACTAACCGCCCATCTCCGAAGGCAGCAAGCAGCAGCATGGATCGCCTACATATGGCTTTCACCCATTCATCAACTCCTCAAGATTAAACGGTACTAACGCTCCATAATATGCCCATTCAGAATTTAGTCTAGCCCTGATTATTATTTGTAATTAATTAATAAATTAATTTAACTGTGTCAAAGCACAATACTATTTCATTTAAATAACCTATCCTCATACAAAGTATTACACAGCCGCCTACTTAAGGTCCACGCCTGAGAAATTCTCCAGTAATAATTACACTAACTTGTCTCATGCTCTCCATTATTATATTCCTAACATTTTAGCTTCCAATGTGAAAGTTAAATAACTTCATAACATTTTGACGTCCTACGCAAATATTTTCATAACATAGTCGTTAAGTTTTCTGAAATTATCCAATTTTCTGCGCAATTTTCTTTCTGTAAGAACCTTCTACGATGTATCATAAAACTTTAAAAAAAGATTAATGAAACGGGTAAAATCATACTGAAGTTATGGCGTGACCAAGGGAAACAGGGATTCATTTTTATATATATAGATATTCAGATAACGACCATCAATAATTAATGTTCAGTCATATTCTTAAATTTTCTGTTGTCTTTGCGTAACCTATCTTATTTTTTAAATTTTGTTTGTGTTTCTATTGTATTTTTATTATTTGTTTCTCACGTTCAAAATTTTCTCCCATGTTAAATTAGTAATACCTAGATATATGTGTGTGAGCTGTAAATAAAAATAAATAAACAATATTTAACGTTTAACTTCTGAGTCAATTTCAAGTTGTCGTTTTAATTAAAAAAATAATAGTTCAGTGGCTTTATGACCTTGTTTATTACGTAGATAAAAACGATATAGGAGTAATCATATCTTAAATTCAAAACAAAATAAATTCTTTGTTTGGGGTGTTTCAACCTCCGAAACATTTGATTGGCAATCGATGCCATTTTATCTTTCCGTCATTCGAGAGGCAACTACCAGTTAATCACCGACCCCCTTAAGGCGCCGTATCCCCGCTCAAAAAGAAGAAGATGGAGATATACTCGTATGTAATTAAGAATGTAAAGAAGGAAGGGAAAATTGTAAAAATGTTAAATAAAACACGACTCGTTTAAAATAGAGCAAAAATCTCTCGGGGGCTGTCTAAAACAGAATTTAAAGAAACATTCTGAATTTTTTCATACATATAACTTGTAAAATAACTGAAACAGGCGTGAAAATAATAGTTTTCGGAGCACAGGTACTTTTCAATTTTTTTCTATGGAGGGAATTTCATATAATTTGGTTTCGGCGTGGGTAATGAATAGATATTATCTTCAGAAATAACATATATTTTTTAAGAGCTTAAAAACTTCAAATGTTAAAGGGGGATATGTAAGAAATCGGCAGAAATTCGGGTAGCGGTGGCTTAACAATGTAGCTGATAAACAACCATCTACTCTACATTAAAGTTTGTTTATCAGTTGCATAAAATTTAAAACAAGCTTATTAGTAAGGCCCCAAATCTAAAGCATAGCAACATGGCCGTTATGCTTGACAGCTGATCACAATTTGATAAAACGCTGAGATAGGCCGAGAAATGTCTAAAAGAGGAAATAGCGCTAATAGTTGATTTGGTAGTCAATTAATTGTGACCCCACCTAATATTTATATTTATATATTTTATATAACCACTTTGGTTATATAAAATATATAAATATAAATCATTGAAGAAGAAGATAACGATAATAATCTAAACAAAAATATGAAAGAGAACAAGACACTGAAAAACAGAAAAAGACAATGGTCGCAACTGGGACTCGAACCCAGATCTCTCGTCTAACCGGGACGTGCGCAAAAACCATTTTCGCGATTGCCGCCTTCTGTCAAACCATCGTCAATGGAATATTACATTGGTGGGAATAACCTTCAAAAGTTATAATAATACAGTTTTTCTTATAAAAAATTGTATAAATATAAATATAAATATGAAAATACAAGAATGTGAATGGTAGAAGTCGGGGATGTCCGAGGAAGGATCAAAATCAACTGAACCAAATTCTTCAGTCGGGGCATGTCAAGAGTCAGAATAACAGAAGGATATGTTTGTGACTGTGACGACGCTTACGACTTTGAATGAAGCAAGGAGTGTGTGCCAAGAACGAGTTGTTTGGCGGCCCTTCGTAACAGAGGGGAAATGGTTTGCTAGTTAGCAAAGACGTGTTACAACTTAGAACAAAGTATCGTCAGTGCTACCACATTTGACAAGAAGGTAAGTGTAGGGTAAGTAGGTTCGTGAATACATCACTCTGTATGAAACAACTTACATTGTAGATTGTAGTAGGTGTATTTATAGTGGAGGTGGTTGTATTGGACATGTGCAGGAAGCATTGATACATATACCTACCTCAATGGCTGGGAGTTGAAGTGATTGACCGTCTTGAAGGACAACTTCCTCAATGACAATAATTGCTCACGATACTTCTGATGCTGACTTGCATCTATGTAAAATAAACGATTTTAATACTTTTTGATATTTTGCACTTTAACGTTAAAAATAAAACAAAAATTACTAATTGTCTACAACCGATTTCGAAAAACACTGCGTGAAGCTCGGGCAACGCCAGAGACATCGGTTATATATTATCTATTAATAAATTATATATATAAAGAAGTGTCCCTGTGCTAGGAATGTCGAAAGTGAAAAAAAATATCGATGTATCGATATTTATTAAAATATCAATATCGACGTCGATATATCGATGAAAAAATATCGATGTATCGGTCAAATTTTCAAGAGAATTTGCGTTTTTAAAATAATAGTGTATTCAGCTCAATATTATCAATAGTAATTTTTACACACAATGTCCTTTTTTTAATGTACAAAAATCTCATTAAAAATTAAGGTATTTTTATCAGTATTCATTTTTATTAGGAATAATTACAAAAATATCAAAAAAATAAAAAGCTGTCTTCTAACTTATATGTAAACTGAGACGCATACAAAGTTTGTATGCGTCTCAGTAACATTCTATTGGCGTATTAATCTGTTAATTTGTAAGCTATTTATTGTTAAAATTTCAACCGCCAGATGTCATGACCCAATACAGTTACCTTTTCCGTTCGTTTCTATACGATTTTGGATTCTAGTGACTTTAAATACATAAATTTAAAAAAATATGGTTTTTGATACAATTTTCGATATTGGATATTTTGTATCGATATATCGGATCAAAATATATCGGCTAAAAATATCGATATATTGAATTAAAAATATCGATATATCGATACTTTTTCAACAAGCCTACCCTGTGCGGCTATGTTTTTTATACAAATCTTCAGTTTTATTCCGCGCTTGATGAAATTTTGCATTCTTGACCTTCAAGACCAAGAGGGAGGTCACTGTCTTTATGAGATTTCAAAAAGTTACCCCATCCCCTTCTTCAAATACTTGCACACTTGATGTTCAAAATAAGAAAATCATTACTGTCTCCATCTGAATTAAAGCCGTAAAACCCGGGCAATGCCTGGGACACAAAACTTTCTTCGACTTTCTTGACAAACTTCTTTAAGTTGGTTGGTCTTTACCAAAAGCTCAAAACTTAACAAAGCTCGAAGCTAAATGCTAAATCTCAAAGCTAAAGCTCCAAGCTCAAATATCGAAGCTCAAAACTCCAAACTCAAAAAAGCTTAAAGCTCAAAACACAAAGCTTGAAGCTCAAAGCTCGAAGCTCGAATCTCTATGCTCTCAACTAAAGTTAAAATTAGTGAGAATTGATATAAATAGTGTCAGTCGTCTGTCAGTGACTTCGTGGCTTTACTATGGTTTGAAATGTATTCGGAAGGCGAAACTGCCGTCGCGTGTAAAAATAAGAATGCAACAGTAGAAATTTTCGTAAAATAAAAACAATCAATCAGAAAGTTTTTTTTTATTCAAATTATTTATTTTTTATGGAGTTCTACAAAATAAACTAACTATTTTATATTTTTCTTACACTTTTCTGTCTTTTCTTATATATTATTGTTACATTTGATTGTGCTTTTATACCGACCATTTTTTATATTAATTTCTTTACATTTTTTGTTATGAAAACATTTAAAACTTTTTGCCTCTATAAAATGCGCTAAATCGCGTAAAAGTAGGGTAGAGTTGGTACGATTGAAACAGGTCATGATTGAAACATCTCAATTTACTCGAAAGCTATAATACCTAAGAGTGTGTCACAACACTCGAAACTCCGTCAGGTCTGTTGGGACGTTTCTACAAAAGCGCTCTAGCCGGCGAGCGACATTATTGGATTTCGCACAAAAAAGTTAATATTTACGACATTTTTATTTATATTATAACTCATTTTACTCTCGCAGCTTGACGAAATGTTTTATTACATTCTCTTCTTTTTCTATTTTAGAGTATTTATAATGCATTTGCGTGGCGTTAATGTCTATTTGTCAGGGTTATTTTTGATTTTGAAGTAGAAAATGAAGCGTGGGGATGTTTGAAACAACTTGTGTGGGGATAATTGCAACGTTTCAATCGTCTGTTCATGTTTCAATCGTCCACACCGAGAGAAAATTTATAAAAGTTATAATGAAAAAAGGTCAGAAATTCGAATCATTAAGTCTTCCCACCAGATGTACTTCTGTGATCTTGAATATGGAAGGAACTGTTTTTTTTAAATGGAGTATGGCACAAGCATCAAGTTTAAATTGACATAATGTTGATGAATTCTTCAACAATTTAGCGAACGATGACATCTATAACATAGATGAGAACGGTGTCACAACTGTTCAAAAACCTAATCGGGCTGTAGCCGGGAGAGGAACTCGGCAAGTAGGTGCAGTAACGTCGGCCGAACGAGGAACTCTCGTAACTGTCTGTAGCAGCAAACGCAATTGGAAACTCAATTCCGCCGATGCTCATATTCCCACGTGTCGATTAAGCAATTTCTTAAAAGATGGTCCGATTGGTAGTATCGGTACCGCAAACATATCTGGCTGGATGCAAGAAGAAAATTTTACCAAATTTCTGATTCATTTTCATGGCCACACCATTCCGTCTTTAGAATCCTACGAAATCCAAAAAAAAAATTGTTAAATCAATATTTAATCTTCAAACCATTCCAAAATGAACAGGCAACAGAAAACTACATCTAACGACTCCCGAGAAGAAACCACAAATACGAATAAAATAACCAAATGTATAGGAAAAGGTGCACTGGAATCCAACGACAAAAATATGAAAAAAATCACCCTTACATTGATAAAAAAAAAGTGCTTCGTAGTCTCCCACTCTTGTCTACCGCCTGTGAATTGCACACTCAGATTTTTCTTTTCTTTTTATAGATACTATTAACTTGTTTAACAGATTTTAATGCCCCTTAACCGATTATTTAAAGTTTTTTTGTTCTAAAATATTGCAATATTTTGTTGATGTGACAGCGCAAACCATAAATTCAATTAATTTCTATTTTTTCGATTTCTTAATTGTTGAATATTACTTAATCTTAATTTATATGGTTGAAATATGAGTGATGGTTGAAATAAGCACTTTTGTATGAAATTAAAAAACTTATTTTTAATACCGTTCTATTCTGCTCCAGGATAACATCGCAGTAAAACAACGTTGATTATGCCAAATACTCGTAGTTAGTATAACTAAGAGCACTTAAACACAAATAATAAAAAACCTATTTAAAATTGTTTCATTTCAAGACATTTTATATTTATAGTTTTTAAAATACTTGTGGTATGTTTAATCACTATTCATGATCTCATTAAGTACTATTATAACAATGAAAATGTTTAACATTGATTAAAATTACTCCAATTATTCCAAAGAAATTTAGAGTGTTTCAATTATCACCACATACTGTTTCAATCGTCCACACTATGGGGATAATTGAAATAAATTTCCCTATCGTCTTTAATTGGTTATTGTAGCTTACCTGTACGAGTTGTGGCCATCCAATAAATTTAATTTGATAACTTGATAGATCATAGAACATCTAATATGAACATCTTATACATAAATACAAAAGAAATATTACTACACATAGTTAAAGTAAAAGTGTTTCAACCATCCCCACTCTACCCTACATTGGGGCGTTGATAATAAATAAATAAAAGCTCAATTTTTAACGCAGTGTGCAATTAACACGCGGTAGAAGTGAAATCTTCAGAAAACTAAAGTAGACTAGATTGGGGAGGCTACAAAGTACCGCACAAAGAGGATTATACTATCTCATTCTCTCGCAAATCCTATATATGTACGTGTTTGTCTCTTTATAGTGTCTTTGTTTTACGTTTCATCGAGTTTTAAATCACATCGGTACTAAAGAAGTTTTCACTTCAAAAAGAACGCAAAAAGTAGAAACGTCAATGTCAAAGTCTGATTATGAAAAACTCTGTAAAATGCCAGGGAATTCAGCTAGTACTTAAATAAAATTGTAACATCCAGGTAAATAATCACATACACACCAAATAAAACAAACATCTTGTAAACTTCAGACCACCAAACGAGAGGCTGAAGAGAAAAGTGTGGCACTATAGGTCAGCAGATTGGTTCGGTCTGCGGGCACATTTTAATGCTTTCCCGTGGTCAGCTGTCTGTTTCGGACTTCGGATCCCTCAAGATGTGACCAGGAAATTGGTGAAGTCATCACATCCGCGATGGATGGCTTCATCAAATCTACTGTTAAGAAAACTGGTGTAGGCTCAAAGCCGTGGTTCAGTCGACAATGCGCTGAAGCAGTGCGACGAAAAAACGCGGCTTACCGAGCCTACAACACATCTAGAACATCCGAAGACAGAACAGCTTACAACAAAATGGCAAAGGAAACCAAGAGAATCATAAATAGGTCAAAATTCGAGCACGACCAGCAGATCAGCACAAAGCTGGCTGCATGCCCGCATGGCAGCAGGCAATTCTGATCGCTTGCGGGCTCTATAGGTCGCAATTTCTGCAAATCCAGTCTGCCACCTCTTACCAGACCTGACGGCTCACTAGCAAACACCGCCACCGAAAAGGCTAACTTATTAGGTAAAATGTTTGCGGATAACTCAACCCTCGATGACCAAGGTGCTATCCCGACATCGGTTCCTCACTGCGGTTTTCGTATGAAAAAGCTGAGGATCCGGCATCGGGAAGTACTCCAAGTTTTACGAGGGCTTGATGTTAATAAAGCTAGTGGGCCTGACGGAATAACTGCCCTGGTACTGCAGAGGTGAGCTGCAGAAATAGCTCCAATTTTGACGAAGCTTTTTAAAATGTCCCTGAATACTGGCTCTGTGCCCTCTGGTTGGAAAAAAGCGGTTATCCATCCTATTCCAAAGAAGGGTGACCGCTCCAACCCGGCCAACTACCGCCCCATAGCGATCACATCAGTTCTGTCTAAGGTGATGGAACGTGTGATCAACGACAAACTGCTCACATACCTCGAGAAGAACAAAATTATTAACGATCGTCAATACGGATTCCGGCGGAACCGCTCGTGCGGTGATCTTCTCGCGTATGTGACGCATGTTTGGGGGCGATGCCTGGAACGTTTCGGTGAGACCCAAACGGTTGCACTGGACATCTCCAAGGCCTTTGACCGGGTTTGGCACCGAGGACTTGTCAACAAACTGCATTCTTACGGACTTCCCGCATCCTTGTGTACGTGGATTGCCGACTTCTTGAGGGAGAGGTCGATTCAGACGGTAGTCGATGGTTTCACCTCTTCCTCACACTCGATAAATGCTGGCGTCCCGCAGGGATCGGTTCTGTCTCCGACTTTGTTTTTGTTGCACATCAACGACCTTTTGTCATGTGCACCAATTCACTGTTACGCGGATGACAGTACAGTTCATGATAGCTTTTTGTTTGACAAGCCCCCAAAGGGCTCACAAACTCCAACAGCTCGTAGGGCTTTGAAGCAAAGAATGGAGGGTTACCTCGAGAGTGTTTTCTCTTGGGGTAAAAATAATCTCGTTGAATTTAATGTTTCAAAGACCCAATATTGTCTGATTACGTCTAAAAGGGATCGAAATGAAAATCTAGTCTCTTTCAACGGAAGCAATCTTCCGAACAGGCCCTCCATCGAAATGCTTGGTGTAACCCTAAGTGACCAGCTCAGGTATGGGGGCTCCATCGAAGCCAGAGTAAAGTTAGCCTCACAGAAACTGGGCATACTGTACAGGGCCCGCAGATACTTTAATAGTACACAACTGCTAACCCTGTACAAATCACAAGTGCGCCCCACGGTTGAATTTGGCAGCCACCTCTGGTCTGGAGCTCCAAAATACCTGAAAAATACCCTCGACTCTGTGCAGAAACGGGCGGTCCGTTTGATAGATTCTCCCATCTTAACAGACGGATTGCAATCTTTAGAGCACAGGCGTCGGGTGGGAATGCTATCCTTGTTCTACCGGTATTACAATGGAAGATGCTCCGAGGAACTAGCATCATTGATCCCTTCGGCACCGGTGCATAGTCGGGAAACACGCCAAACGCGTGCCCAACATTTGTACACGGTTGACATTTGCCACATGAGAACGGGTCGTTTCTTCGACTCGTTCTTGTGTTCAACAGCTCGGCTGTGGAATGATTTGCCGGCCTCTGTGTTTCCTCCTTCCTACAACATGGGTCTCTTCAAGACCAATGTTCATTCCTTCCTCTCCTCAAAAAGACCCTCCACACAGCATCCCAGATGACATAGGCCCTGAGGGAAATTATTTTCCTCAGGGCCTCCTGCGTGGAGTTAACGCAAAAAAAAACATCTGACAGCAATAATAATTATTACTGATGTCTAAATTCAACACCATTCCTGTTGTCATGCTATGCCGTGACAGGACATCATATCTGTTCTGTCATGACGAAAATGTCAAGACATTTACTATGGCTGTAGTTTTCTGGCACGAATCGAACGTAATAAATTATATGAAGTTAACAGGTGAGAGTGTTTTTGTCTTCTACTGATTACCTACCTATAGGCAACTACCGCCAAATCAAATTATTAAAATTCTGGGTTTTCCTCAAAGTACCTATTCATTCTCGGAAAGATTGTGCATCTTTAATTACATACCTACATGTATGCGTATGGTTGTTCAACGTAATAAGAAAGTTTATCTCGAATCGTCTAAATCAGAGGTTCCCAACATTTGTGGACCCATTGCCCACTTTTCAAATATTTTTTTGTTCAACGCCTTCCGCCCATGTCAATTAGATATATCGCATTCAAAGAAAGTAAAAAATTTACGAGGTCCAAGAAAAAAAAACAATAAATGCTTATGATTCTTATCGCTCGAAAAGCCAGATTCCACAGAAAATTTTTGTCACGAAATCATTTGGAATTTTATGAAATGGAAACCTTTAAATTGCATCAAATGAAGAACTCAACAAAAATGAGGAATTATTTACAATGTTTATAATAAAGTAAGTGTACAAAGTATGCCTATCATCCAAAATCATAATAAAACTGCTCCCGAACTTCGACCAACTTGGTCACGCTCCAAAAGAACTTTCTGTCGATCGAGCCACACGCATTGATGGGCGATATTGCCGAGGTTAGTAATCATAGGTCTAAATAAATTCTAGTCTGAATCACGCCGGATTCACACAGGAAATGTAATTTTGAAAAAACGCGCCTATGACTACAATACACGACATCTTTTTTCAGCCCGATTCCAATTAGAGACCAAAGTCAACATTTTTCGCTTTACGCGATCTCTATTGTCATATCTACGATTTCAGTTGGCATCACAGCAAGCAGTTCATGTGTCGTTTGCAGTGATGACAAAATGTTGACTTTGGTCTCTAATTGGAATCGGGCTGAAAAAAGAGATGGTGTAAGACGGCCATAGGTCATCGTGGAAATTTATTATGTCCTAGTGTTGTTGGTTTGTTTGATCAGCCATCAAACATAACCGCAATACAAATTTGATCTAACGCTGACAGGCCGAGAATCATTTTTTGAAGTTAGTAATCATAGGTCTAAATAAATTCTAGTCTGAATCACCCCGGATTCACAGAGAAAATGTAATTTTGAAAAAACGCGCTTAATGCCTACCATACACGACATCTTTCTTTCAGTCCGATTCCAATTTGGGAGGCGGGAATGGGTACCGCCGCCCCGGGAACCTTTATCGGATAACCAACACCTCTGCCACAGGTCACCCCAAGTGGTTTAGCTGGTGGTGATTTAGCAGGGGTGCCCGGGTCCATGGGGTGAGGTTTGTCTAGGTCTTGGAGGCGGATGACCTGGACACACTGAATCCCATATTCCTACCCACCCCTTAAACCCTTTTCCTTCCCAGAACTCTCCTCCCCTTCCTTTGCTTAAAAAAACTCCACACAGCATCCCCAAAGATGATATAGGCCCTGAGGGAAATTATTTTCCTCTGGGCCTCCTGTGTGGAGCTCATGTAAAAAAAAAAAAATTAGAGACCAAAGTCAACATTTTTCGCTTTCGATCGATTTTCATCTCTATTTTCATATCTACAATTTCAATTGTAATAATTGCAAACAACACGTGAACCGTGCTGTTTGCTGTGATTCCAACTGAAATCGTAGTTATGAAAGTAGAGATGAAAATAGCTATCGCGTAAAGCGTAATGTTGACTTTGGTCTCTAATCGGAATCGGGCTAAAAAAAGATGTCGTGTATTGTAGGCATTACTAACTTCTCGAACAACGACTTTCAAATTTATTCCAACCAAACATCACAATACATTGCAAATTGCTTAAGAGATCTAGAAATCTTATTCGACCTTTTATGAAATTTACAATTTTTTGTGGATGATACAAACGTTTGTCTTTTATGGAACAATAGGTACCTACTCGTAATATCCATTGTCAGTTTTTCTTATATAAAAATTAAAATACAGCTCCTAAAAAAAGGGTCACACTGCCTTCTTTATCTTTATCATACCTCACATCCGGTTTCTTTGTATTTATTCATATTTCGGCACGTTTATGAGATCTCCCGCGTGCCAAACCCACAAGTCATTTTAGATCCGGCTGAAAAATTTGTAGCTAGGTAGATACTGAAAAAAGCCACCTGTCATGGTTTTATGCAGGACCTAACAAAGCATTACAAAAGGGACGCCACCGAAATCAATTTTATGAAAAATGTATTAAAATTGACATATCAGGCAATTACTAAAATCCAGTGGAAGTACATAGGTACCTACTTCTACGAAATTTAAGACTCAAATTTAATTTCAATCGAAGAGTCGCAAAAAATCGATAAACAAAAATTTTAACAAAACAAAAAAACGACTTAAAAAAATGCACTAAAAAGTAAAATAATAATTTCGTATTCTTCTACAACTTCATAATCAACTTACTTTTTCTACTCATCAATATGTAGGTACGATTGTTATTTTAGTGCATTTTTTGAAGTCGTTTTTTAGTTTATTTTTTGATTTTTAGTGAATCTGAAGTACACTAACTAATTTGTTTGAATATGGGTAGACCTACTAAACGTGCTGCTAATATGAGACAGACATAATTTGACCAAAGGTAACGACGTTAGGGTCAAATTAAGAGATTCGGCCGAGTATCGTTAATTTGCTCCTAAGAATTGAAGAGTTCCGTTACTTTGTCATGGATCCCATAATCAGAACCTAAACAAACTCTCATCAAACTACCCTTAAAGTACATCCTTTCCAATAAAAAAAGAATCATCGAAATCGGTTGGCGTGATATTGAGTTATTTGTCGCGCACATATATGGTTTTCTCATGGATGCCATTGTCGAAACTGGACCAAATTAAAATGGGACCACACGGGAAGCACCAGCTTTTAAATAAAAAAAGAATCATCAATATCATCCAGTGTTCATCCAGTCGAAAGTTCTGCGGTAACAAACATAAAAAAATACAGTCGAATTGAGAACCTCCTCCTTTTAAAAGTCGTTTAAAAATACAGCTCTGCTAACCTAGCACAAATACATTTTCTATAAATTTCTATTTTAATTAATAATTCGCTATAACTATACTTACCTAAATTAGCATCGTAACATTTTCCGATTAACTCAGGATAAAACTGAATTCATTGCAAGGAATTTGACTAATTTAGAAATAAAATAAAATAAAAATCGATAAAAAATGTATATTTACGATAGTTGCACTTTCGATTTTTCCGAATAGATTTTCGATAATTTTTTTATATCGCTTTTACAAGAATTTGTGCTAAAGTGCAACATACGTGAGTAACACATATGGGAAGATCTGGAAATATGTCACAACAAAGTAACACGCTGTGTTTGACAATACCTATTTTAACTTATTGACCATTTATATTCACCTCGTGTGGGCCAACGACCGACTATGAATGAAGCCATCGACCCAAATCATATGGACACGGATCGGAGTAATAAAACAGCAAGAGCGCCATACTAAATGGTGGCAATTTAAATACATAATTACTGTATTCTTTCCTCGTCAATTGGCTTTTATTTGCCAATGTCTGCAACGAACTAGAACTTTGTCGCGAATCAATACGAGTCGAGCCTTGACCTAAAACTTGCCTCGCGCAAACCGTTTGTTATGCGAAGACAACAATATTTGGGCAATATTGGTGTGATAGTTACTGCAGACCTTTTTTGTTTCTATTAGTTACTTTATTTTAAGTTTTACATTTATAGTAGGTACCTGCTAAATCTCTTTATAGATATATAAAAATCAATAATTATTTGTTTGTTTATTCGTTTTTTATGCGCTGCCATACCGTTCATCCGGTTGCGATGGAACTTTGGTGATTTGTTATGCGCACGCCCGCGAAGGTTATAGGCTATATATAATGATAAGCTCTGGCGTTATGAAAATTGTATAAAAAAATACTAAAGGTGGTGCGCGAGTGGTTTGAAAATGTGTGCATTTCATATATTTTAACGGCGGGGAGAGAAGGCAGGAGGGGGAGGAAAATGAAGGAAGTGGGGTTCGCGGGAGGGGTCACGAAGGAAGGGAAGGCGGGGAAGGTGGAAGGGGAATGCGGGAGGGGAAGGAGATGCGGGAGGGGAACGGGGACGCATGGGAAATGACACAAAGGGAGAAACAATTTATTTCTTTGAATAGCATTGCAACACATGGCGGGTACCCGCTAGTATAAAAATAAAATAGATGTACGAATAGATTATTTTTGTAGTCCTCACTAGGAAATCCTGTGCTGAGGGGGACTATGTTTTGAATAAGTTTTCAGCGATTTCGATGGTACAACTTCATGGTTTGGGTAATTTTTTTTTAGAAACTTCTATGAAGATGTTTTCAATATACATACTAGTAAGTTCTTTTTGCGATAATTCCTTGAGCCAAGATTTAATGTTCTAATTTACTTACATTTTGTTTTATTTAGTTGATCGGTAGGCACTGTGTGAAAATTTGTTATAAAACTTTACTGCTAAAAATTCAAAGCTTCTTTTTCCAAAGGTAGAATTTGCTATATTTAGTATCTCTATTTTTTTGGCTCTGTTTCTATGATTATTTGAGGTGATGAACCTGAATATTTTTGGCATACGTATTTTGTATATTTGGAACTGTTTAAACATTTCGGTTGTTGACGTCCTCGTAGGGACCTATGATATGGTCTTTATGATGCAATTCTGAGTTATCTTCAGTTGCTTTAAAGTTTTTGAAGAAGTATGTGAGTTATTAATTTAATTTCGATTTCGATCCCAAGATATTTAATACTTTTGGTTTGGGTTATATGCGTACAGGAACATTGAGGAAAATTGTTTTGACATTCGTGTAATTTGAGTGTATGCTCATTCAATGGTTGCCCTCTTTTATTTTTTGGGAATGTTATATATTTAGTTTTATTCACATTTAATGTAAAGGAGTTGCTTTTAACCAGTTTTGAAGTACATCCAGGCCCCCCTCCGCCGACTTGTAGATGCTTGTCCAATCTTGTTCGTGAAATGTAATAACAGTGTCATCTGCAAAGCTCATTACGTCTCCTTTGATGGGAAGATTCATAGGGTCCTTTATATAAAACAGAAATAGTATTGGTCCTAATATGCTTCCCTGAGGGACACCCTACGTAATTGGTAGAGTTTTACTACATGTTTTCTTCCAGTTAAGTAACTTCTGAGTAGGTGTAGAATTGTTTCGGTTAGTCCATTTTTTTAGTTTTAAATACAATATTTCATGGTCAATTGTATCGCAAGCTTTATGTAGATCAATGAAAACTGCTAAGCATTTTATAACTTCATCCAGTTTTCTTATAATCGTATTTGTTATTTTGGCTACAGCATCAACAATACCCAGTTTTTTTATAAAACCGTATTGCGTCGATGATAATATTTTATTATTATCCAAAAGTGTAAGCACATGTTTTTTATTACTTTTTCCAATATTTTTGATAGTGTAATTAATAATGTCTCTTGGATTTTTCAATGTACATACAGAATACATTTTTTTAAGCTCAACCCGTAAAATAATTCCTCATCATGTATCTACCCCCGAAAATTGAAAAGAACAACTTGCTAAACCAGATAAAGAAAATATATTGGGCTGTGCATTGATAAGCACAAAGCACATACAAGTCAACATATTTGTTGCAAAATTAATTTAAAATAAGGTTAATATTATATGTATTTTAAATTAATTAACACGACAAATTTAAACACACTCAATTATGGTACGCAATCCTTTGGTTACGAGGGGGGCAATTTATATAATTGCCTTCCGAACAAAATTAAAAATGAAAAAAGTCTAGGTACATTAAAAAAGAAAACAGTGTGTAGGTTTGGTTGAGAGATTTTCAACACTCTAAAATAAAATATTTTGAAATTACATTGAGTAGGTACCTACCTCAGCTAAGGCTCAACATTGACAACGAAAATGCTATGATATATTTACCATCAAACATATGGAGAGTATTAATTATGTCAGGAAGACAAGGGTGATAATATCTTCAAATTCTAGAAAATCAAAATAAAATAAAAATTTCAATTCATAGTGAGGTTTGTCTCTTCACCGCGCGTTTAAACTTGGATTTTTTTAAGCTATATTAGTACTTATTCTTATTACAATATAATATTCAAGTAGTAGCTTATCGGCAGGATGTATGACGAAACAATAAAGGGATTGCAATAGTAATTACAGCAGATACACTACAATAATGAAAAGAATAAATATAATATCAAACCATTTTCCAAACGAAATATCAATGCTAATGTATATTTTAAAAAATTGGCGAATTCCTGACAGGCGTATCTTTCGTTTTCACTGATCATGTGTTCTAACTTTTAATGAACAGCCTATTAGCAAAATTATTTATGAAATATGTCGGTGTTAGTGTTGTTCGAATTTAACTAAATACTGTGCGTCACAATCGTTACATTCCAAAGTGTATATCCCGTTTTTTTTTTTTTTAATTTATTAGAAATATCCTTGTTATTAATCAATTTTTTTTTATTTTAGAATTAGTATAGAAAGCTGGAGAAATATGATCTGGTAATATGCGGGATATTTACTACTTACGATGTTTCCATGTAATTTTGACTCCTCCCACCGTTCTACCCCTCCACCGAATTCCCCACTCCCACTAACCCCGCCTAATTAATTTTTTACTTGTATAGAATTTTTAAGTTACTTTTAAGTTTGCTCGTTAATGATACAGACGTGTCGAAACCGGTCGCAAATTTTTTTTATTAAAGTAACAAATATACATGGAAAATTAAAACTTTTCAAAACAATAATACAAAGTTGTTTGCAAATTTAAAAAGTACTATTTGTTTAGATGTAAACATTATTAAAATGGACACTTGAAAAGTGTTGAGGCACGTTGTCATAATAATCCGCTGATTCTTCCATGATGAAAATGATATTATTAGGCAAAGCGTAAATTACCGAATCACCGAATCTTAAAATTTGCAATTTTCAAGGTCAAAAACCCAAGAGAAAGAGAAGAAATTCATCAAGAGAGACTATAACTAGGACTCCGTATAGGTAAGCCAATCGTAGGTATACATATAATCTAGCATGATGTTAGCATTTCTTCATAACCAGTGGTATCTAATAGGTAGGCGTCGGGTAGGTGACAAAGAACGCAATACCTAAATTAAATGTATGCAATAAGTCTTTGGCATCCGATGATAATGTTTTGTACACAAGGTAATCAAGGAATTAATAAAGGGAGAGTGAACTCTTCAATCGTGGGAACCAAGGAGGCTTAGAGAGGAGATACAAGACCCTCTTCCCCCGTGGGGCTTTCAGGGAACCATTGAGGAGTGGAGAGGAGATAAAGTCCTCTTCCCTCGTGTGGCCTTCAGGGAACCAAGGAACTAAGGAGGAGTGAAAAGGAGAGATGAGGCCTTCTTCCCTCGTGGGGCCCTCAGGAATCAGGGTCTTCAGGAGAGAGACCCTCTTCCCTCGTGAGGCCTTCAGAGAACCTAGGAGGGGTGGAAAAGAGAGATAAAGCCCTCTTTCCTAGTGTGGCCTTCAGGGATCCAAGGGGGAATGGAGAAGAGCGATGAGACCTGGGAGGACACATTGTGGAACCAGAAGATGTAACCTCATATCCAATGACAACCTTGGTAAACTTTATTAAAGGGATCGGGTTACTGTTAAAGGAATGGGTATAATAGAGATAGCACAATACGCCTATGGCCTGTACACAAACCGACTCAGCTCTATAATAAAAACAATATAATAAAATTTGAAAGCACATTTCAATATCTTTCAAAAACAGTTTTTGGTTTATCCAAAAGCAGTTTTTAGTTTATCCAAAAACAGTTTTTAGTGTATCCAAAAACAGTTTTTAGTTTATCCAAAAACAGTTTTTAGTGTATCCAAAAACAGTTTTTAGTTTATCCAAAAACAGTTTTGAGTGTATCCAAAAACAGTTTTTAGAGTATCCATAAACAGTTTTTAGTGGATCCAAAAACAGTTTTTAGTGAATCCAAAAACAGTTTTTAGTGTATCATCATAAGATGCCTGTGGCCTGGGGGGTTAAACTTGAAAATAGTACAAAAATTTATAAAACAATAAATGTAACATACGAGAAGGAAAACTCAATCCTAAGATAAGGCTTTTTATAAATTTTAGCACAATAAAATATAGAAAGAACCACGATCATTATAATAATACCTATGTATTTAACTAAACTGATAGATATCTTGTTAGAGGTATATACCGAGAGACCGTGTTTTCTAAACCGCATATTACAAGTTAAAAAGCTAACTGTAAACTGTATCAGTTAAACTCAACTAAATGAATAGTTTATTAAACATAAGTCTGTGTTGATATTTAAAGGTAATAAATGACAAATTAAATTGAAATGACTTCCCTCGCTGCGAGTAAAAATCTTCGTGTCAGTTTTCATGTAGGCATTCAATCAACATTAATTTTAGTATGATATCTATTAGGTGTTCACTCGCCTTGTCTTTTGACTAGGTAGTTAATAAGTAAAGGGGTCAAATAAATTTTGGAAGTCAAACTATTTTAGCTAGTGAACAGGAACAAATCTTGTTCTTAAAGATAAAAATAAGCGTAGTTTTACTTCCACAGAACAGTGCAAAAGTAAACGTTTTGTTTTTAAATTAATTCTTTTTTCATTCCTCTTTAATTGTATATGCATAAATCTGAGTGATCCAAATGTTTTTTTTATTCTGTTAAATGTTTCATTAAAATCTTCAATATTCACAAATTGGTTTTGTGGTGTCAATTAATTGAATGAAAACAAAACACTAAAATCACTTAATCAATCAAAATTATCAACATGTTTCGAAATCAATGGATTCTTCATCAATATTAAAATTAATATTAAAAATTTTATTTTATCCTGACGAAGGAACCACAGGTTTCGAAACATGTTGACAATTTTGATTGATTAAGTGATTTTAGTGTTTTGTTTTCTTTAGTTTCATAAATATTTATAACTATAAGCACCTCAATATAAATAGGACCTAATAACTACAAACAAATATGCATACATGTGTATGTAAAGTAAAATAAAATAGAAAGAAAACAATACAATATAAAGGCAACACCAAATTTAAATAAACAAAAATTTTAACAAAACAAAAAAACGACTTCTAAAAATGCACTAAAAAGTACAAAATTAATTTCGTATTCTTCTACAACTTCATAATCAACTTACTTTTCCTACTCATCAATATGTAGGTACGATTGTTATTTTTGGAGTCGGTGTCAGTCAAGGTAGGTTTGTAACTACATACATAGTTATAGGTGAGATGTGCTTGTGTCGCACGAGCGACTTGACGAGGCGAGAGGCGAGAGCGGGGCCGCGGCGTGAGGGGAGCTGTCAAGTGAACACGCCGGGTCTGGTACCTTTCCTGACACCGACTCCAAAAATAACAATCGTACCTACATATTGATGAGTAGGAAAAGTAAGTTGATTATGAAGTTGTAGAAGAATACGAAATTATTTTTTTTACTTTTTAGAGCATTTTTTTAGGTCATTTTTTTGTTTTGTTAAAATTTTTGTTTATTTTTTGATTTTTAGTGAATTTGAAGTACACTTACTAATTTGTTTGAATATGGGTAGACCTACTAAACGTGCTGCTCATATGAGACAGACATAATTTGACCATAACGACGTTAGGGTCAAATTAAGAGATTCGGCCGAGTATCGTTAATTTGCTCCTAAAAATTGAAGAGTTCCGTTACTTTGTCATGGATCCCATAATCAGAACCTAACCAAACTCTCATCAAACTACCCTTGAAGTACACCCTTTTCAATAAAAAAAGAATCATCGAAATCGGTTGGCGTGATATTGAGTTATTCGTCCATTTGTCGCCCACATACTTATTGCAAATTTAAGTTTTATATGGTTTTCTCATGGATGCCATTATTGGAACTGGACCAAATTAAAATGGGACCACACGGGAAGCACCAGCTTTCAAATAAAAAAAGAATAATAAATATCGGTTCACCCAGTCAAAGGTTCTGAGGTAACAAACATAAATAAATAAAATAAGTCGAATTGAGAACGTCCTCCTTTTTGAAGTCGTTTAAAAAAGTCATAAACAAAAGATAACGAAAATAATGTAAATAGTGTGCGTCACTAAAAACAAGTTTACAAAATTTTATTGTAACATACATAATAATTTATAGTAACAAGCACTTAGTTTGTAAGTTTTTATGATTTTTTAAGTGAAAGGCGCCTTGCTTATTTAGTGCAAGTTTTTTCAGTTTTTTCTTAGAGAAACTACGAGTATATATAAATATTTTAAAAATAAACATTATTTTTATACAGTGAAGATGGGATTTACAAAAATATGATCGGCTGTGGTATTTTTGAATTTTCTCCAAATTTGCCTATTGAAGGGAACTGAAGAAACCTTATCAAGAGAAAACATCCGATTGAGTTTTTTTAAACTTCATTTCTTTTCCGATTTGGGTTCGCGAAGCAGAGATTGGGATGTTTTGCCGTTTTTGTGAGAAACACCTTAAGGGCGCTTTTCTATAACGATAGATAGGTAGGTACTCTCTTCAATTTCCATAAATCTCTATATACAGGGAATTACAGCACTTAACCGAAGGAGTTTAACTAGCGATTCCCGAACATGCAAAATGTAGATGTCATTTTGCTATTCGATGATTTTTTTGTTCAGAACAAAAAAATATGATGTTTCGTGAATAATATTTTGTTTCTATTGTTTATATGTCTGTTATGATTTTATTTGTACATACAATCTCTCTCCGTGGTTACCAATGTATTGATTCATTTTTTGTTTTGTAATTTTTCGTTTTAAATAATTTTTTATAATTTTTGGCTTCATATTCCTTTCTTACAAATTTTATTTACTAATTCCTTATTATGTTGTCTCGTTGGAGGTAAAGACACAAGGAGGAAATCCATAATTGGTTTTATTTTGGCTGTATAATACTTATGTACTAACTGAAAAATGTCGATTTCACGAAAATTAATAAATTAATTAATAATATACAAAGAGAGAGAGAGAGCGCATATCACGTTATTCTGTCGCCACGCATAGCGGTGTTATCGGTGGTGATGTGTGATGGACACATTTTTTTCTTTTTAATTGAAAAAATATATTATCGGACAGCAAAATGACCTCTACCTTTTTAGTACTGCAAATATGCTCAGCAATCGCTGGTTAAAATCCTACGGGAACGTGCTATTGCACTGTGTAGTTATATATAAAGAAGAGTGTGGAGGACGGGTGAGGCTGTTTTTAAATAAAAATCTACAGTTTTATTCCGAGATAGGTAAAATTTTGCACACTGAAAAACCTAGAAAACAAGATTAAGGTCACTGTTTGCATGAAATTTCGAAAAATCACCTTTATCTTTTTCCCCACCCCTTAAAGCAGAATTTTGATACTAATTGATGAAATTTTGCATGCTTGACATTCAAAATAAGAGTAAAACTACTATCTATAACTGATTTCGAAAAACTCTGCGCAAAGACCGGGCAACGTCGGAGACTTCAAATCGTACTGTGATATACCTAAACGATATGAACTAACGGTAAGACGAACTTTTTTTTTCTTGAAAATTAGACCTAATAATGCATTTGGTAAATAAGACCGTTGTACTAACTATGCCAAGGAGTGCATTCGCCTCTGGGTGGACCCACCAGACACTGATTAAAGTTCGTGAATTTAAAATGTGATGACGAGTTATTGGACCACTGCCCCGTGGTGAGGGGGGAAAGGGGAAGGGGAAGGACCGCCATGGCCGGCGCGAGGGGCCGAGAAGAAAGTGATGTGTCACCGGAGGAGAAAGCAGATTCCTGGATGCTGAAGGTACCTACCTCCGCAGGTAGATGCTGTTACCCGTGAAGGTCGCCACGAGTTCAATATGATCCGAAATGAGAACAACTACCTACTTCCTCGGGAGTGTTCTGAGAATTCAGCAGATCGTTCCATTCTGTGCCATCTATACATTAACCATTATTGAGTCCTTTAGGTGATTTTTCACAAAATATGGCGCTATACAAATTATTATTATTATTTCAGCGACGTTCAGTAATTTACGATTCAGACAAAGTAGTGGATACCCAGCGTTACACACATTAAGTAGGTACCTACCTACTAATCACCAAATTAGTAATAAGACTAAGTTTTTTTTTATTTCAGAAAAAACAAATAACATTTTATAATATAATGTCTAACCACAAAGTAATCGCTTCTTATAAAAAAAATAACATTTTCACTTATTTAACTAGAATTACATCACTACATTACAATATTATTCTGATGTTTCAACGAATACATTTATATATATATTTAATGTAGGTACCTAGACTTTTTTTATTTTTTCGGATTTTGTCTGGAAGGAAATTTTATAAATTGCTACCTCGTAACCAATGTATTGCTTACTATAGAAAGTATGTATGGTGTTTAAATCTATGTTATTGTGTTGTTCTGTAAAGTGTGACATGGAACGTTTTAATAAATTCTGTGTTTGTAAGTATTACTTTATTATTTATTTTGTATATAAGGAGGCACGTATTATATTTATATACATAGTTGTATTAATATTAACAGTTTTGTTTCCACATATAACTTTTTGTGGATGTTCTGACACGCTGTAACCGCAGAATGCTATCTTTACCTATTACTTCTTATTTCATCAAATACAAACTTATAGGAGTTTCTCGACGTGTATTCGTGTGCTCTTATATCCAATATTCGTATGTATGTAAGTTTTTTGTTGATGTTTTATTAACATTCTTATTTATTTTTAAAACCTTTAAATATTTCGAATTTGACTAATTTACACTAATGGAATAGGGGGCGTTCAAGTATTATGTAACGGAATTTTTGAAGATTTTTGACCCCCCCTCCCCCCCATGTAACGCACCGTAACGTTTTTCCGTACCAACCCCCCCCCCCTTAAACGCTACGTAACGCCCAAGTGACAATACCTTTTTTCCTGTTTTAATCGCGTTTGCGGTAATACATAAAACAAGAGCTTTCGAGAACGAAAAGGATTGCCAAGTTGGAAGATTTTAATTCCTTAGTTTTTTTATCTAAATAAAGAAAAACATGTTACGTAACGCGTTGTTCGAACCCCCCCCCCCCCGTAACGCACAGTAACGTTTCACAAGACCCCCCCTCCCCCCCCCCCCCCCCCTCCAAGTGCGTTACGTAATACTTGAACGGCCCCATATCATCATAAAATTACATGCCTCAGACCGAGATTTTTGAGTTTTTTTGATGGGAGGTAAAAAAATGCATTCTTAAATGCATCTTATTTGAATTCCTATTTTGTTTTCATGAATGAATGACTGCAGATTTTGGAAGTGGAAATTAACCCACTTCCTGATATCCGAGCGAGCTGAAACACGACAGATAGACTCGTTCTCGATGATAACATTCTAACTATAACTTTTGGTGGCACTCACGTATTTCTCTGAAATTAGAGGACATTATAATAAATACAAAAAACTCTGTAATAAATACTCATTTTAAAAAATTGCAACATATGAAATGAATCTCAATACTATCCAATTAGGATTTGGCTTAAGTGTTAACGGTGTTCACTCATTTTAGTCGGTCCCTGGGATGGAAGGTTAAATTCTCAGTCAAAGCAAAACAATTTTTTAAATGCATCTCAATAAAATTGGCTACTACCCGGCCCAAGGGATGGCGCAACTAGGTTGAAAAATAAAAATATATGTATCTTTTATTATAAGCAGTAAAGAAGACGAAGTTAATTTTTTCACTTCTCATTCCGTGTATGTGTTATATAATAAAATTATTCATTTTTCTCTTTTAATGGTCTTTGAAATGTCATTTCACTTACAAAATAAAATACGTGTGCATTTTAATAATGATTGTAATAAATAATTTCCTTAGTTGTCAAGAAAATCAAGGCAGACACCCTAAAACAGACACAACTCGCGAGTCACCATAATCACACTCATATCTCCATTGACACGGTTGTTAACTCCATTTTTAACAACATTTCAAATGCTATACACAAAACAGGTACCAGTGGGGTCCGTGAGTTTTCAGTGAGTTAGAGTGCTAAGATTGAAAAATACGACACTACCGATGTCGTTGTAGCTGAAAATGAATTTTAATTGTTTTCAAAATTTCAACCTTTTGTAAGAAGATCTTTCAGGATGTGGATGCGGCGCATCCCTTGACTGAAAGAATCCTGAAGATCTTCTTACAAAAAGTTGAAATTTTGAAAAAAAAAATAAAATTCATTTTCAGCTACAACAACGTCAATAACGTCATATTTTTCAATCTTAGCGACTGAAAACTCACGGACCGCCACTGGTACCTACCTGCTATTATGCCTGGAAGAGGGCACAAAAAAAATAGGCCGTAAAAACTTTTTGTTCCAGAAACGCAAAAAAACCGGGAAAATCATAATTTTTTTGCAAAAATTAAAAACATTTTTTTACTATCGAATAAACAATTTTTAATTTTCTTTGAAATCGGGATCATGAAATATAACACTTAACCTCATTTTAAAGTAGGGTAAACACTTTTAAAAGCAGTAAAAACTGTAGCCCCTTTTCAATACTTTTAAGTATCTACCTGCGTTATACTATAAGAGTAGGTTATATGAAAAATATATCATACATGCAGTTACTGTAGCTGAACTAAATAATGTATCAGGAAAATCCTCCTATCTTCAGGGCAATACCAGGTGTAAAAACCACACCAAGAAATTTCAGATTGTATAAAACGCATGCCCGATCCGCTAGTAATGTCGCCAGTAGCAGCTAGTTATACGTTCATGCTTCAGTTTAAAACTCCAATAAACATTCATGTATCAGTTTAAAAAACATTCATGTATCAGTTTAAAAAACATTCATGCATCAGTTTAAAACTCAAACAAACATTCATGCACCAGTTTAAAAAACATTCATGCTTCAGTTTAAAACTCAAACAAACATTCATGCACCAGTTTAAAAAACATTCGTGCATCAGTTTAAAACTCCAACAAACATTCATGCACCAGTTCAAAAAACATTCATGCATCAGTTTAAAACTCCAACAAACATTCATGCACCAGTTTAAAAAACATTCATGCATCAGTTTAAAACTCCAACAAACATTCATGCATCAGTGTAAAACTCAAACAAACATTCATGCACTAGTTTAAAGAACATTCATGCATCAGTTTAAAACTCCAACAAACATTCATGCACCAGTTTAAAAAACATTCATGCATCAGTTTAAAAAACATTCATGCATCAGTTTTAAAAAAATCACTAGTTTCTTTTGCCAGCTTTTCTGTTAAAATAATTTTGTAAAAATTGTGTCTGTTGTGCCGAAGTAAGAGAAATGTTCCTTCCTTCGGGTAAAACGTGATGAAACTTTATAAAAAATATCGACTTTCTTTCTTGAACAGACAATCAATTTCATTGACCGTCTGGGACCTGGGAGTCGAAGTTCTACCCATCAGGTCTCGTGAATATTCTCTCTGAAGGTCAGAAAATATCCGCGTTGCAATAAAACCCAAATAACTGGAATATTTCTGAATGTATCCAAAAACTAAAAACTGTTTTTGAAATGTGATAGAATATGCTTTCAAATGTTATTAATATAAACTAGCTTTTTCCCGCGGCTTCACTCGCATGGTGTAAGGGGGGTTCCCACTCCGCCTCCTCCACCTCCCCCCCTCCCTCACCGCCTTCCCTCCCCCCTCCCTCTCTTGCTTTCCCCCCCCCTTCCCCACCCCCTTCCCTACCCCCCTTCCCCGCCCCTCTCCACCATCTCTCCTTTCCACATATTCAATCCCAGTACATTCAGTTTTTAAACAGCCCGCGTGCCACCTTTAACAATTTTTATTCAAATTTCCATTTTTCATGTACATATATTAAATTTGGTACCTAACATAGGTACCTATTTAAAGTATCTAAAATTCTTGTTTCGATTTAAACTATTAGGGGAGTACCTACTTTAAATAAATTTATCCACTTAAAGATTTTCAAAAATAGAATATTGATTTAACAATCATTGTTTTGCAAAATGTCATTCTCAAACACGCGAACAGTCAAACGTGCGATAGTCGTTAGGTTTTCTGAAATTATCCAATTTTCTTAATTTTTCTCTCCGTAAGAACCATCCTCGTACTTCAGGGAATATTCTAAAAAAAGAATTAGCGAAATCGGTTCAGCTGCTCTCGAGATTTGCGCTTAGCAACACATTCAGCGTTTCATTTTTATATATAAGAATAAACATATAATTTCTGAAATACTAACATTTTTAGTACAAACATAAACAATTTTTAAAATTGCTTACCTTTTGTTTTTTCTATCTAAAATTAATGAAAACCTAAAAAAAACACACATACATATTTCATTAGGCAAAAAGTATTATAAACGTTATTATAACCTCACTTTTTTTCGTTTCGTAAACAAATAAATTCTAGAAATTTTATACACTTTTTCTCAAATTTCTATGGTAAACTTTGGTTTCGTAGAGGTGCACATTATTTTTTTCTACAGTTAAATTCTAGATTTGAATATAAGGCGTGGACTTTTCTCTTCCTAACATTGTTCAGATTTTAGATCACATTTCTCACCATGACAGTAAGGGATATACAACGATTTATATGACCTATGTGAGTTGGGACAAATTTGGTCTCTACACGGGTTATGTGAATTGACGACATTAGTTTTCTTTCTTATCGGTGTACACTACATTCTAGAGGCAGTCTTTTCAGTGTTGGGACTCAAGGAAGCCAAAAACCCATGGATCAATAACGTCCTGCATTGCAGATACAAACAAGTGCATGTAAATTCTTAATGCTATGTAAAAGAGATTCATTCAAGTTTCCATCTGCGGCTTTAGTTCGTTATTAGTTATACCAGCAACAAAACAGTACCTAGGCGGTTAACAATTAATTTATTATTCATCCTCCTAGGTCACGAATTAGACACCTGTTTTGTTATTAATAAATAATGGTATTGAATGTGTTCTTTGGTCTACAAAAGATGGATTCCGTATCGTGAGAATAACGCATATGGATCAACTGAAAATTGCATTTAAAATCCCAACATAAATGCAGTAGCATATATAAGTTGGATTTTAAATGCAATTTTCAGTTGATCCATATTATTGATTTTGGTTATATTATTATTGTATTATTATTTGATATTCATTCACATGGGTCGATGGGCAATTTAAATAAACTGTAAAAATAACTTTCTTTGTGACTTTAGACATGTGTCCTAATGGCTTTAGACGTGTTTGGTGACCAGATCTGAATAGCCAGGTACTTCCCCTCCATACTTTAAAAAGATTCGGTCGCATCTAGGAATTCAACCCAGAACCTTAACCTTGTCGGGGCTCTGCTCTACTATATGATCGAGGGGGATAGAGTCGAATTAGCTCATTGGTTAGAGAAGAGCCCTGGCCTGAGTTCATTTCCTAGATGCGACCGAATCTTTTTCTGATTTTCTATTTCAAATTTTCGTTTCTAATGTTGTCTTCAGTGTATAATAAATAATATCTAAATTCTTATTATTAGATATAATTTCTGTCGAATGCGATCAAATATGAAACTTTTCAACTCGTATTATTCTACCTTACATCCCATAATGGTATACACATGTACATAAAAAAAATAGTTAAAAAATAAAAAGTAAAAATAAAGAGTTCAAGTAAAATTAATGTTAAAAAACGTTATATAAAATAGAACAGTTATCGGTTCATAAATCTCTACCGTAAAGCAGAAAATACATGTGCTGATGCAAGAAATTTGAATAGGTTTTCTGTTTGGAAATTCTAGCTCAAACAGTTTTTTTTTATCGTGCAACACCGTCTCATATGACGCATTAAAAAATCAAATTATCCGTGAAAAATAGGACAAGATGCCATTATTAATTATTTTTCAATTGTTCAATAAGAAAAAAATATTTCGAGTAAACGAAACATTGGAATTAAAAACATATTTTTATAACAAGGGTTTTTAAAATTTGAACTAAACACAGGGTATAAAATGTACTTTTTTATAAAAAAAATATATATATTTATTTTAAACCATATTTTTCTATTTTTTTCTATTTTAAAAAGGAAAGACTTGAACTAAACACAGGGTATAAAATGTACTTTTTTATAAAAAAAATATATATATTTATTTTAAACCATATTTTTCTATTTTTTTCTATTTTAAAAAGGAAAGACAAACATTCCCGGGTTACGAATAACCCAACAATGTTTGAAAATCTCCTACTACCACCACAGAAAGCCGAAAATGTTGCTTGTGTTGTGATGGAGGACTTGGCCAGTCGAGGAATCGAACACGCGACGCTCGGGTGGGACCCAAGCGCTATACCCACTCAACCACTGACCGACTAATAGTAGGAATACGCCGGAGGGCCTTAAAGGGTGACCGGACAACTCAACAATGTGTAACTTCATCACTCCTTTGAAAAGTTATTAAGTGATGAATAAAAAAATAGTTAAAAATAAAACTTGGTTAAATAAGTTACGTTAGGTTAGGTTATGGGCTATTTTTCATAACTTTAAGTGACTTCAAACCTTGAAATGCCACTTTGTTGAGTTGTCATGGAGCCCTTTTAAAGATATGTTCGTGTAAATACCTTCCTAATGTGATGTTGGTTACAGGTTTTATTCCCACTGCATGCATTTTAAGGGCATTTACATTATTTACCTTTCTAAAAAATGTTAATTAAATACTTCTAAAATAACGGATCGCCGTCAGCTGCTGGACGTTCTACGTCACTGTGTATTATGTACCTATTTATTAAAGCATTAAATTTATACGAGAAGTCAATTAAGATAATTAGTTTCGGCCATTATTCTAGTTGGAAAACGAAAAAGTGTCACATTGGCGGGTTTTAACAAAAACTACACCAAATAAATTAAATGTAATAGAGCAAAATTAACACATTATTCACTATCTTGACTATAAAGTAGAAAATCTGTTAGTGCACATAATTATGAATTAGCAAAAACTCTCGAAAGGTGAGCTGGGGCGAAATGATATTTGCTGAGATTTATTAGTTAAAAAATTTTACATTAAAGAAACTACATTCAGATATGATTTGAGATTTTCACGGCCAAAAGAATTATGTTAATTTATTTTTGGGGCATCATGCCGTGTTGCGCTGCCGTAACCTTGGCTAAAGAAGGAGGTAGTAAAGCACGGCATAGTACCCCAAAATAAATTACGATAAACTACATTCAGTTCGAATCATCTTTTCGATCAAGAGCGTTTTATTTATACGTCCATTTAATTTTTTTAAATAAATCAAGGCGTTAGTTTTTGTTTCCATATTTTTCGACTGCTCTTAAATGATAAGAAAAAAGTGTAAGCTGAAACCGGGTAGTTACTCTTAACAGAAAATATATTATTATAAAAATATCTTGTGAGACTGACTGAGAATATTAAATATTAAAGAACGAGACCGTTTCAGTGAATCCTTAATATCTTGAGAGACTGACTGAGAATATTAAATATTAAAGAATGAGACCGGTTCAGTGAATAATTTAATTACTTTTAACCACCCGGACCCATAAGCTTGTTTTCACGATAATATAACATTACTAGACGTGTGTATGAGGCGTACCTGACTTAAATAATTGTCTAATTTTTAATTTAAAAGCATTGTTTAGATTTTGTTAACTTCTAATGTTTATTGAAGTTGCAAGGAAACACCTGTGTCGAGATTAAAAGAATCTCCAACTTCAAAAGTATTTCTCATCCATACAAATATATATGCAGATTTAAAAAAAAAAAACAAATAATCGTATATAATATAATGGCGCTGAAGGGATTCTATCATGTACGTATTGTCATGAAAACATTGGCCTACAATTCACGTAAATCGAAATATAAACCGCAACAAGCCACTGGTTTCCATATTGAAGTCGGAATTTACGTTTGTCAACTTTAATGGGGGGGGGGGGGGTGACATCACGTTATCCGCCCCGGGGATGCCAGCTACGCCACTGGTGTATGTAATTCATATTTTTTTATCAGTGTTGTTATAAGTATATGTTGTTAGTTGTTCGGTCGATACAGATTCCTATTCTTTATTCAAAATATTGTATAGGTGAACACTTCATTAAATTATGAAAATATTAACTTATAGGAAAACGCTGGCCTCAAATTTAACGTGACTGACACGCGAGCAGTTCCACAGAGCTGCTCAGGGCTGCAGCACACAGGGCTGACGTGATGTTGGCCTGCCCCCGATAGGAGAAGGCAACAGCAAAATAACAATTTATTAATCCCCTATTAAAGATTCATAGAATGATTGGCAAAGAGTCACAGGAGCCTGCCTATTCAACGAATATTATGTTGAAATTAGGTAATGGGATTCAAAGAAAAGATCTAATTGTAATTTTATTAATAAAAATTGATGAAATTCTATTTTTAAAGCTTAATAACGAGTTAAATAAAAAAAAACTGTTGTGATCAATAAACACTAAGCTTCAGAATCAACTGGATTTGGTAAATACACGGCTGAGGAAAGTAATTGATTTGATATCATTGATAGGCTTGTGTGACATAAAAGTTTATTACGAAAAACGCTACGAAATATTGTTTACAAATTTATTTTAAAGTATAGGCACGACTGAGAACAATTTATTTTTGGTTTTATTGTATAGGCTCGTTTGGCTCGTAACTCAAGTGATTCTAACAAATAGTGATATTTTTCGTACACACTGCCCGGAGCCGATCTCGATTTGAGGTAGGTAGTGAAACTTCGTCAAGGGGAGGGAGATGGAAAAGTGGTAGGTTGGGAATTACCTGCTTATTCTGATCTTGTCACTATGCACATAGGTATATGTCAATTCCAATTCCAGCAAAGTTTCTATTCTGAAAGGCGATTTTCTACCAGAGTTGATATTGGTAGGGTTAACAACTCTGGATTTATATAAGTAAAATACGCGATGGAAAAGGTTCCTAAATAATATTCTTTTTAAAGTATACGAGTCAAAATATGCATAAACACTAATATTTCGTTATGGTATTGTATTGGTTTTAAGTAATTATGTGTAAAAGAAATGTTGTTCTAAGGCAAAGTAATATTAAATGCCGTTAATTAAATCAAAAGTATACAATTTATTATTATAAAAGAATGCACGATGTGTTCGTTTACAATGGAATTCTTGAGGCACACAAATAATATAAATGTGGGACACTTTCATCGTTGTTGTCCAAACGGTACTATCCATCGCTCCATTGGAGTTTCTATCAGGTACGCGTTTCTCGTACGATCACACCACCTTACTAGAGACTAGAGACAACCACTGCTCGGCTGCCGACTTTAATGCTTACATATATCGCGATTAATGATATCTCCTTCTCAATTAGTCATCAGAGCTACACGGAGTTGTGTGGTTTGTGCGAGAACTCGGGTAGGACCTACCAGTACCTAGGTAGGTACTGGGTACTGAGTAGGCGCCGCATACTTTTGCCGTAACGAAGAAAAAAGTAGGACAATAAATGGGTAGAAACGTTCGGTGACAACTCGCGAAATCTTGAAAGTGCAGCTGGATTTCTGCGTTATTATTTGTAATTTCACAGGGAAATTAGCACTTTTTATGCGATTGATTTCGAAACACTAAACCGCAAAAGCTTTTTTATGCTTTGTAGATTTTAGTGTCTGACATTGAAAATGTAAATACTTAATTATTTTTGAAAATTTAAGAATAATAATTCATAAGATTTATAATATAACATTACAATATATTCATATAGCTGTTATCTAATTAAAAATTTATTCACAGTTAAGTGACATTTAATTGATAAAAAAAAACATAAGAATTTAACAATACACAAAAATAATTTAATTTCTAAATTGAATTTTTAAAAACGCGAATATTTTTTTGAAAATTAATCAATTAGTAGCGTCTCAATCGGTGTAGAGTATTGTTGGTGTCAGATGTACGTACCTTAAATAGAGTATGTAGAGTTGGTAAACAGAGAAAGCATCTGTAAATATGGTAATCCAAAAAATATAACTCCGATCACAACATTTAAAAGTCACGGAATCACAGATTCACACCACTGAACTCCTCCAATCACGTTTTCCAACTGACAGCGGTCTGAAGTTCACAGCGAAATGCGATTGTTGATTTTATGACGCGCATGCTCACATTACTCGCACAGCGAAGAGAGTAAATACCCTTTACGGCGGGATATTTGAAAATATAGAGGCTTTGGAGGATTTTTTGGGTTTTCTTCTACTTGACCGCCACCAATTTAATTCCTCTAACCGTCAATCCGGAAACGAACGATGTGAACTTACATAAAAACCCATGGCGCTTTTCACCAGCATTAAATCAACACATTATACAAACAAACGAATGAAATCATTTTTGCCGCGTTCATAGATGACTCAAATTTATTTATTTTAGGTTTTAAACACTTTTTGCAAGATACGCTTTAAAATATAACGAATTAATTGTTCACGCCCGTACATATGCAATATGAATTGGAATAAATAATGTTGTCCACAAAAACACCCAAATCTTTCAAAAAAGGCTGACAAATCCAATTTTGTATCGGTGACTCAATCCAATATTGTATTTTTGTCAACCGTTCTTGAAAGATTTGAGTTTGTTTATGAACAAACTATTTATTAATGCCCGTACACATATTCATAATGAATATATTATGTACGGGCGCAAACAATTAATAATTATTCTTATATTAATATTTTCGTTATAATCTACTCATTCACAGATGACGCCAATTAGAGTATTTTAGGTTTTTAATACTTTTTGCACATTATTCTTTAAAATATTACGGCGAATTAATTGTTTGCGCCCGTGCATATTTAATTTGAATTAAAATAAATAGTTTTATCCATAAACAAACCCAAATCATTCAAGAAATGCTGACCAATTCAAATTTGTATCGTTGACTCAATCCAATATTGCATTTGTCAGCCTTTCTTGAATTATTTGGGTTTGTTTATGGACAAAACTATTTATTTATATTAAATACGTACAGGTGCAAACAATTAATTCACCTCGATATTTTAAAGGAAAACGTGCAAAAAGTATTAAAAACCTTAAATAATTTAATTGGAGTCATCTGTGAATGCGTAGATTATAACGTACGTGACGTTTAACCTTAACTTGCAATAAGCGTTTTTCCGTAAAATAATGATGCGCGCGCCATCCTTGAAAGAGTAGAATATAAATTCTTTTGACAATCACCTTAATGTTTGTGGCGTCGAACGCTTCGATAAGTTTTTAGTTTTTATTTTAAGAAAACCGTTACTGCCATCTTTGAGCGAATAGTAGTATGCTTGTGTTAAGCGCCATCTTAATTTATTTATTATTTAAACGCCCGTGCATAGGGCTATTACATACATAATACAAGTGTATCGAACATTTACAAACATTATATATATATAGAATAACATGCAGTACATACATACGATGCAATTAGTACAACAAATATTTATCATTTTACAAACATATCAGTTACATAAATAACTAATTATTTTTGCTTTGATGCAAGACGGTGAGGTATTGAAAATATCGAAAAGGTCTGTATACGTATTGGCAGTTCGGTGAAAACGCACTAGCGGTGAATGATAGGAATAGTTAGTGCTATGATTATCACTGTGGAAAAGGTGGTGGAGTCGAGTTGATTTAACAGGGACACGAATATTTATAACACTTAACATTTGAGGGCAGTCTATGAGATTGTTCAGTAATTTAAAAAGTATAAGAATGTCATTAATAGTACGCCGGGTTGCCGGGTAGAAAGTAGTGGTAGGTTTAGATCAGACATCAATACATTGTAGCGGATTTCAATTACAGGCTGTCTCAATTTGAATTGAACGTATCGAAGAAATTTTCTTTGTACTCTCTCCAAACGGTGTAAGTTACAGGTATAAATCGGAGACCATACAGGAGATGCATATTCCAGCTGCGATCTTACAAGAGAGCAGTAAAGTAGCTTAATTGACTCAATGTTTTGAAAAGTCCTTGTGTTACGTATTACAAAACCTAGAATTTACATGGCCTTATTAGAAATTGTTTCACAGTGACGATCAAATGTAAGTTTCCGGTCAAAAATAACACCAAGGTCTTTGATGAATGGTACTAATGCAATTTCATTATTGTTAAATAAATACTATGTAGATATTGGAATCCGTGAACGGTAAAAACACTTGTGGAAACATTTTTTTAACGTTTAGGAATAATGTATTTATTTCACACCAGCTAGCAAGTCTATCTAAATTTTGCTGAAGGATAAGTGCATCATTTAAACATTTTATAATCTTAAAAATCTTTAGGTCATCTGCGAATAGAATGAATTTGACATTATCGAAACATAAAGATAGATCATTTATAAATAAAATGAAGAGAAGTGGGCCCAGATGAGAGCCTTGAGGAACTCCTGAAGTTACTTTAAATTTATACGAAAATTTATTATTTAATTTTACCATGAGTTCGCGGTTACAGAGGTAACTGTTCAACTATTTTGGGAATGATGTATACCAAGGGCTTGCAGTTTCGCGAGAAGGATATTAATATTTACTTTATCAAAGGCTTTTGAAAAGTCAGTATATATTGAATCTACTTGTGCACGAGACGTGAAAGCTTCACAGATATAGTGTTCATATAATAGAAGATTTGTTGTGGTTGACCGACCGGTTACAAAACCATGCTGTTCTGGAGTAATAATATG
The DNA here is from genome assembly GCA_929108145.2 of Limnephilus rhombicus. Classification (NCBI taxonomy): domain Eukaryota; kingdom Metazoa; phylum Arthropoda; class Insecta; order Trichoptera; family Limnephilidae; genus Limnephilus; species Limnephilus rhombicus. The sequence continues at coordinate 45,729,875 of OV815273.1, read as the reverse complement.
CCCAAACTTATCAGCAATCTCATCTAAGACAATACTTTCAAACATTTTCGGGATGGTAGACAGTATGCAAATTGGTCTATAATTTAAAACACAATTTTTATCCCTTGATTTAAATACAGGTGTCAAGTGATTAAGTTTCCAAGGACCAGGAAATATTCCAGTTCAGAGTGACAGATTAAATATGTGTTGAAGAGGAGCTGCTATAAACTGAGCGCATTCCTTTATGAATACCGGTGGAATTTTGTCAGAACCTGACCCCTTCTTACAATCTAGAGATCTGATCTTTTTATTAACATCATCCAGGAAAATGTGGTATGTTGGTATATCAGTTACATTGGTGTATTTAAATTCAGGTAAAGTCACATTTTCATTATTGTGTTCATAAACACTTGAGAAATAATCAGCAAAGAGGTCAACTATTTCTTGATCATTGTCAGCATGTTTACGCCTTGAATACATTGATCTAGGATAGCCGTTATTGTTTTTAAGAGACTTCACACAATGCCAGAAATGTTTTGGATTTGACTTGATAGTCTGCTCTACCTACATCTGTAATATAATCTGAATAGAATTTTTTATATAGACTTTTATATTTATTTCGTAAATTAGAAAAAAAATTATAGCAGTCAATAGAGTTATTGGATTTAAAGTTAATGTGAGCAATTTTTTTTACATTGAATGAGTTTTTTTAGTTCAGTACTAACCCATTTACAATAGATGTTGGTATGCAATTTTAAATGGTATTATAAAGGATTGAATTTAACACATTTGTTGCTTCTTCTACGTTTAACGAGTAGATTAACAATATAGTTCTTCATATACTTTTAATAGATATGCCAGTCACTGTATTCTTGGCAGCGAAAATAATACATTATTTCTTTATGATTATTTCTTCTAGGAGTAATGTAGTTGTAGTAAAGTTGATGGAATTTTGTTTTTGTTTTTGTGGAATTTATTCTGAGCCCGCTTCTCCACATATTGCAGATTTTTTTCTAGCTATTTATTTGGTTGGGATGACATGCTTTTTTATTATTTATTTTTAAAGCATTACTGCCTCTATTAATAGTAGCAGTTTTGGAAAAGTGCTGTCTTTGATTGAGTAGATTGACAGAATAATTCAAAAATATAAATTATTATTCTTCGATAAGTTTTTATTTTAAGAAAACGGTTACTGCCATCTTTAGACGAATAGTAATATGATTGTGTTTAGCGCCATCTTTGAACGAGTAGATTTACTAGAAGAAATAATAAATTTCTATTGTGGTTATGGTTATTTCTTCAAGGACGGTAGTAAAGTTGATGGATTTTTTTTTGTGGAATGTATTCTGAGCCCGCTTCTCCACATTGCAGATTTTTTCTAGCTATTTATTTGGTTGGGATGACTTGTTTTTTTTTTTAAGTACTACTGCCTGTATCGAAGAGTAGCAGTTTTGAAGGTAAAAGTGCCATCTTTGATTGAGTAGATCAACAGAATAGTTGGAGGCTTTTGAAATTGTGGCTTCATCGGAGAATGCTCAAGAACCCATGGACCGACATGATCACCAACACAGAAATTCTCAGGCGAGCTAGAGCAGATAGAGAACTGCTTACATTAATAAAAATCCGGAAAATTTCATATCTGGGTCATATACTTCGAGGGGAGAAGTTATCACTTGCTCCATTTAATATTGAAAGGCAAGATAGAGGGTCGCCGAGGTCCTGGTAGGAGACAAATGTCTTGGCTGCGTAATATGCGAGAGTGGACCGGCATTAGAAGTGTGGAGGAGCTATTCCGGGCAGCGCAAGACAGAGAGACATTTTCAAGAGTGATCGCCAACGTCGGGGGGACCTGATACGGCACACAAAGAAAAAGAACAGAATAGTTCAAAAATCACTAGAATCAGATCTAGTGATTTTTGAACTATTCTACGAAGAATAAAAAAATAGAAGAATTTTTTTGAACTATTTCGTACTACCCTCCTCGACCACAATAAAAATGTATTATTTTTTCTAATGTAGTATGAAAAATTATATTGTTAATCTACTCATTTAAAGATGGCGCTAAACAGTCATACTACTATTTGTCCAAAGATGGCAGTACCGGTTTACTTAAAAAATAAAGACAATAATATTATCGAAGAATTCATATTTTTGAATTATTCTGTCAATCTACTCAATCAAAGATGGCACTTTTCCAAAACTGCTACTCTTCAAAAGAGGCAGTAATGCTTTAAAAATAAATAATAAAAAAAGTCATCCCAACCAAATAAATAGCTAGAAAAAACTCTGCAATGTGTGGAGAAGCGGGCTCAGAATACATTTCGCAAAAAGAAAAACAAAATTCCATTAACTTTATTACATTATGTCAGTAACCTATTTTAATTCTTTAATTTTTTTTAATAAATTCGCAAGGGATTTTATTTTCAACAATTTCACACTGTGCCAAAACTTTGTGGATATTGCACACAATGCATAGATGATTTGTTTATTTATGATGCACAGGATCTTTGTGGGAACCTTAGGATTCATTTTATGGATACTTCGCAGGAGCTTTGTACACACGGTATGATGCAAAACTTTCATACAGCATGTTTCGTTTTACGTTTTTATAAAAAAAAAAACAATTAAGTAAGTAATGATTATTTCACAGTTGAGAATTCGTTCAAATCGGTTACATAACGGTGGGAATGCTGTCCTTGTTCTACCGATATCACAATGGAAGATGCTCCGAGGAACTAGCGTCATTGATCCCCTCGGCACCGGTGCATAGTCGGGAAACACGCCAAACACGCGCCCAACATTTGTACACGGTTGACATTTTAGTCAGATGAGAACGGGTCGTTTCTATGACTCGTTCTTGAGTTCAACGGCTCGGCTGTGGAACGATTTTCCGGCCTCTGTGTTTCCTCCCTCCTACAACATGGGTCTCTCAAGACCCATGTTCACTCCTTCCTTTCCTCAAAAAGACCCTCCACACAGCATCTTCAAAGATGACATAGGCCCTGAGGTATTTTTTTTCCTCAGGACCTCCTGTGTGGAGTTAATGTAAAAAAAAAAAAACTTATTTTGTTTTACAGTATTGTTATTTAAATACTGAAAAGTTTATCAAAATAAAGTTTATTAGCTAAATAGCCATAATAGATTGAATTCAGGATTGAATTCAAATGGTTGTTGTAAGTAAAGACAAGGGTAATGCTAATAATTGCTAGCTTTATTTAAGAATGCTTTCTATAAATAACAAAGTATCATTGATAAAATTAGCATAATTCACGAAATTACGGCAATTGGAAATTATACCTACTTAATTGTTTTTCGGGGAATAATAATAGGCATCACATTTTTTAAAAAAAAAATCCGGTTTAGGCAAATATTCTACGACATTTGTATTTTTTATAAACGGGAAAGACGGGACATAATTTTATAGGTGCGAAAAAACGATAATTACATAGCCGAAAATAATTTTTAAAAAAAAGAACGTTTTCTACACGAATGGCACAGGAGAATAACGAGGCATACCAAAAATATTACATCTCATAAATATTTTTTCCTTGATCCATCTTATTGATCATAAATCATTATAATGTACAACGTCTATATTAATAATCCAATGTAATATACTTGTACTTGTAAATTATAATAATAATAAGAATATTATAAAATTTGATTTTGATAAAATCAGCACCATAACCATTATAGCTCTAAAACATGTACCGATATCTAAAATGTACGGGGTTCTCTTCATAACATCTGTCAAAAATTCAAACCAAATGATAAGTTCGCAGAGAACAAACAATAAATCTAGTGAACGGATTAAAAAATTCGCCTGAAATCAAAGTGATGCCATATAAAAAAAATAAAACAGTGTGGAATTTTACAAAATTAATAGGAACATTTTTGGAAACAGGACATTTTCATGTAGTGACGTCACGAGCCCAAATAATGGATTTATTTATTTAAAAATAAATAAAAAACTGCACATTTCAAAAAAATTTTACTAACATTTTCGTAATCTTAGTAAAAAGATCTATCCACACGATGTTTTCCAAGTCGTTATGAAATCCATGCAAGTGGCCTATTATTATTCTGAACAGAAATAATTATTTTACAAAGCAAATACTTATGAAAATCATACACACATCTTCTAATAACCTCCTTAATATCGAAATCATCTACAGATCTACATGATTTGGTTGATCGTCTGCGTCGTTTTTTCTCCGGTGTGCTGAATATTGGTCGTCGAGCTGACGTCGATGTGCTTCTGCTTCTTTGCCATCTGCCACACCAGTTACGGCCAGGGTTGCCAGGTTTTTTTCCAAATACATACCGAACAGTGAGCAAAAAAATTTCGAGGAGAATTTCCCTAGATTTCGATGGTACCTTGGCAAATCAAAACCCGCGTCGGGGGGGGAGGGGGAGGGGGCTTTTCGGACTTTAAAACAATTTAAGCAGTCAAATTATTCGAATAATAATTATGCAAGTACGTAGTCATCTTATTATGTGTAACACTAATCCGCGAAATGGCTCGAAAACAGTGAAACAGTCAAATCTGACAGTTGAATCGTTTATTAGGGACAAAAATTAATCAGAAAAAAATACCGAACCGCCCATACTTCGTTATTTTTGTCATACCGAACGGTTCGGTAGAATACCGAACACCTGGCAACGGCACGTCGGTTACGGCACGTCGAATGGCTACGGCTGTGTTAATCCAGTTGCCATAGACGTCAAATCACATAATCAAATCATCACGTCAAATCACAATATTCATGCTTAAAAATTGACCACCGGTTTTTATATTATGCATAACATAATTAAACACGCGGAATAAAATTTCACGACTTTGTCCATTCAGTGATTTACCACGTCCCGTTTTGTAACAGGACTCCATAAAGTCGTAATAAATATTACACTTGCACACTTTTCAAACACTACAAATCTCCTAATAAAGATTCGAATTAAAAACAAGGAAAACTATTAATTATTTTACATTTAAATAAAATCAGAGTGTGTAATTCAAACGCGGTAGAAGTGAAACTAGAAAGTCGCTAGATGTCGTTTTCTTTTCTTTTACATGTTTATTTTAAAGTGGTTTGAAGATTGGATATTGATTTCACAAAAATAAAAATGTTTATTTTTTTGGATTTCGTAGGATTCGAAACTTCGTTCGCTTGATGTCTGTCTCTCTGGCCGCTGAGACTTGTCGGGCGCCTTGCCCACTGCGCTATCAAAGGCCAGCGGACCGAGGACCCGCCAAATAATAATTTTCAGTGACGCATTTCCGTTTCATCCGAATTTCAAATCACTAACGGGACTAAAGAAGTTTCACTTCAACTAGTATTTTTTTTCACTTGCGATATGTAGGTAGGTACATGTTGTATGTTTACGTCACATTACGAAGTGAATGAATACGACACCCGTAAGTGCACTGCACTAATACAATATGGTATCAAAGCCATAAAAACTTTCCATCTCTTCTACACTGGTCACAATCCTTTCGGGTAAATGGGCGGGGTTTGAAGGATACACCAGTACATCAATTCTAAGCATTTTTATTGCATTCAACTCTCGTTGCGTTACCTATACCTCAAATTACGAATGTAGATAAACACGGCACAGAAAGTTTGTAGGTGGTAAAATGTAGATACTACGTAGGAGAGCTTTGTGGTTAGAATAAACCGGGAACCAAGAGTGTAGGTCTCCAGCGACCTCCGCCATGAACATGAACATGAACGTTCGCTTGAACATCACTATAAACTTTGTCAATGGTGGCGTGGCTTTTAATAATTCTTGTTCAGCGTTTGTTCAAGCTTTCCATGGGCGATGGAAAACATTTCCATCCCGGGTGAAGCGGGAAGGCAGGCGGGGGAGGGGTTCATTTTTTTACAGCAGCCGCGCGGTAACGAAGAATAAATCGAATGGGTTTTTAGTGTTGTCAACTGCACGAGCCTGATAATTATGATATTTAATTAAATGAAGACAACATTAGTGAAACTCAATCGAAAATCTGGAGACAGAAAAAGATATTGGCACCTCTGGGACTTCGAGTCCCAGAAGGTTTTTTTGTCTCCAGATTTTCGATCAAGTTTCACTAATGTTGTCTTCATTTAATTAATTATTACAATTATTTGAGGTTTTACTCATAAAAGTTAAAAATAAAAATTATAATTATGAGTATCATCATCATCATCATCATTACATAGTATAAAATGAAGTCGCTCAAAATGTATGTGCGCATAGCTCTTTTAAACTACGCAACGGATTTTCATGCGGTTTTCACCAATAGATAGAGTGATTCAAGAGGAAAGTTTATATGTATAATACATGCTTATTATAGTACAGAAAAGCCGATAAATTCAATTCAAGCAGCGAGCAGCGGGCAGCTGGCAAGCGGGTGGTGTGGATTTTATAAAGGTTGGGTAATGGCGTTGTGTTTCGTTAGCCACAGCAACGTGTGGCCGGGTCTGCTAGTAAATTATAAATAAATACTGTCGTAATTGATGATTGTTTCTTTCGTGAACTCACTTGTAAATAAAGTCTATTAATTTATATGCAGAGGGCCAATAAACCAATGTAATAATTTATGATAATACCTACTTGTTGTTTTTAAATTCTTAAACGGTACATTTAGGTTATGTACGAATGCTAGTGGCCAGAAATATTAATGTAATTGTAATTCGTATTTCTGATGAAATTTTTCTTACACATGTAGTACCTACCTATAATTAAAAACAGTTTTTCAAAATCGGTTTCAGAGACACGGAAGAAATTGACCAATTCAAATCGGTAATATATTCTAAATTCCTGATAAGACAATTTCGAGGTAGGTAGTACGGTCTAACTTGAAATCTGCGTGTTCTCCTTGTTACTTCATCTACAATCTCATCGCTAAAACCGTAAGAATTTCTTTCACATCACTGCCTGCACTAACCATGAGAATATCTTTCGACGTTTTTTGACGTCTACGTAATTATTTACGCAAACGAAATTCTCAACATTAAAAATGGTAACTTTAGGTCGTGCAATAATCGATAATCTTTCCTGATAAATAAATATCTATTAAAATATCTGTGTTTTCTCCCTGGTGTAGCATCTCTTCTTCATCAGAATGTATACGTCAAACGTCAAATATCAAGTATTCAGTGCGTACGCGTGGATACTGGATAAGCCCTTACCACAGACCATCACACCACCAGCCAAATTGTGTGTGGCCGCTCGCAGTTGGGAATGGGACGTTTCTACGCCGCCGGTTCTTCGCCGCCAGTTCATCGCCGCCGTTTCTACGCCGGGACGGTTCTACACCGGCCGTTTCTACACCGGCCGTTTCTACGCCAGCCGATTCTACGCCGCATTCAAATTAAATTAACAATTACAATTAAACTTTATTGTTTAAACACATACATACAGTCATAGAAAATAAAATAGAAAATACAAAAATTATCGAATCATTTAAAAAGTAGCATTAACATTTATTTTAATTTAAAAGATATTTTGTACATGCAAGTTACAATCGCCGCACAGTGGCTGAAATTGGAGCGCTGGCTGGCGCGACATCCCTCTCGGCGTTCGACCATTTGGTTGTTTATTGTTGTTTTTAAGTGTTTATATGAAATATTACAAAATTTTTGAAAGATTCTCTATAATAACTTCATAAATTGAAGGAGAATCCCAAACAATAAACATAACATTGTTAATCGATGTACATAGCAATGATACTTAGGATTTTCCAGACAGTGGGGAATAACGTTAAATAATGATAATTGGGGGTAGAATGGTTTAATGGGGGTAATTAGTGTAATTACACACAATAGGTAATCTAATTATATATTAACTCCTGCTAAAAATGCTCACACGCAAATTGAATGTATTTATAAACATTTTATAGTTGGCAGGTACCTACTTAAAAATATATTATACATTTAATGACATGCGCATTAAAATAACCAAACGGAAAAGACTCCAAAAGATAGTACAGGATATTTTATATTTATGTAATAACATAAATTAAAAAATATGTTATTACATAAATTACAGAATAATTAACTTTCTGATGTTATTTTCAATGAAATTTTTAATTTTAGTGACTAATTGAAAATAAAATTCATTTTGACGTTTTATTAGTTATAGTAATAAAGGTAACATTATGTTAATCTTTCTTAGACATAAAGGAATCAAAGATTGAATTCAAAAAAATAATTGATGAAAAATACAATCATTCCTTAAAAATGCAATTACTGGAGTGGCTGGTGACGGCTGGTGATAATTTTTATTGTTCCATGTACAAAAAAGATACATCAATAATATTCTTTTAAAATTAGAGTGGAGAATCGTGGAGTTTTTTTTCCTACTCCATTAAAAAAATAAATTTGAAAAAAAAATTTGGAAAAAAGACGTCAACTTTAAATCAAGATTTCCGATATAATTTATGACATAAATATCTTTTTACTGTTACTTTACTAAAGCTCATACCTTTAAAAATATTTTAAATGAATTTATAAAAAAAAAAATCGATAATAAGTACACAAACAGCTAGATTCTGCACACCTTCAAACTCACCTAAATACAGCAGCGTAAAAGTGCGCCCAATAATCCTCTGTTCTGCGACTAATTACAGAATAATTAAGTTTCAGATGTAATTTTCAATGAAATTTTTAATTTAAGTGAGTAACTGAGAATAAATTCATTTTGACGTTTTATTGGTCATAGTATCAATGGTAACATTAGGTTAATCTTTCTTAGACATAAAGGAATCAAAGATTGAATTCTAAAAAAAAATTGATAAAAAATACAATCATTCCTTATAAATGCATTTTGGGAACATGCTGATCAGGGGCCGGTGACGCGCCAGCGTTCCAATTTCAGCCACAGAGCGCCGGGATTACCAGATTGGGACCCATTGACAAAGCAGGTAAGCAGAAGTTTTAATCCGGGTTATCTTAATGGTGTTATGGTTATCAACACAGGCCCATTAGCACAAAGGAGGTAATGAGAAGTTTTAATCCGCTTAAAATTCTAAAAACTGTTTAACAGTATTTGGTATAAATATGGGGCAGGAGCCCTTAACACATCACTCTAAGTGTATTCGTCACAAAGTAATCATTACGTTAGTTAACAGTGATCTTAATAATGGAACCAGCAGTTCTCAGCAAGAAAGGAAACGAGAAGTTTTCATATAACGGATATTTGTACGTTTTCGACAAAGTTAGTAAAAGGGACGCTAGTTTAAAATTTTGGCGGTGCGAAGAAGTGGGTCGCTGTAAAGGAAGAATTCACACGAGGGCTGGAGAAGTGGTCAACGAAATCAACAATCATTCTCACCCTTCCTCGGCAGCAGCCATACAATCAGCAACTGTTTGCACTAACATGAAACGTCGTGCAGAAGAAACTATGGAGGGCACAAGTGTAGTTATAAATCAGTGTATAGTCGACGTGCCTGAAGCTGTTTTAGCATCGATTCCAAATAATGCAGCCCTGAGAAAAATAATCAGAAGAAAACGGAATCAAATTAATGCTGCACCTGCTGATCCCGCAGACCTAAACGATTTGGTGTTGCCAAATCGATATAAGCTATATGTGCCTCAACCAGGAACAGAAGAAACTTTTTTGCTAAGCGACGATGGAGAGGGAGCAAACAGAATTTTAATTTTTGGAAGAGGGAGCTGGTTGCAGCATTTGCATAATGCCAATACATGGTACACTGATGGTACCTTCGCAATAGCACCGAGGCTATTTTCGCAAGTTTATATTATTATGGCAACAAAACACGGAGGAGTGCATCCTATAGTGTATGCTCTGTTACCTAACAAGCAGCGTGTTACATACACACGTATGTTCGAACTAATTAAAACACTAGTGCCAAATTTAAGTCCAGGATCTATCATTTGTGATTATGAATATGCAGCTTTTAGTGCCATGAAAGATTGCTTTCCTGAAGTAAATGTAAAAGGTTGCTTCTTCCATTTAGCACAAAATATGAGGAAGCATTTAGCTCAGATTGGTGTTATTAGTCAATACAACAATGATGCTGAATTTGCATTGAGAGCTAAAATGGTCATTGCATTAGCATTTGTGCCAATAGCTGATTTAGATGAATACATTGATGCTTTAGCAAATGATTTGCCAGTAGAACTTCAGCCGCTTCTAAATTGGTTTGAAGACAGCTATGTTGGCCGTTTAAATCGACGCGGGAATGGTAGGCGCCCGCCTATGTTTCATCCAACAATGTGGAATTTATACCAGAGAACAATCGATGGAGAAGATCGCACCAATAATCATGCAGAGGCAGCCAATCGTCGATTGCGTTCTGAATTATGTATGCATCACCCAACTATTTGGAAATTTATAGATGGATTGCGAAAAGTACAAAAAGGACGAGACGCTTATTTTGAGCAACTTATCGCCGGACATTTACCACCGATGAAGCTGAAAAAATACCGTGACGCTGATGAACGTATTCGAAGAATTGTCTTAGATTATGAAAACAGGGAACCTCTAGATTATTTACGTGGCCTAGCACACAATTACCAAATGACGCAATAATCTTATTTTTCCTATTTATTCTTTTAATTTAAAATAAATGTTAATGCTACTTTTTAAATGATTCGATAGTTTTTGTATTTTCTATTTTATTTTCTATGACTGTATGTATGTGTTAAAACAATAAAGTTTAATTGTAATTGTTAATTTAATTTGAATGCGGCGTAGAATCGGCTGGCGTAGAAACGGCCGGTGTAGAACCGTCTCGGCGTAGAAACGGCGGCGATGAACTGGCGGCGAAGAACCGGCGGCGTAGAAACGTCCTAGACCCCTCGCAGTTCGCCCCAATCTTTCAATCATATTTCAACAAAGAGGAGACGGAAAACAACAAAAAAGTTTATGGTGATGTTCATGTTCATGGCGGAGGTCGCTGGAGACCTACCTTAAGGGATGGGATTTAGGGGGTTCATCGACTTCAGTATGAAAATAGAGAATAGCACTCACAGATTACCATTAATTTAAAATACAACAATATTATTTGCACCAACTTTTTTATTAACGTGATAAAAATAATAAGTTGTGGCAAGTCGAAATAAAATTTTCAACCCCATCCCCCCTTTTCTTCCTTGCCTTCTCCCAGGATCAAACCTCCCTTAGGGACTAACCTCCCCACCATGTGACTTCTATAGATACGCTCTTGCCGGGACAATTGTACTAGGGAGCAGTAGTACCAAAGCGAATATATCAGGCTAATTTGTCCGCTTTTCGGAACAACTCATAGAAATCGTTTGTCTCGCTTACTATCATCATTGTGAAAAATATGACATAAACGTTTTTGGAAAGAAAAAACATCACGCTTTATATTCTAACTTAAAAGTTAACCACGAAAGAAGTAAAATGTACACCTTTATTAAAACCAAAGTTTCGGATCGAATAAAAAAAATTATAAAACTTTGGGAATTTTTTATCAATTATTTTTTACATGAAACGACAAAAAATGAGGTGTTAATATCGTTTACATTTATCCAATAAAGTCTGTATGTGTTTTTTTTATTTTTTTCGTTATCAGTAATTTTAGTTGAGGCGCCAAGGCGCCAAGGAGTCAAGGAGCCAAGGAGCCAAAGCGCTGAAAATACATAACACAACTCTTTTGGGGTTTTAAGTTTTAATAGCGCCAGGCGCGCACCGTTGCTGGCTGTGAATCACTGATATACAGATACGAAAGTCAAAAATACAGATACAAAACTTGTTTGCTTTTTTACATTAACTCCATACATGAGGCCCTGAGGAAAAAATCCATCAAGGCCTGTGTCATCTTTGGAGATGCTGTAGGGATGGTCTTTATAGAGAAAGGAAGGCGAGGAAGTTTATGGAAGGAAAAGGGTTTGAGGGTGGGTAAGAATTTGGGGGTCAGTGTGTTCAGGAGTGACAGACTGCAGTGCAAGGTGATGGGTCGAGAGAGTCCGGATGGAGAGTTCAATAAGTTTCCCTCAACTAGTATCTCCCGACCCGGCCCTCCACGCAGTATGTGGGCAAACGCATCTGCCGCAAAGACCTAGACACACATCATCCCTGCTTAGTCAGTTATCCAATAAATGGTTCCCAGGGCGGCGGTACTCATTCCTGCCTCTCAAGTTGTATTTTTCAATTCCACGTTAATATTTTTCAATAATCGAGGAGAAAACCAAAAAAATATTTAACCCTCCCTTGCGTATTTTACGTGCAATGTGGTGCCGCCCTACACCGGGGTAGGAACGATAGTGTCCACACGGGGCAAGTTGTCAAGTAAAACTGAAGATGGTAAAAGGGGCAAATTAAACACATGTAAAATCAATCTAAATAACATTACATGAAATAAACTTTTCACGTCATCGCCACATACTCAGAAATAAGAAAATATTTGGAGGCACATCATTAAAAGACTGTATTAGGAAAACATATTGTATAATTTAAGTATAAGGCTTATTTCGAAAGGACTATTTTGTTTTAAATTTTAATTCATTATGAGTGAGAACCAGGATGTTTCCAGAATAGATAAAGCCTAGTTTACAGAACGTGCATGGTAGATACGCATTAAATAGTAAATATAAATATTGATTTTATCGTTGTAAGGTACATTATAATCTAAGCATTCACAGATGGCGCCAATTAAAATATTTTAGGTTTTTAATACTTTTTGCACTGCTTTATAATATTAAGGTGAATTAATTGTTTGCGCCCGTACATATTTAATACGAATATAATTAAATAGTTTTGTCCGTAAACAAAATCTTTCAAGAAAGGCTGACAAATCCAATTTTGTATCGGTGACTCAATCCAACACTGTATTTGTCAGATTTTAGTTTAGATTTTATGGACAAAAAAATTTGACAGAAAAGTTTTAGAAATTTCATGACACCAGAGTTCACCGTAAATGATTTGTGCTTCTTCAGTGAAACTATAGAAATATTATATTATATTAAATAATCATATTATATCGATTGTGGAGATTTAAAATTTGAAAAGGACAAGAAATCCTAAAATGAGTTAAATATGTCATTTTTCTCCGTTTTTTATTCTCTCTTTCGATCTGCGTCGTCGAAATATTTCTAGGAAAATAAGTGTCTTTACGACGTGCTTTTGAAGAGGATTTTTCAAAGAAAATCGAAAAATGAACTAAAATTTTTTACAAAAAAGTTTTCTGAATGATCTATTTATTCAATTTAAAATGAACGTTTCTTTGTTTGTCCCTTATGCGTTCCTAAACCATTCAACAGATTGCGATGAAACTTTGGTGATTTGTTGTACGCACGTCCGCGAAGGTTCCCATATATATATATTAGTGAGCTCTGGCGTTATGAAATTTGCATAAAAATTTAAAAATGGGTGACGCGAGAGTTATTTGAAAAATGTGTGTATTTCATATAATTTTGCGGCAGGGAGGGAAGGGGGGAGAGGTAGAGGAATCCGGGAGGGGGAAGGGGAACGAAGGAGAGAGGGTCGCGGGGAGGGAGACGAGGGAAGAGGGAAGGCAGGGAATGTGGAGAAGAAAATCATAATTATAGGCAATTATAGGTCTATAAAAACAGGAGATATGATTTTTTTCTTTTCAGAATCCTGAACAATTAACATTTTGTCCTTGGATTGGTACTATTTTGAAACTTAGACGAGCGATAAAATACCCTCCTATGGTATAATACTTTAACAGAAAATAATTGTCTTTTTCGAAATTGGATGAATCCTGTAATTTTTCACGGGACTACTCTTGATACACATATAATAACATTGTACATCACTGTACAACGTCTTTTGAAATGAACCTACTTAAGGATCCCTTTTTAAAATTTCAATCCAACAGGCATGTGTAGAAATATAAACATAATTGCTGAAAACCAAACACACTTATTATAAGTGGGCATTTAATTTGCTTACCATGAAAACATTCGCATTGCCTTCTGCAGCTGAATGTTTGATCATATCACACGACCGCGTTCATTCAGTCTGAAAACCCACAGTGTTGCGAGTAGACATCACGTCACTTTACGTTCTAAGTTCGAATTTATTTTATTTAAACTACTTACATTTAGCACGTCACACAAGGTAAGAACTACATTACTTACTTCCACTAAATAAATTCCAATTTCAAAATAAAACCATTCACTAATATAAATAAAATGATATATTTTTAAAAAAATCTATGATTTTAACCGCCATAATTGTTTGTTTGTAATGTTTGTATTAATTATGGATTTGTGTGAATATTAAACATGAGTATATTATTTATTTACTGTCGGTGAAAATTTTATGTAATGACGTTTTTTTCATGTTGCGTCATAGTGTTGCTATGGTTACGCTAACAAACTACAGAATTAAACGTTTCACGTGCTGGCCACATTTTCCCGTTTCCACCGTAAAATTTTATCGTCCCTTAAATCACCATAGGTTTACGATATGAAAATATTAATAATTGGTACCTACCTGGGTTTATAGAAAGATAAATCGTACGATACGAAATCAATCGAATGAAGCCTGTAAATACCAATTATAATTGTCATATTGTATTGTGTCGTGTAGTTTATCCACGAATATTTTTATTCAGCACATAATCACAAGCATCACAAACAGGTTTTTTTTTAATTGAAGCTTTTCAATTAGTGATATGACAATGTTTATTAATACTAGGGGTTAAAGGTATGCATATAATAATGCCCCTCGGAAGACCACCAACTAAGAATATTAATTATTAATTCCTAGTTCATACTACCCGACTTCGTCAAAGATTTCAGCAGTATTTTTTTTTATTTTCGATTGAGTTTCGCTTATATTGTCGTTATTTATTTAAATATTACAATTTGAGGTTTTACTCACAAAGTTAAAAATTAAAAATAAAGTTTTTTTTTAATATGTTAATTTTAAATTCGATTTATTTTCTTGAATAAATGTACAAATGAAGCGGAAATTAACCCACTTCCCGACATCCGTTCGAACTGAAACTATTCAGATAGACTTGTTGTTGATGACTAGGTATTCATTTTATCACATTTTGGTGGCAATCGTACATGCGCACGCGGACACACACGCATTTCATTGAAATTGACATTAGAGCAGTTTACGAAATAAATATCGGTACTGTCCAATTGTGATTTCGTCACCTCGGTTCCACAAGATTCTAACTGACATTTTTTTTCAAAAATGACCTTTGAATGCAAAACCATTTCTTTTGCTCATTCCTATAACCAAAATAATTTTCAGTACCATACGTGTTGTATTTCCGCAGATACTTGAATGAAGAAAGACTAAATTCAAGCTCCATTTATTTTACAAGGTTCTAACATCACTCTCTATTTTATTTGTATCTGAAAGTTGGTCTCTTTGGTTGGATAAAGTTCTAACTTACCATGTTCTGAGGTTTCAAAGTTTGCAAACACGATTTTTCTTAATCTATTCAACAATTTTTGATTTTGAGGTTCGATCTTGTGTAAAGTATATTTTAATGGAAAATATTTAAATGAGACGTGGGGCGTAGCCCTAACTTAGACTTGAATTAGGGAAATATAATTAGAACCTTATTCAATGAATTATTATGCCCTAGCTGGTTACATTTGGTGATATTTGCATTTTTAGGTATGTTCTAAGATGGTAAGTACCTATACGTCTTATTTAAATACTTTCCTTTAAAATATGTTCAGTAAAAATTCTTTACACAAGATTCATACTCAAAATCAGAAAGTGATAAATACATAGATAATGAGAAATCGTCTTTGCAAACTTTGGCGCCTCATATCTTAGAACAAGGTAAAGTTAGGTTGAACCCTGACCAACTGAAGTGACGATTTGGCTCGTTGACTCCAGTCTCCGGGCAGGAAGGTTTAATCATCAATTTATTTATTTATTTTATTTATTTAATACATGAATTATCGAGAGTACATATATAGTTTTTTGTGATATTTCACCCTCCATGCTAGGGATGACCCTGTGTTATGGCAGGTGAAGTTTACAGTTTGCGGATATACATTCATTAGTATAGGTTGAAATTTTTCACTAATTGATACTATCCACACAAATTCTCCTACAATAAGAGAGTTTATGTAGTTATATTGGATTACAAGAATAAGAATAATTACAATTAAATCAATATTTTTTAAAAGTTCTAAATGATGTTTGAAAATAGAGATGTAAACTTTTCTTATAACGGGTTGATTTTTAAAAACATCTTTTTGAATTTCGATTTTGTTTTCTTGAATGAATGCCCATCTTGGAAGGGGAAATTAACCCACTTCCCGACTGAAACTCGGCAGAAAGACTCGTTGTCGATAATCTCTGAAATTGACTATTAATTAGCCAGCCCAAGAGATGGTGCAACTTGGGTGAAAATTGAAAACAGTTGTATTATATATCTTTTTAAACTTTGTTTTTACGGGTTGATTTTTATGTTATCTTGAACGCTAATGGAAAAAAATATTTTTCAGTTTAAAAAAAGAAAATGTCATTTATATACTAATACAACGTACCCTAATAATTGGGATGTGATAGTCTCACTGGCTCCAGACGGTTGGGAGCATTTTGGACTCTTGTGCGCTACTCGCTTATAATAATATAAAAAAACGGTTTCGTGATGAAAATAACGTTGTTAGAGGAAATAATTGCGTTTACCAAACTGAAACGGAAAAGACTGTGCAAATTTCATGATGCCAGAACTCATCAGTCGCCAGTTTTTGCTGCGTAACGTGATCACATTTTCTGCTTTATGAAAGATTACGGTAGACAGGGTGATGTGATGAATGAAACATTCCCATAAATGATATTTATTCAAATATTACGAACGTTAAACTGCCGCTTTCCGAATTTCTACCGATTTCTTACATATCTCCCTTGTTTTTAAGCTCTTAATAAAATATAAATGTTATTTTTTTAGATAATATCTAGACGCGGTTCATGCCGAAATGCAATTTATATGAAATTCCCTCGATAGAAAAAAATTGCAAAGTATGCTCCGAAATTTACTATAAACACGTTAATTTCATTTATTTTAGAAATTATATGTATGAAAAAATTCACAATGTTTCTTTAAATGCTATTTTAGATGTTCCCTGTGAGATATTTACTCTATTTTAAACGAGTTGTGTTTTATTAAACCTTTTTCACAATTTTCGCTTCAATTTTATCGTTTTAAATATTAGCGCGCTCTCTCCAACATTCGTAATTGTAATTACGTATTCTCTCCATCTTCTTCTTTTTGAGCGAGTATTCGGCCGCGGCGCCTTAAATAAAAATATTGTAGATACAAATAAAGTGTTAATTTGTGTGAATCTTGAATTAAGTCATTGACAGAGTTTTTATGTATTATTTTTCATCGAGGTTGTAATAAATACATTTTCTTGTTGGGTATTATGGACATGATATTAAAAAAATCTCCCCTGATATTATGAACAGGACAGGACTGTTACAGACTGTAAATAATTGATTCATTGTTTAATTGATTCATCGCCAATTGAGAGATTATTTTACATAAGTAGGTAGAGATACAAGTACAAGTAGGTATGTATGCGTTTGATTGTTGGAATCATAAGTTCATTGGGTTATTGAGAAAATTATGCAGGTCTGTAGAAATAGAAAGAGATGACGGATCAATTAGTATATGAATCACTTGAGAAACCGAACCCGTGCCGTGTTATACGAGTAAGTTAGATACAAACTTATTTTGTTACTTTATAGACAATGCAATGAACGTTGCAATAAAAAGGCAATTTATTTGTGTATACGTCTCGTTGCATGTTCACAGAAGATAATAGTATGTCATTGCTTTGGACGGTTTATAATACAAAACCTATTAAAATATGGGTTTCTCTTTACGTAGGTAACTCTTAACTCTCTCACAACTCAACTATCCACTAAACTAACTCAATTAAATAAAAATTTACGGGATATTATAATTGCAATTTTGAAAAAGACGATTAAAATAATTTTCAGTCAAAAACATTGTATTATAGTTAGGTACCTATAATATAATGTTTTTGATAATGCGCTGAAAGTTTTGCTTTTGTTCTGAAACATGTAATGCTGCCGATCTTTCTTAAACACAAAAATAATACCGAAAAATAATAATTACATACTTAAAAATCAATAATTACATTTTAAATAACACCGAAAAAAACTGACCAGTGGCTGAGTGGGCATCGCGTTTGGGTCCCACCTGGGCGTCGCATGTTCAATTCCTCGACAGGCTAAGTCCTCCATACGACGCAAGCAACATTTTCCGCTGATGGTAGTAGGAGAGGGATAGTAGGTAGCAGGTAGTGATGGTAGTAGGAGATTTTCAAAACATTGTTAGGTTTTTCGTAACTCGGGAATGTTTTTCTTCCTTTAAAAAAAAACAATAACATTCGACAATGAGACAACTGTGAACGTATATCTACACCTCCCCAAAGGAAACACAATCGTTTTCATACATTTCCCTCACACGTATAAAGAAAATGAAACGCAATTCCCATATTTAATGTGTAAGAAAGAGCAGCAGCATTATAGCGACAAGGAACTATGTTTATTGCATTTCTTTGCCGTCACGGTACCGTAAACGTCCATTTATGTTGGATCACAAATTTGTCATAGGTACATAAATTTAAATTTGCACCAAAAAAACCTCTTTTTACGATGTTTAATTTTTAATTTTATATTTAATTATAATATTTAAGATAATTTTTTTTAATAATTGCCATTAAAACAAATTGTAAAATTTTACTCAAATATAATGAAAAAATGAATCCCTTTATTTTATAATTTAAAACATAAATAATTAAAGTAGCAAATATCGGTACTAGACGATTGTTATTTATTTTGATTAAAAATAGAATATTTCAGTTTATTTTAGCCTCAAATACAAAAACGTTAATAAGTTTATCGAATGTGAATAGTTTCACGCAGGAATAACGCACATAACAGTCTACCGAAATTTTATTTAAGTTTATTAAATCATTTTCCTACGAAAGTACTTTTTAAAAGTATCGGTGGTGCAAAATGTCATGTCATACTTTTTGTCATAATGATTATTAGCCTCACCATTTCTGTTTTTTTTTTCATTTCTTTTAATATCGGCGAATTTATAATTTGGGAGGCGGAAATGGGTACCGCCGCCCCGGGAACCTTTATTGGATAACCAACACCTCTGCCATAGGTCACCCCAAGTGGTTCGCTACGTTTGGTGATTTAGCAGGGGTGCCCGGGTTCATGGGGTGAGGTTTGTCTAGGTCTTGGAGGCGGATTACCAAGACACACTGAACCCCAGATTCCTACCCACCCCTTAAACCCTTTTCCTTCCCAGAACTCTCCTCTCCTTCCTTTCCCTAAAAAAAACCCTCCACACAGCATCCCCAAAGATGACATAGGCCCTGAGGAAAATTATTTTCCTCAGCGCCTCCTGTGTGGAGCTCATGTAAAAAAAATATCGGTTTTTTATGTTAATATCGCACAAGAGTCCCAACTGCTCCCATCTGGAACCAGTGAGTCTATGACATCCGCAATTGGGGTATGTTGTGAGGATGAAGGTAATGGAGAGGGGAAGGAGATGGGGAAGAGGAAGGTGGGGAAGTGCCCCGCAATTCAGATCTGATCACCATTTCAAGGAAAGTTTTAATTCTTAATGGTCTTACACTAAGGTACTGAGAGTATCTTCCACTCTGAAAAGTGTCGTAAATATACCACCTACGTATAATTTTTAATTAATTAATTGTGATATACTCGTAACACAAATTACACAAATTAATCAATTACAATTTATTTGCATGCGCCGGAATTTCTAGGATTCATTATTTGAAATAATGTTGTCTATCTCACTTAGAAAGAGAGGAATTTCTATTATTTGATATAGGGGGTATTTCACCATCCTCTCGATAAGCACTATGAACGGAATAAGTTATTATTTACGATTTAATGTTTTATTTATTTATTAAGTTCGGATTTACTATTCGGTACTCGAAACGGACAGGTATAGGTACTTTATTAGATAAATTTTCTATTTTACTAAACTTACTAACGAGGACGGACCGCCAAACAACTCGGTCTTGGCACACATTCTTTGCCTCACTCACATTTATACATCGTCTCATACATTCTCTTCTATTATTCTGACTTTTGACATGGCCCGACTCAAGTATCTGATTCACTTGATTGTGCCATCTCTTCCTCGGGCGTCCCCGACTTCTTCTACCATTCAGATTCGCGTCGTATATTCTTCTTACACTACTTTCTTCGTTCATTCGCTCTACATGCCCAAACCATCTGAGGGTCCCTTTCTTAATCTTACTCATTATGCTTACATCAGCCTTACATTCTTTGCGGATATCCACATTTCTCACACGATCATACACTGTTTTACCACACATACGTCTCAGGGATCTCATTTCAACAGCATTCAGTTTACTTTCATCCTTCCTCTGCCGGTTCCATGCCTCACTGCCATACATCAGGGTAGGTACCAGAACTCTATTGTGGACTGCTAGCTTCGCTTCTTTTGACAGTTTATTAGCGCCAACGGCATTCAGTCCACCATTAATGGAGTTACCGGCATTCACCCTTCTTTCAACATCTCTATCAGCCTTCCCATCTCTCGAAAAGAAAATTATTTATTAAATTATTATTATTTATATAGCAAATATTTATTTATTATAATGGATGATTATCGAGAGGATGGTGTATGGTGAAATATCCAATACTCAAAAGGTGACTTGCATTGGGTGAATGCAAAGATATTCAAATACAAAGAGATATGCTATGATGTCCGCGCGACTGTCGGCGGACTACTACCTAATCGGAGTAGTTTACGTACGAAAAGAATTTGTTCATTTCGTTGATTTTTTGAAGGTGTAGATATTGGCTAACAATATAGTTTGAATATTACCCCCTATAATACCCCCCCCCCCCCCTCCCAGGAAGGATGAAGTTGAAATTTGTGTATGTCTAATGGGGGGGAGGGTGCCACCCATGCTAGCTACGTCACTGGTCCCACCTAGTAAAAACTGCATCTCTTATAGATATTTCAATATCTTTGGTTGAATGGCTAGGGCGTATAACAGGGGGAGGGGTTATAAGATTCAACCTTCCCCCTCCCCCTGATCGGCCTCAGTATTGCGTTGGTACCCTCCCCATAAAAAAAAAACTTTTTTATTGAACCACCTTTATAACATTCTCCCACTTGTCCGGAAACCTTATGAGGGGCATCTCTGGACTAGCACCCCCCTGGCAACGTGAAATTTGCACAGCTTTTCTGCTAGGACTTTCTAGATTTTTTAAAATTAAGATCACAGTAGGTGGGTACCTACTAGAAACCTACAATATTTAAAAAAAAAAAAAAACAAAACAAAAAATCAGATCAGAAAATAAAACTAGTGGGTAATTTGAATTATTCGTGGAGGTAAAATAAAAATAAACACTATCGTGTGTTAATAGTAATATATCAATATCAATCTATCACGAAATCTAACATACATATATCCTAGAATAGATATTATATGAATGTTTCATTATATTTGATTGATATCTGTACCTACTATGATAGAAACATGTTTATTTCGTGTCAACTCCTGCGGATGTCGCAATGTAAAATTTAAAGTGTGTGTTGTATGCTGATCGCATGATAGACCCACATTACCACAAGGTTCATGTCGACTTCTGTCTGCCTCGTGCACTGAAGAGTTAGATAGATAAAAGTGTCTGATGGGCGGGTCTTTGTGCCCGAAATAAGTTTATTTACTGGTATATATAGTATAGTGTATAGTCAATTTACTGGTCCTCCTGTAGCAGTGGTTCTTGACCTGGGTTCGATCGAACCCCAGGGGTTCGGTGAGTCAGTATCGCGGGTTCGGCGGAGGTTAAGAGTAACAGCAGAAGTCACACTGATTTACAATAAATATTCATTATAGCTGACCCGGCCACGCGTTGCTGTGGCTAACGAAACACAATGCCATCTACTAGATGGTTACCCAACCTTTTAACTCACACCGCCATCTGTTAATTTGCATACAGATCAAATCGATCGGTCGCTCCATTTATATTATTATAGCGAGTTTTAATAAAGAAATTGTTCCTCCCTGCGTGTCCTTTCCCATTCGTCCCATTTCCCTTCCGCCTCCCCTTCCTCTTCCGCGTCCCCTTCCCCTCTCGCGTTCTCACTCCGCCTTCCCTCTCTCCACTCCTCTCTTCTGCTTCCCCCGTCCCGCGAACCCCCTCTTGAATTCTCCACCCCCCTCCCGGGTTCCCCTCCCCCCTTCCCGCGAACCCACCTTCCCGAGTTCCCATCCCCCCCTACCGAGTTCCCTACCCCCCTTCCGGGTTCCCCTTCCCTTCCCGCATTCCATTCATTCAGTCCCGGTACATTCAGTTTACAAACAACTCGCGTGCCACATATTGCAATTTTTTTATACAAATTTCATAACGCCATAGCTCACCAGTATATAAAAAAACCTTCGCGGGCACGCACACATCAAATCCCCAAAGTTTCAATGAAATAGGTAATGTCGTTCGGAAGTTATGCGCATACTTACATTTAGGTGATTCATTTTTATTTATTTAGATTTTAGATAGACAGATTATTTTTTGTTTTTGTGTGAAAATCATGTTAAAATGGTTTTATTCATTTTGTGAACCTATGTATAAATATATACCTACGTTTTAAATTTGAAAAAATCGTATTTTATTTTTCCAATTAAGATGGGTTCGGTGGATACGCATATGAAACTGGTGGGGGTCAGCAGATACCCCAACAAGGTTAAGAACCACTGTCTAGAAGTCAAAATGTCTGATGTAAGTTGGAGACATCACACATCGGCGTAAATCACACATCTAGGGTTTATCTGTGCAGTGGTACGTTAGTTTACTTTGTAGTTTCCAACTGAAGTGATACGCAAAAAAACTTAATATGGCAAATGATATTTTGAATTAACCTTCTCGTGAATTTGAGACGTCATTTTTTGTCGCATTAGCGTTATTTGGTTCAGTAACTTTATCTACATTTTACCTACTACTTACTATCAAATGCCAATTTTATCGTTTTTTAACTAAATTCTCGGCAACTATCTTCATTCGTCAGGTTTTTCATCGGTACCATTATTTTTGCGAAAGTTGAAGTATATGTTATATTTAAATATTTTCCTATAAAATATGTTTAATTTAAATACTTTACACAAGATTCAATCTCAAAATCAGAAAGTGGTAAATAGATTATGAGAAATCGTATTTACAAACTTTACATCATATTTTTTATTTTATTTTATTTTTATTTTATTTTTATTTTCACTGGTGTGTATTAATTAGAGAGATTAAAAAGTTATAAAAGTTATAATAGTTATAATAGCTTATTGGGATGGGATGGTGGGCGGGAGGGGAAGGGGACGGATCTAATCTGGGAGTGAATAAGTTATTTGTATAGGAGTATTATAGTTTGTATATGTTTAGAAGTTATTTATTGTATATTTTTATCTCAGAAGGTAAAGTGAAGTTAGAACCCTATCCAAATGAGGCGACGATTTGCTCATTGCTTGCTTATAAACTATTATTGTACACCCCCGCACTCAGATAAATATATTGAATATATGAGTATAATGACAAGTTACTTAAGGTGATACTTAAGGGCCCGCAACCCGGATTTGTACCGATTTATTACATATTTCCCTTAAACACGGTAAGTTTTAAAGCTCTTAAAAAAATATATGTTATTCTTGAAGATAATATCTAGACTTTGCCCTCGCCGAAACGCAAATTATATAAAATTCCCTCGATAGAAAAAAATCGCAAAATATGCTCCAAAAATTATTATTAACACGTTTGTTTCAGTTATTTTACAAGTTATATGTATGAAAAAATTCACAGTGTTTCTTTAAATGCTGTTTAAGAGATGCCCGCAAGATTTTTGCTCTATTTTAAACGAGTCGTGTTTTATTAAACATTTTCGCAATTTTCGCATCGATTTTGTCGCTGTAAATGTTAGCGCTCTCCTCTAACATTCGTAATTTCGTATCTCTCCATCTTCTTCTTTTCGGGCCCGGTTGCAGAGTCTTAAAAGAATTCATAATTAGCTCTTTCAGAGATGGCGCAAGTTAATTAAGTATTTCAGGTAAAAAAAATACTTTTCATGTCCGCGTTCAATCGAATATTGTATTTGTAAGCCTTTCTAGAAAGATACGAATTTTTTAATGGACAAAACTATTTATTTATATTCGTATTCCGTACGTACTATTACGCAAACAAAGAATTTTTCTTAATATTTTACAGCATAACTTGCCAAAATGGTTATTTTCTGAAATAATTATATTTCCGCCATCTACGAACGAGCAGATTATGAATTATTTTAAGTTTACCCTTAATTGCATAATACCGGTAATAATGACGAAACAATTATATTCAGCTTAGTAGACAAAATGCGTGTTACCTCAAATAGTTTTCTCACTTGTTGCAAAAAGAGGTTATAAAAAACAGCCGGCCACGAGACGATTATAAAAAATGGTCTTCGTTATCCTGTTATTAAATCTACTTGAGCTAGCGACCGAGAATTTAAATGTCGTCGAACGATGATCTTGCGATCTTACCCTTGAAACTGTACAGGGCGGTTCCGATGAGAAAGATTAATTTTTCTCCATACCAGCAGTATAACATAATAACTCAATATCGATTATATTTCATTCAAAATTTGCTTTGATAAATAGCTACACTTAAAAATGCTCAAACTCGTGATGATAAAACTATTAAAATTATGTACTTTTTGTAATTTTTTTTTATCATAAGTATTTATCATTTTTCAATCATGTCTAAGCAAAATAAGAATGCATTTTTTTTAATATATTACTTTGTAAGACCGTAAAGAAATAGACAAACTGAAGTTTTTTCGTTACAAAACAAGGGCGCGGATATTTTTTTAATGATTTTATTTGAACTAAAATTAAAATTCTGAAAAGAAGCTTTCGCAAATAATTTATTGATTTATTTTACTGCATGATTATATGATTTGAATTATTTGTTGTATAATAGATTTTTTTTAAGCATTTAACTGATCTGCCAACGACAACGACATACGGGAAAACCATATTGTAGCTACTAAAAATAAATATATTTTCCCAAAATTTAAAACATAGCTTTACTAGATAAAATAATATAGTCTTTCGAAATTAATTTATAATTTTTTGTGGAAAAAAGTCAATCCGTCTAAAATTTGATTAAAAATGACATATTTCCCTTTTTGTCTGGTTTTGTCCCTCTTAAACAGAAAATCAATGTGAAAAGTAATATTGTTATCTGATTTTTCTAATGTTTTTCTAGATAGATTATTCTTATAAACGGGTTTTTTCCTTGCCCTGACGTTGAGTTTTCTATGCGGCAGTACCGCTTACGTAACGTTCCTCTCTATAAAAGGGTAGACAGGACAGGGACAGCTAATAAACAAACTCCTTAAAAAATAGTATTACTTAAGTTGTACCTATTTTCTTATTTATTTATCTACTGGACGATTTTCTATTACAACATCTGGTGTTTGCGAGGTATTTCAACTTTCACCGATAGACGAAACCTACTTGCTAATTAAAATTCGTTGTGATTCTAATATTGTGATCCATGTAAGGAATCACAATATTACGTATTGCGAAGAAAATATCTCAATAATTTCAAATATTCTAGTTACGTATTGCAAAATTGATATATATTTTTTTAAATTATTATTGAAGAAACTTCTTTACGCACGCTTGACTTGGGGAGTAAACTGGCGAATGCGTGACGAGAGCGTTACGAAAAGCGAGGCGAATGAGTACGCTTCGTATATTACTGTAGGGACGAGAGAGAGAGGTGCGAGCACACATTTTCTTTCTCTCATAGCCAGTTACATTACACAGTGCAGACCTATAGTCTGTATCACACTGTAGGAGCAAGAGAGAGCAGTGCGCGCGCACATTTTCTTTCTCTCTTCCCATCATATTGTAAAGCTGTTTGTTGTCCAAATAAAGATATTATTATATTTAAAAAAATAAAATAAAAATAAAAATAAAATATAGATGGAGCAGAAGTTTGACTTCAGTTGTGTGGTCTAAAGAACGCTCGTTTTTTTGTCTCGTTGGTTATCCGTTGCTCGCGATACAAAACGTTTATAAATTGTTCACAGGAATTAGTATAATTATAATATTTCATAATATCTTTCGGGACTTTAAAATTTTTAACTATTCTTAGTTTCCTTGGGTAGTGTGTGAACACTGACAACATAACCAAATTCTATATTATGTTATGATTTTGTAATATATTATCATTAAATAAATAAAATATTGTTGAATGATAGCAGTAGGTACATTACTTAGAAATTCTAAATACAAAAAGTTGTGTAACGTTTATTACAGCAGTGCTGCTTCAGAAAACGGATTTCTTCTTTATTATGTGAATATGTTATGAATCTAAATGGTGTTTTGCAAAGATCTGTCTTCTTATACCATATACAATATACCTACAAGCACACAGGTAGTCGCATTTAACAGTTGTTTAAACTTGGATACCGAATAACTAAGCGATGACTACTCTTTGTACTGCCTTGTAGTTGTGATTGATAAAACCGTGTGAATTTAAAACAAAGGTGGCCATGAGAACCGTCTCGTAAACTAAAGAAAGATGAAGATTCTAGGTACCGCCTAGAATGTGTGTTTTTTCTCAAATGTACCGAATGTACCTAATGTTATTGTAGTAAAAATATTTTACAATACAAGCAAGAATTTTGAGCGCTTTTACAACTTTAGTACAATGATTCCCAGAGTGAAAGATGTTCCCTGAAGGGAAGGCGAAGTGTGAATCCTCTGAAGGTGTTAGTGTGAATCAGTGAGGCAATCGTGGCCTCAGGGATGAGGGTGCAGTAAATAATCCAGTCAAGGAAGGAGGTGTAGAGTGTGTGAGCAGAAACCTAAGCGATTCCTTCAGAAACTTGTTCAGGGTGCTTAGGGTGTGAACATACTAAAAGTCCTGTCGTCTAGGTGGTGACCTAGGGGGGGGAGGTGGAAAAGGTCCCAATTTTTGGATTTCCACTTTTATCTCGAAAACGGTGGATCGCAGAGGAAATTTTTCTTACGATAAGTAAAAGCTCCTAAAATTATCTACAATTTTTATTCAATACGTAATTTTGGAAATTCCAGCCGTTTTTGAGTTATGTACAAATGTAGATATTTTCGAAAAAAATCATTTTACCACAAATTTTTCATAAAACATTCCTTCATATCGTCTAAATATTCATCAAAGAAAGAAAATAATATTAAAAAAACTTGTAAAGAATTTAATTCCTTCTTAAAATGTATGTCCATATGCAAATTAATCTCCAACCAGTAAATATTTACGGCAATTTTAAGCTTTTTCGTAAAATGTCATTTTCAGAAGAAGCTGTTTTTATCTTATTAATTACTGACACACCACTTTTGTTAGTTGGTATGAGCGCAACTCATGAGATCTGCACTTCCCTTGAAGAGTCGACATTCTCAGACATCAAGTTGTCCCGCAAAGATTGTGGCGTGTTTCGCTTCCTCCGTCTTTAGCCAACGTTTCGAACACCATCATCTGCCCTGATGATGGACACTAACGCTGCCTACCGCTGTCTACAGTTGGCTACTGAAGGAGTTGGCGTAATGGGCCTTACAGACGATTCAATTTGGTTTCAAAATGTTATCAAGTTATAACAATAATTATAATCAATTGATTACAAGATTGATAACAATCGCTAGTTATCTTGTAATCAATTGTAATCAATTTAGTTGAACGTAAAGTATGCAGGTGGGTTGTATTAACCGTGTTGAGGTGCATTGTATGCGATAAATTGAGTGCTCTCTAAGGCTCATAACACGGCATAATAACCCAAAAATGAATCACAATAAATAACAAAATATATTAGTTATCTGTTTGTGTTTACCTCCGAAAGTAAACCATTCATTCAGATATTGTAGTGCGAATTTCAGATAAAGCATTTGCCATTAGTGAGATAATTTAAAATTAAATGTTATAAAGGTCAGACAAGATGTAAAATCTACGATGCTGGGTCAATTCTGCTCCAAAATGAAGATAAACATAATATATCGTTACGATATTGTGTATTTCAAAATGTCTTATCTAACAAGCCACTACATTATTTAATTATTGCTAAACCATTTTTATATTAAAGTTACGATATGAACTTAGGCGCCATTAACTTAAATATAATTCAGTGTGCCAATTGATCTCGTAATATTATTATTCAATTCAGTCATATAAATTGCGGTAATTATCTTTTAGTTAGGTAGTTGAGAAATGTTGATATATTTTTAATTTGATATATTTTTACAATACACAAACATATTACAATGTTGTACGTTGATATTACCACGTTGATATTATTTTGACCACCACGTTGATATTATTTTATAAAAATTTCATTAGATCAGAAATCTTCTTATAAATTACTAGCAGACCCGGCCACACGTTGCTGTGGCTAACGAAGCACAACGCCATTACCCAATCTTTATAAAATCCACACCACCCGCTTGCCAGCTGCCTGCTGCCCGCTGCCTAAATTGAATATTTGAATTTATCGGCTTTTCTCTACTATAATAAGCATGTATTATACATATAAACTAATTAACTCGCCACTGATTATACAATGCTTGCAATGCAACACTGGATATTTGAAAAGGGAAAATCAAATACCTACTAACTCTAGGACATCTATTTTCCAATTTCTTCCGTAGAACGAATTTCAAAAGTGACTATAGTTTAAATCGCACAAAAATATGTTTTCTTTGAATTTCTCGGCTTTTCTCTAATATAATTTACATGTATTATACATATAAACATTCCTCTTCAATCACTCTATCTATTGGTGAAAACCGTGTGAAAATCCGTTGCGTAGTTTAAAAGATCAACGCGCACATACATTTTGAGCGACTTCATTTTGTACTATGTAATGAAGGGACCCAGCGGCCGAGAAATCATATTTCGTCTAAAGATGTTCTTACAAACGTACAGGGCGGTTCCAATAAGAAAGATTAATTATTTTCCGTCCCAGCTTTTTTAATTTATAACTCAATATCGAATTTATTTCACTCAAAATATGTTTTAATTTATACTACATTCAAGAATCCTGAAAGGCGTGATGATAAAACTATTAAAATTATGTTCTTTTTGTAATTATTTTTTGATCTAAGCAAAATAAGAATGTAATTTTTTTTAAATATATTAGTTTGTAAGACCGTAAATAAATAGACAAACTGAAGTATTTTCATCCAAAACATGTGTGGATTTATTTTACTGCATCATTATATGATTTGAAATGTATTGTATACATTGACGTAGTATATATAGCCATTATTGATCGAAGGTTGTATAATACAAAATTTTGTTTGAAAATTTAACAAATCTGCCAACGACCTACGGTAAAACCTTGTACTAAAAATATACTTATTTTCTCAAAATTTAAAACATACCTTTACTCAATGACGTTACATATTATTAGACGAGGGGTAGAAATCTCAAAGTGGGAAGACAAGAACAAGACAATTGTACCGATCTCGATATCTAGTACTTTAGTACTAAACTGCTACGCGTCGAGTAAGGTTGCGTCTTACCAGTAAGTAAATTGCATTTTAAAAAGTGTCAAAATGCCCTCCTGTGTGATGAGAAAATGTTTCAATTACACGGCAAATAATAGTAAAGGCGAATGAATAACATTTCATTTGTAAGTACACGCAAATTACTTAATATTATCGATTATTACAATTAATTTTCATGTTTCCCGCTCGCGGTCATTAGAGAAAATTCAAGTCCTACTAAAGTAAAGAGTCTGGACGCGCAACAGCCAAATTTCTGTTGCTAAGTAAACTTCACTGTTTTAAATTAGACTGATCAGCCTAAACACTCTGTTTATCTGTTTGCTTGCGGTAAAACAACACATAAATCAGTAGTTCTAACAAGTATTGATGACAATCGCCACCATTTGAAAACTGTCGTTGCCCTATTAATTGTATTTATTGCATAGCTCGACATATCAAACTCCGTCAGGCAGCCGGACCTTTTATTCTAGTGGGCCTCAATAAAAGGAGACAGCGAACGTTCCATTAAAAACTGACAAGCAATACGCCGCCCGCTCATATATATCCATGTCATTCATACACACGCATTATTTGATTGTCTATCTTCTTTATCACACAGGAATAAACTTTTGAATTAAGAAATTATACTGAAAATCGCTGAAAACAAAAGAGTGATCCTTACTTTCCACATTATATTGTGAGTATATGAGACTATGGCGAGTCTATTTATTTATATAACGTCATTGCCTTTACTAGATAAAAGAACAGCCTTTCGCAATCAATTTATAATTTTTTGTGGAAAAGAGTCAATACGTCTAAAATTTGATTTAAAAATGACATTTTTCCGGTTTTGTCTGGTTATTCCCTCTTAAACGAGTTTGTAAACAATAACAAAAAATGGAAGATTTATAGGTAATAATGTAGCTAAGTACTCGTAGGTACCAAAGATATTTAAATACAAGAGATATCGCACCTAGGGGATAATAACCTCAAAAAACCTCATTTTTCATTAGAGCAGTTTGAATATTTCGTTTGAGTGCATTCAGTTTATTAAAACAATACACATTATTTTACAAAAATCGAAAAGCAGTATATTAATATTTATT
This sequence comes from Limnephilus rhombicus, assembly GCA_929108145.2. Lineage (NCBI taxonomy): Eukaryota > Metazoa > Arthropoda > Insecta > Trichoptera > Limnephilidae > Limnephilus > Limnephilus rhombicus. The sequence goes on along the minus strand of OV815273.1, from coordinate 45,699,280 downwards.
AAGTTTGATATTATAATACTGGTACAGTTATCATTGTGCCACTATTTTTGCTTGAATTTGAGTAAAATATTATAATATAAAAACGACATATTCACTTTTAAGGCCACAACAACATTTTTAAGAATTGTGCTGTTTTTATCGATGATAGAACAGATATCCAGGAAAATACATTTTTTTGACTTGTGCCACTGTCATCCCTCACCTCAGGTGCGATATGCTAAGGTGTCCGCCCGACTGTCGGCGGAATTACTTCCAAATGGGAATAGTTTGAATGCGGGAAGTAGTTGATTTTTTAAGGTTTGCAGTAGTATCTATTGGTTAACAATATACTTTGAGTACGGAAAGAATTCTGTTGAATTTTTGAAGGTGTACAGTAGTATTGATTAACAAAATTGGCGACTCCAGGAAACACAGTCCCACCCAGTAAAAACTGCGGATAGCACAGCTCTTATATTTCAATATCTTTGATAGGTACCTAAGTAGCTAAATAGTTACAAATATCTAATATGTTTTCAATGGTGCTGAATTATTGTTATTAGGTATACGCACATGGTATTTATAATTTATAAAAAAATTCTGAAGTCAAGCGAAAGTATTAATAATTAATATAATAAGATAATGTACCTAAATTGCAATGCTTTTTCAGAAGTAGTAGATGTGTTCAAGTGCACGGAATATAGTTACAAAGGCTAATAATATAGGTACCTCAATAATAATAAGCAATGTTAGCATAATACCTACTATTCTTCTGCGTGGGTTCTAAGTTCTAAGTATATATGTAATTTAATTAGCAAATCACTGTTTTACAAAATTATTACGTATGTCGCGTGTTTGTAAAAGCGCGTATAGACGTGTATTCATGTAAATAAATACATAATTTATGAAATCATTAAGTTTTTATAATTTTCCCGATACTTGTTCGAAGACGGCACTCTTATTGATGACCACGATGATCAGCTGTTATAAAATATAGAGAAAAAAAACAGTACCACTTGGAGAATCAAACTAAGCGCCGGTATTTCAGTTTCTTTTTAAGCTCGGCTTAAGAGATATGCTGGTAACTGATAATCCCGACAACCCAGTCCGACAAATGACACAACATAACATTTCTGAGCATACGAAAAATCGGGCTTAAGTCATTGGAAAAAAGTGTAACGGCGGGTAAAAATATTATTTTCACCCGCCGTTACACAGAGACAAATGAATAAACTGGTTCCGCAACTTTTAATCCCACAACAAAATATCCCCGACAAAATATCCTCCGACAAAATATCCTACGGACAAAACATCCCCCAACCAAATTACCTAACAAAAAAATGTGACAAAAATAATAGACATCCTATAAAGACAATAAATTATTGTTATCTGTATTATTTTTGTCTAATTTTTTTTGTTAGGTTAGGTTTAGTAGATATTTTGTTGGGGGATGTTTTGTCCGGAGGATATTTTGTCGGAGGATATTTTGTCGGGGATATTTTGTCGGGGGATGGAAACGCGCATTACCTAATAAACTGGAGGTACTAAGGAAAGGCCATCGTTTTTATGGAACTAGAATCAACAAGCCAATTTATTGAAAAACTCATATCACCTCAAGGGTGCAAAGAAAAAATATTTATTAGATTTGAGTTCTCATGAGTTTCTTATCAGATTAAAATTTATAATTTTACAGATATATAGCTTCACATCGGAACCGAAGCTTTTTCGTGTAGGTATGATTTTTTCTCTATAGGTATTAAATTTGTACCTACGCTTTATTCGCAAAATCGCACTTTCCACGTTGTTAATATGCAGGGAATCTACCTACCTACTATTTATTTCATTACCAAAACAAATTTGGTTTACCTAATAATTTTTTTTTGATAATTAATCTCAACTTTTTTTTCTTAAGTGAAAACGATTTGAATGGCCGAGTAGCACCCTCCATCATCATTAGTAGCTAGTTGCGCCCGGTGCACGCAACGCATCAGCCACCACACCGGTTCATCCGTTGACCAGAACAGTGTTGTTGCGCCAGGTGCCAGGGTGGGTATGGCACTCGCGCTGGCTTGTTGTTTCGACCTATTGCCCCCGCGACAAGGGGCAAGTGTCATTTCACACGCCACTGATTACGCTCGACTTTTTTTTACGTCTTCATTCAGTAGATATCGCAATATTGTACTATCAGTATTGGAGTATTTATCTTGTGATGTCTCAATTCTGAATATGTTATGTTTGTTAAAATATATATAGGGTCTCTTTAAGTAGGTACTTGTCATAGAATATTATGCTATATTTCATAATCGGGAACGTACCCATACTACGTGACCAACTTTTTGCAATTTTTAACCCCCCCCCCCCCCCCCCCGGTGACCAAAAACCTAAGCAACTCCGCTGCTCAATTGTACCAAGCGTGGTATTTTGAAGACCCCCCACCTGAACAGGTCACGTAGTATGGGTACGTTCCCATAGGTAGTTTGGTTCCACCTACTGCGTATCACTTATTTTGACAGCCTCCGTGGTCGAGGGGCAAGACTAGCGATCCGGAAGTCGCACCTTCAAATCCCGGCGTACGCAAGTAAATTTTATTTGATTGGTTTGTGTTTTCACAATTCTATGATTTAAAATAATCATATCTATAAGGTATAGGAAGATACTCTCAGTATTGCTCTTATGCAAGACCACCATTCATTTGAAACGTTGCCTGAAATGGCTTTAGGCGTCTTCGGAGACTAGATCCGAATAGCCAGGTACTTCCCAACCTTCCTCTTTCCCATCCCCTTCCCCTCCCCATTTACGTTGGGAGCGGTTGGAACTATTGTGTAGTATTGACATTAAAAAAATGTATCGGAATATATTTTTTTTGTTTTTAACCGATTATTAACCGATATATTCCGATATAGGTATATGTATATATCGGAATATATATACACATATTTATGTACATATGTATATCGGATTTTTTTTTCTTGGGAGTGTAAAATCGCTGAAAACTGTTCCTACCTATCCCCTTAGTGCAGTCATTAAAATATAAAATTTAAATAACACCAATACAACAATCTTTCACAATAATAACCTGCTACACTATCACTAAAAAAGAAAGACAATTATCATTGTTGTCTATTGCAGCTGTTTTTCGTGCCATATTGCACGGAAGTGCCCATTTTCGTGTTCATCGGGTGTGAAGAGATACCTACCTACCTATTTCTTCGTTCCTACCGGTAGGTACGACGTGGAAATAATCATTAAACTGACAACACATGTTCCATTTTCAAATAAGAGGGAGTTATCGGGCTAACTTAATTTATTATGCAGTAGGTACCTAGATAGATTTGACAAAATACATTTAAGCAACTATAAATACTGCGTAATTTTTATACAAAATCCTTCGTCATTCATTATCATAATTTGTTTAGGCACAGGTGTGACATTCGGATATGATTGTTTATGTAAAAATTTCCACCTGAATTTAACGGAAATATCGTCAGCATAGGCCACATGCATCACATTTAAAAAAAAAATCCGGTTTAGGCAAATATTCTAAGACATTCTGTATTTTTTTTAATCGTATTTTTGAAACCCTGCCGATTTTTTGAAAATTTAAATCCGAAAAATCAGACCATTTTTTATAAACCAGAAAGACGGGACATAATTTTATTGGTGCGAAAAAACGATAATTACATAGCCGAAAATCATTTTTAAAAAAATAACGTTTTCCACACGAATAACACAGGAGAATAACGAGGCATACCAAAAAAGTTACATCTCATAAATATTTTTTTCCTTGATCCATCTTATTGATCATAAATCATTACAATGTTCAACGTCTATATTACTAAATCAAATGTAATATACTTGTACTTGTAAATAATAATAATAGAGGCAGATGTGTCTGATGATGGACACTGTAACGCTGTAACTGTAACTGTCCTGATGATGGACACTGTAACGCTGTCCGAAACGTTGGCTAAAGGAGGAGGTAGCGTAACACGGCATAACACCCCAAAAACAAACAACAAAAATATTTTGGCCGTGAAAATCTAAAATCATATCTCCATGCAAGTGGCCTATTAAATCATATAGGTAGATAAATTATAAAGGTAGGTAGGTACCTCGGAGGAATAGTACAAAGGTTATCATTAGATAAAAATGGAGGGCGCTGCGATCGAATAAAGAAAATTAGTTAAGTACCTACCTCCCGGCTATAAAATAGTTTTTTTATTGACATCATGAAAACGAAAATATTAAAAAAATAAAGTTCCATTTAGAGAAAGGTAATTTCGTAAATGCAACTAATAAAAGCGGTATTTAGGTATACCTTTATTTCGTAACAAGGTGTCTTATATCCTATCTACAATTTGAGCACTGTCCATGTCAAGTAGATTAAAGATATTTGATATTTACTTGCCAACCCATGAAGAATATAGAATTACAACTAATTATTATTAACTAGGGGGGTATTCATTACAATAGGTTCTTCTTAGATTGTGTGCCCTTTGACACTCCAAATTCCTATCCTTTACTTTACAATATAATATGATAGTTTCAGGTATCATTACTTTAAAGTATTCCAAGTCATTAAACCAGCCAGCAGTTGGACGTCTTCTATTTAATAATTAGTTATAGGTACCTCGCGTGCTAAATGTGTACCCGTAATTTATAGTTACAAGTACATACATACAGGCGTCCCAAAAGTCAAAGTTTTATTCTTTGGAGGGAGTCAACTCAAGACGGACCACACTATCATAACATGACTTTTGTAAAAAGTCGTTAGTTTTCGAGATATATACCTACGACACTTTTATGAATTTCGTGAAAGTCAACCTTAGATCAGTTTTTCAAATGCCACAACTACAAAATTCCATATTTAAAGATTCGATAAATTATAGTTATATAAACATAAATATTTTCCCACCTCCAGAACAAATTTAACAATCAAATCATGCTCGGACACCATTTCGAACGAGTAGTAGATGCGTATGAAACTCGGTAGCGCGCTACCAGCACTGTCAGTAGTGTACAACTTACTTCAAACACGTAGTCGACGCGTGGTGTTGTGTACGACCACTGGAAAAATGGTACTTTTTTATTTAAGTTTATTTAGGAAACTTACAGTTTTATACAAAAACTCATTTTACATTTAATAGTGAATAAAATATAAACCAGTTAAGTTCCACTTATAATATTTTTGTTATGGTTACAGATTAGGAAGCAAGTAGGTAGATATTAAAAGGTATAATAATATTAGAAAGTGTAAGTAAAAGAATAAATAAAAAGAATAAATACTTAAACAATAAAGAAATAATAGTTTTGATTAAGTGGGTACATTGTAAGGTTAATTTGATTTTAAATAGAGAGCAAGGCTAAACCACCGAGATCGGTCATAATAAAAAATCTCGTTTCTCGGTGACGCGACGGCGCGGCGGTGGACAAACGCCCTTACGCCACTTTTGTTTCTCAGATACAGCAGATTTCCGTGTTTGAAACTAAATGGCCGAATTATAGTTTTTGGTTCCGAATTCTGATACAAATATTTAGAGTTTGAAATCCTCAATCGCCACTTTCAAAATTATTTTTTCACAAAAATGTTAGATTGCCGCCTTTGAAATGATACGACTCAAATATCGTAAATGTATTGAGACACCAGACCTGAAGCAGGAAGTGCGTGCGAGACAGATAAAAAGATTTTTTTAAAGATGCAAAAATGTTAGATTGCACTCTGCTTCGTGGCAGGCCGTTTGAACACCTTTAATTTTAATTTGTGTTGTTTAGTTTTAAATAGATACCTACCTGTCCCTTTAATTTATCAGTGTTTTCATTCGAATTCCTGACTATTGGAATAATTTCACAATGAACTCTATTTAATAGCAATACCTTTCTTTCTAAAGTAAATGTTATACCATTTTAAAAACTACACTAAAATTGCATTTTTTAGGAGTCGAATATATCTAATTAAAAAACATTACTCATGACTCATGAATCGGGCAAAAATATTTCTTTTTCAAAGGGTATTATTATTTTGATTTATTTATTAGGCACTATTTTGGATTGTGATCAACAGAAGGTCTATTCAGGGTTGCGTAACAAAAATTAAAATCTTTAAATAGGTATGGAATTTCGTAGCTATTGCACTCGAAAAACTGATCTATAATATACATACAGCAATACCTACCTAATAGCGGCAATATCTTGAAAACTAACGACTTTTTACTAAAGTCATATTATGATATTCTGGTCCGTCAAGAGTTAGCCTATCAGCCCTCCAAAGGATAAATTTGACTTTTGGGACACCCTATATGTGTAGTTCATTACAAAATTAAAAACTCTGATTTTCTTGACATAGGTACATAATATTATTTTTGGTAACTAGCTATTTGGGTATTTCAACTTCTTATCTGGTAACTTTTGGCATCTTCCCACACTTTTTCCAATACTTTTTGAAAATACATTTGGTTCCGACCATAGACATCCAAATTTAATAGACCAGAAGATACAGATGAGGGGTAAAACCAAATTATGGAGGGTGAAGAGGGGAAGATGACTGTGATTCGTTAAAAAATCAATCTGACAGTATATAGGCATCTCGCATTATAATATCACCATTTAGTTCTTAAAAGCAAAACTGCTTTTTAATGAATAGACCTTTTTACATGGGAGCGCGAATTGCCCGCCACGTTATTATCATATTTGCGTAGTCGAAATTGGCAAAGGAAAGTTCGCCCATTTTCACACGGGAATATTTTGTTGCCGTGTTTAGTTGAGACACTTTTACAAATGTTTCATAATTTACTTACCCCTGTAACCATCGACGAGCTCACTGGAGAAACACCCACATTCGCTACGTTCACATATATTAGGGTACAATGTATGGCACTAGCTCTCACTTTTGTTCGTAAAATGTGCGATGTGACCAGCGCGCTGGTCAGGACAAGAATGATGACGTCACATTTTTTAGATTCAAGCGACGCTCTCGTAAGCCCAGCTGGCTCCAAGGCGGAGCTATAGCCGGCTCCATGGGGAGGGGGAAATAATACGTTTTTATCACTTAGGGCAGGTCCAGATATATTCATATGTCCGTGGTTCCGACGCTTGTCGCAGCCACAAAGCTTTTGCTTTGAGTTGATTCGGCTCTTTTTGTTGATTACTTTGAAAAAGAGTTACAAATTATTAATTTTTGTTATACATGTAAAGATCTCATTAGGTATTGTACCTGTTCTGACGTGTACAAATTACAATTAGGGACGTCACGTAAGTTATAATCTACGCATTCACAAATGGCGCCAATTAAATTATTTGAGGTTTTTTAAATTTTTGCACGTTTTGCTTAAAATATTGAGGTGAATTAATTGTTTGCGCTCGTGCATATTTAAAATGAATATAAATAAATAGTTTTGTCCCTAAACAAACCCAAATCTTTCAGAGGCTGGAAAATTCAATTTGACTCATTCCAATATTGTATTCTTCAGCCTTTCTTGAAAGATTTGGGTTTGTTTACGGACAAAACTATTTATTTATATTCATATTAAATATGTACGGGCGCAAACAATTAATTTACCTTAATATTTTAAAGCATAATGTGCAAAAAGTATTAAAAACCTAAAATAATTTAATTGGCGCCATCTGTGAATGCGTATATTATAATGTGCGTGACGTTTAACCTTAAGTATTGTTTAATATTATTCTATGGCTCTGGCAGCAGATTGTTTAGATCTGAGGTGACCATGGCAATGTTTTCGGTCCAGTTACAGCCAAGCTGCTGGTGTGATTAAGAAAAATTTTAAGGGAATCGGGAAAATATTTGTAAATTAACCCAACCATAGCTTATATAATAATGAGTAAATGTAATTGAATTAATTAATGGATTTCTTTTTTTCAGATTCCGAAAAATAAAATGGATTTAAATAGTTCTTGACATATTATTTCACCATCATAATGGCACAAAGCATTTCTGTTTCCGTGGAATCTTCCTCATTTGTTAACGTAGCACCATCTTTACTGCCCCCATTTGGGCATCAGAGGCGCTATGCAAGCCAAACACATAAACGGAGAAAAAACATATTTTGTACAAATACTCTTCCTCACCGAATAAAGAAAGACAACAGTAATCAATCGACTCTAAGGAGACAAGCAGATGTGATTCGATATATTCCAAGTAAAAAGGAAGATGGGGGAGAGCTGCAGCACAACCTGTTCTTCCAAACCTTTGCCCCGGGAATTCACTCTACTCCCATCTATAGAAACAAGGTTGAAACAAACAGTTCACAAAAACAAGCTTCGTCCTGTTCACTTAACGCTAAACCAAGCCCACAATTATCTCCTCCATCGTCCCTCGGTTCTAATATATACCTCAATGACTATGATTTATTTAAATCTAGTGTGAGAAGCGGGGTTCCCAGTATATCCAGGAAGGTGGACATAGAGAGGCAAGCGGCGAGCGGGACAACCTCGGTGGGATTGGAAAGTAAAATAATCAAAAGAAGAGGAATATGCTGTGAAGTCAGCTGGATCCTGCGACTCGCTCTGAGAGACACGACGGTAGGGAAAATATACAGAAAGCAAATAGGATGGATAGTTTTTATTTTAATTATATTTGTACTTATCGGAGGATTATTAGTTCATTTCTCTAGCCAAATTTCTAGCTTACATTTAGTGACTTTTACTAATTTCACCCAAATCCCTCCAAAAATAGTATTAAACACAACATTCTCTACGACTACCACGGCCGAGCCGATGTACTCCGAAGATGCAAACAGAACAATCCTAATTTATAATGTACCTGTAAGTAATGATCTTCCAAATGCACACTTGACGGCGATGACAAATACATCAGATGTGTACAATAAAACTTCAACAAAGCAATCAAATTTAAAGACTGAATATATAGCTTGGAGAGAAGGAAATCTACAAAATAACTCAGTTAAACTGGATAACTTTACCAATGAATTGACTGAGTTGTGTAAAGGATGCAGAAAGACTTTAGATGTATGTATAGCGGTAGCAGACAGTGGCATTCCTGTCTGCAGACCAGCAGCCGATGTTGCAGACCCCACAGGTACATTATAATATTATGGTGCACATCTACCCTCTTATTCTTATTCTTAGCCCTACCTTGTGTGGAAAACCCTTTAGCATCACTTACTTTCCAGGTTGTGGAGGACTGTGTGCTTTGGAAATTGAGGCCTGCCATCTACTGAATGCAAAATACTTCATATACACTTGCCGTCCCCTTGAAACTCTACAGCCATGCCGGGCGGATGAATGGCGGTGTGAAAATCATTTCTGCATACCGAAAAGCAAACGCTGCGATGGAAGCACTAATTGTTACGATCGATCAGATGAGACTGAATGTTGTGAGTTTGAACTTTTACCATTAAATGATTCCATAACAATAATTTCTATAATAAATATCGTGCACATGATTTATTTATCTGTTTTTGTTTTAGCTTGCAATCTGGTCACAAACTTTCACTGTGGGAACAAAACATCTTGTTTAGATAATTCAAAGAGATGTGATGGAATAGTGGACTGTTGGGATGGAACAGATGAATTAAATTGTACAATAGGTATGCATGTACATAATATTATTTATGGATAGATAAAAACATAGATTCTCTATTGTATTATTTATGGCAGTACATTTTATTCTCAACACCTTCAACTCTGCCAGTAAATCAAACTAGGTTGTGTGTATATAAAAATTTCATTTCATTTTTATAATAATAGAAAAATGTCTGTTACATCCATCTGTTCACACAACTTTAATAATAACTGTCAAGCAGAGGTTCTAGTCATAAATCTTAACTTATAATTTATAATTATTATTATCATGACAACTACAGAATATCCCAGGGAGAGATCGTATCTGTCTACAAAATATCTCTCATCCTAAAAGCCGTCCATAAAAATTTTCCTTCTCACACATGTATTATGTAGATGGCACTTGTGCCGTAAATTTATAACAAATAATTAAATAAAAATCTTGCCTAAAAACGAAAAAGACAGAAGATACTAGAATGTTGAATGTCTCTAATCATGACGGCGTCCGTGGTCAAGGGGTAAGGCTCTCGACTAGCAGGCCGGAGGTTGCGGGTTCAATTCCCAGCATGCGAAATTTAATTTTATTTGATTAATTTGTATAATTTCACGATTTACTAATTTAAAATCATATAATATAGTATATTTGCAGCACGTTCCAGAGTGGAAGATATTCTCAGTACCACCCTGGTGTAAGACCACTATTCAGAATCGAAACTTTGCTTGAAATCACTTTGGCCATGTTTGGTGACCAGATCTAAATGGCCAGGTACTTCCCCACCTTCCTCTTCCCCTCCCCTACCTTAATCCTCACAACATTTCCCAATTGGGGTAACCATGGTCTCACTGGCTCCAGACGGTTGCCAGCAGTTGGGACTCTTGTGCAGTTTCACATAAAAAAATAATTTAAAATCAAATTCCTATAAACATGTCGCGAACTTAGTTTCTTTCAAATGGTATAACTATTATAGTATTTATTGCCAGTTATAAAAAAATTCAAAAAAATATGTAATACTAGCTGGTACCCGGCACGCGTTGCGATGCCATATTCAAAGAAATAAATTGTTTCTACCTGTATGTCCTTTCCCGGTCTTCTTTCTTTTCTGGTCTCCTCCCGCGTCTCCTTCCCTCCCGCGATCCCCTTCCGTCTTCCCCGCCTTTCCTCTCCCCTCTCCCACTCCCCCGTCCTGCCAACCCCCCTCCTGCATTCCATACATTCAGTCCCAGTACCTACATTCAGTTTTCCAACAGCCCGCGTGCCACCTATTACAATTTTTTAATTCAAATTTCAATTTTTATATATTACAAATATGTATTCATTTTTGTATATTATAAGATCAATCAATTTTGGTAACTAACATAGGTACCTATTTTAAATTTCTATAATTCTTGATTCGATTTAAAGTATGAGGCGAGTACTTCAAATAAATCTGTTAATTTAAAGATGTTCGAAAATAGAATTTTGATTTAACAATCATTGTTTTACAAAATTTCATTCTCTAGTTTTGACATTTTTGACAGATTTTTCCAAGAGTTTTCGTAATGTTAAAAAAACTTTTCACGTGTATTGTCATGTGGTTGTAATAATCCAGAAACCTTTGAGGGGGTTTAAAGAAAGTATTTTGAAAGTTTCAAACATTTCTTATGCTTAATATAGCAACACATAGCGGACGTACATACATACAAACATTTTTACATTTTTATATATATAGATGTGGTTGTGATAATCGCGGGGGTTTAAAGAAGGTGTTTTGAAAGTTTCAAACATTTCCTATGCTTAATATAGCAACGCATAGCGGACATACATACGTACAAACATTTTTATATATATATATATATCTCTCTCTCTCTGGTTTCAATCCTGGGATTGGTTTGCAGCAATTTCATCTATTCGTTTCTTCCACTCTTCCCTGTCTTGTGCGGCTCTTTTGAAGTCTGCATATGATAAGCAGCGCACGTCCACTAGCAGGTCCTCCAGGTACTCTCGGCGTGGGCATCCCCTAGCGTTTGTCCCCTCGGTCGTACCCTCCATTATGGCATGCAAGACGCCTTCTTGTCTTATTGCATGGCCGATCCATCTTGCGCGCCTTTCGGACAAGGTCCTGAGCAGGTGCCTTCCTCCTTCGATTCTTTGGAGAACCTCCTCATTTGTGATGTGGTCTCTCCAGGAAATTCCTAGTAGTCTTCTATAGGACCACATCTTCTTCTATTGACTGGAGTAAAAGAAATCGGATTGAGTTCAATATATCTAAATGTTTAATTTTGTCATTCACTAGGGCGTGTCATACCTGGTATTACCGGTATACGATGGATGCCCGAAGTCTAAAACGTGTCTCCACCATGAAGGACCTTGGAATCATGTTTGATAGTAGACTGACATTTCATACTCATATTCAGATGGTTTGTAGCACTTCATTGAGAATGCTGGGCTTTATTCTGCGTACTGCAAGGAATTTTAGAGATACCCGGGTTCTCATAATCCTATTCAATTCCCTAGTAAGGAGTAGACTTGAAAGTGGGTCAGTAGTTTGGAGTCCGCACCAAGTAAAATATTCCCTCATGTTGGAGAGAGTTCAGAAAAAATTTCTGAGATTTCTGTACATGAGGGAGTACGGCTATTACCCGTGGCTCTATCCTACTGACTTTCTTTTGGGTATGCTCGGAATGAACCATCTACGAGTCAGAAGGGATGTACACATTGCTACGCATTTCTTCAAATTGATTCGCGGATGGTTTGAAAACTCGGCTATCTTGGAGAGCATTCATTTCTATGTTCCCGATGGTTATCTTCGCCACCGACAGCATAGGCTGTTCTATCTTCCGGCCTGCAGGACTAACTTACCAATGGTCATGCCGGTCGGGAGAGCAATCTTGCTGTTGAATAGAATCAATTCGGATATCGACATATTTAGCGTTAGTGAAGCTGCTTTTAAAAGGCAAGCTCTATTAATGCTTGTATAGTTTTTAGCCTACCATTCTACCATTTATGTTTAATGTAATAATGTTACAATTGTATTTTAAAAACACATTAAAATTTTTAATTTTGTAATGTTTTTGAAAGAATAAATAAATAATTTGAAAAAAATTTGAATTTGAATCTCAAAAGCCTCTAGTCTCCGTTTATCTCTTTCGGATAGGCACCATGTTTCGCAGCCGTACATCAAGATACTCCATTCATAGGTCTTGATGAGGAGTATTCTCAGTTTCAGGTCTATATTATTCGATTCTATTATTTTCGACCTTTTATTGAATGCAAGCCTAGCCTGGTGTATACGGCTGTCGACCTCGCTCTTAGAACGACCGTCCCATGTTATTTTGCTCCCGAGGTAGACAAACTCCTTGGTGTTCTTTAGTGGAACTCCTGACATCTCTACTCTCATCTGATGTTGCATTCGGCCTACAGTCAGCAGCTATGCTTTTATATATATAGATATGCTTTATTTTATAAAATGCACATATAATAGTAATAAAATTCGCACAGGATGAGGTAGACATTTAACATTAATTACATATTTACTCTTTAATTAATTTTACCATAAAATAATATAATGTTATCATTATGAAGTTATAAGGTAATATAATGTTTGGGAAGACTTAATACTACCAAATTTTTTAACACTTTGAATTTATGTCATCATAATGAAATGGTAAGGTGACGATGGAATTTTGAATATTGAAATTTTTAGAACACTTGAAAAACTGTATTGAATATAAGGGTGCCCGCAGACGAGTCATGGCGACGGTTAGAAAACTATTTCAAAATTCATACAAATTCAAAAAAACTCTTTCAACGAAAAAGTCTCTCTTGTGCGCACCTCCACATACCGTAATGTAATTTTATGCCCGCAACTGCTGCGATTCAACTGTCTCCGCTTCTAAAGTCTCTCATCTGCAGCTGCCCTAAATGTATATCTTGTTTTCATTTTGTGAAAATGTCATTTAAAATTTTTTGTTTGTTATTTCTAAAATTTTATGTAACTAATCAAATTTTATTTAACCCAATTTCATGTTTCCTATGTATTCATAATTATTTCTTTACACATTTTCGATTGAACAAGAAAATGTGTACATATAATTTCTAGTATTTTTGTTTTGATTCCCAGTGATTATTATGTAAGCATACAAAAAAATACACTATGAATCTCATCGATGTACCTAGGGACTTATTAATACTACGTTTTTAATATAAATATATTCTATTGTAAAGCTGTCATTCAATTTAGAAGACTGGTCACTATCACCCATTAATAAGAAGTAAGCTAGGATGCACGTTCCTTTATGACTTAGATACGAGCTCTGTCTGGGAAGACTTTGTATAATTACTTGATCTATATCTCTATAACAATGCTGCCTCTTCATAGCCAATGGTTACTGAGCTGTCACCAAAGATGAGTGCATGAGGAAGATAGGAAACCCATTACAGCATTATAACCATGTGATCAACAACAATAGATCAGGGGCGAAGAACCTGTGGCAAGATTAATTAAAAATAAAACCTGTTTTGTATTTCAAAGAGATACATCAATTTTATTTTTTCTTACTATTTTTTATTTGTTTTGTTTGCAGAATGTCCCGTTGGTAAATCCCCTTGCAATAATGGAGAGTGCATCCTGCAAAGTTTATTCTGTGACGGGGTGGCTGATTGCAGCGACAAGAGTGACGAGCCCACCGGCTGCGGCGGGGCGTGCGGAAAGCACGAGTTCTGGTGCGCCAACAGGAGATGCATTGACAAGTCCATGGTGTGCAATGGAATGGACAACTGCGGAGATATGTCGGACGAACTGAACTGTCCAAACGTGAGGACTTCTTGATTTTGTCTTCCAAAATCCAAATAAATAAAACAATGGAGATATTAAATATATCAAATATTATTTTGATGACCATAGTATGAATAGAATGCCTTACTTTGTTGATTATAAAATTAATTAAGGAGCTGCGTAGACTAAAGTTCCTGTTGTGAAGAATATTGGAGATTATCGATTTGAAAGATTTATCATGAAACTATTGGCTAGATTTATAAAATGATAAGATAGGGAGAGCCAAAAAAAATATAGGTGCTAAAGTGCTAAGACGAAATATTGTATTATATTTTGCCAAAATTCATTACATTTCGTTCTACAAAACGTTGCACCTGTGGTTGATTTTATGAACTTTAAAAATTAGCAAAATCAATAATATCTAAAACTATTCTACATTTTTTTCCTAAATAAATAAGGTGATAAAAGTTCCATTTATTGTTGTGATTTTTCAATGCATACAGCGTTTTCAAAATGTCTCCTTTCTGCCCTAAAAACTACCTAACAAATTGTGTAGTCAACAAGGGGCTCAGAGTTGGACTACAGTGAAATGTTTAATTGGATTAGTTAATAGCAAATATGATTAACTGGTTTAATAAATGGCCTGTGTATATATTCTAATAGCCACGTGTTTTGAGTGTTTGAAATTGATGTTCACTATTTTTGTAGAAGATTTCTAGTACAAATTGTTAATAAGACAATAATAAATATTATAGAAATGAGATTAACGTTTGCGTGATCGATTGATTTTATTTACCCTATAACCTTTGAACGCATAACCTGTGGTCTTCGTAAACAAAAATAGTAATTAATATTATTTACCATATTATTATCATATGTGATATCCGGGGTATCACTATTTTTTTTTTATCCCAACACATTACTCGTTGAACTTACTGACCCTTTAGTACATAAATAAATAATATCTTGCCAAAATTGCTATAATTTATCCAGCATTTGTTGGTTAGGAAACTTGGATAAACACTACCACAATAATTGAGGAGCTGGATGAAATAACAACTTAAACGTCTACCTTATGCTCCCATCACCTTTTTGGTATCTCCAATCCTTTCTATATCTGCTGTTAAATATTACTTGAGTAGATTTTACACATAAAAGTTTACTAGTTATAAGAGAATATGTACTACTCATTTTGAAAAAAACTTTGAATGCGAATTTTCATCACAAGTTCTTATGATATGGCATCCAGCTCCTCAATTGTTCTACGTATTAATAAAATAAAAACATTTTTAAGAAGGTTCTTTTATTGATAAAAACATAAATAAGTTTACCATTAACAATACAATTTAATGATTTTTTTAAGGGTTAATTTTTTAATATGAAATGATAATTGAGTTTGTACAACAAATGGTAATAAAAAGGTATGTTAATTAAACATATTATTTCTGGTTTGAATACTTTTAGCACACCAAATGCCCGTATAATCTTAGGTATAATATAATATTATACTTCCATTGTGTTCAAAATCAATTGGTTGAAATATTATTTTTTTTATCAGCAGATTAAACAGTCACATAAACAATAGAGTCCAGAGTTGGGATCTTCAAGTAAAATATAAATTGTCTAGGATGTAAGTAAACCGAATACGAAGCGACAGTGCGATGGAGTCGCTGGCTGTCTCGGAGAGAAGTCTCATATGAACTCTTCGGGTTCTCTGGGAGCATCGAGGTCTCGGTAGTGAATCACCGGGCGGAAATCTGACGCTCCACCCCTTGAATATAATACACCAACATTATCATCAGAATAGTGCTCAACGCATTCACTCAGAGATGGACAATGAACACTGGACACTTGACACCTTGCATGCAACCTTCAATGCTATTATGTTGTAGAAAGTAACTCGCCGGATGGATGGGCATCCATTTATTACTAAAATTACTTCAAGCACTACAATCTACTTTTATTTTATTCACACAAAGAAATAATATGTTTAATAACACAGTGTTATTATTATTATGTATTATGGTACTTTTAATAAAGTAAACTATCCAAAAGCTTTTTTGGCTTTAAAAATGCAAACCATTTGATATTTTTAAAACTCATTCTCAAGTTAATTTGCCTAAGAGTAAGAAAAAGAGTGTTTTAGAATGACTTTGAGTCAGTGAAAGAAACTATATACTTACCCCCCAGAGCTAGTGGAAGGATTAAGGAATAAAGGATATTAAAAATAATAAAATAAATCAATTTAAAAATTTATTTGTCAAAAGTCAACAAGTTCATCATTGACATGATGTATAAAAAGTTTATTGTTCTACGGAAAGAACGGTTTGGCAAAAATACCAATATATAATTGGTATCTTAACAAGAAAAAGGAATATATACTTATTTATAAGACATTAAAAGAAAGAAATGTCGCCATTCTCTGGGAGGTCTAGGTCATTGTATGTTATCAGCGGTCTGGAGCGGTCCACATGTGTTTCCCTGAAATGTTTCTTTTTCTTTTAAAATTGAAGATAAAACTATTCCACATTCTGTATTTATAGTTTGGATGCATTTTTTTATATCGCCTTGGAAAATTCAAATGGCCCTTTGTCAATATTGCTGGATAACTGATTCACTCAATGGAGTCATGGTTAATTCATTCAATTTATTTTTTCTCATGTGGTCCTCATTCACTTCTTCCTCCATGCCCGTTTCTTTTTACGCAAATATCTATAAAATTCATTCATTATTTTGCAACCATCACTTTTGTTCACAACTCATACAAATATTAAAAGCATAGGTACATGATGGTGTTTGTATACTTTTAAGGAGTTACTTATAAAGCGTGAGTCAAATTAACTAAAACACCCTCAATGCTCTATGTGAAAAGGATTGCCTCAATAACGCCTTAAAATTATTCAAACACCTCTTGAAAAAAACAATGCTACATTCAAATAAATAAAACATATACAGTGAAACCCTCTTAAGAAGTTTTAATGCTTAAGTTTGGTTTTTTGGTCCCTTGAAGACTGAATGGCCCAATTTATCCCACATGTAAGGGGGCGTGCATTAATTACGTGAGCTCAAAAGGGGGGGGTCCAGCAAAATCTCAAGTTACTTGAAAAGAATACAGGAAGTGGCCCAAATTTATCTCATCACCCCTAAGGTTTTCCCGCTTAAAAGTTTTTTTTCGGTCCCTTGGAAACCTTAAGGCTCCGCACCCAGGCCCGAAAAGAAGAAGATGGAGAGATACGAAATTACGAATATTAGAGGAGAGCGCTAACATTTACAGTGACAAAATCGATGCGAAAATTGCAAAAATGTTTAATAAAACACGACTCGTTTAAAATAGAGCAAAAATCTCACGGGCATTGTCTTAAACAGCATTTAATGAAACACTGTGAATTTTTCATACTTGTAAAATGTAAACTTAAATAATAACTTGTAAAATAACTGAAAAAAACGTGTTTATAATAATTTTTGGAGCATACTTTGCGATTTTTTTCTATCGGGGGAATTTTATATAATTTGCATTTCAGCATGGGCAATGTCTAGATATTATCTTCAAGAATAACATATATTTTTTTAATAACATTTATTTGTTTAAGGGAGATATACACGGTGTCCGGAAACTCGTAGTACAAGCGGGAAACTGGTAAATCTACATCACATTCGGAGTCAATTTGTGATATAACTTTTTTGATTTGAGCTTTCGTTTTTGAGTAAATCGGGTCCGAAGTTGGAATTTTTTTGGTTAAATTTGAAAAAATTGTTCACTAGGGGGTTGATTTCAGCTGTGTAATGTCTTATAAAATGCATCGAAGGGTAAACCGGGCTCAAAAGTTTTTTTTAACCCTTTAGTTGCCGAAAAAATTGAAAAATAGAAAAAACATAATATTAAAATTGAAATACTGAGATCGAAAAAAATAAGTTTTTTGGGTTCTCTACGTGATGTAGATTCACCAGTTTCCCGCTTGTACTACGAGTTTCCGGACACGTTGTATAAGAAATGGGTAGAAATTCGGGTTGCGGGCCCTTAAGAGAGTTTCACTGTAGACAACACTGACAAACACAAGGCAAAAGTGCAGCACTAATGGCAGCACAACACATCTATCCAATTTTCAGGAGTCGAACCTGTTCTATTAGGCTGGGATTAGAGAAGAGGCATACGTTATAAGCTGTAAGTTAAGATTCTTACAGCCAATACTTCATGTGGTATATAGAGACGTATTAGACTTGTTCCTCCACTGGCTAATACTATTGCATTAGGCAGCCTTGCAGTGTGAAGTGTGAAGTGTGAACCACCTGGCCAGATGCCTTGGATTATAGTTTTAGTTTGGAGGAGGAAGAAGCCAAGCAGACGCAATATCCCACGACACAATCAAACAACATAAAGCATTTGGTTGTTTAGAATCAAATTATTATACTAAAGTGCAAAATATTACTAATTCTATGAAATAAAACTAGTGTCATCATTTCATTGAGTTTTATTACCAAAATAATAAAAATAAATTCGCCATCAACAGTCCATAAAAATATATTTGATCGTCATATAATATTTACAAAAGTACAAAAATAACATAATTTGTTATATTATTAGAAAGAAAAAGATAGAATTTACTTGTTAAATCATACACTAGATTTAAAAGTCTTGTCATGATAGATAAATGGCAATAATCTAAAATTATAGATTAGTCAGACAGGTTATGATGTTAGAATGGCCTAAAAAATAGCCTAACAATAGCCTAACAATGAAAGATGCTTAAAACGAATTCAACAAAATGATGACACCACTTTTACGCACAGGATATGAAACAAAAGAATTCAAACAAAACAACAACCCCTCAGTCCAAGTTCATTTGTTAAAACAATTGGTATCAGAACATCTAAATAAAAATTAAAGGAGCCTCAATCATAAATAACTAAATTTTTAAACAGTTGATGTACTTTAGCAAACATTGATATAAAATAAACAAATTAGTCATTTGGGCAGCGAACAGATAACTTTTGTTATAAGACACAAAAATAAAAATAAAATGTACTGAATTATGTGCTACCATTTGCACTGACCTTCTGTTGGCCCTTCAACGTAAAAGGATGGCATTATTTTAATAATACTAACCAAGTGGTAAAATATAAAAATAAAAAACAAAATTATGCCTTAAATTTCATTCCAATTGATTAATAACCCATACGCAGCTGTGAGCATAAAATAATGCGCAAATAATCTGTTCCGCAATGTGTATGCAATCTTATGCTACATCAGGACGGCAGTGAAAAGATTTAGGCTGAATGATTGAAATAAATAATTGAAGCGATAAATCAGTACTCTAATTATTAAATTTAATTGTTTACGAGGGCTCATCGAGTGTATTCTATACTGATGTAATAAGGACTGTTCGAAGGGTAAGCTCGTTTGTTTGCACCCCGGAGTGATCATTGTGCGTACCTTCCCCTGGCGAAAGCCCGGCCGTGCCGCGCCGGTGCGTATGAAGCGGGCGCATAAGCGGGCGGCGCGTAGTATGGTGCGTGGCCGTAGCCATAGCCCCCTCGGCCGTAACCGCTGTAGCCTCCGGAACCGTAGCTGGAACAATCAAACATATGAGCAATTCGTAAGGGTGACAAACGCTCTACAGAAACGTATATTTAACAAGTGGGTCCATCAAGCTCCGGAGCTTGATGGACACTTTTGGATGGATGGATGCTTTTTTTAAAAAACTGAACTTGCCGATCGTGCTCCGGAGACTGTTGTAACACCATTCACGCTGGAATTTTTTGCGATGCGATTTTCACCTTTATGCTTCGAAAACTGTAGAGGACAAAATCAGAATCACTTGCACTAATGTCACAGTAGATTCTACTTTTTATTTCACGAATGTAGCCTCTATGACAGCTTATGAAATAAATTTTCTATGAATGTCAAAATTCGTTTTTGTAAAAAGGCATCGCAAAAAAATTACAATATTTTTAGTTTCCAAAATACATAGTAAAAAGATCTTTTTGAGTTTTGAAAATAGTATAATGGTCATTATTTCTTTGAAAACACTTTATAATTAATATTTTTCTTGAAAGAGTATATATTCAGGTTTATGTAAAAATAATAAAACCAATTTTATTTGTAAAAAAAAAAAAATTTGACAGTTGTCTAGCAAAATTTGTTCATGGGGTGAGGTTTGTCCGGGTCTTGTCGGCGGATGCGTCTACCCACCAGCCACATGGCAGGCTGAATCGGGAGAGAAGGGTTGAGGTAGTCCCCTTGACTTTTCCAGCCGTACCCTCTCAGAACATCGCCTTGCACCCAGTGGGAGGATGGATTTATACATCTGTCACTCCTGGACACACTGACCCCCAGATTTCTACCCACCCCTAATACCCATTTCCTTCCGAGAACTTCTTCTCCTTCCTTTCCTAAAAAGATCCTCCACACAGCATCCCCAAAGATAACATAGGCCCTGAGGGGAATTATTTTCGTCAAGGCCTCCTGTGTGGAGCTAATGTAAAAAAAAAAAAAAGGAAAATTTTTTGTTGATAAAGTTAGCTATTCTGAAGAAACGTGTTACGAAAAGCAGGGTACTCACCTAACCGTGTAACCTGTAACGTATCTGATACTGTATCAAGTGAGTACGTAGGTACGAGTCTACTGCGAGCCGCTCGCGCGTGGAGCGCAGTGTGCTCGCAGTGACCCGTCGACGGCGGTATCACTGCGAGCACAAAGGCGGCTCGCAGTGTGCATGTGGACGGCAACACGTCCGCTTGTGTAGTGAGTATGTAGGCGCGAGCTTCAAACTAACGTTTTCATCATGGAGTGGACAGATGAATAAAATTCAATAGTTTTTTAAATGTCCACTGATCTCTTGAGACTTCATATCCATTATTAAATTATTCGAACGATTTCTATTTTTGTATATTTCACTTTGCCAGAACCGACGTAGGCTTTTATAATCTTCGATGATATTGTACATGAATATGAACGCAGCACTAGCCACCATTTGAGACATGTTGTCGGCGTGATATCGTCACATGCACTGCGGATCCGGGAGGTCGTAGCTGGATACGCGGTTACCGTGGACGAGCCGTACCCACTTGCAGATTGATACAGTATCAGATACATTACATGCTACACTCTAGGTGAGTACCCTGCTATACATGTAACATATTTTAATAATTAGATACAGCGGCTGGTAAAAAGACTACAATTGGAAGAAAAATAAAAATTGTACTTTTTAGTCTGATTTTTGAGCAAAACACATCGAGGTAATTTTTGGCATGGCTCTGCGTGTTTTCGTCTGGTAATCGAGCACATTCGTCTACTCCGGCTTTCCATAGGATAAAAGAGATTAATTTATGCGAAACAAATACGTATTTAAATAGTGATGAAATGATAATTACCTGGCAGGATAGGCAGAGGGCTGGTGGGCGGGCTCCGGCCTCCTCTGAGGGGGCTCGGCTAACTGAGGACGCTTCATGTCTCGGAGGTAGTTGTTGAAATACTCCACTTCTTTTCTGACCTCGTCCACCTAAGCACAAACAACATTAGTCCTATAAATAATCACAACTAATACCAGACCTATTGATAGTCCAAGATGATTTTCAGGCAGAATTAGAAAATACATTGCTTTATTACAAATTTACTTTGAATACCTAAGTGAATTTCACTGGGCGGCCGCCACAGAATTATTAAAACCTCTCAAAGGCCAGGCCATTTCACAAAAATTCACTAAAAAAGCACCACTTTGAATTTTGAATTGAATGTTTTGTGAATTAATTTTGAGCTATCGTATATTATATTGACTGAAACACGTTCCTAGAACAACAAACTATGTACCAAAACAACATTACTTGCATTATTTACGTAAATTAATAGGTTTTACGATGTTTTAGTCAAGGAACACGCATAAATTGTGACGAGTAAATTCGCGGCAAAATCTGACATTTCTAAGTCACAGATAAAATCGTTTAAAAATATTCTGGTGTTGCAAGGTGAATGAAACTTTTACGCGTCTCATAGAGTAATGTTGGCGCAAGCGATTCTGACCCTATTCTTCATACAAATTCTGTACATGGAAGGGCCAAAATCGCAGTCAAACAGTTTTTGGTCGATAATTTTATTCAAATTTTCGAATTATTTTCTCGCGCATGCGCATATTACGCGCGCCCCCGCGCGTCTCCGGCCAATTAGAGGTTAATATGTACTACTATTTTGAATTTGTTATTTCAAAATTTGGTTTTGAGGATCTGTGGATTTCAAATTAACGGGGTTCTAATTCCCTGATATTGATAATTCAAAATGAAAAGCAATCTGACGATGCCTGCAGCAGAATAAAATCGGTAAAAACAAAAAAAAAAACAAGGGAAAAGTAATAATAACCTTTTCTCCATGCTTATTGAAGATATGCTTCCTGATAAAGTCGGGGCCCTTGAACTTCTTGCCGCTGAGTGGGCACAGCCACTTGTCCTTGGCCAACTCCTGCGTGTTGGCCAGCACAAACTTCTCCACCTCGGCCTGGCAGTCCTTGGTGCCCAACTTCAGCAGCTCCTGTTCGTCCATGGTGGGGATGTCCTGCAGGAAGGCTGACATCTTACCTTCGAACGTGCGCATGTATTCCGACAGCTCGTTGGGGGTCACCTGAAAAATTTAATTCACTAAAATGCAGCCTGACTTGGAAAATTAGGTGTTCTTGAAACAATACCTATAAACTATAAAATAAATTTAAAAAAATAGGGGGTTGAGAAAGCAAAATCAAGTATTTTCAGCACGGATCATTTCCAAATTTAGTTTTGAAATAATCCATCAATAAGTCCAACAATAAAACTGCAAGTTTGTTCCATATATTTTGCAAAGGGACAATAATAGTCCAACTGCGTACATCTTTTTTTTTCAAGTGATAAAGCAAAGGTGTAGAGGAAGTGGAGGAAGGAAAGAAGATGAAGGGAGAAGTATGAGGCTTTACAATGTTTTGACTCCGAATGATGGTCTTCCACTAGGGTGATAATAATATCACATGTAGCACCATCTCCACTTTAACTTGCGTACTTTGTAAAAGTTAGAATGATGACAAATATACTCAGCATACACAAACAAGCATGATGACGTGACAAACCTTGGTAGTGGGTGCTGGTCCACGTGCGTGCATGATCCCACACCTGTTGGGCATCTCGTCCTCGTATGGATACTCGCAGTGGTTATAATAGTCCATGGAGTGCACGATCCTCAGGTACAGGATGAGGCGGTCCAGCACAGCTGTGAGCTGCGGGTCCCGCTCCACCGTGTCACCCCCGTCGGCCGGGGCG
Source organism: Limnephilus rhombicus (assembly GCA_929108145.2). Classification (NCBI taxonomy): domain Eukaryota; kingdom Metazoa; phylum Arthropoda; class Insecta; order Trichoptera; family Limnephilidae; genus Limnephilus; species Limnephilus rhombicus. The sequence continues at coordinate 45,675,740 of OV815273.1, read as the reverse complement.
GAGCCCTCGCCCGTGCCGTTGGAGGCCCCCAAACCCAGCAGCTCATCTTCCTCGGCCGAACCCTCCTCGATCAGATATTCGGTGATGTTGTGCAGGACGGGGTTGGATGACACCAGGCCAAACTGGAAAGAGGCAAAAGTTTTTAACCTTATCTATGCAGCTGTTGCACATGCGATCTATCAGCGGCTTCTCTAACAAGATTGAGTCAAATGTGCCGCGTAATGAGATAGATTGATTGACAACTACTCTGCAGGAGTGATTTAAAAAATAAATAATTTAATACATTCCTTTTCACACTGATCACACAGAGATTCAGATAATATATGATCCCTTTAGAAGATTTGTTTTTCCGGTTCAGTAACATAACGATACTGCCAATTTCCAATAGCTCATGAGCATGCATACAAATCCTACCTGTGTATCAGGTCCTGCCTTAGTTGAGTCCGGCAGTCCCCACAGGCCGGCCTTGTTGTCCAGCAGGTGGCACAGGCGGGCGGCAAGACGCGCGTCCGACCGCACCACCTGACGGTGCAGCGTGAGGCCGCTCACCGGACGAACACGACGGGATAGATCACGATTCACGATGGCACCGAGTTCGCAGTCACGCAACTGAAATAAAACAAGTATTATACAGACATATTATTCAAGATAGTCCTCCAAAAGAGTTGCGTTGTAACCTCTCTTTTTAGTTACATGCTTCATGAGAGGGAAAGGTTAAAAACGAACTATTGGCAGTATGTCTTTATCAATAAGTGTATCAGTTCAACCTTTTTGTCACCGCGGACCGGTCAACGTATGAGGGGTGTTCACTCATCAAGACTCCACAATCTTAAAGAATAGTTACACACAGATCAATCAGATGGTTTTTCTCTGGTGTGCAATCTGTATGCGGGAAGTCGTTTTAATCTACACCCAGAATATAAGAAACTGCAACTATTCATGTTCCCGAAAGGAACATTTAAAAGTCCACAAGCCGTCTCACTGTTGAGAAAAACCTTTTATATGTTCCGATTGCAATTATTTATGTGCTAGAAAGGAGACTTTGAAAACCCACAAGTTTACTCAAGTGGAGAAAACCCATTTTCATGTTCCGGCTGCAACTATTTATATTCTCAAAAGGAATAAGTCCACAAGCCGTCTCACAGTGGAGAAAAAACTTTATCATGTTCCAACTGCGACTATTTGTGTTCTCGAAAGTGACAATTTAAAATTCACATGCTAACTCACTGTGGAGAAAAACATTTTCCATGTTCCGAAATTTTAAAAATAATCAAAAAAAATTACAAATTTAAAAAAACTAAAAATTTGTAAAAATGTATGAGCACATACGATACTAATGTGCCAGTGGAATGAGTGCTAACCAGATACTGATGAACTGGTGCTGAAGTCCCGGCTCACAAGTGAGTGACGTGAAGATGGGACTTCTCCTTGCTTTATGCGAAAAGTCGCTCGTTAAGGGAGCGTTTTTTTCAAATCTGTTTTGCTTGTTATGGAAGGTGCTCGCCATGAGAGGTTCAACTGTATTTTTTTGTGGATAATTATTTAATTTTTTATTGCGTATGTTCATTTTTTTAAATATAATTTTGATTTTTAAGCAGGCCCTTGCGCGGCCCAGTACCATTTGGTCCACGGCCCGGTACCGAGCCGCAGCCCGGGGGTTGGGGACCACTGCTGTATGGGTTGCATTATTTATAGTCATTGTATGTAGCAAAAATATATACAATGACTATAAATAATGCAACTCAAAATGAAGGCAAAAAAAAATCAACCTGTAAAAAACTATTTTTTTTTTTAACTATAATACATCTATTTTCGATATAGTTGCGCCATCTCTTGGACTGACTTGTAGGCAATTTCAAAGAATTTTTTTTGGCTTTACTGAAAACCTTCCTCCCTGGGGACTGGAGTTAACACCGCTAACAACTGAGCCAAATCCCAATTGGGTAAATATGCAGTTAGTCCACCTCACGGATAATATACGGAACGTTCGTGTTGTCGAAGTTTGATGCACGGATAATACGGAATGTTCCTTTTTTAATTAATAGACAACCAAATATGACATTTGTCGGAAGTACCAATCATATAAAATAAATTCTCTAAAATAAACTCGCTTTTCATCATACTTTTAAAAAACATCCCAGATTTTGAATGGTTTTTTTGGCTACGCAGGGTTTGTGTAGAGGGTTTGTGTAATTATTTTAATACATTTCTTTCCATGTTCTACTGTTATAAATACAGGTACAAACTTGTCAATGATGCATTCACTTTGTTTTACGCAAAAATATTTTTTCTATGATTGGCAGCATTGATGAAATGTTAAAATAAAAACGATGAAGAAACATGGGTTACCCGCGCGAGTGAATTAATTTTAACAAAATTAAAATGTTAAATGCATATTTTTTGCATGTTTTTTGGTCTCCCCCGACATAAATACTCACTTTTCGTAATAATAAAGCTAAATCTAACTGTTTGGATAAAAAGTTTTCCGTATTAACGAGTAAGCGGTTTAATACATAAATAATCCCAATTGGATAAGATCGACATTTAATTTGTACGTTAACTGCTGTAATGTCATCCAATAATAGAGAAAAGTGAGTACAGATCGTCCAGTTGATTAGTCGGACATCTCCAAATACCAAGTTTTGACAAAATGAGGAAAGAAATGTTCTAACGCTAGAAAATGTTGAAGAAGTTAAATATCTTGTAATTTAAACAAATTATTTACTTCAATACTATATTGTTAATCTACAAAATAATCAATGACCATAAGTCTATTGAATTCCTAAGAAAAATTGATAAACTACAAATCAAACATACACATAAGGCGAAGAAAATAATGAAAAAAAATGAACTAAGACTCCCCTTCAGGAAAAAAACAAAGAGTCTAAAGTCATTGTTGTACGGAGCATTGAAGATATTTGGAGAATTACCAGAAGAAATAAAATTGGAAGAGAGCATAAAGGCATTTAAAATTAAATTGCGAAGATATGTGACCGATCTGGTATAGATGTGTTATTTTAAGTGCATGTATACAGGGTATCCGGGGGTAAAGTGCATTAACTTTGGGAGGTGATTCTACATGATAGTACAAGTAAAAAAGATAAACAACTTTTTTCGAAATTTCAACTTGGGTAGTTTTGAGGTAAAAAGATAAAATTAGTCCGGCGTGTGCGGCCAAATTTATTATTTTCCGCTGTTACGATACGGGCCAATCACAATCATTTCCCGACTATGCACCGGTGCTGAAGGGATCAATGGCGCTAGTTCCTCAGAGCATCTTCCATTGTAATAGAGAACTCCAGTCTAATTTTTTAATTTTTTTTAATGAATAATGACCTTCTATCTTAAATAACTGCATTTTTATTTTTATTTTTAGAGTTAGTTTAATAGTTAAAATAATTGTAAAAGTTTTAATTTTTCACGATCCCCTAAGACCACTGTATGTACGGTGAATCGTGTGACGTCATCACTCCTGAAAAAATACTATAAGATTTAGCAATCAGCTGATCAAGTGCCGCCATTTTGAATACCGTTATTCGAAGCATTCTCCCTAGAAGTTACGTTACTATTTTTTTGTGCAGTAGTTTTTCAATATTTTAAATAATAGAAATAAACTAATACAGATACCTCTATTTTTGATACTCAATTATTTAGGCTTAAATATTATTTTAATAAACACAACAATTAAATCTCTATAAATAGTATGAAATAACGATTAACATGAAATGTTGTTAAAACTGGTGGCTTATGTCATACCTACATAATCAAAGATTTCAATACAATGACTGGTGACGCGTGACGTCAGCACTAACCATTCAGTAATACCAACTTTACAGTGTGTTTTGACGAGAGGTTTAAAAATGCACTTTTTAATATTTTTTTAAGAACTCTACGTTTAATATTATGAAATAAAACTTATATATTCAGAATCAGCGTTTATTGGTCTACATGAACATATTTTTTTAAAGCCATAATATTTTTCACTGGAGTTCCTTATTCAAAGGAGTTTTCAAATAAGACTTTTATACTCATTTGAAAATGTAAAGTATCATTTTTTTGCCTGTGACAGTTGCAATTTAAAAATATTCCGAGTAGCTAGATTAATGAAATCAACAGTTACGTCAAGAATGATATTGGCGCAAGCGATTCTGACCTTGTTCTTCATACAGTTTCTTTATACATAATGGTTAAAATCGCATTAAAAAAAAGCTAAATTTTTTCCCAAAATGAGGAGTGATTTGCCTGTGCGTAAATTATCCTTTTCAGGATAAAATTTTGAGATATAATTTAGAAAAGTGATGTGAATCAATCATACCCTGATGTTGTTGAGGTTCCAGCAGATTTCTTTGATGTTGACTTCTCTGTGGAAGGTGACCCAACCCCGGCGGAACCAGCGGCGCTCCGGGAGGGGGTCTGCCAGGGCTACTCGCAGGAAGCCTCCGTAGCGCTTGCACATCTGCAAATACACTCATAAATATCATTTCATCTTGGTGAAGATCCCCTCAATTTTCAAATCAATGGTTAACCAAATTTAAATGTCGGGTCAAGTAATGTAAAAATTTATATACATATTGTTATAACTTTTAACTTTATTTAAATTTTTTTTTGTCTTAAAATAATGATTTTTAAAACTGCTGAAGGGTTTTCTCAAAACTGTGTTTTTAAAGACGGTGGGCAAAATTTCTCAGCCGTGGCGGTTAAACGCCGTAAAATGTCGATTTACACGGTTAACATCATCCTAATTCGTATTATTATTTTGTATATGGGTCAAAATCAGAGAGGTGAGCATTATGCTTCTGACAAAGTTTTTCTTTAAAAAAACATGATATTACTACAATATTTATTTCAAAATAAAGATACTGTGCATAATTACAAGGCAGTTAGCATGTTTATTTTTTTATAATAATAATTTACTTGATTTTAATCAAAACAGGCCTAAATAGTCATTCCGGGAACGCATCCTTACACCATGTTTTATAGTTCAGGCAAGTCAAAAATGTTTACAATTATGAAATAAAAATGTCATATTTTAATATTAGCTTTAAAAATTATCAAATAAAAAATATATCTATAAATTAACTTCATATCAGTTTAATTTATTCATATTTTGGTTATCCAGATGCTGTCTGACATTTATCAAATCATTCCGTGAATGAGGTGGATATTGGTCGATGTAATTAAAATAACACACCCTTGGTGACTTTAGGGAGCAACAGTGTGAAGTTCACTAGTCAAATCAAACGGCGTGTGTCGTGTTTACGGAAAAAAATAATTCATGTTTTTGGTAGGTACCTTTTAATTTGATATCTGTGAAGCGTACTTTAATTCCCTGTCATACAGGAATGCTGTTTGGTGATTAGTTTTTCGAAAATTCGCTTACTTTTTGCAAAATTCTTATAAATATTACAGCTCACTTGTTTATAACCTCTAAAACCAATATCTAACATGGCGGTGTCAAGCGTGACATGAAAATATTTGTCGAATAATCATTTCGGGAACGTTCTTGTATATGACGGGCGTTCACGAAATGACAATCTATGAACGAAATGCTACTCTCATACTTTTAAAAAGCATAACCATGCAAAATTTTGGTTTTAGGTATCCATTTAGTATGAGTAACATGGAAAACGATAAAAATGAAGAGAAAGGGAAGTAAAAAAAACGACTAAAACAGGACAGTATAGCTTATAAAAGGCATCGTGAAAAGGCTAATGCAAGGAAGTGCAAGTTTTTAGATAAAATGACACCTGAACAAAAAGAGATGAAGAGACTGAAAGATGTGGAATGTTACCTAAGAAAGAAAGCTGAAAATAAAGGTAAGACTGTTAGTGAAAGAGAGAAGAGGAAACAGAGAAATTCGTGGAGAATAAATTCTCAAAAGTATAGACAGAAAAAAAAGATGATGGCAAATATTTTAGCTAACATCACCCCCCCCCCCCAGATTCTAAAAAAGAAATGTAAAATGGCATTTGCATGTTGAGGAAGAAATCGGGAAGAAAACAGGTTAAAAAAGATAAAGCGCAGGCTTACAGAACCGTTAAAAAACAGAAACATAAAATACAAATTAATGAAATTTTATTTGAATAATTTGTTTTAATTCACAATTTATTCATTTAAAATAATATATAGTATATTTGCGCCACGTTTCAGAGTGGAAGATACTCTCTCAGTATTGCCCTGGTGTAAGACCACCACTCAGAATTGAAACGTTGCTTGAAATGACTTTAGCCATGTTTGGTGACCAGATCTGAATAGCCAGGCACTTCCCCACCTTTCTCTTCCCTATCTCCTTGCCCTCCCCTCTACCTTCACAACATACCCCAATTGGGGATGCCATAGTCTCACTGTCTCCAGACGGGAGCAGTTGGGACTCTTGTGCGATATTCACGTAAAAAAAAAATAAAAACAAAAATGCAAAGAACAATAGATCAGTTGCTAAAAGAAGTAGAGAGAAGCAGAAGACGTGAAGAAAGAACATCCCAAAAGAGTGCTTCCACGCCTACTCGCAAAGTTGATGAATTGACAAGAGGATGTTCTGTTGATCTGCAAGTTCGTCTATTATTTGGCGAGGTTTTGACAACCTAACTAAAAGACACCGTTGATAAATTACCGAAAAATTCTAAACGAGGGGCTTTTCAAAAATGTGTCAGTGGCAACTGTATCTACTATCTAGGGAACTTCGCTGTCATTTTGGGAACATCCCCATCATTTTCGGGAACATCACAAAATCGGCAAATAAAACACTAATTAGTAATGTTATAGTTAAATCTTGCCAGAGGAAATAACCTTTAGACTTTTGTATTTATATTATTAATATACCACGTAGTGCAAGAATGTATACAATAAATTGAAATTTTGGAGCAGAATTTACACCAATTGAAAATTTATGGAGAGTAATTTGAAAAATAATCTTTTGATTATAAAAATATACAAAATAACATTTTCCAATTAAGGAACAGGTTTATTACAATTTATTGAAGGTGATTCTCAAATAGGTTGGTTATATAATTATTAAAAATTTATTTAAAAGCGTTCCCGAAATGACTCATGACTCTGGCATTTTTCTTATTAACAGGTATAATTTCTAAAATATATATATTTGTGCGTGCCCCTTCAGAGGGAAAAATTCATGACAAATGACACAACAGACTCCTGTTGTTAGTTTTCTTCAAAAGGAAACTTCATTTCTAAGATATTTGAAAACCTAAAATGCTCACCTCTCTGATTTTGACCCTGTTTCGGTTTATGAGGAAATTTATCATATTATTTTTTACAAATTTACTTCGAATATCTGAATAATCGGACGCGAAAAATTGATTTATGAGAAAATATTGTGGTATTTTTACGAATTTACTTCGATTATTTAAAATTGAAGAGCCGGCCGCGGCGGTAATCAGCAGTGAAAATTTGTTTTACGTGGAAATTATGCGGAATTTTTACGAATTTGTTTCGTTTACGTTTCTGTATTTTGAGGGCCGGCCGTGACGAGATTTGGCTGTGAAATTTCGATTAACGTGGAAATATATCGTATTTTTATGGATTTACTTCGATTTTATCTAAGTTTGGAGACCTGGCCGCAGCGGTAATCACACGCAAAATTTGATTTAGGTGGAAATATCGTATTTTTACGAATTTATTTTGAATAGGTATATGAATTTAGAGGGCCGATCGCGATGGCATTTGGCCGCAAAATTTCGATTTAAGCTGAAATATATTGTATTTTTACAAATTCACTTCCACTATCTGAATTGGAAGGGCATTGGAAATCGGCTGTGAAAATTCGATTTACGTCAAAATATATCACATTTTTACGAGTTTAGGGATGGCCGCGACAGTAATCAGCCTTGAAAATTTGGTTTACGTGGAAAATATCGTATTTTTATGAATTCTCTTCGAATACAGGGCCGACCGGTGGCCTGCGAAAATTCGATTTACGCTGGTATAAGTCGTTTTATTACAAATTTACTCTGAAGAACCTACCCGATTTTGAATTTGCGGCCGAGGAACTCAATTTTTGGCAATTTTTTACGATTTTTTTTTCCACTAAATTTCGAATTACGTGGGAATTTGTTAATACGAAATTTTATTTTTGATGTCCCGTGGAAATCGAATTAACGGGGTTCTACTGTATTTTGCTTGTAACTGTCGTTTAAATACTAGATTACATTTTATATTAATTAAAAAAATATATATTTTTTGATTTTAGAAGATCCAATCGAGAAATATTGTGTATACCGTAAAACGCCTTTTTTGAAGAGCTAGCAGATATCGGATACAGCAGCTTTAAAAATCATTATTTTAGATTCAAAAAAATATCAGAATAAAGTTACAACAACATGTATATAAATTTGACATTAATAAATTAAAAAGTCTTTCCAGGAAAATTTTTTGAAAAACTTTTTTATCGGCATCCTGACTGCATATAACTCTTTTAACAGTGAGGGAAGCTATATAAATAACACGAATTATAAAATAATCTTGTATTAAATACAATTGAATAAACCAGGAAACTCACAGCTTCAACTTCCGTCTTGGTGATTGTTGGCGAAAGGTTTCTAAGGAAGATGGAGGTGGTCTTATGCATGGCTCTAGGTTCCTTCTTCTCGGGCTCCACCACCTTATTCTCAGAGTCCTGGCTCTGCTCATCAGTTTGTTTCTCCACTTCCCCCTCCTCTGCGGGCTTGTCATCGCTTTTCTCTTCTTCCTTGTCATTCTCGTCCTTGTCGACGGCCATCTCCCCGTCTTCGTTATCCGCATCCGCTGGTATCTACAAATATAATAAATTGATCAAAAATCAAAATGATTGATAATAAAAATATATTTACAACAATTATATAATAATAAATATGGATTACTTCTTTCTTCTTCTCAGGTTCCTCCACCTCGTCCGTGTGTCCCGGCGGCTGAGGCTCTCCCTCGCTCTTGCGGCCCGCCCCCTCCTCTCCCTCACTCTCCGAGGAGTCGGAAGAGGAAGACGAACTGGACGAGGAGCCGCTGGAGCTGTTGGAGGAGGCGCGGCTGCGCTTGCGCTTCAGGGCGGCCTTAGCTACAAGTTGAACAATATATTACATCTCCAGATTATTGTGCCATTTACAGCTATTCACGCCAGATGGAGTACCGTTGTTTTGGCTTACAAAGGTCCTCCATCAGCATTCTCCTACTGTTTACTCTGGTACCTTATGAAATGAACTATATCACTACTTAGAAGACAAACAAGAATAACTAATAACTATCAACAAACAGTCCAATCTGAAAGATCCGAGCAATGGATCATATTCGCGGCAGCCACTTTGGGGGAAACACATGAAAAACCTATTTAGAAACAGCCACATTGATTAAATACAATTAACGCTCCATAGTAAGCATTCAAAAAGAAGAAGATGGTTCGAAAGGAAGATATGTAAACATGAATGTTAGAGGGAGCGCGCCAATATTTAAAAAAACGATAATAATTAAGAGAAAATTATAAAAATGTTTAATAAAACAAGATTCGTTTAAAATAGAGCAAAAATCTCTCGACAAATGCCTAAGTTGCATAAAGATACACTACATATTAATTTTTCCATGCGTGTAACATGGTAAATAACAGAACAAAATGTGTTTTTAATAATTTTCGGAGCATACTTTGTGATTTTTTTCTATCGAGAAAATTTCATATAATTACCGTTTCGGACCTACAAATGTATAGATATTATCTTCAAAAATAACATATATATTTTTTAGCAACTTAAAAACTAAAAGTGTTCAAGAGAAATATGTTATAAATCGGTAGAAATTCGGAATGCGGGGCTCAACCTAGAATTACAAGAGAAAACATTGTGAAAGAGTTTCGTAGTACGTACTTAGTATGTTGTTCCCAAAATTGGAGAAACATGGCATTGCAAGACATAGAAAAAGGAAAGAAGAAACAGAGAACGATATGGTCTCATTACAGATTCAACTTACACTTACTTTTGACAGGGGGCGGTGCAATAGCTGCTGCCTCTTCCTCCGTGTTACACTTGGAGAAGAGTTTAGCCTGCTCCTGCAGCTCCCGGTGGTGAGGGTCAATGTCCATGGTCAGTGGAGCTGTCTTCTCGGGCTCTACTGGTGCTTTGGGGGCGCTGCTAGTGTCTGGTTCCGACTTCTTGTCTTCACCCTCGGAGTCTACCGCCTCTTTCTTGACATTTTCATCAGAGTCTAGAATTATCTCCACTGGTTTGGCTGCAATCAGATCGCTATCAGTATCTAACGAAATTGAACATATTTCATTAACTGTTTTATAAAGTGATTTTTTTGTTGGTTTTACCTAAAATTTAAAAATAAATGTATACAGAAACAGAAAAGTACAACTTCTCTGTGAGAAACCTGCTACAACAAATATTGTATGAACAAACTTATTCGGGTTATATTGTAACATTTTGTAACAGTTCCATTGGGGTGATATTTCTCAGAAATGGTAATAAAGACAAAAGTCAACCAATAATATATTATTTGTTATTTTGCAAGATTATGTTAAGATGGTTGAAATGAAAGACATACCATTCTTCTCTTCTACTGGTGGTGGTTTAGGCTGCTCATCCAGAACCTTGAGATCTTCATCAGTTCCTCCTTCCAGCTTTATGACCACGGTATCCAAAAGTCGGATTATCTGTTCCGACTGATCCACGTCTACCGTTATCTTCTCCATGAATTGATTATTCAACAAGTCTAAGAAAACTTGAAGGCGGTTCTAAAAAAAAGTTATACGTATTAGAATTTTTTAAACTGTATAGAAATAGAAGCAATTAAAAAATAAATAATTTGAATTGATTTTTCAATAATAATAACACATTAATCTCTCACTAATCCGCCACCCCAAAATCCAGGCAAGTGTCCAATTAGCCAAAGCGGCAGATTACAGTGCATACATACAAAATATGCTAAAGGTATTTTGTAAAAACAAACAAACACCGCTAACCATCTTTCGTAAAATTATCATTTTTTGGTTTAAAGTTAAATTGTCATATGGTGATTTATTGTTGGGGTATTATTAGCTCCACACAGGAGGCCTTGAGAAAAATAATTTCGCTCAGGACCTATGTAGTCTTTTTAGGAAAAGAAGGAGAGGAAATTCTGGGAATGAAAAGGGTACGAGGAGTTGGTAGGAATCTGGGGGTCCAGGAGTGACGGAAGTATGAAACTATCCCTCCCACTGCGGTGCAAGGCAATGTTCTGAGAGGGTCTTGCAGGAGAGGTCAAAAGGTCTTCCTCGACCAGTCTCTCCCGATCCGGCCTACCACGTAGTCGAGGGTCAGAAGCATCCACCACCAGAATATCCGGGCAAACCTAACCCCATGGACCCGGGCACCCCTAATAAGTCACCAAAGGTAGCGAACCACTTGGGGAGACCCGTGGCAGAGGTGTTGGTAATCCGATAAATGGTTTCCGGAGCGACCCAACCCATACCCGACTCCAAAATTAGAAAAGCGATACCTGTTGCATGCTCCAATCCTGTGGGGCTGGTATTTCAGTATAATTGTTAGTTAAATTAACCTTTAGACGCTCAGCGGTCCCATACGGGACCGCAAATTTGCATCGTATAGTGCCCAACGGTCCTGTAAGGGACCGGTGATTATGGTGCGAATATTTCATAAAAAATGCTTGGGCAGTGGACAGGCGCGGTGCATAAAATGTTTGGTGGTTCACCCGGCAATAAATCAAACACGTATAATATAATTTAACTGTTGGTAGGTCACGTAGGTAGCTACCGTAACTACCCTATTTATAGAGAATAAATAAACTTCTTCGGTCGTTTTGCCGAGCGAAGACATTATTCAACCAAAGTTTTCAGAAAGCTTCTTCCCAGTACCCGGTGTAGCGCATTTAAAACACACACACATAAAAGGTCCTTTTTAACTGAAAAAATAATGTCATTGTCAAATAGGTTCCTAAATCCCAAGCTAAACAAGACCCGTTGACTTATGGTTGAATTTTGCAAGCTAAATAAATTACTACCCCTTCAAACCTATTTTGCAGGAGCCTGTCAGAATACTTTGATGTTTTCGACGCACTTCGTAGTGCCGTGCGCCGCGTCGCTAGAAGCAGATTTTGGGTACATTTTGTGTTTTTCACGGTCTGGACATGTTTAATTCCCAAACGTGGCGTTTGACTGAAATACGCGGAATGGTATGTACATAGGTTCCTAGTTTTTAGCGCGCGGGAAAGAACGTCAGCTGGCTGCAGTAATTATTATCTCTTGCAAAATTCATGCATTTAAATACGTAATTAGTTTTTATTTTCAACATTGTGCGTAATTTAAATTAAAAATATTAAGTAGGAACAGGTTAAGCTGTAAAATGTTCAATTTTGTTGGCAGTTCGGCGCACTATTGAACGTTTGGGCCAGCCGCGCCTGGCAGTGGACTACCTTTATTGCAAGCGGCGCACAAGGTTAATATAGTTTTCAGCTGTCCGAAACGTTGGCTGAAGGGGGAAGCACAACACGGCATATTAACCCAAAAATAAATCACAATAATACTTTTGGCTGTGAAAATCCAATAATTTCTGAAGGTGTCTTGTTTACGCATAAAATAAAGAATATAAAACCAGAAATACCTTGTGGGCTTGCTTTGTGATCCAATGTAGGCTGAATTTAGACCTATTTTTCATGCAAAACTATATTTTCTATATTCCTTATTCCTATATTTTCATACAAAACTGTGTTACACCATGATTACGAAATTCAAATGGGATGGCGATATACAATTTCAGGCAAGTGGTACCAAAATGTACTAAGTCGGTGGCAGGATGTTTCCTTTTCTTGCTTACTTTGCAGGCTTCTTTCCATTCAAACAAAAAAACGTGGCAGAACGATACGATCAGAAAAACATATGAAAGTTGCTAACATACACAGAGGAATAAAAAATATACTAAATTTCTAACCACTGTAACGCTTTTTGCTGAATTTCAGCATCACCTACAAAACTTAAGTTTGCTTGGCTGTTGAATTTCAGAAAATTTTCACTAGATGCATTAAAAAAAATTTTCAAATATTTTCAAATAAGCCTGCAGTTTAATTTTGACATTTTTTCGTAGGCAAAAAGATACTACTTCTATTACAATTCAACAGATGGCAGTGTAATCTACCTAGAGATTTGGTCATTCGAAAATTCATATTTTGTTAATTTCTGTAGAAAGTTCATCTGTCAAAATGCGGCTTTTTATCGTGTTTTAGTGGATTTTTCTAACATATTTGTATATCAGTGTAATAAAGATTGAATTAGTAATACATTCAACGTGTTTCAAACTTAAAAATTCAGTGATATTTGAAAAACAAAAGTTTTGTGGTTATGTTGACATTTTTTTGCGGTCGGACTATTTTTGACAATGCGATATTTTCAATAAATAAACCAATAATCGAGTTAATTGGTATTGTGGATTTAAGATAATTGATGTAGCTGTTTGATGTATTGCAGCTATTTTTGGTGAGTCCTTTATGAATTCCATTTGTTGTGTATGAAAATGTCGCCATCCCTCGACTAAATTCTTTGTCAAAAGTTTGTTGAGAAGGAACATTAAACAGTTCAAAACATATCAAAATTCAGTTTTCTTATATACCTGTGTAGATTGTGATTATAAATTAAACCGTTTAGAAGAAAACTAATAGAAAATATTTAATGTGTAGGCAAAGTTAAAATTCCTAGGCGAGTTTGTAATGAGAAAATCCTAAGAATTGTTCCGTTTTAAATGTTTACGATTTATTTATATATTTTTTTTATAAATCCTAGGAATATGTGATAATCAACCAAAGATAGGTGAATTCATTGACTATATAGAACTATGATCAGTTTGTATGTCTCCATATTGAAATTCGGAGGTATGATTTTTTTAAGATGGGCGGAAAATATTCAAAACGGTCACCAAAATATCACGAGCAATCCGAGGAAAAAAAACAAAAAACGCGCCGTCGATCCAGTGGCTAAAGCAACAAAAATTATCCCTGGTGACTGGTAAAATGATCAGCAAGAGCAAGCTAGATGGCGATATAATAACTGAGCTATCAAGCTAAGGGAACCAAACAACTGGATTAACTCCTGGTTTAGTAAAAGGATTAGTTTTTAAAGTGTCAACAGAGTGAAAAATGAGAGTGAAATGTTCAACATCATTCGTTCGTACAGTACTTTTATATTGCGTAATGCCAATTTTACTATAAATTTTAGTATCAAATAAATATGGATAGCGAATATAAAGATAGCGAATACGATTAATGATAAATAGATATAGCAGAATGGGCGGAAGTAATGGACGATAATATCGAGTTACAAAGGCGACTACAACAAAAACTTGAATGACAAAGATTTCTTTAACAGTTTTCGATAGTCAAAAATGCCAGATGATGATTGGTTTGTTTTTTGTCCATGTAGCTTGGTTTCGTGTTGACACAGGGTGGAATAACGTCAAACTAACGTAGGTACCTACTAATGTGCTGCATCAGAAAAAGTTAAAGTTAAAAGTTAAGACTTTATTTTTAATATATTTACATTAAATTTCACGACCAAATTTGAAACAGAAAAATCAGAAATACGGTCATATCTAGAAATTAAACGCAGGACTTTAGCCTTACCGGAGAATTGCTTTACCACTGAGATATTGGGAACCTATCCCCTTCGGTCGCTAATATTTTCATCAGTGATTATATTACAATCTTGAGGTTTTACTCCTTAAATTTAAATTAAATTTCAGATTATGTATTACAGTATTTAAAAAAAATTATGTGTATTAATAATATAAGTACAATAATAACTTTATTTTAACATTAAATGTCAATGAAAGTAGGCGGGGGTATGAAAGATTATCAACGATAAAAATATTTGTATACAGGGGGATCGAGCGTTACGAAAAACAAACCACTTGGCTGATCAGAGAATTAGATTGAAAGCTTAGCGGTTGAGTCTAGGCATGCGGCGGACTACTGAATTTGACATACAAATCCTGGCAAATTATAGAGCTTGGTTTTGTGCTTTTAACCAGTAATAATAAAGGGGGATTATTACAGTTTTTTTTTTTTACATTATCTCCACACAGGAGGCCCTGAGGAATGGCCCTATGTCATCTCGGGTGCTGTGTGGGGTTTTTTTAAGGAAAGGAAGAAGATGAAGTTTTGGGAAGGAAATAGGTGGGTATAGGGGTGGGTAGGAATCTGGGGGTCAGTGTGTCCAGACGTGAAGGTCGAATGAATCCATCCATTCAACTGCGGTGTAAGGTGATGGGTCGAGGGATTCTGGCTCGAGAAGTCACACACACCTCACCTCACCCCATGAACCCAGGCACCTCTGCTAAGTCACCACTTGGGGTGATCTATGACAGAGATGTTGGTTATCCAATAAATGGTTCCCGGGGCGGCGCCCAAAATGAAAGTTGTCAGATAAGTGAGCAGTGAATTACTGAGAGAGTACTATGCTTAATTTATACAGCGCAGTTTTGTGAAGGTTCTCCTCAAGTGCCCTTTACACTAAATAACCTAATTATGATCATTTAAAATATTCATTAGGGGGCATACATTAATTACGTGAGCTCAAAGGAGGGGGGGGGGGGGGTCCAGCAGAATCTCACGTTACTTGAAAAGAATATACAAAGTGGCCCAAATTTATCTCACCAAAGGGGGGGGGGGTCTAGATTGGAAGAAAAACTGCTCACATAATTAATATATGCCCCCTTAGCAGCAGACATAATTTGCATCAACATTTTAGAATTTATACCTTTAGTGAGTTTTGTTGTTCTTCTTTGCGTTTCATCGACTCCTCTGGATGATACTTAATCTTGAACCTATAAAGTTAATAAACATTAAATAAATTAACTAGCAACCTTAAAACCTTATATTTTTCATTTATATTAATTAGATGTAAAATGAAAGGTGAATATTACTTGTGAAATTAACAAACAAATTCACAATGTTCCACAAGCGAACAAGAAAACACCACTCTGAACTCACAAAATCATAGACCACAGAAAACTCAAATTATGAGACAGTGCGGTGACAAGTAATGGTGCATGAGAAAACAAAAGAATTCTTTTAATTTTTTTCATCAGTGGAACATTGTTGAAAAGAGTGAACGATGAAAAGAAGAGATGATGAAATTAAACAAATAAATATAAGGTTTATCCTGCAAAGAATGAAACGAGTAGTAATGTAAAAAAGACACATCATCTTCTCACCTGTTCTCCATAAAGTGTGGTGCCTAAAGCTAAACTAACACGCGATGTCCGAGGCATTGCGCGCCCCAGACGCAGTACGAAGCTACACGGTATCAAGTATAAAACGCGAAGCTAAGTTTGTTTGCTAAGTTTGTTGCACATTTTTATGAAAAATGTATTCAGTTTTCTTACGGAGAACAGCGCGAAGCTAGCCGGGCTGTCGACTGTAGGGACAAATTTTCATACATTAAGATTTCTATCCGGAGATTTAAAAGGCTTATAGATACATGTTTTCGATTATTTTGTATTTAATGGTGATACTTTATTTCAGTTACATGCGAGCAAATATAAGCCATTTAATTCTCAGTGATAAATAGTTTAAAAAAACACATCTTTCTCAGTCATAAAGATATGCTACCTGTTTTTCTTCGATAGGTGTTGTTATTTTCTAATATTCTTCAAGCAAATTTATCTAGTGATCCAAAATTTTTTTCATAATTCTTGAACATTATGTAGATAAATTATGCATCATTTAAATAAGATTATTCAGCAGCATAAAGAAAATATTAACATTAGGTTTGGATACTAAAACCAAGATTCACTGCTGCGTAGTGAGAAAATTCTGTACTAACCACTGTTTTGTTGTATGTACATACATATTCATTTCTTGAAAACTAAGTGTTCATGCAAACTCTTTGATGTTGATGTTAAATAATATGCATTGTCAAACCAGGACAGGAGTATCTTCTTTCTGTTTTTCTTCTTGTGTCAATCTTGTTCTACTATTTACTTAAAACAATAACAAAACTTTGGGCCGATTGTTTCACAGAATATGTGACAAAGTCATCAAATGGCCATTCAGCCCCAATTTGTTTTGTTGAGATTTGCCATTGACATCGCTCGAATTCTAGGAGCGTTTCAGCTTTCTATCAAATTATAATAACCTGACAAACTTAACAACATGATTAGTTGTCCTCGTCTTCTTCTGCTAATAACAATTTGTTCAAAAACTGAAACAGACTTAGAAAGGCATTTATTTGAATTCCTGTGAAACAACCGGTCCTTATATTCTTCAAAATACAAACATTTACATACCTATAAGAATTTAAATAATGCATTGGAACATCGTGACATGAATGCGTCCAGACACACTTTGAAGTGAATTAAATTTTCTCTTAACCTTTTCATAACTGAATTAAAACTGGCAGTGGTCGATATTTGGTGCCTGATAACAATAATTAGTAGAGTTTTATTTTAGATATTTTATTGTTTTTTTTTTCAATAGTTCAGAAGTTATTACTACTTTAATTTGAGAAAATATAAGGTCACAGTATATATGTGTTTCACATAAAATGACAAATCGTACAGTGTACCAAAAACACAACATTTTCCTTTTTTTTTTAAATTACTTAAAAATTAAACATGTCTTCAAAACTTGCATAAAAGAAAAACAGAGGAAAAATTTGGTCGAGATTAACCACAGAAAGCCCCATTTAACATTAAAAAATGGCTACCGCTTAAAAGAGTGACTAAAATCTATAAAAACATATTGTGCAAAGCCAGTTAGTTATACCAGCAATTGGAAATAGAAAACTGCCAATTTCCATTCGCTCTAGAGACTGAGAAAAAAAATTCTGAAATTTATGTATTTTCAAATATAGGTATATACCCTTTCAGACCGTACTGAAAGGGTTCAAATTTAAGATTCTGAAGAGTTAGATTTTTAAGTTTCTTAAGTTAGTTAGGTTTCTAATTGAATAAATTAGTAATAAAAATAACAGTCATTAGCAATCTTACCATTCTTCATCTTTGTGCGCTACAAAGAACTCGTTGAGCTGCTGCCTCCTGAACTCCAGCTTATAGTCATTGTACTTCTTGATGGCATCCTCATCGGTGATGGAGTCATCTTGTGCAGCGAGAAAGGCTTTGAAGGTCATCATGGCAGGCTGGGTCTCTCCTGTTGCAGCACCACCGATGCCTGTTTCCCTATTCATTCAAAAATGCTGGGTTTAGTCAATGACGTTACGTACTATATTAGACGAGGGGTAGAAATCTCAAAGTGGGAAGACAAGAACAAGACAATTGTACCGATCTCGATATCTAGTACTTTAGTACTAAACTGCTACGCGTCGAGTAAGGTTACGTCTTACCAGCACTTACCTGTAAGTAAATTGCATTTTAAAAAGTGTCAAAATGCCCTCCTGTGTGATGAGAAAATGTTTCAATTACATAGCAAATAATAGTAAATATGTAATAAATATTACAATTAATTTTCATGTTTCCTGCTCGCGGTTTTAAACGTCATTAGAGAAAATTCAAGTCCTACTAAAGTAAAGGGTCTGGACGCGCAACAGCCAAATTTCTGTTGCTAAGTAAACTTCACTGTTAAAGTAGACTAATCAGCCTAAACACTTGTTTATTTGTTTGCTTGCGATAAAACAACACATAAATCAGTAGTTCTAACAAGTATTGATGACAATCGCCACAATTTGAAAACTGTCATTGCCCTATAGTATTTATTGTATAGCTCGACATATCAAACTCCGACAGGCAGCCGGACCTTTTATTCTAGTGGGCCTCGAGAAAAGGAGACAGCGAACTGAGCGAACGTTCCATCAAAAAGTGACAAGCAATACGCCGCCTGCTCATGTATTCATGTCATTCATACACACACATTATTTGATTGTCTATCTTTATCACACAGGAATAAACTTTTGAATTTAGAAATTATACTGAAAATCGCTGAAAACAAAAGAGTGTTCCTTACTTTCCACATTATATTGTGAGTATATGAGACTATGGCGAGTCTATTTATTTATATAACGTCATTGGGTTTAGTACCTTTGTCTATGTGAAAAAACACAGTTTAGATTCTAATCATTAATAACTGTATGATTCTGAGTTGTGGAAGGTTACTTAATAATTTGCATAATTTTTAACACTGTTTTTATTGCTACCATCATAAAATACAATGGTACAGATTAACTAGATGGTTACCAACCAAGCCCGAATTACTAAATAAAATGCAATGTTGTATCACTACTTATAGAAGTTTTCAGGTTAAAAAATTGGCAGCCATCATGTCAAACTATTAAAAATAATTTAAGTCCCAAATGTCAGTCCAGTTGATTAGTCAGACATCTTCGAAAAATCGAAATTTGAGTTGAGTATGCAGTTATATGTAAAAGTGTATCTGGTACAAAATTCAGATTACTCATAAACACAACTAAATCAATTATAATGCTGAAAAGCTTGTGGTGAATTAAAGAAAATATTGACATTTTGTGGGTGACTCACTAGTAGGATATTTCAAAATGACATGTTAAAGTACCGTACTGTTATGCCTCCCGGTGTTATTTTATAATACAGCACATAAGACACGTGTAAAAAAATATTTGATTTGTGGTGAGCATTTGAATATTCCTTTTCTCATTATCTCAAAATTTAGTATTAGGAGATGTCTGACTAATCAACTGAATGATCGGAATACTGCTGGCCGACTGTGCTTACAACAACAGCTTATATTAGATATTTTATTGTTTTTTTTTTCAATAGTTCAGAAGTTATTGCTACTTTAATTTGAGAAAATATAAGGTCACAGTATATATGTGTTTCACATAAAATGACAAATCGTACAGTGTACCAAAAACACAACATTTTCCTTTTTTTTTAAATTACTTAAAAATTAAACATGTCTTCAAAACTTGCATAAAAGAAAAACAGAGGAAAAAATTTGGTCGAGATTAACCACAGAAATCCCCATTTAACATTAAAAAATGGCTACCGCTTAAAAGAGTGACTAAAATCTATAAAAACATATTGTGCAAAGCCAGTTAGTTATACCAGCAATTGGAAATAGAAAACTGCCAATTTCCATTAAACTGCCAATTTTCAAAAGCCATAGTTAAACAAAGCCATAATTGTTTAATGATAAATTGATAAAGTGTAGATTATTGTGCTAAGTTTCGCATGCCTTCATACTGCTAAAAACTTTTACTTTTTTGTAAAAACAACAGAATTACATATATAAACTCACCACTAATATACAACGTAGATTGTATGTATTTTAAAATCAGTAGATGTTGATTTTCAAAGGCAATCTCTCAGTGGTGGCACAGTAGCAACTATTATAAATATGTCATATTTTTCTAAGTAGGTCGATGATTTATCCAATGTCTATGTTTTAAAATTTTGGCCGAGTTTCGGCCAAAAATCGAGTATCGGCTTAGTTTCGGTTTCGGCCGCCATCCGGCTGAAACTATGGCCGAAACTGAAACTGAATTTGGGAGGTTTCGTTCTGCGATCGGACATGTTCGGTGCACTGAACTGCGAGCCACGAAGTGTCATTTTGCTGCGTCCGCACTCGTAGTCGTGTCAGGACTTGATTCACTTGTTTGTGTTCGCTCCGCGAACTTTGCGGTAGTTTGGTTTATTTGTTGTGAAATTGGAGATATTTTATACTTAATATTATTTCGAAATAGGTAGTTTTATTTCGCTATTGAAATGATTTAGTTCATGATATGCCCTGAGGAAAATAATTTCCCTGTGGGCCTATATCATCTTTGGGGATGCTGTGTGGAGGTTTTTTTTAGGGAAAGTAAGGAGAGGAGAGTTCTGGGAGAAAAAGGGGTGGGTAGGAGACAGAGTTCTCGGTAGAATTTGTAGCCGAGAATGCCGAGACCGAGATCTCGGTCGACCCTTAGTTATTTGTTAATAATGTTTGAATAGGTAATACTTACTTTTTCTTTTTTTAATATTATTTACGAAGCGATTTACGATTACGATTTCAAAAAGCATAAATAATTTATTTGAAATGAGGAGTGATAATTATGTAATGTTTATTTTTAGTTCAAATATCGGAGACTGAATGATTAATATATGTTTTAAAAATAAAGGCTGATTGATTAAGATTGACTATTTTTTTCCACGAAATCATGACCTTATATGGAAGTTTCGGTTTCGGCCGAACCTGAGACCGAAGCCGAAACTCAGTTTCGGATTCGGCCGTAAAAACTAGTTTCGGTCGGACACTATTAGCATGTGTATTTTTTTTTAACCTTTAAAACCCTGGTCTTTTCAAAGCATCTGCCCCATAACCCGGCACGTTTTCACAAAATATCACATAATGTTACAGCAGCTTATGAGGATAGCTGCCGACGGATCACCGACAAGACAGTGGAGGTTATCCACCTCTTACCCGCCCTGGTATAAGTAACTGATGGTTACTCCTTCAAGGCTCTCGCAATATTCTATTTTTTTGTGTTAAACGATGAAGCTACATTTATTTATTTTGAACGAATCTAGACCTCCAGTGTCCATGCATACGTTGATAGTAAGCAGTATGCAAGTGCGTAACAGGAAAAACAAAATGCAAAAAAAATAGGTTAGTAAGACAAAGATAAATTAAACAGGGCAAAAGAAAAACTCATTCATGAGGCGGCATTGCATCAGTAAAAACCTGCATAAAATAGAGAACATAAGAAATACAATAAATCTCAAATCAATTGGCAAGTACCAACAAAAATTGTGAATGGCTTTCGGTCTGACCATAAACTTCACTTAGCTTCCGTGTCCCTTAGCCAACCACTCAGTGAAGCCTCAAAGAAAGTTAACTGAATATTTGGGGTAAAATACCCCAAGACTAAAAGAAAATTAGCGTTGGGTAGTCAGAGGCAAGATATTATCACGTGTGCTTCACCTACAAGACAGACGCATAAATCGGGTTAATAAAAATAATAGTGTAAGAACCCACCTTAACGGAGGCTGATGTGCGTGCATAGGATAGGCATGATGAGCCGCATGACCGTATGCATCATGCGCCCATCCGTACGCGCCATAATCATTGTGCGCCTGTGCGTAGCGACGCTCATCGGGCCAGTCAGGTCCGCGCGCCCGCTTGGCTGCAGCTCCCTCGCCTCGAGCGGGGCTGTAGCGGCCGGCCCCGCCGCCACCCCCTCCTCCCCCCCTGTACTCCCGGTACTCCGCCCGACCGCCACTGCGAGCTCTACAAAAGAAATATACCAAATTAATTGTTTATCATTTTATTTTAAATTTTATTATTTTGCTTTTACTTAACTGTTTTGCATGACCGATATTTGCGTGTGTTATTTTTATTAATTGTGAAATTATTAACCCCGATACAGGCGAACCCTAGTGGGGTTAATAATTACATGCTAAAAATATATGTATATAAATTGTGAAGAAGCAATAAATAAATAATAATTGGATAATTGTAGAATCACATTAAAATCACCTCAGGGGCGCTGTACAATTTATTATGAGTTCTTAGTCTCTAACTTTATTATTTACAAACAGAAAACATACTTACCATGCAAATCACATCCGATAAACATGCATTTTTTTATTAGAAAGTTTATGCTTCCAGAAGATAGAATTTTGCAAGCAGAGGACAGTTTTAAAAAAAAAAACTGGACTTTGCACGATTTTACCGTCCATTACTATTGATATTACTTTTTTTAGAAAATTAGTATCTTTGATATTTAATTTTTACAAACCGGACAATTTAGGACTCTTTAGGACTGGAGAATTTTTATTAGAAAATTATGAAATTATATTACAAAAGGTGAAAAGTGTACCTTACATCGCAATATTTTGACAGAGAGGGCGGGACTTAAACCAGCATCTCATTATCAAAAACGTAAATCTACCACGCTAGATATAAAGAGTACAAATCGAAAAAAGAAAATTTCCGACTGCCATTATTTCAATCTAAGGCACAAAACATTTATATATGAAGTATCAAAATTCGTGGTTCAAAATGCTATGAAGTCGTAAAAACTATGGACGGTTACACCAGTGAAACATATAGAGGCATGTCAGAGACTACTATTGCTGGGAAATGATAATCACTGGGAATTCGCTTTGAGAGAGGCAGAGCAAAGGGCAGCAGCAGACCAGGTATGAGAAATATTTTCCATCATACTAACAATGTTCAATCTATCGAATCCGAATTGTCCATGGATCAACCACCGCGAAAGTATGAGTGATGACATATCGGCCGAAATGCGACAAAACCACCCGGATTTGGAAATTCATTGAAACATGGACAATCGGACATCTTCAATATGATCTTGGTGGAGGACAAATGCATGGCAATGACCAACCAAAATTTAATTCGGCAGAATACAGCCACCGCAACGAAACGAATTCGACTTTCGACAATTGAAGGAGAAAAGTTACAACATTGATGAGTTGCAATGTTACATCGAACTCAACAAACCGTTGCTAATCAATAGCCAAAAGCAAACCTATAATATCATCATAGACCATGTAAACAGACAGCAAGGTGGCATTATATTCTTGAATGCACAAGGCAGAACAGGAAAAACTTTCGTAACCAACCTGATTCTGGCCGAAATTCGAGCAAATAAGGGAATTACATTCGCCCTGATGTCATCTGGAATTGCGGCTATATTGATGGACGGGGATCAAACAGCACACTCTGGTTTGAAATTGCCTTTAAATATAGCTGAACAGGGATTCCCAGTGCGCAATATAAGGAGATCGTCAGCAAGTGGGCAAATTCAAACAATGCAAGGCCATCATTTGGGACGAGTGCACTATGGCTCACAGAAAATCATATGAGCCACTGGACAGGACACTTCAAGATTTGCGACAAAACATGAGACTTGTGGAGGTGCCTTCCTAAATTATCAGGCGATTTCCATCTAACGCTGTCTGTTATCCCGAGATCAACAATGTGCGAGTATGACTTTCGGATGATGAATGCAAATATTTGTGGAAAAAATTCTACAAACAGGAGAAGGCGCCTTCCCAATCGATAAAAATTCCGGCCAAATCATCTTAACGAATGAATTATGCAACTTAGCTGAAACATCAGAATAACTCTTCGATCAAGTATTGTCTAGATATGCCCTATCTTAGTAGCGAGCCAGTAAAATTGACGTCGTGTAAGTAAATGTTAACAATACAACTCTTGTACGTATTCCAGCGCCTCGCTTCGAAGTTCGTAAATCCGATCACAAAGTTCATTCTCAAATCCCATTATGTAGTTATATCATTCATCATCCAATCACATGTCGCGCGTGACGTATTATGGAGATGAATTTATCAATCCTACTTGGTATAAACTAGCTGTACACGCTCGTAAAGAAAATAACCCGAGAGCGTTCATTGTGTGACAAGAGGTGTTCTTTTAATTGTAAACAAACGTCGAGCAAATACGTCACGAAACCAAAGAAAGGGCTGAATTGGGAGAGGATTAATAAATAACATGAAACATTTTAGTTTTCATTTTTAGTTTTTACATTCTGAACAGGTCCTCTAGAACCAAAAACGGTAGGTAAACCTCAGTGGCGGCCCTTCCATAGGGGTCATTAGGTCAATGACCTCCTAATTATTTGGATCGAAAAAACTAGGCAATTCTCTATTTTAATGCGCCCCAAAGTTTGTTCAGACATTGGAAAAACAATACTTCATTTGTGTATTATACTGCCATCTCGTATCCAAATCAGAAGCTATTTTATTTTATTTAAAAAATAAAATCATAGCGTACCTACTAGGATTAGCACCATCTTGCGTCCAAATGAGAAGCAATTGTGCGAATTCATCGTAGGGTCAGTTCAAAATTTGACCCAGGACGATCTACTATCTCTTTCTTTGGTATACAGACAAAAGAGGTAAAACGATCATGTCTAACGTATGCCTAGAGTAATACCAAATATTTTTTCAAAGAAGCTTAGGTCATGTCCCGGGCGAGACAGAAGTTAGTTTATTAAGGATGTTAGAGTGAGACGTCAAAAAATGTCAGCTGATATGTGATTTATTTGTTTACTTCTGACAAGGGCAAGGCCATCTTGGATTCATTAGTCAGCAGAAAGCATGTTTCATTGTTGACGCGATTAGCATTGAATAAATTAGAATGTCGAATTCCGTAGTTAATATTTTGAAAGAAATATCGGATAATTCATTGAACCATGAAAAACGTATTTAAATAAAGTGTCTCGGCCGACCAAAACCTCAAATGAAAATCGTTTCTGTTACCAAAGATAAAAATAAAGATATTAACCTTTTCTCTGCGTCAAAAATATGTGTCACTTCGTTCACACGCGGGGCTATTTATCACTAATCTAATTTATGGCTTTAAACAATAATCACGAGTGGATTTTAATATTTGTTTTAAAAAATAAATCACTTATGTCTTGAAGTATTTTTTCAAGTGTAAATAAACATTCGGTTTATCAATGGAACTCTATAAATCTTCGACACTTATTTCAGTAGTGTTATGAATACGTTTGGGTCAGGCCGCCATATTAATATTTCAAGGTCAACACAATAAGCATATCAACATACCGGAGTACAGCTCTTCAACTGTGGTGCGATGTCTCGATTGGCTGGATGAATGAAATATTGACACACACTTCAAAAAGGGCCGTATAATAAAAACAACTGCAGCTTCGTAATTGTTATATTCGTCACATTCACTAAGTTGGAAATCATAATCTATTTCTAAAGTTGCCTAATTATTTCGTCGTCATTAAGACTACGACCCGACATTTTGTATGTTGGTAATAAAAATAATTTCAATTATTGATAAAAATTCAAGCGTCTTCAACTTTTCGTAGAGTTATAAAATCACTACACTTGATTGTCCACTAAAAACACTCTGAATCACTTATTTTTGTTTAAAAAAAATAATCTAATACTGATCAAATTTTATATTTCTACCACAGTCTGAAAGTATATTTATAAAAAAAACTTATTTTTAAATATGATAAATCAGATAAATGTCCACGTTTATCACAATAGTTCACATCGACAAAAAAGGAAAAATTAATTCGATATAATAATGTATTACTCGGCGAGCCTCTTCGCTTGAGAATCTTACGAGTGCTTATGAGAGGCGCCTGCGCAGTAGCGTGTGTAAAGATGCGGGAAGAATTCAAACTGATTCAATTTTCGCTCTGAGTTGGGAGGTCCCTTCAAATCTCTGTAACTCTGATTAGAATACGTATTACGGATAAATATCGCAAGATGTCAGTAGGGTAAGGATTTGAGAATTTTTAGGAGTATAAATTTTACCATATTCAAGTATGTTTCGTATACATAATGCCGGAGAAACTTCGCGGCGCACAGACGCGCCGCCCGCGTACAGGGCATGTACGGGGTGGCGCAGTGGTGCGCTTCCCGCAGGGAAAGGGTTAAACGTTACTTTAATTTCAAAAGTTATAATTTCTGTGAATGGATTTGCGGCTGTAACAAAAGAAACCTTTACTTTTGTTTTAACTGTTTGTTATTTGATTAAAGTGATACGCAATGGACACGGATAGGTGTCAGTGATTTGAAACATTTGAAAGAAAAAATAAAAAAGCATTCTTATTCTACATTGCACATTAATAATTCAATGAGTTTTGTTTTGTTAGGAACCATTGATATTCGGATTCAATTAGATAGTGCATATCGTAAAGTACTCGTGGACCACAATGAAAAAGTGGATAAAAATAGATATATTTTAACAAAAATTTTGAAATGCATACAGTTTTGTGGTTCTTTTGAACTGGCATTAAGGGGTCACGATGAGACAAAAGAGTCAGATAATCCGGGTATATTTCGTGGCTTGATTAACTTTATTCAGGAAATAGACATTGTATTAAAAGAACATTTAGAAAGGTCTTCGAGTTTTAAATAAAACCATATTGTGCTACCGGCTTCGGAATAGGTGAGTACTGGCGTTTTTATAATATTCCCTACGCATTAACAATAACTCTGATTAAAAAAAAAATCGATTGACCTTCCACTTCTAGACCCCTAGAGCCGCCTCTGGTAAACCTACATTTTTATTATTGGGCAAAGGTTTTATCTTAGTGAAAAATATTTGGTAAATAAATAGTAAATAACTACTTGGAAAGACCCATTGCAGGGGTGTTAGTTACCCAATAAATGGTGGTTATGGGTTTCTCCCAACCGCCTGGAACCAGTTAGACTATGGCATCCCCAATTGGGGATGTGAGGCTGATTGTAGTGGGGAGGGGAAGGAGATGGGTTAGAGCAGCCGTATTTCTATTTAGTCCAGTCAAGGAGGGAGGTGTAGAGTGCGTGAGCAGGAACCTAAGCGATTCATTCAGAAACTTGTTCAGGGTGCATAGGGTGTGAACATACTAATAGTCCTGACGTCTAGGTGGTGAGCTAGGGGAGGGAGGAGGGGGGGGGGAGAAGGTCCCAATTTTCGGATGTGCGCTTATATCTCGAAAACGGTGCATCGCAGAGGACAATTTTCTTATAATAAGTAAAAGCTCATAAAATTATGTACAACTTTTATTCTATACGTAATTTTCTAAATCCAAGCTGAAAATAAATTAAATCCAAGTCTAAGTCCCACAATCTGTTACAAACAAAAGTGATGTGTCAGTAATTAGATAAAAAAAAACAGCTTTTTCTGAAAATGACAACACTTTACTAAAAAACTTAAAATTGCTGTAAATATTTACTGGTTAGAGATTAATTTGCATATGTAATTCTAAAAGGGAATTAAATTCTTTACAACTTCTTTCAAATAAATTTCTTTCATTGATGAATATTTTAGACGATATGAAGGAATGTTTGATTCAAAATGTGAGGTAAAATGATTTTTTTCGAAAATATCTACATTTGTGGAGCGTGAAGTTTCTGTAGTAATCGCTTAGGTTCCTGCTCACGCACTCTACAACACCTTTTGGACCTTTCATTGACTAGACTAATTGTGGGATATTCCTTCGAAACTTCGAGGCAGAAATCTTCCAGAAACGTTTTTTTTTTCAAAGTAAGTTTTCAGCTAAAAAATAGTTGATACTTAGTCTTCCCCCACTAGCTCAATCGGAGAGTTATTTGCGGTGTTTTCAGTTTGTTGATGATCGATTTGGGAAACCACCAAACAAGGTTCGAAAATGAAAAGATTGGTACATAAAATAAAGAAATGTTTATTGTCTTTTAATATACAAATGCCCCTTTAGAGACATTGCAGCAAATGATTTTCTGACGCTTCTAGGAAAAGTTTTAATCTCTTTATGGACGGATCTGGAAGCTTATTTATTGATTTTAAAATTTATTTTATCAGAAGCAGATTTTTGAACAAACCAAAGCTTGTAACAAGAATTAAATTTACGTTACCCATTGCGTTGTTGCATCGCAGCCTGGGCAAGGGACGGCGAAATTTGACTTTGATCCTTTTTTTAAAATACATACTAACTAATATATATTTTTTTAATCTACACGAATCAATCATAATATTATTTCATAATCTTTTTTTTAATTAAGTAAACGCCGAGGAAGTGAGCATTGCTCAGGAAATAAGTCGGTTTTTTATACACAATAAACGTGGTTAAAACTAAGAAAATTATTAATTGTAAAAAGAAATTCATTCAGCAAATAATGTGTAAGTAATGGGCTATTATATTTTTTGCTTAAAATATGAAAAAAACTGAGAAACGTTTTTTAATTAAAAAATAAATTAATTAATGAGCCCATTACCAGTTCGAAACCTTCCCTGTAAAGCGCTCACCCTCCCCCCACTCGCTGAGCGGTAACCCCGTTCTATGACCACTGACCGGCCGCGTGAACGAGTCGAAGCGCGAATGACGTCAGAAATATTGCTTGACAAATTTTAAAAACTATCATTTTATTCACTTATATGAATGCGGTGTGTAAATGCGATCTGTAACACATATATTTTCTTCTGTATTCTGATAGCTGACTACGTTTTCAAAAATAAAGTCCGCGGCGTGTACCTTGTAAAATATTCGGTAGTGGTATATTTTTGTGTTTGAAAAAATTTACCCCCGTCTGGACGGCTGGCAATGCAAATTAGTTTCAGTGTAGACCTTAAAGTCCGATAAAAGATACAAGACTTAAGAACTGTGCGATCTAAACGATGCAATACGATGCAAATACTTTTTCATAAATGGGCTGTGAGCCAATTTTATTCTGGTTTCGGGAGTTTAGGGGGCCATGATGAATTTTATATGGCCTGTCTAGATATCATAGGTCAATGGAATAACTCATTCAAAAGGTTTCAGAACAACTCATTCAAATATTGGCAAAAATTACAAGAACTCAGAATGGATATGTGAGCGAGCCATTTTAGTGACCAAAAATAACATCAACAAGATGATTCAAGACATGATTTCTGACAAGAAAAAACCTACAATTCAATCGACACAATGAAAAATTAAAATGAAAGCGTCAATTTTCCTGCGGAGTTTCAGAATTCATTGAATGTGCCTAACGTTGAAAGTCGGCTGGCCAATCATGCTGTTATGAAACCTCAACTCCCCAAAATTAAGCAACGGTACACAATTATGTATGAAACAATTGCAAAACAACATCATAGGGATGAAAATAATGACTGGAAACGGTTTTCATACTTCCTCTTATATGCACGGAACTACCATTTAGCTTTAAGCGTTTACAGTTTCCTGTCAAATTGGCTTATAGCATTACCATCAACAAGGCTCAAGGACAAACATTTAAATATTGCGGTATCAATTTGATGGAATCGTGCTTTTCACGTGGTCAGTTGTACGTTGCTTGCTCACGAATTGGAAAACCAGAAAACTCTTTATTTACAGTCCAAACGGTAAAACCTCAAACATAATTTATAAGCAAGTTTTGTAAAAAAGACATATATAAATAAAGAAAAAAATAATAAAAATATTTTTTTATTAAATCGCAATCAAACCACAAGAAACTTTAAACTTCATATTTATTTTATACGCTATAACTGAGAATCGAGATTAATCGTCGATAATGGATGCAGCAAGAGAGACATCACCTTTCAACACCGAAAAACAGTGCAGCTATGGTGCGCTAAAATATCTGTTGATATTTTGGCAAGGCGAAGACGGTCCAGCAAGGCAATCCAATCACAGGTGCCGAAACCAACAAAAAAGTTCAATCCAATCACTGAATTATGGTCCCGGGCGAACCAGCTAGTACACCATATCAGGTATTCCAGCCGAAAGCTCCATTGTAAGTTTGTAAGATCTAGTAAGGTCTGTGTAAGGTCTCGAGGGAGAGGGGATAATTATAACAGAGATGCAGAAAACAGAGATGCAACCAGTAGAATGCGCTATTGATCAAGTCTAGAAGAGAAGTGAATGTTTTGACTTGATAACTTTATAATTTATCACTGTTCCTCTGCCGGGGTACGTTAAGTGAATAGATGAAACCAATAATATATTATAATATATACCAGTTATTCTATTATACAAAGTTGGAGACTTTCAATGTTTTGATGAAAGAGAGCTACATACAACATTTGAAACACATAGGAATAATATTATCAAAATGTCTTAATCCTTATCAATTAATAATATTTAGAATTAATATTAGTGATATACCTGTTTGGCAGTTTCCCGAAGTTAGAGCGCCCTAGTGGTATATTTTCTTTAGAGTGCTTCAATCTGTGGATAATGGTTATATATATCTAAGGATGTTATAGGTATATTTACAAGATCTGTAAGGAAAGGAAGAAACAGGTAGGGCAGGAGGGAAAGTAGAAAAATTAATAAACCTCTATAAACCAGATATATTAATCCCCTTTCCAAGTAAAATTCAATAAATGCAGTACTGTAAAGGTATCAACAAATAACTCACAAATTAAAAAATCTGATGAGAATTATTGTCCATAAAATAAAAATGTATTATTGAAGATAGCAGTGCATCTGATAAAATAGACATCACACCATCAGACTACCAAGTTGAATATAAGAGTGAAAGATAACTTAAAATGAGATATTTTAAATAAGATTTACATTATTCGTGGCAGATTTAGATGCAGGCGGCGTGATTGTAAAGGCATTTTTTACCCGATATCCATCTAGGATGTTATTGAAAGGTTTAGGATTTTGCTTGTAGGGAATGTATTTTAGGTTAACATGGGTAAATTGAAAAGAACTATCTAACCTGTCTTGCCATTCCTCTCGCCCCCTGGAGCGTTCTTCCCGTCTGTCGCTTCCTCGATAATTATTTCCTTCGGTGCCCCCGGTTCCAGCGCGTTCCCCACGGAACTTGTCACGTCTTTTGCGGTCGTACTCGTCGTCACTGTCAGCCATTATGATGGATAATTTTATTAGTGTTAAATTAAAACCACTATTCGAACTTCGTTGAATGGATACTGTCACGACTCACGACTAGTTTAAATAAAAACATAAACCTTTTGACCTTTCCGTAGCCCACTTTCAGAATATCACGGAACTAGCAATTTTCGCCCACCAAAAGACGGACGCGCTCCAACATGAAATGAGCTGCAAGCTGCAAGACGGCAAGCTCAGTGTTGCCAACTGTTAGCTATGGCAAATTGCTAGACATCTTACAAAATGTTGCTAGATTGCCAGTTTTTTTTACCCCAAAAAGTTGCTAGAAGTAGCTAAACGTTACAGTAGGTAGATAAGTTAATACAATAAAAGACAAATTCTGACAATCGTTTTTATTTCCATTAAATCCAACAAAAGAGAATAAATATCTTATACACGTTATTGAATAAATAAATAAATTGAACATTCATATTTAAAGAGGAAGATCAGAAGATGTCGATGGCTGGGGTTCAGTATCTTTCAGTGATTTTGAATATTTTTCAGCGGTACCCATTTTATGCAGTACATCTTTAGGCAAAACACATTTATAGCGTCACCCACGGCATGTGGAGTCTAGGAGGTTTTGGTTATAGCCGCATTTACCACTTTTCCTGAGAGTCTCTAATGCAGAGGATTGAGTTAATAGTTTTTTTTTTATTATTATTAAGTTAAAAGAAATATAATATTTCGCGTTTCGAGTTGTCAAACTCATTCGGTTTCTTTACTTATTTTTAACTAAATTCATCTGAGAGAATAACCTATCTACCTCTGCATTAGAATGTGGCAGTGAAAGGCAAGTTAAAGCAAGAGTACTTATATCTTGGTATGTGTTGTCACCGGAAGAATTGCTATAAAACAATGACTAAAAGTTGCTATAAAAAGTAGCTAAAAAGTTTACCTACAAGTTTCATTAAAATGTAGCTGTCTGACATCAAATAATAGCTAGATCATAAATATACCAATCCCAGCTAGATCTAGCTATAAAGTTGCTAAGTTGGCAACACTGGGCAAGCTGGCAAGGCCAAATACACCAAATACCAACCAAACCACTCACCAGCACAGATTGCAGTGATACCATGTCCCAAATATATGTTTCAGTTTCAGGGATAAAAAAATGTGTGCAGTTCACACGCGGTAGACTGATTAGTCTATATCATTCTCTCTCGTGCTAAATCCTATAGATGTATGTGTGTGTCCTCTTTTTAGTGACGCTTTTTCGTTTCATCGAGTTTCAAATCAAAACGGTGCTAAAGAATCTTGGGTAAATATCGGTTCGGACTGGCCACGCTTATTACGAATAATTTTTAGAAAAAAACTTTAGATTCGCCTTAATTACTATAAAAGGAAACTTTTTGGCTTTGGGGCGGCGGAAAATAATGCATTTTAATTTTCAATTGCATAAAACCAAAATTCGCTTCGCGACCGACACAGCGAAAATCCGCGGCCGTACCTGTCACTGTGATGTTGGTATCCTTGATAAATTAACAAGAGCTAACATGGTTGTGTAACATGGTTTGTGATACAAAAGAAAGTGCCCTTTTATAACGCCTACTCGCGTCAAGGCAAGAAAAACATCCCAGTTTTCAAGTGGTTTAGCGGCTACGCTAGGTTTGTGTAACATGGTTTGTGATTCGCGGTATTAGCTCTTGTTAATTTATAAAGGATACCAACATCACAGTGACAGGTACGGCCGCGGATTTTCGCTGTGTCGGATCGCGAAGAGAATTTTGGTTTTATGCAATTGAAAATTAAAATGCATTATTTTCCGCCGCCCCAAAGCCAAAAAGTTTCCTTTTATAGTAATTAAGGCGAATCTAAAGTTTTTTTCTAAAAATTATTCGTAATAAGCGTGGCCAGTCCGAACCGATAATTACCGAATCTTGTTCAACATGTTTTGAAATAATCATGGAGGTAGAAATTACCCAAAAAAAACATGAAAACATGGCAAAAAGAGAGCGCATGGCGACACAGGCTGGGTCTGTCAGGCCGGCCGCACACATCCGATTTTTCCATCAGATAGTCTGATCCGACTATCAGGGTCTCTATTCTCCAAGCGTCGTCGCTCGTAATCGCCGTCGAAAGTACGTCCGTTGGTCGACTTGGTTATTCTTGAGCTTGGTCGAAGGAACATTCTTAGACGCAAAACGTCAAAAGTCATTCCACACAACAACGAGTGGGGTATACCAGTCGAAACGAGCAGCGAGTGGTAGGTTGTTAGCGTATCTACGCAATTAGCTGTCAAAGTCAAAATCTGGCATTATTGTTTTCCCGCGCGAACTTTCGCACCCGCAGAGACATCGTCTATTTTTGTAAAGTCATTTTGCAATTTTAGAATGGCTGATTTACCGGCGATGTTGGCTTGATTAACCATGTCGACTATCAAGAAACAACTGTTTCGAGACTGACAAGAATGTTTCGTCAGATCAATTCGATTATTTATCAATGCATGTTTGGTGCTTCACAAAATGTGTGTAAAAGATAAATTTGATCTTCCAGAATACCTGACCGATCATAATCTAGATTTAGGGCTGATTGCTGGAGGAATGGCTCCACTTGAGCCCGAGGCTGTTTAGAAACCCAGATTTAGTGGCTGGTAGAGCTGTTCGAAATAGGATAGTTCAAAATTATTTCTGTGTTTATACTAAGTACCTAGTCTTTTTATCCTTTGTTGTTCTGTTCACTGTACATAATTTGTAAAGTGTCTAGATCATATTATTAAATGATATTAGCCACACACAAATAATGAGTGGTGAGGTGAGGGGTGAGGCTACATGAAGCTGCGTTATAACAAACACTTCAAATACAAATCGTTACAACAAATACTTCAATACCCATGATTTTTTTTTTTTTACATTAACTCCACACAGGAGGCCCTGAGGAAAATAATTTCCCTCAGGGCCTATGTCATCTGGGATGCTGTGTGGAGGGTTTTTTGAGGAGAGGAAGGAATGAACATTGGTCTTGAAGAGACCCATGTTGTAGGAAGGATGAAACACAGAGGCGGGCAAATCGTTCCACAGCCGAGCTGTTAAACACAAGAACGAGTCGAAGAAGCGACCCGTTCTCATGTGACAAGTGTCAACTGTGTACATTTTGTTGGGCACGCGTTTGGCATGTTTCCCGACTATGCACCGGTGCCGAAGGGATCATCATCCTCGGAGCATCTTCCATTGTAATACCGGTAGAACAAGGATAGCATTCCCACCCGACGCCTGTACTCTAAAGGTTGCAATCCATCTGTTAAGATGGGAGAACCTATTAAGCGGACCGCCCGTTTTTGCACAGAGTCGAGGGTATTTTGGAGCTCCAGACCAGAGGTGGCTGCCAAATTCAACCGTGGGGCGCACTTGTGATTTGTGCAGGGTTAGCAGTTGTGTACTATTAAAGTATCTGCGGGCTCTGTACAGTACGCCCAGTTTTTTTTATTATTATAAGTAATTTTGAAAGCATCACCTTATTTTGGTTGCAAGCC
This sequence comes from Limnephilus rhombicus, assembly GCA_929108145.2. Classification (NCBI taxonomy): domain Eukaryota; kingdom Metazoa; phylum Arthropoda; class Insecta; order Trichoptera; family Limnephilidae; genus Limnephilus; species Limnephilus rhombicus. Next base: position 45,641,025 of record OV815273.1, on the reverse strand, counting down.
AACTGATTTATTTAAGGCCAACAAAATACCATCTAAGTTGTTGCTGTACAAAATAATAAGCCCCATCACCAACGGTAGACGCCAGACTCTTGTGGGTGGGTCTCGCCCCATGTGCAGTATATTTGTGTAATTTGAAAAGTGAATTTCAACAAGGTTTTATATATTTTGTGATAATATAATATAGTGATGTAAAATGTAAGAAAACAATGGTGTGATCATAAAAAATGTATTTAATATTAAGTATATTATAATTATTATCAAGTAATATAGAAACAAGACAGTTTTCAATGTACAATGTCAATATATTTTGTAAAACAAGCTAAAAATAAAGAATTAGTACACTGATGAAATAATCAAGTATGATATTTTCTAGTAAATTAAAAAACAACTCTGGTGTTAAGTAGTAAAACATTATATTTATCCATGATAGAAATAAAACACTCTCATTCATTACGCTGATACGATGATAATGAAAACATTATATTTATCCACGATAAAATTAAAATGCTACTAATAAATAGCATCACAATTTGTATCACATGGCGCAGAAAACATTACAGTTTCAGTTGTTCAATTACAATTATTATTTCAACATATTTTGTGTTATAAGCTAAAGAATGATAAACAAGTCTGATATTGTCTATTAAATATCTTCATTGTTAAATTTAAATTAAAACATTATATTTATCCACGATAAAACTAAAAATCTTCTAAATATTTTAGTTATTAGTTTTGGGGTGTTATGCCGTGTTGCGCTACCTCCTTCTTTAGCCAACGTTTCGGACAGCGCTGCATTATCAGGGCAGATATGTCTAATCTGCCGGCTCTGCCCTGATGATGGACACTGCAATGCTGTCCGAAACGTTGGCTAAAGGAGGTAGCGCAAAGCGTAACACCCCAAAAACTAATAATGAAAATACTTTTGCCCGTGAAAATCTAAAAACGTATCTGCTTCTAGATAGTATCCCAATTTTTATCGTATAACACAGAAAACATTACAGTTTCAGTTGTTTAATTACAATTGTAATTATTTCAACATATTTTGTATTATAAGCTAAAGAATAAGAAACAAGTCTGAAATTGCCTATTACTTAAATATTATCTTCAATGTTAAATTTAAAGAAAAATATTATATTTATCCACGATAAAACTAAAACTAACAACTGTAATTACAATTGAAATTATTTCAACATATTTTGTATTATAAGCTAAAGAATAAGAAACAAGTCTGATATTGCCTATTAAATATTATCTTCAATGTTAAATTTAAAGAAAAATATTATATTTATCCACGATAAAACTAAAACTAACAACTGTAATTACAATTGAAATTATTTCAACATATTTTGTATTATAAGCTAAAGAATAAGAAACAAGTCTGATATTGCCTATTAAATATTATCTTCAATGTTAAATTTAAAGAAAAATATTATATTTATCCACGATAAAACTAACAACTGTAATTACAATTGAAATTATTTCAACATATTTTGTATTATAAGCTAAAGAATAAGAAACAAGTCTGATATTGCCTATTAAATATCATCTTCAATGTTAAATTTAAAGAAAAATATTATATTTATCCACGATAAAACTAACAACTGTAATTACAATTGAAATTATTTCAACATATTTTGTATTATAAGCTAAAGAATAAGAAACAAGTCTGATATTGCCTATTAAATATTATCTTCAATGTTAAATTTAAAGAAAAATATTATATTTATCCACGATAAAACTAAAACTAACAACTGTAATTACAATTGAAATTATTTCAACATATTTTGTATTATAAGCTGAAGAAGAATACATGTACTGACAATAGAGTATGATTTTGGTTTTAATTAAATTTAAAATGAGGGTATTCAAGAGATTCAGTACACCTCGGAGTCTGTACGGGTGGAGGATCAATGGTAGGGGGTTCCACAAGGGGAGGTGTGGCCTTCAAGAGCACCTCCAGGGCTCCTTGGCAGACTGTCAGCTGCTGCAGCCAGCAACAGGCTGGGGTCTTCCGAGAAAGGAAAAGTCCAAGTTGATCTCCGTACAGCCCACACTGTAATCACACTGGGTTGACTGCTTGTAGTATCAGCCCATCACATCTGCTGCTGGCACCGCGTGCCGGTGGCGGTGGTCCGCCTCTAGTCTCGGCCGCAAGCCGCCTCAAGGAGGCATTCTTTATTTCGGCCTTTGAGCGTAAATCTTGCCATGCCTGAAAATATTTTTGAATCATATTAATTATTTACACTAAATATTAGTGAAAAGAGACTTTCTTATATCGTAGAGTATTCAAAAAGAAGGACAACGTCAAGATCACACAATTTTACTTGAATTTTGAAACGATTGGCTTTGAAGTAACGTAGCCCCATTATAATTCTTTTCAATATTGTGATATTTAACATACAAATTAAGACTTAAAACGAACATCATGTGAGCGATGAAGTCATAAGTGATGATACAAAAATATAAAAAATAGGTTAAGGGCTATTTCAAAATAATTTGTTTCATAGCTTTTAATGACTTCTTAAAGAGATGTAGTTGACTTCATTCTGAGTGAGCATCTTGTTCGTTTTGTTGAATAGAAATTTGTCATAGGCGGAGCTTCATCTGAACGAAGCGTTAGGATAATAAGTAGACATTTTAAATGTACTTTACACAAATTAATGGACATGAATAAATACTGACCTTTCTCCAGTGTTTGAATTCCGTTGAGATTCGCCGAAGGTGAGTGAAGACAAAAACTTTCCTCTCATTAAATCCATATCCGAACTTACTAATTCGATTATTAGCAGTTGCTTTTGACAGTTTGTAATTCATAAATAAACCAATCATTTGTATCCTGCAAACCTGTAACATACAAATTAAGACTTAGAATGAACACCATGTGAGCGATGAAGTCATAAGTGATGATACAAAAATATAGGTTAAGGGCTATTTCAAAATGATTTGTTTCATAGCTTTTAATGACTTCAAAGAGATGTAGTTGACTTCATTCTGAGTGAGCATCTTGTTCGTTTTGTTGAATAGAAATTCGTCAAAGGCGGAGCTTCATCCGAACGAAGCTTTAGGATAACAAGTGGACATTTTAAATGTACTTTACACACAAATTAATGGACATGAATAAATACTAACCTTTCTCCAGTGTTTGAATTCCGTCGAGATTCGCCGAAGGTGAGTGACGACAAAAACTTTCCGAACTTACTAATTCGATTATTAGAAATTGCTTTTGGCTGTTTGTAATGCATAAATAAACCAATCATTTGTATCCTGCAGCCATTTCAAATATTATCAGCATATCAATTCATAAATATGCTAAACCCGACTAATATCAACTGTTTGACGTTTGACATTCACACCATAGAAATCTCAAAAACATCAAGAACATAGACAATATTCACAGGGCTGCCAATATAATCATCTCTTCGATCGTTCGACGTTCAAGAATACGTAAAATTGAAGGATTCGACAAAGTTGGTCGCGACGACGAGTAATTTTTGGTCGCTGCGAGGCGCATAACGAGTAACGTTTGATCGTTTGCTCGGGAATAGAGACCCAGATAGCTTTCGCGCCATAACCCGATCCGACAAACAGATCGGTAATAAAATAGGCCACGCCCTTCCGTGCCGACCGTCCGATCTGATCTGACTATCATATGTATATATATATATATATAAATAATAATATTTGGATGATTTATATAGCGCCGTTTTTGTGAAAAATCACCTCAAGGGGGCTGTACAAACTTATAATACATTTCTAAAATCTAAAAAACTACAAGCTAGGCAAACAATTATAAACAACTTATGGCTAAAAATTGCATACATCGGTTCATTGATCACCGATACGAAAATATGTGTACAATATTTTGACCAATGAACGCGATGCTGCCTAAAATTTTATGAAAACAGGACCATACTTACCTGGGAGGTCGCTTGAAATTAACACTGTATATATATATGATAGTCAGATATATCATAGACGATATATATATATATATATAGCGTCACATTAATTCGTAGAATGCTTAACCACCAAATGTCAAATTTTACAGGAGGCACAAAAAACCTCGTAGTGAAAAAAAATTAAAGACGGGTCATTGTTTTTATTTATGTTCCGAACATATAATATATTTCGAAATTTATTTTCAATCATTTAAATTTTGTAAGTTAAGGCTTTATATTTCAAATCGGAGTTATGAAGTTTACATAAAAACCGAGAATGGAGATACGTATTTTACAAAGATAGATACGTACTTTTCTGCGAACATTTTTATGAACAACTATCCGAAGACTTGGGAGATAGGAATTTTACATTAAAAAAATAAAACACAGCAATACAGAACTGCGATATTTATTTTATGAATTACTCTTGACTTTTATATATAGTCTCAGTATGTAAGAATAACAGGATAAATATAATAGTACTTAGTACACAAAGCATAACAGCACAATACTAATACTACGAATAATTTTGAAGTTAAATAATAAGACCTGAAATGGTAAATAAAATAAAGTATGTGGAGTTAGGAGTTTCGAAGTATTCGCGAGTAAAAATGGCACCATGGTGTTTACGCAGTTTCCTAATTTGTGTTTATTTAAAAAGATATATATATATTTTTAAATTTACGAGTTTTACTAGTCGATGCGGGACTAATTTTAACACCAGATGGCATTAAAAATGTATTTTTGAGAAATTTGGAGTAGACTGCGTAACTCCAAATTTTTGAAAAATAGGTTTTTATATATATATACTATCGGCGGGGCCTATTTTATTACCGATTTGTTTGTCGGTTGACCAAAAGACCAAAGAATATTGACACCTAACTACTCATCACCACAGTAGAAACGTCTCAAATAGTTTCAATGCCTGTATAATAATATTAGTATTTTTTTTAAACAGATTTTTATTTTTATTTTTTTTTATTATTTAATATAATATAATGGTATCAATTACATGTGTATATACAAGAAATAAAGTTTTTCTTATAAATACATTAAATAATAATACGTATTACACCCTTTTTAAGAGCAGAGCTCGAGTTAAAAAGGCGGATAAACGCAGGTTAACCACAGTTTAGCAAAGGAAAAATATATATATTTTTTTTATATATATTAAACAAAAAATAGATAATTAACAGTAAATAAGAAAAAAATATATAAATATATATTTTTTAAACTAAATAATAGATAAGAAGTACAATTGACTGAAGAGGAGGAGATAAAGAGAAAGGAAAAAAATAATGAGAGAAAAAGGATATCTAATATTATAATTGAGTTGTTGTGTTGATAAGTTATATAAAAAGAGTTTTTATTGAATTTTTGTATATTTTGTAATTTGTTTCCAATCTTAATTTCAAGGGTAATTCGTTAAACCATTTAACTCCAATATATTTGTAGAATGGTTGGGCTGTGGTGGTGTTACAGCGTGGTATCGTTAAAGAACCAAGGATATTTGTTCTATTGCTGTTCGAAAAAAGAGTTAAGCTCACATTATTGAAACAATCTTTGTGTATTTGTAAGAGCGTAATTTTTTTATAAATAGTATGAAGTGAAAGGACTTTAAATTCTTGAAATAATTTGATGGTAGGGTAATCGTATGGCTTTTTTAGAATTATTTTTATTAATATTCTTTGGATAATTTCTAAAGGCAAAAGAGAAGTTTTGAAAGCACCACCCCAGCCAACAATTCCATATTGTAATACTGATTGAATTAGGGAAAAATATATGGTTCTTAATAATCCAATATTTAATATGTTTCATATTCTAATAAAAACGTAAATTAGTTTTCTTAAACGTTCTACTGTTGTATTGATTTGTCATTGTGATTTGTAATACTGTTGTATTGATTATTTGTATACAAGTTCTGCTGTGTAATTATTATTACGCCTGACGACTATTTCATCTTCTGCAGACATTATCAAACTTGGTAATGCCTTCAGAAGGCGAATGTCATGCGTAATATTACTAATTAAAAGGCAGAACATGTTTTTATAAATAAACCGTTTTTATGAATTGAATAATATAATAATATTTTTTTAAATAGCTCCCATACCGGGGTTCTGTGGAAAATAAATTCCCTCAGGGCCTATCATATTTTGGAGATGCTGTGTGGAGGGTCTTTTTAAGGAAACGAAGGAGAGGAAGTTCTAGGTAGGAAAAGAGTATTAGGAATGGGTAGGAATCTTGGGTTCAGTGTGTCCAGATCATCCACCGCCAAGACCTAGACAAACCTCACCTCGTGAACCCGGACATCCCTGCTAAGTTATCAAACGTAACGAATCATTTTTGGAGATCCACGACAGACGTGTTAGTTATCCATTAAATGGTTTCCGGGTGACGGTACCCATTCCCACCTACCTTCAATTATTATTGAATATACAAATTAAAAACTTTAAATTAATAAAGTAGTTCTACAAATTAATCTTGATAACAATAAATGAGTATCAATATGTGTAACGTAAGGGTAAGGGGGTACCATGCTAAGGAAATAAAGGACTTGGCCTGGGAGGAAATCTGTAAATAGATAAATTGGGCCATAGATTATATGTTGTGCTGATTGTAGTGTTTCGCTAGACAGTTCATAAACGACTGAGACCGAAAAAAATCGCGGGGTTCATCCGATCCGATAGTCGATTACACAATCGGATGTTGCGGCCGGCCTAACTAGCTTAAACGAACCATAAATTATGAATACATGAACCATAGACATACCAGCCATAACCTGAACAATATTAGCGGCCATTACACGTCCATTTTGGAGCGATGCACAGTGGGGCAAGAGGGACGTTTTACGATAAAAATTTTAATGTGTTATAAAAATAAAAATAAAATGTTTAATTGCATTATATTTATGTTAACTTTATTATCCAAATACATTATATATACAATTTAGTTAAATAACTACCAAAAATTATTTTCTTTACCTGACATGTTTGAGCCATCATCACCATCAGCCATTATCATCATCACTACCATCATCACCATCATAATCTCTACCATCATCAAGATCATCTTCGTCATCATCATTATCATCACAACCATCATCTACTTGCCTGAGTACATGGATAAAAATTCCACTTATCGGCTGTAATAGAATGTAATTAATGTAATGGTCTCATAGAAATCGATGTGTCTCCCTATCGTAGTAAGAAGTATGATCTAAACCTAAACGGTATTGAAATAAGAAAACAACTCGCTTTATATTAAAATCTAAAAGTTAACCACAGAATAATTAAAATGTACACATATATGAAACCGAAATCTCCGAATACAATTTGTGAAAAAGGTATTAAACTTTATGATTTTTTTTACATGAAACGACAAAAAAGTGAGATGACAATAACGTTTGTAATACATTTTTTTAACAAAAAAAGTGTTTATTAGAAAAAACTTAAGTTGAGCCATTTTTAAGACTTTTTTATGCTTGAATTAAAAAATTATGTTTTAAAAATTATACGTGTCTTTCTTATAATAAAATTAGGAAGCATATTTATCACTTTTCGTAACCAGTTTTACATTTTGGATATATTCAGAAATGTTCCATTTATATGGATTATATCGTGAAGCGAAAAATTATTTGACCTTCTGACAAGTTATGCCCGATTGCTGAGCTGTTAATTAATTTAAAAGTGCACAAAAGTGATGGAATTTTAATTAACAAAATTTTTAATTACTAATTTAATAAAACAAATTAAAATGTACACATCTATGAAAACAAAGTTTCCGAATGCAATTTGAGAAAAAAAAACTTGCCGATGCATCTGCCGGATCTGCCCTGATGATGGACACTGCAACGCTGTCCGAAACGTTGGCTAAAGAATGAGGTAGCGCAACACGGCATAACACCCCAAAAACAAATAACGAAAATACTTTTGGCCTTGAAAATCTAAAAACTAATCTGACTTAAAAATTGTTTTTTTCAATTATTTCTGGATTTTAGCCTTTAGTGTATATATCTAGTCCATCATTTAAAATTACGGAGATACGAAAGGTGAATTATTTATACGGAAGATTGGAGTCGAGTTCAGATGTAGAAGAGATGAGATGTTGAATGGATGGGAGGCAGTTTTCGCTTGATAGAAGAGAGAATATTTATTTAAATAGGGACAACCAAAAAATGTGCGATCTGAAGTTCCCATTTCTAGACCACATAATGTACAATCCGGGGAGTCAAGGATGTGAATTTTAAGTGAGAAGAACCCGAACAATGTCCGATTCTCATTCGATAATTGAGGAAAATTCTTTTTTGGAAAAATGGAAGAATTGTTGAAACCATGGTTTTGATGGGATAGCTCTTTGTGAGAGGCGTAGAAGGCTCCCTTGGATTGACCGGAAATATGCCCAAACATTGCGGGATCTATCTTTAAATGGTGGAAAAAATATGTCAGATAGGGTAGTATGGTTTACTTCGGTAAAAATAGGGTTGTACGCTCCTTGTTTTGCCAAGGAATCCGCATATCGTTACCCACTATGTCAAGATGTCAAGAAATCCAAATCAGAGTTACGGTTTATCCAAAGCTTTGAATGGAGGTTATCAGCACTCAAATAAAGTATGCAAAGTGATCATCAGAATGAAGAAGAGGACTGGATTTAAGTTTTTGGAGGGATCTGAGAGAGCCAGAGAGAACAACGGAATATTGAAAATTATTTTTGGTTACCTATATATCTGAGAGATTCAATTGTTGCAATGCAATCGGCAGAAAATATTGTAAATTGGTTTCAAATTGAATGAAATATCCTATCATTAGAATTATTGTGGTAAACATTAATCCCTATACCAAATTTAGGAGAGTCTGAAGATCTGGAGCCACCGGTAACTAAAAAAGAAGAGTTAGGCCATTTAAACAAGGAGTAGTGTAATGAAGGCACCTTGAATTCCTTTTTGAACTGGTTACAGAAATAAAACACAGAATATGCAAAAAGCATCTTTTATCCTAAGTGAATATAATAACCATGAAGTATACTGGGGAAGCCAAGATTCCCTGAAATGAAATAATGTCATTGAACATATTATTGACTAGAAGAGTATGTATGAGACGATGTATGAATGTGAGTGAGGCAAAGAGTGTGTGCCAAGACCGAGTTGTTTGGCGGTCCGTCCTCTCTGCCTACCCCTGCGGGGAAACGGCGTGATGGTTAGTTAGTTAGTTATCACATATTATTGACATTGCAGGCCGGGAAATTGGAATGACTTAAGGATAATTTTTTTGTGGGATAGGGATAGGGTGAATTGATTATATTATAAATTGCATAAAGTAAGAAGGTCATTTTGTATAATTTGAAGCTCTGAAAGAGAGCGAAAAAATTTGTGCAGGAGGAGGTTTAGTTCGAGCTCTAATTGTAGATGAATTTGTCGAGTCGTTGAACTACGAGATTCTGGGGATAACGATGACATTTAGAATTTAAACATAGAACAAATTTGACAGCAGATAGTCGACGCCTTATATACGAATTGTTATTTGAGAGGAAAAATATGAGGGTACTTGTAACAGGATTCCTTCGTGTGTAGCATGCTTAACATTATGCGATCTGTCAGTCAGTTTGTCCGAGAAAGTGAAGTGCATGTCAAGCGACGCAAGTGGATCATCGGCGAAGATTTAGAAATAATCAAAGTGATACTGGCGATATAGTGAAGGTTACAGTTGAGTGATGAACATTTCAAGTATACATACGGTAAAATGCATTTTTCAATCCCGGATACTCAAGAATTTGACGGCGACAATGGATCCACTTACATGGTGATTACTTTGTTTACAATAATTAAGCTCTCCCTTATCATCTCCACTACTGTTTTATAAAACAGATGTGTTCATTGTCATTTTCTGTGTCTGATTATTGATGATGGTTATAGCCCTGCGGCTAAATACACTCTGAATATTAATTACCGAAGCAAAATGGTCCAAAAACTCAATTTCCTTCGAAAAGATGTTTTGTAATTGAACAGATGTTATGAAATTCGGTTTGCGGTGGGGATATATGTAGTACGATGATTGTTTGAATTCAGGTTAAACCAAATTTTATTACATTTACGTTCCTATTTGAAAGTTATTACCCCGAACCACATTTAAATTTCCAGCTTATTTAGCATGAGACATACTCGGAATAAGTACTCAATGAATAATTATAAGTTTGCTCATCCATTCCTACTACTTGGGCAAGCTATGTGAATGTAGGGACGCCAATATATTGTAATAACCAAGTGTCTATTTAGATCTCCCTACTTAACACAACATTGCGATTGGGTGTTTTCAGTACCCACCTATGTAAAGATAATACCTAATTACTAGCTTTGTTTAGTTTTAATAGTTACCTATATTCAACTTTAATTTTGTTGCCTAATATGCTTTCCTGTTCTCCATTTTGCATTCTCTCCCAACATCGAGAACTAACAAACAAAAAAATTATTACATTATGTATACATTTTTGTCGAATTAGATTTTACCACCTTATAGTAAACCCATGTACCTAGGCACATAATTTGAAATTTGTTTTTTGCTCCCAAAGATATAGGATACTTAGTAGAATTTCTTCCCTACCCTGGAAATATGTAAAATTTATCGTTATTTGAAAAGTATAATCTTTTTCCAGTGATATTTTTATATTTGGGATGGGTTTTTTCACAGAATTTGGACATTTCATCAAATTTTAAAGTTATGTAAAAGTTCTATTCAAGTTCTGTTATTGTATCATTATGGGCCAGTTGCTTCACAGAACTGAGATAATAACAGAACTTGAATAGAACTTCACAGAACTTTACTTTAAAATTTGAGGAATTATTCAAATTATGTGAAACATCTGACCCTCAGATTTCAATATGTATATTACATACTTTTATTAAGAGAAAACTGTCCTAACTGTCTTTCGTGGCTCCACAACTCGTCATATAAATTACCTTGCTTGTTGAAAAGTGTTACATTTACCTAGAAAATCCATGCATCATGATGGCAAAGATTACCATTCTAGAGTTTTCATACACACATACTTACTGCTTTATTGTAAGATAAATACACATCATAATATTTTTTGACTCACTTTAAATTTAATCTAGCTACTATTTTGGTTACTTTTCTGACACAGGTTTCCTGTGTGATTCATTATACTTAATAATTATTCATTGTAATTTATTTTTAACAGTTTCGCTGGTAAAAATGTGTCAATTATAATCATGTCTGAAAACTGATAGAATAGGATGCCCAATCACTTATTTCTGTGTGGACATCCTTCGCGGTTTATCTCTTACAAGCACTATTCATGTCTTCTGGAAGCATTAGATTAATTTCTGATAAAAGCCACTTAACCCGTAGGGGACGACAAGAAATTTCAATAAATAAAAAGTTTTTTTTTGTAAACAATACAATAACAAGACAATACCAGACTGATAAAGTGACACTTTAGAAGTAATATCTGAAGAAACAAAATGAATATATTAGGTCGACACTGCAATTGCAGTGCATCGCATCGAGCAAAGGCATAATTCTTCAACACTGCTATTGCAGGGCTCCGGCTCCTAGGGGTTAACCTTTTTTTTTTTTTTTACAGTGAATACCGCACAAGAATCTCAACTGCTCCCGTCTGGAGCCAGTGAGACTATGGCATCCCCAATTGGGGTATGTTGTGAGGCTGAAGGTAGTGGGGAGGGGAAGGAGGTGGGAAAGAGGAAGGTTGGGAAGTACCTGGCTATTCAGATCTGGTTACCAAACACGGCTAAAGCCATTTTCAAGCAACGTTTCAATTCTGAATGGTGGTCTTACACCAGGGCGATACTAATAGTATCTTCCACTCTGGAACATGCCGCAAATATACTATATATTATTTTAAATGAATTAATTGTGAAATAACACAAATTAATCAAATAAAATTTATTTGCGCATGCCGGGTTCGAACCCGCGACCTCCGGATTGTGAGGCAAGAGTCTTACCCACTGGACTACGGAGGTGCATAATTTGCAAGTTTATTTTTCTTGTTTGCAGTTTTATACCATCTGGAGTGTTTGATGCAAAAGAAATAAGGGGAGGGAAGGAGATAGGAAAGAATATCGTTCATATTTGATCCCAGATATTGTTAAAGCTATTAGCAACATTACAATTCTGAATACTGGTATTTTACCAAAGCGATATGTACCAATGTGTATACAGGGTGTTAAGGGACGTACTTGACTTACTTTAACCAGTGATTCCTGACATTATTTGGAGTAAAAAATGTAAATGAAATTTTGGTCTCCGGTGACTTTTTTTGACGATTTTTTTTTTTTTTTCAAATTTTTTTTCTTCAAAATAAAAAAAAATTTCTTCCGCATCTTCGTCGTCACTGGTCACTCAGCCGGGTGTCCGACGAACCCCTTACCCCGCCTCCAACTGTTCAACAACTACCATTTTTTTATGTTTTTGTAGAAAAAAAAAAAAAAACATCAAAAATGTCACCGGAGACCAAAATTTCATTTACATTTTTTACTCCAAATAAAGTCAGGAATCACTGGTTAAAGTAAGTCAAGTACGTCCCCCACCCTGTATATTATTATCCTTAAGATTAGGGGAAATTATTAATAGTATTTTTAAAATGCGTTTGTAACACCTATCCAAGTTCAGAATTTTAGCAATGCCACTTTGTGATTGCTTGACAAGGGTTCTTGCAATGCCCCTGATTAATAAATAAACCACATTCTACTTTTATATGTCAGGGGATTCATAGTACAGTAGAGCGTCGATTATCCGAACTAATTGGGGGACGTGGGTGTTCGGATAACCGGTATTTTCGGATAATCGAGCCATACATATATTACTTACATCCATATTACGCAGCGGTGAATGAATACCATATTTAAATTTATATCTTTAATGACAAATAGAAATTAAACGAAAAAAAGTGCAAAATTACGCTTACAAAAATCATCAATGTTCGTCTGCCGAAGGACAGATATTTGATACTGTTCGCTGCTCCGATCATGTAGGACGCGTTTTCCAAATCAATCTTTTTATGATTTCTTATCAGGTTTTTTTCTTCCTCCTTTCCTTTTTCCAAAAATAATACCGTTTGAAATCCTCAATAACGCCTTGATCCATGGGCTGTAATAATGAAGTCACATTTGGTGGAAGAAACATGACTTTTACAAACTCATCTTTTTCATTTAAGATGTTACATGAAGGATGAGTTGGGGCGTTATCAAGAAGCAAAGATGTTTTCGCTCTTTTACCATTTTTTAATCGATGGGCTATTACAGAGGGTATAAAAGTTTCTGTAAACTATTCAATGAAAATTGTACTATCGATCCAATAAATTTTTTTTCAAAGTGTAAACGATAAGCATTGCAGACATATTAAAGTGTTTGAAACAACATGGTTTCTTGCTTTTACCAATTACAAGCACGGGCAATCGGTGGCTGCCAGTAGCATTAGCACATGCGTAGGCAGTGATATGATCCTTGCTTATTTTAGGACCAATGCTAATGGCTAAGTTATAACCAAAGCTAAATGCTGCTAATTCATGACGTAAAGCAAGAGTTTTTCGTGGCAAAGCTTTCAAATTGAGCCCGGTTTCGTCTGCATTGTAGACATTTTTGAGAGTAGGCACGCGCGGGTCGGGCGGGCGTAGTAGTTCGGATAAGCGGTCGTTCGGATGATCGACGTTCGGATAATTGATGCTCCTCTGTATTAGGTTATAAAATAAAGGTCTTTTTTTTCACATTAGCTCAACACGGCCGATGGCCGGCGTAGTCCTGCGGTAAGGCTCTTGACTCGCAATTCGTAGATCGCGGGATCGAATCCCTGTGGCAAATAAATTTTATTTGCGGCACCTTCCAGAGTGGAAGATATTCTCAGTATCGCCCTGGTGTAAGACCACCATTCAGAATTGAAACGTTACTTGAAATGGCTTTAGCCGTGTTTGGTGACCAGATCTGAATAGCCAGGTACCTCCCCACCTTCCTCTTCCCTATCTCCTTCCCCTCCCCACTACATTCAGCCTCACAACATACCCCAATTGGGGATGCCATAGTCTCACTGGCTCCAAACGGGTGCAGTTGGGACTCTTGTGTGGTATTCATATAAAAAAAAACACAGGAGGGTCTGAGGAAAAAAAATTCCCTCAGGGCCTATGTCAACTTTGGGGATGCTGAGTGGAAGGTCGTCTGCCACGCAGGTGGGAAAACACATTGGCTGCCAAGACCTAGACAAACCTCCACCATATGAACCCGAGCACCCCTGCTAAGTCACCAGGCGAACCACTTGAGGTGACCTATGACAGGGATGTTGATTATCCAATAAATGGTTCCCAGGGCGGCGATACCCATACCCGCCTTCCAAATTGGTAAACTTAGTGCAACGGTTTTATATTATATGTAAGACCTTACACAGGTCATTTATGTTTGTTTTTTTGTAACAAGAGGAGTGGTGAATAATTGTGTACCAGGAAATTAGTCATTTTTATTTGTAATAGGTGTGATGTGATCATAAACGCTTTCTCATCACTTAAATTGCATCAACTTACTGTTTAAATAAAACTATAAGTTTGTTTGATTATTTACTTTTAATCATGATTTTATTTACTTTAAAAGGTGCATCATAATCCTGCCATTTTATATTCTTCTAAACTTGTCAATAATCAGTTGATGCAAGATATTAAAAGGTGACTTAACGAAAGTTATCTGATCATAGAATTTCACATTTGGGAGTCTGATATGGGTATCGCCGCACCGGGAACCATTTATTGGATAACCAATGCCTTTGCCATAGGTCACCCCAAGTGGTTCACTACGTTTAGCAGGGGTGCCCAGGTGCATGCGGTGAGGTTCGTCTAGGTCTTGGTTCCGGATGTGTCTGCCCACTTACTGGGTGGCGGGCCGGATTGACTGATTGAGAGAGATCATTTGGCCTCTCCAGCAGGATTCTCTCAACCCTTCATTCTTAAGACTCCACTATCCGCATGAAATATTTCGATTTAGACCCTTGCGGGCATTTAGTATTAATACTTCCCGAAAGGAGGTGTTTTTGCCGGGTTTGAAACTTGGCTCACAATGAAAATTCCAAGCAGTGCGCCTTTTAAAAACATTCGTACAGGGTGAAGTCTCTTGACTTGCCGATTCCAATGATTCTCGACATTATTTGGAGTAAAAATGTAAATTAAATTTTGGTCTCCGGTGACTTTTCTGATGACTTTTAAAAAAAATTTTTTAATCTTAAAAATCAAAGAAAAAAATCTTCCGCTTGTCATCATTGGTCACTCAACCGAGTAAGAACCCAACCTCTTACCCCGCCCCCAACTCCCCAACATTTACAATTTTACAATATATATAATATTTATATGAAAATATTTGTTATTTTCTCCATGTTTTATGTTTCATCACCTTTGTAGTGTAATACGCCCTGGAGGTGAATCACAAACGGCGCTATATTATTATAATAGGACTACTATTATTATTATTACAATATTTAATTTCTCTTTACCGATATGGGAGGTGGTTAAGGGTACCAGCGCCCGTGAAACAATTCTTGGATAACCGACAACCCTGCCATAGGTCACCCAAGTGGTTCGCTATTTTAGTGACTTATTTTATTATTATGCGCACGAACAAAAGTTGTCTGTCAGTTATAAGATAAAAACAGCCTTTTCTGAAAATGACAACATTTTTAACAAAGAACTTAAAATTGCTGTAAATGTTGTCCGGTTGGAGATAAATTTACATTGTTTATATATTCTAAATTAAAATTAAATTTTTTACAATGTCTTTCAAATAAATTTCTTTCATTGATGAATATTTTAGACGATATGAAGGAATATTTAATGAAAAATGTGAGGTAAAATTATT
The DNA here is from genome assembly GCA_929108145.2 of Limnephilus rhombicus. NCBI lineage: Eukaryota > Metazoa > Arthropoda > Insecta > Trichoptera > Limnephilidae > Limnephilus > Limnephilus rhombicus. The sequence goes on along the minus strand of OV815273.1, from coordinate 45,625,230 downwards.
TTTTTCGAAAATAACCACATTTGTGGAGCATGAAACTCAAAAACGGCTGGGATTTCGAAAATTACATTCAGAATAAAAGTTGTAGATAACTTTATGAGCATTTACTTATTAAAAAAAATTTCCCCTGCGACGCTCCATTTTTCAGATATAAGCAGAAACCCAAAATTGGGAGCTTCCCCCCCCCCCCCCCCCCCAGCTCGCCAACTAGACGTCAGGACTTTTAGTATGTTCACACCCTAAGCACCCTGAACAAGTTTCTGAAGGAATCGCTAGAAAAGTTGCTAAAAAAAAACATCACGTGATTAATGGACGACCCTAATAACGAACATAATATTACAAACTTGAAAAAAATTGCTTTCCTTTTTAAAAGTAGGTTTGTATATAATGCATAAAATAATAATTATTCATTATTAATTCATTATATTACCATCCGTTATATTGTGTTTTACAATGTATGGGTCGGTACTTGAATTCTTTTAATAATAAATATTACTTACAAATACTTATTACAAACTTGATAAAAATGAATAAAATAATTACTTTCCTTTATTAATGTATTAACATCCATTTACGTATTATAGGTACGATATACATCGATGTCCGTTGGTTGACAAATTAATTTTTAACCTTTTTAAAACATGTATAATATAATTGTATATAAATATTATTTACGAGAAATGCAATGCAGAACTACACTTCCGCGAAGCGAGCTCTCTGCGTAGCGAGTGACGGATGTTTGAAAGGCATATAGATTACTCGCGCGTTAGACAGAGACGTACTGTAATAATGATGTTTAGAATTAAAAAACATAAGCGCCTGTTGTTAAAATATTTAATTAATCACGGTGTATTTAAAAAAGAGCAAAAATCTCGCGAGAATTGTCTTTAGAATCATTTAAAGAAACATTGTGAATTTTTTCATCAACTTTTAAAATAATCGAAAGAATCGTGTAAATCATAATTTTTGGAGTTTACTTTGCGATTAATTTCTATCGAGGGAATTTCATATATTTTCCGTTTCGGCCCGAGGATTACCTGGATACTATCTTAAAGAACAACATATATTTTTTTAAGAGCTTAAAAACTTTAACAGCCTTACTAAAAAAAAACCACAGCGCGACCGATTAACTGTGTTATTGCAATAACATAAATAAACCTCGTATACACTAAAACACGTTTTATTACCAATAACGTTTCTTACGTGGTCACGCTGTTAAAACGCATTGAAGATGTGACAACGTTGTATATGGTTTTAATTTACTAGGAAACAATGTTGTTTTAATTTTTCTCCGCAAGGGGCATTATTGGCGCGCCTATGCATTAGTTCTTCGGCCCGCGACAGCCCGCGATGACAAAACAGCTCGGTGTGTTTTATGGCAGGATATCGAAAATTTTGTGATTTTACTTAATAATTTCTATTGTAGTGACGAATTTACTCTTCTGTTCACATAATTGATATATTTACCATGTTATTTGTGTGGTTTACATCAGTTTAATCAAGTTATTGTACAAACGCCGTACTTTCAAAGTTGAACTGTCAGAATATTGTTTTTTATAGGTTACTTAAAAGATAAAATTTTCATTTTAAGATCTTTATTTTAAGAGAATTTCTTAAAAGTGATAATTTTTTATAATATTAAAATCTAATACATGTGTTCGTAAACGTATCAAAAAAATTAACGTCTTTAGAGATGCAAGAAATCTGTTGTTGTTGTGTATTTTTTTGGCAATAAAAAAAATTTGAAATTTTTTATTATTTTTTTATTGTATACACGATGAAAAAGTGAGGTGATAGTTTCCTTCCAAATTTATTACATAAAAGGACTGTGTTTTTTAAATTTTGATTTTATTTAAATTTCTCTACATTTTGGTTAAAAATGTTGTGGGAGGAAATTTTTTTCCATTTTTTTCCGAGTTTGAATCTTAAAATATGGCAGTTTTTGAGAGCTAAAGTGTATTTCAAATACACAAATCTAAAAGCTAATTTTATCTAGTTTTCATACATGGTATTTGTTTTTACGACACCTTCAAAAATAAGAAATATATAGAACATTAAAAATACTATGGAAAAATTACAAATATCGTTCGGACATTTTTTTATTTTTATTTTTATTTTTATTTTTTTTTATTTATATATATATTTTTTTTATAGTTTTTTAGAGAAAATGTGTCCTAACTGGGGTACCCCGTTCTAAGGACACATTGTACAAGTTTTATTATTTGAATTATAAGTAAATACCTAATCTATGTTAGAATATTGCCAAGGAAAATTATTAAGTTAGATCTAAAAGAAAGTACAAAACAAAGCTTTATTCTTTGTTGGGTTGCAAAATTGAATCTATTTTCTTCCTTCCCATGTCCATAATCCATATTTTTATGCTTCTTTTGAAGGCGGTTATTTTTTTTGTGGTTTTCATTGCAATTAAATAATTTTACAGAGAAGTATTCCATATTTCTTTGTCCAAAAGTCGTTTTAGTTGTAGGTTGGTAGAATGTATGTTGTAATGTAGATCTTGTGAATCGGCCCGAGTTTGTCTGTGTAAAGTTATCCTGATTTTTGAATGCGTACATTAGAATATCTTTTGTATATAATTGTTTCAGTGACATTAAATTCAGCGCTTTAAAAACATAGTCTGTAGGGGTTCTGATGGGTACTCTAAGTATAATTTTCAGAATTGCCCTTTGTGCTATGAGGACTGGTTTTATAGTGGAATCGCATGAGCTTCCCCATCCGATAAGACCATATTGTAGTTGAGATTGGGCTAAGGCATAATAGATTTTAATTTGCTGTTCTTTATCTAAAATTTTTCTTATTGTTTTGAAAAAATAGGTTAGTTTTTTTAATTTGTTGCTCACATTTTCCACTTGGGAGTTCCAATTTAAGTTTTGATCAATTATTATTCCAAGATATTTTATTGTTTGTATTTCATTCAATTTTGGACAGTTGCAAGGAGTTTCTCGGTTCACTTTTATACAGTCTTTATGAATTTTTATGTTTAGGTTTGTATTGAGGTTATCCGTCTGTTTGTTGTGGATTTTGAATTTAATACAATTAGTTTTTGTATCATTTAGTGTTAGTGAATTTGAATCAAGCCATTGTTTTACCCGATTCATCCCTTTTTCAGCTTTTTCAAATACAGTCTCCCATGACTTTTCATGGAATAGAAGGACTGTGACATCTGCAAAACTAATGACTGAGCCGTGACAGTTTAGTTCACATAAATTATTTGTATATATCAGGAATAAAATCGGGCCTAAGACACTGCCTTGCGGGACTCCGTATTGGATTTGTATTGGTTGACTTGATTCATTTTGAATCCTGACTAACTGTAACCTTTCTGACATGTAGCTTTTAATGAGGTTTAGTTCACGTCCTGAGATTCCAATCTTTTTGAGTTTTTCTAGAAGATATGTGTGATCAATTGTATCGAAGGCTTTACTTAGATCTAAAAATATTCCGATACACTTATTTCCGTTATCGAGACTATGTTTTATACTTTTTACAATAGAGGCGATGGCATCGGAGGT